>JAXCHO010000053.1:11620000-12857500 GCA_036630365.1 Acanthiza pusilla
GAACACAAAGGGCAGAGCCATAGAAAGAGACAGAGGATGAAGGGAACGTAAGCTCTGAGCAAGGAGGCAATTTTATGGCAGAAAATAAGTCACTATATTCAGTACGTGATATACATTTAATTGAATTTTAAATTGAAGAGACTTCCCACAAAGTAGGCTAAAAAGATATATACAGAGAGCAAGGGCAGCAAGGTAGGAGAGGAGACAAACTTTCTCCAGGGGAGAAATAACTCCTCTTAACCAAACACTTTGACGAGTTGCCTGCTCCCACATGGTTTTGTGTCACCCAAAACTACAGTCTGCTACTGCAGACTATAACAAATCCAAGGGCTGCATCTCTCCGACAAGCCACAGGTTTCCCACTAAAGCTGAAAGTAAAGGACATAAAAAATAGTGATTTTTATCAGAATACAGAGAGAAGGTGGATTGACTTCATCTCAGCTTACAACATCCATCATGGGCAGTAGCTTTAATGCCTGCACATACCAAGGGCCCCCAGAGCTTCCTCAGAGTTTTATGGCTCTTCTCATCCTTTGAATGCCAAAAAGACACTGAAAACATATCTGTTCATACCTAAGGATATATCAGCATGTAATACAGATCACTGCAAGCAGACTCAAAGGGAGTTTTGGCTAATGCACTACAACTTGCATTAATTTATTTACTTAGGAAAGGTTAAGTTCTGCAAAAGTTGGCATCTCTCTTCCAAGAAAGTTGCCAGAGCTGGCAGGAGCAGACTGCTTCGACACTGCAATGACTGAGTCGTTTGTTTGGTATCAGTTGCAGGACTGGTGCCAACCTGAAATCACAGGCATGAACTAAACTGCCTAAGGAATATAGGCACACATGAGATTTAACACACATATATTTATTACTTATTACTGAAGTTTAAAAGCTCTGAAGAAGCAGCAGCACTGGGAAAAATCCATGCATTTATGCAAGTCTTGTTTTCACAAGAACATAATTTCCAATCTATCCAAAAACCTCTTTTCAAAGTTAGTATATTATTGCAGATACTTCAAGGAAATAGCCTCAAGCTGTCACATTGAATAGTAGTGGCATGCTTTTCTAGCGTTTTTCACATCTATATATACATATATATACATACACACACATGTGTGCACAAATACACATACACATTTTTTCAAGTTTTATTTCCACAAACAACTGATTGGAATCTTCAATTCTTCATGAATTACACCATTCATGAACTGTACACAGAGGATTTTTTTTTTCTAAATTAGGCACGAATTCATAGCAAAAAAAGATCTGTATTACAGAGTCCACGTGCTTCAACCAGAAACATCAATTCTGCTAGCTGACTCCAGTATTCATTCAGTATTTGTCTTAGCTACAAAGGGTGCACAGCAACATGGGAAACTACTGTATGTTTGTCTTCCACAGACATTCAGCTTTAGATTCACATAAAAGATATGAGAAAGGAAGTACAGTGTTCAGAGATAATCCTGTGGGGGTTTCTGGTCATTTGCATGTTTGCACAGTTTATTTGCCATCATTTAACACTGAACATCACAAAAGAAAATGGCCTATGACAGAGGATGAAGTTGAAACACCGAAAGGCGACTTCCTTCTAAGACGCACTGAACTGCCTCCTTTAGCTGGAATTAAAGCCCTCAACAAGTAATATAATGTGACTTAGCTCTGCGTGAGATGAAGCCTTTCTGATCCACGAACTGTTTGCCTGCTAGGAGGTACAAGCAGACTGGGCACAATGGCTGCTGGCATTTTCCACATGAAACATGAACACGCAATACTACACATTCTCTCTCATAATACCATAGCATCTGCCTTTGCTGTGGAGGTCACTGTGGGGACCAGGAACATTCCCTTTACACAGAAAAAGCAAATTTTTGGCTGATACAGCAATATAATGTTTAGGATGGCACAATTTTTCCAATAGCAACAGGATTAAATGGTGTGACTGCTGCAGCAGTAAATTTTAACACAACTGGAATACTCTGCCTGTCAGAAGTTCAATAGGCAAAAACGGCCAAAGATGACACTGACCTGGCAGTACTAACCAACTGAAAAATGGTGATGAATTTACAGAGCGACAAAGCATTAAAAATGATAAATGCAATCCTGAGCTGCAGTAGCAAGGCTGAACATTCAACATCACCACAGAAATTACAGGTAAATTCCCACAAACAGTACCATACAAAATCCTGATTATTTATCTTTTTAAAAAGTAAATTAAAAAAGAGACTGAAGCAAATTAAGGGAATGGTGATTAAGGGAACAAGAGGATCATGAATCCTTAAACCTTACCAAATAAAAGCTCTGTAGTACCTTATCAAGGTACTACATCCCTTACAAGGGATGAAACAAGAGCTTTCTAAAGTAAATAGTAACAGCTCATAGAAGAAAAAATGGCAGCATATTTGCTTCAGAAAGTTAAAAGTGCTACATATTAAGGAAATTGCATTTATACAACAATATTCCAGAGGCGCAGAACAAGGAAAATTGAAAATTCTATTATTTTAGACAGAACTCAATGTGTTTATAGAAACTAATGATGGGATGTGTGGAAGGTATATTAAATACCACCTCAGAGTCTGTGAATGAATATAAATATGAACCTGTTAAACACAACAGCATTGCTGGTTTATCTGTACTGACTAACAGATGGCAAAAACTCTACTGAACATCTCTCCTTACTATGTATTTTGCCCCAGTGAACAAAGAATAATAGTTATACCACAAAACATTAAAAAAATTCTTTAAACTTTATAAAAATAACAGAGCAGGTCTTTATGGTTTCATTTTTAGACTAGCCACCAAAGCTTTTTTCCCCATATAACTGGAATACTTAACTCAGCAACAATTTTTGTTACTTATCTACATGACCATTATGTATACGACAAGAAAAAAAAAGTTACTTCATTTGTACAGGCTAGTATCTATTTTGCAGAGAATAGCTTATTTGGACCAAACTGACTAACATAACAGAAACAACTAAATAAAAGTCAACAAGGAAAGAACAAATCTCCTCCTCCCCCAACTCAGGGAATCATGTTTTGCTTTAAGTTAGAAAGAATACAGAGTGTACCTACATTGAAGGTAACATGGAGACTAAAACTAGTAAAAGCATCAGCTAATTTATTTTTGTTGGCCAGTCCACAGATTTATGACAGAACATTCAAACAAATCTTTTTGATGGCCATTCCCAAGGAAAGCAGTGGGTCCCTACACGATGTTTAGCAATGAAAAATTAACAATGAAGTTATTTACAAAAATTATGAGTTTCGTACTAAACTAAACATTCCAATTAGCAACAGCAAAGTTCTTTTAAATTGAGATGAGCAGGAAGCTCCTGCAAGTTCTGGACTTACTCCACAGGAATGCTACTTCTGAAGTGTATCTTTATATTAAAAAGAAGGAATCATCACCATTAAAAACTATGAGAAATTTGACTGCTCCTATACTCAGGAACATATTTTAACACAATTGTTCTGAAGTCCTCAGTGAGATTTTTCCCCTTCTGAACTCATGAAATTTTATCAGCATTTTGTCAACACCACATATAGGTAACAGAAACCCTATTCTGATCAATATGGATGATTAAGTGTTTTCACATCCCTCAGTCCACTAGCAAAACATAAGCAGTAAGTGAGTCCTATAGAAAAAACCTGGCATAATTAATAGAAACATAACATTCTAATGCTAGATTCTTACACGGGGATGAGGCCCCTACACTACCAGATCGTTCTAAGCACAACAGTTGATATAATAATAACCAGTCTCCAGAAAAAGTTGTAACAAATTAATTAACAAGTATTTAGCAGTGTTTATGATTATTCATCCCCAAAGTAGAATAAAAAGAAAAATGGCAATACCTTGCGTTACACTTATAAATAAGTACAAACATGTATGTGTATACACACATGTCTACATACAGAGAACATCAACCTCACATCCTATTTTCAGGCAAAAATTCATGAAAGAAGTCCTACTTGCCTGGATGAAACCCTATCACAAGCAGCTGATTTGTAGCAACTCTTTTCAAACAGGCTGAACTCAAAGGCCCGTCAGTCTGTTATTACAATCCACCTCCTTCCAGCATTTCCTTCTCCTGCTTCGAGCATTCACAGAATCATAGAATTTTCAAGGTTAGAAGAGATTTTCAAGATCAAGTCCAACCAGGAACCCAGCACTAGACACTGTAACCCCTCAGCCACATCACCCAGCACCCGATCCAGATGCCTCTTAAACACCCCCAGGGATGGTGACTCCACCACCTCCCAGGACATCCTATTCCAATGCCTGACCCCAATGCCAGTGATAACTTTCTTCTGTTATCTAATCTGATTCTCCTGTCTCAGCTGAAGGCCATTTCCTCTGGTCCTCTCACTGCAAGGACAGTAGAAGAGACTGACCCCCACCTCACTACAGCCTCCTTTCAGGGAGTTGTAGAGAGTGATGAGGTTCCCCCTAGAGCCTCCTATTCTCCTGACTAAACAAATCCAACTCCTTCAGCTGCTCCTCATAAGATATGTTTTCTAGTCCTTTCATGAGCCTTGTTGACCTTCACTGGATAAGCTCCAGCACCTTTTTAGAGTGAGGGGACCAAAACTGGAGGCGCAGCATCAGCAATGCCAATGACAGGAGGATGATCACTTCCCTGCTCCTGCTGGCCACGCTATTCCTGGTTTAGGCCAAGATGCCATTGGCCTTCTTAGCCACTGGGACACACATTGAGCTGGCTCTCAACCAGCACCCCCAAGTCCTCTTTTGCCGAGCAGCTCTCGAGCCCCTCCTTCCCCAGCCTGTAGCACTGCACGGGTTTGCGGAGACCCAAGTGCAAATCCCGGCACTTTGCCTTACTGAGCCTCATGCAGCTGCCCTTGGCCCATTGATGGAGCCTGTCCAGGGCTCAGGAGAGCCCTCCTACCCTCAAGTAGATCAGTGCTCCCACCCAACTTTGTGTCATCTATAAATGTACTGAGGGTGTCCTCAACCCCCATGACCAAAATATCAATAAAGATGTTAAACAGGACTGGCACCAAAATCAAGCCCTTGTGTGCACTAGCAACCAGCCACCAACTGGATTTACCTCCATTCACCACAAGCCTCTGGGTGCAGCCATCCAGACAGTTTTTTACCCATTAAAGAGTCCACCCATCCAACATATGGGCAGTCGGTTTTTCTAGGAGGAGTGGGGCTAAAATAATAAAATCACTGCTGTTCAAAACATTTTTCCAGTGATAAGTTAGGAAGCTCAGGCTGGGCTGGGCTAGTTGATAAGCATACTGCAAAAACAACACCACTTAACTCAGTCAAGGCTCTCTGTCTCATAGAGACTAGACATCTTCTACATCTCCCTCCCACGACCGAGTCACCACCTTCAAGCATACACGCCAGCAGAACAGTCTGGCTAGAAATTTAAGAACAGAGTTTGAAAGTAGATTTATCCTTGGACTTAACAGACTAAGGATAATGGATTTGTCAGAGGGGACATGAGCACCTACCTCTATGGATGGAGCAAGGATGGAGCAATGCCCAAAGCATGGTTTTGGTACAGAATTCTTTCTTGAAAGTACAAACAATAATCAATTTTTGCAAAGACATTACACACACACTCCAGAACTCTAAACAAGCCTCAAGCACCAAATCCCACAAAAGAAATGCACATACACTTACATGACCCTCTTGGACCCATTAATATTATTTTTCAAAAATATTTTGCACTCTAAATAAAACTAAAATAGTTTTTATTATAGTCAACTACCCTCAGTTAGGTGCAGTTATTTCCCCCTACCAAATGGAAAAAAAAGAAACAACCAAGATCTAGTACAGAAGAAAAAGATGCAGAATACTAGCATCTGCTTTCATTCCTTCTTGCAGGCCAGATTCAAACCTAACAGATTCTTTTAAAAAAACAATTAAATATATCAAAAGCACATAACAAAACTGTTTCATTTGCTGAGTTAAGCACTTTCCAAAAAGCTTAGTCATCAGCTACATTTGTTGAAGCAATATTCCCTGACTTGTGGAACTGTGACTCACTGCACTTCAGAAAATTTTGCCCCAAACTGATAAAAATTACATTAAAAAGTCATGGTGTTTCATCATGATCAATAACAGGAAGTTGTGCAATTCCGGTAGGATAAGAGCTGGTCCATAAATGGGCCCTTCCCATGACAAGAAGTTCTTATGATAATAGGTGTGCTACAGTCTGCAGCAACAAAGAAAAAGCTTTCAAGGAAAGCTAAAACAAGCTATGTTAAATTGAAGGGAAAAAAAACATATATACAGAACAGAAGGACACAAATCTAACTAAACATAAACTAAAACAAACTGAAAGCTAAATTCTACTCTTTACAGTAGAGAGACTGCAATAAGTACTTTTAAGCACAGCTTATTCTCCAAAGGACCCTCTCTGATGCCCCTGGAATCTTGGTACAAGCTAGGCACAAGGTTTGAACATATGCATATGTACACATGCACATTTCCGTGCATGCAGATTTACAGTGTATACCTCTCATAGCAGCAAAGGCCACACATATTTCTACTGCACTGCAGCCACACATACTGCTAAAGAAATGCTGCATTTCTTGAACGCATGTGTTTGTGCACCATGAGGAGCTCGTTCACACATGCTGCACCCAGAAAGGACCCCATGAATAAGCATCTCTCTTATACCAGCAAATGCACAGTCAAAAGAAGCAGTGTTCATGGTGATCAGATTCTTGTCCTTCAGATGTTAATTTGCCCTTGAATGGTTGTAAAAAGAAAAAAAAGAAGAGAGAAAAAAAGAAAAACATTTCAGGGACTCAAATGTTTTAAAAGCACTGCAAAGCACCTTAAGGCATGCCTGAAAGTATAAAGTCCTTTGAAGCAACAAGCACACACACAAAAAACCCAAACGAACCAAACAAAAAACTTACCATCCCATTTTAAAATTATTAAAATGAACACTTTCAAACCTCTAAACAAAATATCAGACTAAAAATTAAAACCAAACAGACAATCTGTCCAGTCAGTACATCTGGTTTATGCTTTTGGTATCCAACTGTCTGGGTAAACCCACATATTCCATAAGACTTATTTAAGCCCTTTTTTTTCACTTTTAAGTGTTCATAAAGGTTATTTCACTAAAGATAAAACTTCAACCAATGTGTTGAAAGTGTATCTCAAAAGCACTAGATAAAAGATAATGCAAATGTGTCTCAAAAGCACATTAAAAAAAAATCCTTTTAATTCCTTTCCTAGGTTCATTTTAAGACTAAATCATACACAAAACAGCATTCAAGAACCCTGTATCAGTTACCAGGCTGCTTGTCCTCCTCCAGAATTTCCTAAAATTATACCTCTAGTTCAAGATGTTCTTTATTTTCGGAAGTATATGAATGCTTTAAAAGAATTCTTACAGGCAGGCCAAAAATCTTTACTTAGAGTAATACCCAGAAACCAAAAATATTGCAGCTGGGGTGGAACTACACATTTATTTGCTGCCCAGCTCCAAATATGTACTAAAAAGTGACCAACCTGGCACTTGTCTTGAGCTTAAATCAGTACCCAGTATTGGTCTGATGGAATAAACTCATCAAAGCATTGCAATTTTTGCTACAATTTTAGTAACAGAGGCATTCTTTGAGTATTCCATGTTATGAAATGTAATGAAGTAACTAAATAAAAACATATTGTAGAGAATATGGTACAGCAGCATATTCTGATGATGAGTTAATATATTCCTTCTCATGTAAGAACTGAAAAGAGCTGGCAAGCACTTTCGTAATGAGAACCGTAAAAGAAAGCACAAAGATTTCAAATGATGCAACTACATTTTATGCGTATTTGTCTACCTGAAGAAAACTCTCAAGGAAGATACAAACTGGAAGAGTAGCTAGAAAGATAATTCTTCTAAAAAAATATATATCCTACTGTATTATTTCATTAGGTTTCAAACATACATTTAACTAGCTCTTATTTAAAATTATTTTTGTAACTCTCCCTGTTTACAACTTCCTGCTTCTCTCTTTTGTGAGCATTTTCTATTTCAGTAGAAGTGCATCTTTTGATCTCAAAAGATGTGAAGTTGGAAAGACAAAGTCAGGAAAAAGTTATCTCTGAGAGATTTTTATAAGCTGGGATGAGAAGAGATAAAAAGAACAGCCCAGAACAAGTAACAAAACCCATTTACACCAGCGGCTGGGAGGGAGCAGGAGGAAACAACTTGTGAACTACCAGCATCTTTGAGAAGACTAAATACTTTTAGTAACTCTTTACTATTTCATTTTAACAAACCTTCCATCTTCAGAAAGGCTCAAGTAGGACATTTTAACAAAACTGTTAGTCAAAGCATGACCAATTACCACAATCAGATCTGTACAAATGAAACACAGTTATTTTTGAACACATAGAAAAGACAAAGCTTTAAAAATATAGTAAGTTCTGGAAATATCTGTAGAAACTAATGCTTCCTATGCGGTTAGGTTTACTTGATTTTAAGGTAAAGTTTCAGGGAAAAAAAGTAAACATCAGGGTTTCATCATACTTTATTTAATGAATTCATTTAAAGCAACAACTCCACTGCTGACACTAATGCAGTTATACATCTGTTACTCTTGTTTTAAAAATCAAGGTTATTCCTTGCACAGTAATAAGGCACTGTAAAGACTGATGATCTGATGCGTTTAAATGAGATGTCTTTTACAATTGTTGTGCCACAATTGCATCAGCTATTGATGAACAGTATTTTAAACACACTGGAACACCTAGACGTCTGCACTAGACATCTGTGGATGCAACACCTCAATATATTCCATAGCACAAAATTCTTCAGAAAACGTTTTCAACAAAATGAGAGCAAACTTGAGGGAACAAATCTAAAATGGTTAGCTTTATACATTCAGAGAAGTTGAGACATCATTCAGGATACCCATATGCAGAACTAAAGGTGTATTTTCAATAATTTAATAACTTATTTTTTGCTTGTTTGTAGGATCCTTCAGTAAGTCAAAAAAGAGCTTATTCTTAAAGAGGAAAAGCTTTTAAATACTTGTTTTAAGAAAGTTAAAACATTTGCAACTGTCTAGAAAGCTATCTAGCCCACATAGTTCTCCATACAAATAGCTGCTGCTATTGGATAAGAACACATTAGAAGGATGGGGTAGGCATGCACTCTTCACGTCAAGGACCTGAAAACACACCCCTGAGTCTTTTAGCAACTTGGTAACTCAGCACCAGGTGTCAGAATTACCCAGCTGAAAAACTCCAAAAAGGCACAAGCAATATGTCCTCTTGGGGCAGAGGAGAAAACACAGGACCCTCGACCTGAAACCAGGACAGAAATGTGAATAGAACTCAATCCGGTGAGAAGCAGCCCTCTTAGCTCCGGGCTCCACAGATCACGTGTCCTTGTACAGTGGACCACAGCCCTGAGCTTGTGTCTTCTTCTGCACATCTCCATGGTAGCTATGGGAATGGCATCCTTCACAATAAGTATGCCAAAAAATGGTGTCTCCAACTCCTGCTGATGCGCTGAGCTACATGAGGAAACATGACTCGTAACATGCCAGTACCAGGGATGACTGCTCTCTCACTATGAAGTTCCTCAGTTTCCCAGCCAAGCTGATTATGGCAGGATCGAGAAGGGGGAAGAAGACAGGGAGTCCCCAGGGTACATGGACCCAAGGAAGCGGGTGCCCTCAGGCAGTCTCCCCAAATTGCCCAGGTGAAAGAGTAAATGGATGACACGAGGTTACACAGAAAGCCAGAGAAAGAGCAGGAAATGTGCATAACACATAGCACATAGTCAGGGCACGCAGCTCAAGGGAGGACCAGACAGAGTCACACAGGCCCAATTTAGCGCCATGGTTACAGAAATAGAGTATGCTTTTAACGATTTACATTTATTTGTATCATGTACACACAGAAATACTAAACTACAATTGTATGAAAATACAACACACTTTTCTAACCAGGTGAGAATCAAATAAAGTAAAGAAGTTTGTGAAGTACAGTTAACATCACTAATTGGATAGATATTAATAATAAACAGTTAAGACAGCACACAAGCAATCCTGTATCAGAAAATGTCAATTTATGCAAATATTGCTAATGCCTCTGGGGTCATCTAATTTCTCTTCGTATACCCCCAGAGGCCACCTACTGCAAGGGTCCACTCTTCCATGCAGTTTTATTCTAGGATCACTGATAGCTCACTCTATGTTTTTTTAGGGTTTTTTTTAAGCTATTGGCTGTATTTATGTAACTACCTAATGACGCTGTCCAAATTCAACAGCTTTGAAGTGGGGGTGGGTACTGCTGCTTCAAGACTCATCATTCCAGTACCCAAATGAGCAAAATACCATCTTATCATCATCAAAGGTACATATGGCTCTAAAGTTTCCGTGTTTGGTGCAGGGTTGAAGCTTAGTAGTCATCTTCACCAAAATGAGAGATAAAGCCTCAAATGAAAAATTAAAATATATCAGGAAGCAAAACTTAAACTAAAACAGAAAATACAAAGTATTTTTAGAGGAAGACATAAAATGGCTTACAAAGCTTCCAGTACCACCAGAGACAGTCAAAATACCAATGCACTGTAAAGGAAACTTTTCTGAGTACACAGCTTGATCCAAAGAGGCATTTTCCCATGACACTTACTGCAGTATTTATTGTAACTACTGGGAATCAACAACAAATAGGATAATAGAGAGCTCTTTTACTAAAAAAATGTTACAGTAATGAGACCATATTCTATGGCTATCCTTGAACTTTGGAAATGAAGGGGGAAAAAAATACAATGGGAAAAACAGATACATCATTAATGTCAGCTGCTTGTATGTACAAAGTACTATACTTTCTTTTAACATCAACATACACAATACTAAAAGATCAAAAGTGTGTGGGATGCTTTGGAATAATGTAATTTTTAAGTTTAAAGTGAATGTAGCAAGCATTGGACATGATAGCCCTTATGGGTCTCTTCTACCTTGAGATATTTGATGTGATTTTCTTCCACAAAAACGGAAAAAAGGCAACAAGAATAAAAGATTTAAAAGCACTTGAATATATGTTACACATACATCAATGAATTGTCTTTAGATGTTTTATACTGCATTTGTCATTTTTCATTTTCTAAAAAACATGTTTTTAGAAATCAAGCATGACAATGTTTGATTTCTGCTTCAAATGTTATAGCCACTTAATTTATACATAGCATTTTATTTAGTCATTTTGTGGAACTACATGATTTGATCTGTCAAAAATTCAGGTTATAAATTAGAAAATGGTTTTCCAAAACACAAAATATAATTTAAAACCTGGGGGAGTGGGACTGGGGCGGGGGGGGGGGGAGTGGGGAGGGAGATAAAGCAATCAGCCCTTTATTCCAAATAGTCCTCTATATTCAAGTCCCTCTTAAACAGCAAAACAAGCAAGTACACAGCATCTCAGGTTTTTAACAATATTTTTGTTTTCAGAAGAATAAAACACATATGACTCACTAAAATCAAGCTAATTTCTCCATTCCTCTAAAAGAAAAACATTTGAAGGCTTCAAAATTAGTGGAAGAGAGTGATAGCTTGAAATACGGATTCTGAAAGCAAATCAAAACGCCCTTTTAATCTCTACAGTTTCTGATTTGGGGAAGCAGAAGATGCTATGACCTTACAAAAACTAACAGACTTTTTACAGAAACACTTCAGACAAATTTGTCAGGTTTATTATACCTCAATCATTACAGCATCATCAAAACTGGAGGATAAATTAAAACACAATTGAAAAAATATACCAGAACAGGGGTGGATCTTCTGTAGAAAGAAAATGATCCATCCAAAATACACTTCTAGCAGATATTTTCTCATGAAGCAAGGAAATGGACTAGATTTAGAGTACATTTCAGCTGTTGCTTACAGCCAAATTGAATGCAAGCTGCTGTCAAGAGGGCAGTTTGACACTTCTCTGGTCGTTTATTCCTGGCTCTGATCCCCTCTTTTTCTCCTGATCCTCGTGCTCAGCAAAGTGGATCCCCCTCCTGCTCCAGCTCACTACAGGGCTGCCCAAGTCTGACAGAACAGGATAGAAACCAAAAGGAGACAACAATCTGAGTGCCCTCCTCTTTCTGTCCTCCATTTCTCACAAGGACCCTAAAAACACTCTTATTAGATTCACTCTCTCAGCAATCTAATGACTAATTCTTTATTTAGAGTGCAGGAGCTCCATGAGCAAAGACAGAGGCTCATCACCTCAGCTGTGAGTCATTTGGTATGTGGGAGACCCACTCTTTAGACATGGCTTCAAATCTGGCAGAACTAGAACTGAACTCCAGAAAGCTCAAAACATAAGAGTGTCTCACTGCAGGCTCAGATACCTCCTCTTTTCTTATTCACTCTTACAGCAAAAAAATTGCCAAAAAAACCCCCCAAAACATCCACCCCCTCCCAAAAAAAAACTTCACAGTTATAACTCTCTTCTTGCCAGCACACATATTATGCATACAACCTACCATATTCTTACTGGCTAACCCTAAGTAGTACCAGAATAAACCCTGACAGGTAGCCAGTCTTACCTACACCAACTGAGCCACCCAGCAAAGATCAAGCATTTCAGGTTTTCTCAGCAACTCTTTGACTTCCTGATCCAGCTCTTAGAAATCTAGTTAAAAAATGAGGCAACAATGATTCAACTCTTCTGAAGTTGAATAGCTCCTATGAATTTTAATTTAATTGATTCCATCTTATATTAGTCTTTAGCAACACATACAAAATACAAATTATACATCTTACCAAAAATCAACTAAGTTCATGATAATCTTGCATCTCAACAGGACTCAGTTTAATACTTAGACACAGAGGACTTCAGGATAAATGTGCAACTGGCTATACAGGATGTTCTGGCCCCAATCTTAGATTTTGTGCACATGTAACTGAGGGAATATCCCCCTTCTAGCACAGAGTGTTTCTGATCTAACACAGGAATGAAAAAGCACACAGAAATGGTCTCAGTGCCCCAGGAAAAAAAACAATCACCCTCATCACCAAATAGTCTAGCAATTTGTGACACGCAGATCTGCTCAGGTGGAGTTTCATACTGCTGCACAGCGCAAACTATGCCAAAGCACAAATGCACTTTCTCTTTCCAGACACCCTATTTCACTCCTTCCTATCTACATAGGTTTAGCACCGCTATAACATCCTAAGCGGCTTTGTCTTAATCATCTGCATCTTCCCATGCAGCTTCTGCACTGGGAACAGAGTCAAAGATTCTTCAGAATTAGACAGAAATACTGGTCAGAAATTAGCAGAGACTATTGTAATGCCCAACATATGCTTTCTTCTTCCATTCTTTATTACAAAGACCTAGGTTCTTCAGAAGCAACTGACAACCAAGACTGGTGTCTCTCTGTTCCAGATCCCATACAAACTTGGAGTTTTTTTAAAAAGGTTGTTTTCAGTTTGTTTTTTAAAAAGTTTAGGCCCCAGTCCTACCAGGAAAAGTTGAGTTTTTGGGCAGTCATAGAAATCGACTTCTAAAACTGTATTTTTCTGCTCCATCCCTCTTTAAGCTCAGTGCCTGGAGCCAAGATTTCCTGACATTCAATATCAAAATAAATTATAGCCACAGTGACAATATTATCAGGTTTTTCACCTTCCACCGATTTCTCCCGAAGAAGATGAGGCAGGAAAACAAAACCAAAACCCCTTCCAAGATATGAGTGTCAAGGCACAATCATAACGCTGCCATCTGATACAGATCAGCAAACATGCCCATAAGGATTGGAAAATTGCTTTGTACAGACATAGCCCAAACACATTGGAGTGTAAGATTAGGCTGTCAATGTACCATGCAATTTGGAGGTCTGATTAAGAACCACTAATCCTACATAGTCCAACAACAGTTTCCACCAACACCATAAATGCCTTCCCTGCTCTACCAGAGCAACAGGTGTGTTATCTCGCAGTGACATTTACAACATGTAACGAAATAGTCTTGAAAAGCATCTTTCTATTGTGAAGTAAACAAGAAGATCTGCCTGCCTAAAACTTCCACCTAACTAGTACCAGCTACACAGTATTTTCTTTTGCTCACCTGTACACTGTAGCCTACCAAACCCATTTATAAATGGTCCTCTTTCCCTGGGCCACTCAGAAAACCACTATTGCACAAAATTTTCTTTTTTCTGCCTTTTTGTCATTAAATAGCACATAACCTCTTTCTGTGACCCATTTAAACACTTTTTACCTGATTAATGAGGGAGTGCCACAAAAGTACATATTAATATTAAAGAACTGGTCAAAATAAGTGAAATAATATTCATCATAGTAGCTATCACCCTTTACCCTTTCTGGTAGTTGTATGCTCAGTCTATTTATGTCTATGAAGATAGTCTTGCAAATAACCACAACATTCCCAGAAAAACCAGTATGAATTTTAGTTATGGCATTGCAAATAAAATTTTTGGGTACTGCAACAGATCGTTATTTCTTTAGAAAATGTTACCACTGAATGAAGTAATTTGTTCCTAAAATTACTTCAGCATAGGAAACTTTCTTACACTGCTGGTGTTCTTAATACATTTTAATGCTGTTCTACACTAAGAAAACCACTATTAAAGATGCATCACAGAAAGGCAGTGTAACAAATTACATTTCTGTACTAAAACCCCCAACCAAACAACACCTATTTCTGCTTTTGTCAATAAGAAACTGAAATAAAATACATGAGTAATTAAGAAAATACAGGCAATTCTTCAAATGCCACAACAACTTTTAGGAAACTGTGAGGCAGAGCAAATGCCACATGCATAACCAAACTTAAAAAGATCTGCTTAAAAAGATCTGATCTGAACAGTATATATCAAATACAACAGCTTCCTGTCAAGGATTATGTTGAAACCCTCTAGGTAATGCTCAAGCAACTTACGGCATAGCAACAACATGGCTGCAGTAATTGTCACCAATGAAAACTGAAAGACACAAGTAGAAATAAATATGATTACAGCAATACGCTGTGAATGTTTTCCTCTCTTTTTTCCTTACAGTCTGCTGTTCACATTCTGATGCAAGCACTAAAAGATAATTAAGGCAGAAAGAGATTGCAGATACAGCTACTTACCTCGAAGATGAAAAACTCTGTAAACAAATAGCACACTGCAATTTACACTGTCACTTACCTCATAGGACCAAACGCACTGAGTTCCTCCAAACCTCCGGACACATCTGCCCACCTCCACGTCCTCGTGAGTAGTGTACATTTCTCGAAGGCATTCCCCTATATGAGGCACCATCCTCCTGAGTACCTCCCGGCTGAAGATCATTCCTGGGCCTCCCATGCAGAAATTTTCTCCAGGCTCCAGCCCGAGTTTTCCGAGTTCTTCGATATTACCCAGACCAGTCTGCCCCAAATACAGAGGTTTACTGCTGTTCAGTGAGCGAAGAAACTCTTCCAGTTTTTCACCTGACAAAAGGAAAAAATTACTGTTACCTCTCTGACCACTCTGCCAGCCACCTCTTTTCCTGTACTTCAAGCTTTTATAGAAATATAACAAGCACCTGAGACTATCACAGGAAATCACTCCTACAGCAATATCCTATACCTAATTGAAAGCACCCTTGGACAACGCCACACTTTTTTTTTTTTTTAATTAACCTCACAATGACATTTTCCCTCAGCCAAAAGCTGGAATATGGACAAAACTTAAATTTTACCAGTAAACTTTGCTCTGTTCAAACAATACTGATGGAAAGCACTCACTTGCTAGTATAAAACTCTCTCTGAAGTTGGACAATTTGGAAAATATAGTTCCAAGCTGGAGAGGAAAGGGAGTGGAGGGGAAATATCACATAAGATTTTAATAGGGTTAATTTTTGAAAACACCAGAGTAAATCTAAATAAACCAACACATTTGATTACAGACCAATTATTGGAAAAAAAGTAAAACTTCAGTTCATTTCAAAGTACTTCCAGTGCTACAATGTTTACACAATTTTCCTCCAAACCCCTTACCTAGTTATATTAAGAAATGTTGTTTCATATTTATTTGAAATTAAACGTTACCAGATAGTTTTATTTGGTACCATGTAACCAGTTTAAGACAGATTCAGTACAACTTCGAAATGAGAACAGAGAAAACACAACTTCACGTCTGCAGCTGAATATATATATACACAAATATACATACATGTGTACATGTGCAAGTATTTGACAGGAGAATGACAGCTGATGAGCAGGCAGCCTACTAAACTAATCAAAGTGAAGTGACAAATAAGGAAGGGTACAGCTACATCCAATGAACTTAAAACAGTGTAAGCAACCACGCTCACAACCTGGGCTTAAGCTTACAACTTCAGCTTGTCTTTTCTAAGCGCGGGACACGGCACGAACAACGCCAGCAACAAGCGCAGACTCAAATGAAGCAGGCTGCAGAACATCACGTCCTAACGGTGCTATGAAACTCGCACGGGAGCAGGGCTGGTGCTGTCCGGAGACACGCGCTGCACTCAGCAGCAGCTTCACACGGAGCCCGCGGCGGCTGCAGGTCGAGGCAGGCGGAGAGCCGGCACCGGCGACAGCAGCGCCGCTCCCGAGGAGCCCCGCACCGACTCCGCTGAGGGGGCCGGGGACGAGGCGGGATCGAAAGACACCCCGCGGTCGGGCCGTGGGTCCGGCACTACCCCGCTGCCCACCGCGCCGGATCGGACTGGACCTTCTCCGCCGGACCACGGCGGAGGCTCGTCCGGCGGATCGCCACGGAGGCGAGGGCGGGGACCGCAGCACCGGGACCACACGCCCATCCGAGGGACCGCTCACCGTGCCCGGCGTGGTCCAAGCCGCAGTCTCGGCTCTCCAATGAGTCTCGGCCTCTGCAGAGACGGCCCGGCCCGGGCACGTCGGGGCTCCCTCAAGGATGGGGCGGCTCCCCATGCCCCGCACTCTGGGGCTGGAAGCAAACGCCGGCGGGGCGGTGGCACATCGAGGCACCCCATGCGCTCCTCGCCCCAAGCGGGAACCGAATTTCCCTCCCGACCCACCGAGGAGCCCCGCCGAGCTCCCAGACACAGCCCCCCTTTCTCCCTGCCTCCCGCCAGCGGGATGCGCCCCGGTCACCTTTAATGTAGACGTCGTCGTCCGCCCGCATGAACCACTCGTACTTGTCCAGGTAGTGGTCGTGCATGTACTTGATCATCATGAAGGACTTCTTTTGCGGCGGATACGAGTCGTCCACTCCTGGCAGGGCGACGACGGGCAGCGGGGGCATCCCGGGGGGCGCGGCGGAGCCCTGGCTGGAGAAGAACTCCACGCGGCCCGGCACCGAGGGTGCCCACGTCCGCTGCGCCGCCACCGCCCGACTGCCCAGGTACTTCTGGGCCGTCATCACCCCCACGTAGAGGAAGTTGCGGGGCTTGGTGCAGCCCTGGGCGCCCCCCCAGTCCCCGCTCCCGTTGTGGCTGCCGCCAGGCCGGCCGCTCCGCTTCTCGCCGCCTTCGTCCTCCTCCTCCGGCTCCCCCTCCCCGCCCGCAGCGGGGCTGGAGACCGTGCCCTCAGCCGCCGCCGGCGGCAGCTCCCAGGGGCTGCTCCTGAAACTCGTGCCGCCCAGCACCGCCGCTGCCTCCGGCGGCGCCTGCTGCCCGCCCGCCGCCGCCGCGCCCCGGGCCGCCCCCGGCCCCGCCGCACGGCCGTAGTAGGAGCAGAGGCTGGCGCCGCGCCGCTTCTTCTCGGTCAGCTCGGCCACTCTAGGGGCGATGAGCCAGGAGGCGGCGGTGAAACCCAGTACCAGCCCCAGCACCACGCTCAGCCAGGGTCTCCGGGATCGCGCTGCCATGTCGCGGGCGGGGCGGCTCCCGGAGCAGCGCTACCGCCGCCGGCGTCCCGCTGGAGGCGACCCCCGTCCCGCGGCGGCCTCAGGCGCGGCGTCTCCCGCCGCGGCTCCCTGCCCCGCCGCGGCGGCCCGGGCGGCTGCGCTGCTCCCGAGTCAAACTTCTGGGGCGGGAGGGAGGGCGGCGGAGCGCGAGCGGCGGCGCCTCCGCTCCGCTGGCACCTTGTCCCCGCGGCGGCTGGTCCCTCCCCGCCCCTCCCACCGCTCAGCCTCCTCCGCCCCGGCCCCGCGCAGCGCCCGCCGCCTTCCTCCGCGGCTGCCGAGCGCCTCACCCCGGAGGGTGCCGCCGGCGCCCGAGCTGCGCCGGAGAAGTGGCGGCCGCCGCTGCCGCTCCGGAAGGAAACGATTTTTTTAGGTGCCGCTCACGGATCCCCCGCGCCGCGGCCTCGGCCCCCGGACCGGCCCCGCCACCCGCCGGCCACCCTCCTGCCTGCTGGGGCCGGGGCAGGGCGGAGGCCGGGGCCGCGGCCGCCGCCGGGCGGTGCCGAGGGGCAGGGCGCTGTGGGGCTGCCCCGGCAGCCTCGCTTATCTGCCGGATCCCCCTGTGCGTCCCGATCCCGCTGTCACAGCGGGCGAGGCCGGGGGGTCACCAGCGCCAGCGGTTCCGTGTCACCCGAGGGCGGCCACGCGGCGCCGGACGGGACCGTCCCGCTCGGTCGTCTCTTCCGAGACGTCGTGGTGGTCGTGGAAGGCAGGTCTGGGGTGTCTTGTCGGGAGGAGAAAAGTCTTCTCCGCTGCCCCTATCCTGACCTCTGCTTTCTCTCCTGGACAGTTAATAACTCCCCAGGCTAGAGTGCCTTTTCCTGTTGCGTGGATTCCCACGGCCTGAGTATATCATTAGTATTAGTAGTGTTAGTGTTATTGGTATTGTTAATATTGTTTTGGTTCTCATGGGCTCCAGGGTGCTGGGCCATTGCTTCCTCATTCTCCCGGCTTGTGGAACGGCACTGTCCACAGCCCAGGATGACTGACAGCAGGAGTTAAACTTCCAGGACACTGTGCCTACAGGGATGGTTTTAATTCTGAGGTTTGAGGTTGCCTGTGTATCCCCCATATTGATATGCATCCTTTATTGAATTGTGCAAGATGTGTATCTCCTACAAAAGCCATAAAGCTCCTCACATCCATTTGTCATTTCACTGAAATACATTGATAAAACAAATCCAGTCGGATATATTTAATAGCTTCCAGCAAAACTACCCATTGTGGTGGCTAATCTGTGGCATTGTCTATCACTTCTTGTGACTTTATCAATTGTAAGACACATGTCAAGGTGGGAGGAGGACTATGAAGGCTAGTATTTTATGATATTAGCAAAAGTATGGGAATAGTGAGAGAAAAATTTCAAGCCTTTTTGGAAAAAGACAGATACCACTTCACCCACCTAACCAAGAAAGTCTACTCTGCATAGTCTTTAGCTACGAAGAGGTCACTTACTGAAGTAATTTGCAGTCATTCCAAGTGACTCCACCACATGCAGCAAGCAGGCTGTATGTTCTTTGTGGTTTTGAGATGTGGAAGCATCAGAGTCAGGAAGCACATCCTATGGATTCCCAGGACTGAGTGTCGTTTAAAAGCAGTCCATCATTAATTTCCTCTCCATGTGCACACGTGCTGACACATTTATAACCACAGTCAGTAAGGCGCTAGGTGTTCACTCCAGCTGTCACCACTATAAACAACAGCCCCAGCATTGTGTCTGGACATAAGAACATTGCTTCAGGTGTTGTGTGAGCAACAAGGTAGCAGATCCTGCATCTAAAAAAAAAGACAAGCTAAGGGGAAAGGATGTCCTCCAGAAAGCCTTTACAATGGCGTTGGGAATCACCAGTATTATGAGTGTCTTAGCTTTCCATATGAGCCTTGTATTTAAAAATACTGTCACCCATCCCTTCCCCCCAGCTCCTTGCAAACAGCTGGGAGTTGCTGGGTCCTGGTGAGTCATGTGCAGTACAACCTGCAGTAGTAAGGGCTCCTTGAGACCTACACAGCCCCATCATAATGGTGTCCTAAATTTTCAGACAACTTACTGCTCTGGGGTCACAGAAGTACAATGTATGACACTAAGCCACTTCCACTGTTTATGCATATACTGAAATGACTCCAGTCAGTGTCAGCTGCACTGACTCCTTAGATCTGACAGCTCCTATTTTTGTCACAAAAGGGGCAGGTAAACCGATGAAAGGTGACCATAAAGCCTTCTACACACTACTGAGTTGAAAATGGACCCAGGTGTTGCGTGTTATCAAAATAGTTTATAAAGAAATTGAATATAAGGTGTGTATCTATCTGCATTTTATATTTTCAGTTCAATACTATTCCACAATTTTTATATGCTGCAGAGAAATCTGTTGAATGTTTGTGGGGTTTAATGAACAAAGACACAGACTGGACCCCTTTTACAAGAGCAACGGTGGCATCTAGTGGTTAATAATATCAGTCCTGTACCTGACTTAAGAATGCCTTTACAAATCATGTAAAGGGCATCTAAAACACCATCTACAATATCTTCATAGTATCTTCATAGCAGTCAAAAGAAGAAAACATTGACTAAATCTAGCTGCCCTTTAAGTGTTCTGTTAGGAAGTTAAGAAGGGATAATGGCAATAGATGTCATTTTCAAAACTGAAAAAAGAAAAGCCTCAAAAAGGTGGTAGCAAATGGATATGCTTGATGCAAGAAAGAAGAAACTTAAGATTGGAATATATTAATTATTGAAAGGACTGGAGCTATTGTTATTACTAATCAGACAAATCTAAAAGAAATTGCAGTAGGGTGGCAGTCTTCAAATCCAAACCAAAACTTTTTTCACTCCTTTTTCACATTCATCCTTTAAAATATCACCACGATTCAGCGAATAGCTCCTTTTTAAGTGTGTGACACTAAAGAATATTTACAGCATTTGGCTTTAAGTCATAGACAATAATGTACCACCCCACAAAACTAGCTCATATCAGAGTTAGCACAGCCATCTCCAAAAGATAAAGAAATTTCAATTGTCTAATTGGTGGACAGCAGTATTTATTTCAGGTACCCCCACAGCCATGGACTTGTATGGAAGGCATAGCCTCAAGTGGTTTAGAAAGATCTGTCTTAACACTTTTGTCACACATTATTGCCTACTGCTTTAGTGACAGACACAAGGATTAAAGGAAGTAATTTCTGCTATTTGAAAGAAAGTGAGCAATTTGTTGCATCTCTTTATGTGCTTAGGATAGACAGAAAGACACTGTATGTCAATCCTGGTAAAGAGGTAGAGACAGCTCTAAGGAGCACAAGGAAAATTTCTCTTTTAAGGACCTCAGCAAACACATTCTCAATGCACTCTGAGAAAAGCCTGTACAGAGAAAGATCAAGATTGAAAGTAAAAACCTTTCTTGCTTAACATAACTTCTGTGCAATATCTACAGTGGGAAATAAACTGTGTAGTGTTTTCTTTCAAAATTGTAAAATATGTTCATAAGATTTGTAAGAGATTTTACCTGTAATAGCATTTACTAATTGTTTTACTACCGAAGGTAACAGCACCGTTTGATTAACATGGCCACAAGATGTCTTTTTTCTTTTTCTGCCTTAGAAACAGAAGAAGGTAAAAGAGAAAATTAATTTCTAGTAGCAATAGCATTATCCTATGTGCCCAAATACATTACTGCAGACTTCAGCAATGCATGTCAGGAAAACGTGACATACTTTGTTAAGTGGTTTGGGGAAGGTAGAGGGCATTGCATTAAGTCTGCTCAAGAAATTTGAAAATAAAAATCTGGGAGAGTAAATAAAAATTTAAACTAAATAAAGTTTTTTAAAAACCCACTCAGAAGAAAACTCTAGAAAGGAAATAGCAGGATGTTTACACAGGTGAAGAGCTATTGCTCCCAGAGGAAGAACTGAATAGTTATCTTTCTTTATAAATCAACCAAAAATGACAATAAACATATACACATACCCTCTTCCAACACCTAATGTCAATGAACCATGTGACATCTTAAAAGGAAAAATTAGAAGGATGCAACTGTCTGGTCAGAAGTCTGATCCTAGGCATGTTGGTTTCATGCATTTATTCAATCTTTTTTTAAGAACTGTTGAAGAAGTTATAAACAAGTTGGTAGCAAACAACATTTTTTCCAAGCTTCCTAGGAATTTTACTCAAATATGACTTTTACTTAGGTTTGACATCAAAGTCACCTAGTGGAATATCCTTCTAGTCTGTGACTTGAAATGCCTGTATGAAGGAAAATAATATTACTTACCAGGCTCACCCTCTTCATTAAATATTACAATAACATTGTTTTGCAATTTTTATGTAAAGCCAGGAAAAAAATTTCTTTTGTATGTTATGTCACTTTCCCCGCTTGATACAGAGACAAATTTCCAAAGTTTGAATTAAGAATGTAAAGAATTATACTGTAACATTGAGACCAAAATATCAAGAATTTTAATTAGAATACACCTTTTCAGTCTGTCAGTATTCTGAATTTACTTAGAAGCTGTCCCATTGAATTTGGTAGGATTATGGATATGTCAACATCTAGTTCTTATTACTAGATGAGTGTATTAGTAATCATACCTAGGTTTCGAAAAAGCCAGATGAGAGCTAAGCATTATGAGCTTATTTTTGCTGAGAAGTCTAATATGTTGTCTACTGTAGCTAATCACACACAGGATTAGAAAGCCTGGCAGGAGAATTTAAACATGCCATGGATAAGCTATTAAATTCCCATCGAAGACATCGGAAAGCAGCTTATTGATTTCCAGAAGCCTTGGACTGGGCCTGAAATCTTGCTTATGCCTGAGACCTTTCTTATGCTTTCTTGATTTGAATACAGGTAGGCTCTTTTACAATCTTTGAGAGCTTGATTAGATATTGGTTGAGAAAAAGTATACATGCACAATATTATGAAGAGTAGCTGTGCCACCTTGTGAAACAACACCGTGGTTGCAGTCAGATTGTTTTTGACAGCATTTCATTATAATTCAAACCATCATGCAATGTCTTCAGGACCAAGTTGTTATTATCACGCTGTTTTATTTTATACCTTTTATTAGAAAAATACTTTAAAAGAAATTGCTTCTCTACTTACTTTCTGATTTATTTCCTGAAAATGCTATCACAGTTTTTCAAAAATTATCTTTTACCTGCTTGTTTTCTGCCCTAAGTAGCTGAAGTAGATTGTGCGAAGAATAGACAGCACTTGATAGCAGTTTTTCCAAAATAATTGTATCTTTGGGAAAGGTAGCAACTAAGGTGTATACAGTATTTTGTTCAGAGAATTTAGAATTTTGAGGGGAAACACAAACAGACAGACAGACAGACAGACAGACAGACAGACATATTCTAAGAGGCATGAGGAATTTCCTAAGGAAAAGGTTGGGGATTGTGTTTAATATTCCTATGATTGCATTCAAGAACTATGGAAAAAAAAGAATAAAAGCAATTTGAAAGGAAACACTTTTTAGATTTAGAAGATAAGACATTTCTGTGAGTAAAAATATGTGCATGAAATATCAACTAATAAATCAGTTCAACAATCTTCTACAAGGAAACAGTTACTCTGTTTTAAAAATACATCATATAAAATATATACATCCTAATTTTAATAGCATTGTTTACTTATACAAATAGGAGATTTAATTAGTAATGTTGGAAACCTTCATTTGGCTGAGGAGAACCCCACAGCTGAAGAAACAATTATCCCACATTTCCATTCTGTGATTTCACATATTCAATGAGCAGTTTGTGATATATTTTGGCTACTTGGTTAACCAATACATGGTAGCCCAAACTCAGCAGAATATATTCTTTTTACCATGGAAGCTATCCTAATGGAACTATGACAATTAAACTAGAAAACTCAAAACAAAAATTATAAAAGGTTAGTTTTGTGCATAAATTTAAGAAGACACAACAAAATTTTTCCTTAGAATGGCTGTATTTTTAAGTTTACATTTAAAAGCATTGTCCCTCAATCACTAATGCGGGAATTCAGCTTATGATTATGGAAATTAAGGGCTTGAAATCATGTCCATTTAAACTTTTTTAAAAATAAGAAAGTTAATAATTTTCTTATGCCTAAACACATTTAAATGTAGCTCAAAATATAATTTGCTGGTTGAATATATCTTTACACTTAAAAGTGACTATAGTGAAGAGAGAAACTATGAATTTCAATTTGTGACTCATGCATTTAGCAATTTAACATTCTCAGGTCAATGGCATCAAGCGTGAAGTCTGGCAAATTTGCTCTGCAAAATCCCACTGCTTACATAGCTACTTGTATTTTATGCAACATTTGCAAAGGAAAAGTTTTCTTATTGGGGAGCTGGGGAGCTGGAACATGAACATGATGATGAGCATCAGCATGTAACAAATTGCAGAAAATATTCAGGACTCAGAATTGTTTATCAATTTAGATTGTTGCCTTGAGGTAAGAGTGCAGAAAATTTACATATTTACTGGTCTGATGCCACAAGTTTCAGAGAGAGATCTTCTCATGGATAAGCTTCTGGAATTTCAGATGATCATAAGACAAACGTGGATTAATTTCTCTGATGATAAAATGAGCATATGTGTCTTACTTTCTTTTGTATTATCCTGTATTATCCTGATACTTCTTTTGTATTATGGGCTTCTCCAAGAACTGTGTCTATGCAAAATCTGGCTAAAGTAAAAAAGGCTTCAGATTTTAAGGGTAGGCTAGTTAGTCAGGCTCCTGTCCTGCATGGGAACCCATCCTTCCAGGCTGGAAGATGCAAGGTTGATGACAGTGGGCTGATCCTGATTAATTTTCATTTCATTTTTACCAGGAAACAACTTTATACGCCTTGTGCCTCCAAGCTGCCGCGGTGTATGTGGCAGCCATAGTAGAAGGGGCCATGAAGATCTGCTGAGTGCTCTGTGGACAAAGGCATGAAAGTTCCACTGGGGCAAGAAGGATAAATTGCCAATTACTCTTAATTAACACACCAAGGACTTAGAAATTCCTCAAATAGTATATTCTACCATCAAAACTTATCCTCTATCATTTTTCTCAATACAATATTTTCCAATGCAGGAGAGAAGTAAAGAAGAAGCCAACAACCAACTGAACCAAACTTTGAAAGGTTAGAGACAGACCTGAAGACATACCTGCACAATACGAAAACATGTTGAGGAGGGGTGACAGCTCCACTCCTCCCTATTCCTGGGACATGGACAGTAAACAATATTTGATATCATTACCTAAAGATATTTTTATATGAAAGTTAGTGATTTAAGTCTGTTATTACCTATGTTTGTCTTTATTTCACCAGTAATTGTAAATGAGAAAGCAAGGAATCAGCATTTCTTTGGCTTTGCTTTGTCTATGTTGCTAATCCTTGTTTCTGACTCCTTTTATTCAAGTAATCACCACTAGAAATTTTAAGACTAGAACTTATATTTTTCAGCTAATAACATATTTCTCTCAATAATATTTTAAATAGATTTCAGCTATTCAGCAGCTAGTGCAATATAAGAGCACATCCAAAAAACATGTCCTGTCATTTGCGGCATTTCTCTTCTTCTATGGTAAAAAAGGTGATTAATATGCTAAAACAGTGCTATTTGGTAAATACAGCTTAAAAGTACTTTTCTCCACTCAAGCACACATCAAGATCCCTGCTACTACCCTGAAAGTAGCATTTCTCAAGAAGCCTAAGGCTGCAGAATTTGTTTGCTGGAGAACATTTTCTACAGATCGACCTCCCTGCTCTGATGTGAAGGTATAGGCCTCAACTCTTCTCGTGCTCTTGTCCCTTCCCAAAGTGTGATCTCCTGAGCAGAGGGGAGTCAGAGTATTCCTTATCTGTCTCTTGCAGTGCCAGGCAGGAAATTATAGATTTTATTGAAGATCTAACATTTGCCATTCTCTTCCATTTATTTAGCTTCACTCTTTTAAACCTGGGATGGGGGAGAAAAAGTCTTATCATCACCTTCAATGCATTCAATGATTCATCTCTTCTGTTTTCAGAGTTGTATTTGAAAGCCTTTTCACATGGAAGAGTGCTCAGCATGCTGCTTTATGGTTAAACAGTAGCTGACAGTTCCTACACAAGAAAAGAGTCTCCTTTTCAATGCCTCATTTTCAATGAAGCTGACATTAGCATGGGGGGACATCCTTAGAAGAGAGCTCACCACTGACACCAGTTTTCAGCAGAACGATACATTACAGAATGGGCAGGCATGAATAAGCTCAGAGCACTGCCATGCAAAAATTCCTTGGGTTTTAAAGGAAGTAAAGAAGTGATTTCTCAAAGAAACTGTGCCAGGGCTAAGAGAAAGAAATTCCTGTTGTGTGCATTTCCAGTGCACCCATTGATAAGTGCAACAATTGAACCAACCTGACTTAATAGTACTTTTTTTAGTGCCTTAAGCAAGAGAAAAAAGTACGCAAAAAGTGAAAAATAAGCAAAATTACTGAAAATAAGGTTGAAAATTCCATAAACCATCCAGGGAATAAAACCATGCAGAATAACAGCAGGTACCAGAGGTAACAAGAACTTCTTGTGTAGGCGCAGAAAAAGCAATGAGGCTGAGCAGGTCAGAGGGCAGATATGTGAGCACTCGTATCTTTCTTTCCTTTAAAATGTCAGCATAATTATATTTTTAATTAATTTTAACTGAGGAGGCTACTTCTGAACTGGTTGATAATGCAGACTATGTCAGCACCAAAGACATAAGGATTCAGTTTAGAATAAGGAAGGAAGACACAAAGAGAGAACCCTTAGGAAATTTAGAAGTTAAAAAGCTGCAGTCTAGGATGCCTGGAGAACTGGGTTGCTACTGTAAAACCGGAAGTTATCTCTCATAATAGCGAGTTTGGTGAGGTTCTACAAAAACAAAACAGGACCAGTGTTAAACTGGTTTAAAGTTTAAACTTCAGTAATAAAAAATTATAATTTGCCAAACTATGGCTTCCAGAGAGAATAACCTGAAGCAAATCCAGCTGTGTCCTATTACATAAAAGCATATAAAAATAAGAGCTGAAAGTAGAAAGTTCTCCTGAGCATGGGGCTTTCCTGAGCACAGGAGGCTGTGCTTGGCTCATCTCCATTTTTGACACCAACAAAAACATGTCCTGAGGCTTCAATATGCTTCATAGAGTCAAACTGGCATTTCTTGAAGATTACTCGGGTTCAGTTACTCAAAAATTCTATTAGAGCAGGGAAATTTGGTATATTATTCTCAGTACCAATTCTCTAACTCTTTTCAGATATTTGAGGCCCACTTCTGAGATTGGCATTGAAAGCTAATTCCGCACTGATGCCTTTACTTTAAAATCCTCTGCCATAGTTCTTGTCAGGAGCTCCCATCTGCTCTCTGTTTAAGCTGAAGTGACTTCAGTTTCTCCTTCTGGTTCCACTGGACACCTCCATTGCAACTTTACACTCTCCTGGACGTGGATGAATTTTTCGAAATATTTCTGCTGAGGTTTGCATATGAAGGATCTATTGCCCTGACAGAATAAGTGATTTTCTGCCATGTCAATGCTGTACAACACCACTCGCTAAGCCTGTGCAATAAAGTGTCCTGGTTGTTATTTCTTAGCAAGCATTTGCTGGTACACTTAAAGCAATGAATTCTTTCCTAAAAAGAATCTTCCTTGTCTGCCATTCGTCTATCTAGGTCACAAGCACGATGCCTGCAATAATACATTTTAACAGCAATCTCCCAAAGGAAAGCCATCAAAAAAACTTGGGGTTTTTTTTAAATTTATTTGAGGGGTGTGATGCTATGATGTTTTAGGAGAAAAGCACTGGATTTGTGTAGGTTGCTTGTATTAGCAGTAAGTTTTTCCAGGGTGCATTTCATACCAAAAAATAGTTCAACTCACATTAACATAGTTAAATATTTTTGTAGAGGGGATTTTTTGTGCTTTTTTATACAAAGAATGGAAAGATAAAACCAAAAATCAACCCTCCAAAATTAAAGGTCAGCATTTTTTTCCTGGTTTTTCTGTTATTTCTACTTCCAAAAAGGAAGAAAAAAAAAAAAAGAAAAAAAAAAAAAAGGCAGTAAATTAAGCATTGAAGAAAACCTTGAGTATTTATGAAATTTTAAGGAATTATACGACACAACAGTAATCACTCTTATGTTCCCTGGTTTGATGCCAGTATTTTCATCAAGGGAACAGCTGTTTGCTGAAGACTTTACTTTTTTTTTTAAACATAAATTCTCATCTGAGAATTCTATCTATAGATGGAGAAATTACACTAAGTGGAAGGCAAATTTATGTTACATCATTAAAAAAGTACTTTTGTAATAGAGCTTATTGACTTCTTTGGGGTGTAAATTTCTCTGGAAGAAAAGAATGGTTTGTAAATTAGACCCCAACCCTGCAAATATAGCATAGCAGTTCTGGTAATTCACTTTATAAAACAAACTTGCATAGTCTTAACTCTTTTTTTTTTTTCCCAATTTCTTTTCATCTGAAACTCCAAAACAGGAGAACTTAGAAGACAGAACCAGGTTAAAAGGCAAAGCTGAGTGCTGCTACTTGCTGAAAAAAAAAGTGGAAATATCTAGGTTTTGGGCATATTCTGCCAGCATAATAAAAACCTTCTTTATGAGCATCATGTTTATTTACTGAGAACTTTCTTCACTTTCTTTTTCTGAAATAGATAGTAAGTTATTTTGTGTCTCAACATTACTACCTACAGGAAATTACATGTGCAAGATGAGTCAAATGTAATCTTCTCTCTACAGAGAGTAAGGAAATACCTGATAATTTTTTTTTTTTTTTTTAAAATAAAAACCAGCCACTGCTTTTTTGTCAGAAGCAGTGTGGTGATAATTCAGGCAGTGTCTCTGAGCCAGGCAGCTCTCAGCTCCTGCCGTGTTCCTTGGGAGTAGGATCTGCTCACCCTGGAACTGGGTGATGGTTTAGTGACCGCCACCAAATCCAGGATTTCCCGGCTTCCCACTTCTCAAGGCAGCCCAGGACTGTTGCTTAACAGCACCTGGTCACCTGCATCCTTCCTCTGTTTCAGAGTCTACCTGTTTTCATCAGTCTTTACTTACTCATTTTGAAGTCTTTTTATTTAAAGCCATAATGGCCACTTTTTGAGGTCCCTGGCCCTAATGCAAAGCATGACTCTGATGTAGCTGCTGGTGCAGCTTTCCTGCAGCTAGTATGACACTGGCTGAGATAGCTCAATGTGGCTAGCCAGACCCCAGAGAATATTGCATCGTCTGTGGTATAAATATGGTGCACTTAAAATATGTCAGAGGGAACTGCAAAAACATACTGAATTATTTTGAAGCTTGAATGTGCTTACCAAACATGCGTACTGTCAACGTGCAGTATGAATGGAAACCGGCTAGAAGCAAGCTGTGCATGTAGCTGGCTCCATAAACTTGAACTGTAGAAGATAATAAAATATGCTATTGGTATACACAGATATAATCAGAATGGATCAGCAGGATCTAACTTTGTGTCAGAAAAGATTCTTAAGAACAATCTCATAACTATTCTAAGATCAACACTGCTGATGTTACAAAGAACATCTTGCAAGGCATCCTGAGATCGTCTCTGAATGCCATGTTTGAAAGGAAAAAGTTACAAGATCCTAAACCATTCAACTTTTTTTTTGAGGAGGATATTATTCTGATTCATTAGAATGAATCCTCAAGACCTGCCCCTTGTTGTTTTCAAGTTTTAAAGGTACAGCTGGAAACACGTCTTCTAATAGAGAGCAGGCAGGGAAAGCCTCCTGGACTTTAGTACTTGTCAATCAAGTTTAGTATACCACTGTGCCTTTAGTGACAGAATTTAGCTCTTTTTAGTTTACAGAACTTGATAATGGATGTCTTCCTCATCAACTTATTGATCAGGTTCTTCCAATTGATTCTGCTGAAATCATCAATAACAGCTTATTCTTTAACACTTCATAAGCATGCAGCAGCAGTTTACTTAATTACTAGATTTTAAAATTATTTTGAACATAAAGAAGCTCCTGATAATTCACAGAAATACTTATAATTTTGGCTTTGGTGAGTTGACACTGTATCTCACATTTATGGTCCACATCACTGTGCTGAATAAAGAAGTCAAAATGGACTAAGAAAACAACATCAAAAAGAAGTTTAATTTTCAGCAAGCATTCAGTCTCCAGTCATAACATGTTAAGTATTTGCAGGGGGAGAAAGTGTGGAGGGTCTTTTTCATTAAGAGACAGGGTCATGTCCCTGGAGTGAACTGATCCCACAAGAAGTTTCAGTAGGAACCAGCAGAGATGACCAATGCTCCCTGCCTGGTTTCCCCCAGTTGCTGAGCTGCCCCACTCCCCAGGCAGCCAGCACAGCCTGTTGAGCTGCTGCATGTCCCGCTCCTTGTCTGAGCTGACTGTCTGACAGGCAGGGTGCCCACACCCCATGTGCCCTCGGCAGCCCCAGCTCACAGCTGCGTGAGATACTCACCTTTATAGACCTCGGTGTAATTCAGGATTGAAAATGCCCTGAACAGCATGCCTTGAGCAAGAGGTGCACAGCTGAGTATCCAAGAGATGTTACAGGTGTCAAACAAATGGAAATGTTGATGATAGCTTCCTGCTGCCAGGATGCAGGGGGAGGAAGGCCAGGCAATTTGGCAGCATCTGACTTAACCTTCTTCACAATTGTTGCGTCCAAACTCAGGGGCGCAGGGAATAATCTACTGTAATGGAAGGAGATCTCACTCAGAATGGATGCAGATTTCTGGTGGTAGAATTGCCTTCTGAAAACAAGGTCAGTGATTCCTCACTTGTGGTGGGGGTATGGACACAGCACTGGAGAAAGTATCTGACCAAGGCACTCACTGTTAAATGTAGTCAGTAAGGTAAAATTCAATGGATTTCACTGTATAGATCCTACCATCAAATGCCTTTATTTTTGTCAAAATCACCCAAAGAAGCTTATTTCTCACTTCAAGGTCAGACATGCATTTAGGTCCTTAGTGAATTCTTCAATCCCTCGGCAGTTTGCAATGTATTGCAACATTCGTTTCTACACAACATTACTGCTATAAACCCTTTTACTCCCTTGTTTTCTACTGCCTCAGGATTTGACAACTTGCCAATTTAACACACTGCCTTCCAGGCTGCAAACAATGTCTCTACTCCATTTGCCAACAGAACCCATTTTTCTCCAGCTTTGACCTTTGCATATACCTAAACTGCCAACTGAATTATTTCTGATATTTAATATTTTAACCTATATGTACAAAGCCAGAGATACTCTTGAATCAGCTCATTCAATTCTAAATACTTTTCCCAGGATTTATTCTTGTCCTAAGTATTCTTTCTGTGTCACATTTCAATCAGGGACAAAGCCTGATTTAGTGTCATAAAATCTGTCTCTTTATCCTCAGCTTAATCTTAATAAATTAGGAGGTTTTCCATTCCATTTCTCATTATTTTATTTTTAAACAGTCTCCATAAACTGTGCTCTATGGTAACTTAATATTGCAGGCATTTCAGAAGTGTTTATGGGGAGCAATAACTTGTCAGACATTTAGAGCAATACAGACCATTTCAAACAAAATTGAGCTTCCAGATTCCTTACTTGAATTTTTTTCCTCACAAATGATTCAGAAACTCGAGGCAGTTAATCTTAAGAAACAGACATTTAAAAAAAATAAAATTATAAAAAGGATCCCTTTTGGCCCCCAACTATGCAAATTACACTCATGCCAGGGTGCTAATACTTGGTTCAGCTCACATCTCAATGAGCTGAGACAATATTTATGGCATTGCTCATTAAAAAGCAGGAGAACTAATGCAAATTTAAAGATTGAAGGCCCTGTGCTCATTTTAGCCTAAGAACTACTTTTATGAGGCAAACAGTCTTTCCCTTAGCAATTTACCAGCAGGGCTAGTCACACACAAAACATTATTCACTTACAGCTTCTGTATCCAGATTATTTTATATCCCAAGCAGCCTCAAGACGTTAACATTCTTACAGTTCTGAAAACCAAAAAAGCATATGTGGGTGTAGAAAAGAGGAATCAGACTTTGACAAAAGTAAGCATCTCCCACAACAAAACAATCCCCTGTTATTTCCACTATCTTTATCACTTCCCTGTCTGAGGAAGTACCAAGTTGTTTAGAAGAGAGAAACAAACAGCTGAAGGAAAAATACTGCTTCAGCATGCATGCTTATATGTGTGTTTTCAGTATTCAGTTGTGCCTAGAGAAAAGAAGCTTCAAAGGCTGAACAGGCATATACACCCACAGGTATTAAAAACAGCACTCTGCCAAATTTGAAGAAAATAAGCCTAATACTCAGTAGATTTGTGCTGTGTGTTCAACATTAACTGTGCTGCCATAAAACTTTCTGCCTTCCACCTTAACTCCAAAATACTTCCTCCAACAAGACTAACCTTACCATAGGCAACAAGAATTCCAACAGATGAACCCACTTACAGCTACAAGAGTTTCAATTTACTGGAGCAGCTGCAGCAAATTGATTTCTGAGCTGTGAGTGGCCTATTGGAGTATTTCCAAAGAGAGCACAATCAGCACAGAGGAAACCCCAGAGAGAAACAAGCCCTCCTTCAGGAAGGCTGGTTCATATACTGGGCTGTCTGTGAAGCTAAATACATGGATGGGAAAAATAATGCACACCAACTCAGGATCTGAGTGTTCTTGTGAAAATGACACAGCATGTCATACTGCCATCAATTAACTATTCTCCTCTCTCAGCCTAAAAACTTCCTGCCAACTGGTTACAATAAAGCATTGAAAATATAACTGTGTACAGGATTTTTGTTGCTGGGTTGCCTTAATAGAACATTATACATAAGAGGAGAGAATGTCCAGCATTTTTTCTGCCACAGTTATACCATTGTCCTATGTCTTTTTAAAGGTGCTGGTAAGATATTGATGTATCAGCTTGGTGTGGTGTCAAGAACAGTGAATGTCAAGAACATTCACTGACTACGTAGGAGTTTTTGCTGCTATTTGAGCTGTTCACCATTGAAATAAAAATTTTAAAATCATGCCAAGATTTGTTTCTGTTCTGATGCAAACTTGACTTCATCCTCACCTTTAATCACCTGTTTAAATCTTACTGTAGTTAAGTTTTCCACAGGGCTGCAGGAAAAGGTCCTGGGGGTCCTGGTCAATGGCAAGTTGAACATGAGCCAGCAGTGCCCTGGCAGCCAGGAGGGCCAACCCTGTCCTGGGGTGCATCAGGCACAGCATCGCCAGCCAGGCAAGGGAGGGGATTGTCGTGCTCTGCTCTGAGCTGGGACAGCCTCACCTCGAGTGCTGGGGGCAATTTTGGGTGCCACAATATTAAAAAGACATTAAGCTATTAGAGAGTGCCCAAAGGAGGGCCACAAGGATGGTGAAGGGACTTAAGGAGAAGTTGTATTAGGAGTGGCTGAGGTCACTTGGTTTGTTCAGCTTCGAGGAGACAGAGGGGAGACCTCACTGAGGTCTTCAATATCCTCATGAGGGGAAACAGATGAACAGGCACCAATCTCTTCACTCTTGGGCCCAGTGACAGTACTTGAAGAAACAGAATTAAGCTGAGTGAGGGGAGATTTAGGTTGGATGCCAGGAAAAGCTTTTCCACCCAGAGGGTGGCTGGGTGCTGGAACTGGCTCCCCAGGGAAGTGGTCACAGGACCAAGCCTGACAGAGTTCATGAAGCATTTGGATAATACTGTCAGGCACATGGTGATTCTTGGCGAGTCCTGTGCAGGGCCAGTAGTGGGACTTTATGATCCTGCTGGGCCCTTTCCAATTCAGCATATTCTATGATTCTGTGAAAGCATGAAATTGTATGTGTAAACATGCTGTGAGGCTAGGAAGAGACCTATGTGTGTAGATCACAGAGATTACTTACTGGAAACTTACCTAGTAGAGTTGTTTTATTCATGGGGTCATATAATGATTAAGATTGGAAAATACCTCTAAGATAATCAATGCCAACTCTTAACCCAACACATCTGTAATCACCACTAAATCACATCCCCAAAAGCAGTGTCCATATGTTTCTTGAGCACTGCCACAGGTGGTGATTCCATCACTTCTCTAGACAACCTGTTCCAGTGCATGACAACCATTTCAGTGAAGAATTATTTCTATAATATCCAATCCAAACCTTCCCTGGCACAGCTTGAGGCCATTTGCTCCTGTTATCCGGAAGAAGAGGTCCATATCCACCTGTCTACAACCTCTTTTTATGTAGTTGTAGACAGCGATAAGGTCCCCCTGAGCCTCCTTTGCTTATAGCTTTTTAAGGACTTTTGAAATACACTACACATTCGGTTCTCCAGTCAGGAATACTGATCCTAGTTTATTATGAATGTTATGTGATGGCTTGTCTTCTTCACTGTCACTAATGAATTAAAAGAACTCCAAACTACCCAAACCAACAAAAGCAAAAACCTCATACAAAAAAAGAAACAACACACAGCAATCTCTATCAACCAAAAATTTAAATTGTTTTTCTGCAAGACACGTAAAGTAATATTGCATCAAATGGCTAAAGGAGAGGTGTCTCGTTTATAGTTTTTAGAGTTAGCACATGGTACAAAGGATCTCAAGGCTCCACCACTCTTCCCCGAAGAAAAGTCTTTGTCCCTCAGTCTGTTGATGGTGGTTGTTCTTTCCCCCCTCAGAGTACTCGAGCGTTGTTTATTTACCCAGTACCTCGAGCGCACAGTTTGCACACACAACGGGCTCTCCGCAGGGCGCAGCAGCAGCCCCTTCCCTCCCGGGCGCGCAGCCGCTGCGGCAGGGTCCGCGGGAGCTGCCGCCCGTCCCCGGGGCGCTCCGCCCGCCGCGCTCCGCCGCGAGGGGTCAGCAGAGGAGCCCGCATCGCTGCGGCGCCAGCGAGCGCCGGAGCCCAGCTGCCCTTCCCCCACCCCCAGCACAAACATAACAATTTAAAAAAAAAAAAAAAATAGTCCAAACCGGCATCTTCGCGCCTGACACGTTTTTCCTCTTTTCTGGCTCTCCACTAGGTGACAGCAGTGAAATCGGACTGAAACAGCCCGTAGCGGACTTGTGGAGAAAACGGCTTTATCCTTTCACCTAAGCCCTCACAGAGTAATGCAGTTGAGAAACTCGCATTATTGGCTGTTTTCCTGGAAATTACAGAGCCCTTTGCTTTTAGGCTTCCCGCTGCAGGCCTCAATAATTTACAAAAGTACGTCTCTGCATTGTATGCAATGCACTTAAAGCAAATGTACTTGGGCTGAAAAAAGTCAAGTATTGTTGGTTTAATGCGAGTAGTTACTTCATAATGTCAGCTATTAGTCTTGTAAAATACTCCCAAGTTCTTACTTTCATAAACTGAATCTGCCTGATCTTTCAGACAAGAACCCCCATGTACACTGAAACTGCAGCAAGGTGGGAGATGGAGTTCCCTTGCATATTTAAAGCAACATCCAGTTTTGTAACAGGGATACCAATTTTATGCACATGCATTTAAATGCTTCTGTTCTTTTGCTGTTGTCTGCACACCAGATTAAAGTAGTAGGTTTAGCTTGAATTTTCAATCCAGTTATGGTATAAGCTAGACTAGGGTCCAAGTAGCTACAGGAAACACAAGAATTAGTCATGGACCAGACAAGATGGAAGGAATGAAATACACTTGTCTGAAAAAAAATTCATCTAGACATGGGTTAAAGCACTGTAAACCTGCTGTAAGCAGGGCACATTCTAGATTCTACCATAGTTTTACTCCTGACTAATCCAAAGTATTTTCTATGGGACAAGTACACCTGGTATAACCTCAAATTTCCAGCTTCCGCAACATTCTCTTGTGTAAGGGAAATCCCTATCTCAATAGTATTCATAGCTCCTTATATACATAATACAGAGCTATAAAGGGTTTGCAGCACCCAGAGCATTTTTTCAGAAAGGAAGAATTTACTTGAAGTTCTTCTTTCGCTGTTCACTCACTTTTTGTTCTGTCATTTTATCTCGTTTTCATTCTCCTGAATTATTCTGAGGTTTATTAACTTAATTTTCTGTGTGCACTTAAGACTTCATTTTGTTCCTTTACATTACAAAGATCCTTTTTCACAACCTGGTTATATAATTTTAATATTTTTAAGGCGTATTTATTCCAGTTTCTATTCTAGTACTCCACAGATTTTGTTCCAAAATATTACATTGTCATTCCATCTTTTGGGGTGACAGAAATGCTACATGTTGAAAGAAGAGGGAGGAACTCTGTCACAGGTCTCAGGGAATTTTTTTTATAGAAACTCGGTGATCTATTTTTTGTTTTTCTTCTCTGAAATAGTGTAAGAAAACATTTATGCATTTAGGCTGGCTTTTTACTAAGTGCTGCATCATGGCAGCAATGCATTCAGTCACTAAGAAATGTGTTAATTTTTGTTTCATAATTCTTTGTGATATATTGAATGATGCTTTAGAATGCTTTTCTATATTCTAAAAATAGCTACCATAAAAAGACAAAGAGGATGGTAGGTGTTTATTAGAATGAATAGTCGGCTGGTTGTCTGTACACACTATAGGTAACATACCACACTTACTGACTTAAATCACTAGCCCAAAGAAGGCACTAAAAAAATGTATAGTTTTCTTTTTAAATTATACCTGTAAGAAGACATTCAGCCATGCTCAGGGTATTTGTCTCTTTTCAGGATCAATTCCTTATGCTGTACAGAAATGTTTTAGAGTAGTGATGTCAAACAAATTGTTTTTGTGACCAAAAAAAAAAAATCTAATAAAACCAGAGAAGGGAATATTTAATAAAAATATTTATTGAAAAAAATTTTATCATTCTTTGGCTGTACTAAGTAAGTAAAACACTGAGCGTGATTACAGTAATTAGGATGCAAACAGTTAATACCATGAGCAGGATGATTCGGCAATATTTGGAATGCTTTTTTTCTCTCTCCTTCTTTTTTAACAAGGTATCATACCCAGGAGTATAAATATCCCCCATCCAGAACCGTAGATCATTAGGATTTTCCTAGAAGAAAAATCAGAAATTAAATCAGTTTCTCTCTTTTACACACAAAGTCATTAGAACATACCCAGAAGTATTTTGGCTATCATCAAGTACTGATTAATGAATTTAAGGGATCACAAGACATATGCAAGACACTTTCACTTGAATGTAGGTTGTGCTACTTTCCAGATGCTGCAAATGTTCCACTGGGGAAAATTAAAACCACACTTTTCATCCAGGAACCAAAAGTAGGACACCAGACATTGAAATGTGTTTTAAAACCTAGAACAAACCATGTTGTCTTCTCAAGAAGAGATGTCATTTTATAAACACAGCTCTGACTCTCTTTTCAAAAAACAGAACAGCAGGAAAAAAAGCATGCAAAAGTAATCCTAAAAGTGATTTGTGCCAACCCACAGGGAGGCAGGATCCTGCATAGTGTGGATGAGGCTGAGAAAAATATATGTAATTTGATAACAGAATTTTGCTATGAACAGTTATTGAAGTGGCTATATAGTATTTATGTGCCACATTTATAGCTCTTCCCTGTGTAAACAAGGAAGCTGAGTTGTACAGTGTTGAGGTTTAAGACTTTCTCTAGTCAGAGGTCATGTTCTGTCATTTAAATTCCTGGAGTCTCACCAGATATGTAGACTTCCTTTCCTGATCAGTCATGTTAGTGTCGTGTCTGTACCAGAAAATACCTGCGTATTTACTTCTGTAATTCCACATAAAGGTCTGAGCGGGCTGCACAGTGGTTCGTGCATGCACCACACAGCTCACAGCAATTCACTTGCTCAAACTCAGCACAACAGCGAATTACCTTTATGTGGCTGGCCAAGTTGGAGTGCAGGGATTGTCTGTCATAATCTTGCACAGTCCAAGAAGGGGCCTTTTTCTTCTCCTCCCAGTCATCATCCATGTGGATATCACTATACAATGGGTTGCTCTTGATTGTGGATTTCAGGGTGATGGGTGTAATGTGTTTCCCCAGGGATTTGTCTATTATTTCTTGACTGACCCCGTTCAAGTCTAAGCCTGGCAGCTCAGTGGGAATTCTCTTTTCTCTCTGTAAGATACAAGTTAGATCAGAACCTGGCTTTCATTTGCATTACCTATGATACAGGCCCCCTTCCAGAATTATCACTTGTAATGCAACAGAATCATTTTAAAACTTCACATGCAACCATTTTTCTCCTTCTGGCAAACTTCTACAGTGCAGTGAGGGAGCCTGGCTGCTCGCTCTGGACAGATTTCTTCCTTCTGGGGAAAGCAGGTGGGTACAATCTGAACATTAAGTCCTTTTGCAAATATGAACTGACATTATAATGCCTGCAGGAAGAAGGCCTCTGCTTTAGCAAAACAGTACTATAGAGAACTGCGGTAGAACATTATAGTTCTGGTGAAAGCCATGGATGTATGATGCAGAAGCAAAGATGTAAGGACAAAGCAGAATGAACCCAGGGGTAATGGTGTGTAAATTACAACCTCAACTGGAAATGAATCTCTGATCGCAGGGGTGTGACTCACAGCTCTGTTCACGCTGTTTAATGCTAGATCCTGTCAGGTTGTCAAAAAGACTCTTCATTCGACTGAGGGCACTGTCAGAACTCACAGGTAATTAAATACCTGAGCAGTCTTCCCATAACAAAAGCTGTTAAATGAGACATTTTAGAACACGTGGGTGTCAAGGGAGGAAGATGATGAACAACGGTGGTGGGATCACATTTTTTGAGAAATCGCTATCTGCCTCTTAAAACAGCACTAAAGGCTTCTTTAGGGGTCTGTAAAATAGTAGTTACCATATTTTTCAATTTATAATTGCATAGAGGAATGCAATCAGACTCTCTAATTCAAACTGTTCAATATTTTGTTTTATCACAACCTTGGTCCCTGTGACTTTCAATTAACCTGTCACTGATCTGTGGTTCGATGGTGCATCAGCTGCCTGAGAGACCTGCTTTTTGCGGAGCCCTTGTCTTACACTAACACCTCTCCCATCTCTCAGGACTCTTAGAACCACCATGGAGCAAATTCCTCATTAGCAAACACTGCTTCCCCGTTAGAGCTTTTGTCCTTAGGAACTTTATGTTGAGTCAAGGGGAGCCTTGGCCTGACCCAGTGGCCCTAGGGCGGGTATGCTGGGAGGGAGCAATCCCCACACCTCTCCCACTCTCAGATATCACAACGGTGTGGGTAGCACCTGCTGCAAGACATGCATAAGGTTAAGTGCGCATAATAAACAGCCAATGAAGAAGCTGTTTCTTGAGACACTTACATCCATGGGAGGATGACTTTCCCTGAACTTTTCACCTTTACTGAAATTTCCAGCTGTGAACGTACCACAGGCTGGATGGACTTCAGCCACAAAAGGGCTAGGGTCATGTCCTGCTTCTCCTCCCACTTTTCTCGTGGGAGGTCTGGGAATCTGACCTCCAGTACACTGGGTTTGGGATCTCCTTGAACACCTTATCAAGTCAGTGAAGGTCCCTAAGATGATAGCAAACTGTTGGCTTCTTCTGCTTGAGTAATTTTATATCCACTTTGTGGGGTGGTGATTCCACTTTCAGTGTGAGCCAGCTGCTGTGTGTCATCACCACCAAGACTGTGGTGTCTGTGTGCATGCACAGATGTGTACATTGATCTGGGGCAGGCAGGTGTACAAGGAAGTGTGAGGACTGATTTCCTTCAGAAAGTGAAGTTGGAGAAGAGAAAACAACAGACTTTGTCTAAGAAACTCTAGGAGGAAGCATCATGCTGGCATTCCTATCACTAAATCCTGCAGAAGTGACTAAGCATGTTTCCCATCAATAATTGCCATTAGTAGGCGGGTGGATCCTCAGTGACCTCCCATCCTTCTGTTAGTTCATAATTTCCACATGTTGTTCCTTAGCCGTCACATATCTCCTGACAATATTACTCTTTGCATTGCAGTTACAGCTGGCACAGAAGCCCTCTAGGCTGTACTGGCCAGATTTCAGCTGAGCTGGTGTTTTTAACTGCCTTTTCTTTCTGACTGCATTTTATTTTATTTACTTTATTTCTCATCTAAGATTTGTCATTGACCTTAATGATTCTTCCCTCAGGCTTGCTAGATAGTTGAACTTGGAGAACATTTTGTTGAAAAATGCGAACTGTCTCACCAGGGGATGATTGGTGTCCCCAGGCTAAAATGTTGTGAAAAGAATGTGACTTGACAGTAATTTCTAAAGCTGTTTTAAATAAAATTTTCCAAAACTTGGAATAGATGGCATGATGAAAAATTTTTTCATTAAGAAAGTGCTTTGTGACAAACCTTTTTTCCCTGCTGTCTGAAGTACCTTTCTTTTCATGGGCATGAGGACAATATGGTAGCTTGGAACAGATATAGAGAGGGAATAGATTGGGAGGGGCAACTGGGTTTTATCATGGGAACTGGACTGGAATTTAGGGTAGGATACAGTTTGCAGAAATTTTAGAGAACAGACATCGAAGTGACAAGCTAATTGGGAAAATGTACTTGAGTAAAGCAGATGCTCAACTGTAAAATTTCTGCAGTAGATACATCCTACAGACCAGTCAGGGAAAAGGAAGGGCAGAAGCCTGAATTACCAAAAGCAAACCCCAAAAGTTTTAGGTTCAAGAAATCATACAGAGAAATATGAAGAAGATTGTATTAAACGTACACATTTCTAGAAGCAGAGAAACATGAGATAATAAAAATATGCTTCCTAGTATTAATTCTTGCAAAAACTACTTTTTCTTTCTTTTAAGATTCAAAACACAACCCAACCATTGTCACAGACTCTGACAAAGCAAATGTTCAAAGAAAGAGGAAAGCATTGTAAATTTAGGTACCCATATCTGTTACAGAATTCATACAATGTATGCTGAATCCAAGAAGACAGTGTGAATGAGGGTGGAGCAGAACAAATCAGAGACAATTTATGTTATTATTCACTGAATGGAAGGAGGGAACAGCAAATACTCAAAGAAGCAGTAGTTATGACAAACACTGAGAAACTGTAGATGAAATGTGTTTGTGAAATATTAAATACTTATTTAACAAGATGAAGACTGCTCAACTCTGCAAACACAAAACTATGTGATCTACATACAGCTCATGAGCAAGAAAACTGCTATGGTTTATAACTCATATTTCACTGAGAAGAGTTTTCCCCTCTTTGACAGACCCAGAGAGCTGTCAGGTACCAAACTAGGACTCTGTGAAAAGCCCAAAGGCCTATAGACAGCCAATGATAGTTCCATTACTGAGTCAGCATATGCTTGCTCCGTGTTTTTTTCTTGCTGAGTACTTTATAACGCAAACTATGCATACCTTACAATACACATAATTAAAATTATAATTTAATCTTTATTAATAGGAAAGATTTTTGTCTCATTTTTGCCTTGACTTCATCCTTCTGCACCCACTATTGTTGTTGTTGATAGTACTGAAATAACCCAAGAGTCTAACCAATTTTTTCTCAGCCTGTGATTTGAAACATCACCCACCAAAACCAGGGCATTAAGAGTTAAGGTTAGATTTTGGTTTCAAGCCCATGTACCCAAAAGAGGAGAACAAAGAGGTACTTAAACAATTAAGGAAATTTACTTCCTGAAATTCAAGTTTTCTTTCTTTTTATCCCAATGAGAATCAGCTCCTCTTTTCCCATGACCGGCCGCAGCCTCCAGTTGATACTGGGAAAGATGATCAATGAAAGTAAGAAATGCTGTTGATGGGCAGCTACACCGAGAAGTATTAACCAAGACAGTCTTTAATAAACTTACAGCCACTAGATACTACAGGATTTGTTCGGCAACAACCTCCTCAAAGCTAATGAAATTGCTCAGCAGGGTGGTCATTATTTTTGATAGTAGTTTGTTTAATACTGTAACCCTCTGTTGTGCAAAAGCCTTGTAATACATTGTGGAGGACACCCTCTCTGCACTAGGAAGGGTATTTTTCTGATGGAGAGAACTATTTTGAAGGCAGACAAAAGGTCTGACAGACAAAAAACTGCTAAGATGTAGCCAAGAATCCTTGTGACAGTTGTATCAGCTGCGTAGGTATTGCTAGTCATTTGGAAAATAAAACAGCCCATTTGTTATGACGAGAATTAGCACTTCATAGTTTCTTCAACAAATCACATCTCATGGGAGATGTTATGGAAAAGCAATTGGGAAGGTAAGCATTAAACAAAGGTACATAAGAAGATATGAAATACAATAGGACAGACAGGTCACATCAAGGATTCCTGAGAAGCCTCAACAGGTCCAGAGGAGGCAAGATGAAGAAGATGATCAAGAGATTGAAGCACCTCTCTTATTAAGACATGTTGAATGAGCTGGGGCTGTCCAGCATGAAGGAAAGAAGGCTATGGGGAGACCATGCAGCAGCCTTCTGGTACACACAGGTATCTGACAAGAAAGCTGAACAGAAAATTTTTACGACAATAGGACTAGGGAAATGGCTTTAAACTGAAAGAGAGTAGGTTTAGATTAGTTATTAGGAAGAAATTCTTTTCTGCGAGGATGGTGAGACACTGGAACAGGTTGCCCCGAGAAGTTGTGGATGCACCATCCCTGGCAGTGTTCAAAGCCAGGCTGACTGGGGCTTTGAAGACACCTGCTGTAGTGAAAGATGTCTCTGCCCATGGCAGGGAAGTTGGAAGCAGATGACTCTTAAGATCCTTTCCAATTCAAACCTTTCTATGATTGTATGATTCCAGAAATTAAAATTTTCCTAAGGAAGGAAATGAAGGGGATCTGGATTGCTTGACAGAGACACTAAGGCAGTCTCAGGTACTGCAAAACTGAAAAGCCACCTGACATATATAATAAAGAGATCAGTAGATAGTTACAGACACTTCAGCCAAAGTCACAGGGATATTGGGAGAAAAATAAAAATTCACATGGACTATTTTAATTGTGCATAATTGAGACTATTTCTTGTAATGAACTGTTTAGATAAAAAACGTGATTTATGTCATTTGTAATGGAGTTCTGCAGGGTTGAGAGTGCATTATATAAAAACTTTCATACAGTCTCAGACCAAAGCTCCTGCCAACCTTGCAGCTGGCTCTTATTGTGGCCAGTTGCAGATGTCTAGGGAAGAATAAGGGAGAGACTGGAAATACGTAATGCACGTATGAGCCAGGGGACAAAGAAGTGACTCTAACCTGGCACCTAACTTACAGATTTTTAAAAAACCCTCTTGTCCTGGTACACTGAGAAACAAGCAAAGACAGGACACAGGCGTTAACTCATATATAAGGCCAAAAGAGAACCATGCCAAGAAGGAGCATTCTAAGACTAAGTTCTCTCTGCTGTCTTCCAAAAGTAGGGGAAAAAGGGAAATACAAGCAAGAAAGAGGAGTCTGAGAATTGCAGAAAATAACCAGGTTGACTACAGGGTAGACATGTATGAGAAAGAGATACAGAGGATTGATCATGTGGTGTGTGCTGGGCATTAAACTGTAGGGTACACAGCCCAGCAGGACTGGGAATTTTCAGGGTGAGCAGAATGCAGTCAGCAGCAATCCATTTGCAGGAGAAAGTCTGTGCTTTTTATACTGCTTTTCACAAGGAAGGGCCAAAATTCCTGGACTGCTTTATGGTTTGTTTTAGTCAAAGTAGATGATGAAAGTACATGCTAAGTGGGCAGATGTTTAGTTTGACTGATACCAAAGAGGAAAGTGAGGAGAAAGAACAGCAGCTTTTTGTCATTACATGAAGTCAGTTTTTATAACGGAAACAAATTTTAAAACTTATAGGTGCAGAAAACACATAAGCGCTTAAGTGCATTTTAATTTAAATTATCTAATAACAAAGGTCTGGAAGAGACCACAAACACAGCACTGAGCAGTCACTTTGCATAAGGAGACCTGAGTAACATTAGTTTCTTAAAATAATATTAACTTCTAAAGAGGGAATTTAGGCTACTCTCAAGGTTTAATGACTTTAGGAATCTTTAGATCATGCACATATGTTCTGAAATTAATTCTCTCTCCCTGCGCCCCCCCCCCCCTTTTTCCATTTCTGAATTAACTAACCCTTAACCCCATTATCTCTCTCATCTTAAAGTGAAATACGTTATTCCTGCACCATTAGTTCTCCACTGTGCCATCGTGTTTCTTCTAATGTCTGGAACTCATCAGTACTTTTCCCTGTATTTGATTGTCAGCAAAGGAGGAAAAAGAAGGCAAGCTCTTAAGGGAGAGAGAATGGCACAATGAATTTTACCTGGACAGTTTGAAATCGCTAATGACTACACTTAAAAGTGTAGATTGTGTCCTAGGTTTAACACTTATAAAATACACCACATTGCAAACTCTGTTTTTGGAGGCATGGTGAGTACAGACATTTCCTTTGAAACAGCCATCCCGGGGCAGGGACACAGAGTTCCAGGAAAACCTTCTCGCTGGTGGCGAAGAGCAGAGCACAAGTCAAAAAGCTCCCCACACATTTTTAATCCTCCCGCAGCTCTGCAGCGCTGGCTCGGTGACAGTGTGTCCTGATTGACAACAATGGGGAGAAGGATCCCTGCTGCGGAGGAGGCTCTGTGTGTGGCTGCCTCCCTCCCGCACAAAAGAGGGGCTGAGGCAGGGGGAGGGGAGCGAGGCCAGCATTACACCATACCCTATTGTTTGGGATGCTTCAGGCTCCGTCCCTGGGTTAGGGCTGTTCGCATGGGAGACTACGGGCCACCGTGTGCTCCCCGCCCCAGCTCTCCTTGGGGAGTTGCCAGCAAAGATTATACAACGCGAACGGAGAGGCTGGAGGCAGTGGAGTAGGCAGAGGGAAGGGTGTCTGGGGTAGGGAAGACGCTGGGGAAAGTAAAGGGGGAGCGTGGAAACGGGTGTCTGCGGGGGGAGGACATTTGCTGTTGGAGGGGGACCGGAATGGACTCTGGGAGGGAGCGAAGGGGTTCAGAGAGATGATGGGGAGAAATGTCTGAAAGGGGAGGAAGTAGCTGTGGGAGACTTTAAGCATCATTCTCCTCCCTTCTCCCACGTTCAAGCTTTTTTGGCTCCCACTTCTCATTCCCCTGGGGAATTGGACCCCCACCCTAAAGATCCTGAGAAGGTAGACCCTTCTCCATCACCCCCTCACCCCCAACCATTTATGCATGTCTCCATCCGTTGACAAGAACCAGACCCTGGAGCTTTTGCTCATGCTAGGGGTGGGGAAAGGCGAGGGGCTCCCCTGGCAGCAGGGAAGGAGCGCTGTGGAGCAGCAAGTGGGGCCCAGAGGGGTGTGAGCTGATGCAGCTGTACTGCTGCTGATCCAGACATGAACTTCTCCTCTGCCAGCTCCAGGGCCTCTGCTAGGCAGTGCACATTTACATTTTTACCAAGCAACTGCTGCTACCTCTATATAATAACCTGGATTAATGCAGTCAGCGTGTTTCACCCTTGCAACAGTTGTCTTTCAGTGTAGCAGGAGGGCCAAAGTTGAACGAGAAAAAAAAGGGAAAATAAAAAAGAAGTTATAGTTAGCTATGTAGATATATATGTTTGTAGCAAGAATGTCTAATGTATGTGCCTTTTTATCAAGTTTAGGGGATATGACTTGACTTTCTGTTTAAATCTTGGGATTTTCTTACTTTTTCAGAGAGCACATTCCATGCACCCCTTTAGTACAATTAATTGGTATTTGACTTCAGTAGACTTTCTGGAAAATAGTATGAAAATGTTATAAAGAGGAGTAGAAAGACTAATACAGTGAAATAAAGTCAGTGGACTCCCCTGAGAATAACTTTTCTCATGGAGCCCAATCCTCACTGATGTTAATGGGAAAATGTACAGGAATATTAATGATAAAGAGATGCACGAAGCTGAAACTACAGCTGATGTGTCACTGCTACATAATTTGTCTGCTGATCCTTAAAACAAGACAGAAAAATCAGGAAAATGCCAGCCTTTTTTTGACCTTACCTGTAAATAGATCCTGTTGTGCCACCGCTGCACTCCAGGTAAAGCGGCTTCTGGGAATTTTGCCCAGCTGGCTGGTAGAAAGGCAGAGTCTTTCACTAAAGTTTTTACCTCCAGTTGCAGGAATTTATCGGGATGGTTGTTGTTTGGCAAAACAGAGAGGTCCATGTTTCTGTGCCGTAGAGTAATAATGAAAACAGCCCCAGCTTCTGTTTCCTGGCTGTGCATGCTCTTTCTATTATTAATGACGTGAAGAGGGATACGACAGTTTCCTGAAACTGTATCTGACCCCTGTTTGGTATCAGGCTCACTTATACCATCTACCAATGATAAAAGATTATTTAGAAGTGGCAGAGCAGACAGGACAGGTTTCTGTAAGTGCCTAGGCTTAAATTTTCGGGTTTAAGGTCTATTTTGATAGATACATATGTGCTCATTAAAACTAACTGAGTACCAGTGAGTAGATGCATACGACACTTAAATGCATACCAGCACTTCCTCAAGTTATCTGCCAAAAATGTCAAGCCTACAATACTTCAAAGTAAGATTTTTCTTCCCGCAGAAAATTAGAAGCAGCTTCCAGTCCAAAGCAAGTCCTCCTTTCCTGCAGCAGTACCAAGAGGCTCCATTGTGCTTTGTGGGTTGGTACCATTTACCACGACAGCTATGACATGCACTTTTTTAGGGTCAGGGATTTCTTTCACAGTAAATTCTTCTTGACCCTGGGAAATATTAGATTGTTTCAAGTAATTGATAACAGAAGTTTTCAGGGAATTGATTCTGCTCCCATTCAAGTGAGTGGGAAAACTCACTGTTAGTGACTTGAATGGCGTAGTCTCAATCCCATCATTTTTTTATTTTTTGATTTGATACTTTCATCACAATTTTATGAGTCGTAAGTCCTTTTGACTTTCAGCTAATGAAATTCCCTTTCTCTTTATGGCCTCTACACACAACTAGAAAATTACCCTCCTCATTTTTATTTTAACCTTTTCTTAAAATATTTATGTTTTTCTAGGATATGTTTCATTTTGATGACACTGCCAAAGAGGATAAGCTTTGAAAACTCATTGCTTGAAACCCAGGAAAACGTATTTTGAATCAAAATTGTGCTGAGAATTAGGGCATCACAAAAATCTTAGCTCTGTACTAAGACCACAGAATCAAACCGATCTATTTACCACACTAGCTGAAATACAAAACCAAAATAAAAATAGGAAAATATTTTTTAAATCCAAAAGTAATAGATGAATACTTGGATATACATATAAGAGAAACCCCTTAATTTTACAGTGTATCTGTTTAAAATTATTAATCTGGCACCTTTGAAAGCAGATGCTCAAACATGTATTTGTGAGCAGCCACAAAACAGACAGCAGTGACTGCATTTCTGAGTGGATGAGCATGCTTTTGGGGAACCTGCTGCTACATTTACAACTATGTCTCCCCATCTAATTAGCCCTGAAACACTAATTCACTTTTCCAGTGTACCATAGGGGAATACCATGAAGCTGCTCTTTTAGACTTACCATGACATGTAGTTCACACTTTTTCCCTGTGCAGAACAAAGGCACTAGTAATCTAGACAACGTGGGTATATATAAACATGACTTCTTAAACATAGATAGACTTTCTGGCATCTCTTGAAACACAGGGTTTTCTGTGCTACTGCAGCATATGATGTGGTGTGTGGCTGTGTGAATTTCCATACCAGCATTACTTCATTAGACATGATATGTAAAAGTCATCTCACTAGAAGAGACCTCTCCCAATCCCAGGATCTATCACCCTGTTTGAAAAGGGCATGAACAGGTCCTGTTTAGGGAGACAATGTACACCTGGCTACTTTCTGCAGTTCATTCTTTACTCCCTCAGAAGCCACACATTTTTTTCTGCACTGAAGTGTCTCTTTCCCAGGCCTTTTATTATTTCTTTATAAACTTGCTGTCCATAAAATGGTCTAACTGCTTTTCAGTTCTTCTGACTATACCTCCTGCAGAAGCAAGCTTCAAAACCTCATGATCATCTGCCTAAATTGCTTATTTTTATGTCTTTTTAATTATTTTCCATACTAGTCATATTAAGAATGCCCTTTGCAGTACTGAAGGGTTTTAAGAAGGGCTCCCCATGCTGGTTATCCATCACCTTCAGCATTTTTTAAGCTATGGTTATCTCAGTCTCTTCCTTTTCAATCTGAATTATCAACTTTTTAAATTTCATCTCATAAGCCATCTAGTCTATCTCCTTGCTCATTTATTTTCCATTTTCAATGTGTTACACTGTAATTCCACTACATTGTTCATGAAAATACAGCAATCATAAATGAATTAAATGCTCATGTTGTGGTTACACCCATTCCAAAAATGGGAAAAATTATGTCTTCTCTTCTGACAACATGCATCCGTTTTTGGTGCTTTTTTCCCTGTTGTTCTCATAGAGCTAGTAACTTCAAACCACAGTAACAAATGATAACATGATTTTTCTTCACCTCTACGACTGCCAGTTGCAAGTTCAGTATCTCATAGGAAGTGTTCAGGCTATTTTTCATAGCTATGATACTTCACATTTCCCTATATGAAAGTTTTCCAGTTAATGTCTTGTCTAATCACTCAGTTTTGTGCTTCTTGCCTATTGAGGCAGGAGTTAACCAGAAGAGTTTAATGTTGCCTGCAGAGAATGCAGCACACAGTTTTTACTCTTCCTCATGCCATGGATGAAAATGCCAAAAAAATATCTGTATCATTCCTTAGGGAACTATGCTGCTGACTTCTCATCATCCTGAAAGATGACCATTTTGCTTCCAATCCTTTTATCATCTTTCAAGCCATAAAGATTGTTCCTGCAGTCCTGTGTGAATGCAGTTTCTTGAATATCCTGTAACAATAAATTTCGTTGGAGACTTCTGTGTCTAGCAGATCCTCGTTGCTCAGTTCAGAACTGAAGCCATGCTGACTCTCACCCAAGAGCCCATGCTTATCCAGGTGCTCGGGGATCTTACTTTTTTTTTTAATTGGCTCTTATGGCACCGGAAAAGTAACTCAAGACTCCCTAATCTGTAGGTCAAAGGGTTTCCTCAAGAGCCCCTTTTCCACAGGCAGGAATTGTACTGTAGTTTGCCAGTCCTCCGGCAGAGTAATCGTTTGCAAAGACAGCTAAGGCACCATAGCAAGTGGCTCTGATGGCAATCTCCCAGTTGTATTCTTCCAATATTCTCAGGAGACTGGTATGAGAAGCCTTGCAACATTTCATCAGGAAAGGCCAACACAAGTAATTCACTGAACTCGTCTATCATAGCCCTATCATTCCTGAGTGTCCCTTTCACACTTGTGTTATCACATGGGCCCACTGCCTCCCCACCTGGCTTCCTGGTTTTGATGTATTTCAAGTTCCTTTTTCATTAGTTTGCTCATCTTTTCCACAGAGCTCTTTAAAGTCTGAGTGCTTCTAATTTTCTTTTAACAATTGATCTGTTAGGTTTTAGGACCTCCATTGGCCTCATGTTGCAGGCAAGCTTTTTATTTTTAGTATATATTTAGAATAGGCAAATGGCTCCTTTTCTGTCATGAAGAACATAATGAAAACTGAACGAAAAAACCCAAACCCAAAATGTAACTCACTTCCTCCAGAACAAAGCAGCAATTTCCCTTCAGAATAAATGGCAATGCAATTAAAATTCAGGTATTTCTTTAAGAAAGTTATGAGAAGTGGTAGCTATTGTAACTTTCGGTCACTACCCTAGCTGGCCAGCACATACACGGGAAGAGGAAGTAAGCCTGCTGTGCACCAGCCTAGCACAAACCCTGTATGCCACTTAAATCCCAGTTAATCCAACAAAATAGGGTCTAAGTGGTATTTAATTAGCAGAGAGGCCTACTCTAACCCTCAGGAGCTAAGAGTGAATTTCACCTTTACCAGCTGAACTTGACTGATTTGTTGAAATGTTACTTATTCATCAGGCTGGAAGGAAAACATACTAATGCAGAGGGATTGCTGCTGAAGAAGAAAGAACAAATCCAAAAAAATGAGGAAACTCTGGACTGTCTATGCCTGCATAAGGCTATGGCTTGCCTGAACACAGCTGGACAGGGCTGCCTGCTGTCACCCAGGCCTGTGGAAAAGCTCTGCAGTGCTGGCATTTGCCTGCCCTCCCGACAGCATGCTGTGACTCAAGCCACAGCCTGGACACCTTTTCACAATGTTCTTATAACTTTCTGACAAAAGGATTATTTCAGTCTGTACAGCTCCTCTGAATGATGGTAGAATATATTGAAACAGTAAAATGAACTTGCTTTCAAATTCATGCAGAGAAGGAAGAGGTATATTTACTGTTTAGACATGAAACTGCTTCAAATTATTCACACACATTTAAGTAATTGTTTTGTACTACAGATGCTAAAGGAATCAGAACCAGAGCTATCAACACTATAAATCATGATTTCACTCATTACATTTAAAAACATCGTTTTAGACCACAACTTCGCATCCTTTACTCCTAATCAAAAGTACTTTCTTTTTATGATATTCTCATAGAGGTGATGGAAAGATGATTTCAGTACAAGTCACACATCTGGTTTTGATAGATACAGGCAGAGTTAAAATGCACTTTTCAATTTCTGTGATTAAGATGACATTCTTGTTAGCGAAATATTCAAAATCAGCAGAGCATAAACATTTAGAACTCAGAGGATGACATCACTGGATGATAAAAGTTTTCCTGTGGCCTCTAGTCTGGAGGCATCTTTTCTTTTGCTTGATTTTCAGTTGTGATTCAAGTGAGTGCAGGAGTATTACCAAGATGTGGTGCTAAGTATGAAGGAAATTTAAAATAATAATTGTTTCTTTTGCCTGCCAACTACAATAATTCTATTAGACTTTCAAATGTGTATCTGTGACATTCAGGAGTTATGCCCCAGAGCAACTGAATTTTCTGTGCATTGAAACTTTTTAATTATACAAAACTTAACATTCCATGATGTCAATGTTATTTTTCTTTCCTTTTTTACTTTTTAAAAACAGAAGGTATTTTATTTAAAATCGTACACTAGCACCTCATTAAATTTGCAGTTTTCCCATGCACAGCAGAAAGATGCCAAACCAAAGATTTTGATAGTACAGGTATTTGAAACACAGATGTTGATTTCAGCAGGAGTTGAGACTTCAACTAAGTATTCTTCCTGGACAGAATCACAGTCCTGACTGGGGGCATCAGTTTATTAAACTAGATATCTGCATCATGTCTACACAGTAGACTCTTTGCAGAGAATGAAAAGGAACAATCACTCAAAAAAAGATGCATTCCCTTTTTGCTTTCAGTAGAAAGTATAATGCCTTTTTGGCTTATTTTTCCAGCTGTTTTGCCTTCAGGTTTTGCTCTCCTACATATTTTCAGAGCATACCTATAGGCTTGCATCAAAAAATGGAGGCAGAAGATTGCTGTCCTCTTTCCAAGTTCAGTGGTTACAGAACTCACCTGAGATAAATAACTGCCTCTCCATGGAACATTACTCTGTTATTATCAACTTCCCGTATATATCAAGGCTCACAGAGTGACATATCTGTCTGCAGCTGCAGAATGGTGCCTAAGTGGAGGCAGAAGACACTCGTACTGTATCTGTAACTACTGCAATGCAGGGCTCGATGGATTAATCCACCAGATATGAATACCCAAGAAAAGAAAAATTCAAATAACAAAAGGAGCTTTACCTTTTATTGAAAATGTAAAAATCATGTGAATCATGTACAATATTTTCTCATAAGGAAAATCTTAGCTGTTTCATAATGTTTCACAAAACTGTGAAACATTTAATTTTTATAAAGACTTTTTCATTAGACAAAGATAAAACTAAAGTAGTATTACAAAGCTATTTTCTAAATCATCAACAGAGAACCGAGAATGTTTAACAGACTAATTCATACAAGTGGCAGGAGAAAGGACTCTTCCATTTGTAAATCTGCAAAAGGACACACAAAGGTATAGAGGGGCGTGGGTTTTTTGTTTCAAAACGTTTAAAATCAAGTGACATGTTAAAACACTACAGACGTGGATTCATAGGATGGTACAAGTTCTAGGACTGCATTTCTCTACACTACCTCAAACAGTGCAACAGTGATTCAGTGTAAATCTCTACAGTGTTTCATTGATTTAATACTTGTGTTCAAGTATGTGTCCATGAGAATGATCAAAATATCTACTTAGCTATTTTAATTTTCTTGTTTATAATATGTTATAAGTTACAGTAGAATATCCCCTTCAGTATGTTTCTAAATCAAATGAACTAATTTTACAATACATTCTGTAATAACCTGTTTAATAATGTTAGCTTGTTCACTTTGACATCTGTTGCAAAAAACACAAGATCATTCTGACTTCAAATGCCAAAATATAATAAAATTCAAAAGGGCTTTATTTCCATATACAACAAAACTATTCAGCTAAATTAAAATAAATTCAAGATAACATGACTTTTTTTTTTTGCAACAGATGACCTTACTGAAAATAAACATTTAAAATACTAGTTACTATTTTAAAAATTCTGATAAATGTATCCGAAAGTGTTCATATAAAAATTAGTTATGAAAATGTCAGAAGATAAAACATGTTGGCTGTCTAACCAAAACCATTAAGGATGTCTGGCAGGCAAAAATAAATTAATTTGATTAAATTATACGTCATCTGATAATATTTGGTCTGAAAAAGCATGTGTGGGTGTGTGTGTGTTTATAAATAATACGATTGCAAAGAGCTGAGAGCCAGCCAGCCTGACAGAGGTCAACTCTTTTGTTGCATTTTTTGCGCATAAAAGTCCCTGCACGTTTCACAGCATCGCTGATACCACCTCATATCTTGACAGAGGTTCTTCTCTCTTATCACTCTGCAGTACACAGGCCACTGGTCTCCCAGGCACTTGAATGTTAAAGCAGCTGTGAAACAACATTAAAATAAAATATACATTACTGTTGCCTTTACTAGTGGAGAATCAGGTAGCAAAAGAGGCAAGGACACAAGAAGTGTATCTGTGGAAGAGAAAGTGCAGGTATTTAACAAAAGAAAGAATCCCCCTCTCCCTCATGTGGTCAATATATTCAACATCAAAATTTTCTAAGGCTGGCTTTATTTACAAATTGGTTTAAGCTGAACTTAATTAGTTTAATGTCATGCAGCTGTCTCCTCATGAGTGAGTGGACCTCATCTTTCTGCCTTGTTTCACTTATGAAAGCCTCTTACACAGTTTATTGTAGAAGGACTGTGGAATCAAAGTTGGAACTTTGCACATTTAGTTATACAAGCTGTAGTGAATACACAGAATTAAAATGGGAAACCAATGAAAAGCAGGGCACAAGAACAAGATATTGTCCAAAACCCATCACAAACACTGAACTGAAAAAAAGAAGTCAATCTCAGATTTAAGATAATCTCCTATTTTAATAGAAGGTTTGATAAAATTGAATGGGTGAATATCTATATAAAGATATATGTTTATAGTGTCTCTAATAGAAATGTATTTTCATATGGGATATTTTGTTCCCATCATACCATACAGTCCCATAATAAGGTCCTTCCTTGGATAACAAAACCCTGCACCATCTTAGTTACCGTCTCTGATGTACATACTCAAACACTGAGGCATGAAGATCAGTCTCTGCATAGAATTTAAATCTCCTGAGTGTTTCCTGAGTCCTAGCCTTCTGTTTTTCAACTGGGATCATCATTACTGTACAGAAATAATTGAAAAGAGATCTGTCATTTTTGACTGCTTACCTAACCTGGGTGATGTTATTGTGTTAACATTAATTTTCTCATTGCAGGGATGGAGATGACAGGGTCTGTAGGCTGCAGGCTTTTCTGAAGAAAAGCACTCATTGCCATGCCTTCCTGTGATCTTGTGCATGCACTGGATGACTCGAGACTGCATCCCTTTGCCACAGGTGACAGAGCACTGGAACACACAGAAGACACACTCATAGGAAAGGTATTTTTGCCTGTAATCATGAAGGTTAAATGCCAGTCAAGGTGAAGTCAGTGGCTGCCTCTTCAGATGTTAGCATCCCAGGACTTCGGAATTCTATTCAGTTAGCTAAATGAAAATCAATTTAAAAAACACAAATAAATTAGCAGTATTAATTGAAGGATTCATTCCAGCATCCTATTGCTGTCCAAGTCCATTTTGTAGAGCCTGTGATGAAACCCAAACACAGCAATGTGCCTGAAGGAAGCAAAGGCTACTCTCTTGTATCTGTATACTATTTACTCTTATTAGAGGTTAAAGTGAGTGAAAAAAACCATTCACAGATACTAACAGAGAGAATTATCCACATCAAAAGTGCCCTTTCTTGCTAAGCAGAGTGTACACTTTCTGTCTTTGCATCACATTTTCATGTTTTCACATGTGTCTCACAAATAAAACACACAATGTGAGACATGATGCCTGGCCTTTAATCAGTCTTGCCATCTTGTTGCCACAGAGAACAAGGTAAGAAAATAGAACAGAGCACTGTAACAACGGTAACATTCTACTTCTATCATAGTAACATAATATATTAGAATGAAAACTTGGACAGTGCTATACAGATGCTTACAAAACCTATTCCAAAGAAAACCAAACCAAAAGATGCTTTGCCCTTCGACTTTTTGTGAAGAAAATCCCATAGGACATGAATTATTTTTGTGTCCATTGACACACATGCTATTGCTTTAACTACAAATCTATTAAAAAATTACAAATTAGACTTTTCTCCTACCCACTAATGATTTATCTCAAGTACCCACTAATTTCACCAAGTTTTAGAGAAATGTGAAAACACCCTCAAATACTCATCAATTTCTTGTCATGAATAATATGAGCTCAGGCTGAAAATTTTATCATATAATCCTGAAAATGTTTTTCTAAATAATTTTAATTACATAAATGCTCAGAGTATATTTCCTTGGGAGACTTCAAGAAGAAGCTGTAAACAAACTGAAATGAGAAAGACAAGGAGAAGGTGCTATAACAAAAAATGTTTGCCACCCTTCTTGTCTCAAGATGGAGATTGAGAAGTATGGTTTTCTGCATAGAACGAATAAACTTTGACTATGGGAAACACTAAACAAGTCTTTACCCTTTAGTTTTGTTATCTATGTGCTTTTGAGTGACATTTTAAACACTGTTACTTGGAAGGAAGATTAACATGTGCTAAATTGGAATAGAGGGCTTGCACCCCAATACATACATCAAGAGAAGTGAAACTCCTATCTTTTGGACTTGTAAGACTCCAAGAGAGGTACAAGAGACTAGGATATACACTTGTGTGTTTTCACAAGGGACTGAAATCAAACACCAGTATTTTATAAAGGCAGCAAATGGACTTGATTTGGCTTCTGTTCTCAGTGAGTCAACACAGGACTTTATCTGGCTGAGTTAATCAGATATAGACTCCATGAGCAAAGGCGACTAGAGATATTAAATTACAAATACATAGTTCTCTATTCAGTATCAACTGCAGTTTAGTACATGAAAAAATACATGGTTTACAGCCGGGAAATCAGTTACTACTTAAGTATTTTCAAAGTATGCTATCAACTTTAAAGTTAGGATATTGCTGTAAAATTGAGAAAAGCCTCTCAACAGAACTCTGTTTCTTGAATTCTCTGCCTTTTCTCTGTGCAGCTAGAAATAAATGGTGATCCTATAATAGCCAACATTATGCACATGGTCAACATGTAAAATCACACATGTACCTACACAAATTTTATCCCCAGTACCAGACAGAACACAGATCTTAATCTTGCCACAGTTCTGGCCACTTCTTAAATTCCTCACATCATAATTTCCAAGATATTTATTTTTGGAATATTTTAATGAAATTAAAATTGAGACAACTGAATAGCAAAATAAATAAGGGGGGGTGGGGGAAGATCAAACTACAACACAAAAAGAAAACAAATGTGAGAGTAAAGGGAAAATGAAGGAGATGTGATGAAGCCAATATGCTGAAGATGTCCAATAAGATGAAGATAATCTTTAAATATTATCTTCGCGATCTTAATTTAGAGTAATATTGCATGTAGTATTACATTTTTTTCCCCTCAGTGAAAGAGCTGCATGTTTATCAACTGAAGTTAGAGAATGTGTGAGCTTGTGGTATTACTCCTTTTATCAGCTACAAAGAAGGACATGGACAGGTGGACCTGGTGCATAAGATCTCCTAAAAACAATTTATCTGCCCTTAACCTTCAGTTATCCCAGAATGAGTAGGTGCAATCCAGCCATCTGGATTACTGGATGGGAGAACAGGATTTGAAAGCACTAGACTTTAGCTCACAAAATGGGCTCCAGTGGTTTATCTGCTAATTGATAATGCCAAACAATTCATGTGGAGAGCACTCTGGCAGCAGCCACATCTTCTCTACATCAAATGAGCTCTGGGCTGAATGTTTGTTGTGACTGCAACTGACACAACATGCAACAAACAGACAGACCTCTCTCGGGGCTAATCAAGTGTTTAGGTGCTGAGCTTCTATGCAGAATCTGACAAGATTTTGGCATTAAAATCTTAATTGGTGAATTAATAACTGAGCCTCCACTGGCCTTGGTGAGATATTTCAAAGAGCGTTATGAAGCATTACAATGTAGTTTTTCATCCAAAGATGTAGGGATCTTGCAAGCAATTAATTTTAGTCTTGCTTGACCTACTTATTAATATAACAACTTTAGACAAAGAAACTGACATCAAAGCATGATTAAATGAAATGTCTCAGTTCATATAGGGAATATGGGGCAAAGCAGAAAATAATGGAATTTTTACTCTATCTTCTGTTCTTTTCACAGAAATGTACTGATTTTTAACAGTGCGTTTATTCTTATTTTAAAAAACTTGGAACTTATGAAGTCTTGTAAGATGTTTGGCGAACATTGAGAAGAGGCAGGGCTACCACAGTGATTTGCAATCCAAAATTTTTAAGCCCAGGCTAGTCAATATACAAGTAAAGCAAGGTTTTTCCAAATAGCCAGGCTTTTTAAATCAATGAGGGATCTGACAGGTGTACTGTGCTCTTCCATGCTCACACATTATTATCAGCAGCAGCAGCAGCATTGGTGTCTAACTTCGAAATTAAGAATTCTATAGACTAGAAGCCAGAAAAAATGTATCTTTTTACCATATCTGTATTATCTCATATTCAAAGTAATATGAAACAGTATGAAATAGGGAAAGCATCAGGCATTTAGCAGTGCACTTGCTAGCTACACAGAAAAACAGTGGGATTTCTGTTTCTGTGAAGTGGTCTTACATGAGCTTGTTCCGCAAACACATCAGCCAATTGCTCTTATAACTGAATAGACACTGAATATTGGAGGATAAAAGTAATTAGTAATCTTTTTCTTTTCTCTGAAAAGATATGAACCTGATCTGACTTCACTAGGAGACACATCAGCTTCTGCAAATCAGCTAGATGCACCTTCAGAGCAACAGCTCTGACCCTCATTTTGATACTAATTTTACTGTACATTCTAGCTGAAGCAGACTTTTCCAAAACTGTCTGCCAAGCTTGCCTCACCTTTGGATTTCTCTCACTGTAAATATTCAATCTGTGGTAAATACCTTTCACTGCACATACAGCTGAAACATTTTAGGTAGTGCTTGTGGTATGCAGTTGAAGCTGTATAGCTTCTGCATATTTCTGGAATTTCCATGTTTAAAGCTCTAACAAAGCTTTCAATTCCAAAGAAATAAAAAATGTTTTCACTTGTACACATTAAGCAGTGAATTTAATCAGAAATAAATTTATCTATGAAAACTGCTTGTATTTTATATGCACTTTTATATATATATATATATTTATATATTTATATATATATAGATATATAGATATATAAAAAACCATAAAGCTTACACATATAATATTTACAGAAAATGCCCACTCCAAACTGATATGTAGCATATTCATTAATTTAGCAGGTTGCAGGTAAGTTTAAACCCATAGCTTTGAAGAACAGACTTCTATAGTTCTTCTTCCCACCCTCTCTGTCTCCCACATGTCTGTCTTGCACGTGCAATAGTTTATTTTTGTGGGGGTCAATTGCATTTTACTTCTCACTGTTCAGATGACCTACAATTTAAGGCCATGTAGCTGATTAGCAAAAATTCCCGTAGGACAACTGTATTTGTAGGTTTAGACTAAATGTTCTAATACACAGCCAGAGGGGGTTTTTTATGTGGCTGTTAATCTGTGCATTTTGGACACAGTCCTAAAGGTACTGTAAAACCATTCAAGCAGCAAGACATGTAAAACATTCCTATTGAAGATTACAAAAAAGTCCTGTGTAAAGATAGTTAACAGCTATTTTTTAAACAGTTTTTTTTTTTTCTTTCAAAGAAAAATCTAACCAACCTGTTTGAATTTTATCCTACTTTTGAACTTCTTTTAGACATAATTTCAAGGACAGAAACTTAGGCGTTAAATATAACAATCCTTACACTTGGCATACACACCCGCTACCCAAGATTCCTTCTTTCTGTTCCCTGCCAAAGATATATATTCTGGAGAGAATACATATTCCCAAGGCCAACAGCTGAGGAAGTTGCTGTAATGTGTTAGCTGCTTCCAGCTGGCCTTCATGAGAAGTAGGAATTCCTAAATTAAGGGAAAAATTGTCACTGGCAGACAGTAATGGTCAAAATGCATCTTTCTGCCAAGACAACAGGCAATCACTGAAGAGGCTGATACAATCCACAATGAAAAAGCCAATCTGTGAGAGTATTAACAGAATTGACTTGGACAATTTATTTTCGAGAATAAGTGGACTGTTCAATAAAAGGTTTTTACAAGTCTAAGTAGCATTCAGAGCAGAGGCTGACGTGCTCAGAAGGAAACTCAGTGATGAGTTTTACTGGAAATTATTAGCAGAGCATTCCTAATCATTTATGTATAGGTTCATCAGTTCCAGCTTTCAAGTGGTTTCAACCTTTTCATGAAGTGAGTGTGAAACAAGAATAGCAAGCAATCAGACTTTAGCAGCAGGATTCATATTTGCTGACATGCTTGCAAAATCTTCTTCTATTTTGTCTTTTTATGAAGTTTCCTTTTAAACGCAGGTAGTAGATAAAGTGGTGTATTTTTCTTCAGCAAAGGCTTTTTACTGAGTTTGGCAATATTCTGAAAGATTACCTAAATCAAGCAAAGAATATGCAGATTATTTAAGCCCTTCTTTTTTTTTTTTTTTTTTTTTTTTTTTTTTAAGAAAAAAATAGAGGCATTGTGAATAGTGTAACAAAAAGAGCGACTGATGGATACAAACATAAGATGGAGTCTGAGTTCTCACATGCATCATTTCCAGGAAGGTCTTTCTGCCTCTCTCATTTCTGACACACCCGACACCTCACTATGCCAAATTTAAAATTCAGAACTTGTGCTAAGTTTAGCTAAAAAAATCTGCTGTTGGTCTCCTCTAAGTTTAGGAAGTTTGAGTTGTCCCTATTTATTTTTTTATATTCTTGGTTTTTTTCTTTCTTCTGTCCCCCTCTCACTCTGTTTTTTCTTTCTAGCTCTTCTTTCTAGGGTAAGAATGTGTACTGTACAACTGTTCAAAAGAGATAAAATTTTAAATTAAGACAGATAGAGCGCCAGTTCCCTTGATAAACTGAAGACAGGGTTTCTATGGAGGAAACCCCCATCACTTCATCTGAAGAATCTGGACCTTTCTTTCTTTTTTTTTTTTTTTTTTTTTTTTTTTTTTTTTTTTTTTTTTTTTCCTTTTCTTTTTTTTCTTTTTTTTTTTTTTTTCCTTTTTTTCCCTGAATCCTTTTTAAGGTCCCATGCAGATCAATTTGGTTGTTTGCCAGAGGAGGCAAAACTACCTTTTGGTACCAAGACAAGAAGCAACTGAAAGTTTACGAGTTGAACACAAGAGAATCTTTTTTTTCTAAGTCAGTACATATGCATCTATTCTTCAGAATATCATTATCTTTTAACTCTGAATCAATAGCATCATTTGGCAGGCTTGAATCTGAATGAGCTCTCTGGACTCACTTTGGAAGAAGAAGGTTCTTTGTCTCCATGTAAACCCAGGTTCCGTTGCCCAATTTGCTTAATGAAACACAATCGTCCACTTCAGGGTTTAAAAACCTGGACTATCCCAATGACACTAGTTTGTTTTGTTAAACAACCTGGTGTACAAATCCATAAAAAACCTGGGACTCTATCACAGCCTCCCATTTCCCCCTGATATCATGGAAGGTATCAGTATTTTTCTCTCATCATTAAAGACCTATATCAAAGCATTTACAAATCCGGTAATATCATAACAGATCTAGAAAGCCAAGTTTCTCTATATGCTCCAGATGTACTTACACACCATTTTAAAATTTGTATTTATACTTTCTATAGTTCTATATTTAATACAAAACACAATTCATGTTTTAGGACAATTTAAGTATACCTCCACCTGAAATAGATACTTATTCTTATTTAGAACTTTAGACACACTACTAAATAGTATTTGGCATCATAACACTGGCAGATTTTACAAATTTTGGCCGTGTTTGTGCACCTCTGCCCAGGCACTGCTACAGGGATCCCCCATTAGAAAGGAAACAAAAAGAAACTTTAGCTGTGAATTTGTGGTTGTCCCAGAAGCCTGCCTGTGTTGACTCCCACATAGATGTATTATTGCCAGTAATGCTTGGTGATTAACAAGACATTTTTATATTTCAAACTTTCATATCTGAGATATCATTGCATGGTATTTTGGCAGGAGATGACTTTCCATTCACTATAACTATCACACTTCCAAACAAGAATCTGGAAACAGTTAGATTTCATTATATAATTACCTTTATCTTCCTGATTAAATCAGTTGAGTATGCTACTCGGGACTGATGAAAATGAATTCTTAAAATTAATTTGAAATATTAGCCTTTGAGGATATAATTATATTAGCATACATGACAATGCTAGCCTGATGCTCATTTGAAAACCTTGCAGGGAAAAGCATAGCTCAGCAACACAAAGAAGTAATTAAAGGATTATGCTATTTCTAATGAAAAGACAGGTCATAGAACCCACTACGGACATAAAGGAGATTTCAAAAGAGGGAAAATGAAACCTCCATGAAAATCCTTTCTTTTAAAAATGTCTATTTTATCTATTTACTTTTCAGAAATCAAAGAAACAAATGTCAAAAAGCTGTTTTGTACAACATAGAATTAAGCACTGGTCTTTAAATATCATCGCACTATGTAGCACTTTAAAGTTTTTCCAGTAGACTGAATAAATGAAAAGGCTCATTTTTGACAATGACTTTACTTCCAGTCACTGTATCTACCAGATTTTAAATAATGAAGATCTAAAGTGATAGCAGGTGACTCACCTAAATGGCTATGAAAGCTATCTAAAAACCAAAACCATAAGAAACTATGAGTTTACAAGGCAACTGAATGCTTAGGACTTTCATTTAGCTGAAATACAAGAATGAAATAATCAAATCAGTTAAGCTGGAAAAGACCTCTAAGATCATTGAGTCAAACCATTAACTCAGCACTGACAAATCCATTATTAAATGATGTCCCTAAGTTACACAAGCATACATCTTTAAATACCTCTAGGGATGGTAATTCCAATACTTACCTAGGCATTCTGTTCTAATGTGTGATAACCCTTTTGCTGAGGAATTTTTTCCTGATCTCCAGTCTAAGCCTCTGCTGGCTCAGCTTGAGGCCATTTCCTCTCATTCCATCACCAGTTACCTGGGAGAGGAGACCGACTCCCACCTCATTCCAGGCAGTTGTAGAGAGAAGGTCTTACCCTGAGCCTCCCTTTCTCCAGGCTGAACACCCCCAGCTCCCTCAGCTGCTCCTCACAGGACTTGTGCTCCAGACCTTTTACCAGCTGCTTCATCCTTTTCTGCACATGCTGCAGCACTTCAATACCCCTCCTGCAGTGAGGGGCCCAAAACTTGACAGCCTCACCAGTGCCAAGTACAGGCCTATCCCGGCCCTGGTCCTGCTGGCCACGCTATTGCTGACACAGGCCAGGATGCCATTGGCCTTCTTGGCCACCTGGGCACAGCTGGCTCATGTCCAGCTGTTGCTGACCAGCACCCGCAGGTCCTTTTCTGCCAGGCAGCTTTCCAGCCTCTCTGCCCCCAGCCTGCAGTGCTGCCAGGGGTTGTTGTGATCCAAGCACAGGATTCACCATGCAGCCTTGTGGAACCTCTCACCACTGGCCTCAGCCCATCAATCCAGCCTGTCCTGATCCCTCCACACAGCTTCCCTAGTTTCAGCAAGTCAACATTCCCATGCAACTTGCATTGTCTGTGAACTTACTGCTGGTTCACTTCATCTCCCTGTCCACATCATCAATGACGTTAAACAGGACTGGCCCTGTACTATCAACTTTATCACGAAAATGAACACCTGCAGCAGTATTTTCTTTAGCTGCATGAAATATAGGATAATAGAAACATAAAAGAAAAAGATTTCCAATGAACAAAAATCAGCTAGATCCCACAAGAGAAGATGGATAATGTAAATTTTAACCGAACCCCGGTGAACCACCTGTAACAGTTATGCATTGGCAGATGAGACAGTCAGAGATACTGAGGAAAATATTCAGAAAGAGATAAATGATCTTAGAGATGGAGATACACCAGGCAAAAGAATGCTCAATGCACTGAGTCTCAGCACCAGACTATTTCTCTACCTGCTGAATTACACATGAGCCTTCCAGAAGACTCACCATTCAAAGATCCCAGTGTCCTCAACAAAAATCAGTAGGCATTTCCGGGAAAGCACATAGCAGATATAGGACTGTGCTTCTCTTCAGCAAGAATGGTTTTCTTTACTGATATCTATGTTTATGTGCATACATATGATATACTGATATACTGATATCTATGTTTATGTGCCTGTGTAAATCCCCTACAGCAGTAATGCATGGCCTAGCACTATAAAAGAAGAAAAGTTTGGAAATTTGTATCTGCTCAGGTCTGCGCTAGAATCACTTCAGAGACATTAGCAGTGGCGAAGGAGGTGATGGGAAGCTGCCAATGCTACTCCCTGTAACTTCTGCATTTGTAGATGCAGAACTCATCTTCCTGCTAGGTGTGAATTGTCTCCTTTGCCTGGCCTTCCAAGGGATCACTACACCCATTCAATCACACTTGTTAATTTTCAAAGAGTGCCAAAAGCTGGTACAGGAAACAGCAGCCCCACTGCTTTGCTTATAGCTACAGTTTCAGGCTTTCAGGCTGTAGGTAGAACCACAGAACATTTGGTTGGAAGGAGCACACAGAAAGTTTGTAGACCCACCTTAAAGTCCAAAATCAATGACTGCATACTAATATTAACAGTATTTAGTCATGAAATATTGCTGGGCATAATTAGAAGAAAACACAATCTATTTATAATATTATCAATTATCTATTTTAGCAGCATTTCTATGATTTTACTTCTATTACCAGGGAGTAAGAAAACCCTAGCTTGGTTTATTTCAGAAATATTTATGAAAGTATTAAGATTAAATATTAAGAAAGTATTAAGTTATTATGAAAGTATATTTCAGATCTCCTTTTCCTTTGGAAATTCCTAGGCCTCCTCTAACTGTTCAGGTTTATGAAGGTGACTTAGAAGTCAATCTTTCCACTACTGATTTGTGAATCTAGAAGACTTCTCAGCCTGGTTCCCTAGAAACCACTTTTGAAAATCATCAGAGTCCAAAACAATTTCATACAATTGCTGAATGCCTTTCTTCCTCTGTCAAGCAGTGTCAGTATATAAAAGGTGGCAACTTCTGCTTAAAACCTCCTCATAGAGAAAAACAGAGTACATATTATCAGGTGGATTAAATCTTTTCTTTCTTTCTTTTCCTTTTCATTATTTATTTGATTACATAGTTCTCTCATTACCATGTCACTTGTCAGGTAAGACTGCAAGCATCTTTCAGCAAGAGCTGTTAACTTCTTTTGTTTTTGATTGTTTGTGCTTTGTTTTTCTATGGGGCCTAAGAAGGTTCAATCCTGATGGAAACTGTTAAGATGTACCACAACTGAATTATTTTCTAATATAAGCCCTCTTACAGATAATGCAACTTGAGAGACAACACAAAATTCATAATTACCTTTTGATTCCAACTTGGTATTCCCCAAAACTTTGTTATCTTAAAGATGGTTGTATAGCAGAAAACCAACAAAGATATCTTAGCAGATCTAAGTGTGATAGAGAGACCAAAATTTCCCATTTATATGTGTTTTTCTGTGTGTGCAGAATGGGTGATATCTACTTTTAAAATCCTTTCCAGTTTTATTAGTGGTTTCTTCTATTATTAAGGGTGGTCTTCTTCTGTTTTTCTAGAAACTAACATGACACATTTATTCCAGACAAAATACTACAGTATATTGATACAAAAAATCCCTTTATCTGAAACAAAAGATGTTAATATTGCTAATATTACCGGACTAGTTAGAAATCTTCAAAAAAACCACCCAATCTCATTTCATTATATTGACATCTTCCATATTCTTTGCCCACGCTTCATTTCTGAAACAAAGACACACTTCATTTGCTGCAAATTAACTATATTTAAGTCAATATGAAAGTTATTGACTGATGACAGTATTATTTAAACTTCTATTATTTCACGCCACTTAATTTCTTTGACCATAAATCTATTGATAGTGTTATATTTGGACTCATGGCCAGCACTATTCCATTACAAGGATCTAAAAGAGCTTAACAATTTTGATGGGGATCCAAGGAATAAAACTAAGGCTAATTCCCTTGTCAGTATAATTGTAACATTAATATTATCCTTTTCTTTTTTTCTTTTTTAATTGAAGGAGATTAAATCAGTTGAGTTTATTTGCTGTGGAAATTTGGAGGCTGTTTAAATATTTAAGCATACAATTTAAAGGTTGAATGTCCTATGCTCTTGAATAGTTGGCAAAAAAAAAAATTGTGGGTTTTTTCTTTCTCTCCATTTTCACATGTTCATTGACTGGGGCAGAAGAGAAACCATCCTTATCACTGATATCTGCTTTGTGCACCACTCATTTAGTAGATCTCTCCTTGACTCTGTCTCCCCCCAACAGCTGGAGACTTGACTTCCTCCCTCTACACACATACACTTTCTAGGGAGCACTGCATGTTCTGTCTGAAATAAATAAGTTGGAATAGGCCATGAATTCTGGGATTCATTGGTGTAAAAACAAAGCAGTTACTTCAGATGCCCTTTCAGACTCAGTGGAAAGAAAAAGTATGAGATTAACGTTTCCTTCATGTTTTTGCTTCTTCAGGCCATAGACAAACTGAATTGCATCCCAGCCATTGGGACCACTATCCCAGATGTCATATTTGACTTCTCAGCACCTCTGGTCTAACATGTTGACACTATTTAGAAATTCTGCTGCTGCTCCATCTTTAGTTTCCACAGAATGCATCCTTTTTCCAATCTTTTTACAACTTAAAGCACATTATCTTCTTTGGTCTCCTATACACACATACTATACATATCTCTTCATCTTACAAATGGCTGCTCCTAAATTCTAATTTGTTTTCTTTTGACCCTATTTGCCCCTGGCTGAATATCACCAAAAGTTTCTAATATAATACCCTATCAATCTTAAGTTTTTAATTACTGTTTTTAGTACCCACTTTCCAAATTACTCTCTGTTCCAAAATTCTTCCTGCTTGTCATGCTTCCTTTATTATGACAATGTTCTAAACAGTCTAGGTAGTAGCAGAAAAATATATAGTTTCCTACATAAAGTGCCCTTTGAGCACACAAAGCTGCTGAAATGCAAGTGTTTTCTGGAGAATGACTACTACAATGATGTGTTCCTTAGTAAGCTGTGCAGATGTGTAAACATGCAGTTCATATGCACTGAATTTCTCCTCAGCCTGCTTGTTTATACTTAACTGATGAATGCCCCTGAGCATGATCCTGTCCTCGTATGGCTTTGAAATGCGTAGCCAGTGGGAAGCTTAGCAAGGGACACTGGTGCTAACAACACCTTGCTCTAGCTGGTGCTAGAATAGCTATGATCTGTGAGCATTCCTCATGTGAAGGTAATTCTCACATTGTTAGGATATTCCATGGATGGTATTCATTGGGAAAATACAATGTCATTGGTAATATTGCTAGGTACGAGCTCTAGAAGCTCAGTGTGAACTTTTATTCTTTCCTTTTTCATCATACTCATATTCCTCACAAAGGTGGGCACAGAGCCCAAGTGATGTTAAGAACAGCGATGTTCAGCATGTCAACCCACAGTGCTGGCTTAAATGCCATTATGGAGTTAAATGACGCATAGAGGCCATGTTGTATAGACTTCTTTAAGACTGAGTTTTAAAAAGATGACTGTATTTACTGGTCTGTTGAAGCTTGGAATTATTGTCAAATTTTCTTTGATCTTGGTATTGTTAAAACATAGAGCTCAAAAACTATTTGATCTCTATGTGACTATATCAATAAAACAAATTAATTCCATTACAGCATGCCATAATATTAATCATGTTATCTTTTCAGTAATAGTGCAATTTAAGCTTCATTTAAAATTATGTCTTAGGAGTTCAAGGGAAACAGCAAAGCGAGTAAAGATCACATTAAACCTCTTGTTTCAATGTGTGAGAAGTATAATTTAAATTTTTCAAGTCAAGTCTTGGCATTAGCTAGGGAAAACTTGGCTCTGCTCAAAGGAACAGACTTCTGTCAATGTCAAGAACAATCCTAAAGAGTAAAAACAGTGAACACAGAAGGCTGCACTGAACCTCTGAGTTAGAAACAAACAGCGTGCAAAGATTAACATTTATCTGAGCTTTCCATTTGTTTCCACCATTGCAGACATATTAACATGTATGCCATGACTTCATGTTGCTATGTACTCCTTCAATGGAACAGAAGAGTAACAGAGAAAAAAAATGGAAATCCAAGTGTATTTTAAATTGAACTTGTATCTCGGTAGAGAAATTAAAGTATCTATTTTTTAGTATAAAACTTGGAAAATCTCTGCTGCACAAGTCACAGTCTGTTAACTGCTCAAAGGATTTTGGCAATTCCATAATTCCTCATGTCCTAATTTTGAAGGTCAAAGTACAATTTAGGTGAGAGTGTTATAGCTGTGGCTATAGGAGGAGAACAGAAAATACAAGATTGTCAGTAAATTTTAAACAGGAAGATGTAAGTTTTTGTACACTCATCTATGACATGGATGTTCGTGAAAAGTATAGAATTAGAGAATAAAGTTCTTCTCTCCAGAGGGCACTGGGAACACAGCGTAACTGTCTGAGCATCCCCACATAGCCTCAGCAGCCCCAATTTGAATGACTGTTTCAATTAAGAAAGCAGATGGTCATTTCTCTACAGTTTACTGTAGAGCAGTACTACTGGTGCTAGTGCTAAATGATGCAGGTTTTAACTGTAGTTATGTGGTAGAGAAATGGAAATACTAAACTTCATTGCCAAACGTATATTCTCGTAAAAGTAATACTGCTACTGAAAGTTAGTTGCTTCTGTTGTCTAAAAAATTAATAGTTACACTATGTGCTTTTGAAGTAGCTAGTTACTTGCAGAGTACTCACAGCTAATTCTTGGAAGGCTGGCTAGTCATATACTGCTGGCTTTAGTCCTTGTTTCCAGCTCCTACATCACATGAAAGACAACTAAAAATACATTAAATACTTCTCCATACAAGCAAGTTAAAAAAATGTTGCAATAATATTAGGTGCTGAAAGTAAAAGTGTTATGTGCAAAGTTATGAAGAGAAGCAAAGGAAATAAAAAGAGATTACAATCTTTCTGCTAAAGTGTGGTCTATGATACAGCAAGAAAAAACCTTGACAAGGTTCAATTGTACAATTTCAGCACGTTTTACATATTCCAAAACTATAACAGATATTCAAGGTCAAGCACAGATCTAACAAATATAATTTGTTAATGTTTGGTCTATGCTTATCCACCTCACTAAAACCAAAACTCATATGCCAAGAAAATAATGTAATGACAGTTATGTTGACTGTAATAATAAAAGAATAATAACAGAAAAACAGTAATAGATATTTCCTAGATGCTAAGTGGTTTATGTGGGAATTTAATAGGCTAAAGGTGCTTCTGTATAAGGCTGGAGGGTGTACTTTACTGGAAACACAAATAAAATGTGCTAACACAAATTAATGAAATATGTAGACTGTAAGGCTGGAGTTAGCTGCAGTTTCTGAAGTTGTTTGCCTGCCTACTGATAACAATAAGTTTATACAGATTCGCATTATATTGAAGATTTATCTCACACTTCATACTCCTAATTTTTATTTATACTGTAGTCTCACTGTGACTACCAGGTTAGGGTTGGGGTTTTGTTTTATTTTTTGGTTTATAGCTTTATTGTTCCCTCAGTGGGGTCACTTGTACACTTTTGATAAGAGTAATTCCTATTAAGAAATCAGCTCGCAAAATGTATTATGCTGGGGGGCACTAGTGTAAAGGATTACTCACCTTAGACCAGTCTCCCATTCTCCAGACATAGCATTTGGAATAGTCCTCACAGTCCTCTGCTTCTTTAGGTCTTGTGGACAGAACACATTTCTTGCGTGGATTGGTGCACCTCACAGTCCGATGCCGTACTCCTGTACCACACTTTACAGAGCACTGTTGGGAAAAAAAGTTTTTCTCATTTCTACAAAATTCAGTTTTCCCATTTCATCCCCTTCTAATGACTCCTGCTAGGCCAACATAAACATTTCACAGCTTCACTGATCTCCAGACTTCCAACTGTCAATTGCATCAATATCAGATTTGTTAAAAAATAAAAGCTCAACAAAAATTCCTTATGGGACAATGATAATAGATTCATTTTTAGCTAAAATTAGATGAAAACTTATTTGCTGAAGGAAAAAATAGGCTTTTGAGTAACAGAAAATATCTGAAAAGTTATGATTAAATGATTGCAAAGTATACTAAAAATATTAGGCAATCTTTCTTCTTTGAATGGAAGTAAATACAATGCAAGACAATAAAAATAATGTTCATATGAATAAAATATGAAGCAACTTCAGAAAAGTTCTTTTAGCATCCTTTCGTGTCCAACAGACCTTTTTTGGGAGGGGTACAAAATGTAGAATGGAAAAGTAAATATTCAAAAACTATGTAAGAATCCAGACTGAACTTCAAAATTCAAAGTCACTATGTAGACAGCATGAGAAAACTCTCTTCAAGTTGCTCAGAAGGTCCTAATCTATGGGTTTTTTCCACCATTCCTACTTACACTGCCAAAAATGATGCCATTTCCTTCTCAAAACATTATCACTGCTTTTGATCATCCCACTGCCTGCAGTTCAAAACTCTCCTTTGCCAAGCTGATTATAACTGCAGGAAACAGTAATGGCTAGCTTCCTACATAATGGGGATAGTAGGAATGGCCATGGGAAATGCCTTGCTCTTCAAAAAATATTTATTGCTTCCAACAAAAATATGCTTGCTCTTTTCTCGTTTCTGAATTAAAACAAACTGACCAAACAATCTGTGTATTTCTTTTTCTCACGTCTGTAAATGGATGCCATACTTCTCACAACCAGCCCTTGCATTATAAAACTGTGTACTATGCCAGAAACTGCTGCTATTTACATCTCCTATCTCTACCTTAGCATCTGCTTTTCATCTTTGAAAACATTCCCTATTTGTTAGCTCTTTCTCGCCTGGCCATCAAGTGGTTCTGCTGAGTAGAGCAGTCCAAAGAAGGGACTGCACCCACATTCAGAAGCTGCTGTTTGTATTTTGACCACGGAGGGATACACAGCACAGCTTCTAGTATCGGAGGCAAGCAGAATTGCCTTTACTATTCCAGTGAAGGGAGAAGTTCCAAATAACCTTTTCATCTTGTCCAGATGGCAATGAGAACAACACTCTTTTTCCTCCATGGACAGTTAATTTTAGAAGAAATCAAAGATGAAGAAAGCCAAATGGACAAGCACATTTAAAGATCTTAAATTAATAAAGCATTTTGAACAATAATTACATTCTACAGAAATCCTTCAGGATGCAACCTATGTGAAATTGTGTTATTTACAAGTTATTTACAGTTTATTGCTGTTGCTTTGGAAAAAGAGTAGAGGAGAAAGAGGAAGGTAAGAAAAGTCTTTCTTAGCCAGCAGCTCCCCTCAAAGCCTCTCTGAAGCAGGATGGCATCAGCCATCTATTGATCAACGTCCCTTGGTACAACAGTACATCCCAGATGTCCCCACTCTGAATCCAAGGTCTTGTAGCTGGTAAGTGATGCCTTAATTCTGTTTGCCCCGAGATACCCACTTACTACAATCAGGACATACTGGATTATATGTGCTTGGCCAGAAGAAACTGTTCCACATTAACTAGGTAAAGTGTAGTAGCTCTACACAGCTGGTTTTCCTAGCCCCTGAACCCTTAACCAAATCATCGTATGAGGACCGTGAAAATTATTAGGTTGAGTTGTGCCACTTGATGCAGAAAAAAAATTATTTCCAGAATAAGTTCTAACTTCTAAGGCACAAATAATGACTATGGAGTATTTGTATAAATAAATGCAGCACCTCTGACCAGACTCCTGCCTCCCACACCGTCATGCAGTCCTGGCCTTCACAGCGCTGTGCAGAAGCAGGCCTTGGCCCCAGACAATCCCTCTCCCTAGCTCTGATCAGGGTCCCATTTCTGAGCTGCTGTGTGCAGGCTACTTGTCTATTCTGGGTTCCTTTTCCACATGTCCTTGAACATGGTGTCCATTCTGTCATCATCCATCTGAAAGAAACACAGGCAATGTAATAATAACAAATCATGACGGGAAAAATATCATCACACTATCTTACTCTCTTGCTCCTCAATGCATACACCAAAGACACACTTGCATATTTTCAGCCTCCTTTTACTGTCATTTTGTTAATGGAGTAGTAATTAATCTAACATATATTACATTAGATATGGAATTAATGTACATATAATTCCCTTCCCCAGTCCCTTATGCCCACATTTTCAAAGTACTTTCCATTAATTATAATTCCAATTGGAAAAGTTCCAAAATACATGTACATTTTAAAGATGACAGGTCCCTGATTAGCCTGCCTGTAATTCTGTGTATGTCTATCCATGTCAAGTGTATGCCATGCATGTAAAGTCCAGCATTCCTTGAAAATGCTCTGTTGCAAGAAAGAATCACTCAAGTGTGAAAGACCCACTGCCCTGGAGAAAGCATAAAAGCTTTCATGTTCTTCAGGGTCAGGCTTAACTCAAGGTGCACGGTTTAAATCGCAGCAACAAGAAAGGCTGATGCAGTTTGGCAGAGCCCATGTACGTGGAGAGCAATCGTTCTAGAACATAATTTTCCCCAGATGTTCTGTAGATTCAGACTATGGCCATGTGCCCTTAAAAATCAAACAGTTCTGCCCCGATGCAGTACGCAAGTGTATTCAAGGAGACTTACTTTGCAAGGAGAGTTTTTAGGAAACTGAGAATAATAAATTTGTTTCAACCTTCTGTCATGCATTTATAGCAAGAAAAATAAAATATTTAAATAAGAGTTTTTTTGTTATCTGTCCAGATGTATAATTTACAAATCATAGCCTGTAAAGATAATTAAATAGACTTTAAGGTATTTCTTCAAATGCCAATAGCAAAGAAGTAGTTACACAAGTGTATGCTTTAGTAACATTTCTGTTGAAAGCTAATAACATTTTGCAATGATCACTTATAGTGTATTAAAAACTGGACCATTAAGGATCATTAAATCTTTCTACATTTCTCAGCACACCATCTCTGAGTATCAATTAGCAACATTTTAAAATTTTCACTTAATAAGCTGGAAAAAAGACAGAATGTTGAAAATTTATGGTAGACACTGCCTCAGAAAAAGTTCAGATTATTCCATTTCTATGCATTAAGTGAATAGTGATGTTACTACAATAAAATAAAGATCTTCTCAAATATGCATACAATGAAATAGAAATAATCGCTCCAAAGGCTAATGCCCTAGTTTGGGGAAGTCCAAATGTCAGTGGTTTTGTCTTAGTTAAAATGTATCATACTTCACATTTTATCAATTTCAGTACTTCTTCCTTTCCAAGAAAGCTATGTCATCTAGTTCACTTTACATACTTTCCTCAACAGTACTTACATTTAATTTGTTTTTCGTTGTTTTGTTTAAAAATGCCATCTACCTGTCCTTCAGATGATTGCAGTAGACTGATCCCAGTGCTTACTCCTGGAGATGCTAGCCAGCTCTCGCAAGCTGGTCTCCCCTGCCTTGAAAGGCGTGCACTTGCTCTAACTTGCTTTTAAAAAGTTCACGCAATTCCTGAGGACCTCCTCAAGCCATAACTCTTAGCTACCAAATGGAACCAGGATGGCAAACTGTGAAATGGGCCACTGTGCTGGCCGGGTCAGCCGGCACAAGGAGCAGGCTGCCAGTTCAGCCGCAGGGACAGCAGCGGGTGCTGGGCTTTGCTTGGCACGGGCTGACCCTGGAGCTGCCTCCTGCCTCTGCCAGGGCTCAACCATCAGAGTCCGCTTCAGCCTATTTATTGATCGAGCACAGCACGGGGTGGGAGGGAAGAGAGGAGTGAGGGGAAGGCTCTCTGTACTTCTAATCGCATAAATGTAGAAAGAGTGATTAACGGGGGTATATTTATTTATCAAGAGATTTAAAGAAGCGAAGCTTTGACTGAAAAAAACCACTAAAATATATCATTAATTAAGAGCATGGGATTAAATCCCATATATATCTTTATATAAAAAGCATTTTACTTTCAGTTTTGTAGCACAGATCAGTCTGTGAGAACAGTTTCTGCAGATAGTAATGAACTGTTCGAGTAAGAATTGATTTAGGCATGGTGCATAACGATTCTCATTAAAACTCAGGAGAAACAACTTCCACCATTTCTGTTTTCACTACATTTTGTATTGTAACATTTTGGTTGAATGTATTGACAGCCCATTCATTGCCAGGAGGAGTCCTCTGCAAGATTTTTACATCTAGATATTATAGTTTAATTTAACCAAATCACTCTTACCGGGTCTGGCAGGGCTGTTCGTTGCACTTGCGGATCTGTGGTTCAGGTTTTGTTAAATATTTGCACTTCTTGTTGTCCACAAGACTGATATTCTTGTTCATAATCTTTGTGCAGGAGACTGTTGTCTTTCTTTCACCTAGTAAAAAAAGAAGCAGGTATGTGAGGAAACCAAGAATACACAACTTTGTTAAAGGAAGGACACAGACACAGCTATTTCATACACAGTTTGGCTAAAAGAACTGCAAAACCAGTACAAGAAATTCAGAGATAGCAGGGAGCCTGAAAGAAATCCTAGTTTGTAGTGAACACTGTGAGTTTCTAACCTAGTCTTTGCACACCACTGTCAACAGAGTTTTTGTGCTTTTTTCCTGCAACTAGTTATAGGCCAAACCCTTACCCTTACTGAAACAATCAGCTTTCTAAACCACTGAAACCCAAGAACCGAGCAAAGCTTACAGAAAACTACAAAGAAAAATATGGTTGTTAATTATTATATAAAATGAGGAAAGAAATGACAAGTTGTTTCTGGCACTCAGATAAAGGGCATCAGCACACACACCCTTCAGTAGGGAGCCTGCACTATTTCCTGTGAACTAAAGAGGCCAGATGACCTGACCTGCAGGGTCATTTAGGAACCTGGGTACTGCTGCAGAGATCTGGTGCATGCTCTGTACAGAATCCTTGTCCTGATGGGTGTCCTGGAGCCTGATGTGTCTTCAACACGGAAGGATTAGAAATTAGAATTTAATGTAATACCAACCAGATGCAGTAACTTGTAATTAGATTGGAGACTACATTTTAGAAAACTAGCAATCCTTGAATTCTGGATTTCAGTTAGTAGAAAATAGGTTCATAACCTTTTGTTCTTATAGTTAGTTTCTAACACTCTATCTGGCAGAGGGGCTGTGTGCATGAGCAGGACAGGCCTAAGCATGAACATTCACCAGAGGTCAAAAATGCGTCTGTGGATGGAGTGGTTAAGTTATAAATGCACATTAGGTGCGTGACCATGGCTGACATTTTACACAGGGCTTGTGTACGTGAGAGCACATGCAACTAATCTATCATATCATAGCGGTTGAAATGTTTGACAATTCTTTCTGCACTTATATATACATCTGTGTATTCATATTCTCTCCCACGCGAAGAAAGCTTTTCTGGAACACAGGAGGTTGCAGACCAGTTACATACATAAACATACACAAAAACACACAGCTTCATCAATAGTTTCATCCTGACATACACTTTGAGCATTTAAGCAAAACTATTGATAATTGTTACATTATTTGTGTGTATTAATCAAAATATTGATGCTAAATTTTAATCACAAATAGTTAGGGTCAAAGCTGCAGTATTTTAATTTCATTGTTGCTTGATATTTAAGCCAGAAACTAAATGTTAAAATAGTTTTGTCTAAAGTAAGAAAAATCTTTCCATAGTATATCAGAATATTTGCAGTAAAAATACCTTTTATGGAACTTTGTAATAACTCAACTATGTTAGATGATAACATAAAAGGAAGGCCAGTTACGAGAGAAAAAAAATTATAAACATTACAGTAAAACATTTAAATATTTATTTAAGTATTAATGTAGGAAAAATTACTGGCATACTGCATTTTAAGATTTCTGCAGATGATAGGTAACTTTAGAACTATTTGGGGTAATAATGACAGATTGTGGTAGCATTAAAATTATTCTAAAAAAATCAGGAAACAGTAAAAAGTGTGAATTCTCAACTATAGGAATGCACTATCAAGAATCAGAGGATGCTACTAGCACCACGTACAAAACATCCTCTAGGGGAGAAGCTTTCTTACTGAACTACATAAAGTATGTTTATGGAAACTACCGCAATCTTTCATGACACCAGGATTGTTCACAGAGTCAAAGGAGCTAGAACACTGTGTCCCTTATGCTGCTGTTATGAGAAAGAAAAGCATTTCCAGGCTTTCCTACTCAATCACAAGATGCACAGCAGTTTTCAGAACTGTTGATCACAGCAACCATGACTGTCAAGGTTGTAAGCATGAAAGACAGGTATCAAAAATCAATACAGTGTTCACAGTCTAACTGCACAAGGTATGAACAGGTCACTGTATATTGCATTCATTAAAAAACCTCTCTGAAGTGTTTTTCTCAGTGTAATTATTTTTAATAATATCTTCTAGAAAACAGTTTTAAAGACTTTTGTAACATCAATACTGTTCATATTCCAATATTTGTTTTCAGAATAATATTTCATGCTTCCAAAATCACATTTTTTATGGTTAATAAACATAGGAAAGATATCACATCAGCATACTAATATCTGCTGTTGTAATATTTGTTCCATATGTTTCTGGATCATCCTCAACTCATGCTACTAGCTGTACTTATTTGATCTGAGACTGGGATTCAGCTTTTCTGTGGTATGAAATGTCTCTTACAGATCATTTATTTTCAATGATTCCAAATACAGAGTGGAATGCACTTTCTATTCTTGTTCTAGCTCTTGCACTTGTATTTCTTCTTGGAAACTGTGTCCTGAATTTGCTTGTTAGTCTAGATTTTTTTCCTTCATTACCACCTTTTGCTTCTTTTATATTTAGTTTGAATCTTTTCCTAGAATTATCACAGTTTTTCTAATGCAGTCAGAAAGCATGAGACTGATGTATGCCCACATTGCACGGAATAATACAAGCCACAATGAGGATATTAGTATTAAATATATAACACTGACCATCAGACTCTTAAATGTATATAAACACACAGTGTTTATACATATAAATGCATATTGCATGCACACATTTGCACTGTGTATATACATGCATGTTGTATATGCATTTTCTTTTTTTATGTATGTGTGTTTGTGCTTGTACTTTTTTCTTTATTTTACCTCCTCCACATACAGCATCGCAGTCCTCCCAGGTAGAATGTGTCCACATAAACAGGGGCTCTGGTACTTTAGAGCTCTGATTTTCAGGGAGAGGATCCAGTGGGATGGTGTACTCATAGTGTAAACCATAACTCTGGTCATGGAAGAGCAGTACCTGCAAGATACAGAGAAGCAGAACCTTCCTACATACATGGTCACTACCGAAGACAAACTCCAAATTGCAAGGAGATAATCTTGAAAAGCACAAGAGAATGACTTGATGTTCTATTGCCTTTCAACCCTCCTAATAGATTTCCTAGAATAAATTAATCAGAGTATCTAAATCAAGCCAATGGGAAAAAATATTTTGCATTATTAAGAAAATTCCTTTAAATTAAAGGATTTGAATTGTGACGTACTCCCCCATCATATCTCTCTCACTTTCTTTCTGGTGGCCATTAACCTTTCCTCCCCTACACTGATATGCACCAAAACTCAACTTTTTCATGGAGAACTTGGTGATTACAATTCTGAAATGGTGATGCTGTCAGGTGAGTCAGCCAGGACTAAAACCATCTGAAATTAATTTGAATCTCTCTCCCTAGTTGGCACATCAGCTTTTTATGACATTTGTAGGAATGCTGAGACTTCTGAGACTTCAATACTGCCTCAACAATGTAAAGATTGTTCTTGGATTTAAACGCATTTTTTTACAAGCAGACCTGTCTCACCCCCTCGCCTCTAACTGCTCCCCCCACCTTCTCACTTTTGCAGATATGTATGTAAACACAAAAGCAGGTATATCTTACATAGATATCATTATCTTGAGGAGTCTGGAAAAATTATTAGTTACTATGCTATATCATAGAAATCAAGCAAAAAAACGACTTGTCGTACCAGTAAATGTAAAGGGGATGTTGTGGGGCCTTTGGCTGATATTTTCTCCCAGAGACCTCTCCGAACATAATGCACAGTGGTCCCAGCAATATTGAACGTTCCAGAATGCTCTATCTTCCAATCACTGTTGATTGACTGTTTTCCAGCATCCCGAAGAGCTGCAAAATATATAAAAAAGGATTTTCATATATTTTATATATAAAAGGCCCAGTAGTGATCTTCTTTCACTGCCCATTTGGATAATTTAACAAGTAGGTTAAATTCACCTAACTATGATTGCAAAGATATTTATGGATCCTACTGTACATAAACTTTAACTGGAATATGCTTCAGAAACACCTTCTGGAGGGAATGTGGCAAAACCATGTGTATTTAACAGTACCTGAAGGTAGTATCAGTGTTTTAAAGCCTGAAAAGACTGACAGGCTCCAGCACAATTCATAATTTGAACACTGAATTAAGGCAAAGATAACTATTCTCTCTTCCCAGGGTTGTTATTTCTATAATCCATGAAAGCATGAGGAAAACAATTTTCACAAGGGACTCTTCAAGATCTGTGAAACTAGGCTAAAACTTAGAAAAAAAAATCTAGTTCAGAATTCTTTCCTCTCTAACAACCACACTTGCCTTTTCTGTACCTTAGAATGTGATAAGACTTTATACACTTTCCCCACATAATTAGGTGCTTCTAACAAATAGGAAACGCTTGTTCTTTTTAGCTAAATAATTTCTCATGTTGACCTAATTTATATTTAAAAACATGTTCAAGCCTTGTAAGATATATTTCATACACTGAGAACACAGGATTTTACATTAGTTTTCTATAGTAAATGGAATAGATTCTTCTGTGAATTATTTGTAATTTTATTTTGTTTTACTTTATTTTATTTTATTTTATTCCAATCAGTTCTGAATATTCATGTGAAGCAGAATATACTTGAAGTCACCTTCTGGACAAGAAGTTTTACATGTTTGTCTTCATTGAAATTGCATGTTTGGCACCAAATAGTTGTAAGAGAACCTCCACACGTTCCAAAATTTCCCTTTTTAAAGTTGTAAGTTAATGTGAGTCACTCCTGTAATCATGTCCTCTCCTATTCGTATTTATACTGTTATGTTTTGTTTCTATGGGAAACAATGGCAACAGGCCTATGGACTGGAAGGAATCCAATTGAACAAGACACCACCGATGTGTACCACTGCAGCACTGTGTAATAAATGTTAAGACTATAAAATCCATTAACACTGTGTAATTGTCCTGTAATAAAAAGAACCAGTGATTCTACAAGATTTAAAAATTGGCATTTTAGGTTTAAACATTGTATTATTAATGGTAATTAAGTTTTATTTAGTGTTCAAACTGTAGGGGCTAATCCTCTTCATAGTGGAGAAATCAAAAAAATGTACTTGAACATGCCAAGGTCCAGCCGGGTCATGCTGCTCAGATGGAGCAGCATCCTCTCCCCAGAGAGGAGCAGAAATCATTCCGTCTGGTCTTTAAAATGAATGTGTGTGCCACAGCATGCCGACGTGCAGGAAACAGGAATCCCAGCTCCAGAATACAGAAATATGCCAGATCTTGCATTTTCTGCTTTTGGATTCCTCATATGAGACACTGGTCTTAGACAAAGTCAGAAAGTGTGTCCTCAAGCCTTAAATTTTGACTTGGATTCAGGCAGTGCAGCTTCTGTTCTTGACTCTGTCACACCCCATATTGTAAGCAAGTTCACTGAGGTTTTTTCCATACTGCACACATATTCCTATTCTTCTTAACTTTTGACAGAGGAGGTTGCCCTGTAAAAAGTAACCTCATGTAGGAAGAACATTCTGCACACAAGTGTATCCTCTCTCAGGCAATTCAAGCAATACATCTACAGCTGTAACCACAACCCCAATTTCAGTGTTAAACTAAGGGGACTAATTACAAGTGTATCTCTGTAGAGCATAAAATACCTGTCATTACAATGGCATTTAAGTGATGGTGATGAGTGTAATGTATTTTTTAATTTCTGTACCAGGGCTATACACCTTCCAATTTTAATGAAGTGCAAGAGGCTACACATCCATATCGATACAATAAACCACAATTCAGCTACTGCATCTCCCAGCTGTCAGTGGGGAGCAACAGTGTCCTGGTTCTGGTCCTCCATTTGGTAAGTCAGTACCTATTCACCCTTTTTTTTCCCCTATGGACAAATTACTCTACTGTATTAACTTTGTAAATTTTGTGTTTTGTTTTGTACAAAATATAGTCATGCTTTCCAGAAAAGTATCAAAAGCATGCCATTCTGACTGGCCCTTATTTTTCTATAGAAAATGGAAAATATATCTGAAATTAAGTTCTAAATAAAAGCATGTTTACTGTTATTTTTTGTCAAGGAACTAATTGTTTCACTTCCATTCAGGTTATGAGGTGTCCCTTCAAGCCATCTTAAGAACATTAACACTTAAAATTTGAGTAACTCCTTGAAAATTACAGCAGGGCTAAGGCGGTCTAATTGGTAGTTGCCAGTGTCCTCTTTATTATGGTGCCATAGTCCCTCTTCTCCAGTCACTGGGGACTTCACCAGGCTGCCATGAATTTTCAAATATACTTGAGAGCGGCTTGATAAAATTCGCCAGTTCCCTCAGGACTATGCGATGCATCTCACTAGGTCCCATATACTTGCGTATATTCAGGTTCCTGAGGTGGTCTCAAACCTGATCTATGGCGGGAGGAACTTCATTCCACCACACTCTGCCCTCATGCTGAGGGACTTGAAAGATGTGGGAAAAGTTTCCCACTGAAGCTGAGGCAAAAAACTGCTAAGCACTGCAGCCTTCTCCATGCCCATTGCCATTAGTTCTTCCTGTCTTACTTTTCAGTGTGTGCTGTGTATGTATATATTTTCTTTACTATTCCCTGACTAAAAACGTGGGGAAACCCTTATTAATCCTCCCATTCCTTACCAAATTCAACTCTACCTGTGCCTCAGTTTTCCTGAAGATAAGCCCACATATACGAGCAGCATCCCTACATACTTCCCAGGATACGTGTCCCTGGCTCCTGTGCCTATGCACTCCCTTCTTACACTTTAGTTTGACCAGGAGGTCCTTAGTGACCCATGCTAGTCTTCTGACTTCCTTGCCTGATTTCTTATATGTCAGAATCAAGAGTCTATGCAATCTAGGAACAATTATTATCCTTAATTTTTATTAAAGATTATTATCCTAAATTTTTAAAGGGCTGCCAGCTCTGTTTTGTTCCTATACATCCAAGGGCAGTTTCCCAGGGGGCACCATTCATCAATTCCTTAGACAACTGAAAGTTTGCTCTCATAAAATTCAGAGTCCTGGCTTTACTCTTCCCCTGGCCATATCCCTCAAAATCATGAGTTACCAGAAGGGCATGATCATTGTGGTCTGGGCTGCCATCAAACTTCACCTCCCTAAATAGTTCATCTGTGTTGGTAAGCAACCAAAAAAGTCCAGGAATGCTATTGCTCTGGTCTATCACTTGTATTAAGAAATTATACGTTAATACACTCCAAGAGTCTCCTGGACTGTTTACAGCTTGGTGTGCTGTTTTTCCAGCAGGTATCAGGTTACTGAAATCCCCAAGCCAGATCAGAGACTGCAAGCATGATTCCTGTAGCTGAAGTAAGAGCACTTCAGCAGCAGACTCCTCTTGCTTAGGCACCGTGTTGTAATCCCCAACTATGAAGTTTCCTTTGTCAGCCTGGCCTGTAGTTTTTACCCATAGGCTGTCAACCAGATCCTCTATATATGAAAGGAAAACATGTTTAGTCTCAGTGGACTCTCTGATTTGCTTTGAGGGGGAGCTGGAACCAGGCTTCCCTTGAAATCTGAAATTATACTGTCTGCTAAAATTACACTGATTTGGTTGTAGGTATTTTTAAACTATTGTCAGAAATGAGGGATCCAAAATTTTTCAAATGCCACCAGCTTTCCCATACACCCCTGTCTCAAAATGTGGCCTAACGTGGTTTTTTTTACTAGAAGCATTTCATGAAAGAAATCAAGAAATCACATGGAACACAACACACCTATAGGTTGAACGCCTATAAGAGCATTGACAATTACAATATCATTCTGTGTTATACTGCTGATCTGGAGGGTCCATATCCCTGAGGTAGCTTGATCACATATTTGAGAGTAATGACACATCTAATCCACTTTAGTTCAGCTCAAAATGAACAGTTTCTCTAACTTCCATTTAGCACAAAAAATTTCAGGGTTTAGACTGTAAGTAATTTCTATAGCCATATTCCACTAACCAATCACTTTAATTCATTATAAAGCCTGGACCTGTCATGCTGTTATGCAAGTGTCTCATATGTTAATAGAAAGACAAACTTCAGTTATTGTTTCAACACTCCTACATGTCCGTGTCTGTGGTTCATTGGGGAACAGTTAAATATTCCAGATCTCAAACCTCCTGGGAAGGTGCAGGCCTCAAGACAAACCAGCAGTCACCCACTGATAATCTAGGCTCTCGTAACTAAGATTCACCATCTTCAACATTCTCTCAACTGAAGTATTGAAAACAATCTGATCAAACATTTCTTAAAATGTAGAGATCACTTATGAACATAACAGAGAATAGTGACCAAACCAGGGAATTTTTCATATAATTGTCCTATTTCTCATACTATTTCTCAATTTAAATCTAAGCACAGCACAAAACAACACCAATTATTATATTTCATACTTGCTTAAACTTTGTAACAATAATGGTAACAAATTGTACTCTCCTACACAACTTCTTTAGACCTCATTAAAAGAGAAACACTTCTTTTTCATCAATAAAAGACAATTCCGCTTAAATGAAAAAACTAAGAGAAAAAAATTGCTGTGATTAAGTTTGTCTATTGGAAGATTTAGACAATTCAAAATAGCATAAAGAAATACTTTTCTGCTTTTTCAGTCTAATTTTAGAACTTCTGTTTGACTTTGTTATTGAACTGCTGTATGTTGCTCCGTGTGTGTTTTGCTGTTGTCTGAGCACAAATTATTTCATGTTTGAGCCTAAAATTATTTTCAGTAATTTTAATGTGCTTTCGATATGAAAAATTGAAAATGTATAAGTATGCACAGAATTTTTAAAAATTATCTAAATACAGTCTTTGAAATATTCTGTAAACGAAAGTTCAAAAGAACACCTATATAAAAAATGGTTCTATAATAATTCTTTCATTTCTTTAGAAAAGTTCTTCAAGATCTGTTTTTCTACTCATCAGTCACAAAAGCATGTTCAGCTAGAACTTTTCAGTGTTGAGCAAAAATGACACAAACACTAAAACACATATAATGTTTACCTAAATAACTGTGAGCTGGTTTTTCTTCCACAACTTTGATTCTCCTTGCTCCTGCAGGTATCACCAAAGCTTCTACATAACCTAAACATGAGACCAGATGTCCCAAGTTAAATGGAAAAATAAAAAAGCATAGAAAAGTACATCTTGTGCGTTTTCCCATTTCTTCTCCCCTATTTTTCTTTTTAAATGTAACAAGATATAATTTATATAGCAATATTTTGAGGATCCTTGCAAAATTGGAAAAAAGCTATGAAACTGTGCATTATGTGTAATATATATACAATGCTATACAATTAAAACATAACAAGAACTAGTGAGACTGGGAGATTGGAGCTGGAGCAGGTGAAGTTATCTCTGGCTCACTAGTTCACTGTCATCATGACCACCAAATGACCACAAAAGAATTCCAGCTTCACTTAGCACATAAAGACAAATGCTACGGCACTAAAATCTAAGCTTCCTCCCACTGCTTGGTTTTTGATTTGTTTTATGTATCTTTTGCTCCATCTCTTTCTTCTTAAGATATTCAAACCCTGTTATGATAGGCTTTGGTTTTGAGATCTACTTATTAATTACTTGCTTCAAATTGAGACTGCTTCCTCATAGTGTGGGGCTAAGAGAGGACATTGAACAATTCGCTTTAAGTAAAAAGCAGGTGGAAAACTCTGTGAAGGCAGGAATGCTATAAATACATAAACCCATATTTTAGATTATCCAGGTGAACTTCACAAAGGGAAAAATATACCAATCTTTTATTGTGTGTAGCTATGTGATATTCTACAACAAAATACATAGCTTTTACAACACTTTTTCAATAATCCTGAAATCTGAATATTAAAGCAGAATCTTTCATTTCTGTAAGAGCTAATAACACTTTCTAAGCATTGCGTACAGCTTCTTGAGAGGCAAAGTAACTTATACAGGTGTTTAGATGGCAATATCACAATACTGAGGATTGACACAGCACCCTGAAAAAAGTTGAATCAAATGTGGGTATTCACATTAGCAACAGAAGAGAGCTGACAAAATGTGATTTTATTAGCAGGAACCTTCTTCGCTGCTTTTCTATATCTTGTAGTCCTCCAGACTCATCTGGGGTTTGGGATCCTTGCTTGCCTTACATTCAACTTGAGAGGGCCAAACATAAACATGTGAAGACTATGCCTAACTTTCCCCTTTTGCCTAAAGTACTATACTTCAGTCTAAAATGGCACTGAAGTCCTTTATTTTTCAAAGATATGCTGTCTGCTTCTAATTACAGTATTTTCTGATGTCATTTACTTACTACCTTTAAATTCTGCCCATTTTCTACTCAAGAAACTGCAAGTGTAATGGCAAACAAATGCTGAAAGCAGCTGGTCAATGCTGTTTCAAAGAAAAGACTTGTATACATGGTGCATGACGCACATTATTAGGATTGCAATTCTCTACTTGGTCAATATTATTGTGCTGGAGCCAGTTAGTTATTCCAATTCACAGGACAGATCACAGCACAATTTGGAAATCTCACGTTCCTTCTGTATCAGATAATCTATTGGCTTTTATGCTATGTTATTATTAGTATAAAACAATGAGTAATGAAGAAGTATTACATTTCTTCTCACATTAGGTTTTTTGATCTGTCACTACCTGGCTTAGTTTAATAACATTAACTAGGGAACACAACTTAATTTGGATATTTATTTTGAAGAATACTAAATGAATCTAAACACCAAAAGAATTTACAGTTCCTCTATTTTCTGAAAATATAAATCAAATTTCTCATATTCCTTAAAAATCAGGCTCTTCTACGAAATAGAGTGTATCTTAATGAAAGGTATTTCCTTCATTTTGCAATTGAAATAATGTGCACTAATATTGCAACAAATTTTAACATACTCATGCATACTTATCTTCAATGTCTTATCATCTTAAAAAAACTAGATCTAAAGTTCTTCTGAGGACCTGCATAATTTTAAGAATTATAGCTTTTTAAATTTCCCAATGCTCAAAGTAATCCACAAGCCACTGGTTTCCTTAGTATTTGAAATAAACAAACAGACATTACCTGCTCCTCTGGTATGGTTAAAATCACCTTTAATAACTTTGCATGACTTTCCATTACCATTGCATATACCACAATGATCTTCACGAGCCAGAGACCCCAATATACCATCACAGCCAAATTTCTGTGGGAGAAGAAAATAAACGCAGTTGAGACACAGGCCATGTTTTTCATACAGTTGCCTTTAGCATTAGGCATCTCACCCTTCTGCAAGATGCCAAGCCAACATGACCCAGGCCTGCTCAGAAGGAGGATTGCACTAGCTCATATGCAGATATCTGTCCCACAGAGAACTCCCCTGCAATGTAGATTGCTGCGTTCACTTTTCCTAGATGGCTGGCTAACTCTATCAGCTGCTCTCCAAGAGAAATACAACTGCTTTCCCATTTCCTGGTGGGACCCGTGGCACATCAGACCTGCTGTGCGACACACACCCCACAGGCGGTCCTGCAAAGTGGCTGCAATGTGTCTCTCCTGCTTTCTACTCCAAATATGGGTGGCTCTTTGATATGCCCACAATCGTAAAGTGCTGTTAATGTCAGCCTCAGGGCTTTGTCCTGAATAGGGCATAAAAAGGTCTAGAATATGTAAATATAAATTGGATGTGTGCTTTGCTAAAAAACATTCAGTTAGAAACAGATTAAGTTTACTCAAGGTTCTCCACATTACTTCGACACATTTCTAAGAATTAATATCAGGGGTAGCTTGATGTGATGGTGCATCCCTGCCGCTCCTTTCTAAGATGCAGCGTGATTTGATTTTTTGAGAGATCTCAAACACACTTGTTCATGACCCTTGGCAACAGTGATAAAGTTAATATATACTAGCCTGATATGAAATAAAAGCCTTTTAAAGTCTAACAAATAGGTGTTCTTGTTGTGTGCCTGTATTTTCAGGTTCAAAAGAAGTAATTCATACCTGGCATCTACCGTCTGCACAGACATCTAGCCCATGCTGGCCACACGAAGTCCCATCCATCACCTTTTCTGTTAGAAGAACAGGTTGATCCTTTCCAGCCGGTGAACAGAATAAGGCACATGGCTTTTCTGTAGCAGCAATGGATAGAAAATTGGAAATATTGGAAAATATTGGAAAATGGGAACTTCAGAAATACAGAATTATCATCAACACTATTGTTAAAATTGATACTTGCTTATCTGTGTGGCATGCATCTATGTTAGCATAAGAAGCTATTTTAGATACAAGGAAAACAAAATAGATTTGGATCCATTTCTTAGCTGTTTGAAAAACTTTAGGTTTTTTCTTCCTACAGCATATTGCTGCTATAAACTTGGCCTACACAGTACTCGTGTCATGCTCATTGTTGCAATTAAGAATATACACATTACAGCTGTTGGAATATTTTGGTTGTAATCTATACTTTCATTCTCCTATATTTTTGGCAGATCATAAATATTGGTTAAAAAAGAAACTTAACACTTTCCAGACTTCCTAACTATGCAGGTCAAGGAGAAAAAAAATGAAGTAACTGACACACCCTGGGAAGAAAAATATATGAATTTACAAAGTCGACATTAAGAAGACAAAAGAAAGAACATAAAACCCCTGGAAACATTCTTTCTAACATTTTATGAAGTTCAAGCAATTTTCTACTAGATTTCTAAAACATTCTGCAAATCATTTCTAATTATGAAAGAGCATAAAAATGTAGTAGTATCCTATGTACCCATGCATTGCTAATGGCCTCATTTATAAACAATGCAGTTTGCTTCACCCCTGTGAAAGTAATAGCAAATAACAGAAACTAAATCTCTTCTCAGTGGTCAAGCGAATACAAAACGACAGTATTTTTTCATATCTTTGTTCGCAAATGTACTGACTCAGAACTTCTTCTAAATCTGTTGCAGATTTTTGAAAGGATAAAATCAATTCTGAACCTTAAACTGATTTCACTTGGACACAATCTATGCCACTCTGACTTCATACTGACTTCTAGATTCCTGGAGTACATTTTTATTAGTAAATTAAACAGTTCCAGGAAACATTCAGGGGCACTGGAATTCTACTGTCTATACAGCTGAACTGTAAAACAGTGTATGCCACATTTTTTTGCATGTGCTAACTAGCACTAGCTCAGTCTAGACTGGAAATTGCCATCTGCAAAGGACTGTTTTCAAAAAAGTAGTTTTAGCATACATAAGAGCAGAAAAGTACAGACAGAGGACTTTCGTGCCAGCTGACTTACACAACAGAGAGTGGTCTGGGCACATTTAAATTACTAAAATTGACAGAGCCTCAGGGTTTCACTAGAGGACCAGTACAAACAGATGTGATCTCTTCTGCCAACATGTGAAGCTAGTCAGACACAAGCCATCTCCAGCTAAGAAGCTGCCTGAGTCTGTGCCCTCTGCATTCCTGTTATTCTCCTTAAATAGTAACCTCGAATTTCCCTGGGGGCTTTAAGCATGTATCAGCATTTTTTAAAAGAATACGCGATTGATGACTTAAACATTATTTTAAAGACACTGAACTCAAAGAGATAGCAACTAAACTACACCAGACAACAGAGTATAGGAGATCTCATTCAACTATAGCAACTATTTTGGACAGGGTATATAGTTAGTGTCCACTAAGACAAGTGTCTACAAGCAAACAATTAAGGGGTTGGGAAAAATGTGTACTCGGATACTGGAACTCTTTGGCTGGTATCCACTTTTGTTTCTCCAGAGGGACACCTCAAGATAATAGATAATAGACTCAGAACAAAGATGAAAGCAACCATCCATACACATTAACACAGGACAGGAGAGTGTCAAGATTTTTTCATCTGAATGAAATAAAATAATTCAAAGTCAGACTGAAACATTTGGATCCTTTAGGATATAAATAGCATGCTCCCGTGCTAAAATGAAATTTAGTAAAACAAACCAAAATGAATTGACTTGATAAGCACCAATGTAATAGTTGAAGAGAGTTCTTCTTACACTGAAATGAGCTAACATACAAGCCTAAAGAAAATAGCATCACAAGTTTTCACTTTGGCACCTTGAGAAAAGGCATAGAAGAAAAGAAAACCACCTTCTTAGTAAGGCATATACTATAATATGTTGACAGCAAAACAGTTTTCTGCTCGTTCTAATGGTTTCTGATAAAATGTTTCAAGAGTTAAAACAAGTTACAGTAATGAACTACTTAGAATTTGGTAACACACACAGTACTCCTATGCCATTCTAGGGTTTTCTTTATAGCAGGTTGCTATGATTTTGTTAATTTCTCAAGTCAACTGCTTTTATAACTGATGTGATTTTGTTGTGATTTTTGCTCTGTTTGTTTTAAATTTAAATAAGTGAAGACACAGAAACTTAAGGAAAATTCAGTTGGGTGGCAACTATTGCTCACATTTCTAGCAAGAAGGAATTTGTTTTCTAGTCACTGAAGGTTTTCACCAGCATTATCATTGCAGGTAACATAAATTTGATTTTCCTATACTCCCACTTGAGTGTTTTCCTAATGATATGATATGTAAGCAAGTTTGTTGCATGGAAGCATGCATACTGTATGCCAGGAATTTGCATGCAGTAGCTGTTAGGATTTATAGAAATCTTACCTAAATTTACAGCATATATTACATACAGGTTGCAGCCAAAATCAAACACTAGTATGTGAAAAACTCACAACGTTAAGATAGAAGTTCTCTCCTTTCTCAAACACAAAGGTCCACAATATCTGCATTGATTTTTTGGCTTTGTAGGTAAAAAACATGACTGATACATGAGTGTTTAATTATGGAGCATTACCCTGGAAAGCTGTATTTCTGAGTCATTTTATACCACAATTCTGATTAAACAGGAAAAATCTGACACTGGATTTTCATTTAAACGTGCTTATTACATATCAAGAAGGATAAATTCAATAGGAACAAAAGACAAGATTCTAAAGCATATGAACCACTAGAAGTTGTCTGTGAAATTAAAATAACTTATCAAAAATACTGGGCTTGAGGTTTGTTAGTTTGCTTTAGTTTTAACCATACATTTCTTAATCAACAACAATATCAACAAGCTACAAGTCATACAAGCAGATGATAAGAACAAGGGAGATGGTTTGTTTATACTTACCATCATCAATGACAGCTTGCCACTGGTGCACATGCTTCTGATAGGAAGATCTGACACTGAAAGCTTGGCACTGCCAGTCCCGAAAGGCAGGCACACCAGCAGGACAAGAAGGATTTTCACATACCCTATACTGCATTGTGGGCCCATGACACTCTCCTTCAAGGCCTGAACTAGAAAAGATGGCATAAATACAACCCTTTACGGTTGGCAATATTTTGTGAAACATACAGTTTGTCAATAGTACAGCTTTTTTTTTTTTTTTTTTTTACAAAAAAACCCCCAAAACATAGTTTATTTATGCTAGGCACAAATTCAAAATAGTAGTTTTTTTGTTGACATTTAGCATCAAGAGATCACCCATAAAATATTGAAGTCACAGAACAAAAGATGTTTGCCTTCCTTCATACTGGTTCCATTACATACAAAGAGTGCTGGGTGCTAAGCCATAATTGACACTGAGCCCCAAGCAAGCACTAGGACTAGTAGGAGCTCTCAGTACAGAGAACCTCAGTACAGAGAACCTCAGCGGCAGTTTTGATATAGTTGAGAGGATTTTTCTCTACCTGGGCTGAGCCAAAGGGGTTACTGAAAGCAAGCAACACCTGCTTTTCTACAAGTGTGGTGTTACAGGGTTCAGACAAATACTTTGTTTCTTATTGGTCACTCCAGTTGTGCTTGCAGGTCCTACCAAACAAATGCAAAAGAGGAGTGAACAGCAGAGCTAATTAGCAGGAGCTAATTATTTGTAACCTTGCCCAGAAAAATGAATTAATCAGAGTAAAGTTAAGACACCCATAAATTCTAGAAACAGCTTTAAGGTATACAGCTGAAAGTGGTGTTTAGATGGCATGAACTGCAAATGCATTCTGCATATCTAAATTTCTGTTAAACTCCCATGCTTTTGTATAGCCATATCCAATTTTTCCTCAAAACTCTTTATGCAAATTTATCTTTTTTAATCCCCCTGTCTATTTTGCCCCAAAATCTACTTTATTGTCTTCCACAATTCTTCATTTACCCCTCTTCCTTTACCACTTTTTAAAACCATAGACTCAACTCTATTCCACTCTGGCTTAGTCTTCCCTATACTTCATTACTCTGCTCTGTTCCCATTCCTATGCCTATTTTTTCTTTTTCACTTGGTGTATAAATGACCCACAAAAAGCAAGCTGCAAGTGAGTAATTAAAAGGAAAACACCTTTTAGCTGGTCACTGAGATACAGCGAAACAAATTTCATTCAAGTCAAAAGTAAAAATCTCTTTATCCCCAATGGCAGAAGGTTTTCATTTTCACAAGACAGGGAATCTAAAATCTGTTTCCAGATAGTCTATCTAATTATCTGTGAAACTGGTAGAAAGATCTCTGCAAAAGTTTCAATTCCTTGGCTCTCAGATAAGACACAGAAATCTTCTCTAGTTAAAAAATTTAAAGAGTAGAATTACACACTGACTGTCTGTAAGTCAGAAATTATGAGTTTCTCTTGCGTCTTTAGGCGCAGCTTAAAAAGAAAGTCTTATTCTCCTATTAATATTATCTAGGCTCTTGGTAGATGCAGAGAAGATGAAAAATAGGATTGCCATGAAACAAAAAAATACCCATTCTTCTGAAATACCTATTCTTCTAAGCGTTTTTCAGTATTCACAAAGAATTAATTGCTTAGGTAAAGGCCAACTTCACGGATTTCTGCAGTCATGTAAATTTCGTTCAGAAATTCTGATGAACAGCAATGTAAACCTGAATGCATTTTTACCCAGGGCATTTGCGTTGTCGACTGCTGATTCCAGTGTTGCAAGTCCGGCTACAAGTGCTCCATGCACTCCACTCCCCCTCCACGTGCTCCGCAAAAGAGGTCCGATTGATGCAATCTCCAGCCTTACACCACTAGGTGAAAATTCAGCTCACAGGTAAATAAATCAAGGCATATGCAAGACGGTTCACTTCTCCACAAGCACATAGGAAGCACAACATAAACATTTGGCACAATACATGGTTTTCATATCAGTCAGATACATTTTTGCCTAGTGCTCTCCAAAGCTTTTTTATCTGTCCTAGTAAATGGAACAGCCAGAGAGAGACCTTTCTCTGGCTCAGTGGTCAAGGAGAAGGTTCAGTACTTTTCCACAACCTCAAAGATCCATTTCCAAAAAAGGATGCCTCCTAGAAATGTTATCCAGACTATGTTGTCTCCCTCCATCTGAGACTGGGCACCACCTAAGGAAGTATTTTGGGGTCCAGCCCAAACCTATTGCAGGGATCGTGGTCCAGCTGAACTGTACAGATGATCACAGCACAGTGTCCAGGTCTGTTCTCAGGACTTGCTTTCTCCAGCATGACAGTCCCCACCAGCAGGAACTGCATTGTCCCGATTATCCAATGACAATCTCAATGGAAAGATATATTATAAATGATAGAGAAAATGAGGTTTTATTCACAACTTGTATTCAAAGATAAAATGGAAGCTTCAAAAAGCTGGTGTTGAGAAAGTCAAGATAATTTCTGCCATTTATTTAAACAGTAATAATAAACTCAATGATCTTGCATGCATGTATCATTTCCCAGGACAACTGCAATTTCTCACTCAAAAACTATGCAATCACTTTTGTTATGCTCTGTAACCAATGTCCATATCTTGTATAAATCATCATAAACTCTGCAGAAATTAGTGCTTTATGAAATTATACCACCTTAATATCTGTCCCATGTATTATGAAGTATTTTCAAACTTTAACAATTTCATGATTCTGTAATTCAGCAATTACAAAGCAATGAGGCTACAAGTAGACAAGGAATACTTAATGGCATTAACATCAGTAATTTAAGTCTTCGTGTTGGGATGGCTTCACCTTTATATTAGATTTACCAACAGAAACTATAAATTTTGTAATGTTCTTGGATGTTTCAAACCAAAAATGCTCATATTTATTTAAAGGTATTGCTTTAGATAAAATATGGATTTTTTTAGAGAGATAGCATCTGCCCTATATGGAATCTGAGGGATGCTTATAAATCCTTGACTTAAATCCCAGCCAAGTTGGGCAGACTATGCAAATGGCATTTACATCACTTCCTAAGATCCTAAGAGGAGAACAAGAGAAACAATACTTCATCTCCACAATACCACTAAAAAACCCAAAGCCAGTGATTTGTGTAACCTGAAGCTCCTCTTGGACAGATAATAAAGTAAACAAGAAGAATAAGGCTCTCTTATCCCCTGGGACATTTTGGTGATATATGCTTAGGTTTTTTACTGCTATACATAAATAAGGTATCTCTGTAGCCTGGCTCAATGAACTATTTTAATTACAATCAGGAATTTCAGGGTAATCTTCATAAGAGATTCTGTTTTCTTATTCCATGGCATGGGTAGGCCAATCTCAATGCAAAAAATGTGATATCAAACAAAAGATTAAAAGTCCCTTAATTTCCTGATATTGACTTCAGACAATATCCACTATACAGAATTAAAATATCAAAGCTATTGTCATTATTTTAGAGATAGGAACAGAAATACAATATGATGTTCCTTTAGCATGTAAGATTATATTATCTGAACATTTTCTTTTAATTGATTGATTTGATTCTAGGAAAATGAATGAGAGTCCTGGTGAACATAATATGACTCAAAGAGCAAATCACTCCTGTGGGAAACTGCTGTCAGCACAGTATCATGAAAATCCCAAGACATACGTATGCTCATTCTCTGTTGTCTGAGGTTATTTATATTCATTTTTAGATAAATAAAAGGATTACACATTATCTGAACTGGAAAGTTCTTGAAGGACATTTAATGTAAGTCTGACTTGGGTGACCATCTAATTAGTCTGTGATGGCATGCTTTTAATGGCATTTGTCACTCTTTTACATGTACTGTAATATTCTCTAAATATTTCTTGATAAAACTTATCCTGAAAGGTTTTATCACAAGTCTGTAACAATTCTTACAAACAGACTATCTCTACATCTTAAATCATAGCTCAGAACTCTGTATCTTTGAAAGCTTAAGCTTCTATTTAGAGTTAGAAGAGCAACAATTGCATTCTACTCATAAATATGATACAAAATGAGAATTTGAAACAAAATAGCGTAAATATTAAAACATCTGTCTTTTTGCTGAACCTTTCTTAAAATTCACTGGTTTTAGGGAATATTTTTTTTGTATCTATATTATAAAATATATCTCATTAATTTATATTTTAATACATTCAATTATACATAGTTTATTTTTATGATAATTAAGGCAAGTAGGAACTTTAACGAAGTGCAAAGACCTATTCAGTTTTTTTCCTTGACTGTTATATGTTCAGTGTAATTGATCCTGCATTTCCACCGGAAGCATACCTTTCCAGTGTCACAGTCTGTTCCATCCATTGGCGGATCCAGTTTAGTTTTGCATTCCTTCTCACTTTCCACCTTACACCACAACCCAGTGCAAATGACATGCTGAAAACCAAACCAAGCGTAAGCACAAAATCTGTCAGGCAAAATTCTTTCTTTATGCAGTCCACTACTGTTGTCATAAAGTTACCAGTTTGATGGCACTGAAGTACATTTAAAGACACATTAAACATGAAAAAACCCCAAGTGGACAGAGTCTGCTCTGACTTTTATTAATCATGTTTCTCTAGGACTTCAAGATCCCTCTTGTTTGTGCCATCCCAACGACTGATGCTATCATGCTCTTCCAAGAGTTCATAATTCCTCTAGAATTCATTTATTACTCTAGAAAAAAAATAAATTCCAAAAGTCATTGAACCTGACCTCCATAAAGAAGATGCAAAGTAATCTGACAAATGAAATATTTTTGCTGGAAAGAAGAGAAGGGAGATGACAGGGGTGCAAGTCAGTAGTGAATTTTAGAGATGGAAAGAAAAGCTGCTCATTCTGTCCCTCTGATGTATCAGAACAAAAGAGTTTTTACTTTATTCCAAATAAAGTACAGCATTGCAGGATACTGGCTCACATTTCCCCGAATTTCCTTGGCAGCTTTCCCTATTTTTCTCTAAAAAGTCTTCCTTCTCCCATGGTTTTCAGTCATGATTTCATTCTCCTTGCTGCCTGTTCCCCCCTTAACAATAAACCATGTGGAAGTGAAGAGAGGTCATGTGGGGCTGAACCGGGGCCTGAATATTATTGCATATGCACAGCAATTCTCCACAATATGTATATTGCCCAAAGAGGGGCAAGAAGGATCAGGAGAGGGGGATGGGCTGCAAGGAGGATGAAAGATAAAGAACAGCTGGGTTTTTTTAAACCAGGGTTGTGAAAGACCTGCTTTTACTGAGTGAAATGATTTGTTGTATTGGGACACTGAGTAAGAGTCTCTGTGCCTTTTACATTATGCGTGAAAAACGTGTGATAAATCTTATGCTACCTTGCAAAAAGACTAAAAGCAGATGACACATAATTCAACAACGGTTGCATCTGAACCAACGAACAGGGCAGTTCCAGTGGGAGTCTTGCACGTAAAAATGTCTGTAACATCAATTATCAAAAAAAGTCAAAGACTGTAAAGGTCTGAAGCATTGTACAGAAACAAGAGACAGGATGGCAGCAGTCAGACTCACTCCTGATTCATCCTGTAACAGCTTTTGCTAAAGCTGAGCTAACAAGTCAACAACCAGTTTATGAACGTCTCAAAAAAACAGCTACAGACATCCTATCCTGTTCCTGGGTAGCTTCAGCAAGCATTTGTCAAGTAAAAAGCTGTAATTTCTGTTCTTGTTCATTGTTTTTTAAACAATGTAGATGATGACAATACTAGATGAGATAGAGTATCAGATGTTCGTGACAAAGGGCTTCCATACCAAGTATGAAATGAGAGACATACTGTTGGAACTACTCCACAAAAATATATGTTAATGTAATGTTTCTAATTAATATTTTTCTCATATCTTTAAATCTTCATTTATGAGTGACTACAATGATGGAAAATCCATCCAGATTTCTCCAAGTTTTCAAAAACAGAGTCAAATTTTCTCTTGTGTCATCACTTTTTTAAGTACATTATCTTTTTTTTTTCCTAAACACTTTGATCTTATGCTTAATTTCCCCTGCACATGGGTGCAGAATGGCTTACGACGAACAGTTCTTTGCAAATCTAGAAACAATTCTTCTAGATATAGAGAGGCATTAAGTTGTATGCACAGGGTCTGGGGTATTTGGGTACCTAAACACAGAGACATACTTGAACCATGTAAACTAAATCAAATAAGTCAAATCAGGACAATTCGCTTGCTAACGTGCATTGTACATGTCTGCATGTTTCTACAAACACTTGCATACCACCTCCCTATGAACCACGAGCCTAACTTCTGCTGCTGGAAACTACTTTGAGCTTTAAACTAACCGTATTCTAAAAACGCTCACTTCACCAATTGTTAAAATAAGCAGTCAATATTAGTATAACATTTCACTGTAGACTTTAATATTCCCCAAACCCAAGAAAAAGGAGGTACAGAATTACTAAAATTGGTGGATTACTTGTAAGTTATTTTTCTGGGCTTTTCATTTCAGTCAAATCACAAACAGACTCTCTAGCTACTGTTCAGACTGCACTTCTGTTGCAGAGGTATGACATATGGGGATTACTGTCAGCATTTAACTTTTTACATTTCAGGATTTCTGTGTAAGGCCAGGGAAACACCATGATGCACCATGTGGGTTTTCCATTAGCAACCTGGAATGAAGCAGGTTAGGACTGACTTGAAAACAAACAGGAATCCAGAGGCCAATGTCAATGTTACAGTCACTCCAAAATCAGGGCACACACTTCTACACCAGGATTCACTCCTGTGAGGAGAAAGTTTCTTCAGTCAAAATCAGGATAGCTAAGCTAAGATACACAAAGGTTTACTAGTTATCTGTGATAAGTACAGTTCAATAGCCATTACAGCCTTCCAGATTAGCCAAGGGAAGGAACAGTTACTGGAGATTAAAAACTTATAAGTGTGATATTCAACTATGCACAATCTGTAAAATATTTCTTTGTGTGTACACGGGAAAAGAAAATATTGTCAAGCACACACAAAAGGCTTTTTTTTGGAAAGAATGTGTCAATCGTGAGTTTTTAACAGCAAAAGCTTGTAAATAAAACATGAAAGTCACAACGTACTGCAGAAATAGCAGAGGTCACTAAAGCTTTTGAGTTCTGTGGGAGTTTTGAGTCTGTTTGGGTTTTTAAAAATTAAAATAGTGAGGCAGGTCTATGTAAATCAGAGGATGCATTTCCTATCATATAAGCATACGGAAAGCAAATTCAGTTGAGAGGAATGACCAGAGACAAAAAGGGAATTTTAGAACAGTATTTATGCAAGATTTTGTGTTAAGATTGTTTGAAATGTGGTGGTTGAGATGAGGACAGATATTTCACCAGGACTGTAATATTTCCATTACTTTTGTTCTTTTCATTGTGATCTTTCCGTGAAATGCCTTAAAAATCACCATGAAATATAACCAGTCTCCTACTTCTTTGCAAAGATCACAGCTGTGTTATGACAAGAATTGTTTTAGTGGAACTGACCAAATAGCATTCACATCCTGGACTTTAATCTTAAAAGGAAATATGCAATAGTTCAACAATTGTATTAAATTGTCAAGTTTTACAATCCCATTTAATCATCAAGAACTACTTCTGGGCCATGATCTCACTATCTGTTATGTAAAACAGTGTTAGGATCCATTTGATTCTTGCATGATACACCATGGGCATAAAAGCAAACTTGCCTCCCTTACAAGGTAAGCATGGAGACACAGTATAAATCTTGAATGTGGAGATGTGGAGATGCACTCATGCTTTTCTAGGGCCTAAAATTTTTACTTAGGATATGAAAAAGAAGTATTTGAAATAAAGATGAAAAGGAAAAAAAAATACTGTCTGGACACCATTTGTGAAAGGGGAGTGGGAGTACCTCACTTAGGAACATACAGGAGTAGGACCTCAGTGACTCCTTCAGTTCTTTGTTTCATTCATTAAATTAAATTATAAAGATGAATTCTTGATAGCAAGGGTAAATCACTGGTATCTGTAGTATTTCTCAGAGGTTACCATGTAATGTGACTGTAAAGCACAGTCCTAAAGTGCTCCTCAGGAGTATCAACTGTAGAAAAATACATTTCAGTGGAAATGCACTATTGATTGTACCACTGATATTTGTAAAATTAAGAAGATTGTTTTTAATCATTATTCAATTGTTTTCTCAGTTGAATAGCTGTTATATAGGAAACATAGTTGCTTAATGAACAAAACTGCATGGAACTCTGCTCATCAAATAATCCTCCAGTCTCAAAAAAGGTATGGTTGTGACACAGTTCATAATTTATCTCTTACACAGTTATACTGAAGTGCATGAACTGTTCAGCAAGCAGAACATGTCCAAGAATTCCTTGGTTATAAATTGTTGGATCTACTGACATTTAAATGAACCTTCAAGGAGTGTGTTTCTCTCATTTCCTGGCTTGTTGACAACAACCATAACCATAATAAACTGCCAGTTACTGGCAGAAGAGGAGAGACTGTACAGAGATTAAAGTAAGTAGTCTCGATATCATGGAATATGCAGTGGTCACCTATGCATATCTAAATAATTACTGTAATAAATTAACACAGTAACTAATGAAATACTGTATTCAGTTTTAAAAGGTTTTCTAAATGTTGACTTTTCCAGTGACAGCCACAATAATTTGCACAATCAACACAGGGAAATTTTAGTCGCATTCAAATTAAGTAAAATGCAATTATTTCCAAGGTTAGATACAATATATTTGCTATTTGCATCTAACACATTTTTATTTTTGAAGAAGATTATAAAGTTAGCTACAGAGTAACAGTGCTTCACAGTTAGATGATGTTGGTGCTACACAGTCCATGTGCTAGATATCATGCAGAATTTCTGGAAAGTTTAAATGGTTTGGTTCTAACCTAATTCAAACAGTAACTTTTTTTTCCTTTCTCTTCATACATAGAAAAAACCATGTAAGAGAAGGATGACTTTCTTATCCTCTGGGCTGTGCTCTATCCATTGCTCTGAGTTGCTTCTTCACTGTGGAAACTTTATTTCTATTATTTAGAAATTCTGTATCTAATTGGACTAGCAGTAAATTTCCCTAAAGGAAGAGAAAAATTTAAGACTCACAGCAGGGAACAAAAGAAAGAGACTTGAATATAGTGTCTAAGTTCACTGTAACTAGCTCTTCAGGTCAGGATCAAGTTTCTTGGATTTTTTTTGTTGGGAGGAAAGTAAAAGTGTAAATTTTGCTTAGAGACAAAAGAACACAGAAGAAAACCAACAAGGTGACTTTACAGAGGTCAGCAAGAAAACTTTGTGAAACTTTTACCTCACTAATCTCACCATGTTTTCTCAATTTTGTCCTTTGTGTCATTTGTTCATTTGTATGTCATTTCTAATAGATCCAAGGTTCTTAAAAATTCATTACAATAATTGGTTCAATATTTCATTATACAATTTCCAGTTCAGGGTTTCCAGTTTTGCAGAGGATTTCAGAAAAATGGCAGAAGGTTCCTCGCTATGCTTTCTTCTCAGAAACTGTTACTGGACTCTCTATTTCTAACTGCTAAGACCATAAGGTTATCAAGTAACACATTTGGTTTTATGACAAGAACTAAAATTAAATTGCAGTTTGTCAGGAAAAAAAGAATAATTGAAAAGAACACAGCCTTTTTATACTGTCTTCCATCATTACTATATTCTTTCTTCACAGCAAACCCATATTATACTTGGACTTAAATTGCAATGATATATCAATACTAATATTTATTAGGAAATTTCTGACTATTTGACTGTAAATATAAATATTTATTATAAATATAAAGCAATGATAGAGTAAGTAGGAAAAAGCAGAAGGACCTATTTAGCAGAAAATAAGTGATGCAGCTGGAAGCTATCCTCTTACCTACAGAATGCCAGAAGAGGGAAACATGACTGAAGATGACTAGAAATGGACAATTACCTGTAAGCACCTACAGCCTAAATAATCTCTGCAAACAGTTGAACATTACCTGGCTAATATTCACTGAATTTAATTTCCTAATATTTCTAAAATAATAATGTAAACCAAAGAAACCTCAGAGTCAGGATGTCAAAAGAAGAATATTCACTGCATCTATGAACAAAACACAACAGGCACAGGACCACTTGACTATCTGAATTTAAATACCTGCATTAGAACAAAACACAAAGGTAATAAGAAGGGGATTTATCCACAGAAATGAAAAGCACGTAAAGGTATTATGCAACAGCAAGTCTTGATGTTTGTCTCTCTTGATGCCGGTGATTTTTGTATTTTCTTTTTATACCCTTTTTATATATTTTTATACCCTTTCCCTTCCCTGTTACCCTCTATACACATTCCTTGTACCCTGCACAAACACTCCTTGTACTTTTGCCCCACATGTTTACAACCCTTGTGGTCTGATATTTAGCTTAGTTTGGGGTCCTGCACAGCGAGGAAGACCAAACATTCATATTATCCAGAACTAGAGGCTCCAACCTGTTCTCTCTTGGAATGTGTTTTTGTAAACTAGGCTGTAGTCTCATTTGGGGGGGGGGGGGGTTCATTAGAATAGGGGGCAATTACTTCATTTATTAAGTTTCTTATTGGGGGATTTAGAGTAGATATGCTAATTTTGTGAAATCCATAAAAATCCGGTACGCGTTGTACGGGGGTCCCTGACTCGTCGTTCGCTCCATGGCGTGTTTTCCACTTTTGATGGGTCTGGGCACCTAGGATCCTATTAAACCGAGGTAAATTCCCCTTTCCCTGTACTACTGTGTCTGCTTCATATTTTTACCAGCCTGTTTAAGGCATCACTCTCATCAATTACTTTTAGGAATCTTTAATCGCTAAAGAAGACCTACAAGAAATCCTAAACACTCTATCATTTTCTTGTTCAAAATAGGTTTCTAGAGAACAAAAAACAGAAAATACATTGTTCAATTGAAAACAATGTACTGAAAAGTAACAAACGGGTTGAAATTAATGAAAAAAGCACTCAGAAGTAATGAAGAACATTTGTAGAATTTTGACATTGAGTTTTACTGCTCATGTCCAGAGTGAAAATGTTTTTGATGCAACAGCTAAAATAAAAAACAGGAACCTATGGCTTTTTTCTTTCTCTTCAGTTATACCACTCTCGCCATGCCTTAGTCATACATGTATTGTAGTGTTTTCTTTTAGAATCTTTCAGATAGTAATAGTGAAAGTCTCTGAAGAAAACGGAAAACATTAAGAGAACTGAAGAATGAAAAGAGAAAGGAATTATGTTTTCCTGTTTAATACTCCTAACCTTTCCAGGCTATCTGCCCACTGGTTCCAATGAAATTTTATTTCACAGTTCCTCTGGTCCCTGCTCTATCAATCCATACTCCATGCTCTTTGTACATTTCTATATCATCTTCCCATCTTCTCTTGGTTAGTGTCCTAAGGGCATCCAACATGTTTAGTCTCTTGTTTAAGATTTTTAAAAAGGTCAAGTTTTCTATGTAAAAACCATTCTTCAACTGCTTCTTCAATCAGATGTCAAACAGTATTAGTTCATAAAATTATGAAGACCTGTTCAGTTTTACTAACCTGTTTTTCTAAGGTTAATCTACAGTGACACTGCTTCACACTGGCATTAAGCAATGTCAGCAAACTCACTGAAGTTCTGGAACCCCTCCTCTCATGGCACTGTACAGATCTGCCTGGGCCCACAGGTGCCTCCTGGGAGCTGCAGAGAGACCAGCTAATACCACTATCACTCCTCACAGTGTGCACAGGCACAACATAATCTTCTCAAGGCCAGAAATCAACGTTCCAAACCATAATAAAATGGAACCTACACAAGAAATCCTGTCCCCGTGGAATAAATTGCAAATACTCCATTTGCTTCAACAAGGTGTCTTAATGCTATGACACCTTCTTTTTCCAAAGTACAAGGAAAGTATCAATAAAACATGTTTCAGGATATTGAGAGACCCAAAGCAAGACTTACAAGAAAAAACAATGAAAATGTGCAAATTAATTTTTAGAAAGTGGGTGTAAACTCCTTATTTCAAAGGTGCTGTGCTCTATCAAACACAGGTACAAAACACAAAAATTAGATGGAAGAAGTTCAGACACAGCCTTACCTGCATTTCTCGGCAAAAGGAAGCAGTTGGTCCAAAAAGAATCTGGCACTGCTCATCTGCAGTGTATGTCATTCCCGGGAGTTTAGAGGGAATAATCACAGAATTGAGGCTCTGAGGATTTGTCTGTACCAGACAGTTACTGGCCTTTGACCTGGTAATATGCAGAGATTCATATGCTGAGCAATCTGAGTATTCCACACCAACTTAAACTTGCATACAACATTCGAAATACATGGACAATTACAATTTTTTATTCATCAGCATTGAGCTGCTGCTCATGTTTAAGCTGATGTGGCCTACTTGTTATAAGTTAATGTGTTCTGCTGTTGCACATTTGCAGAAAGGCAACATAATTTATCAGCTATAATGGGCATTTTAGAAAAGTACTGGACAACATTTTAGCATAATAATTACTTAATGGATTAATGCTTTGGTAGCCAAGCATTTCAGTACACAGCATATTAATATATTGTAAACCTAGTGTCATAAAAAATGTGTCTATAAATATATAAAAGTATAACCATATACTTTAAGACATGAAAATCTAAAAATCCATATAATTGCTGAAAACAGATTTAAATAAATCTGTCTAATGTTACATTGTGAAGACTTTAAATATTTTGCTGGATTTTGCAAACACAAATTTCCCACAGAAGCAAAAAATACTGAAAACTTATTATTTCAGTATATTAATTACAACTATTTGTAAATGACATACGGTAAGAATTCTTTTTTTTTAATTATATACCTGAGAAATCTTTCCAGATCCTCCCTGCTGCACTGAGACCATGAAACATCCCCAAGATTCTGTCCTTTAATCCACTCCCCGGACATGATATGGACACCATCAGCACAGGATGGGTGGTCATTGTCGTGGTTTATCCCCATGCTGAATTTTGAAGTTAATAAAAAGAAAATAAAGCACAATGAAACCAGAGGTTGTTTTCAGAATATTTGTAAGTTAATACTCTTGCAAAAGGCTGCAAAAAGCTTTTATATTTTACATGTATGAAATCTCTTTTGATTATTTTTTCCATTGTATCTTTCACAGAAATGCATGAAACAATGTGTAGAGGACAATTGTATAACTAAAACTGAAAGTGGAGCTGCGTTTATTTGATGAGAAATATTGCATTCTAATCACTTCAATACATAATTTGGACAAGTTTTTGAATTTTCAGAACTACACAGTTACTGCAAGTTTGATAAATACTACTTCTCTCATAAATGGGCAAAAAAACCCCCTGGAAATTCAGTTTTTAAGATTAGTGAACATTTTGGCAGTGATTCTATCATCATTCTATAAGGAACTGATTGGTTGAAATTTTATAGAATAGTAAAATGATTACTAGTTTAATGTGTAATTTTTGTCTCTAAAGAAAAAGCACCTAAATGTGTTTTCAATCTCGTTAGTAGTAATACCGATAAAGAAATTAAACTTATTTTGATTTTAAAGGTTTAGCATCCATATACATCCCAGTGAGTTCTCACACTCAATGCACTGCAATGAAAAATTCTACTAAATATCTGCTTGAAGCTGCTATTTTAACTGAAGACTTGCTGCCACTCTCATTCACAATTAGCAAACAGAGGAAGAAGATACACTTAAATAAAACAAAGATTTTCAAATTTAGCTAAGTAGATCATGTATGACTGATATTACAAGACATAAATATGCTCAGCTGTTTTTGAAGATTTTCAGATGAGTATTGAGACTACTCCCCAGAGCAATGGATTTAAAGCTGGAATTTTGCTCCACTCTGCCCTGGAGAAAAGCAAAACTTCCCAATCTACTACCACAGAAGCATTTTGTATAGTCTATTAGCACAAGACTTCTGAGGGAAACTTTGTATTTTAAAGTGTGAAGTGGTAAAAACTTATAGCAGCTGCATATATCAGCTACATTAAGCACTAAAAAAAATCTAATTCTAATAGTTTTCCAATACTTTAGCTGCCCAAACTTTTGTAACACTTTTCCTATTCTGCTTTGATATTTAAATGTAGTTCAAAGTATCTGTACTAATCCAGTGAAATTCATTCCTCTATTCTCTTCCACCTCCAAATTAAGTACATGTTAAAAAATCCAGAAAATAGTAAAGACAGCTATTGAAGTCTTTGTCTACCTGAATAAATAGCTACTTCAAAAGGCAAGTACAGGTCATATTTTAACATCAATTAACTAAATTGCAAGAAAATATCTGAGAAGTAACCTAAAGAAGCAACAGAGCCCGCTCTTGAATGTTCCCAGAAATGTTTTCTTCAGTAAGTACTTTTGATCTGTTCTGTAGCATGGTAATGACTGCACATTTTTATCTGACCTAGTATCCATTACAAGACCACATAAAAGTAATTGTGCAGCAAAACTGACTTCTGATTTCATTCTTAATGCCACATTATGTGTGTGGTGAAAGAAAGAAGCTGAACAGTCATTGCTACCTTCTTATTCAACAAGAAGTAAATAATGTAAGCATGTATACCTACTCCTCCATTAACAATATTCAATGCTTGCAGTGGTGCTCGTGGTGTTTCCTAGCCTCCCTTGCTGCACATGAAAGAGATCAGAACTACATCCTATCACTAATACAAAGGTAGCAGAGAAACTATCTGTGTGAGGTGCTGCTCTGTCTCTTCCTACAGAATGTATGATGACAGCACTCAGCACATTGTCCCTGCTCCTCTCTCCCACAGCTGCGATCATTCCACCTCATACAAGGGTAAAGCAACACCACGTCTCTGTGGGAGGAAGACAAAGGAGTTTGGGCTTATAGGATAACTTTGTAAAAGGCTGAAAAAAACACAGTTAGCAAAGAAGACAGTGCTGTACTTCAAAAAGTACTACATCATGTCTATATAAAGAAATAAATAATATTTTTAAGAAGTGTCATTATTTCAGTGTTACATAAAAATATTCCACCCCTTTTAGTTAAAGGCTATATATAGAAGATAGAATATGCAAGTAAGAAGCATTCTATAGAATACATTCCCTAACTAAAATATTAGCAACATTTAAATTCACACTATACAATTAAACTATATTTTAATAATCTCAGTTTAAAAGTACTTTTACAAAGAACCTTGGTGCAATAAACTCCACTAACAGTATAAGTCAGGTCCACTGAAAAAACGTTTTTATCTAACAAACCCTCTAAAACTCGTTTGAAAGGCTTTTTATGTTTTTAGTGATATCATGTATAAAGTTGGAATAATCTCTGCTAAATCTTTAATATAAAGGTAGAAATAGTACAAGGAAACATCATTAAATTCCCTGTGTCTGGAAATCAGAATTAACAACTGAAAGCCACTGAAAGCAGAAGAAAAGTGTTAGTTCAATCTTTCAGTTAAAAAGCAGTTCTTTTACAATTAACTACTATTGCAATTACACATGTACAGATGGATTCAAGACAGAAAATAGCATCTCTCCTGTCACTTTTGGGAATATTCTTGCATTCAAAATGCATTCCAGTGTCAACATACTGAACAAATACCAAGTATTACAATTTAACTTGACCTTATTATATATGTCCTGTAGGACGTCAGAAGTCTGACATATGCTACTTTCATGACAACATAAATTTGCTCAGTGACCACACATGCTTCCAGGTAAAAGCTTTTTATTATTTATTCATTATTTCATTTGTTCTTTGCAAATGGCAGACAGTGGTTGCCACCATCCTATCACACTTAAAATGCAAGTAGTTCAGCTGAACAAGAATTATGCTATTAAACTGGAAACAGGCAAAGAAGGGACAAAGATTAAATAGTATCAAAAACTCAATATAGGAGCAATTAATTAGGTTAGTTCAGACAGATGTGGAGAACTACATTAGGCTTATCTGTAAATAAAAAATGGAGAATTAAAAAAATTATTTGACTACTACTGTTTAGAGTTTTACAGTCACTAACAGTGAGACAGGTTAGGAAATAAGAGATGGATTAAGAAAAGCATAAGAGTAAGTGGTCAAGAAGCATTAGAATATTCAGTATAATAAATAGATGCCCAAATACTGAAATATCTATTTATTCCAGGTCATATACAGAACTGAGAATGATGAGCCTAAACTGCAGATCAACTATCACACTACTTGTATAAGCTCAGGACAGACTAAAAATTACTCAAAAACATTCCCTTTTTGAAGGAGAAATTGAACCTCTGAATGTAGCTGCCAGTTTGTAACTGTGATGCGTGATGGGATCATGGTGTCAGTTGTTTAAAAATTCATATTAGTATAAGTGATTACTAGAAAGTATTTATAAATTCACTGCAATTGTTATCCTATCTATTTTTCCATTTTGTGAATTAAATCACAAACATAATAAATTCTATTACCTTAAAAATAAAAATTGCTTTAAAATATTATCAATAACAAAGTGTTATGTTCCTTTTTATTTCCACTGCTTTTATTTTGTCACCATTTAATGCAATTGAATGATCAAAACTTTTTAAACTATGGACCGAGAAATTACAAGGTTTAAAAACTTACATGGCATTTAACAGTACAATGATTTTCACATCAATTTATCTAATGTGAGATCTTGCATATCACAGTATCATGAGGAAGTATTTGATAAGAGAAAATAACACCACTTATGTGACTATCACAGACAGGGAACAGAATCTACACTACTTTCTTAGAACTTTTATTGCACTTTTTCAATGAAATGTTCTATCACAGTGCTATCTTTGTAGAGAAAAATATATAAAAAGACCAAATTAGTAGCAGGTTTTTATAAGCTATTATACGTTGCTTTGTTGGATTTTAAAAATCCCATTAGTGAAATATTAAGTGTTGTATGATCTTTTATATGTTCTTTTAAAACATATGAGGGCTTCACAGATTAATGAGTAAATGGGATAAGACACATTTCAACTTATAAATTAATTATTTAGCCTAAAGTGAATTGAAAGGCAATTGACACAGCTACAGAAAAACTATGATGGTAAAAGGTAAAATGTGATTTCTTTTAGAAGGAACTTATCTTCAAAGGAAAATCTACTGAACAAGGAAATCTTAATCTTATTGTAAATAATTAGATTATTAGAATAAGTAAAAATAACTCTATGCAATAATTATTTCTCTTTTGTAAACCATTACTCACTCTCCACAATGCTGGCAACTCAGATTACATTTTCAGTCTTAAAACAATTAGGTAAATGCACAACATGCACATTAGTATAGGGACACTAACATACACTGGATGCTGCTGTCCAGATGACTTTGCAGCTTTTGCTGAACAGCTGCTTTCTTCTCTGTAACTCCTATACTTCTACCACCATGCTTCGTGATGCTGGATTTAGACAAACCACTGTGCCATGGTCCTTTGACTGAAGTACATAAATAATTAAAGCTTTGCTGTGACAGATGTATTTAGCATCCTAACATGAAAATATATATTGCCACTTGCTGACAGTTTATGACAGATATTATATAATACAGGAAAAGTATTTGCTTCTGGCAAATATGATACCCATGCCACATCCTTGAGCTATCATGGACTAGCTAAAGAAAAGAAGAGCTAAAGAAAAATAGCTTTATTATTAAGAAAAACTGTTGACACTGTTACGATCTTCTGCCAGCTTTTCACAGCTATTTCAAATGTATCAGACTATCATTTGAACAGACTTCGCATCCTGTAGGATGTTGTTCAGTTACTAACTGTGTAGTTTACAAATATTATTCAAAGAAATATCGAACATAAATCCATCCTGGAACAGTATAGCCTGGCAGAAATAGGAGCCTTAATACCTTGCTAGAGAAAGAGTTGGTTAATCTAAATTTCAAGTAAAAAATCTCTCTAAGTTACTAAAATGCTGATGCAGTGCTACTTCCCTGTCTCAGTGCTTCATTTCTTCATCTTTCTTCAGCAGTCTTGCTACCAGCAAAAGTCTAGAGATGCTTCATTTCTGCCTGGTATTGCCGTCGTGTGTTGTGATGCACAAAGATCACTCTGTAATTTGAACTGTACTAACAAAACCAGTATTTTTTTCATGGTTTTTACTACCTGATAAATTTTGAGTAAGAGTAAACAAAAATGCAAAGTATGTAACAGACTTCATTATTTTCTGTCATCTGTAATCTCAAGCGTATTTTGTTGTTCAATTTTCAGACCATGGAAGTTTGGAATGATACAGCCATGTGCCCAGTAAGATCCTAAGCTGATTTAAGTCAGCATATGTATGTGACTGTGCAACACAGATGCCTACTTTGATATAGATGCAGAAGAACAAGAGACTGTCAATTTTTAAAGAACTTACCCACTAAACCATGAAAAATGAATGTAAGGTAATGTCAAGAACTTTAGAACTGCTTTTTTTTGGACAATGCTACTTTCTATTTACTATCATTGGAGAGATATTACCTACCCTGCTTACATGGTTGAGCATCTAATATACTTTGAACTTCATTAATGTAGCTTAAAAACAACAAAAAAAGAAATTTTAAAAAAGAAATATTAAAATAAAAAAATAAAAATAAATAAATAAATATTTAAAAAAAAAAAAAAAAAAAGGGAGAATTCTTTCAAGACCATTCAGTGCACTGCGGGTTCCTTAACTGCAACAGTTTAGAACATCCACCTTACGGATACTTTTCCTGACCCATGAGGAGAAAAAAAAAGGCACTGATGAAACTACCAAGGGGGTTGTTGTATAAACCATGTTTGAAATAGAGAATATGTAATGCTGAAATGTAATACAAAGCTAGACCTTCTATTAATTCTTATGAAATCAATAAGTATCATGGAAAAAGGAATGCACAGTACCTTCCTTCTTAAGAGTAATTTAAGTAAAGCAGTTTCTTATTAAACAGGTACTATGCTTTATAGATAAATTTCCCAGTAAAGTTTCAATTTTTTTAACAAAGAGGATAGAAGAAGTCACAGGTATTAAAACAATAAAAAATAATATAAAAATAATAGAACCACAGAACCACAGAATGGTTTGGGTTGGAAGCGACGTTAAAGATGCTAGCTTCAAATCTGCTGCCATGAGCAGGGAACCCTCCACTAGACCAGGCTGCTCAGAATCCCATCCAGCCTGGCCTTGAACAACTTGAGATGGGGAGTCTCTGGGCAACCTGTTCAGTGCCTCACCACCCTCACAGTAAAATATTTCTTCCTAATACCTAATCTAAACCTACTCTCTTTGAATTTAAAGCTGTTCCCCCTTGTCCTACCACTATGTGTCCTTATAAAATGTCCCTCTCCAGCTCTATTATAGGCACACCTTTAGGTACTGAAAGGTGCTATAGAGTCCCCCCTGAGCCTTCTCTTCTCCAGGCACATCCATATTTTAGGCTGCTATGCAAGAAAAAGCAGAGAATTACAGCCATTTCTGTGTAAATCTGTAATTACAAAAATATGTGAATGAAAAGATGATTGCCTATAGTTCTTGTGCATGTATTTTCAAAATCATTACAAAGTTCAATTTTTCAAACAGCAGCTGTACTTTTCAAACTTTTACTCAAAGTTAGGCTCCCATCTCTACATTTCAGTTGACTATAATTTGAACAAAAAACCTCAGTGATCACAAAAACCCACCAAAATAGTCAAAGCTCAACATCCCTGATAGTCAGGCTGCTTCTGTATCCAACTACCTAGATCTATGGGTGTTTCTGTACCAACAGGTAGATTAATATCCATATCTATATATCTAACTTGGACAGAGAAACCCAGCTTTAGACCATTAGCCAAAAGGGACAGAAACATTTAGGAAAGAAGCAGTGGGGGAGAAATGGAATGAGGTCTCAGTGTGAAGCATTTCCACTTCACCTTCTATTCAATACAGTAGTAGCCCACAGGGCTGTATGGGAGAGAGAAGGAATCAAGATGATTTGGGGACAGGCTACCAGCACAGCCTCCAGTGACACAAGAGCTCTGTAGCAGCTTCTTTCTTTCTCAGTAGTCAATGCCATGGGAATGCCTGACATGGTGGGACTCCCAATAACCTGAGCAGGATGCTAGGAAGCAAAAGCTCTGAGAGAAAGACTCCAGAGCAATATTATGCCCACTACTGAATAAAGCTTAATTATCAACGGAATAATCGTCCCAACATGTCATCTCAATACATGTCAATTTTTTTGCTTTCTGATTTATTCTATGTTTCATTTGTTTGTGAACTTGAAATACCTTCATGGCTATGAATTACTATTGGATTGTGAAAGAGAAAAGATTTTGCATGATCTTGCTACAGAAAATAAGGCTTCCTCTACCCATTCCCTCTTCCAACACCAGCAAACACTACAGTGAAAAATAGAAATAGACTGGTATGTAGCTACAAAACACAAATAAGTACTCCTTTTGAAGTCTTTCATCACAACTGTCATGAAAGCAGGCTTGCTTATATTAATCAGGACTTGCTTTCTGCAGTTAGGAAAATGCAGGAGAGAGAAAAAACAGGAAAGATCAATTTCATGCAGTAAGTTATACTTGTGTCTGTCTTTATATCATTGCTCTGTATTTGCTTATTTTGCATCCAGAAAAAATAAATCAATAGAAATATTTTAAGTTCCAGTTTTTTCTTGCAATCAACTTCATGTTTCAACATTAGATGCTATGCTCTCCATTCTCAGAAAGCTTTGACCAAATTTAAACCAAGTCACTTTTAATTCAAAGTGTTTGTCCTAAGATACCAAACCACATATTCAGAGGTTCAAAGAGTATAGCAAAACATCCCTCTCAGCTGTCACTCTGAAACTGCTGTTCTAATACGAATACACAGATACCTGGCATGCACACTGCAGACAACGACAGACTAATACACACATTCCTTTTGTTTCAGTTGAAAGTAAGACCTTTTCTTATCTCTTTTTCTTTACAAGTAGTGAAGCCAAGAATGAAATTCAACTTTTATTAAGAGATTTTATTATTGCAAAACAAGAATTTTTCATCTTAGGTTAAAATATTTGACATTGAATGAGTAAAAACATCGAGCCTAATTGTGAAGGACAGCTACCTTCACCTTCATTTTGCCATCCTTTTACTTTTCTAAGAAGAAAAACAGTATTAATGTTGCAATGACCAATGACTATTCTACACTTTAATGGGTTCTATCCTGAGAAAGCCAAATTAAATAAGGGCTCTTCCAACTTATGATCTCATTAAAATGTTTGTTGGCAACAACCGTTAGAGTCGGATCTGTTACACAATACCATAGTCAGGAAAGAAAAAACATCTTGGGGCACCTGTTTTTCCTCTAGACAATGGCAGTCTTTCCAGTTAATCTATTTATTTTGTTGATATAAAGATTTTTGTATTACTTCAAGTTGTAAACATTTTCTTAAGCTACATAAATGTTTCACTCTTATTATTATACCAGAAACATTATTTCCCAAATTTTTCTTTTAATTTAAATCCCCTCATTATAGAAAAAAAAGCTGAAGCGCACAATCAAACTAGTCAAATTGTAGTAGTATTACTACTATGCAAATGAATACTAGGCTTTAATATCCACATACTTACTTGTGACCCATTTCATGGGCAATTGTAAAAGCAAGATTCAGACCATTGTCCTCTGCGATTATACATTTTCGTTTTTCACTGCACATTCCACTCAGGTATGCTATACCTAGGAAACACAACCACCACATTCAATTATTTTTTGTTATTACTCACTTTATATATAATTTCATAATTAGACCCAAAGAAGATGGAAACCTTGTTGCAGTCAGGGCCATCCAAGTGTAGAAACAGGTATCTCACAAAGGCTTACTTACTCATTTTGCAACCAGGTAATATTACCTCACAGTAATGATTACATGGACTGCAAGGTACAGGAAATGCATTCTTTAAAAGCATGGATCAGTACATTAATGAGATGTGACAGAACACATGTATGAACGTCAGCACTGCTGCAGACGACAGCAGATGTGTACCACAACAGGGCATGAGCTTGAACAGGTATTTCCTCTGGCAGACTTAGAAGAACAGAGTGCAACGCACAGAGTTGTGCCCTTACATTTATCACTGCAAAGTACTGATAAAGTGTTCAGCATGTTAGTGGTTTCAAAAATATTTAAAAGAGTCAGATGTCCCAGAAGGGTTTATAGCAGACTAGAGCCTGTCAAACACATTTATTGTAGAGGCTATAATGCCTCTACTGCATAATACCTTAGCTTTCAAAAAACCCAATGAAGCCTCAATGGCAGGGCTTTGAGTTCAAGTTCAGCTTCTCAAAAGAGGAGTGTCTGTAACTGTAAAAGCTTGAGGAATGTGCAGCTCAGTTTGGGTAATGGCAAATTTTTCAGACCACAACCACATTTAGCAGGGACAAATGTCATCACTCGGCGTTTAAAATCTGGAGTAAGCAATCAAAACACTGTTTCAAGTGTTTGGCCTTCTTCCCAGGAGCTTCCTTTCAATGGAATGGTGCCCTCCAGTTCAGCATGTTTGCTGGATGTTTGATATAAAGCTCAAGTTTGAAATGTTTGACAGTATTTGAAATTGAGATATAATTATCATTCCAAGTTAATAAGATAAGTCATTCTTCTTACAGACCAAGTTTTTGTCAGTCTGTGAGCACAACATCTCATCTACAACATGAAATTCAAGCAGTAACCCCATCACAATTCTGGCAGCGTTGTCCTCAAAAGACCTGTTTGAAAGCTTTCAGACTCAGAACTTTTGACAAAACAGAACTTTTTGACAAAAATGTTGTCCAGGACTGAACAGACCAATGATAAATTAAATTTTAATAAGACAGAATATTTTAGCTTTTACTATTTGTTTCCAAAAGGGGGAGTAGCCATCTGGGATATGAAAAGAAACCTCAAAACCTGGCAACCTGGTCAAGAAAAAAAAATTAGTCCTTCAAATGACCTCAGGCTAAATGTAGGAATCACTGATACTAACTTGGATAAAAATAAGAGAAGAAATGCTCTGAAATGTAATGTTTTATTTCAAAAATGTTATGCTTCAATAGCTGAAATTAAAAAAATAGTATTTCCAAAATAATTTTGTGCCTTGTAGCGCCACAATTATACACATCTTCTCTTAAGATTTGATGACCAAACTGAAAAAGATAGAAAGACTTTCAGTGCTGGAGCTCGAAGTAGTACAGCTGGTAACAACACCAGAAGAGAAGAACATCTTGGTTGGTGGTGGTGAGCAATTGTTTTCAGCAGCATCACTTGTCGTTTTTTGTGTTTTGTTTATCTCTGTTACTTTCCTTTTCATTATTATTATTATTATCTTTATTACCGTTATTTTTATTTTAATTAGGAAACTCTTTTCATCTGAACCGATTGCTTTTCTCACTCTTGTCCTTACAATTCTCTCCTCCCATTTCACTGTATGGGGAGAGAGCAAGCAGCTGTGTGGTGTTTAGTTGCCAGCTGGAGCTCAGTCATGAAGTTGAATAAAACTTACTTGCTGGGATCCACAGAAAGAGAATCCCCAAACTTCCTTCTTTGTGGCGATGCTCAGTACTAACAGAAAACTGTATGATACTCCCTAGCTTTCCGAAAGGCAAAGTAGTCCTCTAACCTTCTTCTGATCCCTAAAATGGCAGGTTGTCCATACAGCAACGTGAGTACTACCAGTTGCTGCCTACTATTCTGACTGCCCACCAGTTTACACCCAAAGAACTATGAATGTTTCAAGCTTCATACCTACTCTGCAAAAGAGGCAGTCAGCAGTATTAGGAATTTTCAATAATACTCATATGTTGACCATATAACACTTATATAATACTCGTGTCATGCTCATATATAGACTCACTTATCACCAATAATATTTTCATACTTGGAATTCCTTGAAGGAAATTGATTATGTTTGAAATTTATAAGTTTGGCAGACAAAACTAAGACTTAAATTTCATTGAGATTAAATTAGATTACTGATTCTAGAAATGCCCAAAAGTATCAAAATTAATTCATGCTTTATGAGCTCTCCCCTATTAAACAAAGTCAACCTCATATGTGCAAGGCACATTCAACATCAGTTACTGCGTGTAAATCAGCCAGCTACTAGCTGTGAACTAGTTTCATGTCTTGCCTTTGATTATGAATTTCACATGTAATGAAAAAGAAACTGACTTCAGTAAGCAGCTGCTCTTGCTTAGTTGTCTGTGCATTAAGTAAGAGAGAGAGTTTCTTCTTTAAATATGTTTATGTTCACTGCAGTTTCCTGTGGTCTATTAACACAGCTGGAACTGCTCCAAGGTTAAATCCACATTAAAAAAAAAAGAAAAATAAAAAAAGAACACAAAAAAAAAAACCAAGCCCAAAACAAAAAAATCAGTGAACAATTGCTCCCTTGTTATGATTAAGATATTCCTAGTGAACCCTGTAGCCTCACTACACTGTTTTCACACTGTTTCAAATTAAAACACTTAGTATCTGAAAAGTGCTGGCTAGAAAGCAGTAACTTCATTTCACTGACAATATAAGGAAGGATCCAATTATTTATCTATAAAAAACCTATGTTTTGAAACAAAAAAGAAGCTTGATTGAATACATGTCAAATGTAAAATATTCAAATTACTTCCCTCTGTGGATTATTTTTATCAAGTTAATTCAGAAGAAAATACATGACACATCAATTAAAAGAGTTAAGCTTTAGCTTTGTGCCTTAGAGGAACCACGTAAGGAACTACATTTTCTTACCAAACATGTAAATACTCAATTGAAATACATGCTGCTTCAGAAATGCAGAACTTTTCCCACTGTCATAGCAGTATTACTCTTGCTATCAGTGCTACCCATACACATGAGTATTAATTCTATAAACTATGATAAATTTTCTTGTTTATTAATGAACACCCTCATCAAATCACCAAACTTCTTATTCTTTCAAAGTAGGCACACATCTACACCCTTTCCATTCAAAAGTGCTAGTTCAGCTGACAGGGACATTGCACTTAACACCTCACCAGCTAAAGTATCTGAACAAGTCTGTCAGCTTTACCTACTCATTCATGGCTGGCTGCCTGTAACATAAATCCTCTACCTGTATTAAAAAGGCTATTGTCAGCATCGCCTTCAGGAATAAGAGCTCCACAGTAAAAAAACCCTACACAGAATCACATTAAGTGATATGCAGTCAAACTTACAAACATTGGTCTTCCTTGCAGTGACCATAAAACATGTAGGTATGATGAATATGTCTGCATTTGTAATACTGCATACTAGAAAATGGTTATTATTTTTCCTTTTACAGTGAGCCACTGTTAAAATAGAGTTAATATTCAAATCTAATATTTAAAAGTCTTATCAGCCAAGTTACTTACTTATCCCAGTTAAACTTCTTTTCTTCTGAACTTCCTTGGTTTCACAACACATTAAAGTTTTTTGTCTCACTATTAGCTATGTGGTTATTCAGAACCTGCGATAACATGATCTTCATTTGAATTATCAATGATGCACAAAACTCGCAAGCCACTATTACAGAAACATAATTTAAAGCCCAAGTACATCTGGCTTTTGATTCACACATAAAAATCTTAAAGTAAAAAGTACTTTAAAAAATATTCAAAATGAACTGGCAAATCAATGGGCCTGTCAGCAAAAAACCCCAGTATTTAACTGCACTTGATTACTAATCGAACAAATGATTTATTTTAGCAAACCAGATGCTTTTTTTAGGAAGCAGGAGGAAAGTGTTTTCCACTGAGCTGGCACTTCAAAGTCTAATTAGCACAAGCTGCTCTGAAGAGAGTCACTGATGACTTCCAGGAGAAACAAGTCTTGTCAGTTGTCTGTGAATCAGCAGCTCTTAAACATGGCAGTAATCAAGACAGTTAACAACCAGAAATCTCTAATGCAAAAAGCAAAACCCAGGAATATATATTTTTCTCTTTTAAAGTGAGAGATACAACAGTGAGGACAAATATACCTATACAAGTGCATGTTGTACAAATACACATCAATGCAAGACATCAGAAAAAATAATGGGATAAAACCAAATCAGCTTCTGTTGGACTTTTCCCAAATGTAACTTAAATTTTATTCACATCTTTTGTTATTTTATGACGTATGTACATCTTAGAAAATCCATGCTTTCAGGATAACATCAATAAGTATACTAATTGATAAATACTAATAAGTAAGTGATTTTATGTTTCAGAATAGACTATTAGGCTTACTCTTACACCTTGAAACAGACTGCTGCACTTTAATCCTTAGAGCAAGGAAGAAGTCTAAAAAGGGAGAGGACATATGTATGCCATGGACACAAAAATAGGTTTTGAATGTGCATTTACATAGTTTTAGATTCTTAGTTCTTTCACCTTGTGAAGAATCCACAGGCATCTAAGATGCTATTACAGGGATTGGTTGGCAGAAGTGCTGGCAGAAGTGTTAATTTTCTTCTAAAATACAGCCCACATGGAAAACATTTCTTCCAAGATGAATACACAGAAGAGACAACAAGTAAATTTTCCCCACATTCCTGGCCTTTGCTGACAAGGGATGTAGGGATGCCTTGAGCCAAAGGCTGGCTGTATCTGTACTGTCATCTTTAATAGTCTGCAAAGTACTTATCCTCTAAATTTGGGTATTCCCTCTTAACCTGCATCTGTTTGGGTCCATAACATAGCAAATAGTTCAGAGTGTAGTTGCCGACAACAGTACATATTTCTCTTTTTATGAAGATTGCAGAGGGGGTATTCGAACTCAAATACAAAGCTCTATTCATCTATTCAAAGTCATTTATGCCTTCCCTGACCTCTGTCAGCAATTGCAATGACCAACTGAGAAGATCTAGTGAATTTAGCAGCTCTTCAAGCAGAAGCCATTCACTTCACATTTATTTGTCATCTTACAGGTCTCCAGTGGAGGCCACAGAGGTGATTTGGGATCTGGAGCATCTCTATTATGAGGAGAGACTTCAGGAGCTGGGCCTGTTTAGTCCAGAGAAGAGAAGACTGAGAGGAGATCTCATCAACACATATAAATATCTCAAAGGTGAGTGCCCAGAGGACAGGCATCAGGCTCTTCTCAGTGGTGCCCTGTGACAGGACAAGGAGCAATGGCCATAAACCAAAACACATGAAATTCCACAACAACATGAGGAATAACTTCTTTTGCATTGAGGATGGCAGAGCATTGGAGCAGCTGCCCAGGGAGGTCATGGAGTCTCCATCTGTGGAGACATTCAAACCCCACCTGGACGTGATCCCGTGTCACCTGCTCCAGGTGAACCTGCTTTTGCAGGGGGATTGGACTGGATGATCTCCAGAGATCCCTTCCAACCCTAAAAATTCTGGGATTTTCAGAGAACTGTCCCTTATCACTCTCTGATCTCTTTCCTGAGTGGCAACAAAGTCCGTGATTTCACACATAAAGGCTAAAGACTTTTTTTTTTTCTTTATATACATTACTTTGTCAATACCTCCATCTTCTCTTTCACTTCCTTTTCAGTACCTTGATATCTGTGAATAATTCCTCTTGTCAGTTTTATACCGAACTATCCAGGATGCTTCAACCCATAAGAAGGCATATGCAGGCCACCACTGTTCCAAATAATTCATGAAGAAAGGCAGCTCTGAACTCAAGAATACTTTCTTCTAGTTTAAAATCTGACAAATAATTATCATGTCTTCTTTCTTAACTTGGAACCACATCTAAAAAATTGTTAAAAATTTAAAGGAAAATAGTAAAAGCAACAATACACTGTAATATGGTCACTGAGTACAGTCAGTATACTTTTAAAAGCTTTTAATTGCCCTTTTACTTTTTAAAAGCAACATCATCAAGTGGAAAATTTGTGCATAAACATACACATTAACAACAGAAGTCTCAGATGGAAAAGAAAACTGAATAGTGTTAAATGAAAAGAAGAGCATCATAAATTTGAGAAAGTCACAGCTTCCTTCTCATTTAACCTTGCTTTGCACCTATAATCTAGAAAGAGGGAAAAAACCCAACTTGAATAGCTTGTATATAATTAATGTTGAAGAAGTCCTAAGTCATTCTACTCAGAAGAAAACATCAAAAATTGCGTATGAGGTTATGTGCAATAAAACTTTTGATTCATTCTTTCTCATACCACCAATATTAAAGAAAAAACAAATGTAACCTTTCTAAGAAGTGACCCAATCTTCTAAGAAAGTGAGATAGTTTGATCCATTACTTTAACTTCCTCATGGCATAATTTTCATGAACAATTTTCTACATGTTTGTTCTACATGGCATAGAATATTAAAAAGAATCTTGATCTACATTTATAAGTTAAATTTTTGGACAAAAGTAGAAAATTTAGTAGAGTAGAAACTCTATTTTTAAGACTTACACAATAAAGACTTTCAGTCCTTAAATTACCTGGGTTAATTATAAAAGTGCCTTATGAAATCATCATGGAACTGCTGTAAACAATTAAATAAGACATGACTTTGAAACGATACCTCACTTACTTGGCAACAAAACTGAATGAGGCTCTCCTAGTAAAGGGAAAGATTCTAACTTTAAAAGCCAGAAACAAGTTTGAAGCTGTTCATGAGAACGGCTCTTACCAAATATACGCATCAATAAATTAATTTTGAGGATATGGTTTTCGCTGATGCATTGGACAGACACGGCAAATGTGCCACTCACTTTGAATGAGTATCACACGCTTCAGACCATGAGTTTGGGCCTGCTTCCTACCATAAAACTGTTCATGTACACTAACAAAACCCTTTGTTACTCTACAAGATGGTGAAACGATGACAGTGAACACTGTGGTACACCACAGGAAGTAATTTTAGCAACTCAAACTTGCTTTCTGTTTTCCAACTTGTTCTACAATTATGTTTTCTTTAAAGGTGGACAGTGTGACAAAGTTGCTTTGCAGTCTGTCAGGCTTTCCAACACAGAAGCTAAGGAAAGACTGCTATGAACAGATCATCACAGTGACTCGGAAATACATAAATCAAAGCACACATTTCTCTTTTACTTGTTTACCTTTGTGACCACATACACCACTAATCCAGACTGGCACCTACATTTTTATAGTGCTACAAGGTGCACGTGGTATGAAGGCTGTATCTTATTAATTTGGCTGTTCCTACATTTCTGTGTACATAAATATATACACTTTTCCTTCTCTGCTCTTTTGTTAGTCCACCTTCCGTATTTCTTTTCCACACCTGCTTTTATTAAATAAGCCTGTTTATTTTAAAAAAACCCAAAACAAAAAAACCCCCTTTTGATTTCTGCTCAGTAAATCCCGAAAAGAAATGAGGTGGGCGAGGGTGATGTGCCTATGAAGCTGAGCGAAAAACGTAGGGAGTGACGGACCACAGCTGCTGGAAAGAAAACTGAACTCAAGAGGGACTGGAGAGTTAGTTTTAGATAAATGCCTGTATCAGTTCAGCAGATTAACTGCTTGTGTAAATGTTTATCCCTGAGTTAATCAAAAGAGTGTGAATGGCTTCTTGAGTTAGCTGGCCCAGCAAGGGGTAAGTGCATTTGTAGCTCAGCCCAACAGAGAGTGTAGAAACTGAACAACTGAGAAAATGAACTTTGAAGAGAGCAATGGGCTTGAGATGGCTTTAACTCACGTACTCCTTTCCAGCAGCAGGGGATGCTCAGCATCCTGACAGTGAGCATATGAGGGCCAATGGTAAAAACGAGGTTTGTACTGTGATCCCACTGTATATTGCAATGGCTATACTGTGCTTGCACTGATTTCAGTATATGGCCATATCACTCTGCTAAATCAAAATCCCACATAACATCAAATGTCTTCAGGTAAGTAAATTTTGTTTTAAACGTTAAACCCTCCTGTATGGGAATACCTAATAGAACCTGGTCAGAGAATTCTAACCCTCATGCATTTCATTGCTCCCCACAGAGGATATTCTTTCAAAGGATAGAGGAAAAAGTAATAGTGTTCTATACAGCATCGATACAGAACTAGCCTTTTCCAAAACACATTCTCTTCATTGTTGTTTTCAGTTTCAGCCAAGTTCTGTTCAGTTGCTGGAAACTAATCTCCTGTCAAAGCATACTGTAGCTCTTGAAACTGTGAGGAAGCAAGTGGGACCCCTGTGAACATCTGGAATGTGTAAGTGGCTATTTGTGTTTAATAGTGCCACACAAAAGCCTGAGGATAGAGGAGCTCTTGAATGTGAAAATTCTCTGTGAAGTTCTTTAAAGAGACAAATTAGTCTTCAGATAATTTAAAGATAAATGTCCCATTGTAAAAACAGATAACAGGAAAAGAAGTATTATGAGGCCTGCATTTTTCCTTCTAGAACTTTTTTTTAGAAATAAAACACCTGAGACATGGGAAAAAATCTCTCGCGTTTAAACAGCCTGATCAGTGTTGGATGACTTATATCTGGTATTTTTCCACTTAAAAATCTGTAAGAAATAGATAGCATAGATTTACTAGGAAAAGTATTTAAAAAGAGTTAACATTAACAAAAAGAGAGAACAAGTTCATTTTCTAGCCCAGTATAACCGTGCAAAATGTTCTGGAGGCTTGCAAATTGAAGCTTCTGCTAGGGTATGACTTTAAAAGGGAAAGTAGGAACAAAAACTTCTAGTCAGAATTCAAGTGGAGATACCTTTGCCAAAAAGTCAAGTGAAATTTTAGTTTGCCAAGAATACCATAGTATAAGAAATCACAGTATGAATACTTGCTACTGTTAAAAAACACAAACTGACCTCATTTGATAAAGACATCTCTTTCTAATAATTTGTTACAGCTTTGCTCTCAGATACTGTCTTGCTGCTGCCAGTTGTTTAACTTCTTTATTTTTAATGTAATCACTTTTCTAAACATGCTTTTATAAAAATAACATATGGAAAGGCTTGGTCAATTTAAAAATATATTAAATGTCTGGAAGACATTAAAACACCCCAACGTTTTCTTTTAAAGTATTTTTTTTAAAAAGTCTTATCATTTGATGTCATGGGCTCAGATTTAAGGAAATAGGAAGCACAGTGCACAGCAACAGCACATTTGTGAAAATGCTGATGTAAGTGTAGGTTTTAGACTTCCCGGGGAACTATACAGGGGCTTTAAAAGTTAGTCTAGTTTTCAAGATTAGTTCTGAGGTAGTCTTATTTTCTAAATAGAAATTTGACGTCACTTCTGTAATCTTAAAAAAAATGTGCTGGCCTTAAAATTTGAGGGTGTATGTCATTTCAAGATTTAATGACCTCTGTTACTTGCAAATAGAAAAAAGCAAAAAAGCAGAAAATGCTTATTGCACTCCTATTTTAATGCACATGCTGTATGTTTATAACTCTCACTTGTCTCTGATTCTGCCTCTGAAAAAATTTGACTGTCCCCATAAAAAATATGATGACTAAATGTAGTCCTGGAACACAAGACGGTACAACGAGCTGTCAGAACTGCTTCCACTGCTGTGCAGTGAGAGTTCACTTTAAGATATTTTAAAATATTATGAGCCTACAAATCTATATACTTGGATCAAAATATATTAGCATCACAGAGCAAAATATATACTAAAGCTAATTAAGAATTATGTCACTCCATCCAGCTAGTGAAAATATTCACCCAGGTGCTTATCTCTCTTCTTGCCTTCCTGACATCTGGGTCTCAGTTCTCACATTCATAAAATGTGCTGCTGCTAAAGCTACCCCCACGTCCTGTACATCTACACACATTGCAATGCCTTTGAATTCACCTCCTGTCTCATTCCATCAAATCAGTTTTTTTCTGAATACATTTCCAAGTCTTGTATGACATCAATTCCCCTTACCAGTTCGATCTACTTGGAAGGTATCACCAGTGCTTTTCCTGGTCTTACAAAAATTCCAGCCTTGATACCCTATTAAGATGATTCTCCTGTAGGTTAGTTTCTGGTGCCTTCTTCCCGGAAGATGGTTGGTACCATCCCCTATGCAACAAACCAGTGTGAAATCACTCACATCATTTTCACCCTATAATACATTATTTAGACCTATTTTTATTCCTGCAACAAACTATGAGGAAAACAAGACTGCCTTTCTTTTGCAACTTATTTTATTACACCAATGTTATGGAAATGACACTGTGTTATAGAAACATAAAATTGCTCCTTGACACATAGGACTTCAGCACAATAAAACATTTCCTCATTTTCTGCAACCTGAGTGATTCCTGTAAAATGTTTCTCATGTTTTTATGATTCAATCAACTTAAAATTGATATGCAAGTGATTATTTTATTGTTGCTGAGTTCCCACTTGAAGAAAACATTTAGGATTTTTTTTCCATTTTTAATGGGGTAATCTGCTCTCTCTTACATGTGAGACAAGGGGCAGCGAATGGGATTGAAAGAGGTATTAGTCTGGTTTTCCTTCGTTTTTTAGCATAATGTATTTCTCCATGGCCTGTATTTCTCTGTTTGCACCATTTAAGATTTTTGTGTGAAATTACACTTCATTTCACTAAGAGTGAGATGCACTTTAAGAAAATTACTGATCTTGGGGCTGCTTACAGCAGACACTACTAGGACATCTAGGGAATGTGAATTGAATAGCCAATTGTTTCTTTATACAGAAAACACAGACTAGATACGGATGCACAGCTTAGCTAGCATCTTTTGATAAATTGAGAGAACAAAGGAAAAGCTGTCTTAAGAAGGGTCTTCCACCTTATCTTTTTTCATTCTGTGATTCAGAATTAGTATTGTTATCTGCAGAAATCCATCCCATATTTCATCTACATTGGTATAACTACAGATACGTTGTTTCATGTTGTATTGTCACACGTGATGAAAGTGTTTATGCTGCCCCAGTAAGAGTCAGTGTTTACTGATCAGTGGCACAGCCTGATGAGTTTCTTCAAGTCCATGTCTCAAGGTTCTTGCAAACTGTTTCCAGTTCATAAATTCTTTGAGTTTGTTGGGATGATTCTCAAGGAGTCTGAGTTCATGGAAAGCAAACTGAATAGAGTACCAGGTCTTTCTTCTTCCAGGGCACCCATTATCCAAAATAATCTCCGCAAAGTCTGCAAGATGCAAAGTAATGGAGAACTAGAGTACAGCATTCGCCCCTGTTTGAGCAAGCCGAGTAAAGAAAGAACTGCTTGATGTTCTTCTTGTACTATCATCCTGAGAACATAAAAACTTCAGTATAGACTCATAACAAAACTACAAACAAAAATTTGTTGCCACTTAAATGTCACAAAAGGGAGCTATGAAATGGATTAAAACTGAAAAACTTCCCAAAGGCATTTAAATGAGGAGTGACACTTGGCCCTATCCCTCTATTACTTTCTGCTGACATTTGTGGTGCACTTTTCCTTGTATTTTGACAAGTTTGATGCAGTTGAATAGATCATCTGCAGTTATCTCCATAAATATGGAGCTCTTTTTGTTTCCTCCTGTTAAAGGACTCATGTATCACTGACTACCAATTCCATTCTTTAAAAAAATGCATTTTTTACAATCTCATTCCATTACACTGCTTTCTCTCCCCACCCCCCACCCCCCACATAGTTACAGGACACAGAAACTGATGCATTAGTCACAGGGAGCTACCTGTCTCTCTTATTCTGAAAACATTTCCACTAAAAAACTCTGTGATATTATAGCATATGACACTATACAAAGTTGACTATTCATGCATAACTTTGCATATGTTTCTTTTGAAAGAATATAAATACTGTACTCAAGCACATCTACCAAGAGCTAAACACAAGACTAATATTAGCAAAAATGATGGCTAGCTAAAAAACAGGTATTTTACAGCCACATATTTTGAATGCCTTTCATTTGCAATGTGTGACAACACTTTCCTCTTTTTCATTTCGAAAATTTAATTGTAAGCATGATACATTAAGAGAAGAACAATTTTTTATACAACCTAATCCAGAGTATATAGTGGTATTAATAGCATATAGAGTAATTTATTAATTTTGCATGATTATTTACAGCTCCAACCCACATGATTTTATGCTTTTCATATTAAAAAACCCTATAAAAGATGAGTAGTGAGGTTGTAAAATCCAGGAGACAATGAAAGATATTTTTAAGTGCTCACAGCTGCTTGGACCTGATTCAGTTTTTCAACAATTTCAATGAATAAAGTGACACAAAACATAATTCATTGTTTAATGCACTGAGAGAGTCACTAAATCACTCATGATTTTATCTCTTGCAATCTGATTAGCAAAAATGATGAATTTTCTCCTGGTGAAAGAATTTTTGCCTAAGTTTAAGTCAGACATACCCATTTCTGTCCTCTGCTTTGTGTGTCACTGCCCTGCCCCATCCTTGGCATGAGCATCTCTTGTGTACCATGGCAGTATTGCTCTGAGGCTTCACCTATTTTTCACTTCTGCATCTGCCATGCTTAAGGGAAGGATCCTCACGTGAAGTTAGAAAGTATACACTATTCACAAGACAAACACAAATTACTGTGATAATTAACTTGCAATTTCCTTCTGTTCTCTTTAACACATAGTAAATATGTGTCATATAATATTAGAGACAATTATTTTGTCTTTATTTTAGAATGCCTTTTTCTGATGGACACAAGAATTTTATTTATGAAAGAAACTGAAGTTCCAGGCCAAAACCTAAGCATTCTAAATGCTGTTCAGTGTAATGTTAAAATTCTTACATATAGTAAGTCTGTATTTTAAATTCCTTTGAAAGAGGATTTTAAATGCCTCAGGTAAGTTGCAACTAAACACTATACCTAGTTATCTAGATATACCTAAAGATGAACCAGTACAATCTGCAGAAAATTATGAATTTTCATTGCATTTTCACAGAACGGATATGAAATCATGAGAGAATGTGGATGGTATTGTGGCATATTACAGGACCAGTTGCACAAGTCAAGAAGTGAATTCAGAGATTGAACTTGTAGCTGAATCCACTGGGATTTAAACATATGTTAAGAACAATGTCAACTAAATGACAAAGAGCACAACTAAATGTGAACTGGAATGTGCAGTAGGAATTAGATACGGGTTTAACCTAGCCATTATCAGTACCATAGAAGAAAAAGTCTAACCTCAGAGGTATTTCAAGACAGCCACTGTCTGAAAGAGCTAATTTTTTTAGTAACTGAGGAATGATTGCATCTGTAATGCTATCTTAACTATACTGTGTTTATTTTTTGTTTAGAACTATTACACAAATAAACAAGTATTATACAAATAAATAATATGAAAGACAACTATAAACACCAACACTAACAAATACACAAAATTATCCTGCATATCAAATGAGCTATGTGTTTCGGCCTTAAAAATTCCTTGAACTAGAATATCCAGAGGCTAATGGAAGTTCAATACAGAATGTCGTAGATTTTCTCAGCTCTACCTAACATCTACATACAGATTTCATTGTAAACATCTGTAACTGTATATAGACATGAAAATTAACCTTCCCATCTTCCTAAACACACTCAAAGGCCCTACTGCTTCCTAAGAGAGACTGTTAACACATACTTAGTAGGAAAGCAGTAAGTGACCTCTGTAATATAATCTGAAAAACAAAACAGAAAGTATCTTTTTCTGCGTTACTTTAAGCTCTCTAAACGCATTGGCTAACCCCTTCAAAGTAAAATAACATAAAATATAGAAAACAAAGGAGTTGCCTGCATCAAGTCCTTGATCAATTGTTCAATGAAGAAAAGACTTGTTTGTTAAGTATGGTAAGTGTTAGTAATTAAAAGCTCAGTGATTATGAAATTGCCATCAAGAGTCCATTCAAAGAGATTTATTCTCTGTTACCCTACTACTGTTGAGATTAATTATGCTTTAAACACTTTTAATAGAACACTGGAAAATAAAACAATCTGATGTGTTATAACCTTTTTTTTTGTCTGAGTTACAACATCGCTTGAAAACAAAGGTTTGCATATCTTGATGTGAAAAGTTATCTCTGGTCTCACTGCAGTCCTGCCATTTATTCTTACTCAGTAAAACAAGAGGCACGGTAAGATAGGACTGCATCTTAAGAGTTTTGCTGGAAACATGAAGCTTACTAGTTTTTAGAACTGAATTTAATATAGGAAGAATTAAGTTGAGCATTGTAATAACAACGTCTGGATTTGATGACTGAGTACATGTATTGTAGTCCCATATTCCGTTTTCCCGAGAAACTGAGAAACTTTTCCACAAAAGCAATTAAAAGATGGTCCTGCTCTTACTGTATGAGGTGTTTCTCTCTATGCAAGTCAGTGAATTATTATTATCACGATCTTGCTGTAAAAGAGAATGTTGCATGAATGCAAAATTGTATGCATTGTAAAGGTTATGTGAATGACTTAGATTAGGTTAGACATTGGAAATCTCCACAGGAAATCTTCTGCAGATTAAATGGTGAGCTCAGCTCTCTAAATGTCAGCCATCTTACTAAAAAAGAAAATTCTTTCCTTTACATAGGAATATGTTTGGAGTATCTTCTGATCAGTGGGGAAAATCAATTCATAGAGCAAAATTCAAACCTTACAACGCTTTTGCTAGTTTTGCAAATTTTGTCTAGCATCAAGCTTGGAGATATGTCAGAGAACATTTAGGAACTACGAGATTTAACAGACTGTAGTTACGCCTTCACTGGGAGAAACTTGCTGTAATTGTTTCTCATCATCCAATCTGCCATTCAACTGCACTCCTCCCATTCCGAATTCCCCATGGCACCAAGACCAGTAACCTTCACAAAAAAACCAAGAAAATGAATTACACTAGTGATGAACATCTCAAAAAATGGCTGGTGTACATCTCCATGTACGGGTAACCTCAGTCAATAGAATTTTAAAATGGTATATACTCAAATAGTATTCAGTTACTTAAAACACAACACTTTTCACCAATATCCAACTAGACTGTGCGCAATGCTGAAAAGTTAAAAAACCTAGATGTATGCAAATAACTTACAAAACTCGTCTTTCTAACCCTAACTGCTTTCATCCCCTAAGAATATTTCCCACACTTCCATCTTTAAGACTGAGTGTACTCTGCTACGTACAGAGCAGGACCTATACACAGGATCTGTATTCCATCCTGTGTGGGAGTAGTCCTGGCCCACTCCCTAGTTCCACCTTTACGTGTCTTGCGAAGACATCTGTTTCCAAAAATGCATGTCAACTTTAGGACATACCATAAATGCCAGGCTCTGGGAATTTTAGATTCCTGTTTGCCTTGACAGATCAGAAACCTTCCTTTCCCCAGCAAGTGACAACATCTGAATAACTTACAGTGCTGATCTGGAACTGCTCTAAGCGCATTTCTTCAATAACTGTGACTCAACAAAAGAGAAGAAACAAGCAAAAAGACAAAGACAAACAAAGACTAACCCTGCCAGCATGGCTTTTGTCTCAACGGCTACTGTTCCGCAGCCCACAGGTTCTTGAGCTAGGTTAGAATTAGCAGCATTGAGTGCCCACAGGAGTCCACACAGCAGCACACAGCTCAGCATGAGGAGGTTCACTGTGATCCTCAGCAAACTGTTACCAGCTAGTTAGGCTAAGGGCTGCTGCATAAGACTACAACAGAGTGGTAGTCTGGATAAGAGGAGGGATGCCAGATGAATGAATTCAGATGAGGAAGCACAGGGAAACAGACTTCTTCAGTTTACTTCTGCTGTGCTGCTGCCTGTGTTCTGTGCAACTTCTTTGGCTGCTTGTTCATTGGTAACTGGCTCTAAACATTCAGCTTCAGTATTTCCGGCATTAACTCTCACTGGACACGGATAGTCTGCCCAATTCCCTATTTCTGTCATATCTCTTAATGCATAGGGCTAGTCTGAACCTTTGTCCCTAGGGGCAAAGTTTGGAGGAAAACTCCAAGTCCTTTGTATTAAACATTGACAGCTTTCATATTAGGAAAGAAAAGTAAATAAATCTACCTTTGGTATTTTTCTAAGTTGGATGGAAAATGTGTTCTTTCACTTCATTTTGTTTTATGGTCTTTATTGTGTAGATGTTTGTCTGATTCCTTACTGGTCATCATTTGTATCCATGCTATTGAGTTCCTTTGCAACAGTACTAAGACCTGATGGCTTTTTACTGCTTTTTTTTTTTTTTCTTTTTCTTTTTTTTTTTTTTTTGGTATCTGCAACAACAGCTGTTACCAAATTTAGAAATTTATAATATACTGTATCTATGCCCAAAAACAATCTGACTAGTTTTTAGAGGAATTCTGTTTAGAGATTGCAATGTCAGTATTTTATTGGAAAATGCTACCTAAAAATAAAGGACCAAAACCAGAAACAGTCAATACCTGTGTTTCTGAAGATTAAAAGGGCTCCAAACTGATGCCAACACAAGACAACAATCATTTTACCGTCTTTCCATGCCTCTAACACTGCACTCTAAGTACTCTCTATTACAGTGTTTCCACAGAAGACATTAGCTAGCAGCAGACAACAAGTCTAATCCAAAAGAAGTATGTATCAGAGAGTCAAAATCTTGACTGCTTAAGTGAAAATGTAGACAAGAGGAAGGGAAATTCAAATGTACCTACACTTGCTTCAAGAAATAGTCTTTTGGTGTTTACTTGTAAATCTCCTTGTTGAGAAAATATCTGTTGATTTCAGTGAAAAAAGATCTATTTATTTCCAGCTCTTAAAGGTTTGTGCAGTATCCCACTAACAAGCTGCCCCATAAATGATTGCTCATCTCAGTTACTTAAATATGATAATATCAGAAGAGTCACACACAAGAACAATATGGCATATGAAATACCCAGTTTACCTTCTGTTCTGATTCCATTGCTATGGACTTAATTTTTTTGAAAATCGACAACTGAATTACTACTTAAATTTTTTAAGAAGAATTTTTTTTTAGAAATTCATTGGAATTTCTACACTCATAATTTTACCCATAATCAGCACAAGAAAAAGAACATTCCAAATCATTCAAAAGGGAGTTTGCTCAGACTAAGCTAACAAAGCTTGTTTGAAGGCAAAATACATTGCGATCCCAAAACCCAGTTGTCTTCTGGGGGAAAAAAAACCTTGGACAATTATATATCTATATCTATAATTTTTTCATTAGTTAATTATATTCAATTCATATAGAAACATCTTCATATTTTAATTCTCTCAGAGAAATCCTGTGTTTTAATCACAGTATGTTGCTAATGATCATACTGAAAAGCAAGGTCTGAAACCTCTCTGTAAGATACTAAGGGACTGTAAGAATCAAAAGGGAGCAGCATGACATCACTTCCATGCAGGAAAAAGGGACAGAAAGCATACACATGAGCAGAAGAGGAAGGACAAGAAGAATAAAGAATGCTGCAGCCAACCAACCAACCAGGGGAAACTCAAGAACACTTGGATCTGGTCAATTTTCTTTGTGGTTCTCCCCCCAGAAAGAATTTGACAATGGCTGGAACAATTGACAATGCTGAAATCAGAATAGCCTAGCTGAAATCAGTTGACCTGGGCTGACTGATACTACATGAAAGTCTAGCTCAATGTTTTACAAAAACATGGGATTAGACAAGGAAGGCATTAATTTGAGTTATTCTGGATTTACATTATGAAGTAAGAAAGCTGCTCTTCTACTCCCTGGCTACAGCAGAGATTTCCAAACATTTCTAGCAGTAGTAAAAATACTTAACATTGAAAAGCATAAAATAAAATAAATTCTACTTCCTAAACTCCAACACACTCTGGGGAATCAAATTCCTGAAATAATTCTTCTCTTCCTGTCTACTTTGTAAAACTATAAAATATGAAGTATTAATGAGTTTTGGAATCTCAGAATGGTTGGACAGGACCTTTAAGATCATCTAGTCCCAATCCCACTGCCATGAGCAGGGACACTGTTAACTAGATCAAGTTGCTCAGGGGCCAATCCAACGTGGCCTTGAATACCCACAACATATCTGGGCAACCTGTTCCAGTGCTTCATAACCCTCTGAATAAAAGATTTCTTATCTATATCTAATCTAAACCTGCCCTCTTTCAATTTAAAGCCAAATCCCCTCATCCTGCCAGAAAAAATCTTTCTTCCTTCTTTTTATAAGCTCCCTTCGGGTACTGGAAGACCACAATGAGCTCTTCCCAAAGCCTTCTCTTCTCCATGATGCTTGGTCACCAAGATAGACAGACATTTTTTCCCTGAATAAGAATGTAACACTTTGACAATCAATCCAAATCATGTTTTCTGTCACTATAGAAAAAATATAATCTTTTATTTGTCAACCATAAATGCTTCTCTGAAGGAATATCTAGAAGATTATCACCACATATTTTGCTCAAAATCATTAATGAAATGTATTTCAGTATATTTCTAGGGAGGTTTGACATATGGTTTTGATTTTGAGTAAACATTTTTTCCTGGTTAACAGAGTTCTCATTTAATCATACCTTTAAACCATTAAATATTCATATAAAGCACTATTTTAAGAGTGAAATGAAAAAGTATTAATTGAAGTATGCATGAGTTTTGTACTTTGTGTAGAACAAGACTGGAAGTACAGAAATATGTTTTATTTGCCACCTAAATACACAAAAACTTTGTCTATATAACAGAATACTGGCACTTACTCTCTCTGGCTTAAGTTGAGACTCATGTCCAGTCTGAAAACTATGAGTCTTGGCATGTAATGATCAAAAAATAAATCCAATATTTGTCTGCTAAGTATCCATCCCTGGAAAAAGACTGTTATCCAACATGACAACTCTTTCCAATAATGAGGTCTGTCCTCTACATGCTCCCTTCTCATGGCTTTCATTTCTGGATTGTGCAAAGTGCTCCAAAAATCACCTTGACTGCCTCACATACCTCTACAGTTATAATTATTTCAGAGAAAATTGCCTTATTCCTACCTTTATGGTAGAAGAAAGTCTGTATTGTGAATTCTTCTGGATTTTTGAGGAGGGGGTGTAGGTGAGGCAAGGTCTGGACATCAGGGAATCATATAGCACATTAGCATTTCTCATTTACTGTCTTTGGCAAATTCTGTAGTTTACAGCATGTGATACATCCCTGGAATGTACTGTCTCTTTTTGCATATAAACTTGTTGCATGAATATAGGAAGATTGAACTGCCCTTCATTTCCTTTCAACAATCTTTTACTCATGATCTAATCTAAAATCACCCTTTTGGTTTCCCTAGGGAAAAAAAAAATAAAAATAAAGATACCAAAATGAAACCATCTTCTACATGCACTTTCAATGATTTGGCATTATAGACCTGTTATCCTAAAAATAATTGACATAATATATTGATGACAGTAAGATAACTTCAAAATTCTCTTCAAGAGAAAAGCGCAGATTTTTTCAACGCTCTTTCTTAGATGAGCTCCAGAATGATGGTGTATAAGAGCCTCAGAAAATTATCTTCTAAACAGTGAGCATGGACCCACAATACTATAAATATTCATGGAAGAAATGACACACTAAATTTATGGAAAGACACTTCATCCATCTTGGAAAACCATGACTGAACATCATGAAATAAATGATGAAATGTCAGGAAAAAAATGACTTTGCTTTTGCTGCAAAATTCTACCTACATGCAAAGAACAATACATGGAAACTACATTTCAATTCCTGAAGAAATCACCAAACAACAACACAGAAAATGGGAAAGTCCACAATAGCTGTTCCAAAAAATGCCAGGTCATTCAATCGAGGAGTCTACTTCATTTTGTTTAGCACAATACTAAGACTGCAAATTCTTTACTTCCTGTGCACTTAACAATTAATAGACTGCCACATTTTCAGGTTTCATCCCAGCTTCTTCACCACAGAAATGTTAATGACTGATACTAGAGTCAGTTTAATCTTATTCCATTTAAAATTCTATGGACAAATTCAGAGATAAATAGTCCTCCTATTACCTCCAAGGTTCAGCCAAAGAAAAAATACTGTTCAGGGAAAATCCTTGAAAACATTGTTCAGGGAAAATCCAGGCTGCTGTCTGGATTCCAAAATCCAGGCAGCAGCCTATCCTGATTTAGATATACTGGAAGTACTCCACATTTAAATTTCAGTTTAGAACAACATAAAATGCTGAAGACTTCTTGTCACATTGCTTCCTCTTTCAGCTGGAAGTAAATATTTTTGCACTAGTAAGTAAAAAATGAATGCCTTTAAACACAAAACACTCATTCACCTAAGACCAATATACCAATTAGTGAAAGAACACTATGAATTCTTAACACTTTATTGCTGTAAACCACATTCCATTCTTATTTAGAAGGCTTTTTTATTATACCCATCCCACAGACACACTCACATACATTTGAGATACAGCAGCAAAAGAGGAAAGATGAGCAACTAGTGAGATAATACAGCTTACATAAGAATTCTCGCCAAACCTTTGCAATTGAAATGAAACAGGAAAAATCCTGAGAGCACAAGCATGACAATAGTACATTACTATCATCTTAATCTTACTGAAAAAAAATTAGCTTCTGAATATTTTTATTCACATACAGTGCTGTAAAAGACTTCCATAAGTAAATTGAAATTCTAGGTTAAGAATATGCCATGACATCCTTCAATTAAGGTCATGGTATATTTCACCCAGAATTACCACTGAACAGAGAAACTGCTACTCTTTGCTACCTTTTCCAACAGATCTTTACACTGAAAAACAGTCTTCCAAAAATTGTGTGAACTAAATAAATGTTTCTAGAAAAACTCTATGCAGTCAGCACTCACTTTAACTGAAGATGCCAGAAGATGCCTTTCACAATAGCTCATATCCTGTATTCTTCTGAAGTTCATAAATACATAGTTCATAAACATTGTATCATACATTAGATTCTTTTGGAAATTTATTTTGTATATCATAAACATATTCACACCAAAGATAAATCCATTGCATAAAAAAACATATACACATTTTCTTCATATTCATAATTAAAAATAGTAAAACAATTTTCTATTAGTCAGTGAGAATAAAAGGAAAACACTTTTAAAGTTTGCTCTATGAACGAGATGGAAATGTTGTTCTGAAACACAGTATTTTGCTAGAAGCATACACCAATCTATCAGTGTTATTAGCATTTAAGATGTATTTTACATTTTAGCTAGTTACTGCTTTCCGTCACTGATTTTGCTGTCATCTTTTAGCTTCACATTTCTATCTAAACAACACTAATATTATTAAGTAGTTTATACACAGTCTCTTATGTTTATTTACTTACCAACAGTATCACATGGCTCATCCTTATGTACACAGAAATCCTTCCTACAATTGGGGGGGAAAGGAAAAATGTTAAGCAAGTCAAGCTGTTAGACCTTAACAACTGTGTAACCTATTTAGAAACATTTTTTACGGCTCAATGAATAAATACAGAACACCATTATATCAACAAAGAACAAGGGGAAGCAAAGGCCAGGATTACGCACAGCACTTAAACTCCAGCTTATTCTCAGAACAGATTTAAGAGTAGTCAGGTGACAAAACATGTACCATATATTCCAATTGCATTGCACCTAATTTCTACGTTCTTTTGGGTTTTGTTGTTGGGGATTTTTTTTCCTTTTTCTGAAAAGTAACAAGTCTAAAGCTAGTCTTTCCATCATTTGAAATGAAAACATTTTCAGTGCTTAACATGAGATTCAAATGCAGAGTTTAGATCAGTAAGAGAGTCAGAAAAATTTTATGCTAGCAAGTCTATGGTTAAATTCACTTATAGGAATATTATAAGAAGCATTTCTCCTAGGGCATCCCATCACAGCTGTGGAAGACTTAAAAAAATTAAGTCACAGGAGAAGACTACTCTATTTCCAACACATATTTTAGTCCAGTCACAGGTCTATAAATAAGACTGCTCTATTGCATAAAGGAGAATAAATATTTTAACTGTGTGTTAAAAATGTGCATTTCTTTCACACGTATTTTACTTCTTCTCAGAGACACACAACAAGTTACTAAAAGAGCAAAGGGAAAACTGCTTTTTACTGGAGTGTTTATAAGTAATGTTAATTTAGTTTTTTAAGTTTAAAAAAAGCTGCTGAGGTATGCATGAACTGGGGATGTTGGGAGGGAACCAATGGGGGAAAAAACCAAAAGAATCCCAGGTATAGCAACCCCACAAATAAAGAAGTTCTGTCTTTCTGCTGTGCCACAGTGTAAGGGTCTCTGTTTTTACACAGAGACCATATGCATCAGAAAAATTTAGTTTTTATATTCTGACTATGAAGGTACACAGATATACACATAGATTGATAATGATAAAGATATACACACAGAGAAAGACCCATTCTTCCAGGAACAAAACACAGGAATTGTTTGGTGCTTGAAATGAACACTTATCTTTTTCACAGATATAACCACTCCAAGAGCTGTTTGCTTGTTTCCCACAGACTATTTCTACATAGGGATTTAGACGCAAAAGCAATTTCAAGAGGTTGGCACATTTCTGACACTTGTTAAGGGCCACACAGATAGATCCATGGGGCTATATAGCTTTTAATCAACCAGCCACCACTGCCAGATAATTACAGAGTAGAGAAGAAAAACAACAGTGCTATTAATTGATAAAGTTGTGAGTAAACTGATAAAGAAACACTGGGAATACACTCAAAAGGGCCCTTGAAACTGAGCAAAAGGTGGTGAACAAGAAGCTATAATCAGATACAGAAGAAAGCTATTTTATTTTTCCAAACCTGCAAGAAATTGCATTAATGCACTGGGTTGTAACACAATTCTTTGTTTTGCGCTATGTGACACAAGGGACTTATTGTCTTGTTAAGCAACATGACAGAACGATTAGAAATATGGGACTTGTGGTGAAGCAAGAGAACATGTGTAAAGACAATCTAAGGACATTGATTGCCTTCCACGCACACCCACCCAACCACCATAAATATTAACTGATGTAATAAAGAGGAAAAAAAAATAGAGCACACCTTCAAATGTAAAAGAATACCATGTTACATTTTAAAACTGCCGATATCCAAGAGGTTTCTGCTCATGTAATAGCTTTGTTCTCATACACTTACTGAGCTGTTTTTGTTTTGTTTTTACTTCTTGGCTGAATCTGACTATGATTATGTTGTGCATTCAGGGTTTCGTTATGGGACTTGGGGGAAATGGAACTGCTATGATTTGGCAAGAGGGAAATACAGTAAACCATTCTTAGTTCCCGACTTACATTGAAAGAATGTAATGCCTCCTTTAATTTCCAGGAATATGAATGCATTACGTACAGTTGAGACTAGGCTCCTTAGTAAAGATTTACAGTTCTAGCTAAACCTACCACTGACTCTCACAAATACAAAGCATTTTACAAAGTCCTCAGACAGATTATTTGTACTTGTCGTTTTCATCCGTTCTTTTAGCAAAACAAGGCAAAGATACTAAAATTACCATTTGAGCACATGGAAGCTTTCGTGGCACAAGTTAGTAACTGAGTCTGTCAATGAAAGCAAGAAACTGGTTCAAGCCCACCCACTCTAACCGGTGGCCAGCACATAATGTCCATTACTCTAAATGGTTATTTTGCACACACATGGAAGGGAAAACAGGTCCTTATTCAAGCGAAGGAAAAGAGGAGATTTGATACTATTTATACCCGCATTTTGCACTTGAATGAATTGGCAAACCCCAGAAAAGGATTCTAAGCAAGGATAGGTTGCATTGTTTCAGAAAATTATATTTTCTTAGTAGATTTTAATTGATTACATATATCATTATGAAAGACCTTCACAGCAAACAATTGCTACCTAATTTCTAAATATAAAGTATCTCAGTACATTGTATTAGTTAAGATAAATCCTGATGTAGACAGGTTGCACAAAAGAAGACATCGAGAAGAGCAAAGGAAGACTAAAGAAAAATCCAGACATATTCTGTGAATAATTTGCTGAAATTTGTCATTTTAGATAAATTTAATACTTGTTTTTGGAAAGTCAAAATAGTCCAAAGATCTACTTCTTTTTCAAGCTGATATATAATTTCCTTCCATGTGCTAGATTGGAGAAAAGAAGAAAAAGAAGAGGACAGATAACAGATTTTACCAGTCTAACAGATCTCCATTCTGGCTTCTCTCTACTCCTAATTTCATAATTTCTCTAATGTTTGCAATTTGAAACATGTAGCAGAGACTTGAAACTGCAGTCTAACTTCTGCTGTAATTGATTCCAGAGCTTACAATCTTTCTGAGGCTTATTGCCCAAGTAGCAAGTTTTATCAAATCATAAGATTTTCATAAGGAATAGCTGCAATTAATGGCACTTGTGGCAAGTGACATTATCATCAAATTGCAAATGCCTTCATTTGCATTGTGCAAAGTGAATAATTACAACACTGAAGATGATCTTGTCTCTTCACATAATAGAATATTCTGAAATGAGTCTCATATATAAATTAAGCACATACGTACTGATTAATAAATGCACTTTTAATGGCAATAATTAAAAACAATTTTGATGCTAATGAACAAGAAGAAAAATGACATATTTACTGTTCAGTTGGGAATTTAAATAAACGGACAATGTAGAGGAAATGGTATTTCAGAAACTGTTTATTATTTTGAGGGTATATATATCTACAGTGCACCAATATGCACTGGTCAGTGTATTTTAGGAAAAACAGAAAATACTATATTTAAATATTTAAAATGGTTAACAGATCACTTAGGCTCTGTAAAGTTTAACTGATATTAAATAGGATGATATAAATAGTCCTTATAAAGCTCATTTCAGTCAAACTAAAAAACAATTTGGAAGTGTGATAAGTTAACATAATTATAATTAATACCTTAATTATAGCTATAATTATTAATAACTATAATTAATAGCTTAGTTGAATGCATAGTTAACATATCAAAACAGATATAGAGTACCTAGGAAGCCAAGGAAGGTGCTTCTGAGTGGAGTCAAACAGAATCTAGACTCAGCACTAGCATTAAACAGTGATGCAGAAAATAAGAGAGCATTCCTGGTAACGGTTAAAAATTAAATGAGTTCTGATAGACATGCATAGGAATCAAGACAAATCAAATTTTAAAGATGACTCATCTGAGTAAATTTTCTTCTAATGTAGCCAAAACTGGTCCCCCCAACTTGATTAGACAAAACAACAAAAAATGAGCCTTTGAAAGCAGGCTGAGGAAAACAGTAGGAGGAACAGCATCCTCAGATAAAGATGGAGAAAAATATCAGAATGGCACCACTACTTCACACAATATTGTGTCCAGCTTTGGTGCTTACGCTTGAAAAAGTAATTTTGTAAAGTGGAAAAGGCTGAGAAAGAGCTAAGAGAATAATTACATAGAGTCACCTTTGTAAATTACTCTGAGACAAAGAAGAGTTGTGACTTGAGCACAGCCTACAAGTATTTTCATAGGGAGGAGCTTTCTAACAGATTTTAACAGCAAAGGATACAAAGAGATCTATGGCTGAAAGCTGAAGTAACAAAAATTAGAAATAAGACCAACTGTCCATTCAGCAAGTAAATAACTGTACCAATAATCTGCAGAACACAGTTAATCTTCCTTTCTTTTAAGTTTTTGTCTCAAGGCTTGTCTACTTTCTTATTCACCAGGAAAACTAAGACGAAAAAATAACTGTCTAAATTTTATATTTGGGTCTTGCACTAGATAGTCAGAGATTTTAAATTCAGTTTAAGTGCATGCATTCCTGTGGAACACATCTGTACTAGTGAATGGAATATATGTAGCCTAATTATTAGAGCTTGAAAGAATAAGCTGACAGCAACAGGTAAATTCATGCAAATGTTTCCCACATCTATTATTACAAGCTTCACCATTTCACAGACTTGAATACCTTAAACTTAAAAAAGGAAAAACCAAAACAGCAGCTGATGACATAAAATGACATAGTGTGATTTTTTTTTAAATATGCAAGGTAAAAACAGAGGTTTTCAATTTTACAGGAGATTCTGGCTTAAAAAAAAAAAAAAAAAAAAAAAGACAAAACCTTTTATTTAAATATGCTGTTTTCATGTTGCTCTTTTTCCTTCTGCATCCACAATCCTATTACTAAATAATTAACAACAAGGCCATGTGAGATTCTCATGAACTTCCTTCACATTTGCTGCTGGTGTCAAATAAATCAAATAATCAAGACAGTTGATAAACTGAGTACAAAATTATCAAGAGAGTTGGCAGTGTTGAAATTACAGTGATGAAGACAAAACTAAGAATAATCTCATCTCTCACCATGCATTTGCAAGAACTCACTTTTCCAAAGCTGAAATTCACTAGGAGCTTAAGGACAGCAGTAGCAGCTTAAAAACCCTATCTCTATCCCAATACATTTCAGCAATTTGGGACTGCCAAACACTCCAGGCTTTTGGGATGACCCTGTAATATCAGTTCCATTCATGCAGGGATCTTTCACAGTCTTCTTCCTCTGACTTTTTTGAGGATTTATTTTTGGTTCAGAAAGCTAATATAAAGCAAAGTCAGAAAAATAACTATACTTCTTGTGTGCAATGGAAGGTAATAGCGACACTTAAAAAAGTTCTGTCCAAGCTTTGCAGAGAACTCTGGAGGGCTGGAACTACTGGAAGTGAAACAGTATTTATGAAATCTAAGTGCTGTTTATGCCATTGTCTACTTTTATAGAATAAGGCACTTTCTTACAGTGAAAATGCCTAACAGCATTGGTTCAGTTATGTGCCACGCGAGGCAAGATCTCAGATACTGAAGATCTGAATCCATATGAATACACTGCTGATGCACACTGATGTGAACATGCAATACCACTACCTGATGAATATTAGGAGAATCAGAGATCTTCTTTCTGTTGTAAGAGCATGTGAAAATATCAATTCTGAGAAGGAGAATAAAGAACTTGGTATTTTTCTACATTATTCTTTTCATACTTGTTCTTCTAAAAAAGCACTGTGACGTAACAGATTGACCGATGCACAGGAAATGCAGCAAGATGCATAACTTTTTAAGTGAAGATAGATTCTCCCTCACTCTTGTATCCACACTTTTATACGCTTCAAAGCTTTCATCACCAAATTTGCAATAGAGGCTATACAAGAACTTAAGTACCATTGCAGAACAATGGGAATGCCATGGGCCTTTTCCTGCCTTATTTTCAGTTACGTCATTCAGGTCAAGCAACCTACTTAGATAGCAACTGGTAATGCCATCTCAGGGGCCACCAAAGTCAGGGCTTGTCTCTGAACACTCAGACTCTCTAACTTAAAAGGCAAGGAGGACATTGATGCGACATGCTGGATTTTTTCCTCATAGAAATGTAATTCCTGATAATGTCTATGTCTAAAGTAACTGTGCTAATTTATAACTGTGAATATAGTAAAAATCACCTGATAAAACAGGTAGTTTTATCAAGACAGTCCTTAAAACAATTTTTGTCTTAATTATGACATTGTCTCTATATCTATCCTCCCTAGTAATCTTTCCTAAATACACTACAAACTCTTTCTGCCTTTCTTCTACTTTATGGCACCATATTTTAAACTGGACATTCCTTCATCAAAATAAGCCAGTTTAAAGGGAAATTTAACAAAAACTGACATAATGAAATAGGACCAAAGTAAATTGAAATGAACTGGTAGCAGATTCATATGGATCATTACAGCCTATTTGGGTAGAAGAGAAAGATGTGGGGAAAAGCTGGTTTTGCTTTCCTCTTTACAGAAAAAATGCAAAAATAAGTTTTGAAAAGTACCTTTCTCCTGAAAAGGCTATGATGGCCCTTTGGCTGTCGATTAACAGTCTCTATAACATCCACATTATGCTCTTTGTAGCTGGGCATTAAAAATTAGCTCTGCAGGGCTCTTAATAGATCATTTCTAACTCTTTTAGTTACTACACAAAACTGGTATGTGAAAGCACAGGAATGCTTTTACAAAGCACCCTTGCTGTTGTATCATGCTAGACGAAAGAGGAGATGGCTCAAGTTTTAGGACTGCCACAGAATGTATGGGATACCCAAAATTTTACATATTTACTTGGAAAACACCGAGCAGTTGGTGTTCATCTATACAAACAAAATTATTTCTCTCAATAAAGCAGACCTGCTGTCCGAAGCTCTTTAGAAGTTGTGGCAAAGGTGTTTGTTCCATGCTTGCAAAACAGAATGAGACTCTGAATTAACAAAACACACATGTAGAGCCACACATGGTGTTAGCTATACCATAAACCTGATGATATGTAGAGGGAGCCTGGATTAACAAAGCATTCCCACAGTCAGCAAATTGCTCTGGTATGATTTATTAGCAGCTATAGCAGCTCTCAGGTGGGAGGCAGTACAGTCTAGAGAATAATACCCCTGAAAAATAAAAAATGCCAGTAGAACATATCTTTAACTTCTGGCTCCAGCATTGACCTACTATCTGATATCTAACCAATCACTTTCTTTCTCTCTACTTCAATTTCCTAAAAACTGACCAGATATTTAATCCAAAAAATTATATTTAAACTGACAGGTAAAAAATTGCAGACAACCGTGGAGCAAGTCCAGAGGAGAGCCATAAAAACAGTCTGAGGGCTGGAGCACCTCTCCTATGAAGAGAGGCTGAGACAGTTGGGGTTGTTCAGACTGAAGGAGAGAAGAGATCTTTTTACAGCCTTTCAGTACCTAAAGGGGGGCCTACAAGAAGGCTCGAGATGAACTTTTTACAGGGATGTTTAGTGACAGGACAAAGGGGAATGGCTTTAAACTGAAAGAAGCTAGGTTTATATTAGATGTAGGGAAAAAACTCTTTAATGTAGAGGTGTGAGACACTGGAACAGGTTGCCTAGAGAAGCTGTGAATGCCCCATTACTGGAAGCTTTAAAGGCCAGGTTGGATGGGGCTTTGACCAAAGTGTCCCTGTCTACATCGCAGGGGGTTAGTACTAGATGTCTATTCCAACCCAAATAATTCCATAATTATGTGAATTCAGCATATCATTATTACAAAGCAGAAAAGCATCTTAACACGTGATTAGACTTTTGCTAAGCTTTTTCATCATTTGAAATCACAGAATCCCACAATTGTTAAGGTTGAAAGGGACCTCTGGAGATCATCCAGTCCAATGCCCCTGTCAAGGCAGGGTCACCTGGAGCAGGTGACATAGGAACATGACCAGGTAGGGTGTATATTTCTCCAGAGAGGGAGACTCCATGACCTCCCTGGGCAGCCTGTTCCAGTGCTCTGCCACCCTCAGTGTAAAGAAGTTATTCCTCATGCTGAAGTGGAATTCCCTGTGTTTTGGTTTATGGCCATTGCTCCTTGTCCTGTCACAGGGCACCACTGAAGAGTCTGGCACCATCCTCTGGGCACCCACCTTGGAGATATTTGTATGTATTGATGAGATCCCCTCTCAGCCTTCTCTGGACTAAACAGGCCCAGCTCCTGCAGTCTCTCCTCATAAGAGAGATAGTCCAGATCCCAAATCATCTGTGTTGCCTGCGTTGGACCATCTGCAGTAGCTGCTTGTCTTTCTTGCACTGAGGAACCCGAAATTGAACACAATACCCCAGATGTGGGCAAACAGAGGGGCAGGATCGCCTTCCTGCTGGCCACATTCTCCCCAATGCACTCCAGGACCCCATTGGTCCTCCTGGCCACAAAGGCACACTGCCAACTCATGGTCAAATTGCCATCCACCAAGACTCCCAGAAATGCTGCACTAAATTCAAAAAGCTGTGTGGACAAAAGCACTGACTGTTGAAGACATTTCCAGACCACTGACTCTTGTCAACCTAACCAACACCTCACTTGCATCAGTTCAGAATGCCTTTGCCTCTTCCCATAAAGGCTCATTAAGCTGAAACGAAAATATGAGAGGAGAAAGGTGTCACACGGCTTATTTAATAGTGTGTCTATTTAATGGTGTCTTAATCTGCAAAATTTATTTCTATTCTGTCACTCCAAGTATGTTTTCTTATGAGCTAATGAAAATTTGCTGCAGAGAACATTTTTTCTCAAGTCTTCCACGAGAGCTGAAAGGAGCTTGTGAAAAGTACTGCTTAGCTAATGCATAGACGTGTAACAAAAACTAATCTGCCCTTCGAAGTCCCAACAATGCATAAAACAGACATACATATCAAATAGAGGAGGATGGCACAGAGTGAAATGTGGAGGTTTTCTTAAGAAAATATAAGAGATTGAACAGCAAAAGTAGCAACAAAGCTTTCACCACCAACAAACTGGACTTCTAAATTCCCTGCTTCCCTTAAGTTACTGGCTCTCCATAACAGGAAAATTTAGTGAAGGATTTTTTTCTGCTTCAGAAAATTGAAATACACGATGGATATTGGAGTAATCAAAATGCAACTAATTTAAAAGAAAAATGCACTAAGTTCCCAGTGAGAGTGTTCTGAATAAATGACAAAAGACTACATATAAGTGCAAAGATTATGCATGGTTTTAGGATACCATGTCATTGACCAGCATGAGATTGCACAGTGGAATTCCACTACAGCCAATCACTGGAATTTTCTTTGGAAAGGAATACTGAATGTTATCCAATCCAAGATCCACCTCAAAAGTGGCACTAAATCCAATCCTAGGCTGACTGAAGCATCATTCTGTCCTTTCCTCTGGATGATGTCTGTATGCTGGCTGAACACCAACATGCATCCCCCTGTGCACCACTCACAGCCAAAACCATGACAGTACCTGCTCGGAAGGAAAGAGGTGAACTGGAGGCCTATTTCCTTCTCAATGTGTGAAATGCCTGACACTTCAGAGTTACAAGGAACTGCAGACCCGGAATCATACCCTTGTGGCTGTGGAGCACATCCTGAGGATGTATATGATGTACCTTCAGCACACAATGAAACATACTAGCTCTAGGTCAGTGAGAGGAAAGCATAATCAGTAATGTGCCTAATGCTGATCTAACTCTGAATGATTTAAATATGCTTTTGTGTTTTGAATGAAACCACTGGTCTGAGTGTGCTGCCACTTTTCAGGATGAAGGATTCCAAACTTTGCTATATAGATAAGGCCTCAGCCACATAGCCAAAGCAGAAACAACAGAGTAGCCTGCTCATCATTTTCAATGTTTACCATCTGGGAAATACTGCTTTCTGCACCACTTTTACCAACACTTTACTGCCACCTTTGAGATCAAGATGCCTCAAAACGCTCCTTTCCTCATTGCAAACTACATTCTTACTGTGTTGGCCATCTACCATGTTGACCTATGTTCACACGGGGTTTCTGCCTATTTTTAATGCTCATCTTTCACTACTTTACCTAGTGATCAATATGGCTGCATCAACTGAAGACATGTCTTCTCCCCAGCTTGTCGACATTTCTAAGTGTATATCATTCTTCTTGCCAAATTCTTCATGTTGCCATTTACAAAAACTTTCCAGCATTTTTTCCCCATGATGTCCAATATACATATCTGCCTGGAAATAAAAAAACAATTCATGTTATTAAAATAAGGATTCTGTAAAGAGAATTCAGAACCTTTTTGACTGAGTTATCAAAAACATTCTGCTTTTTATGACATAATAAAACAACTCAAATTTCAGGAGCAGAGACCAGCTTTTTCTCATGTTAAAGAAACAAATGAAGACAGTGCATTGAGAGCATGCATGCATCTGTTCACCCAAACTTGTCTTATTTATTTGGTGATTTTTTCATTAACCATAGTGAGGAAAAGTATAATGATGTTAAGATTCAGAATTTGAACATGAAATGAGATTACTCCAAGTGTTGAGAGGAGCTGGAGAAAGAAATGCTTCTTCACTGGAAAATTATAATTTTTAAATTAGAACTATTGATAAGAGAATCCCATTTCCTTATGAACTAAGCACCATATCAGCTTTTGTTTGTCTAGGGATTAGACAACAAAGACCGTCATTCCTATTCCTACTATCCATTGGGCTTAAAGGAGATTATTTTTGTATTGAGATATGTTAATGCACAAAATGCAGAGCAGAAGCAGATTTTGTTAAGATCTACCTGATTTCCACAAGGAAACTCTGATTGACTTTTAACTGCAAGCACAGAAAAGTCTCAATACATGCAGCACATATATCAGGAGAAGTTTAATCTTTATGGGGGCTGCTCATCAGTGCAAATCACTAAGTAATAAACCAAAGCTAACTGAGAAGATTTTTTAGCCATTAAATTTCATTAATATTACAAGCTTTTGTGGAGCAACAAGCTAAGCAGCATTACCCTCTACAGGGTAAGATAAACATCATAAATACTTACTGGAGTCTCATGAAGGAGGACAAGCTTGGTTACCCGAAGATTTACTTGTAGTCCAAGACTCTTGTGTTGGAAAAGATTAAAAACCTAACATACAAAAAAAACAACAAATAAAAATATGAACTTATCTTGCACACAACACACCATACATTAAAAATAATAGAACCCCAAAGAAGCTCTAAAAACTCTCATATTGCACTGTGACTGCTTTAATTTTCCATTTTTTGAACACAACATTAAGGTAACGTACTGTGTTGGTCTTTTCAAGGGAAAACAGAGCTTAGGCAAATTTCATTCTGGGAACATAAAAAAAGACCTTTTCTTCTCAATGGCCATGACCACTTTATAAACTGGCCTGTTTCTCCAAATATTTACACACATATTTAATACTGTTCACATGAAAATTTCTATTCAGTTAAATCCATGATCATGAACCAAGCGGTCTGAGACAACCTCTAACTCTCTAACTCTTCCTTATCATTCTTCCTATCATTCCTACCTTTCTAGTTAAAGTTTATATTGATTGTTCAGCTGATGCTCCTTCTTTAGAACAATCTTTCCTTGTATATTACAGATGCTATTTTTTACTGCTTTATGCACCAAATGAGTGCACTAAAGTTCCAGACGGTAGCTGGGAGAGAATGTAATTGTCCAAGTCAATTACTCTTTCTTTTTTTCCACCACCACTGATCACACAATCCTTTCCTGTAACAATGTCCTGTCTTTATAACAAGCATAGATCACCAGAAACTATCCAATATGCCAATCTTTCCAGCAACACCATGGGTTTCTAACCAAAAAGTCATCTTGTTTTCTCACTTCCAGGCTTCCCATGTATGACCAGACAGTACAGATAAGTCTGCAGCATCACTGTTTTCTGCTGCAAAACATGTGGACTAAGTCTTGACAGCCTGCTGATGGTGATGTACTGACTGTACCTTACAGGTATTCAGTCAGAATCACTGGAAGGGGCAATGAAATCAGGCCGCAGTGCATGCATTGTTGGCAAAACATCAAAATTAGTTTTAAATTTCCTACCATGTTTAAGATAGTTAGAATAAATCTTCTGGCAGCATCTGTTCCATGATATAAAACCATAGCTGGATCTGCCACCACAACAGTTTCTATATTGTACTCCTGAGGTAACTTGTAAGAATATCGCTTTCCTCTTCCACCTTCTGACACTTTTTGATTCTTGGATTTTCTTTTATCTGTAAACAAAAACAAGTGCTTGAGAAACTCATCCTTCAAACTACCCCTGCAGTACTTTTTAGGATTTCTTACCCTTGGTTATAACTCTCACTATGTGGAAAGTAACAGCTATGAACTGTAATATATATGCTTAGCTTTGCCACAGCCAATGCTAAGGCGCATACAGAAGGTCTATACTATGTATAAATATTAGCTCATACGAAGAAAACAGAAATTTTATCCATCTGTTCAAATAAAGTCAGAAAGATTATTTGCATCCTCCCCCCTAACACATATATACAAAGAATACGTGTCTCTGGTTTGTGGGAGAAAACTTAATTCATGTTGGGTCTGAAAGAAAAACAGTCCCACTGCCATTGCAGAACTGTTGTCTGTCTATCTTCAAAAATCACAGAGAAAATACCTTGATGTAATTATATCAGCGTACAAGACAACAAAGACAGATTTGCCACAAAATCAGCGTTAGGTAAATACATGGAACAATTCAGTGATTTGCAAAGATGAAAGGGTGTTTCAGATGAATGACAGAGAATGATAGAAGTTTGTTAGAAACCAAAATGTGACTTCTTACTGACAAGACTTCGAAGTCAGTGCTGCTGTCATTATAAGCAGCTGAAGCAAAGTAACAAAACAACACCCTGGAAACAGGTCTCCAAACCTACACATTGAAAACATGTTACATTTATGGTAAGGTTGAGGTTACTGATGGTGTTTATTTTAAATTTCCCCTCCAAAAACCCAACAAAATCTCCATTACTATTATGATCCATATGAAACCCCCCACCCAAAAACAAGGGAACAGTTAAGGCCACAAGGTGGTCAGATTTACATACAGCAGTTAGCAATGACATTTTAAATTATCAAATTTAAAACCAAATTCAAAATTAGACTCCTTGTTGTAATAGCCAAATTTTGTTAGATCCTCTTGAGAGGATAAAAAACTTCTGAGACTGATCTCATTGAAACCAAGTGAAGTTTTTTCCAGCAACCACAATGGATTATCAGGCTCTCTGTTCACAAAAAAAAGTGATGCTTGAGATGACAATTATGTAATTACATTCTGGAAACAATCAAATACTCAGAATTTTTGAGGACATGTTTTGCAATTAATCAATCTCATCTTTAATAGGAATGTTCCTGCAGTCTATTTTATCATACATGACTACTCTCCAAAAAATAAGTCACTCTTCAGGAAAGTGCTGAAAATGAACTCACAAAGTCTATTAACTCACAAATAATATTCTACATTAAAATACCATTGGAAGGGGGGTCTGTGATTTAAATATATGTGTAATATAGATTTTATGTAAGTAAAATGTAGATACATATTTTTCAGTGTAATATGTATAAATTATGCATGCTTAAAAACCCTGTCTATCTTTCTCTGTATCATTTGTAAATGATGTGAATGATGTAATATTCACATCATATATGTGAATGATTTAGTCCACCCCACTACATCTGAGAAGGTCTTACTGACCCCTATACAACTGGTGACAATGAAAGACTTACTAACACATTTACTAGAGGAAAACGGTATGTATTCTCCAGAAATAAATATTTGTTGTTTAATCACCTAGAAGTAGAAACAGCTTATGAATTCAGGCTACTTAAAATTAAAGTCTCTTATTTTGATGCTTCAGACACTTGCTTAGCCTTGTAACTTCTGCTAGACTCTAGCCTTACTCATGTTTGCTAAGTGTGGATCTACAGCCTAGTTTATAAAACATTTTATGTGTTTTCATTGCTCTTTTGAGGATAATTTCTAATGAAACCTCAGTGTTAGTATTTTTGCCAAAAAACCCACACCCTATAAGCTATACAACTATGGCTTACCATACAAGGAGCTAATGCCGCAAGTGTAAGCTCTAGTTTAAAAAGTAAACTCATTTGGGTTGAAAAAGACCTCTTATGAGCCACCTGGTCCAGCTGCTTCCCTCCTAAGCACAGTGTAGTTTCAAGAAACAGTTTATTCACTGTTCACTTCTTTGTAAAAAACAGCAGCTAGTGACTGAAAACTTTAATCTTAGCATGTACAGAGAATTCTCTTAACACATTTCTGTAAACAGCTAGCAGTGCATTTCTGTTCAGAACTGACAGTCCACAATAAAACGCAGCATTGTGCTAAACAGTAAGAACACTGTGGTCCCATAAACTGTTGAAACCTCTGTCTTTTGGGATTGTAGTGGATGAGAAGACTATACAGCTCTGTAGACAAGCTGTCTGCTCATCACTTGCCTTAGATATCTCTCCCATTAACAAACCAATGGACAATCTGTTCTTGGCCAGCCAACCTTTTCCAAATTGCTGGCAGAAATCCCCATCACGAGATCTCAGTTATCTGAAAATTGCAGTTCTTCCCTAAGAACTTTAAATAAATGGAATTAGTAATTTTGGTACTACTGGTATCCAAACTGTCACAATTGCTGCTGGATAACAAGCAAAACAGGCTTTAGGCAAAAACACTTGTTTCTTTACATATTCATAAATAAGTAAAAATTACAAAGAATGGATCATCATTGAAAGTGAAGTATGTAAGATATAACTGCTACAAAAAACCCAGCTACATCAATAGTGCAAGTGTTAGCAAGATAAAAGTAAAATTAAATACGTAGAAATTAATCTTAAAATTTTAATTACATGGCCAAAATAAAAAAAAAAATTCTATAGGAGGGTTCTGTGCAATAAGACTTCTGTTTTGTGCAACTATGGAAAATAAAAATATTCCATATCCATTTATTACTTAAACTCAGTTGACTGAAAGGAAAGCTAGGAATACTGCAGTACTCCAGCAAGAAGGCTAAAAATACTGCAGCACGTACATTTGACATTAAATAGGCAATTAAGAGAAAACAAGAAATGTTAAAAAAATAACCCCTCTCTAAAAAAACTTAGAGAGATTAAAATCCAGCTCGTATAATCAAAGCTTACATAAAGTATCTGAGCCAACATGAAGAAGAAGCTGTGACTACAGGATTCTGGGACACCTACAAGTCCTCAGGCACAAAAGTATTTCCTGAGTACATGCACATGAGGCCCAGACTACAGAGGAATCACCATCACTCCCCAGGGGGTAACCTAGGCATACGGAAATTGCAGTATTCTGCCTACGCAGGGAATCTTCAGGAGCTTAAGAAGCCATGAGCTATACCTCCACTATAATTTGAACAGGGATTTAAATACTTTCCTGCAGTGTGACAACATTTTTCTGACCCAAGGAGTAGAAATGAGTAATATCTCAGGTAGCACCAGTCTTCATCTGGTCAATCTCATAGATCCATGACCAAGGCAGTTTGCACATTTTATTGCATAACTATCACACAGAAACAGGCTGAAGAGCAAGAATCAACACAGCTCTCCCAGCTGACTGCCCAATCTACTTCCCATAAAGTAAAACTTCTGCTTTTGATTCAGTGAAATTTAGCAGGCTTTTCCCTGCAAAATTACATCATTCTAAGAGGAAAAGCACATTTGTAGCTCAGGATAGTATATTGTTTATTGACAGAACTAAGAAGTAGGAGTCTCCCAATCTCACAAATTCAGAGGGGATTGAAAAGTCAAGACATTTACTGTATCCTGGGTAAGAGAATTCTTTTTTCCCAACGTGCCCCATGCCTAGACCATATTGTACAGTTGTACAGCTCACTGTACAAACAACTTCAGTCTGGAACAAGTGCTTCAGATTAGGTAGAAGAAAAAGGTCATAGCTTCCCAACATGGCCCTTTGCTCTAGTTACAACAGTTTCTCTCATATTTTCACTGTGACACACCTCTGAACCGGTTTCTTTTAAAGGTTTCATGGGCCATGTGATAAAGAAAGGTGTGTAGTGTAAGGTCTGTGTATGTGCAACTGGCTCACATATGTAAACAAATCATACACACTTTCAACAAAAGGATATACAAGTGCACTGTCAACAATCAAGAAAGCATCTGCTTCCGTTACTGTGATTCTCTCCCTCGCCTAATTAATAAGAAAATCACTCCATTCACAAAAACAAGTTCTTTGTTCTCCCCAAACAAGTTTGGCTGTGTAGCAACTTTCAATCCAGCTTCAACGGTAACAGATAACAAACAATACCTTCTTTGATTGCCTCTGCTAGTTCTCCATGAAAAGCTATTATTCCCAATAGTGATCCTTCAACACCTCGAGCACAGACATTCATTCCTCCTGATAATTACAATTCATCACTGGCAATACACATTTGCTTGATAGGTAGCCAGCCTTTGAGATCAATTTGGATCAAAACCAGCAACAGAAATACCTAGTCCCTGCTCTAACACACAAGTACTGTAGAAGCAAGAGATATGGTTGTAAGATAGGACCATATTGCTGAGAAGTTGCAGTACTACCAAGGCTGTAGTCGCTCTGTGCCACACCTCCACCAAAGGCAGCTGAGACTATCTCAGAGCCCCACATACTCATCTGTTTTATTTTTGTTTATTTTATTGGACTTAGAATTCTCAAATATCTATGTAAAGGCATATTTTTGATGCATTAATTCACCTTTAAGGCTGTGCCTGTAGCATAAATATCTTGGTGATATTAACTAACTTCATGCCACACCAACAAATTCCTCTCAGCACAGACAGAGCTTTTAAGCATGTAACTTATTGCAGTCCCTTTTAGTAAAATCATCTGTAGCACGGGAGTGAGGGATTGGTCTTGCAAGAACAACAGGGTTGGTTAGAAACTGCAGGTATTTATATCCCCTGGCAATAACATTGTGTCAGAAGTTGCTACTCAAGGTCAATAGCTTGAACTATTTGAAATTTCAAAGCTGGTAGTAGATACAATGAAACTTCCTTCAAGCAAGTATTTGATTCTCTGTTGACAGGGAATTTACAACAAATCAGAGCTTTGAGTGTAAGATTATTACAAAAGAATAAGGTGACTTTCCCATTTTAGAGCAAAAGGGAAAGAGAAAGGACATTTGACAATGACCATCACAGAAAAATGTCCTTACAGACAAGTTTGCATCTTTACTCATTTTCATACCCATCACAGTTTGCTATTTGTCAGATATTCCTCTCCCCCTCTTGAAGTGCATATACCATGCACACTTTTCATTTTCTCATTCCCATATAATAGAGGCATGCATACTCTAACTCACTTTTCACTAATGCAGACGAATAAACCGCTTTACTTAATGTGAACAACTTTTGCTAATACAGAAAATTTCACTTTCATATAAGCAGTGTCAATGTAATACAATGCCTAGAAGAGTAATGTAGAACCCACTGGAGGAAGTTACATGTCATTTATTTCATGCCGCTCTAAAAAGAGACTTGCTTTGATTTCAGCTCTGGATGGATGTCTAACTATAAAAACAATACTTCCAAAATGGGGGAAAAAACCCACCACAAAACCTGTCACACTTATTCGGTGACTATATAAAATGGACAGAGCAGTATACATGTTCAGGAAGGATCAGAGAGACATGGAAAAGTTTAAGCTGAATATGATCTCCAGAGGATGGCTAATCCAACCTCCTGATCAAGTCAGTGAAAGATCAGCTCTCTTAGAGCCATTTCTAGCCATGCTTTATAAACACCTAAGGAAAGGGACTTGACAGCCTCTCTAGGCAGCCTCGAGATTTTTCTTTCCTTATGGAAATTAATATTTCCATGAACACAAGTTACAACTGCTGTCTGTCTCAGCATACCTCCAAGGAATGTCTGGCTCCATCTTCTCTCTGCAGACCCTTAGGCACCAGAAAACTGCAGCTGCATCCTTCCTTACCTACTCAAAATAACTTAGTTCCTTCTGCCTCATCCCACATGTCATATAATCCAGCTCCCTAGCCATGTCAGTGCACTTCTGCCATTTCCTTCCATTCTGCCAGTGTCTCACACACGAAAAACATGCCTACAAATGTGCACTCATTCTGAGTTATCTCCTAGGAGAAAAATAATTTCTCACAATGACATTAGAAGCACCCTTGGTTCATGCCGAGGTCAAAGGACTGAGACATCCTCTATCCTTTGAAGAAGGAGAGCTGATGATAAAGCAGGAAAACCAAAATACCATCTTTCGCAAAAGTGATTTTTCCCTTCTCCACTGAAAACTAGGAATTCCTCCCTATGTACCAAACTTTTGTTGAAATCTTCTACTTCAACAAGTTCTTCTACTTGCCATTGAGAAAGACACATTGGAATTCTTTCATATACGTATTCTAAGTGTCATTCATAGAATAAAAACACTTATAAAAACCATTTCCATTCAGACGCATTTGGAAGGTCAAGTCTTACTACGAAACATAACCAGAAAGAACTCTTTAAAACAATCCTGTGTTTTAAAATAGAAAACTAAGTAAAAGCATTTCACATAGTGAGTAATTAAGCAGCCCTGAAGAGAGAGAGGGACAAAAATAGATTTTAGTTACTAAGTTGAAGTAAAAAACTGACCTAAAAATTTCTACCTTCAAATACAAATGGATATTAAGAAGCAGCAAATATTCCTCAACAGACAATTCCCTCTTCCAACAAGTGAAACTGCAGCCTTAGCGTGCCACCTCAGAGTCCACCCTAGGGTACTGCTACAAGAATAATCAGATATGTTTTTGCCAGGGTTCTTTTTTAACTACTATCTACTTTCCTTAAAAATATATTTGCTACATTAGGACTTCTCAGTGCGATTCGTGTATTACCTGTAACAACACCACAGTACTGATTCTGAGAAGGTGGCTTTTCAGAGATTTTCTCCTCTATGGACCTTTTTCGTCTGTACACCCTGTGTGCATGTCCTGTCACAGCCAAAGTGCGGTTGAGTGGTTCAATAAATATGAAGTCCTCATTAATCTGTATAAATCCCATCTGCAAAGGAAAAAAGGAATACAAAAGGTAAGAATTTATTAAGTTGTGCACAGTCCTGCAGGAGAAAAAAACCCCCAAAATCCCATTTAAGAAAACACTTTGTTTTAGTAACCTTATGAGCAAAGTGACTACCTTTGTATTTTACAAGTTTTCTACTCAAATGAACTAGAATAAATTTCATTTATTTCAGCTCAATCTGGGTGGGTGGCTACATGCCAGTAGCATATGCACAGTAAAAGACATGGAATGTTAAAAGTTTACTTTGGGAGACCCAGGGGGTCATTTAAATATGTACAGCATGTACAGAAAAGTCTATACACTGTTTTTACTATATATTATTGTCACATTTTTAGATAACTATATTTAATGAAATAACAGGAACAATGTAAGGCATATGAATATATCCTGAACAAATGTGAGGATGGAAAAGAAATCTTGTGGCACTCTTTTTACTCTTTTTGAAATTTAACCCAAAACTATTAAAAAAAAAAAAAAAAAAAAAAAAAAAAAAAAAAAAACACAAGGCAGAAATCCCTCCTTGGCTGCCAGCAGTTACACCAGAAAAATATTTGAATACAGCCATTTAGTTGGTTAACTCTTCCCCTGTCCCAACATATTTATACACACAAACAAACATGAAAAGTTAATACATCAGATGCACATCTAATATTACAAGAGTGTAGCCAAAATTTAAAAAAAAATGCTATAAAACATACTTATATAAATACCACACAAATAAAATTCAACTCAAACTGTTAAGACTGTTAAGCTGCGAATACACACACGTTCCTATTAAGAGTAAAACTGGAGAGAGCAAGGTTTTGTGGAGTTTTTTCCCCACATCAGCAAGACTGACAGTTAATTTCCTCTCCTCATTCTCTACACTTTAAAAAATCTATTAAACTGTTTCGCTACAGAAACAAAAAAATGTGATATATTTGACTAAGATAAGCAAAGAGCTCTTCTGTATGTTTCTATGTAGCATCAATGAAGAGAAATAGAAAATAATTTTGTTTCTTCTGGAGTTATGCAGGTGCCATTATCACATTGCCTGACAGATGAATAAATCATCCAAAAATATTCTGACCCAAGTAAGAAAACAAAATCAATTTTTTAATGTGGTACCAAAACACAGTTTTATTCAAACACAAGTGGGCACTACTTGAAAAAGAAAAATCCAACAATCTTTCTGCACTATCACATGAAATAGATGTGAATAAGATGCATTTGATTTTTCAATCAGCTACACTAGCTACAGAACACTGAACAGATGTTGAAAGGTCATCATTAACATTGCACACGAACACAAAAGTATCCGGGGGTTTGGCTGTTCCTTTTCCTTTTTGCACTTACTTTTTAGATTCACTTCACCAGGAGCTTTAAATGTCACACATTAGAAAATTAGCTAGTTATGTATTGCTACGTACTTTCTGTACACCTACAAGATAACACATCTGTGTATGTTGAAAAATGCTACTTTTACATAACAATTAACTTGTCTTATATAAACTACAAATTATGTGAAATTAATTTTTATTTAAAAGCATAGTTCTCAAATACTAGTAAAATGCATAAATTACTTTTGATTTGATTTTTATGTCTAATGCTGCATTTCACTCAGGCATAGATTACTTTACTCTTTTAAGAATTATTTAGCGTATGAAAGATGTTGATAAACTCTGAATAAAGAACAGAAATAGCAGCCCATTAGGTGGTGCTGCGAGTTTCCCCTGCCCACCAACAAAAGTAAGGCCTTAGTCCCTCCTGAATGAAGACTCAATCATGGAACATTTGTCACATTTCTTGCACCTTCATTCTCTTTGTTGAAAAATGAAACCAGGGCTTTAAGACTATGTTCTTCAGATTGCCACCTAGTCATACTGAAAAGTTGTGCTAGGATCACTGACACTTAATATTTTCTTTCAGGTCCTTGCATAAACCGAAGTTTAACTCATTAATAGAGAAATCCAAAAATTATTGCCTGTTTCCTGAGTCTGAAGTTAAAGAACTGAACAGTGATGGAAAGTTATATATACGCAAATGGATAATTCTCAGACAAATCTGGATAACCAAATAATCTCTGATGCCATTTTGACTGCTTTGGAAAAAAAAAAAAAGACATTATTTCTCCAGTTTTTGGATAATTTCACAGGTAGAAAATGGTAGGTGAAACTGTAGCCTTGTCAACAATGCCCTCATTTTTCATAACCATTACAAAAGGAGTTAAGAAGATCTTTTAAAAAAGTAAACACAGAAAGCAGAGAAGTCAAAGCCATGCATTAAAGCATTACGGTTTCAACACATTTTCAGATACTGAATGCCAGGGCCAGTTACAGCCTTCAGACAGTTCAAATGACAAAACTTCTATGTCATGAAAATGCACAGTAAAACAAAACATAAAAAGACAAAAAAGCAAAACCCCAGTAACCATCTGGGATAGAACTGAGCTCTGACTAACTGACTCATCTTCCAGCAGTTTCATCTGAAAATTACCACTGCTCACAGCTGCAGCTGAAAAGCCTACCAGGATATTGGTCTTATCTCATGTAAAGGTAACATTACATGCCATTCTTTCCCCTGCTTTATCAAGTTTTTTATCCGAAAAAAAAATAAACAAACTTAAATGTAGCACACACATCTCAGTAGATTTCAAGCCCAGCCCAATCTCATTCGGCAAAAACATCCTCAAATTTTCTAAGTATTGATGAACTCAGTACTTGCTCTGCATTTTATTTACTTTATGTGGTAAAGAAAGACCTTAAGTACCTGGCAAACTTCTGATGATGGGCAAATAAAACTTGACTTGCAGAAAACTAATTTTTTGCAAAATTTCGATAGTGGGAAACCAAGGCAAATGAAAACAACACCTTTCCCCAGCACCTTGAGTGGCACAGGGCAGGTGGGAACAGCGGGTCTGGTCAGCAGGTTATAGTTTATCCCTGCTGCTCCCTCATCCTCCCATTTTACCCTTCCTTCCTCTCCATAGGCTGCTGGCTTTCAGGATAAATGTGCTAGAGCGTAGATTCTCCGTGGCCTGCAGAGCTCTTTGGGGCATGCCCACCTGCTCTCATCTGGGGTTTTCCATGGGGAGAACCCCCTGGAGGACACACAGTGAGGATATCTACTCCAGCACCTGGAGCACAACCTCCTCTTCCTCCTCCTCCTCCTCTACCTTTGTGTCTGCAGGGATGTTTCTCTCATATTTTCTCCTCATTCCTCACAGCACCAGACAACGTTTTATCCTTTTCTTTCCTCAGGGGCATTGCTGTCTTGGCTGCAGGGCTCAGCTGTGCCTTCTGGCAGGTCCCTTGGGGCCTATTGGTGCTGGCTCTGGCTGGCACAGGGCAGTCCCCGGTGTCACACCGCAGAGGCCACCTGTACACACTTACACACCTTTTCCCATCTCACAGGTTATGACTAGCAGCTGTATGCTCACATGGACGCTGGCATGCCTAGTAATGTATACTCCCTAGGCGAGCAGTACATTCAAAACTTCCAAATTCTCATCTGATGTAAATTCCCACTGTGTTACACCTTTCCTGATCTTTTGGCCCTTCACGGCTTTGACAGGCCTCTTCAACTAGCTTTCAGTAAGAAACAGATAATAGAGTTGCCATACAAGAGCCAAATGAAAAGATTTGCTGCAGTCAACTCTCCACTGTCTTGTGAAGTAAATGTATACAGTGAACAAGGACAGGCTGCACAGGGAGACATTCCTCCCACAATACTGCCCAAGGTAGAGCTGAGCCCTGCAGCCAAGACAGCAATGCCCCATGGTTTTTCTCCATGACTTTAAAAATCCAGATTTAATTTAGTATCATGATTCTAACAACTCTATCAGAACCTGACTTCGGTTGAAATATTTTTAAAAAAAGTTTCCAGATCTTACTAACGCACATAATAAAGCAAGCTCAAATAACTATTCAAACTGTGTAAGTGACACTGTAAGAACTTCATAAGCTCTTGTTACTCAAATGCACTACCACATTCCATTTACAAGAACCTCCATTGCTGAAGGCTGAAGAAACATAAGTGCCAGCAACTTCTGTCTTTAATTAACCGCGTTTCATAGCCATGCACATCATACACACTGTGCTTCTCCTGGAGGTTTTCTCTACCTGTCTGCTCACTCTGCTCTGCTGCATGGAGTTAGGAGACATCACAGAGGGGACGAGTCAGTATTATCACTGTTGACTGGCTTTCAGCTGCTGCCATAGTGTTCAATCTAATCCTTTCTGGGATCTTTTATAATCATAGGGCTGTGCCATACAGAAGTACACATACATACACAATGCTATTACATTATAGCCCTGATAAAGGAAAAAACATTTAGACTATTATGCAGAGACCACTGGGTTAAAAGCATGCATTCAGGCACCCCCAAATTTGTGGTCTGTGTAAATAATTTTTCCATGGCTTTTAAATCCTTCCAAACGCCTCTACTTCCAGTCCAGTTTAAGATACACACTACCTTGAATTCTTAGGAAAATCATTCTCTATAGGATGCTGCTCGTATGTTTAAGACAAGGCCTACCTTTTTCAAAACAAGCTAATGTTGCACAAATATTTATGTTGTTACTCAGCAGCGCTCATTATGCTACTCATGATTAAGCAGGTATTTGCAACACCAGGCCACAGGACTAGGACTTGGTGTTCTCAAAAGTCTTTTCCAACCTAGCTGATTCTGTGATACACACAAAACCTAACTGCAAACAAAATACATTAAATGTATCCATTCTAAACTCCCTATTTTTTTAAGTGTCTTTTTTAGTAAAAGCACAAATGTGCTTCCTAAATTCATGGTGGTGCTTTAAAGGCAGATACTTGGTCACTGCTACGAGCAGTGAAATACATGAAATAGACAGAAGCCCCTCCAAGAGCCACAGCTTTCTGTGCAATGTAACACGATGGTCATCAAGTGACCACCTCTTCCACATGCCAATACTCCCTGTTCTTATTATCACAAATACCAGCTGGCTGCAGACTCTTGCAAGTTACACTGTCACAAAGTTCCCTGGTTCAGCTTGTGACACGATTTTTGGAAATGTCAGCGCAGTTTCAACTACTGCATACTCGACCTTTGACCATCAGAAGAATTTAGTAAAACTGAAAAACTGATTGTAAAATGCTGAAATTATGTGTTTAATCCCCCTCTCCCTTCCCTTGCCCAAGAAGCTCTTGCCCAGTTTCTGGCTGACTAATCTGTGGCTTAAAAGATCAAAAACATCTGAATTTAAGAAACACCTGTGACAAAGTAAAACACACCCCAACACATGAAAAGACTGAAAAACTGTATTCTCTGAAACAAATAAAACACAGCAGAAAAGACCACTTGCTATCAATCATCTAGAGTTCTCTAACATTTATTGTAGCACCCAGTATTAACACAGTCCATGCACATTATTCAGAATAAAGGACACAGTCTTGAGGGAAGCACCAGCTGAGAAAACAATTGGCTGATTCCTCTACGAACTTACCTAGCACAACGGAATTTCAGCATTGTCTCAAAGTCATAAAAAGCCATTTAATCTTCTCATTCTAGCCAGGAAATCAAATATATTAAAATATATTTATACATCACTCATGAATTGTAGGTTTTCTTATAAATTTCACTTGACTATTGAAACAAACTCAGCTAAACTCAACATGCTAAGTCAAACCAAATTCCCACTTTGTCATTTGCAGCATTCATTATTTCATTATTTTCATTATACCACCTTAATTGTCACTGCTTAGGTCCTGTAGTATTGAAAAAATAATGAAGAATAAGACACAATGTAGAATAAACATATAATGTAAATTGCCATGCATTTCAGATGTCTTGGATCCACACATCAAGTCCCTATGCATTCAAGATTTTGTAAAATAGAGGCCTTCTTACTCATATAACACAAATCTTTTGTCAGACTTCACTTTTTTTTTTACATTTTCTTGCTGCTACTGTTAAATAAAATAGTTTCAATAGAACTGCTGCTCCATTATTTTTCTATTCTTATTTGAAATCTTTCATACTTTTATCTTCTAATGGTCAGAAATCTTTCGAGTACTAAACTTTATTGATCCATGGCCATTACTTTAGATCCATCTGATCCAGGGTGTACAGTGCTTTCTTTCTGGGCCAGCTTTCCAGGCCAGCTCTCCAGGTCCCTTGATACACACTCCAAAGCTTTTATAAAAGGTAATCATACAGTATTGCAATTTCTACGGTGTGATGACAAATACACCAGCCTTTGGCTGTCATTTGATGAAACAATCTTTACTGTAACTCTGAGATTAGCTCAGATGGTTAGAGCCAAGTGCTAATAGCATCAAGTTTGTGGGTTCGATTCCTGTATGGGTTACTCACTTAAAAGTTGGACTTGATCCTTGCAGGTCCCTTCCAACTCGGAATATTCTGATTCTGTAATTACCCTTGTAACCACAAATGAATTCCTCTCTCTGAACATCAGCAAACAGAACAGTAAGCCCCATTTCAACTACCATTTCACTGCAATTTTTGAAATGAAAATAAAGTTTCTACATCTTCACTTAATGTCTTCCACCAATTACATATGCTTGATGGCTCATAACGATCCTGTGATCAGCAAATACACAATCTTTTTTCCTCCTGTCACTGTCAGCTAATTCACTAGTCTATAAAGAAAATCTGTAAATGTATAAAAGGAGTAAGCCACAAACAGAAGCAACTTATGTTTGGCCAGGCCACAGCCTTCGGTCTGTTTACTTCTCCTGTGTCTTCCAGCTCTGAATTTACCACTAAAGGAGGGTCAGGACCCCAGGTGTTGTTACTGATCTGACCTCTGGCTCACATAAAATATCTAAGCTAGGTTTTTCACTATGACAACTTACATGAACCCTTCCAGCCATAGAGGAGTTTTCTTCCTCTAAAAATACTTCATCATCTAAAACAGTGCCTTCTTTCCACATTAATACAAACAATAGTCACACTGAAAACCAAGCAAAATTTACTGGAACCTTTTCTCTCAGTCTGTCAGTTAAATCTGTGAGAGTTGGACTCCAGAGCAATCATAGGAAGTTACACCAAAGGTACATCTTCCACTGAAAGCCAGACAGCTTCACATGGAGAATGAACTCTTTAAGAAGTGAGAAAGCACAGAACAACAGACAAAAACACAATAGGATGACTACAGGTAACACAACTCCTACACTTTGTTATTTCCAATTTATCATTTATGGTCATGGTTACATATGACATTCAGTTTTTATAAAAATACCTTTTTCCATTGCAATTTCCTAGATCTATCTAGTTTAATCTGTTATTCTTGTGTGCTACTTAATTCTCCAAAGCACCTAAGTATAACGCAAGTAACATGATACAGCGGTGAAAATTGTTTCACCTAAGTAATGTGCCCACAAGCTCATTATAACATCATGTATGCTTTCACAGATTTTCCTCAGGAAAAAAAAAAAAAAAAAAAACAAAAGCAAATTTTAAGAAGTTTACTGAAATTAAACATATGTTGCTGTTTTCACAGATTTATTGCTTCAATAGCACATTGTAAATGGACTCCACTGTACCCTCTAATTTTGGCAGCAGTTATCCTGAAGTATAGTTTAGCTGTAGTTTGTTTCAGTCAAATTAGTTGTGTAAAAACACTGGAATGGTCTCAATGTTTTAAAACACAGAATTCATCTCAAACCCTTGAACTGAGAAGGCACAGAATAGTTTAAGTATACATAAAAATTTTCAAAATCAGTAGTGCACCATAACTCAAATTTCATAAAACTAAATCTTAAAAGGTAGATAGACACTGATGTTGAGTTTAAACCCTATAGTTCTTATGAATACTCATTCTGGAATAACTACATAAACCTTATAAACAATTACTACCCTACACAGACTGGCCCATGAACTATATATGCATCTGCTGTTCTTTCTCTCTGTAGATACAAGACTAATCTTTTCCAGTTTGAGGTAACTGAAGTATCTTTAATAATAATTCATTGAAAACTACTTCCACAAGGCAATTCTTAGTGCTATTTTCAAATAAAATAGAAAAGTAACAAATATGCAACTCAATCGCTAAAGCTAAATGTACCATTCTTGTTATATAGCCTACTTTTCTAAAAGATGGATGGCAACTAAACCAACTGTATCTAACTGCAGATAACTTATTCACAAGGTGTCACAGGAAGATAATACTGATAGGCATTTTATGCACTACACAAACCTCCCGAGAATTTAAAATTTTGAGACTTGAACAGGTATGACCAAAGAATGTCACGTATGAGCCAGAGAAAAGCATAAAGAAAGCAATAACCAACAATGGCCCCCAGTATCTTTAGTAAAGTCATAGAATGACAGAAATGTGGGTTTCATGGAGATACCATTAACTCATGTGACCTCATTTAAGTGCCATCTAAAAAAATATATACAAAATGTATGTATAAATATGTATTATGAAGAGTTATCAGGAAGCTCATGAAATTCATCTAGGATGAGTGCCAAGCCTAGCTACAGCCCCTGAGACAGATCCACCCCTGGCACTATTATGGAGTTCACATTACATGGATGGATGGATGGCGAGTAGATCTGCTAAAATGGTCCTGGTGGTCCTTGAGGGCAGTAGATATACAACAAGGGTCATATGCAAATAAAGATAAAAAGCCTAATGAAAAATTTACATAACCTGCTATATTGTAACACGTAATCAGTAAAAAAGAAAATTAATACAACCGTCTTTGTATAAAGTTAAAAAAACCCCAAAACATACTGATGCAATTCTGAATGAATTTATGCTTCTAGAACATTGTTGTGTAAATGATTTCCAAAAGATGTAACAGCTCGTTCAGTAGTTCCTCAGTTTAGGCCAAATAATCCCTATAATTCTGTTCTGCTGGAATTTGGTTTTTTCTACTAATAAAAACCTACCTATGCCACTGCCTGCATCAACATCAACACCTCCCCAGAGGCGAGACATAGGATCATAGCATCATATTTGTCTGTGATGTCTTACTAAGTTGTTAATCAGTTGTCTTGATCTCTAAATTCTAGTCCAATTCGATTATTTAGTTTTAGTCAGTCTTTGCTTTAAGTTTTGAATTTTCATCTTGGTCTGTCATTGATTGCAATGTAAATTTTGCCAAGATACTTATGTATTCTTAACAAGCTGTCAGTTTGGGGATTGTATATGTGTACGCCGAATACTAAAAATCTGAGACATTCAAAACTAGTGGCTACATTTTAAAAATTTGACATAAATCACAACTTAAACCCTACTTTTTAATTGCAACATCTACAAAACAAAGAACTGCAGTTGAATGGAAACAGGCAAAAATACTTGAAAAATATTTTACAGGAGCATAAAGCATAAATACTCTACATGCTTTTTTTCCTGTTACCATGTTGCACAGCTAAAATTACTGTGCAAATAAATGTATATTTTTACTAAGTTGCAGGTATCAAGATTCTAGATACACAGCTATATAATAGCTTTTCATCTCTTAATCTATCAAGTGCTTGGGTTCTACAGCCTTTCAAAGAGGAGGAAAAGAAAAGCAGAAAGAGACTACAGAATACAGCGATGGTCTGGAATTTTGAGTTTGCAGTACATGAACTTCCATTTTCTTTCACATAAACAGTTTCATGTTCACTCAAGAAAAGTATTCCACAATTACATCACTAAAATCATACATTTAAAATTATTAATACCTTAAGATTTATACTTAGAAACTACAAACTAAAAAATGCAGACTTATCACAGGCATGCCTTAATTTTTTTCTTTATGCAGCTTTCTGGAAGTTTGTAAGGTACAGAAAGCCTATTAGTCCCAGCACAGGTAACTTAATTTATAAAAATTTTAAACCAAATTAGTATTTCTGATTCAAGTGCTACAAGACATTGTTGAAATTAAACGCAACGTACGTGGCAGTTAAAACCTATCTTTTCAAGACACATAGGGTTTAAACTAACTTAAACTGAAAAACTGTTTTATTAATTTGCTACAGGTAACTATGTAAGGATTGACTAATATTGTCAAGAAAAGAGACAATTATTGGCAAGTCAGACTTCATCAGCAGTGCAGCTATTAAATGTTCAGAATATCCACATTTGCAGACAAGGTACACTCTGTAATCCTTAAGAAATACAATACTTTCATCCTTAGATGCCTAAAACAATACAGATTTTATGGCAACCATGACTATGTGACAAAACACAACATATAATGTGCCAATCCACCATGTAATAAATTAATGGTCTCTTTTTGATCATTTGTCCCTTCACTCAGTAGCTCCTACCCTTTATAAAGTTGAACTGGTAAGTAAAACTAATTAGGTCTTGGAATCACTCCTATCTCCCATGTAGTTTGGCTTCTATTACAGAAGAAACAGAACCTCCAAGGAAGGGCTAGGCAGCCTTAAAGGCTCACTATTTTGTTCAATTACATAAGCTGAATTACTAAAATCATAGAATGATTTGGGGTTAGAAGTATCTTAAGGATCATCTCATTCCAACTGCCCTGCCATAGGCAGGGACACCTCCCACCATACCAGGTTGCTCAGAGCCCCATCCAACCTGGCCTTGAACACTGCCAGGGATAGGGCACCCATAGCTTCTCTGAGCAACCTATTCCAGCACCTCACCACCTTCTGAGTAAAGAATTACTTAACATAAGTAATATATTATAATATATAGTATGTAATTAACTTAAACTTGCTTAATAAAGCAAGACACAGTATCCCATCCTAGCTGCCTAAACACTAAGACTGAGATCTGATTTCATATTGATTTAGATCAATGGTAGTGCCTTGATAGTAAATATATTTAATATAATTAAGAGTCTGAATTTATGCTATGTAGCAAAATCCATTGCCTATAGCTTTATGTTAGAAAATTAATTTATACAAAAATAGTAAGCAATGAATCAAGCTAGGGCTACTAAAGAGAAGACAAGTAGAAGACAATGTCTGTGCAAAAATAAAAAACTGGTCACCTAATTTATTCCACTTCACTAGACTCTCTTGGAAAGAATTAAAATTCTATTGAAAGAACATAGAAAAATTCTATACTTACAGCTCTAAATGATCATCTACAGACAAAAACTTATCTCTTTAAAGAAGAAAATTCTTTCAGTGGTCTCCCAGCATTCTGTTTTCAGGTTTTCTATTTTAATCTGTCCTTATGAGGACTACGGAATTAGTTTTTCATTTTTCTCGGTTATCATTTTCATGAGCATTTTCATGAGGCATATGTTCCAAGAAGCTGGAAGCAATAAAAGGGCCATGTCTTCAGTTTGGTTCATTAAAAACACAGTGATCAGAGCTGACTGTGATTCAAGCACAGTTTCCACATGAATGAAAGAAACTAACCACCATTACAAAAGGAAGCATTAACCAACTATCAAGGCAGCTAAACCTAAGGAAAAAAATCAAAAATATCAAATGCTTGCAGACTATGGACAAAGATCTTCATTTTGTCCCCTGTACAATCCCATATTAAAGATACATTTTGTGTGGTTGCATGACTTCAACTCCTTTGTTGGTGCATGCACCAACTGATGAATGAATAAAAATGCTTCCTCTCTGTTGCCTGCAATGTTCTGGAAAACCTTACTTTATTTTGCTTCAAAAAGTATGCTGAAGCAGTATGTTCAACTGACCACAGATGACTAATACAGACCAATAAAACAAACTATAATCGGAATGAAAAGCAAAATACAATTATATCTGAACAAGCCTGACATATCCATTTACTTGCAGAATTCAAAGCAGAACTGACATAAAATCCAGCTTTAAAACAGCCTCCTAACCTGTAGATTGTGTCTATCATGTTGTCCTAAGGCATGATGTTAACAATCATTTGGTTTTGTTCATCAAGTACATGCTATACAAAATGGAACACAACCACTGACTTTCTGTTAAAAAAAAAATAAAATTCATATACCCAGCCATAAGTCCTTTCCAGAATAAATACAAGAGCTTCTGTAAAGTAAGCCAAGATTTAAAAAACTTTATTCCATAAAACCTAAGCTAAAAATTCTTTACAATAAGCTGGTTTAGGCATATTTCAGATCACTTACTTCACAACAACATTTCAGTAGTTATTAATACCAAGAAAGTCTCTTTGCACAGCTAAACATGACTAGTTATAAAAAAAGCAACACCTATGGAAACATACCACCTAAGGAAAAAATCCTTGCAACTGAAGACTCAGTGCTCATATAGATGTTTCTTTAGAACATTTTGGTGTAATATGAGTAACTTCAGCAATTCTTGTGGTAAGACTGAAAACCACTCTTTTGGACTATGAATCAAAGTGCTGTACCCTTAGCTAAAGAAACAGCATTAAATCCATTTCTTTAGTGCAAGCCTGGATTTTATTCCATCAGAATCTGAAATGGTATTTTATGGAGGAAAAAAATACAGTAATACACAAAGGATAAGCACTCTGTATTCTACATCTAGTCCCATGCAGGAGGTTAAACAGAAAATATCACCGTATATGTAATCTACATCAGATAAAACACCTAGACTAGTACCAAGAACACCAATACAAGGGATCCAAGTTTAAATTGATTCATCCATGTAAAACACCTAAATAGTGCATACCAATGAGTTACCATTGTTCAAACCCATGTGCTTTCATTGCAGCCACAGAAGAGTGTGGCACAGTTCCAAAACCCGCCCATCATTGTCCATAGAGAAATTTAATCCCTTCTAATCCTTACTGAAATATCTGTCCATGACTCCATTATTTTGGTTTTTTCCTGAGAGAGAGGCTGAACTGCTCCTATTATTACTATTATTAAACACTATTTAATTCAAGGCAATACTCTATGAAACTCAGTTTCATTCAAATGTGTAATTTGCCAAAACTACTAACCGTGGAAAACAGCAATTCAAGAAAGGAAAATAAAATATATTTATAGGTATAGAACTACAATTCAACAAATAAAGTTAGTCCTTCTATAAAATAAAGTTATGCTTAGGCTTTTTATATCTCTGTCTAGAATTACATGAATTCAAAACAGGCAACTTTAAGAGAAATTAACAGGACTCTTCCAATTTGTTATAACTTTAGATTCCCACTGTTTAAAAAATTTTAAAATATATGGAAGTTATATTCTTCTATGAGTCCTAACTGAATTTTTTTTTTTCCAAACTATGCATAGTTTTTTGCTTTTATCTTCTAAACCTAGATCCTCCTTCCCTTTTTGAGGGAAAAAAATACTAATTTACCTTTTCTTGCATGAAGAAACTAAAGATCTGCTACCCTTAGAAAAGAAAATTCAGTACCTAATTATTTCTCAAGAGCTATTACTTTAGCTAAAAGAAGAAAAATAAATTTGGATGAAGGCTTGTTTTCATTTTAAGTTAGCTCGGTTTTATGTGAATAAGAACACAAATGGTGATCAGAAGGGAGTTTTAATATTAGCATCTTGAACCAAGTACCATCAGTCTGACTGGTCACTTTCAAGCAAACTTGGCAAATAAGCAAAGGATTTATTACTCAACATTAAATACAAAGGAAAGGAATTATTTCCTTCCATTATTTTAAACGATTTAGTATTGGAAGCAAAAAAAAAAAAAAAAAACCTGAAGAGATATCCAAGAGACCTGTTGTTGTTATTATTACGCTTCCTTAGATAGGCTCCTACAGAAGAAACAGGTGACCACATAGAAAATGGGAAACATCCTGCTACTATCAGCCAGAAATTGGAAAATTAAGTTTTTATATGCCTAACTGCATCCATTTTAGTCCATAAGCCCTATTATACTTTAAACTCCCTCACTACCCTCATGCATTTCTAAATAAATATTTGAGGTGAGCTCCATTGATGTCACAAAGAGACAAAAGAGATTGGTAATCTCTTATTTAGGCAAAAAATCACCTAAGCAACTTTCTGTCTCCTAATTTACAAAAAGGTTGTCAGTTCTCAGGTGGTTTCAAAAATTGCCCAAATTAGAAGTTTCACACACAACTTACAACAGAAACAGATACGGACAACTTCATGCTTAAGAGTAGTTTTCAAAAGAAAATTAAGTAAGACCATAATCAAATATTAAGAGACTACATGTCTCTTATGATACATCCCTTTTATTTCCAGTCTCCCAGTTTCAGAAGAAAACCAAAACACTTCATATGTGCCTTGATGCAGAGCTACATCTGAGTTTTCAGGGTTATAATCCAATTGCCAGGCTAATCAGAAAAACACAAAAGCAAAACAAAACAAAAAACCAACAAAACAAACAAAAAACAAACAAAAAAATTTTTTTAAAAAAAAACACCCCAAAAACAAAGAAAAACACAACAGAAAAAGAGCAAAAAAACTCCAAACAGACAAGGAGAAAAAAAAAAAAAAGGAAAAAAAGAGCACTCCAAAGTTTAAGCACATTTGAAGCACAGTTTAACATTTTATATAAAAGAGAGCATTACTGTAATGGCTGTAGCTGTCACTTGGGCACTTCTCCCACTCAGCAAGCCCTGAAGCCCAGAGGGCTTCAGTACATTTACTTTGTACTGAAGCGTAAAAAGTTGTCCCCAGCTGAATTAACATCATGTGCAGAAATATCTGTATTTTCCTTAACTTACTGCTATCTAAATAAGCTTGACCTGACTTGACCCAGCTAAACTTCTGACATCTAATGAAAACTTAAGGTAGCACAGCTGAGATCATAAAACAAGCATATGCAATTGTTGGAAGATAATCACACAGAAACTAAATCACTTCACAAGTCAGTTTTGGGCACATTTCTACATTTTTGGATGCAAAACTCATTCAGAAAATAATTCTGACTGAAGTACTGGTAGACCCAAGAAAAACATTCAACAGCTCAGGCTTCCAAAAAAATTTCACTTCTATTCACTTACGTGCAGATGTATGTATTATTAGCAGCTAATGTTAGGAGATTGATTTCTCATTCTAAATCAACTGTTCTAATATTAACACTAGAAATATTCTTCGTTCTTTTGCTTCCAAATAATACTTTTTGCTTATTTATACCATTATGAAAAGCAATAAAAATAAACAAGAAGACCAGATTGTCCAGGCAATGACATGTTAACAACAAAAGGTTAACTGAACTCTTAATGCACTGCAGATGTACATCTGATCTTAGAACTAATATAGATGTTTTGGCCTACTGGTTTATAAAAATTTGACCAACTACCGTCTGGATATGCAATGTAACACACATGCTCATGCACATGCTCAGCGTATTTCACACTATTTCCACTACACTCTTGATTCTGCAAGGAGAAACCAACCAACCTTCATGCTATATCCCTGAAATCACCTGAGAGATCTGAGTAAACCAAGGAAAGACACACACTCCACATAAAAACTTCTGCAAACACCTCATTCTGCCCCAAATCCAATTGGCTTTCTCTCACTCCCTCCTGTTGAGGTAGTTCTCTTCAACACATAGCAAAGAGATACATTCACCATTTGAACACTACTTCTACACTACCATTGGTTTTCACAGACACCTCCTTGAATACGCTCACCTACCATCAATCCCACAGCTCTCACACCTAATGCTTTCTATTGCTTTTTTCCTATTTCCCAGCTCCCCCTATTTTTATGTTATTTGTCATGGAGACCATGGACGCTGCTCTTTTTCCCCCTGTCACAGTCCATCATTAATAACCAAAATAATTTCCACTCCTGCAAGAAAACATTTTAAAAAGACAAAGAACAGTGCTTTTAACATAGTATTACAAGGGTTGCAACATGGAAAACATTTGTATCTTTTAAAAATCCTCATTCATTTGCTAGAGAAGAAACAATTGGCACATACATGAGATACATAAGCCAGGAATACATGTTCTAAAGAAAATGTTGATTTCACTAACATTAGCACTTGTAGCTGGGAGACACTCAGTGCTCTGCCTTCTCTTTACAAAGCAGATAACTTCAAATTTGGAGACCAAAACTTTACTAATTTAGTATTTAATCAATGGGGGATTACCCAGTTTTTCTGATTTACCATCTCACTTCTCTATCTTGAAAAATAACCTTGATAATTTTTTATATTAATTACAATGGGTAGAGATCTCAGGTTATGCACAGCAATCTCTTTTTTTTTTTTTTTTTTTTTAAATAAAGCCATTCTTTAAATAATGGCTTTAATAAATAAATACACTATCTCTCTCTGGAGATAGTGTATTTCTCATTTCTAATTATCACTTGGAAATACCTTGCAAAGGAAGTATTTGTACTGCAACTAAGCACTTTAGGAAAAAAGCTGGCTATTATAAGCAGGATTAGAATCACAAATCAAAGCTGTCTTAGGATGGAGCAACTGCAATATTGTAGGACAGCTCTTAGAAGAAGAAAGGAATCATTACCACATGGTCAGAGGCATCATGGCCCAAAATCTCGCATGCCATGCCACAGTGTTTTATATTAAAGGAAACAGAGATCATTACAGTTCAAAGGTAGTCTTAGCCTAAGTCAAAACTGATTATCTAAAACTTTTAGCTTTACATTAACATTACTGTTCCTATGTTTAAAAGACTTAGCCCTTTTATGAATTAGGAAGAGTTCTCAGATACACAAAACAAAAATCTAACCTAAAGAGGTTTCATCCAGAAAGACAAAGAAGAGCAACAACAGACTGCAGCATCAGAACCCAGGAAGGAAAACAGAAACAAAGAGCGTTTATTTCTTTATCTTTAAACAGATCTTTGTTGGTTTATGGCACTTAATGACTGTAATCAAACTTTAAAAGGGATGCCATCTCCAGTACTCCTTTCCTTTATTAAAAAGGAAGAAAAAACCAAAACAAAACAAACCTCACCCCACAACCTAGATTTAATAGTTCTGTCTATAATTAACTCACTGTTCAGCAAGTTTGTTAATAGTGTTAATAGTGTTTTGCTTTCACATATATGCTAGTGATTTCAGCTGGCCACAGTCACTTTCTCCATTTTAATTTTCTTAGGCTTCTCTACTGTGTGTTGAGTTCTGCTTCATTAGATTTTCAAGGTGATATTTTAATAAAGAGACCTGAATATAACAGAGAGATTACAAACAAAATAGCTAAGCTTCAGCTGGAGGCAAAAATGTGGCATGTGTGCCTCTGCCTAAGCATGCCAAAGTAACCTCATGTAAACAACTTGTTTTGTCCTGTTGGAAACCAGACTTCCTACAGGTCTGGCTGCTCTCCTCTTTCCCACCTTCCACTGTCATGTAAATCCAGGAGGAACAATCCAGAGGAGTTTCAAAACAGACACTGAAAGAATGCATTCTTCCAGGAGCACTATCACATTTAATTGGTTCTCCTATCCTGTGCAGAGGTAGAAAGCATAAATTTTTTGTCCAATGCTTTATTTTCCCAGGGATGCTTGGGGTTTTTCTAAGGAAAAAAGTCTCAAAACACTTCCTTAACAGAGCAAAGCTGCTTTCTGTTTTGACAGTTCCACTCATGCCCTACCTCGCTCACCTATTTACACTGATCACAAATTTTATATTGCCCATTTAAAGGTGTTTGAAACACAAATAAGTCACAGTTTAAAGTTAACAAAGCAAATGTTCTTGAACCTGTGAATTCTCAGTATGGGATACTCATACAGTACTCTGATTCACACATTTATTTCTGTCCCTCTCAGCAAAGTTTCATTTCTCTAACCAATTCATAATGCAACAGTAAGCAGACTGCTCCTATTTGTTCTCCCCTTCATTTAAGGATTCCAGGAAGCTGGGTGAATAGAAGGAGAGAGTGTGTACTTAATTTTATCCTGGCAGCCTGTAAGGATAATCCTATTCAATTTTATAATCCTCCTTCTGCAATGTCAAACTTTAGCCTGTACGTATCAAATGGACCATAAAGACTACTAACAGTCTCTTTTCTTGACCCTTTTTTGAAAAATTGTTGGTGATCTCTGTTTTCTAATGCTTACCACCAGCATAAAAGAAGCTGTAATTGTCTCAGATTTCTTTTGGAAAAGCATCTGGTGTGGAAGTTACTCAATACGGATGTGTAACTGCAAGGGTCATGGAGGTGGGGAGGACCAACATTTGCTTGACAAAAGGCTGGGTATTTAACCCATTTCAGCTTGCATCTTGGCACTGTACGATTCAGGATGTGTAATGGGATAGTTGCTCTCCAGCCTGATGGAAGCAAAAAGTCTATTTAATTCTCAGAGCCTTACAGCAGGAGCTCACACCCTGCAACTGCACAGCTTCCCAGGGCAGTGTACGAAGCCCACGAGCTGTTCTGACCACCTGCTCCCAGAGTCCGACAAAAGCAGTGATACTCACAAAAGCAAGACTGTAGCTTGCATGTCCACTGCACGGAAAATAGACTCATTACTCACACTACATGCAAACAGCCTATTCATCCTCAATCCATCAGATCCTATGCCAGCAAAGGAGTTGCAGCAGGTTAAGTATTGCACTGCCACTGAAAGCTGTCCAGTCAAAAAGCAGAAGTTCAGTACAGCTCTCCAAAACTGTTTGAGTTGTCCAAAAATTCAAGTGTACTTGCCGTATCAGGCACTACTCTCATCGCAGGAATCATGAGGAAGTGTAACTAAGAACTAAATTCACTGGGATTTTTCCTATATTAAAATGTTGAAACACCGTGGTTAAATCCCTCTCTAGGAAGAAAGATGTCAAAACATAGATTCAGCCCTTTCTAAGGCTGAATCCTATCCTCAAAAGTGATTGTGTGCAGAATTTTAGGAAAACATAAATTTCTTAATTGATTTTATTATTGATCATTCCAATTTCATTCTGCCTGTTCTGATACAAGCTATAAAGTTAGACTATCCTTGATGGAGAGGTACAAAATAAAATTCCAGTTTTCTAGAAATTCTAGTGTCCTTAATGTAAGGGTCATGTGAAATTAGAATATCATAAGAAATCTAAAGAAATTTTAATCCATCATGTGTCATTCCATTACTATTAGTTAATAACACTAATCTTCAAAACATAGTTTGTGTCAGAAGTAAAAAAAATCATGCATTTCCTGTAGAGCTGTTTCAGGATTTTTTCAAATCTTGCTGAAGTACTGTACAACCATTCCACTAGCCAAAGAAGGCACATATGTTTTTCACATCCCTATTTACTTCTGTTTTATGGTAAAAGTGGACATTACCATCAGATATATTTGTTGAAATGCTGCTGTCCAATGATACTTGGCACATTTCTGCATGGCCATAGCACAAAACAACTGTCATCTATTGTTTTGCTCATGCTGGCGGCATTGCTTTGGCTAGTGCTATTTAGGTGAAGTACTTGTCTATAAACTAATGATCAGATTTTTAAATACCTGCTTGTTACTGGCAATGAGACCTAATAAAAGCACCATACACTTCTGGAGAGAGAGCTCTTCCCTGGATTGGAGATACGCTAAGGCTTGTTCCGACTCAAGTCACTATGAAAATGCACATTACTTTTAATTGCAAATAGCATTTGACGCTGATTTGTCACTACTATGAATATGCTATTGCCTGATTCACTTTCTTAAGATCCAGAGAAAATCAGAAGAATTTCAAAACTTCTCTCCAGCAAATTAACCCAAATGTCAATGTTGTCCTCTTAGGTAGAGATCCAGAGATATCTGTTAGGCAACCTGCAAAGAAGCTGAGATGAACAGCATAGCAGTATAAAACTGCTTTATCCTGTCCATCCTCTCTGACTACATTTGCTCCTGTTTGCACCTCCTGAAAGCCTAAACATATCCCATTGCTTTAGAAATAAAAAGCCATTCAAATCCTTTCTCTACCTAGCTGTTCTCTATTTACCACTGACTGCTTTGGTTAAAAGAAAAAGAAACGTTGGGGAAATCCCTGCCTGTCAGTACACAGCCACAGAGTACTACCTAAGGAATTCATTACTGAGAAAAACCTGTATTAATACTTCTCTTTTTGAAATTACATGAGTAGGGGATAAAGTACACGTTTGCCCTGTTTACAACACTCTGTGTGAAAAGCAGTGAGACTACTTCAACTTTCATTCTAGCAGTAAAGAACCAGTAGTCTGACTTCTTAATTCTCACTACAGAGTAAATTTCTTCTACAGCATGCTATAATAAAAATTACCGGTTATATATGTATATACATTTTACCAGTCACGAATAAAACTGTTCAATAACTTTCAACATTATATTTTCTTGTTTTGAATATTATGACAGAACACAAGCAAACAGAAGGAACAACCATTTAAATAATTAATGGTCCAGCTCTGCAATTCATCACTTTCAAAGGAACAGTCTCATTGGCATCAGCAGGACTGTTTACATCCTGCCATTTGGCAAACCATGAACAAGAACTAGGCAGTCAGCATACAGATAGAAGAATCCTTGGAAACCTCTCCTTATTCATCTTCCCAGACCACCAGTGCAGAATCCCAAAATGTACTCAAAATAAATCCCACTGAGCTTCAAAGAGAGGTAAGCATCCACAAGTGCTTTACCAAGGAGTTGGTGAGGACTGTCACGATAGATCATGTGAGCTCTGAGACTGCACCAAGGTCACCACAATGAAGTTTCTAGACAGTCCGTGTTTATTTCCAGTCTTTACCTTCATTAGAAAATAACCACTGAGTTATGTTTCCTTTGTTTGTCAAGGTAATGACAATGGTTGAATGAAGACAATGCTTGCAGTCAGAGTTTGGTTAGTAATTATCCAGGAGTACAGCTTTCATTTCTCACTTGTATTTTTGCATGATTTTCAAGGTATGGTACGAACCCCATTGTTTCACCCCTCCATACTGGTTCTTGATGAGCAGCTTAAGAAAAAACACACTACTGAAGCTCTCAAGAACTCTGAAATAATATGGGGAATCTTTTAGGTTGTGTTGTATGTTAGATTCTTTACCCAAATACAACCAGCGAAATATTCAAAATGCATCTACATTTCAACATCAAAGGGATTAGGTGCCTAACATCTGCAGTACTATAATTCTGTCTTTCTGTCCACAGAAGCTGATTTCTACACAGATTTTTTTCAATTTCCTGAATATTACTGTCATGTCAGGTCTCAGTGCCTTGAGAAGCTGAAACGAACACCAGCATCCTGTGTGGATGGTGCAAAAATTTCACCTAAGACCTCTTTGATTTATTGAAGATTCAGTTCCTTTTAACAAAACTAGTCCTACAGCAACAGCCATACATCTGTACTGCCAGGTATGCCCTCTCCCTGCAAATGACGGCCAAACCACTACACTCCTTCACCCTTCCTCTTGCATGGCAAAAACACTGCTGTCAGACTACACTTAATTTCCTCGGTGAGTAAAAAGATTCACTAAAAGACTATTTCTGAAGAGCAGAATGGTGGAATCTAAGCTGCATATCAGCCCATGTGTTTGGATTTCCAAAGTGTATGCAGCTTAGGAAACCTAATCCAAAGTCTTCAAGGCCTTGAAATCAGAGTATATCTAAGACATTCAAATTTTCTCTGAAATGTCTTTATATTTAAAATGAAAAAAAAGTTTAATTCCAGTAACTACAAAAAATATTTGTAGGTTCAAGTTTCAATGCCATTTCACTTAAAAAAGAATGTAGCTTGAAATACTGCTTGGCTCTATTTGCAGGGCCAGGCCTAGATGAAACAGGGTGGAATGTGCAATGTATGTTAGGACGTTTTTTTCAAACTCTTGGAAACTCAGCAACTTACATATGTAACAGAGCCCAAGCAGCAACTGAATAAAGAATGACAAATAGCTTAGGATTTGTTATGACAACTTTGACATAATAGCACTGTGCAAATTTTTTTAACTATGCCTGACACGGCAACACTCTCAGAAGAACAGCTGCTTAAATATTTCACCACAAACAAGACTATGCAGTTGAGGATCATGACAACACCAGTCAACATCAACAACAGTTTCCAATTTTATTTGAGATACACAGAATACTTTATGTTTCAGCTGCAGTTTTCTGGATGGGGAACAAGATATGGGCACATGCATGCTTAGATGGCCAAAGGGTCTGGAGTAAGCTGGTACTCCTAGTAAAGTCTCAGAGAATAAAAAACTATTAATGGGGCTCTTAAGAAACTGGTATCTATCTAAAAGGTGAATTTCAATTTCTATAGCAAGTGAGAGGCGTTACAGATATGCAATGTTGTACATTGCTTTTGAGCAGACATAATAAAAAGGTGATAATTATCTCCACCAATTTCTTTACAAAGATTTTCTCTAACCTAATTTTACCCAAACACAATGTAGAAGGAAGTAAAACTCTAGAACTAAGAAGGAGCACAGAAGCCAAATGTTTTTCCAGAACACAAAAATCTTTTACCTGATTGCTTTCAAACCATTATCAGTTGACATTCAATATTTTTCTCCACAATTAATTCTACTACCATGCTTCGGAAAATCTGACAAAATGTCAATAATTAGATGCCAACCACTTAGAGCTGTGTGAAACTTGGCGGTTTCACTTTGCAGGAGTGCAGGCAAATATTTTATTTGGTGTCAATCCACCATTTTCAGTTTGTGTTGATTTTTTAATAAGTTCAAACAGGCAAATGAATAAGCAGTCAAAATTTCCACGTTTTACCTGGTTTCTCTTCATGGCCATACAAATAAAAAGGTATATCTTCATAAATCAATAATGGAACAAGTTAGAAGTTCAAATTCAGAAGAAATACAAGAATATATCTATCACGTGGTTAAGGTGATTTACACCCAAACCCCATCATGGAGAATGTTAACCCTCCATAGCACTAATACTTTTTGTATTCTAAATTCTGTAAATTGCCGCAGGCATGTGCATTTGTGATGCTATATAAAGGCCCCAAATGAGAATAATAGTAGCAATAATTGGTTTTGTTTTGAATCTTGCTAGCATTTTTACCATTACAGGTAAATTTTCTACACTTTCCATCCACCCATAAGTATCTTAGGATTGCAGCTCTTTGGATCATCACTGCTGTTGTCAGTGTACCCAATTCTGCTCTTTCTCTGGCAAAAATCATGACTGATGCAACAGAAATAACAGCAGGCAAAACTTATTTTAAATAAAAGAGGTCTTCCACAGAAGTAATAACCATTGAAAAGGTATGACAGTATTAGCATTTCTGCTGAGAACATACTCATTGCATTCTTCTATGGAGGAGTTAAAAGGAACGAAGTCCCAAATTCAAGTAACTATAGGTACCATATGTAGGAAGCTGTGAGGTAGGGAAAAAAGGCCAAAGAGATGGAACAAAAGGAGTAATGAAAATGAGAAAGGAGACACTGGTAAAATACTGGTAGAAATAGGAAAGACAGAACCGTTTGAAAACTGAGATGCAGAAGATAAGGAAGATAATACAAATGAGGACAATAACAGGATAAGAATGAAGAATAAATGGATTACAGACGGACAGGGGGAGAGATGAGACAGGGAAAAGAAAGGAGAGGGAGCATGGATGGATTACAGACATCCATTGAAGGCAAGATAAAAGTACAGATGTAGATGAGAAAAGTTTAAGAAAGGATGGTATAAGAAGATGGAAATCCAAAACCAGAAAGCTATGTATCTGGAAATGGGATAAATAATACCAAAATTTTACAGGCTAAAGGCAGAATTAGTATTTGAGAGATGTTATGCAAAGTATGAATAGGAAAATTGCTAAAAACAAGGGTAGAGTACAGGGGTAGGACCAAAGACAATCGAAAGAAATAAGACCTTAAGAAAGGAAGTGAAAAGCAACAGATGAGGCAGAGACTTGGATGGAGACCTGGGCGCTACCCCTGCATGCAAGGTCATCTTACCAATCCACCACAGGTACTGAAGGAGGCAAAGGAGCCCGGGTAGCGGAGGACAGCACCACTGTAGTAACAAGCTCTCTCAGGTTGTGATTGCGCAGCACTGGGCGGACTTTTGCCCTCACCCCCAAGCCTCTCCTCCACAGCAAAGCCAGGAGCCAGGAAGCGGCTGTCCCTCTTGAGCAGCAGGTAGAGTTCCCGAGCAAAAGCTGGGATCCTCAGCAGCACTTCATCTCCATCCTCTGCTGGAGGTGGTGGTGGGGGAGATGGTGGTGGTGGCAACTGAGAGGCAGCACCAGACCCCTGGGGAAGGGGGGACCAGTGGTAAAACTCCTGAGACTCATACTCATCCTCAGTGTCCTCTTCCTCAGCTGCCTCCCCTACAGCCTGTGCCTGTGCATCCACCAAGGAGGAGACTGAACGCACCTCTCGGGAACTGCCAGCCACTGGGCTAGGTGTGACTGGGGCGCTGAAAGTGCTGCTTCGATTCCCACTACTGGGGTCGGCATTGCAACCCCCACCACCACCACTGCCACCTGTCGGCTCCTGCTGGCCCGGGCTCCACAGTGCAGGGAAGACGATCTCCCACTCCTCGGTCTCTTCTGAAGCATGAAGACCTGCGGGAAAGCCAGCAGATGCTTTAAATGAGTGGAGCACCGAGCAGCATCCAGTGCCTGCCTAAAACCTACCCTATGCCCCCCAGAAGATGGTCATTCTGACTCCTAGACCAACAAGCACGACACAAAAAATACAGTGGGCTTCATTTGTCCCTTTCATCTTGTCCTTGCGCACAGCAGGGGGGCCAGCTGCTATGTGGGTCTGCCTGTTGATGTGTCTGGAACACACCAGGGTCCTAGTGAACACTGAGAGAAAGCCAGAACCCAAGCTGGGCAGAAGTTGTGTTTGTACCAGTAGCTGGGGATGTTCTTCCTTTTGATCACCACCTCTACACAGAGAAACTTGCATAAACCTTCCATCATGTGAAGCAAATAACAACTTTTTCATATAGCCAAAAAAACTGGGGAAAACCTCAATAAATTTGAAAATTTCAACCTTCTTCTCAGCATGTTTTGCAAGACCCATTATGACTTCCAAAGTTTGGTCAAATACACATACACACGCCATGGCTGCATAGGCAAGTGGCAGCTGAGTGCACATGCTGTATCATGATGATTCTCATAATGAAGCTGAATTGGAATCACTGATTAGTGATGTCTGCATATCACACGCACACACACTACCTGACAATATAAGCAAAATTCCAGCATGCCAGCATTATGTTTACAAACATCTCAGTACACACAACCTCTACTCGCCTGAGACAGGAAACAGTTTTATTTACACATTCATCTCACACTCTAGGAACAGCACAGCCGGGAGAGATGACAGAGCTGCCTGTGGAAATCAGGTCTCGGACAGACAAGCGCTGCGCAGTGCACCCTCTCCCACAGCCGAGGAGCGCATTATCTGATCATCCATCGGTTACGGGGGGCGGGCGCGGTTAACAATGGCCAGGTACCGCCACCGGCAGCCGGCGGGGCGCGGAGGCCGCCCGGAGCTCGGCCCGTCCCGCGAAAGGCGCACACTTACCTGCGCCGAGCCCGCTTGACAGCACGCACAGCTGGTAGAACACGCAGCAGACGCGGCTCAGGCGCATCCTCCCGCCCAGCGCCATCGGCTCCGCGCCCGCGGGACGCCGGCTGGCAAGACACGCAGGGCCGTGCCGAGTCGTGCGGGGCCGGGCGGGGAGCGCCGCGGGGCGCGGCCACCTGGGCGGCCGCGGAGAAGCTGCGGGAGAGCGCGAGTGGCGCGGCGCGTCCCGGCGGGGCGGGCGGGCAGGCAGCACCGGCGGCGCGGGATGCGCAGCGCACGGCGGGCCGGCGTGTCTGTGTGTGTGTATGTCTGTGTGGGTGTCTGTGTGTCTGTGTGCGTGTCTGTGTGTCTGTGTGCGTGTCTATGTGTGCGTGTCTCCGTGTGTGTGGGCGCAGGCAGGCAGGAGCGCGGCCCGTGCGCGCACACAGCGCCCGGCGGCGGGCGGGCAGCTGCGCCCCGGCGGCAGCGACCGCGCTGCCCCCGCCCGCCGCTCGCCCCCACGGGGCGGGACGCGCCGGGCCCCGTCCCGTCCGGCCCCGCCCCGCCCCGCCCGGGCGGGCACCCGCCGCGGCCCCCCTTCCTTCGCCCCGCCACAGCCCCGCCGCTGGGCCGCGGGCGGGCGCCCGGGCGGGTCTGCGAGCGGCTGAGCCCCGGCCGCGGTCCCGGGAGTCGTCGCTTCGCACCCCGCCCGCCCCTCCCGTCCGTGAGGGGCGAGCACCGCGTGCGCCCCGGCGCAGGAACGGCTCCCCTCATCCTCGCCGCCAGCCAGGCGCTCAGCGGAGCCTTTGCCTAAATTCAGGGAGCAGCAGACATTGACCACTTTTGCCTAGTTTTGTGTAATTTGATTCTAAACTCTTTTTGCCCCCACCACGCAGCTCTCCATGGAAACCCATCACTTTCCACCCCGGCCCTTGTCAGCAGAGGAATGAGTAAATGAGGAGTCGAGGAGAAAGCTTTAGCTGCACATTTAGCATCAGCATGAATGGCAGAAGCAACAGCGAAACACCTCCCTCTAAAAGTCGGATTTTGTCGTAACTTTTTCTGCTTTACCTACTGTTGGTGGTGTCAAAGGTGATTGCTGTGCCTTAAGGGAAAGCAGAGTAATCCAGTGTGGTGAGGAAAGCCATCTGTGCCGTTAAGGGGAAGTTAAGAATTTGCAATAATTCTTTCTAGAAGTTAGTTGTGTAAAATGAAAAGCAAAACATACAAACAAACAAAAATCACATGTTACAGCTCCAAATAAAAAACACGTTTAGACTCCACAGAAGCCAAATGCAGCTGGCTTTTCGTCTTTGCTGTGCTCAATAGCTGTTTGAAACATATGCTGAATGGGTAGGTATTCTCAGCTGCCTCCAAATAGTATTTTTGATTAGATGTTTCATTTTATAGGGGAAAATATTTATCATACACTGGTCCTTTTTTTTGTCTTTTTTCTTGGCGTCTGAGCCAACTAACACTAAGCAAAATCAGAGGGACTCAATGAAAACAAGATTAATTGATTAGGAAGAGGGGAGCTTTTCAGGGGTTGCAAAATGCTATTTTCCCGATCATTAGGTGACCTTAAAATGCGTTTCAAGGGATTCTTTGTTTTCCAAATAAATAACAACATATGTACTAATTTATAGTGGAACTAGTTAATAGGCCAAATCCTGCAGCTTTTTCACAGCCAAAACTCTCCTTACAACTGATCAGGAAGTGCTGCAAAATGTGGTTTATGAAGTCCTGTGCAAATAGTAGATACAAATTCTGATTGTATTTTTATAATTACAAATCAGAATGTGCAGACAAGATGTGAAAATACACCAAGAGGATCTTTACTGTACATACAGTTACATCACAAAATGGATATATGGATAACAAGTGGGAAAAAGGAAAAACATGACATATGAATGTGCTTGCTTTAAAACTGTGAATTTCTGTAACTATTTTCAATCTGCTGAAGTTGTTAGTCCCTTTGGATAAAATTCTGCTTCTCTTATTCACGTGTATAATATTACTGAAAAGACAAAAGTACTGTTTTGGACAGGTAAGGAGAATTTGGCCTTTTCAACACAAACTGCAAAGGGTAAAGACAGTTTAAAAAATGCGGATTGAGAAAGACTTTAATATATTTAATTTTATCACCAGCCAAAGAAAAAAGAATGTTCTAATAATTCTCCACATATGAATACAAGACAAACTTAAGTCAACACAGAGCTGCAACAAATTTCTGTAGTTCATTTTATGTTTTGGTTTTATCGTTTCAATAGTTAAAGTAAAAATATAGGGGGAAGCTCTCTATGTTTAAGTTTGGGGAAAGTGCACTATAAAATAGAGCCCCTACTGGTGTTCATTAGTTTTAACAAAGAGTCTGGTCATAGGTTAATGCTGGTGGATGATATTGTAGCCCACCACATGCTAACTGTCGTCACTGTGAAACTAGTGCAGGGAAGCCTGTGTCTAAGAGAATAAGAATTAAAGGAACAAAACAATGCTTTCATACTGCAGTTAGTTTGCAGAGAGAATAATATTGTATCCATATGTACTCTGCAAAAGACTATTTTCTTTATCACAAAGCCATCAAAACTCTGTTTTTATTTTGCAGAGCATGTGGTACAGGAGGTGTTATTAACTGTGCATTTTCAAAATTGGAAGAAGAAATAGTATCTTCAAACTTGATAAAAAGCAAAATGAAAAGAAACATGAAGTTTGCTCCAGTAGATTCTTAAAACTGCCCTACCTATCTGAAAGGTTGATGTCGTTTGGCATTTCAAGGGACTTGTGCAGAATCACAAATGTAAAGCATATGTTAATTTGTAAAATATGATAATGTTTCAGATCATCTCACTGACATGAGGAAAAAAATTACAGAAAATAAGGTAAAGAATATGTCTTCATCAGTCCTACCTGACTGAGATAAATCAGCCTAATTTTGTTGAAATCAATAGAGATTTGGCAATTTCCTTTTGTTTAGTCCTCCCTGATTTTAAATTTATAGAATTGTGCCATCAGTCCCTTAAGGACTGGCAGGGCAAGGGCTCTCTCAAGCTCCACCACAGGCTGACTTTTCATTTCCTCAGTATGCCAAGATCATTCATGATGACTCCTAACAAACGATACACATCTCAAGCATCTTTTGAAGACATCAGTACGATTCTTCAACTTCTACACCCCTCACCCCATGATTTTATTTAAATCTGTGCTACACTTGCTGTTTTATCTTATTCCACAAGGGCAGATTCCCTGCTTCCTCCAGACCATCAATCTATTCACTGTCTGTTAAGAGTGATCTGTTTCTGGGGATTAAGGTAAGTATGAACCGATCATTCTGTTAAATTCAAAATGTCCGCTTCTAGCAATATAAAAACCACCATCAGTCAGAGACTTTCCTTGGTTTGTTTTTTCTCTTTACCTGATCATTTAACTGTAAAAGCTTATACAAGTTTATACATACAAAAGTGATTTAAGATTACCTCATCTTTACATTATATACCATATTACCTCCAGTAATTGTTACCAAAAGAGTGCAAACCTTTAGTCCTCTTCACAAGGATATACTTATTAATTATTTTATGCATATGCTTTATATACTACTATTAATCATATTATTGATTTTTTAAAAATCTTTCAGTATATGGGTTTCAGATTTTTACAACTTAAAATGTTCTAGATGAATGAAAAAAAAAATCTATTCTGTTTTGAGTGTTGCTTACTACATTAAGGCCACATATCATATGTCTGTTGAGATTAGAAACAGAAACTCACATCTTCCTGTTTCTAGGGTGCTTTGCAAATGTTACCCCAGTATAAATAAACTTGTTTAAAAGAAGATTGAACTAAATATCTTCGAGTGCATCAGATGTACATGAACCAATGCTACAAATTTTCTCCACTTAAGCATGAATGAAAGGAAGTTTTTTCCCTTTTAGAAAGTGTTGTATTTCCTATCTCTTCAACTGAACAGTGAATTTCCAGTGTCTGTTAGCTCACTAATTCTGAACATTTAGTCTGTAACTCTATACTGTTATTTACATGCTAAAAATGAAGGGTTTATTTAAAAGGTATGTAGTTAAAACTACTTCTAACAACTTCTCTGTAGCAGATCGTACTTCAGAGCAAATCTTACAGTTACATCTGAACTCAGTAGTACAATCAGATGACCTGCTGAGTAAGATATGTGTCAGACTGTTGTGAGCTTAATACCTCAACTGCTTTAAAGTGCATCAGCTTTAAATTGCAAAGTTAAGCCTGTAGCAGCTCAATGTTGTTATGCTACACCTCTACTTCTTATGATTATATTGAATTTAGTAATTCAGTGAAATTTACTCCCAAGTCAAAGTTGTTGCCTTGTGAGTTACTTCTTGAAGTTGTATTGTGATACTGATCAAGGTCTTTGTGGATAGTATTAGACAGCTAAAAATATACTTTCAACACACTATTTATACTGTTTATTTAGAATGCTTGGCCAAGTCACCGCTTAAATAGAATAGGCTTTCACAACTCTTTCATTATATCCATTTAATTTAGTGATTCCTTTTTCAGAAAAAAAATTATGCTTGATGATTGTTTACATTTTGACGGAAAGCTCAGCCTGTACAATGGGAGGTAGTAATGTACTCTGCTCAAGCTGAAACCACTTAAGAGACAGCAAGGCACACTGTGTGAACCTGAGTTCCACTTCCCAAGCTAAAGTTTTCCCCCAAAGTGGAGCTTCCTCAGATTTCTAAACTGAATCCTCTAACAAGCAGATGGATCACCTGATCAATTATGGGGGAATAGGCTACTCCAGAGCAATCAACAAATAGTTCCTATTTTTGGAACACCTTAAAAGAGCAAGGCTTCAGATTTGAAACCTGCAAGTCATCTGTTGGAGAAAAAAAATTATAATTTCCAAGGATCACATAATCATTTAGGCTGAAAAAGAGCTCTGAGATCAAGTCCAACCTTTTACTAAGCACCACCTTGTCAAGTAGACCATGGCACTAAGTGCCACATGCATTGTTTCTTGAGCACTAAAAAGAAAAGAAAAGCTGTTCTGAGGAAGAAATTGGATCTCTTAAGTTTTGAACATAAAAAGAAAGTTAAACCAGCCCAAGAAGAAACATAATAGGTCTTAAAACCCTGAACATAGATTCCCTCGCCTAGTTTTAAACCTTTGTCCATGACGAGCAACCAAGTCAGTAAGATTTCCTTTGTACATTAAAGGTTTCAAAGTTTTGTTTGATTTCTGCCAATGCAAAGGCAAATCCATCAAAATTCTGACCTTCTTATCAAATTCAAACAACTAAAGAAGAAAGCACCTCTGCTGAACTTTCAAGAGCATGAGAAAAGCATCTTTCTGTAGTTTTTGTCATTCCAGGTGTTAGCTGAGAACTGCAAACATGTAAACATTAATAAAAGTGCAGAATTGTATCCTAAACTTTCTGTCTCTTACTGGAGAAAAGGCAAATATAACAATTCAGGACCTTGTGGGGTGGTGTGAATCTCTGATAACAATCATTTCAGTTCGCAACAAAATGTAGTTGTTTTGTTTCTCAAAGAAATTACTTGCTTTGAAGGATTAGATGGAAGAATGAAAGAAAAATGGCATATGAGAAAAATTTGGAAACAGTAATTAGCCAATCCTTCAGGCTTTTTTTCTTTGCAATTTCAGAACTTTATTATTCAAAAGGTTAAGCAGATAAAGACTGCTCACTATTTTGTGAGAACTTTTGAGATTTCCTTTTGATTCAGATTTTCAGTGAGATTTAACGTTTCAACCTTAATTTCATGGTTTACATACATGCCTGAATTTAAAAGAGTAAACTGTTTGAGGCAGATGTGTATAAGCTTAAAGTTGTTGATTTACAGGTGCTATTGAAATCTTATTCCAATCTTTATAAAAACTCTGCCTGTACTGAACAGCATATACAATCTGCTGTTGAAACCAGTCCACCAACCAGTGCTTTTGGAGAGTGTAGAAAAGATACTATAGCAGAGGATACTTATGAAGAAGTAATATACATTGTTGATTAACATTGCTGGTTCTTCTTGACAGTTACATTGTAAAATAATACAATAATACTCTTTTAGAACAGTTACATCTTCAAAACAAAAATAGTTTAAAATTGTAGTGTAATTTATAAGTATATATGAGCACATGGAAACATTAGTACTGGTAAAAAGTAATAATGGAAGATACCCTTAATGGACACAAATTCTCTGAGGGGAGGGAAGCCTTTCTCCAGAATAAAGATAATGAAACTTAACTCTTCTGCCAAACTGTAAGAACAGGTTAGAAGAGCAGGGAAATTTTGTATCACCAAAAAGGGTGGAAATGCTTCCTGTAGGAAAACTATCTCATTTGTAGCATTTGTATTTAAAAAAACCCAAACATAAAACCTCTTCTAATTTATATGAGAAACAAAATCAGGGAATTTGATGAGGTGACTTCATGCTGTCTCTACCCACACATCCCCTCATTTAAAGTAGGTGGGAAGAGCAGACAGGAATGCAAACCTTATAAGAAAAGAAAATTTTTGTAGGAACTGCAAACGTCTTGGACTGAGCACAAAACTGAGCATTTATGATAAAACTACAATTATAGGCAACTATATAAGTTTATTAGTAAATGTTAGGAAGATGTCTGCTATGTTTAAATTAGAATTGTTAAAATATTCTATAAGCTAGTTATCCCAGCCCTACTACTCAGTCAGTTCATTTCAGAATTTATTGTGTTTTTATGCAGGAAAGTGGACCAATCATGTCAATTATATAGTGACTTGAATATAATTGCCATTGCTTACATATGTAGTATGTATTTTAGATTCTGAGTGGTATTGCCATCATAGTCTATTTACAGTATTTTCTCTTCTGAAAAGTAAAACAAACCCTATTTTTTCAGTCAAGTAAATAGTATAACTCAGACACCTATAAACTTGGAAAAAAAAAAAGAAGAATATAGAACTGGGAATGATAATATGAAAGGCTATGCAGGCAAATATGGTGTGACATGAAATATGGCTCCAAGAGATGTTTAAAAAACTGAGTATGTTCTTGAGATTCAGGTAGTTAAACTGCGGTATAATCTTCATTTTATCAGGGTAATGCATTATCATTTTTATTACGTTACAGTATCTCTGTTATGCTATTAACTCACACTGAGAAAAAGAAGGTAACAGGGAGGAGAATGGATCCAGAATCAGGAGAAGCCAGAGTAGAGGTGATTGAAAACAGATCAAGGGAACAAAGTCAAATAAAACAAGAGAGGATAGAGAGAAGATCATGAGATCCCACTCCAAAAGCTGTAAGTAAATCAAAGGAAGCAGTTCATGCAGCATAGCAAGGTCATTTCCTTTCTATTTGTAAGGTGAGGCATACAAATAACCTTGCTTTCTAAATAATCTTGGTTTCTTTCTAACCTTGCACATCTTTCTTTCTGTGTATGTTTAAAGAAAGCATTCAATAACATGGCTAAACAAAGATAATCACTGATTTCTAGACATCGGCCTTCAGCTTCCTACCTATCTGCAAAGCACTGAAGATATCATGAAGCCTTAGAAATGGAAGTTAACTAGTCTCCTAGTCATTATTCATTTAGATGACAGTGTGAATACCTTATTTGCACTTTCCCTTGCCACAGGAGAGAAAGACTTCATTATGGCTAGCAGATAAAAAGCAAACATTGTAGAAATGATTTATTTTCTCCTATCTAAAGGATTTATTCATAAGAACTGCTGTGTGGTAGCCTGCAGAACAGGCTGCCTTGCTCTTTTAGCCTCTGTAACTGGGAAACCCATTAAGACCACATGAGTTGTCAAAGCACACGGTATGTTACATACCATATGAGTACTGTCCACAGGCACTCGCTTTGAAGGCAGGCCAATGGCAAACAGTGGCACCAGGAGACCAGCTAAAATATAGAGAAATCAAGGTGACAGCACATAAAACACAAGTTGTGCAAGACCTCTGTTAAACAGGCAAAAAGCCAAGAACACATGGCTAAAGGGTTTCCAAGCTACTCTCTAGAAGTCTTTTGCTTGAATTGAGGTGGAAAAAAAAACACTGACATCATATGAGATGTTCTAAGTTTTGCTTCGTAATTTTTAATCTCTGCTTCACTCTCCCATTATTCTGAGACAGATAAGAATAAAAATGCAAAATTTGGTGTATTTAAGCAAGGTCAGGCAGTAGAAATAAACAAATTGACCATTCACATAATTGTGATCATGTTCCTGGCCAAAACCAGGAAGTGTCAGTCAACAGAGAGCTCAAAGATCTCCATTGTGGAGGAGACATTAGTTTCTATTTGCAGAGCTCCCTGAAGATTAAATGTGCTATATATCATTACTATCTGAAAAGCTCAGTTATCCAGTAAAATGCTGTGTATTGTCAGAAAACGTTGGCATTACTTATAAAGACCTTTTCTGAACCAGCCAATGTAAATCTGGTGTCAGTGGTTGCTCCTGCATTTTCTGCCAGTGTAAAAACTTGTAGACTAAGGATTATACCTGCATGGCTAGATAGCCATGTAAGCCTGATTCATGTCCAATATGAAGGAAACAGTTTTCCATGTATTTAAAGTAAATACTGTGGTATGACACCTGAGACTAATAGTATATCACTAAAAAACCCAGAAGGAATGGTTATCCTGCCAAAAAAAGACTAGCAGTTATTCTGATAATAAGAAATACATTAAGTAATCTTCCTGTGAGTAGAAATATTTCTGATAGAACGTCGAAGTAATAACTTATTACTAATCTGCTTATGTGATACCTAACCCTACTTTTAAAGGTCCTTCTATCATACAGTTTTTACAGTTTTAATTATCACATGACTGAAAGATACATAAGCATATTTTCATCTTCATTTTTGGTGAAAAAAGCACAGACACAAACCAGTGATCTGTTGAAAGCTACACAAGTCAAGTTTAAAGTTACATCCGTGATTCTATGATCTCTCACTTCCAAGCTGGTGCCCTAGATAGCAGACCCAGTTATATTAATATTTATGCTAGGTAAAATAATATCAACCCAAGATATTATAAGTAAAAAAGTAAGATAACCTGCACGTTTCCCCTCCTGTGTCTTACCTTAATTTTCATGGAAAGGAAAGGAGTAGGCTCTAGAAGCATATTGTTAGGGACAGCTGATTTAACAAGATCAGTGTGACAGTTTTTGAGAGATAATGAAACTGGCTTAACCTTTTACACAAACCTTTGTTACAAACTTTTCATAAATATGTGCAGAAGATGGGTTTAAAGGGAAAACAGCATATTTTAAACAAAGCCAATCTGGCCTGTGCTGCTTAAAAGATAAAAAAGAAACTACTTTAACACGTAGCAGTTACCCAGAAAAGGTAAATACATGCAGAATACAGATCAGAGAATGCTGGTGGGTTGTTTTTGCTTCAGGAAACCTGTGTTTGGTATTTGCACATTGGTGCCAAAGCAGCACCTCCAGTTGCATTCTAAATGTAGCAGGATTTCTTTGTACTTTACTTATCCCCTCATTCATCAGTCTGCACATATTAGAAGAAAGTCCTCCTTTGATCTTTGGAAATAAAGACATCTCTTCTGGAAAAGTATTTCAAAAGCAAAAAGGAGCCAAAGAAATAATTTTTGCAAAGCAATGAAGCAACCTGGATGGTGGGTGGAGAGATGGAGGCTTTAAAATACAATCTGCGAGGTGCCAAATTCAAAGAGTGGGGTCTCTTGCCCGGTTAAATAGCTTTCTTCTTTGTAACCAGGTGTTCCAGCACAAAAAGCCTCTCACTAATTCAGGGTGGGGGCTGTGAAGGCAAAAATTTACACAGGTAGGACTCCTCCCATTTAATCAAAATTCTAAAATCAACTTTAAGCCATTGGTTACTCAGAGGAAAACTGAACATTCAGATATAGCTGAGTTCTGACAAGGAAGATATATATAGTTTATACTTCATATACCCCATGATAGCTATTGCTTATGTATCACAATCTATATAAAAGCATAATTGTTATTGTCTGTTTTCCACTTGATATTTATAGAAAGGTAGATCAGTTTTGATTCCTTCTTGACTTCAGGTCATGAAGGTTAGGGTGCCTTTAAGAAACATGTAGTTTCACAAGCTAGGAGAGCCACATAGTTTATAGTCTCTTTTTGTATGACTTCTAGAGAAAAAGAGATGAACGTACAGCAAAAGCAAACAAGGATATGGTTTGTTTGGTAGAAATTACATGGAAATTGGCCAAATAACAAGCTCTTCCTCTAACTGTCCCTCCTGGACTATGAAATGGCTATCTCAGTAGTGGAAATGCCCCAAATGAGCAAGTTGTTCCTCCTCCATTTTGGCCAATGAGAAAGCCAGTGAGAATAACCACTACCTTATTCAGAAAAGGGAAGTACTTTGAGGGCAAAACCTTCCTCCAATTTTAGGTACTGACTGCAGAACAGATTGCACTAAACTGTTCAGTCCTTAGTACACAGAGGGTCAGCTGTGTTTGCTGAACAAGCAGAAATGTGCAGTTCAGATGTAGCCGGCAGTGGAGTGTCATCTTGTCCATCTTTACATATCATAGTTTTTCCCAACTTACTCTTCTTCTTTTTTTAAATACTTCTCAGTATGCAATATCAAGTGGCTCTTCTGTTAAGTGTGATTCACAAATACAAGCAAAACTGATGAATGAAAAATGAGACAACTAAAAAATAAAAAGAAAGAAAAAAAGAAAAAAGGGGAAAAAAGGAAAAAGTGAAAAAGCATCATTTTCCCTTTAATGGCTATGAATGCTGCAAGGTTTCTCTGGTGACTCTCTAGCATACCAGCTTTCAGCTTGAGGACTGCTGAAATTTTTCTCCTGCTTTAGTAACCTACAGAGCTTTGCAAAAGATATACTATTTTAAGGCATTTAGGACATTATGTCAAACTTCTGCATGTTCTCTTCTAAAGAAAATTTTCTCTTTAAATAAATTAATCTCACTTCCAACTTTGAAATGGTTAGTTTAAAATTCCTAGTATCAATCAGTAGGTTGCATTGTTGCATATTCTGAATATCCATCAGTAGTTTGTCTAATTTAAGAATAATAATTACTCTCATTGTTTCTAGACAAATAGTTGTGGCCATCATTGAAGATCAGCAGTAGATAATAATGTTCTAGGTTTCTTGGGGTTTGATCTTGAAACAAATCCTTTTGTTTCACTGAGTTTTCTCCATTTTACTGAGTTTTACTGAGTATTCAAATATAAATGGTGTGTTTTGATAGTTCAATGGAGACAGTCATATATTAAAGAGATTACTCAGTTTTCCGTTCCTCGAAGCTTCAGGGTGACATTTGTTGAAAGTATCTTGATAACTTTTATTACCCTGTTAATTTTTGCTTGATTTCTTTCAATGTCTTCAAGAAAATATTTTGTTAGAAATGTTTTTAATTTATTTAATTAAGAAAAATAAGTAAATTAGTCAGCAAATGGTGACTGTAAGAAAATAGGCTGCACCATATAAAATATATTTTAAAAATACAGATAATGAGGTGCATATTTATATGGAGATAAGTTAAAAACTGCTTTAAGCAGGCAAATGCCATCAGTTAAAGAGTAATGCAGTCAAGTTTCCTGGTGAAATAAATGCATTTTCAATTTAGTAAAAAGTGAAAGCTCAATTAAATTTATTTTCTATAAAATCAACTTTCATAGAAGCACTGAGCTCACTTTCTTTAGTTGAGATACATTCCCGATTTACCAATTACAAAATTCTTAAGAAGCATTTCCAATTTTATATACTGTGAAAAAGAATGATCTCTCTCTTTTTGTGGTAACACCGTTACCATCTCTTTTAAGCACACTTGTGTTCACAGGAGGGTACATGTGACTGCATATTTCAAAGGTCATTTCAGGTATCTTTTCAAAATAAGAGTGTTTTTTTTCCTCATCTCTTATATCTGGGATGAAAATAATGTTCCTGCATTGTATAAATCTCTTTCAAAAGATGTTTGATCTCCAGAATATCTAGCCTTAACTTCTGAAAAAGCATCGATATGAAGCAAGTGTTTTAAGAAAACAGGGAGAAAAGCAGTCATAGAAGCACTTCAGAGGACCAGCTGGATAAAATGACTGAGAGTAACTGAGCTCTGCTAGAGGGAGCTCTGCAGCTACATATTTATTCAAGTGAACTTTAAAAGAGTTTGCAGTCTACCTACTGTTGTAGGCAAAGTTAGTCGACACTTGGAGCAAGCAGCTTAAATAGTAGTAATAGCTAGAGCAGACAGAGCCTAAAGATCGTGGCATAAGATCCACAGCAACCAGATGTCAACGTGCCAAATAGCTAACTACAGGATCAGCTGAAGCCAACCTAAGAGGATGTCATAATGTATAAGAAGAGGATCACTTAACAACCTCTTAGTAAAAAAATACCCCAAAACCAAAAAACAACAAACAAACAAACAAACAAAAAACACCCAAAACAAAACAAAAAAACAAAAACAAAACAAAACAAAACAAAACAAAACAAACAAACAAACAAAAAAAAACAGTAGAAAACCAAGAAGATCCTGGAATATTACTATAGGTCCAACCTATCCCTTGAGAAGTGGGGGAACTTAGATGCTAAGAGCATAATTGCCTAGCACTTTGTTTGAAGTCCCCTCATCATAAGTATCCAGTTTGAGCTTTAACACTATTGATAAAAACAGCTTTCAGCTTAATGGTTCAGTGGAAACCCAGTGTTGAACCGTGTTATGGTGGCTGCCACATGTAATTTCCATAACACTGCCAGAATTATGATAAATTAACTTGAACTTGTCATAGCATCATGTTGCATGTCATCCTGAGCATAACATCTAGGTTACTAATGGTCTGTAAAACATTAATTTTTGCTTGGAACATTATTTTTTAAATCAAATTAGAGTCTGCTCTTAACACCTGTATGTTAAAATGGTAGTTCTGTTACAGATGTAAAAACACAGATAATGTTATATAAAAAAATACAAACTTTCTTTTGTATTTTTAAGCCTAAATGTAAAGAAAACATGCTTTTGTACAAGAAATGCAGTGAAAAGCCTGATATTGTGTTAGGCAAAACATCCATTGCTTTTATGATAGAATGAGACAAAGCATATGAGCTCTGATAAAGTTGCAATTTTTACTCATGTGTTTTAAGCTGGTTGAGAATTCAACTCCTTTTCTCATTTAGGTCATAAATTAGAGTCAAATTGTCCTGGTGCACTTCTGCTCCTTCCTTGGAAAGTGTGCTTCTTATCCACTGTTCATTTTGCTGCCTCCACACAGCTGTACAGCCGCAACCTCTTGGCGTCTGCTTTGCATTAGCAGGCCCTGGCTTTGTTAGCAGTCAAGGCAGCACAAAATTCTCTTGTGTGAAGCAGCCTCACTGCAAAACCTGTGTGAGGCAAGAAAGTATTCTGACATTTTACCGTGCTAAATGTTCTAGCCACTAAACTGTGTTGCCAGCAGAACTAGTTAAGGCTTCTTTCAGAGGACTGTGGGCTACACTACAGTGCTATGCACAGAGGTAGCCTCTAAATGAAAGAAAGTACAAACTAAAAAAGTGTCTTAAGGCATCTTTTTTTTCTCACAAACAGAGAGAAGGAAAAGGTTCCTTCTTAGTGCTTTTGCTTTTAGTTTATCTTGTTACTGACTACTGTCTGAATCTCCCATATACGTATTACTGTGCAGAAGATAGACTAAGTGTTAAAAATCAGAGGAAAACCCCTGACTTTTACAGAAATTAGTGACAGGCTTCATCTTCCTATGCTGTACTTTACTTACAGTAAAGTAAACTTTACTGTAAAACTTCATTGAACACAACATATCAAGTGGTTCCAGGAGGAGCTTATTTCTGTGAATGAGAGCATATAAGCAGTTGTAAGGTAAATAAAAGGACAGCATGATTGAATTTTTCCCCCCTTAAAAATGGGAAAATACTGCCATTCTAATTTAGAAATTATTTAAATAGGGTATTTTAGCAAAGAATTTGTTGTTAAAAATATCACAGAAAAAGATCAAAATAACCAGCTGAAACAATGGCCTCTTGAGTCTAAGCATCTTAACAGATGGTTTCTATTAAACTTCTATTGCTTCTTCAAGAAGAACTGCTTTAATGTCTACTACAGTTTTATTATTATTATTATTATTTTGAGAACATACCTACAGTATTTTAGACGTATAATATAAGGGTAAAACTATGCCAAAAATCTGACAGAAGTATTTCTTACAGCCTTAACGTCTACTCTTTTTTTCTGCTGCTGATTTAGGTCACGTTTTCATTTACTTTCTACTACTGTTGGACTTGATGAACGATTCTGTTCAACAGGAGGCTCTTTCAACACAGTTCAGTTTCTTTTCAGTGTTTCCTCATGCTTTTCTTCAACAGCATATTTGAAGCAAAAGTGCTTTAAAATATTTTGTTTCCTTGGATTTTAAAAAGCACAAGTATTTAGGATGTACAAGAAGGCATCCAGCAACCCTTATGGAAACTTGTTGATGTAGAGTTTGGTCCTGATCCCAGACAAGAAAACTCTCATGACTTTAAATCCTTTGTAAGCATAAGAAATAACTATGTAATGTACTTATCTTGTATTATTTCATAGGAAATGTGTTCCAAAATGACTAAGTGATGTAAGTCAGTATTGGTACATTGTATTCCAAGACAATATACCATTTCTTCTTCTAAAATACATGCTATACAAAAACAAAGATACATATAAATATGGTAGATTTTAATATATTCAGAATACCAGTGGAAGCAAGGCAGTTAGCAGAAACAATATAGCACACAGAGCACTCTTTGATTTCCACTATTTTGCTGCTGCAGTCCAATTAAGAACCAGAATTAGGGCTTCCTGGTATCTCTGAGTGACTCTAGGTATTAGCTGAAATTAACTGTATTTAAACATCCATAATTTGTATTTGAGGGTGTTCTCTGTCTCTGCATGAATTCCCATTGTTTTCAGATTCAGCATAGGGAAACATTAGGGTGATTCTCCTCAAGATATTCTGTAGTCATAAGCCAGAGTGATGGCTACCCACATGGGACTTTTATTAACCTGTGACAGCTTTAAGTCCTGATTCTTCCAAATGGCCTTCAATTTCAATTGCTCATTGAAATGGTAGCTACTGTCTTTTTAGTAAATCTCTCTGTTTAATAGCCAACAAATAAATAGAATGAACTTCTAAAAAGATGAGACTGTGGACAAAAGTTTTTTAATAAACTTGGTAAAGTAGTTCCACAGGGAGCACAAAACATAGTACCAAAAAAAATATTCACCTGTTTCTCTAATGATCTCACCTTATCTAGTCTAACTAAAAGCAAGTATAATGATCTCACCAAATGTCTGCCTGCAAAAATATCATGATTACTACTAGCACTACCTTTTGAGGTGATAGTTCATGCCACTCACGTGAGAGGAAGTCAAACTGAATTTCATTGTCATCTATTCTGGTTTTCCCAACCTCAGGATTATGCAATACAGAATAGAAAATACATGTGTCAACAGAGTACAGGCATATTTTCATGAGCCACAGTCTGGAGAGAAGTGAAATGTTTGCTGGAGGGGTTAGGGTCTCAAGCTCTGTAGGGGGTAGTTATAAAGATTATCATCATCATCATCATCATCATCATCATCATTTTGTTTTCTCATGCATTTACATTTTCCTCTGTGTCCTTCTAATTTTCTGTCTTTTTTCCCTTCATGCTAAGGGAAGTGGGACTTGTCTCAGTCATGGTTTAGTTAGCCTTCTGAGCACTTTTATCATTTCTGCTTTCTACTTGTCTCTAGAAACTACATAGAACAACCTTCCTGCTCTCCATTGCAGTGTCCATCACCAAAGTGATTAAGGTAGCATTCAGTATTGCTGTCCTTTAATCTCTTTGGGCCATGGGTAGATCTACAGCCTCCAAACCACATGGATACATGTTGGGTGTGTATTCAATAGCAAAAAAAATTGTGTATTTTCAGTGTGAAAATCTAGGAGCAGATACAAACTTACAACTCTATGTGAAACTAAAGTACTGTAGCACATGGCAGTCAGAAACAATTCACTTTTTATGGTAAATATATGTCTGAATTAATTGAACAGGAACATGGCATTGAATGATAACAGAATAAGATCGCAGTAAGTCTCTCTTACTCTCCAAAATATGCACAAGTACAACAGTCTGGAGGAAAGAAAAAATACAAAACAAAACAAAAAATCTTTGTGTTACGGATAGGGTACTTAGCAGAGAGCTAAAAACCCCACAATATGACATCACAACTGCTAACTGGAGTCACTCAGCTCTGCGTGGGAGTTTCTTAAAAATACCAAAGAGAGAATGTATAATGTTAAACTTAAAAACAAAATAGCCAATGGGTATTTTAAAAAACTATTGAAAATCAGTGTTATCAGAAAAAAAAAAAATATTTGTTCTGTCAGGGACAACACAAGACTGAACAAGAAATTGTTGAGTCTAATGGAATTTTTAAAGATTATTTAAAGAAAAATTAAGCAAAATAAAACCACAACAAAAATCAAAACTAAGATAAGAGTCTGGAAGCTATAGAACTAAAATAGAAAATTAGAGTCTTAGTAATAGCTAGAAATAAAATAGAAGGTAGAATGAAAACTGTTGCTAACCCTCTAGCCATACAGATTTCTTCTATTTAGCCATGCAGATGGTAGATTTTTCATTAACTTCAATAGCTGTGGGATCAATCACTGATTTTCACTTTCCAAAAGCCCAAGCAACACCTGGGACAAAAATTAGGAAAGTGGTAGTGAAGGAAAGAGGAAAAAAAATGTTTGATTAAATGAACAAACAAAAAGTTAAGGCTGAGGCTCTAAACAAGACTGAGTTTGTGCCCACATTGCAGTTCCTAACTTTTATGTACTTGAACATCTAGTAAGATGACTGATGTCTTCTGAGCTATTTATTTATTTATTTTCTCTTTTCTATACAGTGTGTCAACTGCAATCAAACCTGGTCTAGTCCCTTTTCTTGGCAGGGAGGTTGAAACTGGACGATTATAAAGTCGCTTCCAACCCATTATTTGGTTCTATGTCTATGGTTCTGTGAGAATCTAATTCTATAAAACCGACTATATATGTTATCTCAGTGACCAATTAATTGAATTTCTGTCCTGGAAAATCTTCTGTATCCCTTCACATGCTGGTGTCATTCTTTTCATTCACTACTATCACCTGGGAGAAATATCGCATCATATTTTTCTGCAGTTGTCTGAAATTAAAATCTTAGTTTTACAACATCAAGTGCCTGGAATGGGTTATAATGTGCACCTAGATCAGCCATTTTCATATACCAATGTATACCTCATTTCTGGCACTTTCTGGTATCTTTTCAAAACTGATTCATGTAGGAGAAATTTGGGTTTGAAGTTATTTTGTCTTGGAGATTTATTATCTTGGTATTCCATACAAATTTGTTTTGCTTCATGCAGTGGTTTTGCTTTCTGTTTGGGGACAATAAATGCTCATGTTTTTCAACTTCAGGTGATGCGAAGGTGTTTTTAGAAAGATTCAGTTTGCATTTAATCAACCATACAGAATCCATAGTGAGCATAATGTGTTTGTTCATAGTCTGAGAAAAGGCATACCAAGAAATTTGTATTTTTCTCAGTACAAACTGAGTTTTCCAGCTGTAAGGTGCCAGGAACAATCTAGAGGTATGGCTTAATTGCAAAGAAAGATATTTGCCTGAATTGCCATTTTTCCCCTTCAATCATAACAACTTTTTGAATTTGTGCCATGAAAGTTAGAGTGAACTCAATGTCCAGTTTTGTTCTGGACATACATTTGAAGCTTGTGTTAGATCATGTTCAACAAAAACAAGGACACCAGGAACAATTTAAAATCCACTGAGAGCATGAATCCTTTCCCCCGGGCACACCCCCAAATATAATACTTTCAGTAGGTTTTAGTAAGTGATTGTGAAAGGCATCTGGACCATACAGACACACAAAGGAAAACAGGATCTAACTATTCACTCCAGAGGAATAAATAGGGTCTTTACCTTTGAGTGTGTTTGGAAATTTGTCTACCTGGACGTTATGAGGAGTGAATATGGAAATAGGAAGAAAAACCAAGAAACAGTCTTTAAAGTAAAAAAAAAAAAAAAAAAGAGAAATTGTGGTAATGATTAAGACAAGCAGACCTAATACAACAAGTGTCAAGTAAGTTGAGTAAAACACACTGGAATGACAGAATTTGCTCTAAAACCAGGTATGTACAACTGGCAAGTGACAAACCTGCTCATGCAGCAGTAGGATTGCATGCATGTAGTCCTGTATATCCCCTAGGGAAAGAACTGGAAAGTCCTTGAGTATTATACTTGAAAATTTCATCAAAGAACTAGGCCCTTTGGTTTCACTATAGCACAACAAAAACAGGATATTGATCATTTGTAACCCAAACAAGGTATGTCCGGCATCAGAGGGCAGGAAATATATCAGTCATCTTCATCAGTTCTGCCAGGATTATCCTAATAATGATTACAATTTAGCACAATTGTATTGGAGTTTCTTTTGTGAGAAAGATACGTTTCTTAAGGATTTCACATATACTGATAAACACTTTCAGAAAAGACTACAGTAGGCCCATCTGGGATCTTTAACTGTGGAGAACCTTTCATTAAAGAGGACTTAGCATTTCTCATGAATAAACAGTCAATTCTAACTGGAATGCTGGAGAGGTTCTCACCTACTATGGTAGCCCTCTTCTGGGAGTAGCTGTCTTTGAGTCACATGGGAACCAATGAAATTATGGAGATAAAAGTTCAATATCAAAATAACAAAATCAAAATAGAAACCCAACCTTTGTATCGCATATGGAAGTTAAATGAAAGCTGAACGTTGCAGATGTTTCTTTCTGAGAAAATTTTCCTAAGAATCCGTGTAATCTTCTCAGTGGGAAGGTCCAGGTCAGAGTCCCCAGTTACAACACCCTATTAGAAGGTGGGGCAATGCCATTAGCTCTTCTGATGAGTTTTTGCAAGGCTAATTCTGCTTATTTTCATTCCCCATGAACTCGTTTGCAGGCATGCAAACAAGAGACAAGCTGACTACTGTTGTTGTACCCCGTAAATTACAATACGAAGCTGGGTAATAGATACAGACACCACTATTTTATTGCTATCATACATCGTCTTGAAAACAGGAGTACAAGACCCAGGAGATTGTTTTTAATCTATAAATAATGTAAATAAATTAATCCAAGTTTGATTTATCTTTGCATGTTAGACTATGGTTGTAATCTCTCTTGTTCAATTACCATCAGTGGCTAGAGTTTCCATTCTATTCCCATTTATTGTGAGGTAGTAAGCAAGCATTGGCATAGGCACAGTATTTTACCACAAAATATAAAATAGGAGAAAAAAAATTCCTGTACTTCTTTGCTCTGAATATGTGTTGTTATAGGAGGAATAGCAAGTTGGTAAACAAAAAAATTGTCAGTGCGCAAAGAATTGAGAACAAATGAAGTGGTATCTTGCTCTCTCCCAGTAATCTCATCCATCATAAGTAACTTGTGTGTTTGGCTTATTTATCAGTTTAGAACTTCCCTAGTGCTTCTAGTCTCACCAAGAGATACTGTTGACCAAAACTCAAGCCAAAAAAACATTTGTCCTTTCTGAATCCAGCTTTTAGTTTGCAAGCCAGAGCTCAGTTCTGAGTTTTAGTGTGTTTATCCAAGTATAACAAAAACCCCTCATCATGAAACACTCAACCAGCCCCAAGAGCAGACAATTACTTGGAACTAGTCACTGACTGAGATGTTACAGATGTCATGGAAAAGAAAACTTACATAATTTTCTTGAGCTGTCATGGCATTAGGTAGTCTTTACCAGTGTCTTCGTCACTGACACTCTAGTTATCTCCTGTGATACTTCAGGACATGGCTATGCTAAGCCTTGAAAAGGATTATTAGGTATTATTGCACCTACAACTTTGAGAACAGTGGTTTACCAGTGTCTCAATTGGCAGCAAAACAATTTTTTTCTGAGCTATTTATAATCAGTCTGGATCAGCAAGTGGTTCAGACAATAACAAGGAAATCCTTAATCATTATGTATTTTGGTGATTTCTAATTAGAATTTATATATAATATGGTTTCTGTATGTTGCACTGTTGTTATCTCCAGACCTGTATGAAAAGCAAGATCCAGAGAAAGGCATGATAAAAAGCAGGGTCCATAACAAACTTAATTATTCCTTTCATTGCTCCTTAGAGAAAGTATGAATTTTTGAAGCTGTTCAGAGGATTTGGTGTTCATATAGGTACTACAATTTCCCAGGGCAATAAGATTATTCACATTTGATTTGTTCAAGTAGAAGCATTTTACTCAGCTAAATAAAATTATTTAGGTACTTAATTTAAAATCAAATTTTGCTATTTAGCTAAGTAGAAAATGGAAAATCTCTAAAATACGCATGTCCAGTAACCTACTGGAGTAAGGGAAGTTCATCTGTCAGTTAAATTTGTTGGGATTTTTTACCCATGGTATATGCCATACATGGAGGTAAATTGCACCAGAAATCAAGAGCAGAATGCTACAAACATCCTCAGAAAGTCTGAGGATATCTTATAGTTTATAATTTAGGTAAAGTATGTAATTCAGTAGTGAGGTTAGTGCGCTTAGAATGTACCCCTAGTAAACAAGTGGTGTCTCTGCCCTAATATTGAAGTGAATATTAATATTCGTAATTGTACCTGAAAATATAATGTTATATTAAACCACAACTTCCAGCTAATCCAACACCCAAATATTAAATGAAATACAGTGTTCAAAGAAAGGAACTGAAATTAATAGATGCTGTTGGGTCTAGCAGTTCAGGCTTGGTATCAGAAATGCTAGAAAAGCCCAGCAGGAAAAGAAGTCACAGCAGCAGCAGCTGCTGAAAAGGTGGCAGAGATTGTAATGCAACCTACATTTGATGAATCCTGATGCAGCCTGATAGGCATGAGAAAGGGACCCAGCTGGACATTTACAAGTTCAAATTTTAGTCTTGTTTTTGTTAAGAGTACAACCAAGGTACATTACTTCTACCATGTCTATGCAAAAAATATGTCTGTTCTGGTTTTAGCTTGGGTAGAGTTAATTTTCTTCATGGTGGCTGGTATGGGGCTGGTTAGGATTTGTGCTGAGCACAGAGTTCATAATACAGAGATGTTTTGTTATTGCTGAGCAGGGCTTGCACAGAGGCAAAGCCTTTTCCGTTTTTTGCGTTGCCTCGATGGTGAGGAGACTGGGGGTGCCTGGGAGGCTGGGAGGAGACACAGCCAGGACAGGTGACCCAACCTGATCAAAGTGGTATTCCAAACTGTGTGGCATCATGCTCATTTTATAAAGTGGAGGGAAGAAAGAGAAAGCAGGGGAACAATTGGAGTGGTGGACATTTCCTTGTAACTGCTGTGCATGATGGGGCTCTGCTCTCCTGGGGAAAGCTGAGCAGCTGCCTGCCCATGGGAAGCACTGAATGAATTCCTTGTTTTTCTTTGTTTGTGTGCATAACTTTTGCTTTCCCTATTAAACTGTCTTTATCTCAGCCCATGAGCTTTGTACCTTTTACCCTTTCAATTCTCTCCCTGATCCACCTGTTGGGGGAGTGAGCCCAACTGTGCCACAGGGGAGGATTTTGTAGGACTCTGCAGGGAAGATTATGAAGTTCTCCTGACCTGGGGCAGTAAATTAGTGAAATTCTGTTTTCATTTTTAACATAATAATTTCTAGTTCCATACTCTCATACCATCTAGCCATTCTGCCTTGGCCCTTGAATTCAACTTTAGCATTGTTCTGGAAAGGTAAAGTACTGATTTAATTCAGGTTCATTCCTCTATTGTTCTGCCTTTCAGTTCTGTCTTTGCTCCATAGTGTTACCACATTTATGTTCCTTCTGTTTGCATGAGTAAAGAAACTTCATAGCTGGATTAAAATTTTTGGGCAAGGTCTTCTGGTTCTGTTTTTGACTCCATGCAAATATATAAATTCTGAGACTATGGTACACATAAAACCACTCTATTTGTTCAGAAGAAAATAGCCTTGATAAGGTGTTGCATGTGAATTCGTTTATGGTTATATTTCTTATATTTTATAAATTTTTTTAGAATCCTGCAGAGTTACATTCTTTACACAGAGAAGCATGCTGTGAAATGCTGAATATGTTTTTTGAAGATTAAACACTTTGGTTGCTTGATCTACAAATATTACCCTTGACTATAATTTTTCATTGTGCAAATGCATAAAAGGTCATGGGTTCTGCTTTGTGATGGCCCAGAGCTGACAGTGAACTGACTGACTTAATTTGCACACAGTCCTGCCACTATCTTGAAAGAGACAGGAAAAAATATTAGCACTAGAAAAAAATGTAGTTCAAACATCATGGGTAATTTCATGATTTTTCTCTAAAGTTGATGAAAGTGATCTTGTTCCTTTTGTGTCCCCTACTCACATCCCTAAGTAACAGCCAATGGCATTACATTAAAGTAAAAAACAAACCAGCTGATAACATAGTGCCAGTTACAGGTCGTTTTCACAGTGAGGCTGAGGCTTTGTGTAAGAAACATCCGATGCTTGTGCTAGGAGAATGGCTGGACATGAAAATCAGACAAACTCATGAATAGTAATGAAAGTGAAAGGAAGAACCTATTATCTTCAGTAATCAAATTTTAATAACAGTTATTTTGAAGCAGGCAGTCAAGTGTGGGGGAGTGTAAGACAGCCAGAAGACAAATGACACAGTGATGATAGTGAAAGAAATCTGAACACTGAGTTTTCTGTGGCTTTAGTTTTGGAGCAGTAATAGTCATGTTACCTGTGGACATTTTGTATCTCAAGAAAGCCCTGAAGTTATATTCACTGATCAGTTCTTACAATATAGGGGAAAAAAAAAAAAAAAAAAAAAAAGGCTGACACAACTTGTTATTAGTATCTTGGTACTATTCATTTAGATCAAATAAATCATTTCTATTAACTGTGAACAGCTAGGGCATTGTAATTACTGCTTAGCCTACATTTTAACAGTTGAAGTTACATTGAAATACATTGTCAATCACTTCTGATAAATTTAAAAATCCATTTGAAAATATTATATATAGATTAATTGGACCAATTACATTTATTTATTCAATTTTACAAGTTTATTCAGGAATTTGTATTTACAGGTCTGGAAATTGTAATTAATCTGCCATCAGTTCCAAGCTCTCATGCATACATTTTGGGTGAAAGTTATTCCATTTAAGTTTAACTACTTGATTATTTCTACATGGTATTCTTCATCGTAAAACAGTTACTTTAAGTTGGTATGGAACCAGTGAAATTGATCCCAAGGATCAAATTGATCCCTAGGACCTTTTTCTATATACTGTTTAGCCACAAACTTTTTTCTACTTTATAAAATTATTTTTATTGTGAACTACCTATGATTAAAAGTGGTTCATTAAAATTCCTTCGAGAGATTCAGTCTGGACACCACACCACCAACAGGATGACAATGCCTTCTGGGAAAACAAAACCAGTAGATGTATTGGTATTTTCTTGAACAGTCATCCTTTCAATGTTGATAGCAATTTAAATGAAGTAAGAATCACAGTATTTGGGGATTTGCACCTCCTGCATATGCTGCACTTCTATACGAGTAAAGGATTTTCAGGAAATATTGGTGGGTTCTTTACACTGTCTGGGAAAGATAATACTCCCTTGGCCAACCTTGAGGAAAAGGTAAGTATTCAAACAGTAGGGAAAAGCTGGCAATAGGGATGATCTAATAGAAGAGTTCATAATGGTAACTCAGGCAGTTATTTTCTAAACCAACACCCTTTTTCAGTTTGGACACAAGTAGTAATGGATATCTTCTGAGTTAACTGTGAGCATCTAAAGCTGTGTGGGCTAAAGTACAGCTTACAAGGTTTGTCAAAGCCAAGGTCAGCAGACGCTCCCAAAAATACTAAATGAAGTTTTGAGTTTGGTTCCCAATAGATTTACAGGGTTAGAAAGGGAGTTTTGTATTGCCCTTTTTTTTTCCTTAGAAGCTAATGAACTCTTCAAAGACAGAAATCTGTTTATTCCCATTGGCAACCAATAACCCAAACGAAATAGATATGCATGTTCCTTTGGGATTTATACAATTTGCTCTAGCATTTATATTACTGGCTTGTACAAAGGAAAGAAATAGTAGTTTGAGCTCATAATATGTTGGGCAAAATATCAAGAAGATTAGGCCACATGGTAGAGCAAAGTCTGATGAAAAACATACATTTACTGCAGAGAAATTTTAATGCCAAAAATCTAAGAAAATCTACAGCAAAACAGTGTCTGCCTTGTATCATGGTCTTTTACCCCATCTCCCTCTGTAAGATTTTCTTAGGAGGAAACTGGGCCCTAGCAAAAAGGATCTGAATAGCAGATTATTTCAAAAAGATTAGGAGAATTAATGGAGGCATAGAGAAAAGATAGAAACAAAGACAATCTAGACCATTTTTTTTTAATTAGCAAGAATATTAATATTTTCCTGTTCCATAAAGTGATGGCTGCCACAAATGCTAAAGAAACTACAGATGTTGAAGGAGAGCATCAAATGTTTAAGATGTTTATGATATTCATTATTATGACCTCATTTGTGATTGAGTCTAATATTAATTATGCTCTGCAGCTGGTAGTCCACCATTTCCCTAGGGAATAAGGAAAATGCTTCCAATACATCACATCCTTGAAAAAAAAAGCTCCATGTTAGACAAACTGTTCCTTCACATGTTGCAAGGCTGCAACTTTTCTCTGCACTGCTCAGCAAGGAGTCATAACCCAAAACACAGCTGCTCTCTACAGGATGAACAGCCCAACATCTGCCTCCTCACTAGCCATAACTATGCTGGTGGCACCCCTTTTTTCACAGTTGTCACCCCAGGGAGCATGCGGCCGAGAAGACTGAATAGATATCAAGCATGGCTGTGCAGGACACAGCCTTTACTTTCAACCTTAGCTAAGCTGGGCTCAGTCCCTGTGTGCTGCAGAACTCACCCTCACAAGCCCTGCTTCATCCAGAGCACTGTCACCCTCTCAAATACGTTTTGGCACGCTGGGTAATATCCTGTTTCCTACTGACACAGAAGCATGCTGGGAACAGTTACGTCTGTTCAATCTAAATTATTTGTACATTTAGTTTGGTTCTTATTAGTTCAAATCCTTCAGCTCTGATAGTACCATTTGATTATGGTTCTTTCACTGACTTGCTTTCCATTTCTATTGTACCAAGATACAGACAAAAATGCATTTTTCTGCCCTTAAACTAAGAGAGGTAACTAGTCATTCTGTCTTTCAGACTGCACTGAAAAAAGTAGGATCGCCTCCCTGTTGCAGACTTCATCTCCTGTGTTCATTCTCCTGGCAAAGTCACTCGTTCTAAGTGGGATCCTTTGCTGCATACTTACTCAGAGAAATATTTACTCAACTTTGAAGATGCTGTCACAAGCACTGTCCCTGTTGTAACCTCTTCATCATTTTTTTGTCATCCTTGGAGAGTTCTGAACACAGTCTCAGCAATGCACAAGAGTGTCCCAGAATGGTCAAGATCCATGGAATTTTAACCAGCCTGGAATTTTACTGGAATTTTAACCTTTTTAGTACTGCCTAAACAGATGTCAGTAGTCTTTTGTCATTTCCTGAGATCTTCTGACTTACTTCTGACTCTTGTCATCACAGCAGCCCTTGCCATTCATCATGTCATTGTCTGCAGAACTGGTTTAAACTTCACAGCTTCTTTTGCCCATTAAATCCTCCTCACCCAACTCAAATCCTGTCCCTGCTTCTGTCCTCTTCACCCCTGTGCCTTCCTCAGCTCCCATGTTCTTATTATTCATACTCGGCTGTAGAGGAGAGTTGACTCAGAGTTGTATGTGTGGCCTTAGCCAGGTGAGGCTGAGGTGAGCCAAAGTGAGCTGCATTGCACGAACAGTAAAACAAAAAAATATGTATATTAGAAAGATCCCTATATATACAGATTTGTATGAAGTTCTTCAATGCAGTTGTGCACTCTTTCATACCTGCCAAAGCCAGGTTTTTTCCATTCTTAGCAGGCAGGCAGACCATAAGAGTCTGAAAAGTTGGTTAAATAAATAAATAAATAAATAAATAAATAAATAAATAAATAAATAAATAAAGCAGCCCATTTGGAAATGAAAAAAAAAAAGTGAGACATGCTGCAATAAATTCAAAACAATATATGCAAGGTTTATTTCAACATACATAAACTTTTCAAAAGAAGTAGAAATCAGATTGAACACACAAGCTAATCTAATTTTTCTGACGTGAACAAAATAAGCACTAGCATAGCATAATGTGTCCATTTGAGCATTTACTATAAGTTAAATATTTTATTTCTTCTCTAGTCAAAATAGAATTATCACTTAAAATGTTAGATGCCATGCTAAGTCACAAGCAATTTCCCTTCTCAATAAATCTCCACGTTTTGCGTATGCTTCTGTTAGTAAATGCAAAAGGATAAGGAATATTTTCATTTACTTGTGCTCTGTCTTTATAATAATTTTATTCCTCTGTGCATTTTCAGTTGTACTAATATTGGCTGATTGAGCTTCACCTTATCTGCAGGAGGTTTATTCTGCTGTGGACAAGTCTCACTCAGAAGCATCAGATTTAACATGTTTACATGTTACAAATTGCATTTGTGCCTTCAGGTCTCAGAGCACCCCTGAAGATCCCAAAGTTCCCAGCGAATCCACCTTGCCGTCCCTTGTCCCTTGTAAGCAGAATAAAACCAAGCCAAGTTCAAGATGCTAAAAATCCTTGCAAGAGGTGACTTAAGGGACCTTCTCAGAAAAATGTCAACCCTTATGTGCCAGTTGTCTCCTGTAGAATATCACAAGGGGGAAATGGAGGCTGCTGAGCTCCAAACAGTGCTGCATCCCTGTGCTCTCCTCCATCTCTGTGGCCCTCTCATCACAGGATCGTAGAATGGTTGCCTTGGAAGGAATCTTAAAGATCATTTAGTTCCAATTCATCTGTCACTGGCTGAGACACCTTCCACTAGACCAGGTTGCTCAAAGCCCCACCCAACCTGGCCTTGAAGACTTCCAGGGATGTGGCATCCTCAAATTCTCTGGCCAGTTGTTGTCTTTCTGGATATCAGTCTGTCTTCCAATACTGTATCATGCTCCAGTTATCTTCTCCTTGTCATCTTTTCAGAGACATCTGAAAATTCTTACACATGTTGCACCCGATCTCCACTGTTAAGAGAAACCCTTAACCTCTTCATGCTTTAGGTAGAAGATCAGATCTAGGACTTTGTGTGTGACGTAGATTTGAAAACAAACCAGCACTAGCTATGCTTATGGCTCTGTACTTGATGTGAGGAATGGCCTGGTGTCTACCAGATGAACTTGTGTGAGGAGTCTGTTACAGCAGCTCTCAGTGGGCACTCCTGGCACAAACTTGAAACAGACTGCAGCATGTGCCTGCCACGAAGGAGACAACACACGTAACTCTTCCGTGTCAATAGCTGTGGAATGGACTGATGTTTACACATCAGTAAATTTTTAAAAAATGATGTTTTTTTAAATGGCATAGGACCCTCAATCATGAAAGAGAGAGGCTTCCCACAATTCCTGACAGGAAAACAGTTAAATAAACCAGGTGGCCATATCGTTTTTAAGCTGGACAACGTGTACATATGTTTCCCTTTAGTGCAAGTCTGGATAGAGAAATTATCTTCAAATTGAATTAAATGTGACAGTAGCTGCGTTTTACATATGATGCTTTAGGTAAAGCCTACAGAATTCTGAACCAAAAAAGTGCAATGTAATAATGATTACCTGTTCCCTCTTCTTAAAATTCCCAAATTTTATTTTTGTAAGAAATTCAACCCCCTTGACAGATCTTAATTTTTGTTTCTCTGAAATTCCAGGATTGATGTTAATCCAGCAGCAAAGTATCAAGAAAGTCAAGTAATATATGATAAGAAACAACACTCAAAGGTTAAAGCTCATGTTCTCAACTGTTCAGTTACTCCTGTGGAAATGAAATAAACCTGCTTCACAAACTTAAACATAATCTGAAAAAGTGACAGTGTGGTCTGTATATTCCAAAAATATTTGTATTTCTAGATATAATAAACACTTCATATAAAAATACACTCATTTGCTGTGTTCAGCCTACTCTGTGTGTCTGAGTGATCTATTTGTCCCCTAAGGATTTTGTGGAGATTTTAGGTAACTTCTTAGGAAAAGCTTTGTCAAGGGGAACATGCAGCATAGGTGTTTGTCATGTATGCAACAAACCAAACATTAATTCTGCAGTATTTATAAGTTAGTTGCATCGCATAGAAGAGACCCACAGAGGGGAAAAAACTGAGAAGACAACTGTTACAAGGGAAGTAAAACAAGATTTCTTAATAAAAACATTCCCATCATGGGAATAGCCATGTCACAAGAGGAAAAGACATGAGGACGTTTTCCCAGCTGTCAGTGAAGATGAACACAGAACAAGAACAGATCATTTTAGTCTAGATAGCACAAGAAAGAGCATACCAACCCACTGTAGTAGCACAACGGGATTTTCAGAGTCAGATTTTTATGAGGCACAGCCCTGCTGTTATTTGCAGGAAAGCTACTAGGTGAGAAACCACATTTACCAGCCATTTATGGGGTTTGTAATGGATACAGCTCTGCTGGTGATACTGTGCTAATTTAGTAGAGATTCAGGCTCTGCTAAGCACAAATAACATGCCATATTATGTGCAGTTAAGACAAGATGTTTGAAAGCAGAGTACTCCATGAAGTGTGTCAGATACTTTTGATGTATATGTGATGTATGTCAGTGACTTAGATTTGTGGATTCCCCCTCAGGCACAGACATTACTTTTCCTAAAGCTGTTTAAGGGATCTCTTCGGTTTAGTAGGAGTGCTAGTTCTAGTGTAATCACTTAAAGTGTTCTTACACAAATTGGCAGGTTCATCTCACTCCTTCTCTTCATTTTGTAGGATGCTAGGATGAAACTTGTCTCAGTTCATGTCCACTAAGTTTTCAGGACTGTTTTCATAAGCTGTTACTATTGTTTTCCCCTGCTAGATATATAGTACATTTTTTATGAATGGGAAAATACTTCAGACACTGTACCATATTGATTATTCTCTTTGTCATTTTTTGACTCTTTGGTCCTTCTGCAATTTCTTTTTTCCTCTGACAACACTTTCAAATATTACAGGCTCACTGCATCCAGGTTTCTATTAAATATGACAGCTGTACTTGGCTGATGCCAAAATATAATTTGAGCAAAGTATGAATGACAGCACCTGATTTCTCTAATGATGCTTTGCTACTGAGGTAGTTTTCCTTTTGGACTGGGGTAAGTGCTTTTATATCTCATCCTAACTTCAGTACCTGAAGTCACTGTCTTTGGTCTGTGCATTATACATTGCTGCTATGTTAGATATGCAACGTCTTGAAAAATAGAGTTCCAAATCATCTATTTTCTAGCAAACTTACTTTTGTAAAATCAAGTTTATGGGTTCTTGGTGAAGTTCTGGGGTCTGTAGCTGTATTGTGGGTGTTGACTCTCAAACTGATTTGGGTATGTGCGGAGGGTGGATTTCCCACCTCCGCAGCAAGCAGGGCTGATGTAGAGGAATGAGGCGGTTCCACCCCTATGCTGCTCCTGCCTCCCAGCCTGGCTCCACCTGCCGTGGGAGGACCTTGGGGAAGAAGCCTCTGGGCCCGCCCCTGAGCTGAGGGACAAGGCATGCCCAGGGCTCAGGAACCGCCCACCTCTCCAGCACATTCCTTACTGTTATGTCTGTGATTGGTTACTTTGAACTGTACTCCTCCCTTTTATGTATGGATTGGTTATTGTGAGCTTGTACCCTCCCTCTCCCTCCTTCCTGATTGGTCACCCCTGTGCATACTTAACCGGCTGTAACTGACAGTCGGGGCCCTTTTCCTTCCCTGCACTCCCCCGGGCCAGAGGATCTCCGGGCACCCCTCGGGGGTGCAGAGGAATGGGTCGGCCCTCTCCCTGCTCTCCCCTCCCGACCACCGACAACCCTTCCCTACAATAAAGAGAGCATAGGGAGAGAACAACTCCCACCAGCCTTTTGCCTCCCGCGTTGTTCTTCCACCGGCGTGCGGACCCTCAAGCGGCGGAGAACCCCTCAAACTACTCTATTTTATTGATTACAACAGGTATGGTCCCACTTATCCTTGGTCAATGTACCAGTTTTTGCCTGCTTAGCTTTGGAGATTGAAAGCTTTTTTCCAGACTGGAAAACATAATTATTTTGAGGGGTTTTTTTCCCATAATTTATGACATATGCAGGAAAATATGACAGGGTCTTGTAAATATTTTGCCAATCATTTGTTATTGTTCTAGAACCTCTCTCTGGTCCTCTTTTCAATGGCCTTGCAAAGGTCCACGACAGGCGAGAATTACATTCTCCAACGGAATTGTAGGTAAAGAATCAGATTCTTCCAAAATGTTACCTGCCTTGTATTTTCAAACACATCTTGTTCCTTTCCCATGGTAGACAGTTTTAGCTCATAATATGAATACCAACAAATTACTTTCTGTGGCACTTACTAAATACAGTAAATGCTTTAGTCCAAGACATTTTTTTAAAATAAAGCTGCTGTCTGAAAATCGTAATTTGTACCATTATGGTACCCATTTATTTGTTAAGTACAGAATATGGGACTCCTCAGGAGCCTGATTTTGCAGTTCTGCATCCTCCAGCATCTCACTTCCAGTCACCTTGCACCTGCATATGAGATGGTGCCACAGCAAGTGATATTATCCTTTGAATAAGAGGTCTTTTAACAGTCATAATAATGTCTCTGAAAATACAATATATTTTCTAAGAATATATAGCGTGCTGTGTCCCGTTCTGGGCTCCTCAGTACAAGAGACACATGGAGCTCTTGGAGCAGGTCCAGCAAAGGATAATATAGATGGTTAAAGGACTGGAGCATCTCTCTTATGGAGAAAGGCTGAGGCAGCTGGGCCTTTTCAGCCTTGAGAAGAGATGACTGAGAGGGGTCCTCGTTGATGTCTATTGGTATATGAAGGGAGGGTGTCAGAGGATGGAGCCAGGCTCTTCTCAACAGTGCCCAGCAATAGGACAAGAGGCAATGGGCAGAAACTGATGCACAGGAAGTTCCACCTGAACATTAAGAACTTCTTTACTGTGTGAATGACCGAGCACCAGAACAGATTGTCCAGAGAGGCTGAGTCTCCCTCACTGGAGATACTCAAGAACCCGCTCAATTAAATCCTGTGCAATGTGCTCTAGGATGATCCTGCTTGAGCAGGGATGTTGGACCAGGTGACCCATTGTGGTCCCTTCAAACCTGACCTGTTCTGTGTTATTGCAATTCTGCATCATCCATTAAAGTCAATCTTAACTTAAAACGTCTGATTCTAGCAAACTAAGTTTTTTTTTCTAATTTTGTGGGGATCTCAATTGTTTCCAAAGAGAGAGAAAGGGCAGTTAAACCTCTTTGCAATCTCACGTCTCCCCAATTTCCAACATGATGTTTAATGTTAGTTAAAAAGCAATGAAATTGGAATTTCTTTAGATTAATTATAAATTATTATATAGCAGATATCATAACTTCTTTATGGAAATTGGCAGTAACTCATCCTTTTCTTGGCTGGGCCTCTGGCTTGTCATGTAGAAAATACTCAGTTTAGAAATACACAGCTAAACTGCCTGAGCAACCTAAACTCTATACTGCAATTATGACAGTGTCTACATGGGTTTTAGCTAGCAAATCATCTTGTTCTTTTGCACTCTCAACCAAAACAATCCATGCCATATTAACATGGCATGATTCTTAAAATAATATACCATGCTTGAGACCAAGGATAATTAGCTCTGGCTCTGTGATATTCTAATTGCAGTTAAATGGCTCTTGTTGGCTTAGTCTCCCAGAAGAGCATGTTCATGCCTGTTGTAGCATACCATTTAGTAATACCTCATGAAGTAAACACTTTAATTAATAGTTCTCACTATAACTATTGTGTGCGTTTTTGCAGTTGCAATTGTTGCCCCTGTTCTCACTATTACTGCCTCTGAGATTGACTTCCCTGGGGATCTGTTGCCACTAGGGGGCACGTCGGAGGGAGACAATGCACTCTCAGATGAGGTCGGCAAAGCTCATTTATTGATTATACAATCATGCTTTTTATAGACAATATAATTAACTCATGCATATTGCAAAGCTGTAGCTCATTATTGGTTAATCCCTCTTGACGTTCTTGCAGTCTTTTCTGGCATCCTGTTGTTCTCCTCCCTGGTTTCTGGCATCTTGTAGTTCTCCTCCCTGGTTACTTCCCTATTCTTGTTGTTTCCTTTTTGTTCCGCTTGATATTTCACAATGTCACCTCAGCGTTGTACAAGCTTTCCAAGGACAATCAGCCCTTCAGTCCTCTCTCACATACCCATCTTTGAATATATGGTTCCACATTTCCCTCGCTTTCTTTTGCTATCGCTATGTTTGCGTTTAAAATGCGTTTCTCAATACACCCCAGTACAATTTTTCCAATTATAATGAACCTCAATATAATCACAATCCACCGCAATGCTTCTATGATCAAGCCCTTAGCCCATTTTCCAATGCCCATTCCATCTAACTACCCCCAGACATTTCATCCTTCCTGTTTCTGTAGTCTGTTCAGGTTGTTTTTGATTTCTTTTATTCTGGCGTGGATGGATGTTGAGTGGTTCGTTAATTCCATGCAGCACATGCCTTCGAACTCTTCACATCCATGGCCTTGGGCTAAAAGCAAAAAGTCAATTGCTGCCCTATTCGCTAATATTGAGTGTTGCGTGCTATCCATATCGCTTGAAAGCATATCTAAAACTTGCGACGTTTTGTTAATTTCATTTCGGGCCCAGCATGCTATCTGTTTAGCTAGATTCAGCGCCTTCATTGCAGAGCCCCTGGGAGCAGTGTAGATGTAATTACTCCCCTCAACGTGGACTAAAAAATGGGTTCCCCTACATCAGTGCACTTCAAGTCATGCACACTTCATCTGCTCCTTGGGGTTTTAGGCTCTGCCCACCGCATTAACTCGGTAAGGTTGGGATGGAACAGTACTAATTTTCCTAGAAAGCATGGTCCTCCCTCCAGCCTTTTTGGAACCCCGTTCCATGCTCGGTCCCCACAAATAAGGAAAATCCCCGGAGGAAGTCCATGTGGCTGCGTAATGTTTGTAGCATTGCACTGAGTGTATCTAGCAGTGGGTTCAATTTTATTACTACCTTCCCATTCTAGGGTTCCCCATGTCTTCCTGTGAGCCAAAATGATTCAATTGCATTTTTAGAGTAGAAACATCTGAGATTAAAGATTCAGTACCCGATCAGCTTAGGGCTAGGACTTGGCCAGAGCCCAGGCCTTAAGCTGAGAGGGCTTTCTTTAACCTATCTACAAACAAGCTTTTATTAGTATCAATTCTTTAAAACAATACACTTCTTACAGATAACTACACATGGCGTTGTCATTTAGTTTGGTACCATAAACAAATTGCAAATAACTGTGAACACACATCTAAGGTTGTTAATACAGTAACAGTAATTGTTCTGAAAAAGTTCTTTATCATGAACATTTCAGTTGACTTTATCTTATCTCTATAGAAAAAGAAATGCAAAGAACTCTTTGTAACGTGGCTCTCTCCTTTTCTTTCTTTTTTTTTTTTCTTTTAGAGGTTACTAAAATTTGACTTCTTAATAGAACTTAAAATCAACAGACTTTACATAAATATTGATCAACTCAAAGTTGACAGGTCTGACATATAAACTCAGAAAATATAAAGGATTCGAACAACATTTCTAGTACATTTGCTGCAGCACATTCACACTTGCATGCATACAGAGATACTGTTTGAAGTATACAGAAATGATAGTATTGTACATCTTATATAATATTGCCATGAGTCTGGACACATCTCTTACTTCAGGTTGTGGATGTATAAAACTGACACATGTATAGAAGCAGCTGTAGTTATGGTTTTAACTGATTGCAAAGGAGTGTACTAATGTGTTTCACTGTGGCCTCTTTGCCATAAGGGCAAAGAACATCAAGAGCTCAGGTACTGAGCAGACAACTGAGCAAGTGTATTTTATGAGATAAGATTACATTGAGCTACTTTTCTGGGCAATTAATGTACTTTAAAGTATTTTGATGTTAAGTTTATGTGCAAGCTATAGGTGACAAGGAAGAACAAGTATTCTTGAATCTGTGAACAGCTGTAAAAGCTGGAAATGTTGTCACATAGGCAAACAGGTAAAGTTCACACTATGCTGTCTATTTTTGCCATAGAAAAACTATGGGTTAACTATAGTTGATTCTCATAAGTTTCTGCAGATAAGAAATACAGAGCGAGGCCTAGCATGGGCCTCACCCAATTAACTCAGAGTTAATTGTTGCTGGTTTGCAGCTCAAGGAATGCCAAGGTCAAATGGTGGAGGGATGCCAAGTTAGCTTCACGAACTCTGAGGGTAAATAGAAAAATAAAATAAATCCTGTGGAAAGAACAAATTTTACACTCCCAAGTTTTTCATCTATCGTGTGGGAAAAAGCAAATTTTTAACTTAAAACTGTGGATCACAATAAACCTGAGGTAATACATAAATAAGCAGAACATATGATTATTTACTCAAATTAAATACTTCAGGTATATCTATGAAAACTTGTCAGTTGAAACACACACACAACCACCCACTGGGATCCAAGCTGAGATCATCCAATCTGTTTAATTCTGCTCTGAAGAAATGCATGTAATGTTGCTTATGTTATGGTAGGTGGAAAGCCTACAGACAAAGCTCAGCAACTGCTTAAGCAGTAATCAATACATCTTCATTAAGCTAGTTGTTCTTAAGCCTTTCCCTAGTTTGTACTGTCATCACATTCATAAGTCTCTTTCAAGCTGTTTTTTTAGGTATATTAGAAAATCTTATACTTTCTGTTCATCAGTTTTCAATTTAATCTCTTTTTTCTGTGTTCGGTGTTATAAAAAATAAATCTTTATTTTGGTATATTTGGCCTTGCCTTTTCACATCACGTGATTTCATCGAGAAAGTGTGGTAGTTTATACCAAAAAACAGAGGCAAAAAGGGCAATTTTCTGTATCAGGTTTTTATATGGAAAAAAACTGGCCTGTTTCCACAGTAGTGATTCTAGAATTATGAAGTGGTAATTAGAGATTAAATTCACCTGCATCCAAAAAACCTTTTTTAAATAATTTTTTACTCTAACAGATGATCTTAAATGATGCAACATGTGGTCAGCCAGGTCTCTGCACTCGAATTTGATTGAAATGTATACAGCAATCTATCCAGTAACCTCCAGAATACCTAATATCTTTTTTATTTTTGTCGAGATATATTGCACCCAGTTTTCTGACTTCTAATTGGAAGAACAAAAAAAAAAAAAAAAGGTGAATAAGCAACTACTGACAGTATGCCAAATTGTTATTCGAATACAAGAAGTTGCGGTGACCTAGCCATTATATTGATAGAAAACACAAAGTTATTTAATCTGTCAACCTAACTAGAGTTGAAGATTGTACACCAGATAGATGCTCAGGACTCACATTCTAATTATAAAGTAAGTTTCCAGGAACCTATTCCTTCGTGCCTCTATTACACTCACCTGTCATTTGCTCAGTCTCTGAAATATTCCAGACTTGACCTTGTCCCTCTTTTCTGTTTTTGTTTCTTTCTACTGCTCTTGTGCTGGCAGCTTTCATATACCACGTGACATTTTGTACCTCATTGAAACGCCAGGGTGTTTCATAAGTACACTTTTCTGGATTGTAGCATCCTTATTATTTTAAATTAGATCTTACAAGTTCTTCAAATTTAAACAAAAAAATAATTCTTTCAATTAGCCTGGTAAGAGGAAGGGTTGTCCTGTAGTGCAATTACTCCCTGCTTCAGTTTGCAAGTCAACATTTTAAAAAATAAAAGAAAACAGAGCTCACACACTATAGATTAGTCTCGTTGTGACAGGGATGAGAATTTATCAAAAAGAAAATCTCTATTTGAATTTTCGTATTTTTTAATGTAGTATCAAAGAAAGCTTTCCAGGATACATTTTTGTAAAAGTGGGTGCTGGAATAAATTCAAGGTTTCCCTTATGAGGAGCAGTATGAGGTGGTTTTGACTGCCATATGTCTGTTTTTTCAGACAGAAAATGCAACATCCCCATGGCCTTACAAAGGCTGAATCCATCTAAAAACAGAGTCTTTTCTCAGCTTGGAAGGGACTTAGTCACAAACTCCTCTCTGCTAGAAAAAGCTAATGTGGATTTTATTTGATTTCTTTATTTAAATTTCTTTTGCCCGGTATAAAGCATTTCTTACAACTTCTATAATGCTTCATGCCAGAGCATTTTCATCAACTTTGTGTCACATCTTGAGCTAAAGATTTTTTAAAATTATTTAAAAAATCAAGTGTTATTGTTTGTGTAAATCTTTGGTTAAATGCATTGGTTTATAAAAGTAAAAATCTTCAAATTCATCATGTAGCTATAGATTTTATCTTTTTACGTATTTGTATTTAATGTACACTCCCTTTTTAATTTGTGGGATTGAAAAGAACTAATATTGTGGACTGTTTTGGGGTGACTCGTAAACAAGATCCTCACTGAAATCACACGTCAGCTTAAGTCATCCAGTATAAAATTTTAAAACTGTTGAATTGCATGGCATTATCTTCTGGTTTTATTCTGCAGTCCTGTATTGGCAAATTCTGAAACACAGTTCTGTAAAAGCAATATTGTACATGGATTTACACAACATCAAACAACTTATCTTAGAATAAAGAGTAATGTGAGATTTAAATTTACTTGGTCACAGAGATACCTCAAAGATAAGGAATTTTGTTTGGCTCAAATGAGATATATTAGTAATCTGTGTAAATGATGGACCAGAGACAAAGATATCAAGAGGGAGAATAAAGTTAGGTGTAGTTGGACAAAAAGTTAATGTAGAGAATTAGAATAAATTATCAACATTTTGAGAACACCATTTTGAAGTTGTTTAGAATATCAGTTTAAGTAGAAAGCTAGGGAATGGTCTGGAAGATGAACGTGATGTAGTGATATTTACTGGATCAACAGAACTTTCTGGCTATGACACTTCAGTCTTCCTGAAGTTGAGATAATAAGGATTTATAAGGACTATGATGAGGGAATAGCAATAGTTCAGATAAGAAGTGATTAATGACTGATTGAGGATTTCATCAGAAGAAAGCTTGTCATAAGAAAATGCATTCAACGTTCCAGAGGAGAAAAACTTTAAAAAGAGAATTAAAGTTTCAAGGCATGCTATCCTACCATCCTACAGTGAAAGACAGAATGACTGCAGTATTTAGTAGCTTTTATGTAAGGATTATGTTAATGGTAGAAACAAATGAGATGGATACATCCTTATCATTCCGTATAAACCAGGCAGGCCTTAAAACAAATATTCATTCACCATCAGCTCCAGAATAACTCTCACTAGGCTGTGAGTAAAAACGACAGGAAGACGTGTTTCCAGCATCCCCAGCAATCCCAACCCGTTTATGGAGCCGGTTGCTCCAACACTGGCTGCACGATGAGGAAAGTACCGCACACTCCCTGATTGATACCAACCGGTGCGATTTCACCTGCGAGCGAATTCAGTGAGGCTGTTCAGCACTTGGGTCCTTGCAGAATATGACCCCACATCTGTTTAAAACAACATGGTTTCAATCAAAACACTTGATGACAACCATCCAGGGAGTTTTTACTTCAACAGGCTGACTGGCTACTTGAAGCAGAAGTTTCCAGTACAAAACGTACTACCATTTGCGTACATTCATGAATAAAAACTAGGGGAACTGCCAATTAAAAAAAAAGTATGGATGACACTCCCTCTCCCATTTCCTCTCCTTTCTGCCATCCTTTCAGTGTCACTGTCATCAGTCTGCCATTTGCCCAGCTGTTTTTAATGTCATGTGATAAACATGATAACAAGCTTGAGCTCTATCCAGTCCTTCTTGGCTCATGATCACACAAAACCTCCATGAAGGGGGGGAAAATTACTTTCAAAGATTAGTGTTACCATTTTACAGACACTCAGAGCAAAACCATGAGCCAGGACCAACAGGCCACTGAAAAGTATTGCAAACTGAAAATTTTGTGAGATTGTCTTCTGAGTGATTTTAAGTAAAATGCTCATTTCCTCTATCATGATCACTGAGCTGTGTTTTGTTTACATAAGATTCTTTGAAATGCTCCCTGCTATCCTCTTTATTTTTTTAATCTTAGTCTAGTTTCAGTTTTGTTCATTAAAAACCCATCAGTGCACTATTATGTTTGAATTCTGACTTAAACAGGCCACTTGGGGGTACTGTGCTGTAAAGCCAAGAGAGCAAGCAACATAAAAAGGCAGACATAATCTCACTCAGAGCCTAAATTTGCAGAAGGACACCTGGAATGTAAATGTGTCTGGATAGGACCAGGGTTTTTGTGATTAATTGCCAGCTGTTGTCCACAGAAAATAGAACTGTGCTGTGAAACCAAGAGAAAGTGCTCCTTGGGGCTTCTGCTGCTCTCCTTCAGATGTATGGGGTGGGAAGGAGCACAGTCAAACTCTTTCAGAGGAAAAAATAACCCAGTATTGATACACTATTTATTTGCTGCCTTGTCAAGTCTCTTCCCAATTAAGTGTTTATGTAAGGTTGCAACCTGGCTTAATTACCTGTGTTTTCCCACAGTTTCCTTGTAGAAAGAACGCCTTGCCTGACCATACATTTGATTAAGAATCAAAAGTTGCTCTATTTAAGCATATAAATGTGCAAATGTCTGTTGAACTGCAACTTCTGGAACATTGTCAGCAAAAAAAAAAAAAAAAAAAGCTTAAAATTTCACTTCAAAACTAGCCTTAAAAAAACAGATAGTAGCCAGCAAAATCAAAACAGTAACGAATTTTGATATGTTGTGATGATTAATTGAAGAAATACAGAAATAGCAAAATTTCCCAGTACTTTACAGATTTGTAGTGCTTTTTATTCTAATGTAGCAATTTTACACTGTGTCAAAATAGATAACCGAGATTTCAGACTTATCCAATTTAATTAGACATATTAAAATAAGCTGAAATACTGTATCAAGTCATATGCTGAATCATAAACTCCAGAATGTCTCTATCATTTCCTGCTGGCCTTTAATAAAGTACTTTTTTTAAAAATTAATATTTCTCTGATCATGCCTTAGAGAAACTAATGAGTACAGATTTCTAAAATAGTCAGATGATTTAAGGAAGTATTCTATTTCTAGAAGCATCTTACTTATCTAAGGGAGTGGGATGTAAGATACCAAGAAGCAATTTCTTGAAAATAGGCACTTACCTTTGATACTTTGAGTCTTTTCAACACTGTGTAATGTGCTGAGTACTATTCCTTTCAAAACCAAACTCAAACTCCCTTGGGTTAGACAACACTTGTTCATGTGTGGAGCTTCCTTTTTATTAGGCAACCTCTAATACAAATCACACACTTCATTAGCTTGCAGTTTTCTCTAATATGATGTAGGAACATGAAACTGGAAAGACCGTCTTGGAATATTAAGTCTAGGCCCTTTTTACTGCAAATAATCTTCTGTCCTGCGCTCCACAAGTGTGTAAACTTACACTTAAAAATATCTTGTTCTATTTTATTCCTGTAGGGGAATTTCCTCCAAAATCCTCTTCCTTGAATTCTAAGAAGTATAATTTCCAGCCTGTGTTTGCTCATAACAAGTTTGCATGCCTTTGTTTTTCCTGTTTTTATAACTTCTCCTCATCAATCTTCCTGATATATTCATAGAGGTCAAAAGCTGGGGTTTTTTAAATCACATTAGATGTGTGAAAAACATTTCAGAAACACCTTCAGAATTATGTTAACCTTCAGAAAGATTTTTAAAGGTCAGCTATTGCAGGTACTGAAGCTCTGAAAACTAGTCTAATTTCAGCTGTATGAAATTACCTAATTAGAACCAACATTAGTGTGCAAGTGCAGGTAAAAAAAGGAGAGACTTCTCTGCTCCATCGCTTGAGTAGATCATTCATTAATCCCTTTAATCTAATAGATTCAAAAGGGAAAGTTCTTTCAGTGGTTTTCAATGAGTAGTCTTCTGATTATTTTAACAGTTATTGGTAGATTTTGTGATTTGGAGCAAGTTTGTCTTCAATGAGTTACTTCTTTAACATGTTGCCTACAAATGTGTGTGTATTCTGGATTCTGCTCTGTTTTCTGTACACACAGCCAGAATTTCTCACACAGCTCTTCCGCTATTTTCATGTCATCATGAATTTTTACTTTTACTGTGAGATTGTGAACACATTAAAATCTTACTTTTCTCTTTTTGCAAAACAAGAATTTTATCCTATATCATCTTAAAAATAGAACTTTTTTTTTTGTTTCAGTCAGTGATTGCCTAAAGAAATGCCTTCCAACATCCCTCAAGGAAAAATCTCAGGCCTACAGAACATCTCAGAATGTATTGTCCTTCCTATTTTCTAAATGCTGGGAGCACACAGGTAGAGAAAATTTTTTTTTTTTTCCTTTTCATATGAAAGCCTTTTTTTTTTTCTGGAGAAAAATTGACTCATCCATTCTGTCAGTAATATAGGTTATGGCCATGCCATATCAATTCAAAAACCCTCTCTATTTGAATTATAAGTTCTTCAAGCATCATGCAATAATTTGTGCATGTGACAGTCTCACATAGCCTGGGGAAAAAGAAACAGACTGAGCTGTTCGGGGCAAATTCATCACAGAACTTTTAAAATCTATTTGCAAAAAGAAGTCTTATAACTTAATTATTTCATCAATTGTCACTAATATTTCCAGACACTAGAAAAAAAACTCTTACAAAAGTACTGCTTATTCAGATCTTGAATCTGAATGAAAGCATGAGTTTTTTATGCTTTTCTGGAAACTAAATAATACACTTTAAAAGGAATAAGAATAACCAACAATTCCCTTCTCCATCAGCAAAACTTTGCAATTGGTACAATTCTGTTTAATATTTGTTTAATTGAAATACTTGGTACAAAGACAATAATACTTCGTACAAAGACAACAAGAGACATGTGGAACATCAAACAACCTACACTGAAATTATTTCTAGGCACTTTACAGGGACAGCTGAACAAAGGGACGTTTTCAACTGACTAATCTGACTAAAGATATAAAAAACTGGTGGGCCAGAAAACTGGGCAGCTTTGACATATCGGCAGTTTTGCAAACTATTGTACTGAGCAGGTTATGAATATGAAAACACACAAATATTTTAGAGCTTTTTTTCAAGCAGAAATAAACCTGGGACCTATGCTATGAGTCACTCTTTTTCTGAAGTCATAGATAGCAGGGTGCCCTTGTGTTCGACATGAGTAATAGCCATACAAGTATTAGATATAAGTACAGTGTTTCACAGGAAGCTTGTTAATGGCCTGTCTTGTCTCTACAGCTGGCAAAACTGTCTTTAAGAGGAAAGCAAGAAATGGATTTTAAAAGCAGACTGAGATTTACTATATAGAAGTAGTGTCCCATTAAAAGAGGGTGGTGTAGAAAGGGTAAGAGTAGAAGAAGGACTTAAAAGTAGAAAAAGACTGAATTGTGTGAGATTTCTATGTATATCTATGTGTGTGATGTGCTATGTTTATGTAGCATTACCACATATTTTCTAGGAAAGACTGCGATATTAAAGAGATTAAAAGTTGGAGATGGGTAAAATATGTGCCATAAATGGACAAATGCACATGCTTTTTTTTTTTTTTTTTTTTTTCCCCAAACTGTCATCTTTTTATGGACATTTTATGTGTATAATTTTTCACAATTTTTCAGAAAAGCAAGTTGCTATATGCATACATTATATGCAGGTGGTCCGAAAAGAGAAAGGAAATAATTTGTGATAATTTGACATGCACCCTCTAAATGAGCAAATCTAACATGCAGGACCAGAACTCTGCTATAAAGTCTCCATTTGTAGCTAGCAAAAATTCTTGGTCTTACTTTATACCTCACATTGCCCACTACTCAACAAAGCAGAATGCTTGCAGTGTTGTGCTTAAGTATTAGAGAGCGTGGAGACCTTTTGCTGCTCAAAAGATCCTTCTTACAACCCAAATTCCAGCTCTCCTGAGGGATGGAGGGTAATTAGGAGCCTAAGTCTGCTACTGTCTCCTGGCAGGCCACATCACAGCAGAGTATGGTCAACAAAGTCACCTCCAGCAAAACAAAGGTATTGAAGGGAAGGACCTCAGGGGAGACCTAACGCCTACCCTTACACTCTAAACCAAAGCTATTTCATTAGTGTCAGCTGAGCTAATGGGAATAAGGCAACCAGAGATGCAGGGCATCTATTACCTGTGGTAATAGAGCAGCGCTTGGATTAACTCCAGAGAGTGACTCTGAAGAAATTACACGACCCTGTCCCCACCAGGCTGAGAGCTGCTGCCAGACCTTTTTTGTTCAGTTCTGTTTTTCCCTCATGCTAACTGTAATGGCAAACTGGTGTCCTGCCAGCCTGGAGCCATCATCATCCCTTCAGAGATGGCAATTTACCATCTGTTAAGATAAAGGCAGCATAAAGCATAGCTTGGTTTGATTACTCTGGTTTTGTTATAGGGTGGGGGTAGATTTCTAGCAGATTTCTAGATCTGTGACAGTCAGCCATACATGAGCCACTAGGAAGTTAGTGTGTTTTTGCTCCAACATAGAACTGAATGTGAAGGTTTTCAGGGCCTGGTGGTGGACTGTGTTTCCCATTGGATATTTTAGGCACAGTAATTTCTGGAACATGCCCTGGCTTTGCTGTACATTTGAATGGTGCTGAAGGTATGGGGTACAGGGAGAGCAAGTCTACCTCAGGCTGTCTTGCCAGCCAGCTGCAATCATGTAGGGATCTCAGGCTGGAATTCATTTGTTTCAGAAGGGAACTTAAGCAGGGAGTTTAGCTTTCTTTTTTAAAGAAGAAAACCCAAATCTTAACTTTACAATGTGTGCCCCATTCCTGAGCCAAACACTATGTAAGACAGACTTTAAGTCTCTCAAACTCATCTTTAAGGCACAGAAAATGGAGGCATTTGAGTAAATTGTGCCACACAGGTTTGTTATTTTGCAAATTGTGCTTTGTAGTTGTCTATATAGGAAACAATGCATTTCCATACAGTTTCTGGTAGTCTATACAGAATATAATGTTGATTTGTTTGCACTTGATGTTTTTCAGAGTGAAGATGATGTTCTGAGTAGTAAATACACTCTTTCAATAATTTTACAATAAACTTGTACTACCTCATGTCAACTGCTGAAAGGCAGTTACTTACCTAAGAACAACTTCTCCAAATATTTCATGGTGCTTTTCCTACTGTATTGCACCAGGAAGAGAAATACCAGTGACCAAGGATATAAAACAAATTTGAAAAATGCTGAACAGCAGCAGCGACACTTGCTTCTTTGTTACATATAGACACTTCTCTAACTAACATCACATGTCCTGGATTGAACCCCAACACAATTGCAGCATTCTTAGCTCTAATGGAGAGAATGTGTTCATATTTTCTTTCTCAGTTTATACTTCTCTTTTGTCCTTCAGGCTTTTTATCAGTTCTCAGGCAGTTTGAAGATTTACATCTATTTACATCTATTTACTTTATCTCTATATATAGTATTTGATTCAAAACAAAGAAACATGTCCAGCTTTCATACCACAGTGCCACCAAAAATAGGTTCTTCAGAGTGTTTGCAGTCATACACAGACTTCTACAATGCTCGAGTCACCACGGTTTAGCAGGCCATTTAAGGTAATTTTCTTCACTTATATTCTTCAGAAGTTTTCAAAAGTTTGCTAAAAATTGATTTAAAGATTGAAACTAAGATATGGAAAATGCATTACAGCCTTCTCTCTCCCAGCCCTAAAGAAAGATCTGGTGGTCTGTGATATCAGATATTCACACTGCTTGATCATTGGGTAATGTAAACTGAATCTGGAGTAGATGTATTTTGAATTAATTAGCTGGAGCTTATAACTAGGTGTTTATGTCGCATTTGCCACAAAATTTTCACCTATGGCCCTGTTTACTTGTGTTCATTCTCTTCTAGCATGGTGGTGGTGAGGTCTTACCCCATACTTGTGGGTGATGCTGAGTCTGCCACCATCAGTATGGTCACCCTCTTCACAATTTGTCTTGGTTTTCAGGCTAATCTAGGAACATACTTTGTTTTCAACATCAGTGACTGGTGTCAGTAAAAGCTGAAATAAAAGTACAAATCTCTATACCAGGATTTGTGGCAGAGGTCTGTGCCACAAATACCAGAATGTTAGGAAAATATCAAGTTAAGTAAACTTGTTTCCATGAGTACCAGTGTTTAAGTTCTACCTTGGTAGATAAGCTAATTGACAGATTTCAGCTAGGAAAAGAAATGCTGTGATTATTTGAAAGAGTTCAGTCACAGACATGTTGTGCTGTTTCTGGTCATTTTGGTGTAAGCATCCCACTGTGATTCAGGGGGCAATATCTGCCATTCAGAGGGCCTTGCCACCCTGCTAACAAACACCCTGCACCCTGTAGATGGTGCACCCGTGGAAGGGTGCCACAGGTTTTATGGACATGACTTTCCTTACCTATGTCCGAACAACCAGTTTGAGGTATTATGATGTATACTTATGTCCTCTTTCCTGTTTCCAGTGTAAACACAGGAAAATGTACTTCTCCACTGCATTTTGACTGAGTCATTGAGTTGCAGTGAATTCTTTACCACCATGTCTGTACATTGCAATGTCAGTAGGGACAACCCCCAGGTAGTGAGCTTCTCCCAGTGCAAGCAACCTCAAGAAGCCAGAATGCTCCTAATGCTGAATCCCTCGCCACCACTATAGTTAAACTTGCTAATTGATGACTCTTTCAAGCTTACCTGTTGCACTTCAAACAGAGAGGGTTTCACTGATTTTGTTTGCAATGCTATTCTGCAGAGAATTGCAGAGGTGCAAACAAGGACTTTGTATGCTGGGGCAGAGAATCAGAAGCACCATTTGGAGGCTGGGGAAGGAGAAGGGTACGCCTCGCTCAGCTTTGCTGCCTGAAGAAAGCAGCAATGGATTTGTGTGCCAAATGATTCCAGAAAATTGTAAACAAAATAAATTCTGACCAAAAAAAAGCTAGCTCTCCATCTAAATAGTGAAGTTTGAACCTAAGAAATGTAATGATCTATTTTGCAGAGTAAAGCAGCATGTAATTTAAATGACTGTTCTCAAAACTGGAAGTTTAGTCTGAATATCAGATTAATGTTACTACTATACAGTTAACTCTGTAGCATAGTGGGAATTATTCCCTTAATTCATATGAATAATTAAATATTAGTGAAAATTATTTCTACCGACAAGATGTAGAAGCCGGGCTAAGGCACATGAAGGACTGGGAGGTGACCTGAGACAGCCAGCACGGCTTCACCAAGGGCAAGTCCTGCCTACCAACCCAGTGGCCTTGAATGATGGAGTGACTCCATCAGTGGACAAGGGAAGGGTTACAGATTCTGTCCCTCTACACTGATCTGGTGAGATCTCACCTGGAGTGCTGCATCCAGCTCTGGAGACCAGCACAGGAAGGACATGGACCTGTTGGAGGGAGTTCAGAGGAGAGACAGAGAGATGATCAGAGGGTTGGAGAACCTCTCCTATGAGGAAAGGCTGACAGAACTGGGTTTGTTCAGCCTGGAAAAGGAAAGACTTCAGGATGTTGCAGCTGTTTTCAAAATTCCATTTTGAAAAGAGAAGAATTGTGAGAAGTAATCTTGAAGCTGATTGTAATAAGAGTAACAGCAACCACTAGTTTCTCCCTTCTTTTAATCTTTTCTGTTTGTGATTAAGGTAGTTTAAGTTTCATGTATGACATTGTTTTCTTTTCTTTACATTTGAAATAACATGATTGAATCTCCACAGGCTTGATGTTTATATAGCCTTTTACAATTTCAGAATCTATGTAACATATATGTTATTTGTTTTTAGGCATACTATTTTAGTAAAGATTATACAACAGCTATGCTGAATCGGGACAAAGATCCTAGGAAAGTGGCAAAGCTATTAGAGATAATTCTAAATGTCAAACAGAAGGATTTAACTAGATGACAAATAAGACATTAAACAGGGCACAGTCTTTGCAGAGATCTTGACATTACTTTGTAATGGAAGGAGGATTGCAGACATGAATTGAGTTCAAAGTCTTCTAATGGGTGCAGGGTGGGGGAGACTCCATATTCAGTGTCTGTGTGGTTTCTGATTTAACCCTTGAATGGCAAAAAAAAGTCTGCATAAATAAAATAAAGTAATTTTAAAAACCCAAAAACCCAAAACACCAAAAACTAAAACTTCAACCCCCCTCACCAAAAAACCCCAAAAAACCCAAACAAACAGATACGTATATGTGACTGGCCATTTGGCTTCTTTTTTATGACAGTCTATCCAGCTCCATTGCATACAATATTTATACCAGTATCTTTCCACAATGTGATACTCTTCATAAGTAAAATACAAAAATGCAAACCTCCAAACTCACGGCTTAAAATAATAATCTTTAGAAGACAAACCTGCGTGCCATTTGGATCAGAACAACCAGGAAAGAAGCAAGTGTTAGGAGCAACAATACATCAACTACCTCATGCAATTGTGTGTTCAATTTTATTTATTCTATGGCCTCTGTATTGAATTTGTAACTGCCAGTACTTTAATTACTATGAAACCAGCTGCACTGAGCTCAAAATGAGATAATTATTAAAAAGCCAGAATGGCTTCCACTATGTTTTTTACCCAGAAAATACACAACTATAAAATTTCATGTCTCAGGAACATTTGTGTTGAAATTTTAGTACTGACGCTTCAAGGATGAAAAAGAGTTATCATTTTTCATCTCCTATTTTGAGATTGACAAGGATCTAAGTACAAGTCCCTGTGGCTCAAGGGAAAGTATTGCTTGCTGTGAAACACAAATCAGCTAATTCCACTACTAACTCTGTATGTAGAAGTATGGCAATATAGACAAGTTATTTGAATCATGACTAACAAAATTATTAATCTACTGACAGGAAATAAATTGTGTAAAACTACAAAAAGAAAAAAAAATAAAGCATTTTAACTTCTTTGAGAGAAAAGCAATCTCTAATTTGTTTTCTTCTAGAATCAGAACTCTAAAAAGTGGAAAAAAGCTGGAGTTGAACCATTTTTTATTTTCTTACTCTTGTAAGCATCTTAATAAGATTAATTGGCAACTGTAATATGGCTGAGAGAGGAAAAGCACCCAACTTAACTGGACTTTGCACATTATCACATAGATGTTATTGTGGAGGATCAGACAGTGGTTGACATTGGAAGGAACCTGTGGAGATCAGCTAGTCCAACACCCCTGCTCAAAACTGGGAGCTGGAACAGATTGTTCAAGGCTGTGTCCAGACAGGCTTTGGATATCTCTAAGGGCAGAGATATTACTAAATGCTTTAATAGGTGCACATTTATATAGCAGAGCTCCCCTTGAAGCGTAGAAGCAGGTTATTTAGTTTTTCATGTATCTCAGCTGATTCAAGAGGCTGTCAGGCTGACATTATGAATTGTCTTTCATGCATATCCTTTTATGCACTGTAAGGCACATCACAGGGACTGCTGCTATTGAATACCTGGTTTCCAGCTGTGCAGACAGCTGCTGCTCCTTGGCATCTATAATAGCATTGTAATCTTCACTGACGAAAAGTTGTGTTCCTATGAATATAGCATAAAACTCTTCTAATTTTAACTAAAGACACATATGCAAGCTATAGACAAATTTCTGAATGCAGCACCTATGGATGGCAAGAAACACGCATACCTTTGAGGGTGTTTTCTATTGATGGCAGTAAGCTTCTAAAATAAACAGTTACTCAAAAAAAATCCTACTACATTGCAAACACACTGACAGCTCATTCAGTCCTGCCTTGCCACAGAGTCCAGTGGGCAAAGCATTATAGCTAAATGCTCTGTAGGCATTAGCTAAAGCTCCATTCGGCATCTTCAAGGATTAAATAATTGAATGAGACAATAAAGTGTTGGAGGGAACTCCCAGTGAGAGTGTCCATCTTGTGAGACTTTTGCTAAAACTTCCCCCTGCAGATGCACTCAGATATTCCGTGCCAGAGATAATGAATCCACTGACACTTCAGAGAAAAAAAAGTAAAGACAATAGGAGGTGTGAAATATTTTCTTGCAGTATCCACAGGGAGGATGTGGGTATACCACAGGAAACCCAAGACCTTTGACTGTTCCCCTCTATCCTGACCACCTCTTTCTTGCTTGGAGTCAGAAGAATTGTGACATGTGCATAGCTCTTGACTGCTGGGCTGCAAGGGCAAAATGGAAATGTCACATCCATTCAAATGGAATACATATCACCCACAAAAGGAATTGCTTTTCTGAGTCATATGGTGAAGAAAACAAGATTATGATCTTTATTCCCATCTGTTTCTCACTCCTATTTTGTGTAGGCTGGTGCACTGTTGTCAGCAGCCTTCTACTCCAAGTAGTCGAAGGGTGATGATTTCTTCCATCTTCTCCCCTGAGTACTTTCGGGTTAATAACTGAACTCATATTATTAAATTTAGGCCAGAATAGAGAAAAGAAAAATAAAAAGCCAGGAAGGCAAGATTTCTTCCACAAAAATAAGAAGTGGTAGTAGAGGTTCACCACATTAACTTTGTGCAGAAAAAGGTTTTTTAGAAGAAACTCTTTATCTTCCCTGTAAATTTTAGATCTGAATACCTTGTGGTAGTAATAAATAACTTTTTCTTGGCATTAGAAACAATTATTCAAATTTAAGAGAAGAAAGTTTGGAAAAATCTGCAACTTCAAATTAGAGTCTCTGTACCCTATTAAAAAGAAAAACTGGACTTCAGATCTTTAAAACTCTTTATTGTCCATGGTACTATTTACATCTCTTTGCAAAAGAAGAAACTGTCATGAGACAAGTGTCAGAAGATTACTTCATGAAGAAGAGGTGGTGTCAAAGGTCAAGTCATCACAGTTATGCAGTCATTCTGAGTTGCCTTTTTACTTTAAAAAAAAACTAAAAATAAGGGAGGCATAGAAATGGGGGGTTCAAACTCCTAAATTTGAGACAGTGAGTGTTGTAGTATCGATCTCAGCAGAAGAAATTTCTAAGAAGGTTTTAGATAATAATAATCATCATCATCATCATCATCCTCTTCTGTCCTTAGTACTTAGTAAACAGCATTATGTTTCTGATTTGATGTTTTATTGAATATTTATTAGAGTTTATATTTTCTGTCCTAAACACACTTTAATGATCAATTATATGGTGTTATTAATTTCATTGGACATTGTCACAATTGTGAGGTGGTAGTTTTATTTACCTTAGCAATAGATATAGCCAAGAATGAAAAGATAATTTCTTACATCTGAGAAAGCAAGAAGTGTCTACACTCCATAACATCTTCAGAGGTAAAAGTTCTCCTTAGCAAAATTTTTATAACTTGACCTAGCTGTTTTGTATTGTGCCAAAAAGCCCCAAAAAACAACCTCACATTTAATTAGACCAGAACATTTCAGAGATCCCCAAGATAGACTGTTCTAGGATAAATAAGTTTCACAGAATGCATAATGATGCCCTACTATTATTTATCTTCGTGGCCACTTATTAAATACCTCTCCCATCACCAAAGTGTGTCAGGCAGCCTTCCTTATTTCAAGGTAGATGCCTGGTAGTGAAATGCATGCATACAAATCCCAAAGCACTGAAATCTGGAGAAAAGGAGCTAAGAAAAAAGATCATCTTCATGGTGGGAAATCTCCAAATTATACAGATATCTTACTGATGTTTAATACACAGGCTTACGTAGAAGTGTCCAATTTATCCATCTCCCAAACTGGACAGAAAAAATCTCCTCCACTTCCATTTCTATAATTTTGCTGAAGAGGTCAGAGTTTGTCACACATGAAGTTTTAAATATCTGTGTTGAATGCCGGCCAGAAATCAATGGCACTTGGGTTCATAGTGTCAGTTTGGGAAATCTAGAGTTTTTCATGTACTGTCATTGCTTGGAAAGATTTTGCTCTGATCATGAAGTTTATATTAAAACTTGTGAACTAAAACCATTTATACTTATAGCCCAAATTTTCATCTTACCTGTTATGAAATATTTAGGAAATAAACCATAAATATTAGTCCCATTACAGGGAGTGCACTGGGAGATAAAAGTCTGCTATTGTATTACTAGATAATCAGGCCCTCGAAGGTCAACTGGGTTTACACCTGTGGCTAAACAAAGCAAAAATGCCTGTGGTACAAATTAGTAAAGATTTGAAGAATAGGTAGTGGAAAGAATGAACAATAATGTAAAAGTTAAAAAAATGAGAGACAGTAAAATACACAGGTCTTTCCTCTGAAGTTCATGAAATATAAATATGGTTCAAATATTCATTTCAAAATCAATTTTGTCTTGAAAAATATATACAAATTACTCAAATGGCTTTTGCATGGGAAAACAATTATAACTTCCAGTAATTAACGTTGGTGCTGTTGGCCTGGTGTTTTGTGTACCAGTTTTAATTAAAAATCTATTTACTGTGGATAGAAGCCCTGAAAACAATTATTTGCCATGGAAATGTTGGCACAATGCAAAACACAAATAGGACTAGTTCTGCCTTGAGACACAAGTGATTTAGTGAATCAGTGTTCCACTGCAGTGAATCAGTGTTGCACATAGGTGACTTGATTTCCTGGCTCTATCACTGCTTGCTTTATATCCAAAAACATTATGCTTGAATATTGGCCATAATATTAATTTACACAACTACTTTATTAATAAAGATTACCAAATTATCTACAGAGCAACATAAAACGTTCTTCCGTGTCACAGAATTAGATAGCAATGCCACACTTAATCTAAAAACTCCCTTTCTTGTACCTTTGAAGATTAGGTCAGTATGCCATATGGTTAACCTCAAGAAAAACACTTCTTTATAGTCAACATATCTGAGAAGCTGTAATTACTTGGCCTTAATTCTTTGGGATTATTTCAGCTCTACTCTCTTGTGCTTATTTGTTATTTCTTACAGTTTATTGAGAGCTAGTTGTCTGCTTGATGCTGTGCAGGCATAAAGACACTGAATAATGCACCTTTTTTTTTTTTTTTTTTTTTTTTTTCTTTTGTGTGTGTGTGTGTGTGTGTGTGTGTGTGTGTGTGTGTGTGTGTGTGTGTGTGTGTGCGCAACAGATTATTGTCATTTTGAGGTTTCACATAACACTTCTAACTCAAATCTGAACTGGGAATTTATATGCAGTTTTCCATGATGTCTGCATCATATACATGGAGATATACAGAAGACATTTATTTCAAGTAGAGAAATATTTTTTACTTTCATGAGCTAAAAAGCATGTAACCAGCATACAAAGCATTTAAATTCCATAAACCCATGTTGTCCCATTGTAACAAAGAAAGACAGCTTGTAACAAGACTCCACTTCCAATTTAGAGGCTTTTGAAAGTTTTGATTCACATTTTGAGACTATGATCCTTTCCTAGCCAGTTATCCAAATCCTTCCTGATTTTAAGCCAAAATTCAACAGAATTAAATGAAGGTGAGATCTGGCCAAATAATTTTTGGTGTAAAATGATTTCCAGAATCTTGTAAAAACATTTTGGACTAGCATGGTGCTAACCAGCTAGTGCTTGGTGTAATCAGACTGAACACCTATTTTCTTGCTGATATACAGCTGTCTTTGGTTCAGGGCTTTCTAGGTGCAACAGCAAGAAGTTAGTATTTCTTCAAGTTCATGACTGGGCATCGTGCTGAAAAAGGAAAACCACAAGCATGTGATGGAAATACAACCATGCCTCTCTAAATATACGAAGCATGGCAACCATAGCTGTTCAGTTGTTCCTGCTCAGCAATGCAACAGTAGGAAAAACCTGAAGAGGAGAGAAGCTGCCACGTGGTGAATTATCTGTTCCATGAAATTCTGAAATAAATGAATTATACTTTCCCTAGCAGTTAGACCTTTCCTTAAGAAAATAAAAAATAAAAAAAAAATTTCAAAAAAGAAGAAGTATCAGACACAGCCAAATGCGTCAGGCAGATGTGGCTGGAGAAGCTACCTGAGGTGCCAGCTGGATTTATACTAGCATTCTTGGAGAGACTGAAGACACGAATGGCTGCTTTGAATTTAATCTGTGTTATTTCCTGCCTGCTGGCATTACTTACAGGACATTTGCTGTCCATTCTGTTATGCCCTTCAAATGTTGGGGTTTTTCCTTCAATTTTGTTATTAATTTTTAATACACATTTTTCATTAAATGATACAAAAATATTGAATTGTTGCCTTAGTCATTTGGCTCCCATCACTTTGTTCTTAACCGAAGACAGATAGCAGTTCATGGTAAAGAGCAAAGGGAAATGGTTAACACATTTTGAAATAGATTTTTGGCAATAAAAGAAATTTGTGAAATAGTTTCTGACTTTTTTTCTGACACAAAGCTGGTTTCTAGAACTACTAGAAAGTTTCTGTGATAGCATTGCCCTTGTGAGGCTTATTTGCAGCTCGCATTGTAATCATGTTATATGAGGCCTGCTAGTGACAAACAACATAGTTTATCCAGAAATTTTACTTATAAAAGTCAAATCAGTAAGATTGATTAAAATTGGTAGAGCTGACCCTAATCTTACTGGCCAAATACTGTGCTCCACCATCTAGTAGAGTAACAACTAGGTCTCCTGATACCAAAATGCGCTGGGAATACCAAGACCCCAGAATCTGAGGGGTTTTGTATGGACTATGTCCGTCAGCTCATGAAGATGCAAGGATTAGTGCATTCACATGCAAGTATGCATATGTATCTACATGCACACACATGCTCACATGTGTTCTGCATGTACGTGTCTGTTTCTGCAGCTTTCAGATACTGGGTGCTTCCTAACAGACGCATTACGCGCGTATTTGGATGGTGGTGTGTGTTGAACCCTGTGTTTTGTTTCATCACTTAAGTAGTTCAGTGACAAAATTATAGAGGTTTTTTTTATTGGGTTGATTTAGTTTTTGGATTCTTTCTTAGTATTTATTTTATAGAATCATTGAATCCCAGTGCTTTGCGATTCTACACAGCCATACTCCTGCATGAGTCTGCCCACAATCTGTCAGGTCCCTATCAATTTTTTCTTGACCTGACAGCTCAGCAAGAGGTATCATGCACTGTGACTTTGTGAAAATGCAGCCATGCCAACTGACCAGCAGCACTCTGTGAGCTTACATTCTGGATAGTTGCTATTTCGTGGCTGCTGGGTGAGCCTAAACAGAACAACTCAACTCTGGTGGATCAAACAAACAGCTCTGGAGCCTGAATGAGGCCCCAGGGCAATATTTTGTGCAGGCTGGTTGAAAGGGCTTAATATCTTTGAAAACTCGACGTCTGTCAAATTTTGTTGCAACTGTCCAAGACACTCCAGGGTACTAGTGAGAGAAACACAGACACACAGACAGCATAACTGCCTAAGCCTTGTTTCCTCAGGAAACCGGGCTAAAAATGTGCCTAGAGATATTTCTAATGTCACAAAGTGTTAAGCAGTCCTCAAGATGAGGAAAAGAAATACCTACACTGCATATTATTTGGAGGAAGATTTCAGTGTACAAAATGAGAAGAGTAAAAATCGATTTAGTGCTGTATAAATCAATGATTTCTGGCTGAAAAGGAGTGTCTTTTCTTTGCACAATTTACCCTTAAATGAAATCAGCACCAATAATTACAGCAATTGAAAATGGCTATTCATTATAAACGTTTGCAAACAAGTTAATGGCAATAGCATGTCTCTTGTTGAAGCAAGGTTAATTTTATTAGACCTGCTCAAAATGTTGTCCCATATAACTTCTCTGTTGCATGTTGTAGTTTTATTCTCTTCCAGAAATATTCATGGATGCCTCCCATTTCTGCAAAAATGTCTGTACGACACCCACCATTTATCTGGTCTGGTATTTTGTGAGTTTTGCTCATGACTTTCAGATCACGTCCTATGCTCCTAATCCAAGAGAAGTCTCATGTATCTTGAACATGGAATACAAAGTAACAAGCCTGGATAAAAGACTATTCTTTTTCTTCCTATGAGACTGACTATGCAGAAATAGAGTGTCAAGAGCCTGTAATGCAAAGATGGACCTGTCCTGGGTACGCAGACAAGGGAGTGGAGTTTTTAGCGCTATGTGTTCAATACCACACAGGTCACCACTGGGGGAGCAAGCTTTCCATGGGGAAAAAATTGGGCCTGGAAATGGAAATTTGGCCATTTTTGCCTGGATCTCTGCAGGAAGAAGACGTTGGGTCACCCCAGCAGACCTGGCCCCTCTCCACCACTGGCAGTTCCTTTTCCTGTTGCTCTGAAATGCAGCTTTTGTGCTTTAGTGCTGAAAGACAGCAACGGCGAGCCCAAGATGCCACTCTGGGAAAAAGAAAAGAGAGAGAGCAGTGGTGGCACAGGGCCAAACTGTGTGGAGCCCAAGCCCCAGCAGAGCCAAGTGGAGCAGTGCTGGTGCTGGAGGCAATTGTGCAGAGTCAAACCACTGAGGTGGAGCCATTCAAGGAGATGCCATGCCATAAAAACAGAGATGATCCAGCTTCCAAGGGTGGTTTTTTGATGCAGCTCCTCATTGCTGTCGTGGACTGAGAAGGTATGGAGGGGATGCAGTCATTAAGCCATGAAAACTCTCATTTCTTCAGTGGTGAATACCCTCTTGTGGAAAAAACACCTGTCTTTTGTACATTCTTTGTTATTAATATTGATGTGATTATTGTGATTTTCAGTAAAATGTGGTTCCAATTTATAACCTCTCCTAGTGTTCCTCTATTATCAGAAGGGGTGTCAGAAAAAGGGAGAAGCTTGAGTGGGTTTAATTTTCCAGCTATGTTTTAAATAGCACAGCACCTGTTACTGAAGTACGACCGAAAACTGTCAAGAGATGGTAAGAGAGTGGAGGGAGGCATATACTGAAGATACTGACTAGTATCTTCGTAACTTTGAAAGTGTGAATAATCCTATTAATATTAATGAAATTTTCTACAAATTTGAAGTTACAAACCTACTAAAGAAACAGAATTGGGACCTATTTTATCATACTTACCTGGAAAAATATTCCTAACATAAACTGGTGACTAGATCACTCCTTCTAGAACTGACGTATAAGGTTTAGAAATGTATTCAAATCTGCTTTATTGCTGGAAAATAATATGTTCTCTTTCATTATATATCTGCATTTCACTAGTCATAAATTACTTTTCTTTCTAACAAGATAATAGTTCAGATTAAGATCCAAACAGAACTAAACCAGCTCCTTGTAACAGAGGAGTAAATTAGCAGATCTTGCCCTTTCCAGAAGGTCTTGATTTCAACTGGGGCTAGCCTTGAGTGAGTCCTGCACCAGGATCTCACAAGCTTCCAAGGATCCCAAAGGCAAGAAGAGGGTGTGTGTGCTACTACAGACAGTGTAAATTCTCTCCATTGCCTGCCTGCACTGCTTTGTAATTAGGATGTTCCCGGGCACTGTTTTGTCTGAGATCAACTTGTGCTTTCCCAAACATAATTGGGGGATAGCAAACCCCAGAAACCACTCCAACTGGGAAGACTCTAGAACGACTGTCCTGTTTTAGGGGATCTAACTGCAGGCAAGAAACGTTTAGATGTGTGTACTCAACCCAGACTTTGCTACTTGGCTTTAGAGGCAGAATGTGGGCCCTGGTCTGTCTTATTTAGCAATCCAGACTGAGCCTCAGTGTCTACGCTTGGGCTCTTAATAGTGCATGATTGTGCTGAAGCCTGCTGTGGACAAGCTGGCTTAGCAAAACGCAATATTTCTTCAGAGAGAGACCATTTCAACTATTGCAGGATTTGCAGGAGTAGATAAGAGCTTGCAGCAATTTCCAGTAATTCCCCTGGGCCCTGTAAGTGTTCCACCCTTATCCACAGAACTCATGGATAGATCACAACAGTGTGCTGCAGGCACTGAATCCTTAAATGCAGCATACAGGGTAAAATCTGGACACCTTATTTTGGAGCTTGCAGCTGTGCCTTTGGCAGTTTCACAACTCTGCTTGGGCAGAAGAGACAGGGGTTCACTCAAATTTACAGGGAAAACGGTATTACCTTTTGTGACAAGGAGGGGTAGTAGAACTCTGGAAATTTTGTCCCATCCCATGATGCCTGTAAGGAAATTAATGGAATTTTTTCTTTCCTTTAGTATGTTACAGTATTGACATTTCATGAGGAGATTCACTTTCATGAATCATTTCCTTTTACTTCAAAATACATTTACTTTGATATACATTCTTTGATATGATTTCTCATGCACATTCATGAGAATGCATAGGCAAAGAGATAAAAATATCTTAAATTGCTTAGTTAGCTGGTCTGTTAGGATATAGAATCACAGATTTCTGAGATGCCACTGTGCCTTTTTTGGCTACACCTGGGGGACATTTAAACTGTGTATTTTTTATCTATTGCTTTGTGTTAGATATCCATAGTCCAATTCCCATGTGATTTTAAGATACACGCTGCCTTTAGATTACTAGGACATTAGATACATAATGCACCATTTCAACAGTTTGTTTACATTGATTCTATACATGAAAACAAAACAGGTTGGTTTGTTTGGTTTTTTTTTTACCAGAAAGTAAAATGTGCCTATTTTCATACAGCTGAAATCCCAGTTATTTGAAAATACACAGGTGCTCACATCTATTATTCAAAGGAATTTGGAAAACACTGACAAGCAACACTTCCGTACCTTGTCCAGCTGATCTCCACCTGGGAGTAAAAACAAAGAATAAAATGTAATAACTAATTTTCAGACAGAAGTTACCTATAAACTTTTTGCTGTGATTTTTGTCTTGTATAAAGCACTGCTGAAAATTTTTGTTTGCATTTGGCAGCATTAACAGGCCACCATTAGTGTGTAAATCATAACTTTAAAAATGTTTGAACTATATGATAATATCCACAGAATCACAGAAACAACTATGTTGGAAAAGACCTTTGAGATCAAAGGTCAAACCTGTGACCTGAAACCACCCTGTCAACCAGAGCACGGCATCAAGTGCCGCATCCAGTCTTCCCTTACCTTCAGGGACAGTGACTCCACCACCTCCCTGGGCAGCCCATTCCAATGTCTAATCACTCTTTTTGTGAAGAACTTCTTCCTGTGTCCAGCCTAGATCTCCCTGCACAGCTTATGACTGTGTCCTCCTGTCCTGTCACTGGTTACTCAGGAGAAGAGGCCAACGCCCACCTGGCTGCACCCTCCTTTCAGAGGTTTGTAGAGAGTGATAAGGTGTCCCCCTAACCCTTCTTTTCTGCAGGCTCCCTCAGCCACTCCTCACAGGACTTGTGCTCTAGGCCCTTCACCGTCTCCATTGCCCTTCTCTGGACACATCTGGGCATCTGTGGTAGTTTTGCCTGGCCCAGTTTTTGCCAGTGAGCAGGGTGGGGCACAAAGATGGCTCCTGCATGTCCTGAGTAAAGATTCTGGAAATTTCTCCACCATGTCCAGCAGAGCCAGTCTCTGATGGCTCTGAAGATGATGGACATGCTGCTGGCCAAACCTGGGCCAATTAGAGATGTTAGTTACGCCTCTGTGAAAACATATGTAAGAAGAAATCAAAACAATGTGACCACGCACTTCTTTTTGGCCTGAGGAGGAGGAGGAGGAGGTAAAAATAAGTGAGGGAGAACAACATGGAGGCCCCAAGGTCAGTGGAGAAGGTGGGGGAGGAAGTGCTCCAGGCGCCGGAGCTGAAAACCCTCTGCCAGCCGTGGTGAAGACCGTGGGGAAGCAGGTGGTCCCCCTGCAGCCCATGGAGTCCAGGGGGTGCAGAGAACACCCACAGCCTGTGGGGAGGTGCCCATGCCAGAGGAGCAGGTGATGCCTGCAGGAAGCTGTGATCCAGTGGGAGTCCCAGCAGAGACTGAGAGTTGCAAAGGCCTTGCAGGAGAGAGAGAGGCCTTGCTCCCGGGATGGAAACAGCCTGGCCTCGGCTTGGAATTCTGCAACCTGGACAGAGGAATCTCAGACTGCAGCAATCGGTCGGGTGCTGCTCGTGAGATTGGACCCACGCCAAAGAAGTTCCCAGAGGACTGTCTCTCGTGGGAGGGACCCCCACGGCTAAGTAGAGGACTCTTCCACCTGATGGACTGACCCTGACCAAAGGAAAGCCCCACACCCTGCCCCCACCCCGAGCTGTTGGTTAGAAAGGAGGGAGGGGGTGAGCTGGGAAGCAGTGCCTTAAGAGGGAAGGAGGGTCAGTGAAGAAACGGTGTCTTGAGAGTTTATTTTTACCTCTGATTTATCCTCTGACTCTGTTAGATTAATAAATCACCTTTTTTGCAATTTTAAGTCTCCCGCCTGCTTTTTCCCTGTCTTTCGTGCATCCTCGTTATCAGTAGTCTTATCTCAACTCGTAAGTCCAGTGTGTTAGTTTTTTTTCTCTCCTCTGCATAGCCGCAGCAGGAGAGAGCATAGAGAGTAAACGTCGTAGGTGCCTGGCATTTAGCCAGGGTCAAACCCACAACAGCATCCCAACATCCTTCCTAAACTGAGAGACCCAGAACTGGACACAGCACTCAAGGTGCAACCTTACCAGTGATGAGTACAAGGGAACAATTCCTGCCCTGGTCCTGCTGGCCACTCCATTGCTGATGCAGGCAAGGATGCCATTGGCCTTTTTGGCCACCTGGGCATGTTGCTGGCTCATGCTCAGCTGCTGTCCGCCAATACCCCCAGACACATTTCGGCCTGGCTTCTGTCTAACCATTAATGGCCAATGTCCTTATGCCCTGTTTATTTGTTATTAGACTTTGAATAACTGAAACTAAAAAGAGCTGTGTAAATTTCTTAGATACACAGAAATTACAGCTTCAGGGAACATGCTTGTAAGTACCAGTGCTTTGAAGTAGCACTCTGGCTATCTATTAAATGAAATAATGTCCACACTGACTACTTCCCAGGTACTTCTCATTCAGACCTCTCGTGTAGATAAAATGAGGATAAATACAAGCAGCCCTGTAGCACTTCTTTCCACTGGTTTTGTAGCTTGAGAAAGTAAGAAGTGTTTTATACCTGCTCATGGGCATCAGCTACTTCTTGTTTGTTTTCTTTTCTTCTTACTGTGGCCAGCATCTCTTTCTCATTCTCATTTCTTTACTCAGTGATTCGGTGCAGCTACAGCAGAGAGTGCATAAATAAATTGGACTGGGCCCATGTGCCTCTGGCCCAAGAGTCTGGGGTTGTTTCCACACTGAGCTCCTGCCATGGGGAATGCACAACAGGGACACTGAAGTTAGTTGAAGGCAGGGCATACTTCCTTGAGCTCCCCACCCTGCCTCAGTAATGCCAGGGTTAACTGCTGCCTTACCTATCTGGAAAGTGGCATGAAGATTTATATTTCTATACTTTAAAAGTATTTTTTCTATTTTTATCTTCAGGCATTAAATCTTCTATTAAATATAATTTCAAAGCAAATTAAGCGTTTTTTTTCCAAAATGTAAAAGATCTTCAAGTTTTAGTGAAATACAGAATCAGTAATGTTTTTAAATACATTGTTAAGCCAAGCAGTTTAAAATTATTTCCATCTTTATTTAAATATCAAAATCTAATGAAGGCTGTTTGCTGTTTTCTGTTCTGTTGGTTATTGCTTGTTTTTTTGTGGTTTGGTGGAATCTTTTTTCCCAGTTGTAATTGATGGCATCTCTAACATGCAAAGCAAATACGAAGAGCAAAGTTGTACTGCTTCTTTGGTTGTTTATGGTGTCATCGTTAATAAAAGAAGATAATCACTCTGAACTCATGTTTTGGCAGATAAAAACATTGTTTACAATGTTTTGTCTCTTGCTTTAATTGTGCTGAGGAGACATGGCTGTTAGAAGCATTTTTATTTCCATTTGTTTGTTATGACTACCAGTTAAGAGTTTACCTAGTTATTTACCAAATCATTTTTCCTTGAAAAAGGACTATTTCTGAAGACAGCAATTTTCACATAATTTTTATATGTCTTAATGGTACTACGATTTACAGTTCCTTTCACAACAAAAGGGGAATTTTTCTCAAGTAAGTTCTGAGATACTAGCAGTAGGAGCCAGGTAACAAGCAGCGGCACTTACATATAAGATTTTTAATTAATGGAAATTATTTGGTAGCACATATTAGTAGTTCAGACTGGTAGCATAAAAATATTATTAATAGTAATTTCCTGAGGATGTTTTCTAAGAGCAGTACTAAGTACTTACTGACTACCTTTTGCTGTATTTCAATAATGGAAATTATCCAAGTCAAAATGGATCTAGTTAAAAGAACTGTTATGTATAAATCTGTAGTACTGTATAATGTACTTCACTGAGTCAGAGATGGAAGACACAGGTTTCCTTTGAAGTCCCGTGTTGTTATGGGTACAGTGCCTTTGATAGTGAGATCTCCTTTTTTATCATCAACCTAAATCAAGGAGGGCCGTATACAACAGATGAAGTTTTTTCAGACCTGTTAAAAGACTGATTTAAAAGTAACAGTTTACATGGATAAATATTTTGAGATTTTGAGATGCCTCATGAAATAAACAGTAAAAATAGCTTATTGGCTTTTTTTTGGTCAGTTAATATGAGACCATCAATAAGCAAATAGAATAATAAGGTAGGATCAGTTTTTTTCAGCATTACATTTCAGTATCACAAAATTTTAAAATGTGCACGTACACTATTATGTCACTAAGAACATCGTTCTGGACACAGAGTCAAGCATGTACAGAACTTGGACTTTCAAGAGTGCATAGGCATCTGACAATGTAATGAGAGACTTCTTGGCTGTAAAGCCAATATCTAATAAACACATACACAATGTGAAATACCTCATTTCAAAATAGTGTTTTATAAACAGAAGGATAAGTTGCTAAGTCCCTTCTCCTTCATAAAGAAACCAGAAAAGAGCTTTTGCAGTTTGTCAGAGCCTCAAGAACTAAAACTGAATAGCTACTAAGAAAAAAAATCAGAAAAAAAAGGAACAGAACTTGAGTGTATTGTAGTCTGGTTTGTTGCTAATCTTTCACTCACGAGTACAAAATTGTACGAGTGAGAAGTTTACAAGAATAAAGACTTAAGACAGGGACATAAAAGAGCTGGAATACAAAGGAATGCTATTAGCACAAGATTGATAAACATGACTGATCTTCTACAGTTACACTAAAACTCTTAAGTAAACTTGATTAATCATTGTCATGAATGTTAGTATGTAAGTATTTTTAAAACTTTAAATTAATTTGTCCAAAAAATATAACATTTGTGTATTCTTTGAAGAAGAATTTTACTCCAAATACATGTTCTTTAACTGATTTTAGAGCTATCTGTTACAAAACAATTTAACACAATGTTTAAAAAAATGTATGCGCAGAATTCCAGATGAAATGTTATTCAACAGAGAAACTGTTTGTTCCCTCCACTGCTTTGTTGAAGGAATAATGAATGATGCACATAAAAATAAATAAATGGGGATAATGGAAATATAAGATATGTTTATTGTTAAAAAAGGTCTGTAAATGTTAATCCAAGTTATGTATTGCTATGTGTTTTACATCATCATAGTCACATACTTGGAATAAATGTCAACCTGGAACAAAAGTTATGCTTGTCCTCATGCAAACTTTGTTTCTCAAGTAGAAAAATAGATTATTTCTTTAAAAATAACAATCAGGAAAATATAAGCTACTTTTCTCACACTGTTAAAGCTGGAAGACAATAAACTTGAATTGTTTCATGATGTTTTTTAAATATGAATGGAGTTTAATAAACCAATTTTTTACTCTCTAGTTTTGGAAGATAAAGGACATAAACATTTTAGGTCTATTTTCCTTCAACTATATAAGATATTATATTGTTTTATTGTCTAGATTTCCAGTAAGAGGGTTAATTAGAAAGAAGCTTGTCTTGGAAAACCAGCTGCTTTTGATATATAAACTTTATCTCAAGAAACCATTTTATTGGCTGTAAGCCTGTCTTGCTGGTTTATGTCATTGTATCCAAATGTTTATTAAAAAACTAAGTCATTAGGTCACCAAGTTAATTCAGTCTCTAGAAGTTAAACTGGGGGCAAAGATAGAGATTTTAGGAGATGATGAGTAGTGTCTCAGTCAACAGTCTTACACTGAAATGTACGTGCTTAATTCCTTGAGGACATATTCCTCATAACAGTTTAAATATAAAGGTCATCTTTAAAACTCTTGCCAGGACTTACAACTGAACTCAACAGAATCAAACTATTCAGAATAGAAGAGATGGAAAATGCTGGAAATTCTTATAGTATGTAAGAGTTTGGCCCCAATGGGCTGAGTGAACAAAGCTCAAGAAGACAGAGAAGATGATTGAGGTTTACGCAGGTGAAAATCCTTCTCTTTCCCCTGTGTTGTTTTAATTCTGTGAAAATTCTAACAAGTCTACACCAAAATTCATCTCAAAACTGTTCAAGCAGTCTAAAACTCACTTAGTGTGAGGTCTTCAAACAAGTATAAATTTTACTTTCAAACAACTGATCCTATCAGCTTCTGAATCCCTCCGGAGTAAAATAACCCTTACTTAGTAACTGAATGGGAAAGTCACTATTTTCTCTACTGAAATGATAGGTTATATTCAAATGAGCACCTTCAGACTACAAGCTTTCTTCCATCTTGTCAAAATGAAACTATGACACACTTGACTCCTGTTCTTCCTGCCCTTGAGGCAAAATAAAAAGGAAAAATGTCAAACCCTGATCTTCCTAAAAGTGAGGAGTTAAAAAAAAATTATAGGAGTTCTATCTGCTTCCTAAACAAAGCCCCAAAGTCTCTCTCACTTGCAAGTAACCTCTGAAAATAATAGTGTTTACTTTGCATATACACACAAGCATTCACAGACTCTTATCGAAGAAATTTGGATAATAAAATTGATTAATTTTCACTTCGTGTTTTAGCGAAATAAATCCTTCAGCACTTTATTGTGTCTTCAGTTTTGAAAGGAGCTGCCATTGCACATAATCATTCCTCCAGAGTAGATATTTCCTGAAAGAAATAGAAACATTTTAATTTTTTGTGAATTTCAGTCGGTTACAGTTCAAACCTATAGGGAAAAAACTCGTTAAAACGACGAATGAACTTGCTTAGTCATATATTTAATGGATCCTACTGCTTCACCTTACCATTCTAATGAGTCATTAAAATAAAACCCAAACTCTAATGCTGTGTTTGATAAGGTGACAGATATGTGAAATCCACAAGAAAATCAGAATGAAAATGGATAAGAATCTCCATCTTTAGCACCACATGTAGAGATTCATAAATACATATATATTTCTTAAATACCTCATCAGAAAGCATATCTGAACTATATGTCTGTGTAGAATAGTCTGGTATTAGCAAAGCAGACTATGTTCTGAAAGATGTCAAGCTCTTTTTAAGGAAGAGAGCCTTTCAAATTGCAAGTAAGACTTCTTTTGACCTCTGCAAAGCCCATGGAGGGCAAACCTCCAGCTGCCACATAATGAGCAAAACAAGATCACAATGATAAACTGACATTAGCAGCTGCATAGCGTGTATGAATAAACAACTCTTTAATAAAACAAATCCCTTTATTGTTATAAATGACAGAACACGTATTTCATGTTGATATGACCTGGTGAAAAACGAATATTATTACCATTTGTTTGAGCCATATGTTCTCATTCACAATATTGCTTACAGAACTAAAAAATATTTATCTTATGGATTAGAATGCTGGTTTCTAGCAGATTCCACAGCTTTCCATGGTGTTAATGGGGGAAATTCGTAACACCAAATGTCATAGCCTCTTTACTAAAACTTTACTCAAACCTAGAACTAAAATATTTTTTAAGTACTCTTTACCTAACTTTTCTGATAGCAGTACTATATTTCTCACTTTTGAAAAAGGAACAGAGAGAAAGGATGACATGCAAAGAAAGAAAATAATAAAAAGAAAAGGAATTAGGTGCATTCTTTCTCTCTCTCAGAGGTTTTTACTGTTTTAATCTTCCCTAGCCTCACACTTAACCAGTATTTTGGGGAATAGCAGAGCACAGTTCTGAAGCCTACAGGGTCCTGTGAGAAGTGGTAGTGTATTTCTGTCCTTTTATTTTACTGCTCACTTCACAGTGATTTTTAGGTTATTGGTAAATTACAGTCAGCTGAGAGCTGAAAGGAAATAACAAACTTGTTAGCACCTTCGCAAGATTTTGGGTAGGTGGAGGAGTTCAGTGTTCTCTTCCAAAATATTTTTATTATTAGATATAAGGAGAGAAAAAAAATTATCAAGATGAATTCTGACTGAAAGAACATAAAGGAAAAAAATAGCCAACAAACCCAACAAACTTACAACTAACAATCCATACAACTGAAAATTCTCATTCTGCTGAACATTCAAGAATCATTCCAGGATGTGGCAAGTAAGACAAGTCGTACGTTAATTTAGCATTCAACAGTCAAATTCAACCAATTGCTCTAAACTTGGCAAAACACTTTCATCCCTTCCTTCCCTCTCCCCAAAGAAAGGATGCAGAAAAGACATTAAGCTTTATGTTTTCCAGTTTATTGCTACTTTCAAAACTTGCTCAGCAAACACCAGGTGCATAGTCTGTAAATCCTAGAGATCAAATAGCTTCTCTGATCTGAAACAGAATCATAAAGAAACTGTGCACAAATTAAAAGAGAGAATGAGTAGAAAGAAAAAAAAAAAAAGAAACTACTTCTCACAGAAATAATTCCTTTGAAATTTGAAGTCTAAGACCTGACTCATATCAAGGCATTTCTAAATTATCAAAGATGGCCTCAATGTTCTAGATTGTACTGAAGCCTCTACATTTTTTTGCAGATTCACTATCACTATACCCTTTGAAGTTCCAAAGTTCTGCACCTGCAGCTGTAATAGTGAAGAAATTAGGAGATTGATAGGAAAAGCTTCCTCTAAAGCCTGTGATTTTAGTGAAAGTAGCTATGGAGTGAAGCACTGTATGGAGTACAGCTATTACGTAAACTGATACTGAAGGAACGCCAGCTGTTTTCCCAGTCTATATAAAATCAATGCTTACGACAATATTAAAAATATTTATTAAAAAGTATAAGTTAAATAAACATGCATTTGTTAAAACTATCAGCTTTCTCAGTTTATGATATAAAATGTTATTATGATGACTTGTTCACCTAGTCTTCCGCCAGTTTTTAAATGCTAAACTGATAGTACCCACACAAACGTTTATACTCTTATCTGATTTGAGTCCTTCATTCTTCCATGGGTTAACCATCAACTAGATTAAATACACACAGGCAATGTGGACATATTTTTTCAGTGTTATAATATATTTAAAATCTAAGATTATAGAAACATTCATGAGAAGGGTCTAAAAATATGAACGAAAATACAGTTAATACCTTGCTATAAGCTAACGCAGGGGTTTGAGAAATTGTTCTTAAATTATTATTTTCTTTTTACACCTATAGAGTTTCAAATCTTGGAGTGAATTTTGGGAGGTTGGGGAGAAGATATAGATGGCTGGTGGTAAAATGTAGGTTAGAAATTTATATTCTAAGTTAAAATTTTCAGTCAATCACAGGTAGTCAGTAGTTAGGATTCTAGGAAATAAACAAGGAAATGCTGTAACGTAAAGATCATGTAAATTGGTAGCTCTGCCAAGTGGTCAGTATTTGTTTTTTAATCTGTAACAGATTCAGAGCTTTCACTACATGTCTTGCATTCAACCCTGAAGGCTGTGGCCACCATGGGAAGTGTCAGGAGCAGCTATTACCTCTCTCTGCTATGTCAACTCCCTCCTTAGAGCCCTACCCAGAAAGAAGCCAGCTGAGAAAGTGCTCAGCAGTGCTGAAGAATGAAATAAAAGTGAAAATTACATCAAAAGAGAAGACCAGTGGAAAACCAATAAAAATCATTAACAAATTCAACACCTACAAAGATCCCTTGTGAGACTAGCCCTGTCGTATGTTGGATTAACTTTTAATTAATTATAACAATAACTTTTGGAGTGAATTCCTTCTTCAAAGAAATACATACCACACCATTTTAGTGATTTAATACCCACGACTATTTGCGCACTTGCAGTGCCAGTATATAGAAGAATGAATAGGACGAACAGTGTCTTTTTTTTATTACTTACAGATCAGCTGCCAGCTAGAGCATCAAAAAGCCCTCAACATGGTCCATATGCCTTATACTGTATATGCACCATATGTGTCCATCCATTACACAGGAAATATCAACATCATGCAAAAAGTTATAAAATAAATGTATGTTATTAAAAATCAAATCCTTATATACATTACATGTACTTTCTTGCAATGACTGTACCAAACCTTAAGAGTAAGCAAGTTTTCAGCAATTATGTCATAATTTATTTTTTCTTCAAATGTGGATGTTATAAACATAAAGACAGACAAGTGGGAAGGAAAGAAGGGAGGAACACAGAAAGGAATTTGACCAAAATCCCTAAATGCAAAGTATCACCCATTAGGAGGCTGTGACATGCTAAGAGCTTTGTCCTGCAAAAACAGTACTAACTCAACATCAATAAAACTGTCTGCATGAAAACTCACAGCTGGGTGATAAAAAGCGAAGATGAGAAGTGCTGGAAAGCAGCTCAGCCTTTCTTCAGTTGTTTATGAATCTAATGCAACAGCTGGGGGCCATTGGTCCGCTATGTCCCGTATGGGTGCGGGATGTCAGGCTGCTCTCTGTGCGAGGAGCGCTGCACCCCAAATAGCTGGCTTTGCTATCGCACTCATGGGCTCCATTGGCTCCATTTCGGGCTCTCCCTCCCACTGAGCTGAATCTCGGGGACAGAAGATATGATCGCAACATTTGTACGAGGTAGTTAATAAATGAATGTGTGGCTGTTAAACCACAGATGGTTTTTCACGTGTGGTATTCTGATAGTCTTTCACAACAGGACAGGCATCAAAACCTCACTGCATTTCTCCAGGTTTTTCCTGAAAAGCAAAACAACTAATCAACTAATGTGAAGAATCTTAGCAAGGGCAGCACTAAGTAGAATGAAACTAAAATCTTCACCTAAGAAAAATCCTTACAAGCACTGAATGCATTTAAGCAATATTAATTCAAGATTGTTTTCTTTACTGAATAGGAAATATCATCAATTCACTTTGTACCAGAGAACTTTCTGATAGCCTTACACCTGATTTGTCCTCTACCAGGATGCTTAGACGACCCCCACGTGAAAGCACTCAGTGTATTTCTTCACTCAGTACACAACATGCGTACGTCTTTGCAGATGTTTAGGTGTACCCTGTCTAATCACAAAACAGAAAACTAGTTGCACAGCACCAACCACTAGGCAAGGGTTTTGCCTTTTGGAGGCATGAGGAATACTGCAAAAAGAAACCAGGAAAGGTTTAACAGAGAGGAAATAGTGTACCACTTACAGGAGCAGAGGAGTATGGTCAGTTTGAAAGGCTGTGCATACATGTGCAACTATGCACATTGGACAGGAGGGTCAAATCTAGACACAGCAAGTCAAGAACCAAAAGTCACAGGAGACTTTCTCCTGTGAAAGGAATCTGAGGTTTTCTGGACTCCCAGGCTGTATCTGTTCTGGCCTGAAAACTCACTGCCAGGCACTGGGCATCCTTTTTGAAATCTAGCAATGTCAGTGCAGGAAATTAGAGTCTTCCACTGCAGACTCCCCAGGCAGCAGTGATAAAGATGTTTGTCTGGTATGCATTATCCTTTTTATCAGTTAAAATAAGTGGATTCAGGGCACATGCAGTACTTAATAAGTTTACAGTAGCAGAGAAGATTTCATCTGAAGTGGGTTAAATAGCTGTTGTGCAAGGAGCTTGGATGGCAGTTTTAAGCAAATGGTACCCAGCCTTTAGTATGAATACAGTGATAAATGTACTTTCCCCTTTCACAGTGAGAATAAGAGAAAGGGAATGTGAACATATTTTTTTGTTATTCCTTCAGGAATAACAGTGATTTTTAAAAAATCCTTTATAGTAAATTTTTTTAAATGACAGCAGAAGTAATTAAAAATAAATATTAAAAACCCAAACTAGAACAATATACACACACACACAAAAAAAGAAAATCACAAGAAACACCCTGAGATGTTTCCAGAATTCCAGTGGGCACAAGATGCAAAAGCAGGCTTCATGATTCTACAGTGACATAAGAAGTAAAGGTTGGAAAGAGAACAGTCTTAATCTAATCATAAGCAGCTACAGAAACGCTGTGTCCCAGCTGTGATCTCAGGAGAACCATATTAACATAGGAGTGTTGCTAAATGTATGTGTCCCAAATAGTTGAGACCCATGGAGACCAGCTTTAGATAATGAGCAAAAGAAGGTTAGCAATTGCTGAATACAAGCAGAAAGTAGCAGAGCTCTACATGTATCTATCCCCATACCACCTATAAAACTTGAAGTGCATTGAACATAACATTTAACTTTGGCTGAACTTGATAAACAACTTGAACAGGGTAAAAGATGCTTTAGTAACCCCTCCTGCTTTCTGTGCTAACCCACTAATAATTCAAGCATATTTGGGCAGCTTCAACGGCAAGACATTCCTAGTATATCCTTAACCATTCCAGTGCTAAATACTACATCTCAGCTCTAAAACAGTGTTTATGCACACAAGTCCTGCTGGAGTCAGTACTGTACATCTCTGAGTGTCTAGCTGTCTAGATGCCTGTGTCAATTTCTGGGGAAAGAATTTCTTTTTAGGATAGGCTTTTGCATGAAAGAAGAATTGAGTATGATACAGTGGGAAAATCACAAAGTGCTTTTTTTCATTAATGCCACATGAATATATATATATATATATATATATATATATATATATATATATATATATATATATAAAAAGGCTGTTTTATCTTAGTCTCCAGCTCTTCACTCATCCATCATCCACATTGTGTCTGGTCTTTCACATTTGTGTATTTCACCATGGGGAAGTTCATTTGCTTCTTCTTGAAGAGGGAGGAGTGTAAAGCAAGAACTGTGATCTTCAGATCTTCATGGTGAGTGAGGGGAGTATAGAAAGCAGCAGAGCCCTGTGCAGAACCGTGTCTCAGAGCTAAGAACATTTGTGCACTGCTGAAGTGCTTTCCCAGGAGATATTACAACAGAAGTGTGCCTGCAAATTTTCAGTTCAGATTTGTTCATAAATTTCCTGTTCACATTATTCTGACTTGCTAGCATCTACCTAAGCCCATTTGCAAAAGTGTCTGGGTTGAAATAAAGGACAGTAAACAGAAAGCATAGAATGGTAGCTCCCATTCCACTTCTTCAAATCTTTCTAACTTTTAATACTTCTGTTTCCTTCTAGTCAGGCAGATGAAATAAATCATCTTTAAGATACTTTGTTCGGCTTTGTACTAGAAAGAAGTGGAAGAGGAGATAATAGCAGATAGAAAGTAATTTTCTTGTGCCCGGCGACCTCTGCACTAGTTGCAAGCACGCAATGTGCAGCTAAAATCCATGCCCAAACTCTACTTGTCACAGCTGATTAAAGTGAGCGACCTTGATTTTTCCCCCAGACAAAAAATGCAAAGGCAGTCTTATCTGTCTTCCCATTCAATAGAGTGGCATTTTTTTCCCCTTAGACCTGAGCTTTCAGTGAAAAATTACTATAACTTGCAGACACCCAAAACCAATTTCTAACAGATCTGTCTTGGCCAGAAGTCCAAGATGCATTTTAGTAAACTGAAAAATGCAAAATTATTTTTATAACTAGTTTTCTTAATTGCATCATCCTTGAAATTATTGATGAAGTTTGGCCTCACAAAGTAAGAGCATCTTCTTTCTCAGTTGCAGCAGTTCCTGGAATACAGGTATACATAAATTCACTGACACAGTGGCATAATGTTTTATATTGCCATTAGATTTTGTTTCATGGTATCACTGAGAAGAAGGGAGAGTTTAGGAAAAAAAAAAAAAAAGGAACCCATTTTAACCCCATGACTTGAATTCTCATGCCAGATCTCTCATGCCAGATCAAACTCTCTTGCAGTGTTAGAAATGTTTGTCTAAGTGTTTTCTTGCCATTATTTTTCATTGTTGCATACTTCTGCACTTGTGTAAGGAGACCTTAGTGACAGATGAAACATAGAAAACTGTAAACTGCAATAAATATGAGTGTCGAAGTTTTCCAGTGGGAAGAAAAGTGCCAACAAGTGAGGTAAGCTTCAGTGATAAGCAAAAAACCCTTAAAATACAGCAATTCTAAGATACATTAAAATATTAACAAAATTTTTTTTTTTAGAAAACAATGCTAGATATTTAAATATATGACAAAAATGCTTCTGTTCACAACAGAAGCTCCTAACTCATGACTGTTAGACTAGATTTCTTCAGCATAAACTGAAATTAATTGTTTAATTTGTTTTGATTTAGCTAAAAGACAAGAAAGATCTTAAATCCTTGAGAGGTGTAAATTAGACTTAGGTAAGTATTTATTAAGCATTGTCATTTTTTTTTCTCAGAATTCCTTATAGAAGCCCACAATATTTATGTATTTCTTAATATCTAAAAGAGTTTATCAGTTTTTACCCATGACAAATGGCTGAAATGATCCACTCAGAGTTAAAACTTTTAAAGTGAAAGAATGCACTTCCCCAATATCAGCAATGCTTTTTTCTCCTCTGACTTTATGTTTTATCTTAGATGAAGAATTTTTCTTTTTTTCTGAGCCCAGTTTCCTATAACAGAGCACACACTGCAGTATGTAGTGTGTTATAGAAAAGTTATATATTTCAAATATCCGCTACTTGGCTTGCTTTCTCAGAAAGATCCTTCTAAGGAGGTTGAGTTGCATAATTAGCAATAATTAGTGAATATAAGTGGTGTTCACAGTTGACCAAAGCCCCTTTTTTGCAAGTATATTTCAATACTTCAAGTTTTTCTTTTATAATTTAGCCCGCTCTAATTACTAAAATATTCAAACTTCACTGCAGATCGGAAGACTTGAGAGTCACGGTGATGACAGTAGCAGTGAAACAGAAGGCTGAGCGGGTGGTTCAAGGACTGGGCAAGGTTGTAGAAAATGCAAATTCTGTTCTTCTTCTGCCCCACACTTCCTCTATGATCTTTGGCAAGTCATTCTAGCACTTTATACAAGTGAGTCCACTTGTAAAATATTATTTAGCATTCAGAGCTCCCACACACATTGTGATAGCAACGTGACTTACACAAGTAACCAAAATAAAAAAGGCGTACCTGGACCAAGAGAAGCTGTTCTTCAGACCATCTCTAAGGTCAAAAGCCACTTAATTTTTGAACTCCAATCCCGTAATTAGACCCATGTGAACAAAACTCTGAGCTTTTATAGAGTCCTATTATTCTCTTCTTTTGTTATTTATCTTCAAAGTAGCTACCTACAACCTTGGGACTCCATTTGTGCTTTTCCAGACTGAGAATCAGGGACCATCTACGTACTTTTTTTTTTTTACAATACAATATGAGTAAACAGCTAAGACATGGACTAAATTACATTAACTGAGAAAATAACTTCTGGTAGTGTAACAAGACTATTGCAGAAGACATGCCAACAAAAACTATAAACAGCAAGACAGAACAAAAAAAAATTGTTAGTGATAAAAAGAAGATAGTAGTGGTGAACGACTTCACCTGAGATAGTAGGATGAGGTCAATTGTAGTGCTGTAAGATGAATGCAGGAATAGCAGTGAATTGCATAGAATAACAGAGAGAAACCCAGACAGTTATTGTCTATGCTCTGGTTGACTGGTTAAACCCAAACTCCCCAATGGCCATTCTCCCAAAGAGAATTGTTTTCTGAAATTACTTTCATCTAAGTGAAATCTGGATGCAAAGACGGAAAAAAACATGACTTAACAAGAAGTTCACTTCACTAGATAATAGGGCACACACACACACAGAGCCCTGCATTTTATAAAGGCATAGTTACTGTGTTTGCATCTTGTTCCAATATACAGGCCATTTTCTGAAATGAAGCACCTATGGTAAAGACAGTAATTATTTTCATTGCTTAACTTTTGTTACATTTTTCTGCATTCATATCTCAAGCTGAAGCCCACAGATCAGACTGAAGAGATACTTAAACCCTTAAATAATGTCTCTTATTTTCTGTTATAATTCGTAAATTTCTTGGCAAAATTACCAGGATGTTAGCAAGATAAGTTCTTGTTTGTGTATTGTACTTGTGTTTATGGTGAAAACAGCAGCCTTTAAATGTATATTCACAAACAGGATTCTCATCTGCCTAAGCATATCAGGTCTTGTACAGTCAATTCCAAGCTCTTTCAACACATTGCATGATTTGTACATTTTGCATTTAAATCTCAGTGTTGTTCATTAAATGCTGTGTCTTACAGGAATTACCAAGTTCAGAATGTCCTTATATTTGATTTAATATTCAACTTTCTACAGTCTCAGTAAGAAGAGTATTGTAGCCAGTGGGATTTGAGAATGCCAGAACAGGGTTTTCTTCCATCCAAGTGTTAGAAATCAAGTGTTACGTTGTATTTACCTCCATCTTCAGTTTTTCATTCTTTTTCTGCACCTGTGCAGTCCTTCCTAGATAAAAACATGGATTTGTGTTATGTTGTAAAGTGTTCATACACATGTGCAAGAAATAGCTCAAGAAGATATACTTTCCTATTAAATATATGATCCCTCAAAAGTAATTGTAAAAAGTATAAGGCCACCTTAAAGAACTTTCATCAAAAGCATTTTGGAGAACATCTGGCATTTAAAGAAAAAGGGAAACAAATCAGAAGGGCAGAAATTAAAAAAATGCAGACATCTTTCTAATGAGAACTGAAGCAATTTTCCCAAAAGCTGAATTTGACAGTATTTTCTCTTCCACTTGCCTAGATTTAAGTCAGTATCAGCATAGAGGACTCTCAGATAATATTAATTATGCTACTGACTTGAAATTGTGTTTACCTCTGGAAAGCTAAGAATTTTTAAACAGTGAGTATGCTTGTACCTAGGGGAAAATTGTCGATTTTCTTGACCTAACTTCAAAGTTCACTCTCAAAATTCATTGGTCATTCTAATTTTTTAGGATTTACCCATTAAGATTAGGTAGTACCTCAAAATTAATAGTGAAAGGAAACTTTCCTTTCATCTTCCAAAAGAGTAACTGATGGACTCCAAAATGTTTTGCTGTGCTATTGAAAGATTTATTTATTTCACAGTGCACATAATAACTGCGAAGCCAAACAGCTGGAAGCCAGATCAAGTGTGTATATTACACTCTGTACATTATTACTATCACCTCTGTTAACACGCACTCTTTAACTAAATCCTTCTTGTCCAGGTGATATTTCTTTAGTCTTTGACACAATGTGATCAATGTTCTGCCACCAAAGGAAAAACAAATGCCGAAGGCTTGGGGGATAGTGGCTGGAGAGTAATTTTTAAAAAAATATTGATCCAAGTTATCTACTTTTTAGTTGATCTTTGTTGTCATTTTATCTACATGCTAGAAACACCTCAGAGTAATTTACACTAATAGTACAATGACACGCTATAAGTTTAGAAGAACCCAGCAGTGTACACCAGGAAATATGTTGTACACAATGTTTCCCTTTAATTTTCTAATTTTATCACTGTAGGCAGGATTGGGATGAGCATACACATTTTTTCAACTATTTATATACTGAGCAACTACTACTACTTTTAGGTGGAGCAAAGAGTACTGAATTTCTATAAAAAGACTCACAGGTTTACATTGAATTTGGATGCCTACCTAGAAAGCAAAAACTTGCAGAAAGTCAGCAAGTAGAATGTGTCCCTAGAGACTGTAAGGACTTCTTGCTTCTGGGTTGGGCACAATCTACTGGTCTGTTTTTCTGGGAACTTAAATGAACCAAGGGTGCAGAGCAATGAAAAGAGATGTTCAATATGACCCACCACCTATAATTTTTAATGTTATGTTCACTTACTGTCAACATTAAGACAATAACATTTCAATGAGAGATTCTTCTTACTGAGTTATATCTTTTGAGGGTTTTTTTTCTATTTTCAGTTATACAAATATTTATTTATATATATATTTATACATTTTGTATTGATCTCTAATATATATAAAATTATTAAATTATTATATTTTATTCCTCTAGTCCTACTGACTTGCCTTCCTCAAGGCTCTTAAAAATGTAGCAAAAAAAAGGAAGAGGAAAGGAGATGTTTCCAGTTCCTTGATCCTTCTATTTCATTTCAGCCTGCATTATTTGGAGGTTTTATATATGTCTGCCTCAACACGCACTACTAAATTTTACAGCCTTGTTAGTCAGTGTCAGCTTTTTTTCTCTAAAAGAGTGATTCCTGACCTACTGACCTAAATCTCCAGCCACAGCATGTTTGCTTGAAAACTGCTAGTCTGGTATGAACGCAGCTCATTAGAAGACTACCATATTCATGCTTTCTCCCTCACTTCATCTGTAACAGAATAACACAGCACAGTTCATTAAATAAATGTGAAGAAAAAGATGAACTGCTTGTATTATGTTCTAAGGCTTACACAATTTTACATGGTTCACATCCAGGTAAATTACAAGCTAAATTTTGAATACAGTAAATGCAAAACCTGCAGCTGTTTTCATGCTGTCTGGGTACAGCTATCTGGCAGAGGAACCCAAATAATGGCCATGGAGAGAAATTGAATCTAGAGTGTACAAATAATTCCAAATTCCAGATAGCAAGGTTGAAGTAGAAATCCACTTTGGCCAACTGTCCTTACAAGAGTGGGTTATATTATATTCTGGTGTAGGTTTTATTTAAAAAAAAAAATAGGAAAAAAGTTTACTGTTACTATTTTCAGTACTTAAGGATGTTGCTAATATTGTTTACAGATTCAGTGGCAAAAGATTTTATTTCTATTTTGAATTTTAATCTTGCTGCGTTTGTAATTCCTTATCTTTGGACAGGGGATTGTGTCTCTGCTTAAGGATTTCTGCATAAAAATAGGAGCTGAACAGTATACATATATTAAGTTATAATTTATTTAACAAGTATAAATTTGTTTATAAGCTCCCACATTCTCACTGTAGTTCAGTTACAGCATTTTCCTATGTATTTTCACCTCACTACATGATCAAGGATGTTGCAGGGAAGATCCGTGCAAGGGATTGGTATGGTTATATTAAAAAAATGCTTAATTCAACATTGACAACTTCACTGCATGAGGTCAAGAAGTGCTGACATAATATCCCCACAGGGTTTTTGGAAATAATAAAGGCGAAGACAAGAGAATGGAAACAGTATGTAAGACAGATAGACCGAACAAAAAGAACAAGAGACTATTTTGTAGAAATGATTTCCAGGGTTCAAACAATTACTGCACATATAACTAAAATCCAATTGTTCTCATCCGTGATCTTTAGAACATTTCTGCTTCTCACAAAAAGTTACACAGAATATTTTTGTTTTCTGTTTTATAATCTTTTAAATCAAAAGCATATGAATGAGGTTTATGCAATAACATATGGAAGTCATTAATGTTGCTTTCCTTCTCAACTAAGTACTCAGTTCTGTACTCCTTAAGTAAGAAAAACTCTTACTGAAGTTACTGTGAGTTTTTCTTGCATAAAAGGAAAAAAAAAGAGTAATAAATGTAATGATCTGTAGGCTACTAAAATTGCTCAGTGACCCCTATGTCAGTCCCTTTTAATAATGTATGCTTTTTTGCAGGGTATAAATTCTCACTATACAGTGAGTGATTGTTTTCTATTCAACTGGGGACCAATTTGGTTTCCACAAAATCAAATGCAAAACTCCAACCGACCTCTACAGGAAGAAGGATTAAGACTTTTACATAGTTTCGATATAAAAAATCTTCTGTCTCAACAGGCTGCCACCTTCTCAGTTAGCTACAGATATGTGTGGGCTTCTGTATCACTGTCAGTCACACATTTCTTGACAAAGAAAGTGCAGAAAACCTTATCTGAATATTGCAAGATGAAAATTGCAAAAATCAGAGACACTCAAACCTCTGTATACTGTCTATAGAAAGGCCCCTATTAGCCTTTTAAGGAGATGAGTAAACAAAAGATAATCATTTTTTTTTCAATTAACAAATGCTTCAAAATACTGTTCATCTTGATTTCAACTCGAGCTCATGGGAACCAATGGCGAAAGAAACCTCTAATAGCAATAAATGGAGTAGATTCAGAAATACTTTTGCCTTTGTGAAGAAAAATAGATAGATAAGAAATTTCATTGGTATTCCCAGGTAAAGATAGAAATGTTGTTATTTGAAGTCTCAGAATTCAAGCATTCTGCATCCAATTCTGCTCAGATTCCCTGTTATTCTGACTTTTTATATTTGTATATTATCTTTTTGTAAATTGTTCATATAGATGTTCAGATAAATGGTATCTTCAAGCCATATCAACTTCGTTACTGGAAAATAAAGATGAAAACTGAAGACTAGAAGTAATTTTTAGTTAAAAAAATACTAAATAGAAATATGAAATAGCCTGAAATTTATGTATTCCCTGATCTGTTGAATAACTGTGTGTATGTATCTGTGATGTAATACTATATTTGTGAAAATAAATGTACAAAGGACAAATTTATATAGACTTACATAGCCTCCATAGTTCATTAGAATAAAATCTGTTCTTAGAAATTGGAAAGGAGAATTCAGATAACACTGCAGTATGAGTACTTGTTCCAATATTTTTCTTGGAACTGGCTGATTATTCAAATCTCTGTACATTCATTATCAGCTTTCTAATACCTCAGAAATTCATTGCAAGATTTGCTATAAAGCAAGAGAGAGAAAAGAAAGAGGCAGAAAAATAAAAGGAGAGGAGAGGAGAGGAGAGGAGAGGAGAGGAGAGGAGAGGAGAGGAGAGGAGAGGAGAGGAGAGGAGAGGAGAGGAGAGGAGAGGAGAGGAGAGGAGAGGAGAGGAGAGGAGAGGAGAGGAGAGGAGAGGAGAGGAGAGGAGAGGAGAGGAGAGGAGAGGAGAGGAGAGGAGAGGAGAGGAGAGGAGAGGAGAGGAGAGGAGAGGAGAGGAGAGGAGAGGAGAGGAGAGGAGAGGAGAGGAGAGGAGAGGAGAGGAGAGGAGAGGAGAGGAGAGATACCAATCTGGTATCATACTGAATATCACTCGCACTGTGAGTGTGGCCAAAAGCAAGCTAATAAAAATTATTTCTATAGAATTTAGTATATTATCTCACTGGCAGTGAGGTTGAAGTTGGTGCATTGAGGTTGATGCAAAGTTTTCATCTACGTGGAAGGTAATGAATCATCACCAAGGTTGAAATGTATTTTGACTTAATGGAATGTGATTTTGTAGGTTGCTTCATCATATGCTGATTTGATTCTTAGTAAAATAAGTGTGAAATATCAGAATTGCATCAAGAATCAAATTTTCTGTATTCACTGGTACAGCTGTACTCCACAAATGATAGGAATTTCAATGCACATTTCCTTTGAAATTGTATTTTACTGTATTCCTCATAGGTTTTTCTCTCATATGTCATTCAATGCAATGTTCTTTGATTTGAACTTGTTTTATGAGAATCAGATTTCATCTAGAGGATATTTTGTAGGGTTCTGAGAATCAGAATGAACAAGAATGTCTTGTCTTCTCTTCTTTGCCCCCTCAAATATCTCTCAACTGTAAAAAGGCAAGGCTACCAAAGTCCTCAAATATTCTACTATCCTAGAGTCAGATTTTAATATAATTCTATGCTGTCATGACTGCGTATTTACTTAGATGTGGACTACACAGAAATCATTGGACAGGAAAAGGGACACTCAAACAATTTTCCAGCAACTTTTCCAAGTTAAATCAAAGGAAATGTTCAGGCAAGAAAGAGTTCTTTACTTTAGCAACCAATTCTTAACTACCTGAGGGACTCCTGATTTAGATTCCTGTTTCCTGGTAGGTTTCTCATAGATTTTGGAAAGATGTTTCTGGAAGGTCAGGAGGATAATCATTAATTTGTATGTGGATTTTTCACATGAAATGTTTGTAACCTCTGTCCTCTTTCTACTTTAATGAAAGGTTTGGTTTTGTTTTTGTCAGAAACATGACTAATTAACAATTTTGTTACCAATTAACTTATTGTTAGTAATACTAAAGTATCTTATCTGCATCTAAAAGTGCAGAAAAAAATCTGTCTTTTCTGATGCTGTGTTTACCTATAATATGCACATACATACCTGTACACATGTACATATACACACACATTCTCCCTGAATTCCTAAGAACCTAAATCACGCTTTTTAATAATTTAGCTCTTTTTCCCACACTTCCAGGACAAAGAACATAATTGTGCTGTGTTCTCCTAGAGGCTAGAGTATTGAGATAAGGTTTTACATTGTCCTCTTAAGAAGAGGATTAAAACAACTTAGTACCCAGAAAGTATATAAATATAATGGTATCCCATGCTTCATGTCTCTCTTCCTTCAACTTTTTCAATTAGTTTATATCCAATGTCATTTCTCAGATTTTTTTTCCTAGAAAAAGAAAGAATCACAGTCAACTGAATATTTTGTGATAGTAGCTTTTACTACAAACATGGGAAAATCCTACTTCTCACAATTAAATCAGCATTTTTAATGAGATTTATAGATTAAAAATTGTAGCAGGTAAAGACAAATAGCCTGGCGTATATACAGCAAAGACACAAGGTAAATATTTGAAGATACAATCAGAGGAAGCCATTACGTTTTAGAACACATTCTGTAGAATTACCATGGACAGGTGTCATAGGAATACACCTATATATTATATACACAGAGCTACAGATAATTTGTCATGGCTATTGGAATGCATGGCACGGTCACTAAAGGATGTATTCATCAATAAACCTATATTTTTTCCATTTCTCATAGGGTGGGCTGAATTTATTCATCCAGCTCATCTAGTGACATGTCATTGTGATAGCTTATCCCAAGACAAGTCGGTTCTATGTGATGCACAGAAGTCAGGAATTGACAAACTTTCTAAGATTTTCATTAAATGCAAAAACATGCTTAAACCCATTCTTTAGCATCCTGAACACAAGCATCTGTGCTGTAGCAAAGAACTTACATAGATTATGGCAGACAGTTTATGAGACATATGTTTTAAATTGCTCTCAATACTTACTGTAAATGACTGGAATTATTCTGTATGAATTAAATCTAATGTAATACAGATGTTGGATGTGTTAAAATTACTGGTTTAGGGACAGCAGTTTCTGAACACATTCTGTCAGTGAACCTAATTCACACTCAAGAGTTTCTACTGCTTGTCAAATGTAATGGCATCAAACTTAAAATTACTATCCAGCAAGAGATAATTTAATATGTAGGTGGTCAACATTTTACACCTAATCAGTCATTTTTTAAAAGTTTAGGTTTCAAATTAGAATATTGTTTAGGCGTAAAATTCTTTATCAATGAAACTGATAAAAAATATGTTGTCCATCACAATTTTTTTGTTTGTTGAACTAATCAGTTCAACATTTTCTTGCAACACCTTGCCTTATAAGTAATACAAGGTACCATACTTATTTCTGAGCCTTAGATCCATTGTAGATTCCTCTTCTGCATTGCAGTGTCCCCTTCCTTTCTATCAAGCCTTATCATGGGCTTTATCTTGGAGACATCATCTGCCAGGTACCTGAACATTGAGAAATAATCCCCCATTAAATCTCCGTAAAGAAAGAAAGGCAGTACAACAAGCCAAACAAAAACATTTGGAGATGTTACACTCTTCTATTTAAGTAGGAAGTCCATTAGGAAATGTATGGTCCCTTAATGAACTGAAAGCTCCTAACACTATTTCTAGGATTAGAACCCTGAAAGTTCAATTTTTCAACTTTGCTTACCATAAGAAGAAAACTATGGTACTATGAAAAAAAAAGTCATGTTTTACACCAGTTCTGTGTTTGGGCAAGCCAGCAGGGACACACATTTCACTAAGTCTTCCATAGTAAGCATATTTAGTAAAAAGTCTCTAAGCTTAAAGAAATCCACTTCTTCATATTATGCCTAATATTTAAAGAGTTGAAGACAAATTTTATTAAATTTCCTCCATTAAACTAAGCTTCGGCAAGGCAAATAGCCCAATTATTAACTTAATTTCCACTCCCCTTAGCCCTGTCACATCAACCTATTGTTAATTTGGAGTTTGTTTGCTTTTCATAGTATTCATTCACAGTTTTCTGCCCTACTGAGTGATCCTATTAAAGATAATCCCATTTATTTAATCTCCTTTCTGAACATCTATTTTATCCGTAGCTCTCTCTGCCGTGGTCCTGGAAGTCTTACCCTGCCTAGCAGGGGTTGCACTGTAGGTCAGAGCTTTCCAGGTGTGCTACTGCTAGGAAAAATGGGATTAGCCGTTTCCTCTTTTCCTCTGTTCTTTCCTGAGGGAGACCATCTGTAGGAAATAACAATTTCCTGGGCATAGAAGGAAAGAGTATTTTCTTTTCATTGTCTTGGTTACCTTTGCCCTTATTTTGACACTGTCAAGAGAAAAAACTAAACCATGGAACATTTTAAATGAGTCCAATAATTGAAAAGTATAGGGATCAATGCTGCACTTGCCACTGCACTTTCTAATTTCAAAAATTAGAAAGAGGAAAAGATCACCTGCCCTCAAGGTCATATCTGGTTAACGTCTCAAATCCACTTAAATCTATGGCTATATTTTCAGCAGTCTAAAAGTACATCCCAACATTCATAAATACTGGCAAAATAAACCATTAGCATTCCTATGAATTATTCTGTAAAATCCTACACCCTTGCACTGTAGCAAAGCAAGCTTCTGAAATAATTGATGTCTGCTGCCAAGTGCAGCCGGATGCCTCCTCACCATGTAACAGGAAATTTGTGCTCCTGATGATGGGAGCCCTTGGTGGGTAATTATAGCACCCTGGTCTGATGACTCTCTCCTTTTCTGGGGTGTGTGATCTATGAGCTGTGAAACCAATAGTTTTGTGCCTCCCCCAAAGCTGTGAAAAATTAATGAACCATCCAGCAATATTCACACGTTCTCCATCTAACACTGACCCTTACAAATAAATCTTTGCTGAGCTAGTTGGCCTTATACCTTGCTAAGCTCTGGTGGTACCCATGGGATTCTGCATGGGTCCAACAGATCAAGTTCGTGAGCAGGAGTGAGCCTGATGCAGCCTCTGTCAAATATAAGGGTCTCTGCTTACCACAAGCAACCCACATGCTCAGAAAGCTGTCTTGCAAGTGTAATTCTTGCACCAAAGCCTGGTTTTTTTTTTACGAATACCTGTGTTCCTATGTTCCTTAGGCTGAAACAAATAGTTGCAAAAGATTTCTTTCACAATCTCGCAAAATAAAGCTTTTAGGTAGTATTTTCATTAGCTTTGATATTTTTATGGCACAAAGCAATGAATGAAGGTGGTTCCTATGTATTTTTACTTTCAAGGAACTTTAGAAGCTAGAGACTCCAGAACTAATATAACTCTAGAATTTTTCTAGCCTTGAAGACTATCTAGTGTCCTAATTCTTTTAAAATACATACAGCTAAAGAATAAAGAATCAGATGCACAGAATAAAATGGAAATACTACACAGGCAGAGAGACTATGGTTTCAGAGATATCACTATCCATTTATCTGCATTCTCCTATATTTAATATGCAGTTATTTATAGATCTATTGTAAAGGTACTGCAGGACTCTGTTTCAGGATACAAATTCAGACATTCTGATAGGATGCAGGAACATCAAAGAGACTAGGTACTGCTGAAGAGTACAGGGCAATAATATTTTTCATGCATATCCAATGGATTGGTGCCATGAGCTTTCAAACCCGTCAAAGCAATTCTATAAAGTATTTTAAATACCTAAAAACTTTCATGTCATAATTCAATATACCAGGCCGAAGTGCTTTCAACAAAAACAAGGTGTTGCTTTCAGCAGCCAACAAAGGTGTTGCAGGGATTTAACAGGTATTTCATAATGAGCAAAGGGTACTAGAAGATGGCCATATATATACAGGATTAATTGCTTTGAAATCATTGAAGTTTGTCCCTTTTGCACTGATATTTAGTTTAATCCTAAATTCATAGCTACTTTGACAAGATGACAAGCAGAACATTAATATGGTAACTCTGAAGTTACATAATAGCTAGAATGATTTTTGCTTTGGTATGGGATACCATTATTAGAACAGAATAGCTCTTACATATCGATATTAAGCACAGCAAAACAGATTAAACAATCCATTGATGATTAATTAGCAAATTAAATATTGTGTTGTATTTATCACTGAAGTACCTTTAGCTGTCCCAAGGAAATAATAGATTAGTGCAATACAAATTAAGCATTTCTGACATCTTAATTAACAAGTAATTCATTGATAAAAAACCTGACATTATAATATTTTCACCTCTCAAATACCACTAATTCATTATTGTAAAGTAAATTATTTTGTCTGCAACTCAGTGGGCTAATTATATGGTAATGATTTTGTTACTGAAAGCTGAATCTTTTAAATCTCTGCTGAAGTGTACAGCTATGGCAGAAAAAGAGCCATGCTATACAGATTGGAGGCTAAATTTTTTGCTTAACACAGGTTTTTTTTCCATAGAAATCCTTATGACAGTTTCAGTGTTATCCTTACGATCTCCTATAAAGAAAATACCAGAAATTATTTCTTTGGATCATTTCTTCCAGTTTTGCCGACATTTATTTAGTTTTCCCTATATAAAAAACTTTATCTCTTACCAGATTCAAAAATTCTGATAACATCTCCTTCATAGGCCAATTTTGAAGTTTTAAAATTAATCACATAAGAAGTTAGTCATTCCTTGTAACTTATTGTGTTTTGCCAAAATTTCCTGGTGGGACCACTCAGATTAATTATCTACTACTGTTCTCCATTTCTGCCAGACGTTCTTCCTGGCTAAAAGCAAAATTTGTAATTAGAGAAAAAAATTAATAACTCTGAATGTTAGCTTCTTTTTTTGTCAAGATGTTGGTCTGCACACCTCTGAGGGGAGGACACAGCCACAGGAACTTCTGAGGTGTTGATCTCTTCTGAAAAGCAGAAGACCGAAGGACTCTGGGACTCTGCAGCGACTTTAAGATCAAAAGCACATCACCACTGTATTGATATAAAGATCCCATTTCTGTTCCAGGTCAGGTAAAATAAACCAAATTACTCCAGTTATTTTAATCAAGAATGTTGGCCCAGGCTCATGTCTCAAAAGACCGTGTGTTTAAGCCTTCAACTTTGCAACACTACTGATCAAATGGGCCTGTTACCTCAGCACAGTGGCCACTCTTATGAGGCTGAAAGGTTAGGTCGAAATTATCTATCCCTCATTTAAACTGTTCTATTTCAGTAAAATTAACTCCTCGGAGAGTGGGGGGCTGGCAGTGTATGGCCTCCAGGGCTGCGTTGGAAACGAACTGTTTTTATCATAGCCTTTTTAAGACCGATACCACTGAATTCCCTTCTAAGAAATTCAAAGACAAGGGCTGGTAATCTTATTACCTTTGGAAAACCTCATTTCTGCAAGCAAGAAAGGAACTTTATAGGGCCAATTTTTTTCAGAGTTTAAGCATATTTGACTATGTTTATCTATAAATAGATTTTAAAAATTGGGCAATGACATTATGTATGTCTTTTACACTATGAAGTTACTTAGTGATACTATTTCCATTTTATTTATTATGCATTTTTCTTAATATTTATGCATGTTGTCTTTAATTTAAGCTGAATAGAATGTGTCTGTCTGCAATACTATATATGTAAGACTTAGTATTATAGAAAAAGCATTATATTATGCTGTATTCCTGTATCTCAGATCACCCAATTAAGGGAGTAATATTCACCTGACACCTCCTGACAGAACTGATAGATAAACAATGCTCAATTTCCTAACTTTTGCAACTGGCATGTTATTGAACTCCTATAAATTCAATAAAAGGCAAATACCAACAAGTCCAGAACTAGTGAAAAAGCAGGGAGGGGAACCCAACACTCTAAATAATATGCACATTTTCCAGGTAATACTTTTTAGAAGGCAAGTTTTACTCCTTAATCTTGGAGCTACATGTGGAATTTCCACTGACACAAATAAAATTCCAAATGAAAGACAAAGGGAAGAAGTCGTCAAGGTTATCTACTCCAAGTAAAGTAATTAATTCCTTCTTTTATTATTGTCCCAGACTTAAGAAAATGTAAGTATACAATATTATTCATAATGGAGAGGTATTTTCGATACAGTTATGTTTGGATTTGCATATGAACATTTTAATATCTAGAAAGAGTTTTTGTTACTTTTAATACTGCTTATTCAACAGTATCAAATAGTTTTACAGATATCAGTATTATATTCTGAAATTAGTTAAAAGTTGTGGAATGCGTTTGGAAGACGAGAAAGTGATTTACCTGGCATAGTGCAACAAATAATTCAAAGAACCAGGGATAAATGTTAAAATCCTGATTGTTAATCATGTAGTCTACCAAGGCAAAGATGCTTTCAACAGAAAAAAAAGGCCATTACTATTTATAACAAGTCCAACAGTTATGCTTTTATGCTGAAATAAATCAACTTACAGAAATAACTTAAGGTCTTCAAGTTTATAGCTGAAATGGTCTTGTTTGTTGTCTACATACAGTAGGTGAAGAGCTAATGGGTTGCTTTCCAGACTAGAAAAGCAAGTACTGTTAGCATTTTTGAAATCTATCCAAGCTCCAAGTGGTTATATAGTAGTTGGTATGCTGTAATAGCTGGCCTGCTGCTGAACTGAACAGGATACCTGGTCTAGACATTTAGGCACAGATGACAGAATCCTAAATCATGCTCTGCTTGTATGCATGTTGCATATTTCATATACTTAAACTGCCTAAGTAGACTTCAGTGAGCAAAAATGCTAGGCCAATTCACATATTTTTTCAAGGAAATCAGTTTTTATAGCCCTTTCTTTATCAATTTAATTTTAAAATTACTTTTTTTAATGTTCAAAGTAGTAAGATTTAAATGGCACAGCACTAAACTTCAGAAGACAAGTTGGTTTTATTTTCTACTAGCATCCTTTGATCTCTAGTAAGACCAGGTCTTCTTTCTCACAGCACAGAACACCTGATCTTCAGGTGAATATTTTCACCTGAGCCAGGGAGCCCTACCTACAAATCTGACCTCTTCAGAAGAGACAGAGAGGAGAAAGAGCACCTTGGGATGCCTTTCCTCACAAGGAACTTCATTTGTGCATTATAGGGTATTATGACACTCTTCCAGTTAGTTTGATCACACCAAATATTTTATCAGGTATCCAAAATAAACAATAGCTGAGTAAAGACTTCAGAGTAGCTGTTGTTTAGGGCATTCATTCATTACTGGATATCCAAAAATTATCTAATGAATATAGAATTAGGGAGAAAACAGCCTATTTCAAAACGTCCTATAGCTTGATGATCAGAGCGCCATTTCTGAGGACATCTGATAAACCTTTTTTTCTACATAAAAAGGAGGAAAAGCTGTTGTCCTCCATGCACTCCACGAACCACAGATGGACAGCAGCAGATAGACAAAACAGTGCAGTTGCTGGCAGCAGCAGTAGCCCCAATTTGGGGATTCTAGATATGGTCCAACTAAAGTTATGACCCAAAGACAACTCAGTTTCATTATTTTAACTCAGCTGTTCACATCTGTCAAAACCCCAATTGCAAACTAAATGTGGAAAGAAAATATAGGCCTGAAAAAGAGACAGGTAGAGGTGATATCTCTTACAGTTTTTGTTTGCCAGGTGAAGAATGAGATAATTCTTTTTCAATTTATTATTGCAAAGTAAATATTTCCCACAACAGGCTTACTAATTGCAAAGGGAATAAGTTTTCTGGGGAGGTTATGGAGTCTCCCTCCTTAGAGATCCTAAAAAAACTGTCAGGATGCCATCTTCCGCAACTGACTCCGGCCTTGCTGAATTAGGGGGTGGCCTTACTGAGTTGTTGGGGCAGCTGTGCTGTGTTATGTGTGGGTGGCCTTGCTGAATTGCTAGGCTTGGACCAGATGACCTCCAGAGATATGTACAAAACCCTGGGTTTAACATCCATGAGCCCAAGGGGAAAGAGTGAGTAAACATGAAGCAAGTAAATGAATGTCAGCTCTTCAAACAAAACAAGATGAGAACAAGCCAAATTGCAAACTCCATCACAAACCAAATCATGCCAAGGCAATCTCTTTTGTTCCTCAAACTGCCTAATAGCCTCTCCAGCAAAGGAAAGCACTAATCACACTTATTGGGTTTGTCTAGAAAAGCTTTGATAATGTTGCACATGACATTACACACAACTGCAGAAGTATGAGACAGAATAAAACAGTACTGGGTAATGCCAAAATGCCAGCTGTCATTACTAGCACACTGTCAACATAGCACAGTATCACATTAGTTTTTAAAACATTGTTCCACTATTACTCAGATTTTGAGGGGGAAAAATGGGGTAAAACCCTGTATATGTTTATCACATAAAAACCAAAATGATAGAGAGAGTAAGCATGTCAGAGCACAGTATCTAAAAATAAAGTTATAAATTTGAAGTCGTGGTCTGAAATGTATTACTTAGTTGTATGAGTCTATCACCCTTGTAAACTCATGATTTCTTACAGCTAGAATAGTTTCATATGTGTTTTGATAGAGATATATTTATTTGTACACATTTCTGTGTATACAGATACCCATACATTTATATGTGCACATATGTATATGTGTGTAAGTACATATTTATACACTGTGTTTATTTGTGTATGTGTACTTAAATATCAGCCAAGGCAGGTGGAAAATTACATCATGGACAAGATCCCCCAGGGAGGAATAGAAATTATTCCATTCCATGGGATCTTCTGAACAGGAGTTGAATCAAGACTTTAGGAAGTTTTGACAATCTGCAAGGCCCCTTAATTGAGTTATTAGCAATGTCTCATTGGAAGGGGAAAGGCTAAGATAGATCTGGTAGGTATTTAACCTTTTTGCTGAACAGATCATTACTATCAAGTAAGATTAAGAGTGGTTTCCTGTTCTAGTCTGACTTGAAGCTTAAGTACACTGGGGAAGATCACATGCTGCAGGAATTGATTTACTGTTGGAAACAAAAAATATGCTGGAAACAGTAATGTAGAACAAAATTGTATCCCCCAGCCCTCCACCCAAAAGAAAAGAACAGAAAGAAGCACTTGTGAACATGCCTGCAACATTTTTATAGCCGTAAACTAACTAAATATAAAGCATTTTAAAAATAATATATTGAAATAGTTTTTTAAGTACATGTGTTAATATTTTAAAATAATTTTTCCTAATTTTCATTCTAATGAAAGTCCTGGCCCAGTAATCATCCCAGATAATTGTTTTGCAAGAAGAATATAGACATTCCCTAGACTTAAGGTCTGACAGGAAAGAAATCCAAACAACATCAAAACCAAATAAAAAATCAGGGAGTCAACCAAAGTATTGCTAAACCAAAAGATAGTATATGTTCCTCAGTTCTTGTTTCTAGTTTGTAGAATTTTACTTATCAATATTATCCATTGCTTTGGAATTATCAGTTACATTCTTCAATAGAGACAAGCATGTGTGCATTTCCAAACATCAACAATAAGCAGCAACAGATATATGGAAAAACAGGGCAAACTTGCTAGCTGATTATTGCTGATTAGTACTTCACATTACAGTCACTGCAAGTAATCTAACCAAAAAAGTGGAGAGGTTATCGAGAATGACAGAGTTAAATTACTGAATAAGGCTTTGCCAATTTACACATGTAAATCATATTTAGATGGTGATATACCAGCATGAGGAAGTGAAGTAACAGGTTATGATAGCACAGAGTTTGAGGGACAGTGTGGGCATTACTGGAGAGGAGATTGATCCTTTTCCAGAGTTCTCAGTTTTATACTCTGAAAAGTAAATAAACAACCTGTGAGATTCATTTTAAAAGTGTTACAACTGCTTGAGTTTTACTCAGTCATTTCTACTGCCCTCAGTTATGAAATACATGAAATAATTTTTATGGCTGATTCATCCACAAATCAATCCTATAAAAACAAAATGGCATGCACAGACTGACTGCACCACCTGCAGCATCTGATAAGCTTCCTTAGGCTGTCTGTAAACATGACATCCCTTCCTTAAACAAGTCCAGGTGCTACATCACAGAAACAAGACACTTGATTACTCACAGCTTGTTTTTCTTAGGATAATCAGTGCCTGGTGAGAAGTCAGGTCAGTTGGACAAACACTGCAATTTTTTCATGTTACTGTATGTCCTTGGATTCCTTTCCTAAGGATCAGTACAATAAACAGGTCATGTTATCTTCCTTGAATCTCAGCATCGCAATATCCCATTCACCCAGGAGGGTAATCATCTCTTACATACATGCAAACTGGTTAAAAAAAAAAAAATTAAATTTTAAAAAAAAAGTATTTTTCAATATTTGAAACAAGAAGAGAGTCCTAACTTTTATCTTAGTAAAACTGCTATCATATGGACTAAATGGTTTGGCAATACCTAGTATGTTTAATGCATAGAAATTTGCACAGCCTTTCAAGAAGAAGAAGTTATGGCAGGAAAGTAAAAGAAAACCTCAAGCAAAATGGTCTTATGCTTGATAGGGAATATCACTACGGCCTTGCTAACTTTTGCTTAGTCACTGTAGAACACAATGCTGAGAGGAATGCTCACAGTGGGGGCTGCCGATAGGTTAAAACATGTAGGGAGGGAATAAGTATTTTCACAGAAGTATAGAAATATAGTGAATTAGCCAAACACTTACGAGAGCTGTTGCAGATGTGTGTCCTTTGGGAAGATGTTTTCTCAACATCAGCTAAAGTACAAGACTGTTATATTAGATGAAAACAAGAGTACTCAGCATGGCTTACAGATCGGGGGTTCAATATATTTATGAACACATACGAGGCACAAATGAAACAGATAATAAACCATTATGTTCAAGTCCTGAAGACTTCTAGTCATTAGCATGATTCTTTCTGCAAAGAGAATGTGAAAATGACATATTAATTGTGTAATACATTAGTCATTAAATAGGTAATATTGGCAAGTTGAAGAGTTTCATGAAGCATTGATATGAAAGACATCTACAATTTATGAAAGTATGATAGCTTAAATAAATGGAAATGAAAGACCATGTGTCAAAACCTACTTCTCATTCCAGAAATTTACAACCTGAAAACCAGAAAGCATCAGATGACCAAACATTTTAAGTAATAAACATGAAAAGGCTCGCTTGAGGACTATATTAAGAACCTTTACAATACAGTCTATAAAAAAATTGTGTTTCTTTCTGCACTTGTGTGGAAAAGCCAATGAAATATATCAGACATGGTGTGCTGACGTATCACTATAATTTCTAGGTAACAGAATTGCACCCACTCACCGAGGAAAACCAGCAACGGTTTTCTTGTCTGCTTGTCATTGAATTCTTAACAAGTTAGTCCAGGTAACACATGGTAATTTATGAATTAGTTAGTTCAGCAGCTGCCTACACTTACAAGTTTAAGGGCACCCTGTGAAATATTTAACTAAATTCTACATGAATTAGTAGCCCTCTTTTTTCTCTTTTCAAACAAATTCAGTTTTCTATTCTTTCTACTGTTAATGGATGTAAGACAGTAAAAGAAGTTTTACTATCACTACTCACAACAAGAAAAGGAAAACATCATTGACAACTCCCTATATCTAGGGAGTTTTTTTAAATCAAAAATCAATCAATTACAAAGCACTTATTGACGAGAAATAAAAAAGAACACAATCTGAAGAAATAAATTGTTTTACATAAATTACCAGCAGTAAATGGTGGAGAGGAAGTTGGATTACTAAAAATGTGGTTGACCCTGCCAACAGGAACAGCTCTTGGCAACTGTATCAGGTTTAGACATTGCAACTACCTCTGAAGTACCAAGGACACAAGATCTCCGTTTCTTTTCTTGAGAGGTGTAGCATGTCAAGGCACTGAGAGAAGCTCCATATCCCTGGATGGGAATTGTAATATGCTGCTGTACCAACAAAATTTCTGACAGGTGTGATACTAAATGCATAGTATATGTGCATTCTGTTCTGGAATATTTAAAGGATCTCTCTAAAATCATGTTATGAATTTATTTTAATGATGAAATAACTGCAGATAGTTTATAATGATGTATTCTCTATGCAGTATCTGTGAAGAGCAGCTGTATCAATGTTGTTGAAGCAGAGGCTATTTGTATAAATAAGTGAATATGCCATACAGATAGAACTCATTAACTGGTAAAGGAGGTCACTAGGTACATCACTATAGATCAAATTACCTCAGCCAAATCCATGTCCTGCGGGTCATCAGGCACAGCATCACCAGCTGGGCAAGGGAGGGGACTGTCCTGCTCTGTTGTGCACTGGGGCAGCCTCACCTTGAGCACTGGGGGCAGCTTCGGGTTACACAATATGAGAAAAGCATTAAATTACCAGATGGCATCCAAAGGAGGGCCATGAAGAACGTGAAGAGCCTTGAGGGAAAGCCATATGAGGAGTGGCTGAGGTCACTTGGACAAGAGTCAGCCTGTTCAGCCTGGAGGAGAGGAGACTGTCACTGTCACTGCAGTTACAACTTCCTCATGAGGGAAGAGGAGCAGCAGGCAGTGATCTCTTCTCTCTGGTGACAGTGACAGGACCCGAGAGAATGGCCTGAAGTTGTGTCAGGGGAGGTTTAGGTTGGATGTTAGAGAAAGGTTCTTCACCCAAACAAACCACTGGGCACTGGAGCAGACTCCCCAGGGCAGTGGTCACAGCACCAAGCCTGACAGAGTTCAAGGAGTGCTTAGAAAATTCACTCAGGCACATGGTGTGATTCTTGGGGATGGTCCTGTGCAGGGTTGAGAGGTGACCTCTGTGATCCTTGAGGGTCCTCCCAACTCAGTGTATTCTGCAATTCTTTGATTCTGTAATTGTTTCAAGGCTCTTTTGTGTGCTGATCTCTTGCAGTAGTATACCATAGTTGTATTTAGATGGTATGTTATAATTAAATCATTCTCTGTTTCAAACTTGTGATTCAGACACATGTTTTCTTCTGTCTCATTGCTCAATTCTCTATTTTTTTCTCCCCTCTAAAATCAGAGGGGGTATGGACTACAAAATAAGTTACTGGAACTATTTTACGTGTAAGATGTTTTCCATTTCTGTCATAATTATAGCCTAATAGTCATGCTTTCCCCTCCCATTTTGAGATATTTTGGGTTGCCTGTTATGGAGAAGAGCAATGAACATATCTTAAATACAAAAGACAGGACCTGACATGTTGTTGATGCCTGGTACATTTTATTTCTTTTTAGTAATTACATGAATGTGGGCAGTTGTTGAAAGGCCCTTAAGTATAAATTGAACATATTAATTGTAACCTTTTAAAACTGAGGTCTGGGGAGATATGCTTTTTTGCCTCCACTTATCAGTTGGGAAATTCCATGACTATATGTATCTGTAATTTCAACACAACTATGTTGTTCTTAGTCATTATCTAGTATAGATAAAAAAATCTTATTTAATTAGAGTCACCTATTCAAGTACAGGTACCTTGCTACAGTGTTGATATCATAGAATTTTCATTAGCAGGCACCTGGGTCAGGCATTTTTCAGAAAATTTTCAGCCATTACCAGAGAGTACATGCATCATGACCCAAACTTATCCTATTAATACAAAAGTTCTCCTGTTAAAATTTTTGTGCGTGCGTGTTACAGCAACCAGAACCTTCATACTGCTTGCAATTATTTATGTTAGATAACAGAAGGAATTGCAAAGAGATGATTGCATGGGGTGCATTTCTTCCACTCACTTTAATGAGTATGATAAAAGAAGCCAAATAAAACAAAAGGATAAAGCTGAAATGTACTGGAATTGAAGTGAATATGAAAAAAAAAATATACAACCTCTGATGTGAACACTGTCAAAACCTTTCTATGTATTACAGACGCAGAGGAAATGGCAGTGAAATGAGTAAAGTTGAAGTACTAGGCTAACAATTCATCTCCTGCCTAAAAACCCAAACCAAACCAGAAAAAAGCCCAACAAAAAACCACAAAAACAAAAACCACACAAGACCTCCCACAACCTATTAGTCTCATTTGACTATTACCGTGCACATGAAATAATCTTTGAAATGTCTTAAACGTGTCAACAAAATGTCCATACCTCATCAATAAAGATGGAAGAACCTTGCCACGAGCTTGCAGAAGCATAGACTGTGCGGTCTTACTCTCTGAAGTATTTTCTCTGCCTGTGTATTAGTAACTTGCATGATTTATATACCAGTTCTAGAAATGTTAAACACTGCTACCACCTGCTGGTTAGTTTACATTTGAGTCTACTAGCTCATCAGCAAAGTAAGAAAGGAGAAAAGGAGAAACATTCTGAAATGCTTTTCAAAAATAATTTTGCTTTGCTATTCCATCAATATTGTCTAATTCATCTCTTTCTATTGTGATAGGTTAAAAGTTTAATGTCAGAAGTAGAACAATCATGTTATTTGCAGAAAGACGTACTGAGAGTAAGAGTGACTTGTGACATTACTTTCCTCCATTTTTGCTTTTATTTCCTATAATACACCTTGTAACTAGGTCGCTGTTGTCTGCTATGCAGAATCTTCCATACTGGAAGAGGCACACATGACAGTACTCCACATTACTCTTTCAGCAGATGAGACAGTGTTAAATGTATTTTTATGGTGTTCATAGTTCAGGAAAAAAAAAGTATCTTGAAAAAGTTGAAACAATAATCATTAGTATGTCCTCTGCATTAAAAAGACAGACATACAGTAGCCCTCATGACAACTGAACCTTGCAGGGTTTTGTCAGGAAACGTTCTTATCCCTTAATGTTAATTAAAGTTAATGATAGTAATATAATTCCATATCCAAAAGCTTATGGCATCTTCCTTAGCAATTAACATTTATACATTAAAAAAACCCCACTACAGTCACTGAAAATTATACTGTTTTTCTAGAAAATTGCAGAAAATGAGAGGATATCTTTCCTTAAATGATTCCCAGTAAAGTTGTGGTATCAAGCAGTTCCATTAATTATCCAAATAAAGAGGAGCAGAAGTCCCTGTTCAAATATCTGCTTGGAAAAAACCCAGTGGTGTCTGGCGGTGAAACCCACAAGCAAAAGAACAATGAGGAGCCTAAGACAGGCTGCTTGGATCAGGATCTATACTCCTTCACATTTCCTTCATTTTCAAAGTTATTATTATGTTCCAATCCAGATTACATGTTCAGATCAGAATATCACAATAGTTCAGGGTCTCCAGCCATCTTTAAATGAGGTAGTTGGTCAAAAACTGGGAAAATGATACCATGGATGGTGATGCATGTTTGCCTAGTTTGTCACTGAAGAACTGGATTCTCGCATATAGTAATTCCTTGGAAACATTAAATACTTCTGTAACTTCTTCCAGAATTCCATAAAAATGTCAAGATTTTGGAATTTCCCTCAGGTAGGAATGAGATGTGAGACTAGTTTTAAAGTGGAGTAAACATTTTTTGAGTTCTTATTCTCCATATATTTTAATGCTAGTGTTTGGCGCAAAACAAAAAAAAACTCTGCAAAATTCTAAATTGTCTAGTGCTCTTGTATGATACAAGCGAAAACTCACTGATTAGTACCAGCCAAGTCTTGCTCTGGTATACCTGAGAACAGAATCCGAGCCCTCAATTTTAGACCAGGTTTAAAGAGTGGAATTTTGCCAGTATATTCTTTCTTTATTTATGATCCCACCAAAAAAAGCCCAGACCTGCACTTACAGAGAAAGGTGCATTTAAACTATACATTTTCAAAGCAATTAAGTGTCTGTTTTATTTTACCTCTTTATATTTTAGTTTTGGTGAGAAGGGAAGCAATCAGACAACCAAAAAGAAAAGACCAAATAAAAAGTTTGTTGCTATGATCCTTCCAATTGGGTTAAAAGCAAGACATGCTAGCAACCTCATGAAAATACCTCACTGCATTTGTACAATTTCTAAACCATTTTTTATACTAGACTGCTCTGAACAATCATCCCTTTTTTAATGTTTATGCTAACAGAACTCATGTATTTTTATTGTATTAGTCAGTATGATGCCATGATGCTTGGACAGCTTCTGAAATTTAATACATTTATCCCACATTTCCCGAAAGCATAAAATCTTTATAGCGATGAAGTAACAAAAACGACTTTAGCCATTGAGTTTCCCTGGCTAACCAGTCTGGAGAGAAAATTAATTAAAAGGGACTACCAAATAGAGAGGAGAAAAGAGAAATAACAAGGGGTCACATGAGGTGTAATATCTACTACAACACATGTTAAAGACAGCATTACCTGCACTGGCTTATTTCTGTTCCTGTTGATCTCAGAGGGGCAAAGAAAGGCCGTTCCAGAGCAATAGAAACAAGAATCTCTTTAGGGTATGCAGTTACCATGTTAAAAATGGTATTGTTATGATTTGATGCTCCACAGCAGTGGCTGAACCTAAAACTGGAAGTTTCCTGTCTTACATCCACACATCTGTCCTACTGAGGGATCCAGCAACATGTGGTTTACATGGGAACATGAATCGCTCTGTCATTTGGTGTGCTGAACAGAACAATCTCCAAGAAGGAAACCCTTAAAAGTTTGGAAAAGGTTGATCCACTGCATCAGTTGTTCCACATTCGTCTCCTTTCAAATATTTCCTGAGGTTGCTACTGCGCATACTAACTAACCAACTTCTTCTCAGCCGAGCCTGCTCAAGGGTGGCTCTCATATTTTGTATCTGGAAAAGAACCCAAACCCCAGCACTTCAACAAGAGTTGGATTGTTTAGACTTGTGTATCAAAGAGACTTTAGAAATAAACTCAGCATATAAATGATTCTATTTTATTTCTAACAACATCTCAACATCAGATTAATTTATTTAAATAAATTTCTCTTTGGCACAATTTGTTCATATCTGAAAACCACCACGTAATTTGGCACAACACAACACAGTTGGCAGCCTCTGCTCAAGAAAGGCCCAGAACTGGAACCAAGACAGATGCCACAAGCCAGCACTGAGGTGCATTAGAAGAGTTGTGTGGGGAGGATTTCAGAGTGGTTGCTTGCACCATGTCCAATCAAAAACATTACTATTATTTTCTCACTTTTAGGAACATTGAAGTCTTATGGAAAAAATGCACATGTGTATCTAAGCCTTTCTCATTCCACTCAGAGTACCCCTTGCTACCTCAAGCTCACTTAAGAATTAGAATTTTCCATTTCGCAGAAGACAGTTTCAGAGTTGTAACCTTCAGCACATAGAACTGTAAAAGTATCTTTATTTAGAAGTAGTCAATACAATCATTTAGAAAACTGCAGGCATTTGACAATTTGTTTGGGCATTCATCACAGCCTATATATACACTGAAAAAAGTTCTATCTCATAGTCATTTCTGAAGTCATGTCCAGCAAAAGTTTGTGTGGTGTGAAATAAATTCCATTTCGATTAGGAAAAAAACAATCTAGTTTGTGGTTTTTTATCTTAGTGTGCAGAAGGGAAAAGTGGGAAAAAACCCAACCCCCCCAAATACAAACAAACAAACAAACAAACAAACAAACAAAAGAATGACTAAAACAAAAAAACAAGCTCACAAGCATTTAAATTCTACAAATGATTGAAATTTGTAGAATCACAACTAATTAACTTCATATTCCTGTTTCAGGGAGCAGTAATACTGTGATCTAGATGGGTGGCTCTAACTCGCTTATTCACAAGGAAAACACACCGAAACATTAGGTAGAAGTGGCACAACCCCAACACCAGTGCTGGACAATCACCTGTTGCCAGTGCCTGGCAACACAGAGGCTTTAGCCCAGATTTGGCTCACGCAGAATGTAGCACTGCAATTGTAGCAAGAGCATTTTTATTCCACAAATTGTGCCCCAAATGATGAACTGAGTTTGCTGAAATTTGGTTCCCTATAAAATGTTGCTCAAGTTCTTTACAATAATTAGTGGGGGAAAATAGATAATATTTAATGTGTTATTTAATACTAATTAATATTATATTAGTTTGTTGATACTTTTTAAATTTCATCTAAGCTTGATTGCAAGTTGATTATACTTTTTAGTGAGACCCCTGAATCTTCACACTGATACTGTGTCCCATGGCAGCATTACAGGAATTCTTTACACCCTTTAAAAGAGACGGGATTTTGAAAAGCCTTACCAAAAGAACATGGAAATAAAGTCTTCTATCTGTGGTTCAGTGAAGATTCTGGAGGCTGCTGACAAGGTGAGATAAGGAGGGGAGGTGACCCTCCAAGCACCTGAACATACAGCTTGGACATCGCTGTCAAATGGTGTGGTAAGTGGTTTGGTTTGAAAAATGTGACATTTTCATGCCCAGTTTTGCTTTTGGGATTCATCTTCGAAAGAGAAGTATTCCACTGAAGGCCAACTGGACGAGCTTGAAAGTGCAGAGATCACCTCGAAAACTTAAATTAAAACTACCACATTCTCTACACTATATATTCTCCACTAATATTTTCTGCTATTGTTTCAGTGGAGAGACTACGATTAGATTACACTAAGCCATGTGGAATTAGGGATCTGTATCCCTCTTGAATCTCTGGAAATTCTATTTCTCTTCTATTTCTCTTAGAAAATGTTACACATACACAGAAGTACACATCTGTCAAGATATTTCCGCATTTCCCCCAGAAAATAAATCTTGCCAATTATAAACCTCTAAAGAGAGAGTGACACACAATGAGGAAGAAGAAAGGCAACATGGAGGCCTATTCCCGCTCCTTCTGCTTATTCTTGAAATGGTACTTGATATTCCAGGGGCTTTCTGACAAGGTGGGATTTCTATTCCATTGACAGCATAGTCTTTGTAATAGGAAAGAATTTCTTGCCTTTCTCAAGAAATCAGTGTAAATTGAAAAGATGAGCTTCATAACTGCTCCTGGGCAAGGTGGGTGCCTGTGATAATTAGTGAATGGTTCCTTAGTGCTGGGAATGGGAAAACAGCTTACATTAATCCAACTCGGTAATTTCAGGGGAACATTTCTTTTTTAAAGATATAGCAGTCCATAAAGGCAAAGCACAATAAATAAAAAAATGCAGTTCTTACAAACACATGCCACCTTTATAAAACTGTTTTTTAAAGATTTCTCTTTGTTCACCTCGTCAAAACGAGACTGTTTTGATGAAGTATGTTCATTTGCTCATCACTTATGCTCTTAAGTATCAAATCATATCTTATCCTGTTCTTTCTAACTCTAATCCTACCAGCTGCCTTTAAAACACGGTTGTTTTCTTTCTCAGACCATTTACTTTTTGAATGTTTTAATCAGATCTAAAAGCCTTCTGTCCCTACTTCTGGACTTTTCACCAGAGTTAGGTTTAAAAATGTGTTCTTTTTACTCCTTTCATAACTCCACCACCACCTTCCACGCTGTGGCCTTTAATTGTTTGATATTGGGCATATCCTCCAGCTTCTGGAATACCATACAGACATCTTTTCAATCAAATACTTACATCAGAACCTGTCGCTGAAGCAGGACATGCTGTGTAAGTTGTTGCATAAGGCATTTTATTTCAAAAAGACATCTTCCAGATAATATTTGCACCTTGTGAGCTGACATGTTTGGGAGTTTGGTTTGGTTGGGTTTTTTAAAACACAAATTAAATATATGCCATATTTCAGGATTTATGTCTTTCTTTAAGTTTTAAAAGCCATTCTACCCCGTGTTTCAGTAGTAAGAAGAGCGAATCAATAAGGGTGAGCAATAAAATGTGTTTTTTCACAGGATCTTTCTATAGTAAAAGAAGGTTGCTTTTACAGAAAAATTATATAATACTATAGTAAATCCATCAGAAAAAGCAAGTATCATGAAATATGTGGATAAAATGACCTGAAAATATGTGTAAGGTAACAGCTTGCTGAATCAATTCAAAACACCTGTGATTACAAGGGCCAAGGGAAGAATGGCAGAAACACCTGACTAAATCCAGTGAGTGGGCAACAAAATACAGCATGAATGAGAGACAGTATCAGTAAACACAAGGTGATGTATACTGACAGGAACAATCCCAACTCTACTTACAGAAAGGGAGGTGAAGGGAAGTGTCCATTACCACTCCTGAAGCAGGACTTTGGGGTTAGAAATTAAATAAAAGCATTATCTTCTGTTGTAGACTCAAAACAGACAAACAAAGCAGAAAACATCACAGTACCACCATATAAAGCCCTGGTTCACTGCCTCTTTCAACACTATATGCAGTTCCAGTCCTCTCATTCTATGCAGAATACATCAATGCTGAAAATGTTCAAGAGGCAAAAAGGGCAACGAAGGGCAGGTTCTGCGTGAGGAACTCTGAAGCAGTTTAGTACATTTTAGATAGGAAAAGGAACATTTAGGGATGAGGGAGTACCACATATGTTTCCAAAATCAAGGTAGCCTAAAAGGCATGTTTAGGGACCTGATTTTCCTTCCTGATACAAGATGTCACTGGCAACAAATCAGACAATAAGAGGAAAGTTTTAAACCACTCAAGAAGGTGGTTCTTCCTGGTACAGAAGAAAACTACATTTTGGATGCTGTATTTTAACCAAACCTGTTAGACAAAGGCTTATAACACTCACTTCTGAGCAAGTCTCAGAGACAGCATGCCCCAAGCTCCTTCTCGCACCATTTCCCTTTCTCTAACAGAAAATCCTTCTTGTGTTCCTATCTATGTGATCCATGTCACCATGAAAGTACCAATAAAGTTTTAGCCCTTTTTTCTAGACAGCATTAAAGGAGGGATTGTTATTGCAATGTGAATAGCCTGGCCCTTGACTGCTATTGCAAAGGAAATAGGTGCTCTGAGACCTAATGTCCAAAGGTCAGATCTGTGGCTGACAGGTGGCTGGCAGTAAAAGGTGCACGGTCAGGTCTCTCATTCAGCAGAGACCAGATAGATAAGTGCCCTGCACAACACACGCTGAGCATGTCATGCCTTAAAGGATATGTGCCATCTAATTATTTCTCGCATATCTTTACTATTATCTCAAGAAACCAAGCATGGTTGGGATCAGTCTATCAATTCAGTAGCTATACGGGAAAGCTTTTCTTCAGAGACCTTTGACACACATTCTTAAAATAGGGAGGCAGTAAACACCAGGACAGTTTTATGAGTAGCTTGTTTTTATATGTAGCTTCTTCTTTAGGAAATGTCACCATAGGATTGTTAAGCCACAGTACACAAGTAGTTACTTAAATCATTTATCATGGTTTTACAGCCTCTGAAATGCATAGAGAATTAATGTGCTTCACATTTCTCCAGGCTGTATTTACTGACTGCATCTTGGCAATGAATATGTTGTTTTCCACCCATGTTTCCTTGCTAGGTCATAAGTTAAAAGGTTCTCAGCTATATTTCCTTTTAACAAATTTCCCAGAGAGAACCTCATCGATTTTCTAGTGATGACCAAGCATGGTGGTAACAAAAAGTCGATTTTTCCTGTCTTTATTTATTTCCAATTTATTTTCCAGTAGGAGAAATAGTATCTTTTTATTTAAAGAAACCACAGAAAACCAAATCAGAACAAGATAACAGACAGAGCTTATGAAGAATTTTAAAGTAAGAATTTCTCCAAAGATTAAGAAAATCCCACTTCTTCAAATTACTGTGTACTATCAGATTCTATATATTTTCTCAGGAAAAGAAAAGTGTAAACAAATTCTAACATCATAAGGGAGAATTTAAGGACTGGTCATCTCTACATGAAGTAACTGTTCTCAGAAATCATATTATATCGAACACACTTGCATGTTTTTCACTGTACCTCAGTGGCCTTTTTGGCAGGTTCAGCTATAAAGATGCCCAAACTATGGTCCCAAATGAAAACATCTACAAACCAAAACTAGGTCATCTGTAAACACAGATGTTTTGTAAGCCTGGGCTGGTTATACTTTCAAGGGTTAAATACATCCTGTAAAAACATTGTCCCAGAGTCCAAATTTACCTGTGAAGCATTGCCCAATTGTACTTTGCTCCATCTCTTCATCTTTTCAGCATTTAATGCCTTCCAAAGTACTGCATGTGCCTGTTTCCAGAGTGTCTTTCTCTACCGTTCACATGGTTACTTATTAACCTAAGAGTGCACTTTACAGATTATCCTGAGACCAGGTACATACCTTGTGGGTTGTATTAACAGAAAGTGGTTTGCCTTTAAATGTCACAATCCAATTGTAGTTGATTACATAGCTTTGAGCGTGTTATTTTTGGCTTCTGGAAGTACGTGAGAAATACCTTGTTGTCCACTATATATACAGATTTAATATATTACAGCAACTATTGGTTGAAGTAACTTCTGTTACCTTACCTTAAAGCACAAAATAACTGCTTTTTAGATGTGTGGGCAGCCTAGATCTTCATTATGAAAAGAACATCAAATGTTCATTAAATTTTAACATGAAAATCTGTGCATTACAGACATACCATGTGCAATCCTTTACATTAAAAGATGTTCTTTAAATTATTGTTTATGTCTACTCGGTCTGAATTTGAAAGCAAAAAATTATTTCACATCTTGTTAGATATCTATTAATTAGTGGTTTTAAAATCCACAAAGGCACAATCAAATATATTGACAAAAATAAATATCACTCTTAAATTCAAGAAATTGTTGTAAGTGTGTTGCTGACCTCGTGTAGCCTGATGTGTATCTGTCTATGTCTTCCAGCTGCAAGGCATCTGACTCCTAAGTGTCTCCCCTGTGTGTCTGTCTTGTGAACAGTCGGAATGAGCTATTGTCCACAATCATACTATGTGGACTCACATTTTCTGTGCCACATTTTCCATCCAGTTGTCCTTCTGCAAAGGCAGCAGAAAACACTGTTATCATCTGCAAGACCACAAAAGATGTCCTAGCATGGGGGCAGGAGAATACAAGTGTCCTAGTGATATATGTGTAATGCCACATTTGAGTAGAACAAATATGTCACAAAATTGAGCAGCATGTGAAAAGCAGAATTTACATTTAAACATAAAGATTTATAACAGACATTAAGTTTTTTAAAAGTACTAAAGGTCTTAGCACTAAGTTAAGTTGTTAAGAAATAGTTGTTATCACTGCCAAGGTACTGTAGTTGAAAGCTAACCAATGCTAACGGGATCATCTATCATGTTAAGAGTGACCTACACCAGAGGTTTGCAGCATCAAAGCTTTTGTGCAAAAACCTATGAAGGTAAATGAGTAATCATAGAATCATAGGATAGTTTAGACTGGAAAGGACCTTCAAGGATCATCTAGTCCAACACCATAGATAGAGATCTATGATCTATAAGCTGCTGGGAGGGACACTGGCTTCTAAGGCTGAGACATTCTAGAAGTCCTAAAATGCTCTGAAGTGTCCCCAAAACCCCCCAGTTAAGGCGTGTGTGTGTGTGTGTGTGTGTGTGTGTGTGTGTGTGTGTGTGTGCTTGCATGCGTGCTGGGGGGATTCAAAAATAGAAAACAAAGGAGTTTTATATTTAGTTATGAGCATTCAGAGTTTTCAGTTCAGGACTGCTACAGTAAATAAGCTTTACCTATGCCAACTATGCAAGCAAGTTAGGAATGAATGTAAAGAATAAATTAAATTTACACTTTCCCATGTGATAAACTACACTGGTAATGAGATGTCCCAAAGAAACACTAGTACTTACTTGAAGAGTTCAGGAGCACATGTAATTTTGAAATATGAAAAAGAAAAAAAGAAAAAAAGGGAAAAAAGGGAAAATAAAAGGAAAAAAAAGGAAAAAATAAAAAAGCAGTATACTTATAATACAAATGAAGTCAGTTCTGCTGAAAATTAATTTTTTTATCTAAGACCTCAAAATGTGAAACCTTGTTTTAATGATGACACATTTCCGTTTACGTATGAAAAATCCAAAGATGTATAATCCTGAAAAAAAATACCCTTGAAACAGAATTATTGCAATGTTGTCGGAAAGAGCATATTCAATGTAAGTCATTGTTACTCTTGTTGAAATACATGTTTATTTTTGAAGATAACACTGTTTCACATATTTTTAAAATAAAACTTTAAATATTAATTTAAAATCTTAATTACAAAGCCAGCATGAAACAAGCAAGCAATCTCTACCTTCCTTTTACGTCAGGTACTCAGAAAACAGAAGAAAAATTATAGGGAGCAGAACCAATTTCTTTTTTCTTCATAGGACTAGAGATAGCAGTGTGACTAATTTTGTCAAATGTCATTTTGTTTTAATGGGTCTTCAGTCTTTTATCAACCTTGCCTGCTCAACCCAGCATTTCCAGTCTATAATTTCCTCTCATGCAGACAATTTTTCCCCAGGTTGAATACTTATTAATTACTGTTCTCTTTTCTCAGACAAGAGTAAACGATGCCAAGAGATTCAATTATTAAAAGTCAGTAATGAGGCAGTATGGAGCAACTAATGGTAGACTTACTAGAGCTAAGAGCCCTGGAAAAAAATTGAAGCATTGTGTCCTTCTTTTGTCCGCCTTACTTGCTTTCTCTCAAGCAAAGATGAAAGACCACAACGCAACAAGTCATTTCCCTGCAGTGCTATGTGGGTGCTCACAGGCACGTGAGTTGAAAGGTGAAAGACAATTTGTCATCAAATTTTTGTTTGGTGCTTGCTTTCTTTATGTATGGAATGTTGTAAATATTCGTTTATGGAACTGATTTTGTTAGATTCTGTGATAAAGCTGCACACCCACTAAGGAGCACAGAGTGACAACAGCAGGAAGGGCACTCTCCATATATGAAATAAGTTATTTTGATGGATGCACCTGCCCATCAAAAGCCCACAGCACAAGCCCTGAGGATCCTAGTGGCAGGATGGCAGGCAGGAACCTAAATCAAGGCCTCCTGAGGAGCAAACCACTTTGCCATGGCCCTCCCAGGGCTGGACCACTCCAGTCTGCATCCAACAGAAAACCCATCACTAGCCATCAGGAGCACCTCCAGGTCATGTTTCTCACTCTCCCTTATAGATTGAAGTTTTGGCTTTTTTGATCATGGATAGTTTCTATGGGACCAGGCCTGCTGCAGATAGGTGGGATTCACTTGTATAAAAGGGGGGGAAAGGATTCTAGCCCATGAGCAAGTCCTACTGATTGAGCAGGCTTAAAGGGGCAAAGGGACAAGATGAACAGAGCTAGAGATGAGCCTGGGGTGACACGCCACTTTTGGGGGTGACATCGACAGCCCAGCTGAAGTGTGTCTGCAGCAATGCACCCAGCATGGGTAATGAACAATGGAAGGTGCTGGCAGCAGGAAGCTGTGCCACAGTTATCACCATGGAAATGTGGTGGGATGAGTGGAGTGCTGCTGTGGATGGCTACAAGCTCTTCAGAAGGGGCAGGCGAGGAGGGAGAGGCCCTGGGGGGGCTCTGTACATTGGGGAGGGTTTCAACTGCACAGAGCTCAGCGGCAGTGGGGATAAGGCTGAGTGCCTGAGGGTGACAGTCACAGCAATGGCCAGGAAGGCAGAGATCCTGCTGGGAGTCTGCTGCAGACCACCCAGCCCAGCTGAGGAGGCAGGAGAGGTATTCTGTCAGTGGATGTTTCATGATCATTAGCCCTTGCTCTTGCAGGAGACTTTAACTTGCCAAATGTCTGCTGGAAACTTAACACAGTGGAGAGGAGGCAGCCTAGGAGGCTGCTGGAGTGTGTGGAAGGTACCCCTGACATCGCTGGTAAGGGAATCTACCAGGACAGTGCCCTGCCAGATCTGCTGTTTACAATCAGAGAAGAGCTCTGGGAGATGTGGTGGTCAGAGAACATCTTGGGCACAACGACCATAGAATCAGTCATAGAGTTTTTGATTCTTGGAGAAGTAAGGAAGGGGATCACCAAAATGCTTGGACCTTGGACTTCCAGAGGGTTGACTTTGCCCTGCTCAGGACACTGGTTCAGAGAATGCCGTGAGAAACATCCCTTAATAACAAAGTGATCCAGAAAGCCTGGACATAATTTAAGGAACACATCTGATAGGCTCAGGAGCAGGACATCCTCATGTGCCAATAGATGAACTGGTGGGGAAGAAGACCAGCCTGGCTAAATAGGGAGCTTCAGCAGTAACTTGGGAAAAAAATAGTGTATGTGAGCTTTGGATGAAGTGGCAGACAGCTCAGGGAGAGTACAAGGACGTTTTTAGCTCATGCAGAAAGAAAATTCAAAAGGGAAAAGCTTAACTAGAAATTAATCTGGCCACTGCTGTGAAAGACAATAAGAAGTGTGTTTATAAATACATTAACAACAAAAGGAGGGCCAAGGAAAACCTCTACTCTTTATTGGACTGAGGGTGGAACATTGTAACCAAAGATGAGGAAGAGGCTGAGGTACTTCTTGTTGGCCGCAGTCTGTAACAATAAGAACAGTTACCTCCAGGGCACCTTGAATCTTGTGTTCAGTTCCAAATCCCTCACTGCAAGGAAGACACTGAAGTGCTGGAGTGTGTCCAGAGAAGGGAACAAAGCTGGAGAGGGGTCTGGAGATTTAATCCTATAAGGAGAGGCTGAGGGAGCTGGGGTGTTTAGCTTGAAGAAAAGGAGGCTCAAGTAAGACCTGAGCACTCTTTAAAACTACTTGAAAGGAGATTGTAGCCAAGTGGGAATCAGTCTCTTTTCCTAGTCAACTAGCTGCTGCACAAGAGGTCATAGCCCCAAGCTCCACCAGGGGAGGTTCAGGCTGGACATCATGAAGAATTTCTTCACTGAAACGGTAGTTACGTATTGGAATGGACTGCCCAGGTGTTGGAGTCACCATCCCTGAAAGTGTTCCAGAGACTACTGGATGTGGGACTTCGTGCACTGGTCTAGTTGGCAACGTGGTTTTTGGTCAAAGGTTGGACTCAATGATCTTAGAGCTCTTTTCCAGTTTTAATGATTCTAACATTCTATGATTCTGATTGAGAGGACCTGCTGCCAAGGGTTGAGGACACTTTTTTTGTGCAAGGGAAGAGCAGCCTGGGGTCCCGAAGGACTTACTATGAGAAGTTTGGGGAAGGATTAGAGGTTGAGGTGATTTGGGGAGGACCAGGAATAGGAAAATTAGGAGAGAGGGGGCAAAAAGGGCTGGTGACAGGTAAATAGTTGTCCGCGCTAGTCAGCTGTGCCCTGCTCCTAGGCAGTGCAGCCTGTCTGAGATGCTCACCAGTGTCCCTCCTTGCTCTGTCATACTGGCAGATCTGTGTGCATGTGCGTGTGCTGGTGTGATGCTGAAACTTCAACGGTTGTGTGTCCTGATGGTAGCAGCTGGGGACACTGGGATAAGGGCCAGTGGCTCATCACACTCAGGGTCTAAGAAAGCTGCCACAGGGACACACCTTGTCCACAAGCGTGTGTATGTTGTCACTTGTTGACCCTTGTGCTACCCGCCTGGAGAGGAGAGTGGACTGACACGCTCAGTGTAGTCTGTGTCTGTGTGAGCTCTCTGGGTCTATCTGGATGTGGGTATTGGCAGGTATGTGGTGTGTGTCAGACACCCTACGTGCATCTGCCTTCTGGGAACACATCTCCAGCCTCACCTTTGGTTGGACACAGGGACAGCAGCATTGCCTCTCCCAGGCTTTTGGATCTGGCAGAATATACTGTCCTGCAACATAAATACAAATTTTTAAAAAGTGATAAAATAATTATATCTTTTTAAACAGGTTAATGACTTATCTATCCATACAGAAACAAAAGTTTATTTATAACTTTAATATTTGTTGAGCCCTATTAGGGGATTTGGATTCACCTCTTGGACTGAATTTTTTCTCATAAAAATCTTATGGCTTGTTGGGAGTTTTGTCTGAAACAGTGCTGGCTGAGTGCTACAGCTTTGACCCACCAAAGATCTCAGTGCAAATGTGAGAAGGCCTGCCAGCCTCAGATGGTCTGAGCAGATGCAGAGTGCTTGCCTCCATGAACTGGCAAATATTCAGAGCTTGGCTCACCATTTAAATTTTAACCAGCAACTGACTTTTGGAAGCAAATTTATCTTATATTCCTGTTTATTAGCAGGACTTGACATGTAGGAAACACATGCATATTTTATCTGAAAATAGTCAGAGTTTGTGCTGCCATTTCCACTGGAGGAGCATTTCAAAACCACATTCTTCTGATGATTTGCAATTGTCTTTAATTTCCTGTTTGAAACCTCTCCTGGCTGATGTCTTTTTCTTTTGTGATTATAACTCTTAAAGCTCTGATGGCTTTCTTCTTTTTCCCTAGGATTTATCTCCCGGTGCTCTTACAGACAGCAAATATTTCCTTTCATCCCACAGGTTTAAAAATGCCAACCATTTAAAAATTATGTTCATGCTAACTATTTGGCCTCAGCCTGGGCCTCCTAAATGTTTACAACATCCAAAATAAGACACAGCAAGACATCAGCCTTTCAGTTTGAAAATAATGGCTAACAGTTGGATAACAGTAAGGAAGTGCTTTCCAAGCTGTCTCTCAAATGTGACCAACTGAGCTCTCCACTTTAATACAGTTAAACCCAGCCAGACTGGACCCTTCACTATATTGCAGCATATAGGAAGCAAAAAATGCCTGTCTAGCGACTTTTTGGGCTCCCTTGTCACTGATCCTTGAATACTATAAATATGTATTTTCAAGGATGGGGTAAAATGCAATATGGTAATGCAGAACTGGCCTTTCTTCCTTACAGGGCAGCAATAGGTAACACTCTGTATAGCAGAGTGTACTTCATCAGGTTTTGAAAAAGACTAGAAGAATACTTGAGTCTTTGCAAGGCTGCTTGTAACGATAAAAAGAATGCAGGTAGCTAGCACTTTCAGAAAAAAAAATTGCATTTGGTATTAATAACAATTGCTAAATAGTAATTATTATTCTGGTGGGGAGAATGTAATTGCTTCTGTTTATTCCACACATTATTAAGGAAAGTAAAGATTATTTACTTTCCCTAGGTAAAAAAACCCATAACTTACTACAGACTGTGGAGACAGTGGAAGATCTTGAGGATTTGTGATGAGCAGTAATAGGGAGTATTTTAGCTTGTTTTAAGGAACACATGGTGAAAGTATTGCATTCCATGAAATGACTAATCTTTTTGCAATCAATGAGATTAGTCATGAGTTAATCAAATCATTAACTCAAATAAACTGGATCATAATCTGGATTCCAGAATTAAATCCTTAAGCCAAATAAACTGGTGTCATAATCCGGGTTCCAGAATGAAATCCTCAAAGAAACTAAGTCGCGGGTGAGTGATGTCCAGCAATTTCAGTGGAACATCGGAGGCCAGTGGGGAGATATCTTATTTTCCTCTTAGCTATAGAACAAAAGATGACAAAGTCCAAAGATTTTAAAAAGTCCTCTTTAATAATAGAAACATATACTTGTGAAACGGCAAAGATTGTCATAAATATTTACTTAGGTGCATACACAGGTTATAGACTTACAACACTGATGACCTGGGCAAGATCAGTCCAAAACTGAATAGTTTGAAATAACCCACATTTTTTAAACAACTGAAATTTTTAAAGTTTCTAAATAGACTTCCTTCATCTGTAAAGTGGTGGCTTTCAGTAAATTCTAGTATGTATTCAAACTCAAGTTACATTTGAAAATACTATTCTAATTGTTTTCCACTGCATGTATTCTACTGGTATTCAGAAACAGGTTGTGGTGTGAGATAAGCTATGGAATACTGTCCCATATTTTACTTGAATGCCTGCAAAAACCCTGCTGGGAAGAATTAGTCTCTCTGCATGTACACTTTCTGTTTCCACTTTTTATGCACTCTGAATTTTTTCTTTGTTGGCTTTTATTCCAGTAAGGAATAATCTCTCATTGTTCCATACACATGTAAGACAAAGAGAACACACATGCATTGAAAGCATTTATGGGAGCAGATGGTTGCATCAGACAGTAATAATATTAAAGTGGAGTTTCACTAAGAACCTTATTTTCCGTGAACATCACTGTAAAGTCACCTTTACTTCCTATCTTTTCCTCACTTTGCATCAAATTCTTTCTGCAGACAAATTAGTCTGGTATGTAAGTACTGCATTACACTGCTAAAGGCTGTAAGACCCCACTGGCATTTGGATTTGAATTCTGCACTTCTGTTCTTCTCTATTTTACGCATACTTGCATATACTGGATTTCTTACATTCAATGACAAAATTTCCTACAAGATTTAAAATGTGAAATAAATAATTCCATGATAGCATAAATTCTTACCATGCCTATGCCAATCTTAAGGTTTGGCTACAGTGATTTCCTCTTCTGTATATCACAGAAGTTATGAAGGAGCATCTTAAATCAGTGTAATAATGTCCTGGGGTGACATTATGAAGCCACTTTAATCCTTAACTGCCCGCTTAATGCCCAGGGCTGTGGGGCCTTTAGGATAAACCCAGGGTGGGGCTGGAGCCAGTGTCGATTGAACAGCGGCTGAGCCGAGGCCACACACAGCAGCTCAGTTCCATAGCCCACGGGCCCGGGGGTGGGGCCGGAGCCAGGGCTGGTTCAGCCGAACCGCACCTGCGGTGTTGGTTAAACGCTCGGTCCGACGGCTGGGGAGAGACCGCGGCGCTGCTCTCTGCCCCGCTCTTCCTTGCGAGCTTGGGAAAAGGGTTCTGTTTGTTTGTTCTTTTTCCTCCCCTGGGCTCCCTATCGTCCTTCCCTCCTCTCCAGTCCGGGGAGCCTGCGGGGTGGCCCCGGTGTGGCCTGAACTCGGAGGAAGGACACGCCAGTGAGTGAAGGGGCGGCGCCACCAGCTTTCACCTGCTGTGGTTGTTTCATTGGCGGAGGGAAGACGGGAAACCCTTTTTTCATTTTGGGAGGAGGCACCCATCTCTGAGCACCTCCTCCTGAAAACTTTGTCTCCAAAACCCAGAGAGAGTATTTTTGTGCCCAACATGGGGCTTAAACCCACAACCCTGGGATTGAGGGTCCCATGCTCTACCAACTGAGCTAACTGGCCATGCCAAATGTGCTGGAGCTCCAGTATGAACTGGAGTACAAAGCAGCAGAGTGGTATGCCACTATGGACATTGCAAATACATTTTTCTCCATTCCTCTGGCAGCAGAGTGCAGGCCTTAGTTTGCTTTCACCTGGAGAGGCATGCAGTACACCTGGAACCGACTGCCCCAGGGGTGGAAACACAGTCCCACCATCTGCCATGGACTGATCCAGGCTGCACTGGAAAAGGGTGAGGCTCCAGAACATCTGCAGTATATCGATGACATCATTGTGTGGGAGAACACAGCATCGGAGGTATTTGGAGAAGGAAAGAAGATCATCCAGATTCTCCTGGAAGCTGGCTTTGCCATAAATAAGAGCAAAGCCAAGGGGCCTGCCAGAGAGATCCAGTTCCTGGGGGTGAAGTGGCAAGATGGATGACATCAGATTCCCATTGAGGTCATCAGTAAGATCACTGCAACGTCTCCACCCACCAACAAGGAGGAAACCCAAGCTTTCCTTGGTGCCATAGGCTTTTGGAGGATGCACATTCCTGAGTACAGTCAAATTGTGAGTCCTCTCTACCTGGTGAGACACAAGAAGAATGATTTCCACTGGGGCCCTGAACCCTGAACCAAGCCTTTACCCAGATCAAACAGGAAATTGTTCATGCAGTAGCCCTTGGCCCAGTCAGGATAGGACCAGAGGTGAAAAACATACTCTACTCTGCAGTCAGGGGCAATGGCCTGTCCTGGAGCCTTTGGCAGAAGGTGCCTGGGGAGACTCGGGGTCAACCACTGGGATTCTGGAGCCGAAGTTACAGAGGGTCCGAAGACAACTACACCCCAACAGAAAAGAAAATTCTGGCAGTCTGTGAAGGAATCCAAGCTGTCATTGGCACTGAAGCACAGCTCCTCCTGGCACCCCGACTACCAGTGCTGGGGTGGATGTTCAAAGCAAAGGTACCCTCTACCCACCATGCCTCTGATGCCACATGGAGCAAGTGGATTGCCCTCATCACACAGCATGCCCATATTGGAAACCTGAACCACCCTGGGATTTTACAAATAATCACAAATTGGCCTGAAGGTGAAAGCTTTGGTCTCACTGATGAAGAAGAGCAAGAGACACATTTCATACCACAAGGAGATTTGATGTTGGGTGTAATGTTGGAATGTTGGAATGTTGGAATGTTGGAATGACTATATATGTGTGCCTTGAATATTGCTGCCACTGTTTGTATATAATTGTATACATATGTATAAATGTTGGTGTTTAGAGATGAAATTTATTGATTTGGGCATTAAGCCGACAGTATTGATAAGGGATGGAGGCATCTTAAAGGCACAGCAGCCCTGAGCCATACCATTAAGGAATAAAGCGGCTTCATAATGTCACCCCAGGGCAAATTAAAAAAAAGTGCTGTGCCCCACCTGATACCCCAAATTCCACTTTGCCACCTGATCCTTTTTGGGAATTGAATGTGTTTTCCTCAAGTCTATAACGTCAGGAGGTAAGCAATGTGTTGAGCAGTCATGTCCTATGTATTAGCTTGGGAGAACAGACAAGAACTTTCAGAACAACAAAAGGAAGGAATTCAGCCCTTAACAAACTTTTTCTACAGGCATGTAATTCAGAAGGCCTGATTACTGTCTCTGCTCAGTCACTGAGGTGTGTCAAAAGCTGTTTCAAAAGCTGTTCAGATATTTTGGTCCACTTTATGTGGCATCTGTCACAGACACACTTTTGCACCAGCAGCTGGTCTAGAGGTGCCTCAGAGCTCCCTGGCATGGCTGTGAAGCGCTGGTCCAGGATCACCAAGGCACTGGACAATCTATCTTGAATCAGACTGACCTCTGTGACTCATTGGTATTTCAGTGTAAAGGCGCAATGAAGGCACGTGTTGAGAAAATTTGAAGTTTCTATTCAATAATGGTGACGTTAAAAAATGTGATCTAAATTCTATTTGGAGCACAAGTTTAAAATTATGCAGAAATTATTTCTTGAGTAATGAAAACTACTGATAATGAGGAGTGGAAATATAGATCATCCACATGAACTAACCTATCTAGAAGAAAAAACAGTCACATTCAAATAATTTTAACCACCTTCATATTATTGTCCTTCATTGTTATACTGCATATCCCTGCAGGGTGTGGTGGTGTGTTACACATCCTAATCTGCTTCTTCTACCACAATGCATTACTGAAATATTTTCAGTTATTATTCTTTGCAAGCTCAAATCAGGTTTTTCATAGAGGAAATTACTTCTGTGTAATTCAGCATTCTTCACTTCAGCATTTTTTAATCAGTATTCCACTGAGATTGCATGGATTTTGGGTAATTAATAAAGTGAAATGCAGATATTGCCACTCTTCTTTCCATATGTGTAGTATGAAATAGAGAGGTTTTTTAACATGAAACCGGTTTTTATAAGACCACATTAGCTATTCTCATCAGAAAATACAATACGTAAACCTGGTCTCTGTTACCCAGTTGTTTTAAACTAATGATAATCTGAACGTAATTTTTAATATTAATAAATATACTAAAATATGCCATCTGGAATGAACTTATGACACTTTTTATAGGAGAAACTATGTTTCAGAGATACATGATTAGAGAGAAGCACTTCATATAATACAGTGACATCTGCAAATCCTGACTTTCCAGGAAAATTTTCTAACCCCATCTCACTTTACAGACTGGAGATTGATCAATCTTCAGTATTTGGGGGACTTTGAATTGTCATTCCCCGCTAGGCTCAACTCTTGCAGATTGAGTATTCTCCTGAGTACTCATTAAAGTAAAATAACTGTCTAAAACAATAAAAATTATGTTCTTTAGCAGTTCAGTTTCAGTCTTCTGCTCGACCTTCAGATAATTATGAGGAGACATTTATCACTGAGGAGGGAGAAGTGGTTCCCTAGCAGACTTTAGCCTCTCCTCCCTTTACTGTCACCCCAGGAGTGAGATGTAAGCATTCAACTACTGCTTCCTAGGAGGAAACTTGCTATTTTCCTCTTACAGGCTTCTAGTAGTGTTTCCCTGGAGTGACTGATACTGTGCATTGCAAAGTAATGGAGCTGGCAAAGCCTGCTCTGAGCCTTTGGATGTCCCTGGCATCGATAATCCTTGTCACCTTCAGTCACAGCCACCCATGGATCAAGCAGCTCACTGTTATCAGCACCGTCAGGGCTCACTGCCTCAGTCCCAGCCGAGAGCAGAACAATGGCCTGGCCTCCAAGCTACTACAACAGAGCTCAACAAATGGCTCATTTCCAATCAAACAAAAGACCAACAGCCTGGCCCATTGCATTAAACTGTGAAAGTCCAATATAGTACATATGATTAAGATTTTACACATTTAACTATATATGTATCCTGGAATTTTTAGTATACTAATCACCTTGGAATTTTTAATACACTAATACTCGCAATAGAAGTTGCAGGAATACAAGTTATAACCTTTACCATGGGTGGGGTTTTTTGCATAAAGAAACATCATACAGAAACATAATACTGTAGTCTACCTGGTTAGCATGGGTTTACTAGATTATAAGTAATACATCTCCTATGATATGTTGTTTCTGGTGATTTTAATAATTTTAGTGAAACTGCTTATTTAAATCACACTTATTATCCGAGACACACCTATTAAACACAAGTAAAATTGTGCATGCACAGAGTATATGGATTGCAAGTAATGGCACCTGGAGTATGGAAGCACTAGGCACTCAGAGCGTGAATCTGTATTTGCCCTGCTTTCAGTGATAACACTTCTCTGTACGGTATTGTTTACCCATATTTAAATTGTCTTTCTCCCTTAAAAATTTTGTCATAGCCTTGAAGTTGCTACCAGAAAACAGGTAATCCATTGATTGCCTGGACAAAAGAATTTTGACTAGGAACATCCAGCATGGTAATCCAACATGACAAACCCGCAAGATTTTCAGTGCCTTAGTACAAATGTAAGAAAACTAAACAATGCTGCCATGCAAAAAATAGATAATGGCAGAAAGGACTCTAAGTTTGTGGGGTTTAATCTATTCAGAGACCTAAAGTGGAAATACTGATGCCACAAGTTGGTTAAACACTCTGCTGAACATTTAGCTTATTCCCTGGTTATTCCCATTAGCAAAGATTCCTACTTTATGAAGTCTTCCCTGTCTGCAATGCCCCACTTCAAGTCCCTTTGAAATTATTAACATACCCACTGAATTCTTTAAATTCTGGACCAAAATCTGAAGGTCAGAATGTCTGATACGTTTTACTGGGACACAAATAACACAAACAGGTTGTGAACCCAGCTGCAGTACTGTGCTCATCTCTGGAGGCCCCAACACAAGGATGGTGCAGACCTGCTAGACAAGTCTATAGGAGGAGCACCTCTCCTATGCAGACAGGTTGAGCGTTGGGGGTGTTCAGCCTGGAGAAGACTCCAGAGAGATCTCATTGCACCTTCCAGTACCTAAAGGGAACTTACAAGAAAGCTGGAGAGGGACTTTTACAAAGGCATGATAGGACAAGAGGGAATGGCTTTAAACTGGAAGACGGCAAGTTTAGAGTAGATGTTAGAAACAAATTCTTTACTGTGAGGTGGTGAAGCACTGGCACATGTTGTCCAGAGAAATTGTGGATGCCCCATCCCTGAAAGTGTGCAAGGCTAGGTTGAATGGAGCTCTGAGCAAGCTCATCTAGTGGAAGGCGTCCCTGTCCATATCAGGCAGGTTGGAAATAGATGATCTTTAAGGTCCCTTACACCCCAGACCATTCTATGATTCTGGTACTTGAACTTCAAAATAATGTCAGCATTACATTTAACTTAGTAAGTCTCTAGGATCTATAGAAACAATGTGGTAGCCAAACATCTGCTTTTCTAGATGCCTGAACAATATTTTAAAATCCAGCTTTTAGAGTTCAGCTCAACTAAAACTGGCTCTGATGGGTTTCAGCTCAACCTAACAATCCTGGCTTCTCCCAATGGTGCAAGATAAATGGCACCAACTTAGTTTTAACTCTTTTTTTCAGGTGTACAGAGATCTTTCAGTTGTAAAAATCCATATCCTATACAGGTAAAACCATTCCAGTTATGATAAGCTAGCCGGGGTTTAAAAAACTTTCATTTGTCCAAGACTCAATTGTACATACTCCTGCTCCTGAAGCCAGAGCACAGGTAATACCTGCCTTGGGAACATCGGTGCCAACTATTTGGTGATCTCCAGTCTTTCTCCAACACCTTCTCCTTCTTTTATATTTGATAGAATATTTGCCCTTTCAGATGGCAATTTTGTGACACTCAGAGCCAAAAAAAGCTTAGCAGAGTCTGCTTTTTTGACAGTTATAATGAAAACAAGGTAAAACCAGTCCGGGGATTAAATTAAGTGCACAGCAAGATAGAAGCAATGGCTGCTGTGACTTACTTCGTTTTTGTAAACTTAAGGTATGTAACTCTATATTAACAATGTTCTAGCTTCCTAACATCCCCATGCAAAAAAGACGAAGCAAACCAGTAATAATTGAAAAACTTCTTCTTTCCCATTTTGTCTTTGCACTTCACCATCTAGCCTCTATTAACTGTTCTCTTCATTTGTTTGCTCAATCTTCTCTCTTGAGCAGATAAAAGGGTTTCATTAAAGTAAAGCCTAATGCTGTCAGTGGCAGGAGAGCTGCCAACCCTGGCGGTTTTAGTAAGTCTATTAAGCTGACCTAAGCATGCTAATACTTAATAAATTCCCTCCATTCACAGCAGTCCTTTGCAAATATTCTTTTATCTCATATGGAAAACTAAGCTATGCAATTCAAATGAGTAATAAAAGACCAGACCCCACACTCTGCCTTATATTTATGTATATGCACAGCTGTGTCTAAGAGGAGCAGCACATACCATCATTTGCAATCTCTGCTGTACCAGAAGTACTACTTGAGATTACAGACAAGGCTAACAACAGTTTGATGAAAGAATCCCAATTATTAAGATGATACCAGCACTGGACAATCAAACCAGAACTTTTTTAATGGATTTCCTGTCATAGTTCATTTACAGAACAGATTTTCTAAACCTATTTGAAGGTCATCTGCTATACCTATTTGGAACACAATTTGGAACAGTTTATCTCTGATTTATCCAGCAAGCAAAAAACAAAACAAACCAAACAAAAAAAAAAAAAAAACCAAAAAACAAAAAACAAAAAAACCAAAACCAACCAACCAAACTTCTGCCATTACCGTAGTACTTAATGTGGTAGAAAAATACTCTGAAGAACAAGTGGACTACATAGCAGTACTAGCTGGCATCACCCCTTACCAAAGGAAAAGCCTTTATCATACTTAACATCATTTGTCATTGTCAAGGCTCCTCAGCTCCAGCAAATTATTTTATTTTTAATTGCAGCAAAGCTTTTAAAGCAACCAAACATCCAGCCTTCATCTCTTACCTAAAACAGTCTGCAGCAGTAGAAAATTACTGATCTGAATTCTTTTCTCCTGAAAGGTTAATGCAATTGTTTAGATAAAGTAATAAATATGGGGGTAGGGCATGGAGTTGAGAGAGGGCATCAACCTATGTCTAATATGAAACATACACAGTAAGCAGCATGATTTATTTAAGTGAACATTTGCCTGAGAGCTATTGACAGGCAAGTGCAGAAACGATGGTGGAAAAGTCCTACAGCATAATTTCTTCAGCCATAATAGAAAACATTGGCTCACAACAGCTGATATTTTATTCGTTCTCTGTTTTCAGATTTTGCAAGGTTCCTGGAAACCTTACCTGCTTTAGTTCATACAAAATTATCATGCATGTGGAAAAATAATAAAAGGACCACGGTTCTGTGAATAAACAGGATCACATTTTAAACTCAAAACCTAAACTGTCCTAATAAGAAAAAAAAACCTCATCTTTGAAAGGACTTAGCAGATTAAAACTAATCACACATATATCTTACTTTACTTAGTGTAGCGTTTATACATCAGCCACTGCAGTGAGACAAACAATGTATTAGCAACTTTGCGCAGAACCACAGCTCCTACGAGGGAAAAAAACCAGCCTTCTCCATCAGTAAGTGTCTTTCTGCTTCTGCAAGAAAAGAGAAATGATGCTGAAGCCAACTACAGCAGGTGACAATTGTATTGCTTGGCCATAGCTGTGGTGAAGTTTTCAAATAAAGAAAAGCTTAACAAAGAGCTTCTACACAATCACCTGAGTATACCCTTAAGCAATCCTCCCCTGTATTATTTCATTAATTTATTTCCTATCCTTGCAGGGCAAAACAGTAGTTACTCTAGATAATGCAACAGCCCACAGACTTCTTAAACAACTCATTCTGCTGTTCTACTGCATGGGAACACCCACTTGTCAGAGAACAGAAAATACAGATGAGTGAGGGCAATGAAGATGCAAAGAAAATTATGCCCTGAGAATAAACGTACTTCAGATGAGAGAAATATGGCAACGATTTTTTTCTATTCTTTTTTAATAAACACTCTTACAATCTCATCTGAATGATCCATGTGATGCTGAATAATGTACCCATCTAACAAAAGAGGAATTAATTTTGCCCCTAAATTCACATCTCAGAGCTCAGTTTTGTAAGATAACAGAGTATTTCTGAATTCTTATTATTTAAGCTTATGGGAAAAGAACCCCACAAACTAAGGGCCTTGACAAAAATCTAATGTGCCACGAAGGCTATGCAAACGAAAGGAAAAATAAGTAGAATCATCACAGAGAATATCAATGTGTTTTACAGCTTCTTCTCTAGTGCCATCTTGCTACGAAATGATTCCCCTCATGGCAAAAGACTTAATGTAAAAGGAAGATGTAACATCTCTCCTTCAAGTTACTTTTCTAGAAAAATGGTAACATTTTAGTAGCCAATACCATTATCTCTTAAAAATCTGTGCATTTGTTATTGAGGTAATTGATACTGTTCCAAAAATAAATGATAAAAAATGTTAAAAAATGTAAAAAAATGCTAGTTTTTCCTTCAATTACTGTCTCTTGGTATCATCAACACATAAAGGTAAGAAGGTAATAAACTCATTATTTCATAAGAAATTTAAAGTATTTTTGTGCATAGCTGTTGATTTATATAAGTGAACTTCATGCTGCTAAGAAACACGATTAATATAAGAGCAAAGAAGGTTAAAACTAGGTCAGTAATATAGAACAATGGTTCTTAACACAACTTGTATCTCAGCCTCCAGCTTGAAGCATAATGTTCATTCCTCATATTCTGGAGTGCTAAATAGTACTGTAACTAGATGCAAAAGACAAGAAACATTCGACATTATCCACCCTTGATCTTTACACAAAATTCCCATGACATCCATAGAACTTCCACAGTTGTACAAACCAGAATAAGGTCCATGGCAAACACAGCTTTCAGGATTTGCTCTTCAATAAATATCACAAGTGAAAGAAAGACAGCAAATGTTAACTCTTTATTTGTTTTGAACATATAAAGGTTATATGAAACAATTGAAACAATTTTTATTTATGAAACAATTATTTTAGAGCCATCTTGTGGGGAAAATAAGCAATTTAAAACAACATTTAAAACAATACATGTACTTTAAGAGGTTTTCTACCAAAAAGTTCAGTATTAGTATGACATCTTCTAGTACTTTTTTAAAAAAATAAATGTCTCAGGCACACTGTAAACTTTATACAACATTGTTTAATCCCCTAGAACATGAAGGAAGTGCCTTTATGAACAACCACATGTTAAAAGATTAGTTCTAGATAGAAAAAATATATACCATTATGTTAAAGATGCTATTTTTCTGAAGAATGCTTATAGGCCAGATTTTATTCAAACTCCACCCAACTACAGCCCACAAAAATAGCACAAAATCCCAGAGAAGCTGAGCCTTCTTTTGGAGCCCTCTTGAATAAATTGGATAGAATTATTCAATCTAACTAAACTGAGGTTAAAACAAAGCAAAATAAATCTAAACATATTAGTTGATTTAGCACTCAAACCTGAAAAGTTTTCATTCTTAAACTTCCTTAGCATTTCCAATTTAAAGCTTTGGTAATATTTGCAAGTTCTGAAGGAGTTTACACCAGTTGTTTATAAAGAACTCATTACATGACAGTTTTCTGTTTGTATACACTTAAGTAAAGTACAGCCTTGGGTAGTCAATTTCATTATAATCAAAAGTCATGATGCAGACTTCAGCTACCTAGGGCAATCAAACATCAGCTGCTGCTTGATTTATGTCTTGTCTATGAAGCGAAGTGCTTAAATTTTATCCTAGAGAAAAAAGCGCACATGTAGTTCATATATCTTACTCAGTTTTAACTTATGCCCTAATAAAATGCTTCATTTACATAGAACATTAAAGAGCATCACATCACATTTACCCAATACATAATTATCTTCTATTAATCCAAAAGTAAAACAGGACATCACAGAACAGTTGCAAAGCACAGAATCAAGAGGTGTCACAGAAATATGCATTTTTTGGAGCTTTTACAATCAGCGTGTAGTGTGGACTAGCAGGCACCTCTGTTAATTCTTTTTTAAAATAAATAAAGAAATTTAACAACAAAAGGGTGCTATGGTACCCAAAACCTCAGAAAGCTGTAACTAAACAGAATACACTGGCACCCAGACATATAACCAGACAATTTTGCTAAGGCAAGCACAACTATATCAATTTTTATTTTAGCAATCCTACCAAACTTTGAGCAAAAGAAGGTGTACATGTGCGCTTATAGCTTTCCATCCTCTTTAAGGAAGACAGTGAGATCTGCTTCCTCCACACCTGCTTTAAACTTTGGAAAGAAGCCCTGACTCAGGGGCACTAGCCTTAATGAGATTTTGGATTTCCTTGAATTTTGGATGTTCTTTATCAGCTACCAGCTGCAGCAATATCGCTTCGCTAGTAGTAACTATAATTCCAGTACGAGCAAGACGCTGAAAAAAGAGCAGAAAGGAAATAATGTAAGATATTTGCAAATATGAATGAGCATACATTTTGTAAAAAAGACGGATAGCATTTTTAAAAACATCTCGTATTAACAAAAGTACTGCCAATTCCATTCCAGCCTTTCTTAGTGTTATCATTTATAAAGATAGGGTGAAAACTGACTGGCTTTAGACTTTCCTATGGCAAAAGGCTGCTCTGGATTACAAATACGGCTTTCTATTTAAACTGGATTCTTTCCCCAAGTCAGATTTAATAGGCAGCAGCCCCACACATCTTAGTAACAACCCTTTCCCCTTGCATGGTCCAGAGGACAGCCTTCTTCAGTCTCACACAGATTTGAAAGGCCTGGGGAAAAATAAAATAGCAAGGTCCAACCTAACAGCATTAAGCAAGAAATTATTACAATTTCAGTCCTTGTTATGTACCACTGCTTCAACTTTTGGACTACAGAGTGCACTAGCAGCAATAATCCCTGAAGCCAGAAGGAAAACCTCTTCTACAGACATTATAAATCATACTGGCACAACAGCAGCTCTTTTTAAATGATGTTTCATTACAGGCTAAGTAATTCCAGAGTTAGTTCTCACAGGCTACAGAATGAAATGCATAGCTGCACAGAAAGCAAAACCAAAAGTGGTCTGCTAGATCTTTTAAGTGTGCAACTCAACAGGGCTTGGGCTTCATGCAGTCCAACGCACAGGACTTACTGTAAAGTTACTGAACTTTTAAAACTGTGATTGTTGCTTACATAGCAAAGTTATTTGCAGTATATGCTGACCAACCCACACCCCTCATCATCTTCCCAGCCATCATAATCATGCTTTGGCAGAATAGGCAGCTTTCCCTCCATCATCCCTTACTCAGCTGCATGCTCCACCAAATCTAATGGGGTCCTGAATGAGCCAAGGGAGGGCAAGTGGCAAAGAATTGAGATACATAGAGATAGGTTTCAATTGTAATCACTAAAGAAAAGAGAAGCTCCAAACTTTCTAGTTGTTAAATTACAAAGCAACTGATGGGGGAAAGCAATTAATATTAAGGGACCAACCTGAAAAGTATTTGTAATTACAGTCTACATAAAACAAACTAAAAAGGCTGGATTTACTGAAGTCAGTGCTTCCTGCTTGCCATAATAGCAGCAAGCATTGCAATATTCTTAAGCTGAAACAAAGCAGCTACCTTCTTCAGCTCTCCTACTCTGTGCAACCACAGCTGTTAAACCTCACACATATACAAATAAGACGAAAATTAGGAATATTAAAATTAAATACTATGGCAATGTTTTTAACATGAGCTTCTCCAAGAATACAAAGGTTTTGGTTATAACTAGTATGGAGAAAAAACCTAGAGTGTTAAAAAATCATTGCCATCTGTGAAATGTTGATCAAAAAGAGAAAACACATTCTCTTTAAAAGCAAAACATAGCACAACATGTCCAAGAGACTCACATTGGCTTATACCTCTTCTAGGACTAGATATAATTTACAGATTTCAGATTAGCAGAAATTGAGATGCATTTGCTAAGCACATTGGATGATCTCCAAGGAAATTACAAGTTTTTTTTAGAATACTGTCTTTGAGAAGGAACGTATCAATGGTATGTTGCATCCACACTTCAGAAACAACTAGAAGAGGTGAAGAACCAAAAGAAAGGAGCAGACTAGGCTGTCTCAACCTCAGACCAAGCACTGATATCAGACATCTTCAGACAGGGCAGAAGTTCAGAACAGTCATAGCCTTGAACTGCTGGGCTGCATTATTTCATCAGTGAAAATTCTGAGATTTTTTGCATTCTGAGGATTTTTTTAACTGCAAGTTTTTGCCTGCTGTCATTTTTAAGCATGCAACAGAAGTGGAGACAACCTGTTACCCAGGCAGACGTGAAAGCTTTCATTATCAATTAAGTCGAATTGTACTTCCTACTGCACCCGCTCAAATATTTGCATATTCATCACCAGCACAATCAAAACACATGCTATGTGGTGGGAAACGTGGAGAACTGAAAGGGGCAGGTGGGACCAGATGGGACATATTTGATGCTGCTGAGAAAGCTAGCTGTTATCACTGCAACGTCACTCTTCATTATACTTGAAAATTCACTGTGAAAAGAGAAGGGCTGTTTTACTGTGAAAAGGCAAATGTTACACCAATCTTCCCAGAATGGTAAGGAAAAGGATCCAGGAACCCTGATCAATAAAACTCACCTCAGCACACCAGTAATGGTGCAAGTTTGCCCAAGAGACAATGTTAGACTCACTCATTAAAACAATGTGACTAGGAACTGTGAGCTCTATTGTGAATCTAAAGCAGGATTACCCAGTACTTTGGTACATTGCCCACTTCCCTAAGAAATGTAATGCCACAGAGAATCAGGATTAATAACATGTCCAATACAGCTTTCTCCTGGTCTCCTCCTCCCAAGCATGCCCTTCTCTTGCTTGCTCTAGCCTACATCCCTCAGCAGCATTTTTAAGCAAGGCTCTGTAAGACAAGAAGAGGACACTATTGGTATGTGCTGCCATGCACTGCAGAGAAGGTGCTACTGCTGGCTCAACACTGCAGGGCAGCAAGTGTTTGCTGAATCATACTGTAATGACCGACAACATAAGGGACCACAGCAAAACATTTTCTTTTGCCTAGACAGAAAGCATTGCACAGGCATACTAAAAAGTTACCTAAAACTGACCAATTTACAGCTTTTGCAAGCAATCACATCTTTAAAATTAATACCTTTTTGTCTAGAAGGAAAAGCAAAGCTAGTTAGTCACTGTTTTAACCTTTATTACATTGGCCCAACTTCTGTGCTTACAGACCAGTGTAACAGATATATGTAAAAAACCTACACAATAAAGCAAACAGATTTCAGGTTTTCTGTATTTGTTTTGTCCCCTACTGCTGCTGCACCACATTGATTTGGGAAGTCCATGACTTCAGTCATTCCTGCACTCTGTGTGTGTCCCTATGCTTTATGTGACAGTTGATATTAGGTTTCCACTTAATCAAAGTCATGGGTTTCATCAATCACTATATGCTGGGGATTTCTCTTTAGCCTTTAAGAAATTAAGTCTTCTCAAAATCTATGAAAAAGTATAACACACTGTGATTATTATTAGTTTCTATTTCCAAATAATTGTTGAGCCTGAGGCAAAAATTGCAATACTTAATGTATATGTCAGTTTTTTACTTCCAACATTGATGCCTGTAGGCAAGTTAAGAGTACACCATCAAAAAATCATTTGCATGAATTTGCTGTATGAGCTTTTAAATCTTCTTGTTACATTTAACTCCACTTTCTCGACATTTAGTTAGACTAATCTCTTAAAATCAGGGGGGAGGGGAATCTTTACTCTAATCACAGTCTTGTGATTAAGTTTTAATTTGCACAGATAAGGAAAAGCACAGGGAGGGACAGACATACAAGAATGAGCTTTGAACAGGATCACTTACTATATTTCATTGCATTTCAAGAATTTCAACACCTGAATAAATACTCTTTGGAACAACAAAGCCAAAAGCTTTATAGCACCTTTACTCTACTCTACAGATAACACTACATAAAGGGATATGCTAAAATGCTAATGTTTATACAGAGTAATCTGTATTGAGTACTGTATTGAATATTGTATTGTATGAAACAATGACTTTTAAATTCCAAACATCCCAAAATGGGTTATGTATATTAAAGCATAATTTAAGCAGAAAAAGAAGGCAGTAATTCTTCTCCCTCTTCAATGTTATTTTAAGAACCAGAGCACTCACCTCTTATCAAATCTACATTTATCCACTGCTTTGTCCTGAGAAATCCCTTGTTAGCTTGCAATAAGCAGGGAACTTAACATACAAACCCAAGGTGAAGAAAACCTTGACTCAGAAATTTACCTCAAGAGCAAACATTCTGTCCATCATACTTCTTGATGAGGTGGCATCAGCTACAATATGAACTTCCAAACCTCGGCCAATTAATTCCAATGCTGTTTGCTGGATGCAGACATGAGTCTACAGGAGAGAAGTCAAAGGCAAAAAAGCCACCAACAAACCATTATTATAAAATGAAAGTAATACAATCACAAATTAAGAGTTCAAATACGTATTTTTTGACTCCTGGCATTACTAGGGAACTCAATATGCGTTTTACGTGCCAATGAAGATTGAGACAAGTGCCCGTAGTTTACAAATATCCCATTTCAAATTCTACGAGATAATATTAAATACAGTACAAAAATAATTTATTCTGAGCTCTAAGTAATATAAATTGATTTTTTTAATTACAAAAAGCGATGCCCCCTTTGAGGGCAAACAGACATTACCATTAACTAGTAGAAGAATGGCAAGGCACCTACTTCTACTCCAAACAGGACAATACTGCGGACTCCAGGGATCTCTGCTAGTGCTGCTTCAACTTCTGGCAACACCATTGAAAATTTTGTCTTGGGAAGCACAAGTTTAGCTCCTGTTAAATCAATTTCTTGCACAGTGCTGCCAAGACCCTTGGGATACTGTTCAGTGACAATAACTGGAATTCCCAAGAGCCGTGCACCTTGGAGCTGCAAAGGGACAGAGAGGAAAACATACCCAAAAAAATTTATTAAAGAACAATAATAAGAAAGACATTGTTATTACCTGATAGTACATAATCATTAGACTGTCTGTACATAAAATAATAGTTTACAATGTGTGATCAAAACTCACTACAAGGAAAAAAAAAGCCAGCATACCAGTCGTTGGCCCACGCTGATGATATCACCAAAATATTTGATGGCGGGCCGGAACCGTTCTTGCATATCACAACAGAAAAAAACGGTGCTTGAGGGTGTCAGGTTGCCCAAAGTAGTAATCTGAAAACAGAAATAAAGATAATGTTTTCTATTGCAGTGGACACCCTTCAGAAAAGCAGCAGAATGAGAGAGAGTCTGCAATACCTCTGTTACATAATGGATTTACGTTACTTTGAGTTGAAATGGGAGAAAAGGTTTTCAAGCCTGATTTTTATATGTTTCTAAATTCAAATGAATAGCAGATACTGAACAGTATGGATAGTCATCAATACATAATCAAGATTTTATTAGGTGGGACGCACAACATAAATGTACATGGAAATCTCTGAACCCTGAAGGGGACAGAGTAACAGACTACCTAAAGTAAAGCAAAAAAAAACCAAAAACAAACAAACAAACAAACAAAAACAAACAAACAAAAACACACACACAAAAAAACCAACAACAACAAAAAAACCAAGAAAGAAAAAAACCCAAACAAACCCAAAAGCAAAATTACATTCTTCAAATTCATTTTCAAATCCACAACTCGTGGAACTGATACAGAATCAAGAAAAATTAAAGTTAAAATAAATTCAGACTTCCACTTGTTTTCAAATATTGCATGTACACATATTGTCAGTACTTCCATTGTTGTCAGTTTTTGTCTATGACATCTTATAGCACAAGTCTGATCAAAGTCCAAAAGCCAGAATGAAAGCAGAGAAGATTGCAAATATTAGAAACTGAACTGAATACATTTTAATGAAAAAAGTAATCTAGAGTTTCTCTCATACAGTCTACCAAGTGGGGTAGATGAGAGGGGATAAGAAAAATAAATCAAACACTTCATTTTCTTACACTCTTTGTATTTGTATAAATAAATTGCTTGCACTACCTGTAGAAGCAAAGTATAGTGTTTCAGAGAGAAGCTACAGGGAAAGAAAAGAGCTACATACTGTCATTTAGTTGTAAGGCAACTCAAGAGAAATTACATCCATTCAGGAGCTTTTCCTAAGACAGATAAATCGAACTGAATAAAGAGCTTCTGGGAAGTACCCATTAATTATATACACTTTACTTTCTGCAAACTGAGGTTATAATGTTTTAAACTAAAACAAAACTACAAAATCTATAAAAGAATGTACTTCAGAAGAGTGCAAAGGTATTGGGTTTATGTGACAAGGTTTTGGTAGTGAGGGGAGGCTGTAGGGGTGGCTTTTGCAACAAGATGCCAGAAACAGCCCCACATCAAGAGAGCGCTATAATGCCAGCTGAATCCAAGACAGATCTGCTACATCAGTGATGTTGGTGATACCTCTATGATAATATATTTAAGAAAGGGTAAAAAAACCCCACTGTGCAACAGCAGCTGCGAGGGAGGAGTGAGAATATGTGGGAGAAACAGTCCTGCAGACATTAAGGTCAGTGTAGAACAAGGGACAGCCCCAAGTGCTGGAACTGAGACTCCCCTGAAGCCCATGGTGCAGACAGAGGCAGCTGTGCCCCTGCAGCCCATGGGGGTCCACAGTGGAGCAGAGATCACCTGCAGCCTGTGGAGGACCCCATAGCAGAGCCCGGAAGAAGGCTGGTGACTCTGGAGAGCCCACACTGAAGCAATCTCCTAGCACAACCTGTGACTCTGTGGAGAGGAGACCATGCTGGAGCATGCTTGTGAAGAACTGCAGCCTGTGGGAAGGATGCACATTTGGGAAGTTCAAGACACACTATCTCCCATGGGAGGGACCCCATGCTGGAACAGGGGAAGAGTGTGAGAAGGATGAGTGGCAGCAATGCAGTGTTATGAACTGACCACAATCCTCATCCCCCATCCCTCCGTGCTGCTTGAAGAGAGGAGGTAGAGAAGTTGGAAGTAGAGCTAAACCCCAGCAGGAGTGAGGGATGGGGAAGAGATATTTTTACATTTGCTCTTATTTCTGATTATTTTACCCTGTTATTGATTGGTACTATATTAAACTAATTTCCCCAAGTCTGTTTGGTCTATATGATGCTAACTGGCAAGTGATCCCTCCCTACCCTTATCTTGATGAACAAGTTTCTTGTCATATTTTCTCCTCTCTGTCCTATAGAGGACGATTGATGGAGCAGCTTGGGGAGCACTTCGTGGCCAACCAAGGTCAACTCACTGCAAAGGAATTGGGAATCCATAAATATTAGCTCCAAAGCTTTCACTGATTCACCACATGTCTCTTGAGTAAAATGCTGTTGATCTCAATTCCCAAGGCTGAAAAACTACAGTAATGGCCACGCTTAAACATACGCAATGGCCTGTTCAAACTGTTGGGAAAATTACTTGTGAGTTAACAATACTAAATGCTAAAATTCCCTCACTTCTCAGATTCATTACACCACTACTGCTAAAGCAGCAGACCTTCTTACACACAGTTCCTCCAGTCCCCATGAGCCAAACAGCAACACCTATTAATGCAAGCAGTTACAGAGGCAAATGCAGCAACAACTACAGTGAAGACGCTCTAACACTGGGCTCACTGATGCCACAGGAAGACAGTAGAGCATCACAACAGGCATTAGGGAAATCTTTTCCACTAGGAAGACGCAGCTCCACTGAAAAAGGTTACCATGGTTGTGAGATCTCCATCCTTGGAGATTTTTAGCATTCAGCAACACAGCAGCTGATTTGATCAAGGGGTTAGGGAAGGCAGCCACCAGATATTTTTCCCAAATAACAATTCTGCAACTCTACACCAGGCAATAAAGGAGGCCTGGGACCAAGAAAGATTGGACATAAAACTAAATAACTGCCTTATTCTTGAATATCATACATCTACATGCTTGAACAATGCAAAAAGCAGTTGGCAGGCAGTACTAATGTACAATTCAACACCCCAAGGAGCACCTACTGTGATCCATTCCAGCTCTGGCACTTACTACCACCACAGAAGTCAATCATGACATTTAACTTTCCTACTGCTCAGCAATAAAAATAGAATAATTGGAATAGACAACATTTGTAAGTGTGGTTCCTACTCATAAAATGTGTCATTTTGTCCTGGCATTTATATGACAAGCAAAGACTATTATTTTGTTCTATAAATCTTTCCATCACTTTAAAAGCTCTGCATAGGGAGGTTTAGGTTGGACATTAGGAAGGATTTCTTCACAAAAGGGGTGATTAGATATTAGAATCGGCTGCCCAGGGAGGTGGAGGAGTTGCTGTCACTGAAAGTGTTGAAGGAAAATACTGGACGTAGCACTTAGTGCCATGATCTAGTTCACATGGCAGTGTTCAGCCATAGGCTGGAATAGGTATCAGAGGTCTTTTAGAATCTAATTGATCCTGTGATTCTGTAATTTTTTAAGATCTTTTTGAACGACCACAAACCATCATGGACTGTAGAAAGATCTATGTGAAGTTGTCTCGGATTAGAGACAAATATCCTAGCACTCTGAACAGGTGCCTCCCCCACAAAGGTTTCTGGCACCCCTTCCCCCCACAACAACAGAATATCTCAGCCTAAAGTGGGAAGAACTGTTTAATTAACAGACCAGACAGTGGAAGGGGAAAGGGGAAAAGTGATCGTTAAACCTGAACAAACAGTTGATGAACTTTAGTGTTCTTTTCCTCAGGCGTAGCTTCCCCTTTCCGGGGTCCCCCGAGGGCCCAGGGGGTGTTCCTCGGATGGCTCCCTGGATGATTCTCGTCCGCTGTCCTCTGGGGCTCCTCAGGTTCTCGGATGAGAAAGCAAGTCGAAGAAAAGGATCCAAAAACGATGGGAAAAAAACAATCCCAGAGGGAAAAAAGGAAGAAAAAAAAAAGAAAACCCAAGCAGCAGCCACACCAGTAGCACCAGCAACCAGCAGCAGCAACTGACTGACAGGGAAAAAAAAAACAAAACAGTGTCCCTTCCTCCTTCTCACTCCCCTGGAGAGCCGGGGAAAAAGTTTCAAAACATCCTGCACTGGCAGAGCTTTCTCCCAGCTGTGGGACACAGTTAAAGCTACAGGACCATATTTCTGCTCAAGCATACAAATGACAGGGAATACAAAATATCATTATGCCACCCCAGGACAAAAGTTAATCTACTGCCTTGGTGTACACCTTCCTCTGCCAATGCAGCAGATGATACTACCATCCTTAGCAGAGGAACAAACGTGAATAGACTAGCAAGGTCTTCAAGAAGCTGCATAATCTGCCCCTACCGAAGGATCAAAAAGCACAAATATGCTTCACAGGCAATCACCTGGTCTGACTCATCAGCAATAGAACTATAAAACCCATCCCACAGCTCTGTTACTTTTACTTTTCGGGGTTTCCTCATCAACAGCTCCTTTGCTGCTATTTAAGAGTGTTATTTCCAGTTATGTCCACAGTGAAGTTGAAACACAAGAACATTACCATCCTCCTTCACATGGATAACCATGTGCAAAACCTACTATCAGACCTCAAGACTCAGACCTGGTCTCCCTTTAGACCTTTCCCTTCCTTTCCTTATTCTAAAACATATCTAATGCTTTTAGTATTTCTTCCTACAACTCAAATAATTTTCATGGTCCTCCCTGGGGTAGTTTTCAAATTGCAGGCAGGAGTGAGGCACTCAATACTACTATCACAGCAGTGTTTCTCTGCCCATACTACTTCACTGCACTAGAAGAGCCTCAAATATCAGCCAATTCACAGCCCTTTCAGGCCCTGTTTATTTTGTATTTTCCAGTACACTATTTGCTCTTTTCATAATTGATGATACTTAGACTCCTGAGGTGCTTTTTAAACTTAAAAATCATCCCTTGAACTCTCCCTCATCTTTTATTTGTGTAGCTGATTATTTGTAAATTGCTACTTCCATTTTGAAGCATATCTTATTGCACCATATTTCTCAAATTGGTACTGAAAAACCTGAATTCTGCTCCTTCAGGTGCTTGCAGTTCCTTCCAGCCCGGGATCTTCTGCAAAAACAGTATGTACCCTGTTTTGTCAAGGACAAGGACAACGGAATAATTAAAAATAGTGGATTTGGAAGCCATCTTATAGAGAACAATTCAATTTTATTCTGATTTGACAGTGAAGTGCAGAAGAAAACTGACTGTCTTTCCAGCCAGGGAGTATCCTCATTATAGACTTCCACTGAATCTCGTATGTTTATATCGAAGTCACAGCGAGCTAGAGCAAAAACACTCTATCTGCTTTTCTTTATTGTCAAGTTGGTTTCGTATGATTTAATTTATGCCCTCAGATTCATATCAGCAGCACTCTAAAATAAAGTTATGTCAACTGTATATTTGCTAAATAAAAGCTTTTACAAAATGGAAGACAAATAATTCATGTATTGATTTTCACATTTATTTCTGATTAACTTGCAGTCTGAATTGTGGCAAAACAAGAGGAAACTTGAAGAAACAGATGCTGTGATCAAAGAGTCAACACTTGCTGGTGTTACCTGGAAGAGCAGACATGGGAAGGACAGGGAGCAGCACAAAGCAGTTTGAAATTAAGTTTCATAAAGAGAAATTAACACAGTTGACAAATAAATTCATGGAAGTATTTCCTACGCATAAAGGAAAGATTTAATTTACTGTTTCTTTAGTGTGCCACGTAAATCCTACTTGTTTTCAATGCCATCCTTACCTTCTACAACAACACTGCATCAGGGACACATAACACCAGCACATCTCCTGACAGTGAAAATCACCCCAGTGTCACATCCCAAGCTGAGGTGAGAGCAAAAGTACACCTAAACATCAAACCCTGGACTGGCACGTCAACACCTGTTTCATTTCACTGTGCAAAGAGGCAGGCTGGGCAAGGATTGTGTGCCAATGCAGCCACACAGTAGCTGCCCAAATCCACCTTGCATACAACATCTACTCAGCCACCACAACATTAAACAACTTGAACTCAAAAGAAAAGTTAAAAAAAAAAAAAAAAATCAAAACCCAAACAACCTGAAGTTCCCCTACACAGTATATAAGCATTTCCATTTGTTGCACTTCATTTCTCTAAGTTAGGATTTTCTGTCCTCCAACTGAAGGTTATCCACAGCACCACCAGAATAGGTACATTAAATGGGCATGTAACCTGATGCAGCTCTTTTACCCAGTTAAAGAAGTCATCTCTAGGACCTTGTCCAGACCGGGATTTAAAGGTATGCTGTCACAAGTGACACACAGCTTTAAATCCTACTCTAGAAAAAACCTAGGCGCAAAAAGGAGAGGTGATTTTTCATATCTATTTCACCTCTGCTGATAATTATTAATCAGACAAAATGTGATTACGATGAAGTACTATAATTACAGGTTCAGCTTTACAAAAATATTCACATATACTGACTTTTTATCTGTACTTTCCCTGTTCAAATATCAGGAAATCATCAGATATACAAACTGAAATTTCCTCACAGTATTAGTAATGAACAAGAAACTGGAAGCAAAGAAATAATCGCATTTGATATCACTAGTCACCTCATAAATCTCATGCCAAGGTTACCCACTAAAAGGGAAGACTGGAAGATGTCGCAGCTTTGGTATTTCAAGAACGGCATAAAAAGGACTACAACAGAAAGAAGCTATCATCTTTTGTTCTCCTGTATTTCTAAAAGGAAATCTGTAAGATTCTGTTGTACTTTGCAGACCAGTTTTCAAAGGAAAATAATTGAATAAATTCAGTTTAATGTATTTCAAGAGAAAAAAACTTACAAGTGTTTCAATTTACAAACATAAATATTTATCTTACGCTAAGTCAATGTGCAGCCTTTTATATGCAGTTCAGCGTTTAAAAATTACAGATTTAGTTTAAAAAGCACATGATGTTCATTAACTAATGTAGTACAAAAGTCTTCAGTAAAATTTAAATTACAAAAATGTTTGCTGCAGAGTAAAGCTACACAAACAAGGAGTCTGGATTTGGGGAATAAAATCCTCTTTCAATATTTTCAGTCCTTTTCTCCCCTTCTTTAAGGTTCCACATGCTGATTTAAAAAAAGTTGATTTAGGGATGTACTAATTATCAAAATTTATAATTGCACCCTAAAAAAAAAACAAACATATAACTTCTCTGCAATTAATCTGGCTTTTCCTGGTCCTCAGGAAATGGACTTAGGTTCCTGAGTTACTGTTAGTTCTAGTTCCAAAGCATCTGAACATAGCAGTATCAGGTATGTGCAATGAGAGCGAAAATCTGTGTATAAATCATTCTGTTTTATTTACCTTATCATTCAGCAACAGTTGAATATCATTCTGCAAGCAGCTTTTCTCAAGAAAGATATGCCTGAGACATCAACCTGCCTCAAAAAACCATCCTGAAATAGAGGTGCTTTATGCAATGACATCAGAAATAATGTTACCCTTTTAGCTTCAGTATCTTAAGGTTTAGCAGTTTGTAAACACAGAGCACAAGCACTGTTGAGGAGAAGTCACCTTGAAGTTACGCCAGCAACTGTGAAATAGCTTGTCTTGGTTATATATTTGAAAGCTGCCTGAACTCCTCTATTACACAGCTGTAATGTGCATACAGCTGTCTTTCCTTTGGGTATCACCAGTGTTTTTCCTTACTTCTCTCCTCCACAGGCAGCTACAACATTATAGCAAAGCACAGTAATTTTTGTAGCACTATTTAACTGTATTTAGAGGAGATTAAAGTGGTTCCGCATTTCCCGCTCTAAACTGTAAATATTATTCTGTTAAAAGACTTTTTTAAAAGACTTAAAATTTATGAAAAGCAGATGACTCTTTTCAGTTAGTACGCAGCCCCTCCAGTTGGGAAAGGCCTGAGGAAATGTCCCTCTTCACTCCAAGTCTGTGGTTGAGGAGGTTTGAGTTGAGGAGCACCAGCCAGGCGAACATCAGTTTAGTGCACCCCACCAGCCTGCCTAACACTGCATGACCATTTTTTTGCTGCCTTGTGTCAGAACACCCAAACCAAACAAATGTACATAAAAGAGGACAGTACAAAGGCATAAAACAACTGGAGACCAAATGTCCATGTACAGATCAAGCCTTGAATTGAGTTCATGGAGTGGCTTTCCAAGGGCAGCATATGGAAATTTCTCCATGAGATTACTGCCCTCCTCAGCTGCAGGGACAGGAAATTGAAACAGCCCAGTCAAATATCATTTGATGCTGACATTTCTTGAGCTATTGTAACAAAGGGCATCCGCATATGACCGGCCTGCACAGGAATCAAAACGGAAGGATAGCATTCCAGAGCTTAGGGCTCTAGCTGCCCTAAAGGTTAAAACGCTACCCCTAACTAAATGCATGCATATACTTCATAAAACATGCATAAAAAACACTGAAATTATTGTCTAGGGATACAGATGCTAGTATCTGTGAATTTTAATTTTAAACCAAAAATATTTTTTCTAAATATGCAAGTCTAATCACATCAGTGAGCAAAAGTTGTCCCTCTTGAAACACACATTCAAAACAGTGATTCAACCGACTATGCCACACACAGAGTTGACAAATCAATGTTGTGTTTAACTGCAGATAAAACATCAGGCAGGGAGGGAGGAAGGGAGGGAGGGAAGGAAAAAAGGGCACATAATAGTGGCAATGCCTGAATGAAAATACAGAAACTATAATATTCCCATCACTAAGTCCTAAAGGGCTTAAAAAGCACAGCTGTGTCTGTGTGATACCAAATGTTCCTCAAACAAGTGATCTCTGAGCACCTGTCCCTGGCTTAAGGCAAGCTGACTGACATCATTGTGATGTCTCAGTTGAGATGTCTTCAGCTCATTCACAGCTGCTGAAACATATCAAGGAAAAACCCACAAGTACCATCCTTTTCATATCAACAGCTGCTATTGTCACAGAACTGCAACAGTGTTGGTGTAAGTAGGCAATCAAATAGGCAAAAACACACAAAACATTGGTTCATCGTGAATCCCCGCAGTCAAAGCTGTTTAGTACATTTGCACCCTGGGAGTGATGTATCCTTCCTTGTCTCAATACTGACCTTTATTCCAAGACATAGGTCATGCTACAAATGCTTGGGCTGCATTTACAGTTTCAGTGCAGAAGGCATCTGCAAGGGAGTCTTTGCAGAGCAGTGATCTGCATGCACAATAAGAAACAAAATTTTGACCTGCAACACTGTTACATACACAGATCACACAAATCCTGTTTTTAAAATCCTTGTTTTAGTTAACACCCATACCAACTCTTTTTTCAAGTTGGAAAGACTGTCTCTTTCCATTTTTTCTGGTTGAGCCTGCATAAATTCTGTTTACAACACAGAAACAGAAGCATTTTAAACTGAATATGGTAAGTGTATAGTTAATAATAAACGATAAAGTTATTCAACTAGTTTGCTCTTCTTAACTTCTCTTTCTATATACAAAGAATAAAAGATTCCAAAGGCATCCTTGATGTAGAGTGTAAACAAACAGGCCACATCAAGACTTCATGGGTACAAAGCACTATGATTAAGCAGAGTTTACAAACACCATGTATTAGCCATTTCTGAAAACATTAACAGAAGACAAGCCATGTTTCAGCTTTTATGATATCACTCTTCCAACTTCTTACAAATGTTGGCTAGACAAGCTATGTTGGCTAGACAAGCTAAAACTTCCTAATTATAAATTTTAAAAGAATGTGCTAAATGAAAACAACAATGATGTGGAGTTTATTTCTGGGGTTTGTTTTTTTTTAAGTTGAATTCTTTGATACTGGAGAAAGGAAGAAGCAATGTGCTTAGAGTGGAAATATTACAGCACAACTTGCACCAATCTCCAGTGAGCATAAATGTATCTTCATAGGAAAGCATCCGTAACTGCACCTATCTGCCAGTCTGACTTCCTGGTTTGTGGCAACAGAACTACCAAGTTATAAACCAGCAAATCGGAAAGGGCATTTTGAGGCAAAGAGGGATACAGCAGTCCTGACGACCTACAAGCCAAGACACAGAGCTCTGGCAGAGCCCACTTTACCGGCACCCTTTCCACCTTGCAGCATTACCTCCGCTTCAGGCCGGGTAGCGCCAGCCACCTGATTTAACGGAGAGCACTGATTACTCCAGCGACCTGACCTGTTTTCCCGTTCATGACGCCAAGTAAGTTCTAGCTCGCTGCAGGCAAAGCCCGGTTACCCCACACGTGTGGCGCAAAGCGCACCTGCCTCTCCGCCTTCGGAAAACAAAAGTTTCCATGGAGAAACAAGTGAAAGTGGGCTGTGGGTGCTGCGCCCACGATCCCCGCCCGCTCCAGGATCCCTCGGTTCTCCCGGAAAGGGCCGGGGGCTGCCGCGGCGGGACGGGCCGGCTGCCCGCCCTCACACGCACCTGTGGCGGCCGGAGCTGCCGCGCCGCCGGGTCTCACCTGGATCTGCAGCGGGACGAGGCGCACCTTGCAGCGCTCGTTGACCAGGAAGCCCTTCGGCAGGTCGATGTACTGGCTCCACTCCTCGGCGAAGAGCTGCACCACGAACTTGCGGTGCATGTCTATCTGGTCCCCGTACAGGCTGAGGAACTTCTGGATCAGCAGCTCGTAGCCGGCGCCGTGGGGCACACTGGAGGGCCGCGCGAACACCGAGAAGCAGAAGAGGACGGGCACGGAGCCGCCGCCCGCCGGCGCGCAGCCCCCGCCGCCCGGAGCAGCGCCCGGCTCCGCCGCCGCCATCTTCAGGGACCGCCGCGCCGAGCCCCGCCAGCTCGCTGCGGTCCGCGCCGCCGCTCCTCCTCCCGCCGCCTCCTCCCCCCGGCCGGCCGGGCGGTGCCGCCGGGCCCCAATCCCAGCTGCGGCTGCTCCTGCTCCTCCTCCCCGCCATGGGGCTCGGGCCTGCCCCGCAACCGCACGGGGTCGAGGGCGCCGCCGGGGCGCTTCCGTGGGGCGGACACGGTCTGTCCTGGGTGGGGGGACGCTGCCGTCGCTGAGGGGCAGTCCCACAGGGCAGCGCCCGGCTTCGTCCGGGGCGGCGGAGAGAGCCCGTGTCTCCCGGAGAGGGGCAAAGGGACACGGCCGCTGGGGCAGCCACGGCGGGGCCCTCGCAGGGGCGGTCCCGGGGCAGAGCCTGCCGCGGGGTGCGGGCTCGCAGCGCGGGTCGGCACCGGGCCCACCCGCGGCGGGGACGGGGGCAGCCGCGTCCCGCGGAAGCTGGGGAGGAAACCGCCTGAAACATGCCCGGTTGCTTTGAGGCGTGATCTAGCCCCGATCTGGATGGGGAACTGCTAGCTGAGTTCTCGCACGAGGCTTCCTTCGGTAATGCCTGGTTCTGAAGAGCGGGAGGTGCCCGAGCCGCTCCGAGCCTGCAGCTCCATCCACTGATGAGAAGTGAGCAGGATAGAATGTGTCCCCGTATTTTGTCCTTCCCCGCTGCGTGCTCTCTACCATATTTATTTTTTCTCCAGGAATGATGGACAGTTGAATTTGTTGTCCATATTTTTGCGATAATTACCAGATTTTCTGTTATACTCTGTGCTTGGGGAAAAAGCTCTAAGTAGTGTGATACATGCACAGAAAGACAATCTTCTCTGTTAAAATCAAGTGGATGTTCATGCACTATGCCAATGTGCATCAAGGTTAACGCATGTCTGCCTGCCTAAATACCAAAAGCTGAAGCACAAACTTGATTAGATGGAGGGAGCACCTCTCCTATGAGGAAAGGCTAAGAGAAATGGGATTGTTCAGCCTGGAGAAGAGAAGACTTCAGGGTGACCTAATTGCAGCTTTCCAGTACCTGAAGGGAGTCTACAAGAAAGAGGTAGAGAGAGTTTTTTGCAAGGACATGTAGTGGCAGGGCAAGGGGGAATGGCTTTAAACTGGAAGAGGGTAGATTTAGATTAGGTATGAGGAAGGAATTTTTTATTGAGGGTGGTGAGACAGTGGAACAGGTTCCCCAGAGAAACTGTGGATGTCCCATCCGCGGCAGTGTTCAAGTGTAGGCTAGATGGAGCTCTGAGCAACATGGTCTAGTGAAAGGTGTCCTTGTCAAAAGCAGGGGGATTTGAGCTAGGTGATCTTTAAGGTCCCATCCAACCCAGGCCATTCTATGATTCTGTGAGAGTTGTTCTCAGCCTTTACTGATACCAGAAATTTGGAGCTGTCATGTTAAATGACAGTTTTACATTTTCACTAGTTTGTTCGTTTGTTGGGGGTTTTTTTCACCAGAAAATGCAGTGTTGATATTTGATTTAAAAATTATGAGCGTAAGTAGTCTTTTGCAGTCATTTATTTACTAATTTTTTAATTTAACTAGGCACTGAAACAGCATGAAGTGATTATTTTATACACTACGCAAGAAACAAATATGCAATGGCACCTGCACATTACAGAAAAATTTTGAAGTTGTAGTATGTCTAGGCAGAAATTACACATATTAAGGTTTTAAAAGGATTCAGTCACAAGACTAAAATATTGATTGTTTCTTTCTTCTCTTACTGCTGGTGAATTCTGTGGATTCATACAGAATTTCCACCTGCTTTCCAAAGGAGATAGTGTCAAACTTAGGTAGTCTAACGGAAAACATCTCTGTGGTCAAAAAATACTTTTTAAAGAGTGGAGAGCCTGTCCATTTGGGTTCGGTTTAAGCACTTGATCCCATCCTGCATATGACAATATTCAGTTGGGAAAAAAAGAAATTTTCACCTCTAAAAAATAAGATGAATGCTTAAAGGTATTTGGTGAATTACATACAACTCTATTCCACCTGCCAGCTGTAAAAAATAATCCAGTAGCCAGGGTTCAGGGCTTATTTTAATTATTTGTTCATGCTTACTGTTCTGCTCATTTAATTTATTGATACAGACAGTCATTAATGCTGCCACAGTAGAGGAATATGGGGTGAACAATTTTATGGCCTAGTCATTAGCTGACTTGAATCGGTTCCAGTTTTCCAAAAGAAAAGGTGATAAATCGAATACCCAGTGAATTCTGTTTACTTTCTGTGACTTAAACTGGTTCCGGTTCTTAATTTGTACTTTATTTTAATTGAGTGCTGTTCTAAAATTCAATATACTTTTAAAACATAGCATGGGTAGTGGTTTTGTGGATTAATGGTGCCTTTTAAATGGATTTCCTTTTTCCATCATAGCAAGACAGATATATCTGTATTAACAAAATAGGCCATAGCAAGTTCTTACCTTTCTACAACTGCTGTCTATAATGAATACATTTGAATATAAATCACTCAGTTATTATGCAGAACACGTAACATATTTTAGTATGTTAGCCAGATTCAAGCTTACTTAAATAACAGAAGAAGTTTTGCTAACGGGATTAAATTTATGCAATGGCAAGGAATTGGCAAGGCAGTACCCGCATTCATCCAAAACCTGGATGAAGAGGGACTCTTCTGCTGTGGCTGACCATTGCTCTCCCTGTTGCCCTTCAGGTCAAGGATGCAGAGACACAGAGTGGGGGCCTGTCCTCCTTCCCTGCACGAGGCCTCTCAGGCAGAGGAGCACAGCTGCCAGGTCCCTGCACACCTATAAAGGCAACAGCCATAGCTGCTTTCTTAACCACACAGCTCATCAGTCCTTACCAAATGACAGCTAATCTCAACCTTGATCTCTGTCTTATCTGTCCTTGTATCATACTGTACACCTTGGATCTCTTCATGTTTCAGATTCTGTTTGTTCCACTGCAGCTCCATGGTCAGTCTTTTCACAGATATTTTAATCTATCTATCTATCTATCTATCTATCTATCTATCTATCTATCTATCTTTTCTTTCTTTCTTTCTTTCTTTCTTTCTTTCTTTCTTTCTTTCTTTCTTTCTTTCTTTCTTTCTTTCTTTCTTTCTTCCTTTCTTCCTTTCTTCCTTTCTTCCTTTCTTTCTTTCTTTCTTCCTTTCTTCCTTCCTTCCTTCCTTCCTTCCTTCCTTCCTTCCTTCCTTCCTTCCTTCCTTCCTTCCTTTCCTTTCCTTTCCTTTCCTTTCCTTTCCTTTCCTTTCCTTTCCTTTCCTTTCCTTTCCTTTCCTTTCCTTTCCTTTCCTTTCCTTTCCTTTCCTTTCCTTTCCTTTCCTTTCCTTTCCTTTCCTTTCCTTTCCTTTCCTTTCCTTTCCTTTCCTTTCCTTTCCTTTCCTTTCCTTTCCTTTCCTTTCCTTTCCTTTCCTTTCCTTTCCTTTCCTTTCCTTTCCTTTCCTTTCCTTTCCTTTCCTTTCCTTTCCTTTCCTTTCCTTTCCTTTCCTTTCCTTTCCTTTCCTTTCCTTTCCTTTCCTTTCCTTTCCTTTCCTTTCCTTTCCTTTCCTTTCCTTTCCTTTCCTTTCCTTTCCTTTCCTTTCCTTTCCTTTCCTTTGTTATTTCTTTGTAGCTGCCTGTGCTTGGGTAATACTGTCCCCTAGTATGATGAAGTCACTTCTGGTGCAAGCAGATCTCAGACTATGTACTTTTTCACCCCAGCTTTGGTCATCTTAAGTTTTCAAAGGATCGCCACCCTGAGGTACAAACTTGGGAGAAGACACTTTCCAAGCACTGCCAGCTGGATGTAAGTTAGATTCAATGATCTTTCACATGTCTATTAATCATACAGCTCCTGTGGCAATAGCAGAGGTATCATGTCATCACAAATGTGGGGCTTAGCCCACCGACAAAATCCAGCACAGCATTGTTTGCTTCACAGAAAGAAAAGAGTAAGATGCACTACCCAGGAAAAATGTCTGTTAATCCCCATTGCATTGGCTTAAAACAAACATGGTACTTTTCACTCCGTTTGAATAACACAAGTGTGTAACAGCATTTGTAGCAGCATCTCTTTGGCATTTCACATTGCAAGTAATGTGCCATCAGTCTTGAGAAATATAGCTTCTACTAGACATTCAGTGTTGACCACAGCATGTCATTTAGGCTGTTTTATGACATCCTAAATTTCTATATAACAGCACTTGGAACAGGATAGTTGAATGTGGCAATGGTGACCACAGGGTCATGGAGTAATAGAATTGTTTAGATTCAAATAGACCTTTGTGATCACTGAGACCCACTGTAACATAGTATCATGAGGCAGAATGAAAACATAGATTAGACACTACTTTTATATTACTAGTACTAAAACCGTGAAAATTTAAGTTCTCATGGAAAAAAATAGCACTATGAAAGCACTCTTCTGAATTTAAACTGGTTTTTTTTTTTGCTAAAGCAGATTTTATTAAAATGATTATGCCCCAATAGAAGCCTCATTACCAAACTCAGCTGTTTTTTCTATAAGAATTTAAAGGACTGAAGTAGGGAGCAGTTACACTTACTATGCAGCAGACATGTTTAAGTTTTCTTGGATAAAACAGCCAGCATATAAAGGTCTTACTCACTGACTGTTTTCACAGTGATATGTGGCAACAAAATGTCTTAGACCTATTTTCAGATATGGTAGCTCCACATTTCTACCAATATGAATAATTACATATGTCTTCATTACTAGCATTAACGTGATATGGTAATTTTTTTAAAGCATGGTCTTAAGGAGTATGTTTTACCTTTGTCAGTATCACAAAGTGCAACAGACAAAGTTGTCGAAACTTGGCAGTTATTTCTTCAAGATCAGGTATTGCCACTGTGTGTTTTCAGGGCACAGAATTACTTGGAATTACACCACATGTTGGTCAAAAAATTCAGTTAATTTTACTTTTGAGATAGGTTTATTACCAAAAGATTTTCAACATCATTGATGTGAATGTACAAACATTCTTTGCGAGTCAGACAGAGTCTTACCAAATAGGAGAGGGATTTTTCGTCTCCTACTGTCAAGCTGGCTAGCGACGGTGGCAGAGACCTTAAAATCCATGTTGTTGTGTGAAGGTTGATGAGCCTGAAAACTCATTTCCTTTATGATATAATTGATCTGCGTCTCTTGCACTCACTCTTCCATCATCTTAATATACATTAGGTTTTGAGGGCTATTTAGTTTCTGCTTAATTTTTCCTTTCAATCAATAATGTTTGGTCACATGGGACACCAGTTTCCATAGTGAAGAGTGTTTTGCGTATTGTCTGTACCATGCCTGTTGCTTGATCCACAGTTTATTTTTATGTCTTTGATGACTTTCAATTTTTAGATCAAATAAGCTTTAGTCACAAGCCACACTTGAAAGAATTTTCTGTGCAAGTCCTTCTTTGGGTTGTGTTGTTTCTCTCCAGTTCAGCATAACTCTTCTAGTCCTGTAATCCTGTTACATATTCAGATGTCACTTTGTTTTGTTGTTGTTTTTTTTTTTTTTTTTAATTGTTGCTTTGTTTATAACCCAAAAATGTTCCATTTGGGGCCTTTGTAGAGTTTCCACAATCTCAACAACCACTTTGCATTTGTACTGGGAAGAATTTTTGTACTACCCGTCAGGGAGTATCTTTTCACCTAGTCACATTTTAGCAGCTATGAACCTTTCAAGTTTTTCTAGCTGATTGGACAAAGACCTAGTAAGCTATGAGACAAGTCGAGGTTCCCCAAGGAACCAGTTTTTCAAATTGAGGATTTTCTCCTTCAGATGAGGTGTTTCTTCATGAATGAGTGCCTGCCAGGTCAGCTTCCTTCCAAGTTTTGTTGCCACCTCTGCTGTTGCCTACATGCTTTGGCATCCAGTTTCTGTAGCCAACTGTCATGGCTTTTTTTAACAATAGCTGTAATAAATGCATACAAAAGTGTTCATATAACTAATATCTAATAGTACAAACTTGATGTAGTTTTATATATATGTAACCTTTTCCACACTGGAAGGTATACATTGTGCTCAAGTGTCCCATTTGGTAGAATGGGACACTTCTTCCACAAATGGGAGTAGTTCAATTTACTGAATTATACTGTCTCTGTAAGTGTTGTGCATGGAATCACAAATGCTATTCATTTTCTTAGATTATCACTATTTTATTATGTTAACATCTACTTTGCTTCTAATAGTAAACTCAATGACCTTTTTGAATAACTAAAGCAGTAGTTTACATTTACTGATTTAAAAAAGGAAATAATTTGATGCATTTTAATAGTCAGAACAATTAAGCTCTGCTTCAGCTATCAAAGATGAGTTGAAATAATCCCTGTTTGAAATCATCCCATCACTCTGAGGGCAGAAACAAGTTTGCAATAACTGTCCTTTTCCTCTCTGGTTTTCCTTAGTCAGCTCCTTGAAGCCATTAAATTCAGCCAATGACAGTATTTGAATTAAAAGTAGCCTCCAGGAATAGTAACTAATGGTGTTTTTCCTAATACACCTATCTTTATGGGCTGCAGAACTTTCTGAACTGTCTGTTTTGGGATTCTAGAAATGACTGACTGTATGCGAAGTGCTTGCTCTGTACACATAGGCTGTTCCACCAGGAAAAGGCAGCTCAGGCACTGGGGATGGCAGTAGGCCAATTTGAGGCAAGGCTTTCACCGTCAAGGACTCAGTTCAGCAGCACTCAGACCAGAAATGCAGAGCAGTTTTGGAACAGCCCAGTCTCTAGCAATGAGGCAGATCCAAGGTCAAGCCAAGAAAGTCAGGACAGCAGGCCAGGGTTGAAATTATAGAATGGCTTGCTCTGGAATGGACTTTAAAGATCATCTAGCCCCCTGCCTCATGCTTTGGACAGGGACACCTTTCACTAGATCAGGTTTCTCGAGGCCCCATCGAACCTGGCCTTGAGCACTGCCAGGTGGCACTGCCACAACTTCTCTAGGCAACCTGTTTCAGTGCTTCACCACCCTCACAGCAAAGAATTTCTTCCCAATATCTAATCTAAGCCTACTCTTTCAGTTTAAAGCCATTCCCCCTTGTCTTGTCACTACATGTCCTTGTAAAAAGTTCCTCTCCAAATTTCTTGTGTGCTCCCTTTAGGTACTGGAATGTCACAGTTAGGTCACCCTGAAGCCTTGTCTTTTCCAAGCTGAGCAATCCCAATTCTCTCAGCCTTTCCTTGTAAGAGAAGTGCTCCATCCCTCTAATCATCTTCCTGGCCTCCTGTGGACTCACTCCCACAGGTCCATGTCCTTCCTGTGCTGGGCCCCCAGGGCTGATGCAGTGTTCCAGGTGGGTCTCACCAGAGCAGAGCAGAGGGGCAGAATCCCCTCCCTGGCCCTGCTGCCCACGCTGCTCTGGATGCAGCCCAGGACACATTTGGCTTTCTGGGCTGGGAGTGCTCATGGCTGGGTCATGTCCAGCCTCTCACCCACAGCACCCCAAGTCCTTCTCCCCAGGGCTGCTCTCCATCTGTTCATCCCCAGCCTGTGCTGATACAAGGGGTTCCATAGGCCAGGTGCAGCACCTTGCACTTGGTCTTGTTAAACATCATGAGATTCGCATGGGCAATGGGAATTGTGTCTTGTCCAGGTCCCTCTGGATAGCTTCCCATCTGTCAGGTGTCTCAGCTGCACCAATCAGCTTGATGTTGTCAGCAGATTTGCTGAGGGTGCACTCAATCCCTTCATCCGTGTCATTAATGAAGATATTAAATAACACTGGTCCTCACATGGACCCCTGAGGGACACCACTTGCCACTGATGTCCATCAGGATTCTGAGCTGTTGACTGTTACCCTCTGGATGTGATCATCCAACCAGTTTCTCATCCACTGAACAGTCCACCAGTCAAATCCATCTCACTGCAATTCAGAGATAATGATGGTGTGGGGAACCATGCCAAAGGCTTTACAGAAGTTCAGATAAATGACGTCTGTAGCCCTCCCCTTACTCAGTGATGGAGTCACCCATGGCCACTGGGTTGGTCAGGGAGAACTTGCCCTTGGTGAAGCTGTGCTGGCTGTCTTGAATCACCTCCCTGCCCTCCTTGTGCCTTAGCACAGCTTCTAGGAGGATCTGTTCCATGAAATTCCCAGGCACAGAGGTGAAGCTGAGAGGTCGGCAGTTGCCAGGGTTCACCTTTCTACCTTTTTAAAGGATGGGTACAATGTTTCCCCTTTTCCAGTTAAGTGGAGCTTCCCCTGACTGCCACGACTTTACAAATACCATGGAGAGTGGCTTGGCAACTGCATCAGCCAGTTCTGTCAGAACTCTGGGATGTATTTCATTGGGTCCCACAGACCCAATGTACATTCAAGTTCCTCAGGGGATCATGAACCAGATCTTTACTTACGGTGGGAGGAACTTTGCTCCCCCAGTTCCGCTCTTGTAGTTCATCTACTCAAGACACATGGAAACAGAGGTTGCCATTGAAAACAGACAAAAAAGTTGTTGAGTACCTCGTCTTTCCCCTCATCCATTGTTACCAGTTTTCCAGCCTTATCTGGGGGTTTCACCTTCTTTGCCCTTCCTTTTCTCTTTAACATACCCGTAGAAGCCCTTCCCTTTTTCTTTGCATTCCTTGCCCAGTTCAGTTCCAGCTTTGCTTTCGTCTTCCTCACCTTCCTCACCCAGCCCTACACAATCAAACTTCATGCTTATACTTTTCCCAGGTTACCTGTCCTTGTTTCTACTGCCTATGCATTTGCTTATTTCCCTTAATTTTTTAGCAGTTCTCTAGTTTTTTTAGCAGTTCCCTACTAAGCCATGCTTGTCTCTTGCCGTCCTTGCCTGGTTTTGTGCTTAGAGTCAGCAAGGTATCTGTCTGGGCTCAGTGATACCCATTACCTCAGTCAAAGATCACTCCAAGGTCTGAGGATAGAAGCAGCTCCCTATCAAAGGCAGGAAGGGCCTTAGGAGGTAGCTTTCCTCTCTTCCCCTGCAGCTGGGAAGTATGAAACTAGATTTAGCAGATACATCATCAGGTGAACAAATTATCCTTTGGCCTTTATCCTTTTAAAATACAAATAGATTACTGTCATGGTTTCACCCCAGCCAGCAACTTAGCTCCACTTGCAGTGCCTTGTTCACTCTCACACCAGCAGGACTGGGGAGAGAGTTCTAAGGATAAAAGCTAAAAAACCCATCGGTTGAGATAAAGTGCATGGGTTGAGGTAAAGACGGTTTAATTGGGAAAGCAAAAGCAATATAAACAAGCAAAGCAAACCAAGAAATTCTTTCACTACTTCTCATGTGAAGGCAGGTGTTCAGCCATCTCCAGGAGAGCAGGGCCCCATCACACATTATAGTTACTTGGGAAGACAAAGGCCGTAACTCCAAACCTTCCCTTCCTCCTTCTTCCCCCCCCCCCCCCCCCCCCCCACTGTATATACTGGTCATGATGTATTGTGGTGTATATATATGGGATATGATCTGAAATTTCCCTTTGGTCAGTTGGTGTCACCTGTCCTGTCTGTGTCTTCTCCTGACCTCCCATGCACCCCAAAATTCCTTGCCAGCATGGCAGTACAAAAAGCAGAAAAAGCCTTGGTTCTTTGTAAGGCCAGCTCAGCAATAACAAAAATATCTCTGTATTATCAACCCTGTGTTCAGCACAGATCCAAAACACAGCCCCACACTTGACGCTGTAAGGACAAAAAACTCTACCCCAGCTCAAACCAGCACAATTACTTACAACTAAACTCTGTAATGTTAATTTATATACAACAGAATTCTTGCCCTCTGCTCCTTCCTCAGAGTGAATAGCTACCCGAATCAACAAGGTGCTTCTATCACATTGTGTCTTTGCATTTTCTTTGACATGCTTTCCTCTTTGGCAGGCTTTGACCTACACTGGAAAGTGTAGTTTCACTGTTATGAGGTGTATCAGTGAATTGTAAGACAGAGGAAACTGTCGGAGATTTATGAGAAAAGAAATATTTTCTGTCTATTCTTTGTCAGCATTTATCTCCATTTTATCTATTTTTAAATCAGTCACTCCAGTCCTCAGTTTCCCAGTTCTAAATGTTTTATTTTGAGGATGTAATTTACTAACTCAAGAGCTCTTTCAAAAGCTTTCTAACTTGATTACTGTCATTTGGAACATCTGCCTAACCAACTTCTGCACCAGCAGAATGTGGTTTTCATTTCTCAGGAGATTCATAGGTTTAATTCCAGGCCTCCTTAATCCATGAGTGATTTTGCATTAACAAAAGAATTATCCTTTGCCTCCTGTTTCCTTAAAAGTACCTTTTTTTTCCTTTTTTTCTTTTTTTAATGGAATGACAGAACATAGGAGAAAAAGGTCCAGAGCACAGATATTTTTAGCTAGCATCTATTGTAAGTATCTCTGAGAGATCAGGATGAATAGGCTCATCATCTCTCCAGGTCTGCAGCCACCTGCAAAATTAATAGATTGTATTCATACGAGCAAAGCTGCCTGGCAGTTGACCCATTTTGCAAATATATACATAAATGTGTATGAGGCCTTTAGTAGTTGCAACACTGTTTCTGGAGACAGGCTTTATTGCTGTAGCATCCAAATAAAAGCTGAAGAAGAAAAGAAAAAAAAAGAGGTGCTTTTTCTTTTTCTTAAAGCTTTTTGTCTTTGCAGAGATTTCTACCACTAGGAATAGGGTTTCTGTGGCTATTTGTTCTGTGACAGGCTGTAAAATGAGTATTTGTTGAAAGTTAAGACTAAAAAAATCAATACTTTGGACATGGTCTTATTAACAAAGAACGATGCAATGGAATATGCAGGGATAATATTTCCTTGTGTGTGTTTCAGCGGGTTCAGCTGAACAGCATCCTCAGTGTTACTAAGAGTTTCAATGGCTCTTGAAAAAATGGAAATCCTTTCCATCTTTCTTAATAATTTTTGGGGGTTTATTTCAAAATGGAGTAACTTATGCAGGTTGTTTGGGGTTTAGAAAAGTAAAGGAAAGCAGAACTCTAGTGCCGATTGCAAGGTTATGGCTTTGAGCTATGTTGCTAGGTGTATTGTAAGAATTTGCAGTAAGAACCTCTGTAATGACCAGCACCTACCAGATGTGTGAATTGGCAGTTTTACACAAATTCTACTTGTTTGAAAAACTTGTAATAAGATTTTTAAAAGCTGCAGTTTTGGAAACTAGATGTATTTTTTTCAAATAACTGCTTCTTAGTGACTTCAATCTTAATGTCACAGCAAATACCTAATTCTCTTGTACATTAAGAAACATATATATAGAACTATTTTTATAACAGAAGACCATCAAAATGAGTAATACATTTTTGTTTTAATATTTTATTGAATGCAACAGGCCTATTAAATTCAACAATGCTATCTAGTGTATTGCTTCACTTGATTTCACTGTAAAGTTTTAATGTACTGGTGGCTCCTATACTTACAGAATATTTATTTTTTAAGCAGAGACAGGATGGTGATGACAGAAGACAACATGCTGTGATTTATGGGATGCAGAACAAATTATTTCCACTTAAATTCTGATTATGCCTGAATATAAAAGCTCTGAATGTAACTGTGGAAATTACCAGCAAAACATGTACAACCAGCTAACATGAGGGTAATTGTCGTCTACTGGCTGGCTGTGTAAATAAAAAACTTTTGCTAATTCCCTGACTGTCCCCAATCAGTCCTGGAAACTGTTTTGTCTATAAACAGTTTTTAGAAAGTCCTGTTTTGACACTATTCTTTATGTACCAAAGCAAGGCAGAGATTATCTTAACTAGGTCAAAAGTTGTCTCAGAACTTGTATTGAACATCACACAGAAGTTCAAGAAAAACACAGACTATAGGATCAACATTGAAGTTATGGAGTGTTTAATATTATGAGCTAGCTGAACAAAGTGAGTGATCTCAAAAGTGTTTCACAAAAATTTGCTTTCTGTATGCCACATTTCTCAAAAGAAATTTAGTTTTAATATAGCACAAGGGGAAGGTCTTTAAAAATAATCTGCATGTCTGGAGAAAACTTACTATCTCAAGCTAGTTCAGAATATACCTGAAAAATGGCATAGGGACTCCTCACTGTAGCAGAGATATGTTAAAACCAGACTGAAACAATGGTGAATCCTACTTCATATTGTTTTAATCTGCGAATTTCCCAACAAAACCTCTTTGTTAATGGCGGATTATCGGCATTTGGGTAGATGTAAGCTTCTCTTCACAAAAATTGGATTTTTGTGGCCAGCAAAAATATATTTTTCATATTCCAAAAGAGATTCTTCTTATCTTGTGACAGAATATAGCTTTGCTACAGAGATATATAACTGATTGCAGTGCTTCATATGTCATCAATAAATAATTTTCTCTCTTTATGATTCTAATTAAATGGATAGAAACTGAGCTGGATGTATATGGCTACATTTTTCATGGCAATCTGTAGAATTACAAGCATTTTTAAAAAAATTTGGTTTTATGTAATTCTAGGTGAGAGCTCAATTATCTCTGTGCTCCCAGCAAATGAGAATTAGATGCCTGATGCCTGACAGGAGATGGATTTAAGACATAATCTTCTTCTCACTGTTCCCTACTAGTCAATTTAGGCAGTCCTTGCTCTTTGAGCTGACTTCTGTGGATCTTATTTGCAGGCATATAACTCTTCCCTCACATTTTTTAAGGCTCTGTCTTGTCCTAAGAAATTCACTCAGCATTTGAGCTCTTGAGCTAGGCACTGAAACAATGCCTGCGGCAGCTCCATTTCCTTCAACTACTCAGCTGTGAAATGAGCAACACTGCTCCTGAAGCATGATGGCTGCAAATAAAGCAGGAACGTAGATCTCTCTTGTTTAGTATCACAGAACCGCAGAATAGTTTGCTTTGGAAGGGACCGTAAAGGTCATCTTGTCCAACCTCCTGCCATTGGCAGGGGCACCTTCCACTAGACCAGGTTGCTCAGAGCTCCTTCCAGCCTGGCCTAAGACACTTCCAGGGATGGGGCATCCCATTTTTCTCTGGGCAAGCTGTTCCAATTCCTCACCACCCTCACCGTAAAAAATTTCTTCCTTATATCCAATTTAAATTTATGCTCCTTCAGTTTGAAGCCATTCTCCCTTGTCCTATCACTCCATGCCCTTGTAATAAGTCCCTCTCCAGACTTTCTTGTAGCCTTGTTCAGGTACTGGAAGGCTTCTATAAGATCTCCCCAGAGACTGTTCTTCTCCATACATACATATATATACATGTATGTATGTATGTATATATGTGTGTGTGTGTGTGTGTGTGTGTGTGTGTGTGTGTGCTTAAAACCATAAAAAATATGGTTAAGTTTACAAGGTTACAAGGCTGCAAGTGGAAGGATTCTGAATACTAGGACTTCAAAACGTGCCATACCTTTGGAATTTTAATCCAGACTTTTCCAAAATTATAATCTCTTAGTCTCTTTGTATCCAAGATTTTAATTTAGATTATTTAAGAAATAACAGTCCACTCACAGATCTACAGTACAGCCTACATTTTCATAGCTAGTGTTTTGGTTTTTGCTTTTTTTTAAAAAAATTTATCCGGCTAAGGACTTAATTCCACTTTTTCACAAAAAATTTACACATGCAGGGATAATTGCAAGTCTCTACCAGAAGATTGCAAAGTGTTTGAAACCTAATATTTTCCACTATATTTCACTCTATCTGATTGGTTTAATCTGCTCCAACTCCCTAAATTGCAGTGTCTCATTGGGGATCTACAGTGTTTACTGCCAATTTGGGATTTCTTTAAAACCTTTATTTCTAAAAATTTAGGAAAAATTTTATGAAGTTTGCACCATGGAATGCAGCTGATGGAGATATAATTTAAGATATGTCTTTTTCAGCCACACACATGGTATTCATTTAATACCACAATGGAATTGTACTCTAGAAGTATTGAATTTCATTGTAATGTTAGTGAAGTGAAAGGAAAACTACATGCTGTTTTTAGAAGCTGACAAATAAGTAAATACCTTTTAATTTTGACATTTGAATGAATGACATAATTATATCTTTATGTACTCACTAAAGTTGATAGCTCGTAGTTTTCCTTGATAAAAAAGGTAAATATCAGAAGACAATTTTGATGTTCATATCTATTTTACTGTCCATGAATTTTCTTAAGTTACAGAAAAGTCTCAGCATTCAAATGTAACTAGAGCAAGATTTGAGAGTAGCATTCTATTCCCACATACCTTCAGGACAAGAAGCTGTTAGAGTTAGCTAATGCTTAGGCATTCCTCCCCAGAGATCCATCGTCATGGTTGTCCATACCAGTAAAATTGAATCCTGATATATGGGGAGTACAGTCTGGCACAAATTGATCTGTCTTTGCAGTTTCTTAGCACAGGTGTTTTTGCCTAAATTGCAAAAGCTGTGGAAAAGCATGTCTGGTAAAAAAAAAAAAAAAAAAAAAAAAAAAAAAAAAAAAAAAAAAGGAGTACTGGAGTACTATTGATCAAGTGTATTACTATTAAAGTGCAGCCCACCTACTGGAGAAAATTATTAGCATATAGTAGAGGACACATGTATTTAGAAAAGTACTGTAGGTTGCCTAATAGAAATTAATTTGGAAAAAAAAAGTCTGGAAATAATTGGACAGCTAGGCAAGTGCTTAGTGATTTCATGGTTAGCTAGATTTTAAAATGAATGTGACTATATCCTGTGTTTGGAGAAGAATTTAAATAATTTGCCAGATTTTCAAAGGTAGCTACCTGGTAAAGCCTGCATATTTAATTTCTATTCTTTCAATGACACCAAGAATTTAGCAAGTTCAAAGTTGTTTTAAACCCCGCTGAGTTAACACTTCACGTCTAGTATAGAACTGTGCTCGGATTACTAAAGTCAATGCACATTATTGGATTCAACAGAATTCTAATGCGACATGACTAGTTTCAGCATCAGTGACTTCCTCACTTACTATTGCTAACTAAAAAAATAGGAATGCAAGTATGTTTTGTTATTAGCAAAGAGAAAAGAATAAACAAGAATGGCAGAATAAATAGAAGAATGAATGGAAATTGTGGTAATCACTATGTTTTTTCTAGAATCACAGATAGCACTTTAGTTGTTATTATTCACAAAGCCATCAGTTAGATTCTCTGTCATCCACCACCTCACAGAGGCACCAGTTGCTACATTATTTTGGCCACATATAGCTAACAATGATGCACAAAAGCCTGTCAAAAAACAGATAAGTAAGGAAATATATCGGGCAAATAACTGTGTATTGAAATCAGTTGTGTGGTTTTGGATCAAATCTACATTTTTAGACAGTATTTTAATTATGCCTTTCCAGAGCATAAGAACTGTAAGAGATTGACAGTTCTGTTAATCTCTACTCACCAGTTTGCACTGAATGAGCAGGACTCTTTTCATATTAGAATTCCCATCAAGGCATTGACTTCTTTATTGCAAAATATGCATCAAATAATTGAATACTCTTTACTTAATTTGCTATAATGTGTGTTTTGTTTGGGGGGTTTTATTTGGTTGGTTGGTTGGTTGGTTGGTTGGTTGGTTGGTTGGTTGGTTGGTTGATTTGCTGGTTTTTAAGTGAACTGAGATATGTAGTTGATTTCTAAACCCAGAACTATCACAAAAACCATCTTACCAGACTTGGACATATACTATACAGTTACCTATACTGGTAACACTGTCCATACATACTTGTAAGAAACATAATTTCTGTCAGCATAGCAGTATGAATTACTTGAAGAAAAGGAGACACAATAACAAGTGGTTTTCTACCAGTCTAAGTGCCCTTCTCATTTACAAACGTGTGTGTGGTCCAGCTGATATAAAGCAAAACCTCCCAGTTGTCATGCAGGAAGTATGCAAACCTCATGGTGCCAGAACAGCTACAAATGGAAAGAGGTCAATATACCTCCTACTGCAAGGCAGCAACAAGGACTCCTTTGTTCTATTGCAAAAGCAAGTCATGACCATGTGATTTGAGCTGTGCTTATTGCAATCTTTGGAGAAACTCAATGAAGTCTATTTTGGTAAAAAGATCCTCAGACTTGTGGACTTGTCAGTGACACGAGAATTGCATCTCATTCTGCTAATGACCCAGTTTATTTAAAATTATCATGGCATAAATCCTATAATCTATTTCTCTAATTAAGGGTATAATGTGTAAGGTATTATGTCCTGAGTATCAGGGCACAATCAGATTATCTGATTTTACTCTTGCAGACAAATTAATTGTCACATTATGCTGCCAGTTATTGACAGCACTACTAATAATACACATTGGACTAAAATTATTCCTAAAATTGCTGCTATTCACATGCAATTTTTTTTTTTTTTTTTTTTGCTGTCTTCTGAATCTTTGTGTCTATTTTTTGTGGTAGCAAATATTAAACAGAAAGACATTATTTGCTCGAAATTAGTATTGACTTAATAAGTTTGATACATACTGGTATGTGTCATTATTTCTGCTGTGATAATGCACATCAAATTAATAGTTGCATTGTTAGCTGGGAACAGGCTACTGAAATTTTTTTTTTTTCTTTTAAGAAGAGTGACTTTTTTGTCTTTTCTCCCATAGCCATCCAGTATTTTTAGATTTAAAAAGTGCAGGAACGACTGCTCCTCCTCCCTTTATCTCTTTCTTTCCTCCAGAAAAAAAGGTGCAATGTTGCAGTGGCTGAAACCATCTCGAAGAAGCAGAGAGGTTCCCAGAGCCAGCAGCATGCTGGTGGGACAACTCTGGGGTGTGAAATACCCTCTGAATTTTGGTTGAGTAGTCTCTCCCTAAGGTTTTGTTAATCTTCCTATGTTGATTGGCCTTGACCTGGTCCCTGACTCTGCCCTTCCCTTCCTCCATTGGTTTATCATATCACACACTCCACCCCTCCCTCTTCCCATTGGTTGTCGTTGTATCTCCCCACCTTCTCCCCAACCCGATTGGCCTTAGACCTTTATAAGAATGGCCATTCATAGCCATTCTCTGTCTTTTGCAGCTGGACTCCTTCAAAAAATAAATCTCCAGAATACCCACGCATCTGGGCCCTCTGAAGTTCTTTGTTTCTGGTAACGTTGAGCTAATTAGAAGCTCTGGGGTGTGTGTGTGTCTGTCTGTGCTATCCACCGGCACAGGTGAGAGAGAAGGTCTGCTTGCACGGTGTCGGAGGCACTGGCCGGAAATGTCTGTCTGAGCTATCGAGACATTTTCGGAACAAGCAGCAGATCAATCTCACCCCACCATCCCCCAGCGTTAGTGCAAAATGAGCAGTCTGCTGGAAATTTGTACATCAATTGAAATACATCCTTTGTGGTGGCTTTTATAGGCATGAGAATTCTCTTAACAAGCTCTATTTATCTGCCTTGGGTGAGGAGAATAAAATTCAGGCCATGACCTTCTTTTATTTTTTTACTGTTTTCTGGGGATCCTGAGAAAGTTTTATGAAAACTAACCCAGACTATAACTGTACTAATTGTACCAGATTCACTAGACCAAGGGAGCAGATATGTGTTTACCTTTTCAGAATTTTACCTTTTCTAAATGATAATTCCAACCTCTTTTCTTTTTTTAATAAACATTCCTTTCATCATTGACCTTCCTTAAATGCAGAGGAAAACTTTAAAATATATATGCTAAATCTCAAAAACAATTACCTTCATTAATTTTAGTCTTTCTCACAACTCTATTTTTAATATATGAGGTAAGCAGTGCAGCTCTCCATCCACACCCCAGCCGCCACACTGCTTCTTTATCCCTTACTACACGAAATTAAATTTCCTAGACAAATACTGGGGCATCATTTTGCAGCAACACTTCAGCCCTCAGACCTCAGCCAGTCCAAATACTGATCTCTGCAAGGGTAGGAAATGAACAGGTCAGTCCTAATATTTTCTCATTCTGAAAGAGGAAGACCCTTTGTGGTGTTTGACATGACCACCATCATTACTCAGCCTAACTGCAGTGCTGGTTCAGGAACTTCGGTATCCATGAGGAATGTGACATTTTGCTGCAACATGCTTCAGTGCATCTGCTGGCACCCAACCTGCTGCCTAAAAGAAAGCAAGCTACTGGATTGAGAGTAATATACTGTCTTCCCCTGAGGAAATACAGAGCCTATGGTTCTGTATGTTTTCCCTTTATTATTTTCTTGACATCATAGGCATCTTATTTCTTGGGGTAGTATATGGTGCTCACCTTAGAAAACAGGCAGATTGCCAGGCTGTCTTGGTTACACTAAGGAAAACAGGTAAGCAGCTGCAATTCTTTATTTCACTGGTGGTCACAGCTGGGAAACTAACACTTGTAGGGTCCCAAGGCAGCTGTGTTATAAGTCCCACTGCTGCTGAAAATATACCCAAGAGCTTGGAAACACCAGTTGGCTGATCTTGTAGTGGACAGAGCATGAAAGGCAGCACACATACCTTGTTCTTCCTCTGGTGCTTTCTCTGACCCCACCACTCTTCACACAAACAATCTGCTTCATCTTAGATACTTTACCAAATAAGTGACCAAATGTTGACACTCATTAACAAGTTTTTCTTTTTTTTCTAATGGAAAAGTGTTTTCTTCTTTTTCATGTATTTTCTCCCTCTCATTTCTATGGCATTTAAGTGGTAGAACCTTTTCACTAATTACATATAGTATCAAATGTTATAAAGCAAAATAAATTTTAGAAGTGCTAAATATGTTACCCAAGCTAAGCAATTGATTTTACTAAATTCTTCAGTATTCTACTACAAGATTAAACATGATACTGTGCATTTCAGGGTTTATGTATACTGGCAAGGAATACTGTATTCAGTATGTCCTGCAAGGAATACTGTATTCAAAAATGTAGGTAAGCTATGATCCTCTTATATTTTTCACTGCATCCTTGGTTTGGGTTTTTAAAGAAAATCAGTGAAAGTTATAATCAAAGATTCAAGAATTGATACAGGTTCTAATGTCTTGTTAGGTGAAAAAAGTAGAAAGACACAAGAAAACATAGTTATTTTTGAAGTGTGTTACATCCTTCTCTTTTTTGAAAACCTAGTTTCATACCATTGTTATGATGGAAGAGAGACATATGATGCCCAGTGTTGGAGAGTCACCCTTTCAGAATTCTCTGATGCTGCTTCTGGCTGATCAAAGCAGACACTATGATGCAGTAGAAGAGGGCACTGTGCACATAAAGTATCAAAAGAGGCTGGAAAACAGACTTTGTGCAATCAGACTTAAATCAAACTGAGACAGTATGATATTTGGTTTAAATAATCTTATACTTTATTTTAAAACTTAGAAAAAGCAATTATCAGAACATAAAATTCACTGTTACAAAAATTCAGCTATGTTCTATACACATAATGATCCCCAGTAGTCATTAATAAGAGTATGGAAGCTGTTAGTCAATATGCATGACATAAAGTGCTGCAATAATTCTTTTTATGCTATATGACTGTCCCCATTAAGTGTGCATATTTTCTTTGCCTGTTGTTGATCTGCTGCTAAACATTTCACAAAAGTTTGCTTTGTCTTCAGAATCTGAGACTCCAAATAGCCAGTTTAACAAATGAAAGAGCACAGATTATGACAGACAAAAATTTCAGCAGTGATGTTAGTATTTGGGTTTGTTTGGAGGACTTTCTTCTGCTTCAGTTTCTTTTATCTTATGTTCCAGCAGAAAAGTCCTCTGCAGAAAAGTTGTTTTTTCCTTCCAACCACTGTCAAGTCTTCTACTTTTTACAATATATATTCAGAAGTATGTAAACTACAGAAAAAAAATGTTACTGGCATATTTTCTCCCTTTAGACACAACATGTGACACAATATATGTTGTTTTTTTAACCATGTAATATACCATGTATTATTCATGTTCATTTACTACTAAGGAAAAGTATCAGATTCAGCATTTATATTCCAAAGTTAATATAAAATGGATTTCAGTTATATTTTACAGGTTATTTGCTTAGAAATTTGTCTCAAGAGGTAAAAAGTGATTAGTGAAAAAAAAAGATCAAGTGAGTAAAGATATCAGACATACCTGAATGTAAATATGAAATATAAAAAACATTAATCTGGATAACTATGTACAAATATTGGTAATGAATTTTATTGTTTTCTCATACAATAGCTTGTATAGAATGTCCCTTAATGGCCTTAATATTCTTTGGTCAATTAAAGCTTCATTTTTCCAGATAAGATCATCTCATGTAATTCTTTGGTTAAGAAGACATATGCTTTCTTAGAATTATCTAAAAAATAAAGAGGATCAGTAACTGTAGATGGATTAAAACCTTCATCCACAAGTCGAAATTTTTGTTGTTTGAATGTTCCCGTCACTTCCATTTTTTCCTGTAGTAGAGAGAAAGATATATTATTCAAAAACAAGCTACTGTTCTTTCGCTCATGTTCACATTTGTTTCTCAAAATCTTGCTTGATGCAAGTAAGTTTATTCCCATTTTGCTGAAAAACTGGAGCTTGTGTACTGCTACAGACCAACACCAGAGATGTGGCTAAAGAAAGCTAGAGCCCTTTTTTTTCTGCATCCCTGTGCAGTGTCTCATTAGTGTCACACGTGGTGTAGCCCCAGTATGCCCAACACAATCAGTCTTCTTCACTGTGCACATTATAAAAGGAAACTACACATCATAAAGCATCCATGAGTAAAAACTGTTATTACCAAGAACTCTTTAATGATAAAACTCAGAAAATCCACTATATCTATGACTATTGTCACTTTAAAAAAGGGGTTGGAAGAATCACATACTAAATCAGCCATACCCATATCCAGCCAGGTCCAAAGGAAGACGGATCTTGACCATACATTTTATTCTCAGACTGCTTCAGTGCTATGGTATGTCTCAGAAAAGTAGTGGGAGGCATCTCTAGTGAGACTGTCTTCTCTATTCTAAATACCTCTACTCAGCCAACCTTATAACCTCTCTCTGTCCTCCTCTGTCTTTATATTTTTATATATATGCAAACAATCTCTGAATACAAAAAATTAAGTATTGCATTCAACAAAAATGTCAAAGAGCCATTGTATCTACTCCAGGTATACCCACAGATTTTATCTACTTCCTGTGGTTAGTCTAAGAAATGTTATGATGTCTTCTGAGGTATGATTATATGTCAGAACAAGCTTAATGTGTTTTTAATTTTTGTCCCTTGAAGTTCTACCCACTACATTCTTTCTTGGTTAATGACAGCTGTACCAACAGCAATTATTATCTAATGGAGGCATTTAAATTTTAATTTAAATTCCAGATATGTGATATCAATGTAATATCCAAGATTCAGATTCTTTCTGACCAGTATAAATGCTTTTTTGTATAGCTGGACAGAAGTAAATCCAGACTGGGGTCTCATAATTTCATAAAATGACTACTACAACATTGTGCAGTCTAATCTTGCTTGCTCACATCAGAATGCTGCTGCAAAAGATACCATCCTAGACTTATGATATAGATTGATGGATACACAATCCTTCATAGATTTTTGTTTCTCCTCTTTATTCTCAGCCAGTATTCAATCTCTGTGTGGCCTAGGCAACCAACTTCCATAACTTACCTTCTCTCTTTAAACAATGACTATTTTTTTCACCTGTTCCTCAAATTTAGGGGACTCCTTCAAAACTATCTTTGAAAATATTTTTCTGTTTATCATGGTGTTTGCAAAACACTAGAAATTAAAGGCTCATCAGATTTCATTTATCTTGATTATCAATATCATATGCTTTTGATACTCTCACATTTTTTCCTAGTCCTATGTAGTCCACTGTATTATATTTATATTTTTAACTCTTTGGGTGAGTGACTATTTTTTCCCCCCAAACTGGACAGTTACTAGAGTAAAGCAGTGCACAAATAAGGATGACTTCGATGATTACCATAGTGACAACAATAACATACATTTTTAATCCACCTTTTCAGTTTACCTAGTAACTTTTCAAATGGTTTGACATTTGTCATTGTTACACAGAAAATAGCATACATTTTATTGTGCAGTCACTGTCTCCTGCTTTTGCTCTATTTCTCTCTCATTTTCATGAATAAAATGGATTTTAGATTCTTTGTCCAGATGCAATTGTTCACATTTTTAAATCTGAATCTTTTTCTTTCACCATGCTCATGATTCTAATCTCCGCAAATGCTTTTGTATGATCTCTGTCCTTGCTCATTTGTACAATTTCTCCCATTTAAACTTAATCTGCAAATTTATTGACTTTTTATGTAAACCCTTTTCCAGGACTCCATTAATGAAGACAGCAAATAGGACCAGGTCTAAAACAAATGTAATGATAAATGAACAATCACTTTTTGTTATTCTCTTAGCTATCTCTATGTTTAAATTATGTAGATGTTTGTATGCACAGTGCAATAATGCAGCTTACCTGGACTCTTAAGAAAAGGGGGCAAGCGTAACTTGGTAGATAGGTTACTACTTGCTTATATATTTGCTCCAAGTCCAGTGAAGCATTCTGCTTTAATATAAGAGAAGCCATTCCTGCTTTTCCTTCATGACCTGTGCAAAAGGAAGTGAGATGAGAATTTGTAAACAAAAAGTGATAAACGAGAAAGTGCTATAGTGCATTAACAAACCAACAGTCATATATCATATTCTGAGTTTCAGTAAAGCTGCAAGATCTCATTCATATTTTATGTGGTATTACATGTACTTGGAGATCACTCAAGTGATCAATTAAGCAATAATGCTGTAAATGAGTGTGGCGGGTAAGAGCAAATGGAGTCCCATGCTCGATAGAATCAATAAATGTGGATAAACATCAACAACATTCCTCTCACAAAAACAAGAGTGCTGAGCCTCTTTCCTGGATTAGCCAATTATGTCTTCATTTCAGTTTTAGTCTCCTTCTATTGCCAGTATCTTTTCTCAAAACTGTGTATCAGAATTAACGGAGAGATATTAAAAGTTCTTACTGTTTTGTCTGGAAAAAGAGAGCACTGTGGGTCTTTGAGAAAAAACAAAATGTGTAAAATGTAAAAGCAATGAACTTCAGCTATCAAAAGTAACTGCACACTTTAACCATTACCTAGTAGTAACAGCAGAGATGTTCTGCCAACCTTTTCTTCATTTTGTTTTGGTTTGATGTTTTGGTAATGCTACAAAATCTGTAAGAAACTTAATTTGTTTATCTTTAAGTGCAATGATCAAAACAGTCACACAAACTGAGTAGGTAAACAGTTAAGTGTTGCATAGGAAATGAGCAGCTCTCATACTTTTGAGTATGATTTTCAGTCAGTCTTCTTTCTATGGCTTTAAATATGGCTTGCATAGCTTTAAAATATAGGCGACACTTCTTCACATTTTAAACTCCTTTATAATTTTGTGGTGGGTTTATCCTTATCAACAACCAAACATCCAGCCTGCTTCATTCTCCATCCCTTCTTCCATGGTATGGAAAGGGAAGAGAAGCCACTCAACACTCAAAGTGTTAAGGTAATGGCAGTTTTGTAGGGAAAGCAAGAGATACATGTACACGCAAAGCAAAAGCAGGACATCATTCAATATTTCCCATAATCAGGTAGATGTCTAGCTACTTCCTGCAGGACAGGGCCTCAGAGCATGCAGTGATTTTTTGGGAAGACAACACCACCACAAACATCTTGTCTGCTTTCTTTCCTCCAGCTTTAATAACTAGGCATGCCAGCATATGATACGGAGTATCTCTTTGGTCAGTTTTGTGTTACTGTTCCATCTACATCTGCTCCCAAGTTCTTGCTGTCCCCAGCATTCTCATTCATGGAAAAAGTCTTGGTACTCTGCAAGCTTTGGTCAGTGGTAGCCAAGCACTGTTATCAACACTGTTTTAGCCACCAGTGCAAAGCACAGCACCAGTCTCCTATATAGAAACTTATTTTTATCCCAGTGAGATTTAGCATTTTTTTTTAATATTTAACATGAATGAGAATCAAGCCCATATGATCTCATGAAAAATAACAAAAACTATTAAAAGAAACGAATGTATTTTCTTCCTTAATAATTTCTTTTTCTGTCTGTATTCTTTTTCACTTTCTCCTTGGTTTTGTAATGTAACTGTTTACAGTTATTTTATGAGGCCAAGTGAAAAGTGAAATAAGATAGAAAAATGTCTTCATACATTTTCCATTAGAGTTACTTTAGAATTACCTCATTGACGTTTTATTTTGACACATGTGTCTTGATTTTCCACAGATGTGAATTTAATAAATCTTTATACTTTAATTTAGGTTAGGTAGCTATCACAAATTCATGCACAATAAATTTTAAAAAATACTCCTCACTGCATACAGATCAAAAATGCATGATTCACTGGCTCATTCACAACTGGGTGGTATTTTTGTTATCTGCATCTACATTTTCGCTAGGTATTAAACAGATGACTCAATCAAACATGATTCATATGTATCAAACATGAAACAAAAGGAGTTGTGAGGATTAACAAGTAACCTGGGAGAAGAAAAACACATAACTATAGCTTTTACCTGGCACAGACACACCATAGACATTTGCTTCTTGTATGAATTCCAACATTACAATGACATCAGAAACTTCTGTAGTGGCAACATTCTCCCCTTTCCATCTAAAATGTGTGAAAAAAGAATTTAATCCAATAACACCTCCTCTTTAAAAAACAAACAAAAAACTTTAATAGGAACTAAATTCATTTCAGACTAAAACCAACACAAATTTGTTCACACTTGTCACATTGGAATTTGAGCACCAGAAGACAATGTTGCAATTCAAACCTCACTGTATTAGAACTCTCTAAGGGACACTGAAGATCAATATGATTGTTTCAATTTTTTAAACAAGTATCTAAGTGTATCTAATGAGACCAATATCTACAATTTCATCTATACCGACTTCCCTGCTCACAGCAAATCCATGACTAGTTGCATGCTTATTGAAAGCAGTGTTCAGAGCTGGAATCCCTACTGAACATTCTCAAAATGAGCCATTCAACTCCACAGGATTATTAATCAATAATTACTTATGATAAAATTAAGCCCCTATCATCCACTTCAGAATCATTATAAACTCCATCACAATAGCAATAAATTGAAGAGTTCCAGTCGAAACCAAATATAACCACATTATTCCATTCTGTATATCTTTAATGAAGAAATATGAAAAGAAACAATAATTATACCTGAAGGTATCTCCAGTCCTGTCCCAAAAATATAGAAAATTGTCATGGTCTTGAACCATTAGATCTCCAGTATTAAAATAAAGATCTCCCTTCTTAAATACCTCACAGAGTAATTTCTTTTCTGTGTGTCTTTTATTGCCAGCATAACCAAAGAAGGGGTTCTTCGCATTGACTTTGGAAATGAGAAGACCAGCCTCACCTATATGGAAAAGTCGAAAGAATATAAACCTAAAATATCATTGGAAATTTCTGTACCTGGCATTAATATTACTTACAATATTTTCCACTCAAATTCACAGTCACTTGTATTTCTTCCTGATGACTCATCAGTTTTCTCCCAGATTGGTCATCTATCAATTGTAAACTCACTAGTAGTTTATTATCCTCTGAAAGTGCATAATTCAGGTTAATATTATTTCCCACTCCCCACATGGAACTGAATTTCCAATGATGAGTCTCAGCTCCATCAGCTTCCTACTGAAAAACTAGTGTTAATCAAAAGTAGGTGTTCAACCCATGCATTATGTCCCTATTTAGTCTCTTTTCAGAAGTTCTGAGAACACTGAAATTAGCTCAGTTGGTTGGAACCTGGTGTTAATAACACTGAACTTGTGGGTTTAATCCCTGTGGCGGCCATTCACTTAAAGAGTTTGACTTGATCCTTGTGGGTCCCTTCCAACTCAGAATATTCTGTGATTCTGTGACTTCTTAAGAATGTGCATTAAAGTGATATAGCATCATCATTTTACTTTTTGGAGTAAAATATGGAAGTTTTAATACAATTTTTTTTTTCCTCAAAAAGTAGGGAGAGTATGGCAAAGGATTATCCTGTCATGCATGTGGAGTGTCAAAGTGTTAGCTTGCTGAATCCGGAAAAATTGTATGAAATAGCCTTTTTGGGAGCAAGTTCTGAACAATAAAGCTTAAGAGTTACATTACTTTGTATTAGAGATAAGAATTATAAATATGAAAATACATCAAAATGCTTCTAAAAGTTGGCACCATTTTTAATTTACGACTGCCTCCTTAAAAAAGAGCTGTGCCTTTTTTCCCACTGAATTGGCAGTGTTTAAAGTAGAAGTACTTAGTTCACTGGTAGTATCACTGCAGTCATAATGCTCTGAAGAAATAAGACATGGGTAAGACAAAGATTATAGGCAGAGATAATACTTTTCATTAGACTGAGTGGTGTAGCTGGAAGAAAATTAGACCAAGTGTCTAATTAGAGCACGTGTTCCCTTCACAGGTCAGTCTGGTGTCCCTAGAGATAAATTCCTATAAAATTTCAGCTTTTGGGGACATATCTTCTTCTAAGTGCCCACCTTGGTTTACCAACTCTTTGAGAATCTCATAACTCCTTTGAAAAATCTGCTTCAGCTCCCTATTAAAGCTGTCTGCCTGACCTTTAATATGAGATTTTCTTGCTTCAGTTTCAGTTGTTACCTTCCCACAGTTCAATACGTGCTCCACCATCTGATAAGCACTTTGAAAAATTGTGTAATCATGATGTTTTATAAGTATTTTGAAGACAACTATAATCAAGCAATTTTGGTTTTGTTTTGCTGTTTTGTTTTGTTGCTGTTTTTTTTAATTATTAAGCTGAATCACATCACTTAGTCAGAAACACTTAATCTCTCATCAAAAAGCATTTGCTCTAATCCACCAGTCCATCCTGCAGATCTCTTAGGCAACCATTTCCTTATGTTAACCTCCTTTAAAAAACACAGATGTCACTATGTATATATTCAAAGATAAATATCCTAGCATCACTTTTGAACATTACTCTTCTGTGAATATATGCAAGGATCTCCTGAGTGCTTCTGATATAAGCACTGGTATGTTTAATGCTGTTTTATCTTAGATCAAAAATCATATTGCTTTTTTTCAGCGCAAAGAGTAATAGTTGATTTGGTAAACTGCAGTAACACAATAGCAAGGCTCCTTAAAACAATTCTCTGAAGGATTTGTATTAAAATCAATAGGCTATAATATCCTATTAAAATACATACTTACCTTTCTTAACTTTTTCACACCAACCATGCTTATTTCTAATTGGTTCATCTTTTTGGAAATCATACTTGATTAAATCAAATGGGAAAAATAGCTAAAAAAGGGAAGAAGTCATCAGTTATTCATCTACACAGTGACATCTGGTGGCTGCAAACATAAGTAAGGAAACCTACACTCCAGTCTTGCCCATCAGAAAGGAGAATGCAGATTCATTTGAATCAGAAAATACTCTGTATGTAAAACTATGCCATTTCCTGGAGGTAAGCAACATCAAAATATTTTTGTAAATGAAGACAAAGAACCATCCTTTTGTTAATTTTCTTGCAAATAAGTTATGGGATCCACATTATCAGTGGAAAAGCTATGTGAGTCAGCATAATAGAAGAGTATGTCTAGTATTTATGTGACATCTAATGGTGGATACAAAGTGTTCTTGGGGTCTCCTGATACTGAAAACAGCTGGCAGAGGAAAGGGCTCACAAAGGAACACCTGCTTCCTGTTGGGCTTTACTCTAGCTTAACTAGCCTCAGTTCTTCCTTCTTGCTTTCTCGGATTGCTGAATGGTGGTGGGAAGTGAGCACCAGCAGAAGGGTACGTACTCCCATGTCTCCAAGCAAACTGAAGGAGAGAAAAAGATACTCTTACCAAAACTAGTAACTGCAATACTTTTTTCCTTTTCTCAAATATACATTTGACTCTTATTTCGCTTCATTTATCTACTGTGAATTAAATCCAAACCAGGTCTTTAAAAGACACTGACGGAGACTATATGCCTGATACTATTTGGACCACTGTGTTTGCAGTTACTGTTCTAAAGAGACAATTTTCCCAGCTTGGTATTCCATGTTGCCTTCTTATGAAGAAATGTGTCAACAATCTTTAACAACTAGTGAAACCAAGAATATGTAATTATCTTTTCCTGAGAAATCTTGGCCATAGGGGAAAACAATTTTATAAAACATGAATAGCTGCACTCTGCACTTGCACTCTTCACAATAAAGAAATACAATATAACTTAAGGAGAGTTTTATGAAAGTGACTGAAATAAAAGGTAAGATGTTCAAACATAAATCTCTTTCTTTTCTTCCCACTAATTTGGATGAAGAATTGCATAATTATTTTATCCTAATTTGAAATCCTGTTGTAACTATATCAATTCTTTTTTCAAAGAAGTCTGAATAAAGAGCAACTTGAATCCCACAATTTCAGTCTCACATGGACAAAGTTGTTTCACTGGGTCCTTTCAATGTTCAGCACTGTGTTTCCTTCTACCCTAAGTCTGAAACAAAAAGATGATTTTAACAGCTGATCAAAGGAAAAAGGTCACAGCCTGCAAAATAAAGTAATGATTCAAGATTGGGACACTATTTTAATGAAGTGAAGGGCAATACTTTTTATTAACCTCAGACTAAACCATTTACTAAAGTCAAGCATTTGAGAGCCAAAAAGTTTGCCTCAATTAGAAAATAGTTTTTGTTCTTGAAGAACAGAATGGGAGTGGGGTTTTTTTCTGATTGTCCTTTTTTTTTTGCTGTCTAAATTTAAATGCTACTCTTTTTCATTTTCTTTTTTTTTTAATTTGTATTTATTACTTTAATAGATTTCATATGACCAAATGCAATGTATATAATATAAATAATAATAATTAAATGGTATAAAATGACATGTTATTAATGTTACTTTTGTGTCTGATTAGAATAGCTCAAAGTATTGCATCATACAGAGTAGTATTTTAACAAGATTCAGCAACTGAGCTCTGAAAGAATGAAGAATTATTTTAAGTTGTTATAAACACACAGAAACTGTAATTTAGTATCTGAGATCATCTAAAAACTGTTGAGACTATTACTATATATAACTATAGTATGTTGTATACATCTTTTCTTGCCTGCAACTTCAGAGTATTGAGGTGTATTCCTCTTAGGTTTTTTAAATAATAGTCAAGCAAATGCATATTTAAAAGAATATACCACATCCCGTATTGGACATGCTAGATACTAGATATAGTAATGAAACCATACGGAGTCTGTGCCAACAGCTGTGTCTGTGTAAAAGTCTTTTCCAAGCTAAATTATTCTGTGATTCTAAGCAGCTTGCTTTTCATATTAAATACTAGAAAATGAAAGCTCCACAGAAAAGCATTTATTCTGGGCACAGACTAACATTTGGTTCACCTCATTATTTAAATTTTAATGGGAAGAGGACCTGAGCTGTTGAAGCATTACCATATTATTTTCACAGAGTACTGCATTAAACATTCATCATTCTAATCTACATTTTACTCCCTGAAGCATGACATAAATGTAGCAAACAAAAAGCATCATTTAGCTAGCTGAAACTTAAAATGAGTTAAATATGCAACATTATTGTCTATTACTCTGCTGCCTAGATGTTACCTAGTAACAGTTTCCCCCACCTCCTTTTTTTTCCAGTTGATTGGAAATACGTGAATTTAAATATTGTTTTGAAAATAGGTTTGATATTCCTGAAGCTTCGACTTACAGTGAATGCTCAGAGAACCTTTACCAGAAAACAGAGATCACAAGCTTGTTATTACTTGTTTTAGAGATGAGATATTGCTGATTTCTCTGGAAGAATATCTGTTTATAAAACAAAGCATTACATGTACTAGATTTAGTTTCAAGAATCTTTAAAAACTGAAATGTGAGAAAAAACATTTTGAAGCCTAGTGTCATAATATCTTAGAGATGTTTTTTTAAATACACTGGTAATGTGTTATTTATACTGTAAAAGAGCAGATGCATAGGCCCTCCACACAGCTTTGTTAGCCAAAGCAAACAAAACCAAGAAAAAGGTCTTTTAAGCTATGTTTGATATTAACTGAATCACCACATATAAGAATACTATACCTTGGAATACACTTGGAGTATCTTAGATTATTTTAGCCCAAAATTAGTCACAGGAGAAGAAACAACATTAATTTTCATTGGCCGATGAATTTAGGAGCCTTCATTGCTTCCATTTCTGGGATTTACACATCAGTATTCTTCCAGTGAATCCTGTTTTCCAGGATCTTAAAACTAACTTCATTTATTTTTAAACTAAAAGATTTCTCTTGTGACACAAGGTCTATGATTGCATGAAAAAAGTGCAGAATATTAATTCTGCATGGCTATGTGAAAGACATTTTATATGTTGAAATTATTTAAGTTTTTTTATAAGATTTAAATGTTTCTCAGCTCAAAGCTGATTTTCATCTATACAGTTTTGATTAAGGTATTTAGATTCCTATGATAGTTCAAATATCTATGCTCAAAATAATGAAAGATTACATTTACAAATAAAGTAAATACAAATATAAATAAAGTTCAGATTATTGTTTTTTACATAATGCTTTTCAGGTGAACATGCCACGGGTTATTTTTAGCCCTTCTTATAAGCTTCCTTGGATCTTGTTAATCCCAAACTCTCTTGTTGTCTCCCGTCACTCAGAATGTATTTCAGTATAAGAAAGAGATTTATATATATTTGATAGACACAACTGAGGGTCTTCCAGATTTTTTCCATATCACATTTATATAAATACACGCATAGTGTATGTCATATATAACAAAATCAATTATTAACATTAGCTAGATATGTATGTATGTATGTCAGATGTAATGATTAAACAGTAATTTATTACATTACTGTATTAATCAATCCACTATCTTTCTTGTAAAATATTTTAAGTTTTATAAGCTGAAAAGCTATTCAGAGGCTTCTACTTCTTTGATCATTGACTCTGTATAAATATCTTTATTGAAAGATTTATTCGTATTCCACAGGGAGGCTTTCAAGCACACGAACCAATCCCTCTTATATAAAGAACACAGTGTGAAAAGAAACAAGTGCAAACAAGAGCACTGCTTTTAGTTAACAACTTGTATACAGTGACTTCTGGCAACTTTTGTAACATTCATCTGTTTCATCCTATTACCGTAGGTCTTCCAATATTTTTATGAAAATAAATGTGTTCCATAGGACCTTAATGTTTATCACAAGCATTTGACCCCAATGCTTAGCAGTTACTGGCAGAGAAGTTACTCATTCTGAGAACTCACTTTGCCTCTTAAAGCTGTAATTTTTATCTGTATTTCACCTTTCCAAACTGTGCCATTGTCATTACCTACAACAGGAACACACCTCTGTTTCTTTTTCCCTGCTAAAAACATTATACTTTGAACCTTTCTGCTATTATTCCCTCTACACTCCCAATGTCAGTATCTATAGGGCTTTGTACTGCCTTTACTTTGTTGCCAACTGTGTATGCAACAACATACACAGTGTATGTGTATCACATATATGAACACACAAGCTTCTTTTTCCCATTTTCTCAGTTCTCTTTCTTTCTATTCCCAGCTTCAGAAATGGGTGTTTAGAAAATCCCTAGAAAGTGTGTTAAAGGGTATCTCATGTTGTCCTGTGTGTCAAGAGAATGTTTCAAAAGGTGTGGTAGCATTTCTCTGAAAAAACAAAGAATGGTAGGAATTGGGTGGCTGGGCCTTTTCTGTGCCATTGTCTGCTTTACAGTAGGAGAAAGATTTTCTTTCCAACTTCAGATCATTCACTGGTCAGCAAATAAGAAACAATGCTGCTCTCCTTTACATATCCACTGTGGTGTCTAGTACATGTCATTTCAACTGAAGTAAATCAAACAACAGCTACACTTCAGAATGCATTGTTCAGAAATCTGCAATCTGCAAAATGTATTAAAAAATCTACAACAAATGCCTGAAATAAGTATAAATGAACTTACCTATGGTATTAAAATACATATTTAGTGTCACACACAAAATCCCCACACTTCTTTACTAAAAATGCAGATAATTAAGTAAATATATATGTAGTTTCAAGTTTAATCTTTCTCTTCTGTAGACTTTATATGGTATTTTCAAAAGGTTGATGACTTATGACAAAACTCTGCCAAAAGTTCTGCAATACTGAAAACAAGTTTACTCAGGTTTGGAACACACGCAAATTTCGTAAGAATATAAGGCACCTGCCTTAGAAAAGTCTGAAACAAAAATTAACATCAGCTTTAAGGTTCCTTGTTCAACTACTACTCTCTAAATTCCAGATTCTTGATTTCCTGTAGCAGTTCTGGACCCTTCTGGAGATATCTATCAGCATCGGATGGCCACTGTGACTGCTACAGAGCATCAGACACGTAAGACAGAGAATCAGTGAAATCATCTGCTTAAATTCCTGAGCTCTCAGTGGTTTCTGAGAAAACACTAGCTCTTGCAGTGCTTTTCTGAGTGGTTCCAGATTCCTCCCTGCAATCTGAGTTTCTGTACCAGAAGTGAAAAATTTCTCTGGCCCCAACATATAAAGCAGTCTGTGATTGGAATGTGGTGATGGAGTATTGAAGCTGTGGACCCTGGAACATATGCCTATTCACATAGCATCAGAAGATACCTCTCTTGTATTTCCAAACAATGGGTTTACATCATTCTCTTTTTAAAAAAAATGTCAGGATATTTTGCTATCAGTTCTCCTCAGGAGCACAAATGTCACTTAAGTCAACAGGACTTGTACAAATAAGTATCAGTCAATTTAAAGTTCTAGGCAATGCATGAAGTATTACTCATTTCAAGAAGAGTAAAAACTGGCATAAACAGCAGCATAATGATAAATATGTAGTCTCCTTGCGAAAAGGCTTACTAGACATCTTTCATATTATTAGCTAAAGCTTGGGACATGTTACTTAGAGACTTTCAAATATTTTACAAGATTCTACTAATAGGATCAAAATGAAGAAGTCTGTCAATTTCAAGCAGAAATAAATTCTTCATTTATTCTGAAGGATGGAGGAAAAGTCATGTGTGATATAATATGCAATCCTCCTCCCCAAGGCATATGACAACTATTTTCAAAGCTGATGAAATACAGAAGGGTTTTTTTTTTCTAGTTTTAGTAACCTAGAACACAGCAAATAGATATAGCAGATGGTAGATAAAGGGGTATAGCATTTCAAAATTAATAATCTTGTCAAGTATTCTCTGTCACACTTACTCAACACTGACCATATATGTATTGTACTGTCTTTGACATTTCTGAACAATGATACAGACTAGCTATTATTTGAGTTAATTATGTTTAATTGCACCTAGGTATAAAATACCTATTAAATTTAAATCTGTCTGTATGCTACTGTATATATGTTATGTTATATATCATATTCTATTCTATTATATAATGTATCATATCATATCATTATATTTTCCCATTGATGCCAAATATTTACATAGCAATTTGCAATACAAATATACTATATAAACACGTCTCTAACTATAATTTGTAGAATACTAAATCACAATACGAATTCTGCTTATTTCAGAGATTATGAGCTCTTAGGTATTAAAACAGATCCAACTTTTTCTTTTGTCCTCTAATGTAGTTGAGATCTGAAACTATACTTGGCAACTGTCAGATTACTCAAAACTGTCAGAAGAGAGCCAAGACCTTTTTGATTCTTGTGAATTCTAAGAAAAATCTCAGTGTTACTGCTGAAAGTATAACTGGGTTGGTTGCCAAGATTTTACAGAGGGGCAACTAACTTTCTATAACCAAATCAGAAAACTTAACTTGGATTTATGACTGTAGTCCCATGTCCCAGAATCAAACTAAAAACCACATTTTTTCAGCACTACCATTAATTAAGTAAAATGTAAATAGTCACCTTATAAAAGAAATTGGTGCGTCCAACAGATCCAATTTTTCCTGTGTGGTTCATGAAACAAATGTTTCCTTCGGTAGCACCATAGAACTCACAGATCTTAATAGCACCAAATCTGTCTAAAAATTCCCTCCATACATCATTTCTTACTCCATTTCCAACTGCTAGTCGGACTTTGTGATTTTTTTCTCCTTCCTTCTGTTAAAAAAGAGAAAAAAAAATAAAATATAATATACTGATAATTGCATTTGATTATTTCATATATTGTGGGAAAAATGTACCTACTTCAAAATACATCCAGTACAAAACCAAAAAGAAATAAAAATAACAATCAGGAAGGTAAAGAAAGCTGGCATAGCTGGTGGACAGCTGCAAAGTAGTAAGCTGCAATCTAAAATGTATTATCTTGTTGAACAAATGAATTATTTCCTGAATAATGACTACAATAATTTATATAAACACTTCTTTGTTTTAAAAGTTGTATTGTCTCAGTCTATTGCTCCCCAGAGGAATTAAAAAACTGGGAAGAACAGAGAAAGGCAGCAATTACTTCTGCCACAGGATTAAAGTCAGAAAAGATGAATAGTTACTTTCTTCTGTCTTCAGACTGATTATGAGGAAATAATCAGATTTCACACACTTGTAAAATATGTTCCTTCCCACATATTGTATATAAGTCATCTTCTTTATTCTTTTCAATATTAAGACTTGCAAGGTTTTTCTTTTCTTGTTACTGGAATACATTATTTCTTAGTTACCTTTAATCTTTACTGCTGTCAGCTCCCATGTTTACCACAAAAAACACAATATTACATATCCAGTTCAGTAAGATGTACTAATTTCATTAATACATTCCCAAATACTGAGATTGCATGGACCACCTTTAAAGTACAATCATATGTAAGTTGAAGGACCAGAAGGCAAAATATCTAAACTGTTTGAGATTGTTAGGGTTTATTATTTTTTTCAATTTCATCTAGTTTAAAATAAGAATCCCTTTTTAATCATTTCAAGTTGCAGTACAGAATGCCCTAGAAGTGAGAGAGCACAGAATAAACATAGGTACGCTTTGATACCTCATAACTTCAGAACTGCATAGCACTCTGCCACTGCAACACTCTCTATATTCCTCTATCTACCTACACTTATACATATATGTACGCAAATGCCTCTCTATATGCAAATGCACACATCTGCACATATTCACATTCTTTATATACATATGTACATATTCACATACATATACTACAGAAAATATCCAGTCCCTATTTTCTACTCTTCTATTATGCCCCCACACACCCCAACCAGTATCAATTAATTATGGCTTTATAGTAAAAATCCATTTTAACACCTTTAATCTCACATAAAATCACAGCAAATTATTTTTGTGAAGAGATCTGGTCAGCTGTGTGACTCAGGAATCCTTTAAATGATTTGGATGTTAAAAACAGTAAAGCATCTACTGAGTACGGAGACAGCAATGTTCCTCAGAGGCTTATGTCTTGGACAAATTAAATTTTTCATAAGGATGTGACATCTTCCTACTGTAACAAAAAATTGCAAACACAGTGAAATTTTAAGTTCCTTTAAATTACAAAGACCAGCTACAGCAGTTTTTTTCTTCCTTCTTCAAAACCAGTAACTTACAGAAAGATAAAAATTTATTTATTCAACTTTAGACTCTTCCTTCTGCAAAGATCTCTTCCTGGAATGATTCAGCAAGGAATGCACCTATTTCACTAGATGCAGATAGGTTTTGGCAGATTACAATGTGAAGCATTATCCTGCAATTTTACCTTAAAACTACATTACGCAACAGCCTCCCCAGCCACTAACAATTCTGTTTTTACAATAACCCAATTCTTGCTTTTTCCCTTCTCCTCTCCTATCTTTAGATGCGAAAATAATTTCTAAACACATAAGCACATACTTCACTGACTTCATGCTAAATCATTATTAACAAGTGCTGCATTACATAGCGCTATGAATCTGACATGGACATAGCCTGGAACAAAGTGTCTAAAAATTGCCCACAGATGCCATTTTTGAAGTGGTTTGATTTTTCAACTTCAGACACAATATCACAATGCAACAGTGTAGGTTTTCATATACTTGAAATATTAGCATCTGTTACATTACACATTAAAAACCATTATACTGTCAATGAACAGTGAAAGTATTCTTATTGTTTAAGAAAAAAATATTTCAGTGTTACTTTGAACTTAATCAGGAAAGCTTTTAACTTTTTTTTCTCCCAGAAAATCTTCCACCATTTTTATAATATTCGTGTCAGCTCAACTTAAAACTTTTCAAAATGCATTGTTTTCCTTGCAATTTCAATGCTAAACTGAAATGAACATGTCCATAGCTGAACTGGAGTTATCTCTTGCTGATGCCACTGAATTACTTGAATGTACTCCCTCTGCTAAGATACAAAGAATAGCTCAAGAGATACTTTCAAGGAAATCCTTTGTTCCACAATGAACAGAAGAGGCAAACATGTGCATATATATACACAGTAATTAAGTGAGTCTTTCATCAGGCTAGGAACCTTCAAAATCACTAGAGACCAAGCTAATAAAAAGGTGACTTTGCTTCTACTATTATATTTTAAAAATAAAAGCCTTGATAGCTGCTTGCTGAAAAGACACAAACTAGGATGAACTAGCAGACAGTGGCCTACATAGGTTATGGTGTTTGGGGCTTTTTCCCAAAAGAACAAATACCACATCATTTATAAGTGCAGTAACTTCAATTCCTCACATTACTTTGGATAGTTGACATTAATACAGCACGAAGTGCTTTTCTCTAGTGGAAAAGATGCAGAGTAGACGGAACAGGTCTGCATCTACTTAGAGCAGATTTACTGTTAGGCTGTATTGCTGCAACTGCTAAATTTCTAATTTAGTTGACTCCAACGCAGTTGTACCTGTCTGTCAATAAAAGATTCCCTGAAGAGTACTGCAGAGCTTTCTGTCATGAATTTAGCAGTCTTTCAACTGTAAGAATAAAAATTACATGTAACTGAATCTCCCACCAAGTTTAATAAGTATGAAGAAAATTATTACGATGAGGGAAATTTCAAGCAGTGAGTTTTACTCACATTGGTTTTACATGTGAGTAAATTAATAGAGCTATATTTTGTCTATTTTCATCTTTTTTATAACTAATATATGGCATTAGTTCATGTTAACTTTATGTGTAACTAACTTTCAATGTAAAGTGAGCCACAATAAATAAAACAGTTAGCCATTCTAACATCTGTCACCTCTTTTTAACATCAAACATCATCACATATATTATCGTCTGGATCACTGCCAAAGTCCAGCTTTTAGGACAGGCATGTTGGTATCTGTGGGCACTGCGGTTAAATAGCTATGAAGGAAATAAAATGCTGCAAGTAAGAGAAGAGAAGGAAAAGAGATGATAATTCCAACAAATTACGAAAACATGGTTGAGAGATGAACACTTAGGGTGTCATGATGAAAAAAGAAATAAAACAAATTTGCAAGAACTTGTGTTTTAAACTGACTAGACCAAATAGTCATGCTTTGAATTTCTGCCATTTTCAGACATTTCATCAACTAGCTTCCCTTTGTTACAATAAATATAATTACAGGAGTAGAAGGAATTCTAAGGAGTCACCTAGTACATCTCTCTTCTAGCAGAAAAGCTCTGCTATCCCTGTGCCATTCTTGACACCTGATCAAGCTGTGGCATGTCAGCCAGCTGCCCTGCAACAGTTGGTATGCAGCAACAATTGTGTGCATGCATATTCTTAGCTCACTGCAAAAACAGTACCAAATTAACACTTTGTACGCTAAAAGCTGTATTTCCTCACAATATCTCATTTCCAAAGGGCTCAGTGTCTTGCATTGGTCAGCTAACACATATTAGTTCAAATAAATTCAAACTGCATGTCCTGTTATAATTCAATTATGATTCGTGTTTCTGAATGTGATTAATAGCTCTCCACAGATCATTAGAACAAGAGATTTTTGAATAACTGAATGTTGTAACATCAAGTCTTCTAAAAATGTCTTTTTATTTTTCTGCGCTGTGATTTTATGTTCTTAATTGAGAGTGATTCTGAAATAAAATGGAGGGTCAGTCTACATCCACTTATTTCTAACAGTAAAGGTGAAGCACTTTTTCCATGCCTTTTTCATTGAAATCAATGCACTAACAAGCACTGTTCTTACCTTACACCTGGATTTTTTCCATTCATTCTGCCAAGATCTTTGAACTATGTACCAAACATCTGCACACATAATAAATCAGTTTGACACACTATGTCTCCATCTTGCGTGCTTGTTTCTTTTGTATATTAATTAATTGACAAGTCAAGATCTGCCTTATTACATTAAATACCACATACCTGGGATTTTTCATCTGGCAGTCTTTTCTCCTCAAGTGTTCTCAATAAACTACTTGGACTATCTACATGATTAAGCTGTTGGTAAATGCCTCTTAGAGTGCTATCAACAGTATACTAACTGGTGCAGGAAGGAATCATGATTGCAGCTACATAAAAGAATGTGCTTAGGAGCTGCCTTAAAGAAATACAAGAAAACAAGTTCATTGCCCTACTTTTACTATTTCTGCATAAGGAAAAGCCAAATGGAGAGATGCAAAGATAATTCAAGAAAAGAAGGCATGAGGTGTTCCCTGTATCCTGGCCTTGATGAAACTGAATGCAATCTCAGGGTGTGAGAATGCTAACATCTGTTAAATATAAAATATGGTAAGACAGAAGACACAGGATTTGAATTCAAGTATTTACAAGGCATGTATGTAACAACGCATTCACCCATTCCTCTACTTACACGTCAGCATTAAAAAAGGGGCATGAGATAGTTTAGTAGACTTTAAGATGGCAGATATCCTACTATTATAGATGTAATAGGTTTTTCAAGATGCACATCCACGTTCATTATTTAGCAATGCCTAGTTATAAACTGCAACTAGATTTTGTGAGCAAAACGTGTACCCAAATTTAAAAATACAAATAAAAGAAAACGGGAAGGGTGTGAAGAGATGCATCATAAGAAAGGACAGGAACAGTATGAAAAGGATGCATCTTTCTAGTTCAGAAACTGCTTGCTATTTAGTACAGCTCACTCTCACCCCATTTTAAATAATCAATTTCCTGATAATCTATTAGGATTAGATTCTAAAAGAAGCTTTCTTCATTTAGCTCTTTTAACAGGAAATGTTTTGTTTAGCCATACTTCCATTTCCTCAGAAAATATCTACCAACACAAAAAAGTCACTTTTGTCTGTATTCCACCCAGTAAGAAGTAGATGGTTGTATTTTTGGTGATTGCCCCAGGAGTACATTAGTCAAAACAAATTACACAAAACTTTTCAAAGGTCAATTCAGAGAATTAAATCACACACAGATTATTTCTTGCAGTGCATATTGCACACAGTATTCTGTGAGCAATATGAAACTTCCCTTCGTGAAAGCATGATTGTGATTTCCAGGCTTTAATATAAGGACATTTTCTGCATGACTCCACTAGTTGAACCCAAAAGAAGAGTCTAGTAAAGACTGAAAGCTGGAAGGAGGGAAATTCATCAAGTTGTATGACGTCTTAAAGACTCAGAAAAGTCTAGATCCTCCATGCTAGAACCAGCAGTTAGCATTGCAACTAGCCTTCAGTGCTGTTTTGGATATGAAAAGCTAATGCTTCCTAAGACATTACAGAAGACCTTTTTGATGAAGAACATCTGAAAACCTTTACCATTACTAGTGGGAGGAATAAGAAAACAGACACAGGATTATCTGTGAATGGAATCCAAGAGAGGTTTGCCAGTACATTTAAGTATCAGAATGCAGTAGGGAAAATAGGTGGGTTTATAATCTGTTCTTAAAGACACTTTTACTGTTGTAGTTATGGCAGTTGAAAGCACAAAGTTTGCTGGGACATACATTCTATTTTTTGTAAGATCAATTGATACAGTCTAGAGGGAAAAAATACAACATTCCAAATCTCATGGCCTTTTCTAAGCTTCCATTTCAATGTGCTGAATATGCTCTTAGTCTAAAAGTTCTGTTTTCTCTTACAGTATGTACAAACAGCGTTCAATTTCACTTTAGGCGCTGTTAATAATGTAGTAAATCAGTAACACTTGGATTAAGAGTGATGTCTTCTGATGACATACGCAAATGGTTTCACTTTTTTTTTTAAAGTACAGATTACTAGAGGAATAAATAAATTGCAAAATTCTCCCCCGTAAATTAAATTTTAATGACATGTAGAGACTCTTAAGAGCCTTCCCATGGAAGGTACAGATGTGGTTGTTTGCATCACGATACTGGTTTGGGGTATTCAATAAAATGTTTACACCAAAAACCTTCAAGAGGCTTGACAAATTTCCGCTCCACATTTTAAGGATATCAGAATGACCCATTTCCAGTACTGAATATAAATTTAACTAAACTTTTAATTGGGAATAAAACGTGATTACAAATAAAACCTGCATTGTAGAGAAGTGCCTGCTGACTAATTTTTCCTTGCTTATGCAACTATTAAATTCCCTTCCTTCAAGGAAAACTGCATCTAGGTGAGAGACAGTGCTATCCAACAACACAAACCCTATTCTTACATCCCTTTCCACAGCACTTGATTCAGCTGCAGGGAAATAAATATTCGTTCTGTTTCCTTATCCCAGTAGTGCTGAATTCCTTGTTTTCTCCTTCTGAACTCCTATTGTTCTAACACAGAAGAGTTTTAACAAAATAAATCCTTAATCATCTTTTCTGAAGTCATTCCAGAGAGCTTAATCCCATCCAAAGAAGCCTTGGTCAAACTGTATCTAGTAGAGAGACTGTCTTGCCCCAGCTTAACAAAACAAAGTCTGAAAGCTGATATTCATGGTCTTATACGCTTAGGTAACCCCAAGGAAATTAGAAATGTTACTGATGCCAAAGGATAACACTGCTCAATACCAAGTGGACACAGAACAGGACACACATTAAACGGGAAATTCTAAAGCAATGATATAATTATTTGTGAAACAGACTTTGAATACAAGTAGAAGTTTTAGTAGAGGGCTTACCTATTTCATGCAAGGTATCATAAACCATACAAATAGTGTCATATTGTATCACAGCTTATGACATAATGATTTTAAAAAGTGATTTCTACCCTCTGTTTGTAACACTTTTCAGGATTCAGGTCTTCTTTATAGAAAAGCAGGAAACAGATGCTGCATTACCATACTATTCCTATCTTTCCAAAAGCTTCAGGATGCAATGCATTATTTAAACAGGTCATTACGTCAAATTTTAAATAAATCTGCAACTGCCTTTGGAAGATTTTGTTTACAGTTTAGATGTTAAAATTTAAATTAGCTGCAAGCCTCTAAGGAAAATATATCCACAGATTAGTAGAGAACTATTTCCAAGGCATTTGCTAAGAGAGTATATAGGGAGCCCTGCTATGCCATACTTTTGTAGTTTTGCAGATCACTGTTAATAGAGACTTTGAACAACGTCTGCCAGCAAGACCAAGTTATTAATTTTCTGAGTATTCTTTTTCACTGGAGTAGTCATGCTATTATCTTAGAGCAGGATCCATTTTGTAGCTACTGGTAGCTATTAGCCATCAATGCTGGTTATTGGATTTTCACAAGAATCAAAACAGTGCAGAAAAAGTGTTTGGAAGAGGGCAGGCATGAGGATTACTCACTTAGAAACCCTGCAAAATCTATGAACATCACATAATGCCATGTCTTTGTACTTGTGCCTACAGAAAAAAAGACAACCTCCTTTTCTAACAAATGTTCTTTCCAGAAAAGAGATTACTGAACCAAACTGGATGCAGAATAACCTCAGAAAAATTCTACTGCAAGAGTCTTCAAGAGCTGTTGCAGATGTGAGTGGAAGACAGAATGATCAAACAAGAAAAAAACAAAAATAAAAGCTCAGCCAAGAGTCTCTATGCTACCACAGAGACTTGCCCAAAGTTCAATTCAAAATCTATGAAACAAGAGGCCACAGTGTGGACTCCAACTGTAAGAAATACACCAGTTATTTCAAGTTTATTGTTAAAGAAAGAACTTAAGAAAGTAAGGTAATTGCTGTGGTTTTATTCTGTGTTGATTAGAAAGACTTTGTAGGACTCTAATCTCGAGAACACTGCCCACATAATATCTCCGCAGAACTTTAAAACTTGTCATGTCTTTCTCATGCTGCTAGCACATAGTACTTCTACATTAATGTAGCTTAAATAGAGAATCCAACTTAGGAAATTATTTTACTTATTTGAAAACTTAGAGTGAATTGCATAACGTATTTTAAAACCTTCCACTTACTTGCATGAACATGTTTCTCTTCCAGTTTTAACATGACAGATACTTAATACTTTTCTTCAAGTACCTAGCTGTCAAACTGATTCATTTTATAATTTTAATTTTTCTTGAGAAGGCTTAGCAAGCAAGCAAAAACAAAAACACCCCTGTAGCCTCACAGAAGAAAGAGTTTAGACATGCCAGCTCCTAGAAAGTATGCACATAAATCAACAAATAGAATAGTTATACAGTTCATGAATAGTCAATCATTGTATAGCCATTGTATGCAGTATATAAATAGTTAATGATGGTATAAATGACTTTATTTGCACAATTTAAAATTGCTTTGTCTTTGTGATGGCTTGGTAAGGATTTAAAAATGGAATGTTTCAGAAATGAAGTATATCAACCTATAATTCTTGCTTTAAGAGAAAAAGGGGTGGGGAAAAAAGCCATGGTCTCCCTGTACAGTAAGAGAACAGCAAAGGGGAACAATTAATACCTCAGACTGCAAACATGGCAAAAGTAGTGACGTTTTGGAGAGACGGGAAATAACTTTGCAGAAATCAAGTTAGGCAACAATGAAGAAAAATCACAATTTATAAAAACTCTGCCTCCCCTATGTCTTGATTTTTCTTATAATCCGTAATTTGATTTTTTGTTATCCTGTAATTTTTTGTTTATTTTACAATAAAGTTAAAACCCTCCAAACAAATAAAAATTAAAAACAAACAAACAAAACCCCAAAACATAAAAAAAACCCCAACAGTAGGGAAGGTATCATTATTCTGGTTTCTCATCACCATCAGTGGTGTTCACGGGGCCATCATGCTCCCTTTAATTCAAGAACTTCCACTTCCCTGAGGCATGCATGGATAGTGCAGTAGGATCTGTGACCCCCAACTACATTGCTTAAAAATACTTTTGAAAATATTCCTGAGGGAAAAGCAAGCCAATGACCTTTTCCATTCTTTGGTCAGCAACTTGATATATTAATGCAAATTATTATTCTGTTGGAAAACAAGACTGACTTGCATTCTCTTATTTTAGAATACTGTTTACAGAGGATGTTAATGATTTTCAGATTAAATACTTTGAGTTACTGGTACCTTTTCTTAGGAGGTGAGTCATTTTAACATAACTCACTGGAAAGGAAATAAACCACTGATTATTTTTATGAAATAACGAAATGAAATTATGATAATGGCAAAGGGAGTCTGTTCAAAGAGATAGCAGTTACAGTGCATCCAGCTTCTGTAAAGAAGAAAAGGCCTTGAACAGCAATCCTGCTTTTCAGAACGTACCTTGCAAAATTCTGTAAAATAATATTTTTTCACCAAATTATAATGAATCAGTTTTCAGTCTCAAAATTGTTCCTTATAATACTTTTAGTACATCTTCGTGATTCAAGCCATTGTCTTTACGAAGCATCTACAGATCACCAAATATTTGCAGATTCTCACATAAAGATTTATATTCTCACATAAAGAGAAAGGCAAAAGGACATGTCCAATACAGTTTAATTTCCCTTTTAACATACCCATATTAAGAAAAATAAATGTACATATCACTGACAGACAAATCACTTTGATTCCACTTACCACTGGCTGGTTACAAAGGTAACGGCAAAGTTCTCCAATGTACTGGATGACAGTCACATTGTACCTTCTGCAGTCACTCCAAAACTGACTAGCTGAGAACTTCTTTTTTAACACACAGGTTGCCCCTTTATGGAAAGAGTAGAAAAGGAAATTAAGCAATTTCTCCGGACGCTTAGCTAAAAAAACAGAACATCTGAGGAACTAAGACAGCCTCAGTGAGAGGACTATGCATTATTTAAGCTGTTTTATTTGTGGATGTGTGCTCAAACCTGGTAGACAAAGAAGGGAAAGGAAACCAACCTCCTGGCTGAGAAAGTAAAGCCATAGATTAGAGCTTAAAAACAAGAAGGCAGCTTCTCATTGTTGGCGTAATAACATAATTTTAAGAGTTTAGCCTGAACTCTTTTGTTCAAGCATTTAACTGAAAATATCCAGAAAATTCAGGCTGATTAGCAAATCATTTGGATATTGCTGATGCCTGATTTCTCAAGAAAGTATTCATCAATGCAGGTTCAGACAGAATTAATTCATAATACAATGACCTTTGTCTTGCTCTGATGTGTACTTGACACGTAAGGAAACAGAAAATATTTGCCATGGAGTTCCAAAGAAATCTTTTATAGGAGAGTCATTGTGGACACATACACTGCCTCAGTAATGCATGTGTTTTAATGTCAGTGTCAAAACAGGACACAAATTAAATGGAAAAAAAAGTTATATGTCATTTAAAAATATATGGAAAAGCCATATGTTTACTATAAATTTGTCAATATTTTAAGTTCACCAAAATACATTTTTCTTCTATTCTAGTGTACACTAGTGTACACTTCTATTCTGTCTGTACACATGCCAATGCACCATACAAACTGACAAAATATTGCATATGACCTTAACTTCCTTTTTACCTAAATATAAAAGAAAGTAAAAACATTTGTGATGCAAATTACAATAACTAATTCTTCTCCACAACCAGATCCTGTGGAGATCCTTTGTTATAACAAAACTCTCCCTCTCCCCAAAATATGTAGCTATTCCAAAAAAGACTATTCATTTAATTTTAGCAAAGCATTAGTTTCCCTAGGGGTAGTGAACTGTGTTTTATACTATTTTATAGTAATTAATTCTCTACTAACAACAAAATCAAACAAGCCTTACCCAGTTCAATGCATCCACCAATGCCAAGAAGAGAAGCTGCACTGTGATAAAGAGGCAGAGTAATGTAAATTATGTCTTGCGCAGTAGCCCCAAAAGCCCACAGACCAGCAGCTCCTTTAAGAATTTGCAAATGACTAATGACTGCTGCCTTTGGAAGACCTGTAAGAAAAATGCAAAATAATGCATAAAGCTTCTCTTAAAAAGAACTTTTTTTTTTAATGTATAAAGTCTCTAAAATCATAAAAGAATCAATTCTTTCTTCTGTAACCACATAGTCAACCATCTTTTCAGAGGGCCATAAATAGACAAGTGGCTGTTTAATACAATATTACATGTTTTTTCCATATACATAAAGATTAGCCAGTTTGTAACCTCATCTCTTTGTTATTAAGTCTGATGTGACATCCATTCAAATAAGGGGAAACATGAAGAAACTCAGCGGTTTTCCTGCTATCAAATTATATAGAGCAAGAAGGGACAGAAACATTTACTCTACATATGGACTTCTTTTAACTTAAAGAGGCATCACACCAGATCTTGTTCAGGCCAGAGTCGTAGTGACTGTAAGGTAAATAACAAAGGTACAGGATCTACATGGAGTAGCTCACACAGCAGATGCTTACCTAGGAATCATACATTTACATCTTTCTATTTGTTTTAAAACTCTATGAAGACTATGAAGAATTGGGGAAAAAAAAAAAAGATAGTGAAGAGACCTTGACAGTTAGGTTCTTCTGAATGAGTTTCTTCAGGTTCAGCACAGCATTTCTGTTCAGCAACATGCAGACACACAAGCAAGGGCTTCTTGGGCTACAACTCTGGTAACCCATTAATTTGATTAGGGGACGTGATCTTGCATTATGTATTTTCTCAAACAGACACACGAAGTTCAGTCTGAGTCAGGCTGTTGATGAACAGTGAGAACTGTTCAATTTTTTAAAAAATGTAATGGTTCACAAAGTTTTCTCACCTATTCTAGCAAAGCTTTTGTTCATTTGAAGACTTGGCTAGAGCCGGAGGTGTAATCTGTGGAGTCTAGCTACACCTCAAGGCTACTCCAAAGCCCATCACACTAAAGAGAAAAGCCAATATGCCTATGTTGCTGATGAACTGCTTATAGCAACGAATTTTCTATAGTCTTGGGTTTTTAATTCTGCCTTAGAGAGACTGCTACAGACTGTGCAAAATATTCCTTTCTTTGAACTAAGTTTATCAGTCATTGGTTATCAAAACAAGTGAAAATGCCCAGTTACTCACAATTAGTTATTCCATACTCTTCAGACCAAAAAAATCTTATGGTTTTAGTTACATAAATAGAAATTCAATGTTAATTAATGTATTGCATATAAAGTTTCAAAAATATTTGAAATTCTACGTAACTGAAATTTGAGACTTCACACAGATACTCTGATTGCAGTTGCAAGAACATAATCATCCCACCTGGATAATTCTGTAATTTTTTTCGCTAATTTAAACTCCATACTCTTAACCAGCAAACTCAACCATATTTATCTTAGTAGTACTACCAAAAAACCCTCACCTCTTGACAGTATTTATAATTCCCTTTTTTTTTTATTGTAGGCTAATGTTATTCATCATTACAATGATAATGAATAAAATCATCCTTATTTCCTAATTCTTCCTGACAACCTGAAGCAAATAAATTTAATTATTATTTGTATGAAAGAACAAAGCCTCAAACTACAGATGCATTTTCAATCTTCATGTGACTAAAACTGTTGGGTTCAAACGAATGAGAATGCCAATCTGCTCATCTTAAAAACATCATGCTGCCTTTAATGTCAGTGATCAGGTTTTTTAAGTCTTAGCTTCTTAGCTGCTGGAGTACAATTCAGACATCTGTTTCTAAACTAAAAGGCTAGTAACTTAATCCTATTTTCTGTCTCTACAGTGACCTGCACAAAACATGACTTAATGAAAGAAAAACAAATGTCTATTTGCTTGTTTCAAGATTGCCTCTTAAAGTTCTAGGTAAAATCTTAAGAATTTTAGGTAGGCAGTGTTACATGATCACAAAATACTATCTATTATGATTGTAAATGGACCAAAAAAGCAATGTTTTATAAACACCTTAGCTGTAAAGTAATAAGAGGTAAAGCCTCTTGTAGTAATTGTACAATGTGTCTGGAGAAAGTAGAGAAACCCATAAAACACTGAATAGAAACAGTACTTACAAGAAATATGAATGTTTTTCTCTAATAATGCTTAGAGTTTCAGAAAAATCAAGTTTCTAGATGAAGGCTGAAGGAAAACATAGACTCTTTAGCAGACCAGTACCTGTTGTTCCTGAAGTAAATATGTATAAAACAGCTGACTTGAGGTTGTTGGCAGAGCATAGATTAACTGGAACAGGGTCTTCAGATGCAGCTTCTATTTTGTCTAAAAGGGTATGCACACCTGGAAACGCGGAGTCTTTGGCCATTATCCAGACACTAACATCTTTTTGAAGTTTAGGAAGAATTTCTTCCAGTGTCCCAAGCAAATCTTAAAAATTAACATGGAATAATGTTACTTACATTATGTCTTCACAAAACTAGACAATAAAGTGTTTTTCCTCAGAAATATTTACTTTCTATAATAGAAAGAGAAATGAAAGTCACCTTCACGGATATAAATGGACTCAATAAAATAACGATGAACTAGAACGAAAATTCACTGAAAACAGGATATAATGTGCTAAAAATACTGATGATTATCAGCCCACATAATCTAGTTGTCAACTAGTTCTCAAGACACACCAGTTCCTATTCCCCACATGATTTTAGGTAACACTTAGTCATTGCTAAGACCAGAATGAAGTGTGGTTAAGTTTCAACTTCAAATAAATCTTGAAGAAATCCCGTGAAGATGCAAGCCAAATATATACATAACTGATAATTACAGTACACACACGTTTCCTTGGATGCCTTCAACAGCCATCTCCCATTGAGAAGTTTGGTTTTTTTTTAAAAGCACAGAAGTGACTAATTTAAAAACAAACAGCAGTGTAACTAAAGTTTATTTTGTTGGCTTATCAGGAAAGAAACAATGATAGACGTTCCCAGACTAAATAAAAAGAGAAAATAAATATAGAGGCCAATCCCTAAATAATCCATTTCTATTCTGAAGCATTTTTACAATGTCACTTTCTCAGAAGACTGCACAGTCTTTAAAGTCCTAATCCAGGAAACATATCAAGAAAACGAGCAATATTGCGTTCAATATAAATCATTAACACTTAAGTGCTTTAATACATCTCAGTCTAAGTAACTAATGTTGCAAATATTTCTGCAGGTATAAATTTATTATCTCAGTTTTTATAGATGAATAAACAAACAAAGCTGACATGATTCACCGAGAACCTCAAAATGATTCACTGCCAGAGCCAGTTTTTGTTATCCTGATACCAACTCCAAACTCATTACACAAATATTAAATATGGATACCATTAATAGAATACATAAATTTTATGTCAAAACAATTGAAGATTTTTAATCTTTCAGAAAACTACTTTCCTAATGACAGGCTGATGTAGATATTTTAATTAATAACATAATAATCTGTATTGTTATTATAGATATATAGCCCACTATCATCAACTAAATATGTTTTACAAACCTGAAGCCTACAGAGTACAAGTTTTACATATTTTATGAACACTTAACAAATAGATCTGACGTAGTGTAACATAAAAATTTTTGTGTTCTACCCTCCTTGTACTGCAGAATGATTTCAGGAAGAAATCACCCAAATCATTTGAAAAATTTGAAAGATAGCCTCCAGTTTGAATCACTGGAGTACAGTCCCATTAAAAATTGTGAATAAAAAATAATGTTAAGAACATTAGCATTAACTGCAGGAAGCCTGATGTAGTGAATGTCAAGGCTGATTGGCATGTTAATTCTGCTTGCTGTTGTATAATAGAATTATGGTATTTTTTAGCAATAAATAGAAAACTACAACTGTACTATTTACTATTAATAAACCAAGTGAGATGGAATAACTATGTACATATTACCTTCTTATAAAAATTTTTGTCTTCCTATTATGCATACATGCCTCAAACATACTAAGTATAGCTTGTGTAGGTGCAAGTTAGACTGAGAATCTAGCAAAAGAAACAGAGGTGTTAGAAGTAGATGGAGTTCTATTTTTGTTCTCAAAACTAGTAAGAGAATAGAGCATTCTCTGTCGACCTTTATTAATGCACGGGCTCCATCTGCAATGCAAGTCTGTCAAAAAGAAGAGGAGTTGCCTCTTTCTTTTTCCCCCTTTTCTTGCATCAAAGGAAGAAAGATGGCAACTATTAATTTCAGCCCTACAGAGACAATTATTTAAGATTCAAGAATAACATGAGGACAGAGCTCCTTTTTAGTAGACTGAAATGTATTTACCCAAAATAGTTAAGATTAATCTTCAAATTAAACATACACACTGTTTATTGTTTGTCTAAACACTCACTCTTAAAACCAATGGCTCTGGAGTTGTTTACTACTATTGAACTACTAAATGATTACACAGCATAATTTTTCTTCTGTGCTCAGGAATCTAGTGCTTGGAAATATACAGTAACAGCTTGTACTTAAAATATTATCATGAAAGAAACTTTTCAGTAGATAGCAGAGAACAGCAGAAACAATAAATGATTTCCTGAATTAAAAAAAAAAAAAAAAAGGTAACTTAAAACAGCTGTGTTCAAAGTGCCAGAAACTGAAAGTTACTTCTGGAACACACAGGAGATGGGGTGTTTGAAGATGACTCTCAGTTGTACTAGCATATTTCCAAATAATAGTTCTAATGATAATCAACTAACATTTTGTTCCACAAACAAAAAACTTCTGTGCCAGACATTGTGTAGGGCTCCCTAGCCTTTACATATCATCTTTTCCACCTATAAGGAAGACACAGCCCTTTTGGAAGAACTATAATTTGATTATTTCTAGAGGTACCTTGTATGTGCACTTTATCATATAGAAAAGCAATTACAATAAAGCAACTCGGATATCTAAACTTGAAGTTTTTCTCAAGTATTTGTTTACTTTTTACACTACAAAAGTATATTCAGGTTTTGGAAGAAATGTCTGCTCATATAAAATTTGGCAAGTTCCATCTGTGTTGTTTACATAGCTTGCATACAAATGTTCACCATTTGCTAATTATTTGGCTCCTACTGGGAATATATATCTGGAATTGATCAGGATGGATATGCTTTTCCAGTTGTTTTTGTTTTTCTTCTCTTAAAGCATTATTCAATGAAAGTTTGTGAAACTGTTACTTTATACTTACATGAATACATAACTCAGTTACATCTTTTGAGAAAGAAAGGAAAATATGTTTTGAAGTACTGTCCTAGGCTTCCAGTTGCACAAAGGTTTTTTATGTTATTTTCTAGCAAAGAAATCATGCAGGCTGTTGGCAAGGACACAGTCCCACACTGATGAAAGGAATACATTAGATTATGAGATCAGCTTGTACTGAACAGAAAGTTACTCAGAAAGAAAACTCTATGAAACAGTTCTTACATAACTTTGATGTGTACCCTGGCTGATATGCTCAGGAAGTTATATCAAGTTCAAACTCTTCCCCACACTGTCTGGGCACAGAAAATAATTGTTACTTGTATTTGAACCCCCAAGTGACTCAGCATGGCTTCTCACAAAGTAATAATAGTGGAAAAGTCAGCTGTGGCTCAGGATCAGTGTTGGTATCTTGAAGCACCACTGAAGGCACTAAAGGTAATAAAACATAAACCACCTTGCAAATCACAGTTAGCTCTTTTTTCCAGTCAAAGACCATCAGGGATAAGACTCAGACTAAATAAGAGCAAGTGATCAAAGAGATGTGGTGTCTAACAGAGCAGGTAAGGGTTTCTTCCACAGGTCTATGGTTCTTCTATGGTTCCCTTGTCCTAAATGTTTAGGTCTAAACAGCTTTTGAATCCAAATGGGTAAGAAAATGTAGTTTCGATAGAATCCATTCTTTTTTTTCATTCAGTGACTAACACAAAAGATGATACTTCTACTTGTTTGTAACATCATATGACCTTAATTTACAAATACCAAAAAATACTTTGCTTACTCTCTTTCTCCGGAATGCTAGTCTATTTCAGAATACACTCAGCAGCAAAGTGTATTCTTTACTCAAGTTTAAAGGATCCTGGCCAGAAAAATGCTATACAGCTGGGAGATGTTCCTCTGTACAGAACTGCAAAATTACAGGATGGCTGTGAACAGAAAGGGCCTCTTAGAGGTCATCTCGGTCCGATCTCCCTGCTCAAGCAGAGCCACATAGAGCAGGCTGCCCACACGTGTCCATGTGGCATGTACACTCCCTTAATAGCCTTTGTTATCAGGACTGATGCAAAGCAATCTCAGAGAGTTTAGAAAGCAATCCTTTAACAGCTGAATCCTTGCATCAGAATTCATGATGGCAGTCTGGGATGTCCTACTCTGAACTGAACTCTTCCCAGTAGGAACACACTAGAAATACCCTGGAAAATAAATTCCATTTGTGCATTTCTTGTGGGTCACTAGACTGTAAGTGCTGTTTAATAGTATTGCTGTTGCACTGCAATAGATACCATGAAACAAAAGATGCAATGAAATCCCTTCTTCAGTCAACAGAAATATTCCCCAGAAAGCACATAGTGCCTTAAAGAGATGTCTTCATTTTAAGTAGTACCTTACCTCCTCTGCTTAACCAGCAGCTTTTAAACAACTAAGGGTGGCATAATCTGCTAACAAATGTAGTAAGGGCAAACACCTTTCAACAGAGAAGAGCACACACATTTCTCTTTTACAAGTTCCCCATTTACTTACAAGTTAGTTAACTACTATTTTATTAAAAACACAGTTTTAAACACCAACTTTTGATTCTTTTTCAAGAACCATTCCCCAAAATGGGAGCTGTGGGAGACAGTGTTTCTGGGAATGGAAGTGTGAGAAGGTTAAGTAACAAATTAAAGCAAGAGCTAAATACTTTGGGAACATAGCAGAAAAATGAGAGTAGTTAAAGTAAGAAACCCTCTCTCTAGCACAAAGCGAAATGGAATTACTGGAAAGGAACAGAAAGACTAAATATTTGCAAATCATAGAATCTGTATTTGCCTTTTAGCCAGAACCTGGTTGAGAAGACAAAAAATTTACTTGATTGCACTAAATGAACTAAAAGAACATTGTTGTTATAGGGGGAGAAAAATCAACCTTTTAGAGACAGCCATTTCATATAAGAAACCAGCAAGAGGAAGAAATCTTGAAGTTTTTATACCATATCTGAGGCTTAAAAAGAAAACATTCAATTGCTGAGTTCACAGAATATATTAAGTCGAAATCAACCCCACAAAAACTTAAATACTACTGGAACACTCTCATCTAAAGTTAGAAAAAGCAATCCAAGTATCACAAAATTGTCAGACCAGAAGAAAGTCTGATTCCAAGAGCTGAAGCAAAGACAAGATGATACTAATTGGATGGGGTTACCAAACCACAATGTCTGAAAAATATGCACGCACACAGCAAAAGCGAAGAGTAAAATACAGCACGAGTGTGATTTTACAAGAGGCAGTATGAAAAATGGAACAAGGTATGGAAGAAAATTCAACCATAAATGGTATCCAGCCTATTTGTATGGATATACCACATTTGTGAAAAATAAAAGCATTTTAGAAAATTAAGTACAAAAAAAAGCTTCAAGATGCAATCATCTTGCACAAAGGGAGGCTACATCACCATTCTGAGCAGGGAAGATTTAGATATAAATAATTATCTGTGGGAATTGTTTCAGATAGCAGCTGAAGGTGGAAGGTTCCCTTCAGCACAAGTGAAACTATAATATTAACTAAACATATGGTAAGGTATAACAGTGGGCCCTGTATACAGGTTCCTGTTCTAATGTGCTACCACAGACAAGATTTTCAAGAATTGGTCTTGCTGAGCACAGGCAGTGCTGCAGTCTATGAATAAGTCCATGAATAAAATCAAAAGTTATCTAAAATGCTGAAGACATAGTTTGCAATTATTACAAGAAAAAGAATTTCTAAGTCAATCTGTATTTCTTTGTGGAGGGTGAAAAACCTACATATTTTAAAAAGCATTTTTAAAAAAAACACTGCCGTTACATACTACTCTCTGATTATAAAACCCAACCTTAGTTGCCAAAGACCATGCCTGTCTATGGCAATGACAGACATTACACCACAAGTTGATTGGTTGTAATTCAAATATTTGGAAAAAAAAACTATACTATGGTCAAGCTATCCACACTCCTGTGAAAATGGTGCCACAATGGTGCACAACTCGTGTCTATTGATAAGCAAGAATCCCTTGAAACTCACACTAACACTAAATGAAAAGATGCTTAATAGACTTCTGACAATTATGTAACTGACTGTGTAGCCCCAGTGCAAAACATTGCTCCTCAACTTTTATAAAAATTAGGGGAAAATTACTATCTATAATAATTAGGTACAATATGTTTCTTTCAAGAAACCCTCACAGTCACTGGACTGTGTATAAATCTTCAGTTGCTAAATCTGGACTCCTTTGGAGAGGCTCCCATATGATGTGGTCAACGGCCAAGGACAAGCAACTTTAACTTCTTTCACAGATACAAACATAAAAGAGCCTCTAAGTCCTGAAGAAAAACATTGAGAAGGCTCATGGGACTGACAGACTTACAGCAAAGACTAAAAGCCATTAATAAAGAAGCCCAAAATGTAAAATACCAACTGAGAGTCTAATTCGTTGATATCTCTGTTGCATCATCTGTCTGCGAATAGCTCTTCTCCTGTAAGCAGAGGCAGACTCCCAGAACAACCTAGTTCAACACAGTTGCTCTTACCATTAGCTGCTGGTAGAAAACTAAGATTGGAGAAACACAGTTCCTGGCCCTGCTCTGCAAATGCTTTTTTCATTCATTAGTTAATCTCTCATTTAGATAAAAACTACTCTTAAATACAAGCTTTGATCCAAAGTTTTTCCCTTGCCACAGTCAATGAGCAGGAAGTTTCTGAACATTAATTCCCTTCCTCAATCCATGCACTCAAAAGTACATACTCATAAGAGGAGAGGCTAAACAAGATTTTTTTTAATTAAGTAAGAAGGCAAAATGGAAAGCTGTCAGTTCAGAAGCCTTGTTATAATGAATTTGCATTATATTTAAATTGGTTTCTGTTTCATTTGCTTAATTGCCAAGCACCTTAAACCAGCATATCATATATAATCAGAATGGCAAGATTTATATTTTAAAAATATGCAAGGGAAAAATCTTAAATTTATTTTTGAAAATACCAATTTTTAGCACCAGAGAACAGATGGAAGAAAATTGCATCATTTAGGTGTCACGGGTACAAAACCCCACAGCTTGTGTAACAGGAGTAAAGCATGAAGGTGTGCAACAGAAAAAAGACAAAGCAAACTTGAAACAATAATTTTAGAGGGGGGGGAGAACAGTAATATGCAGTATCTTGATATATTCTCCTCCAACCAAGTGTCAGGGCTCTGTGATCTTTGAGCATTGCAGGTTCACTTGCACTTGACCATAAATGCCATGGTAAGTTTACGGTTTGGATCTGTCTTCAGTTTATACAACTATCGAATTGAAGCCCAATTTGAATACACAATGCCCAGGATGCCTACAACAAGATTTAAATTCTTTTGAAGCAGTTAACAAAAATTAAATACTCTAGAAACTTACACCACACACACTACCTTCCCTACTTAAACACAGCAATTTCTTCTACAATCCAATACCAAGTTGGTTATTATGAAACAACCTCCTGTGCGCTCTACTCCCAAAACTTTATTCCTGGAAAACTCTCATATCTCTGTAACAGTTGAGCAGTAAAAGGTTGTACAGTCCAAGCTTAGACTTTGGGGTTTTGCAGTGTGTTTGATCAGTAGAGAGATGGGGAGATGGCACGAGAAAATAGAGTACATGACTTAAATAAGATTAAATTTGAGTATTTGAGAAGTAATGGGAAATTATTCTTAAAAGGTAATTTCAGTGTTTTCAGAGGCACTTTAAACTACTACTGAAGCAATTAAGCACTTGGAACAGGCTGTACTTAGATTTTGAAAACTCTTCTGCAATGCACATTTTTTAAGAAAAGACTAAATGGATGTTCACAAAGCATGCATACAATTGATTCTGCCTGAGAAGCTGAACCTTTAAAACATCTTGAAGCCCTCTCTAGCCTTGTGTTTCTTTCATTCGGTGAACACCTGGAAATCAGGTTTCCAATAAGGGATCTGAAGGGAGATGTGACATTAAAAGCTTTGGATGTAGGAATCAGAAGTATACCCTACCTGCTCCCACAACCAGTATCTTGGGCTCACAGCTACTGACACAGTGCAGGAGAGATCTGAAGCGGACATTGAAGTTGAGGAACGCCACCACACAGCCCAGCTTGGCCAGTCCGAACCACACGTGGATGAAGTCCGGCTCATTGCCCATCAGCAAGGCCACCGTGTCTCCCTTCTTCAGAGCCTCGTACTGTAGGAAAACCTGCGCTACCCTGTTACTCCTCCGGTCCACATCCCCGTAGGTGTGAACGGCCCCTTCGTAGATCAGGAAAGGTTTGTGGGGCTGCTTCTCTGCCAGCTTCACAAACTTGTCCAGGACGGTGACAACCCTCCCTTGCAGCCGGTACATCTCCATTCTCAGCCCATAGGTCAAAACTTTGAGCAGGTATCTCAGGTCGGCCCAGAAGTAAGGGAAGAGGAGTTTCTGGATGAAGTGCAATGAAAGAATCCCGACGGCAGCCCCCGGCACCCAGGAGGGCGGCACGGGGAGCGGATAAAGGTCGTCCCAGCCACGCATCTCCCCCAGCCGGGCCGCCGGGCACACGGCCGGGCAGGGCGCGGAGGCGAAGCCGGCACGGGCTGCGGCTCTTCCCGCCCTCTCCGCCTCCACAGCAGGACAGCCGCGCCAACACCGCTCGGGAGCGAGGCAGACAGCGAGCTCCGACGGCGCCCGCCTCAGCCCCTCACGGCACGGCACGCGCGGAGCCGCCGCCCCCTCAGCCCCGCCGCACCTGCGGGACGGCCCGGCGCGAGCGGGGCGGCTCTGCCTGCGCTCCCCTTGTCCCCCCGGCCCGGGACTCACGGACAGCGCCGCGCTGCTGCTGCTGCCGGCGAGGCGGCGGCCGCCGCTCCCTGAGCCGGTTGCATAAGGCGCGATCTCCCGCTCACCCCCGCCCCGCGGCCGCAGCCCCGGGTTGGCTCCCGGGGAAGGCGGTGGCGGCCGAGCGCAGGAAGCCTCGCCCCGGGCCGGGGCGGCGGCCCAGCGAGCTCCGGGCGCGGGCCTGGGGCGGGCGCGGGGCGGTGCCGGGGGCAGGTGGCTCCTGCCGGCCCGGCCCGCCCCGGCCAGTCGGGGGCTCGAGGGAGTGGAGGAGGGCAGACGCTGAAGGGATGGGTTGTACTCCCGACTTGCTCTAGGACTGCTTTTTTCTGTTTTACCTCTAAGATCGAGGCCTGATTAGGTTAAGAATGTACAGGCACAGGTCTGTGATATGAATGCTGACTGGACATGCATTGAAAACAAATTCAAGAAAATTAAATAGAGCTAGACTAGATTATGAGTGGATTTCATGGCTCTTTAAAGGCAATACTGTCAATAGGCTGATATAAAAAATATCAGTTTTTTATTGATACTGCAGTGTTCCTCACCTGGAACGTGCAGTGGATGTTCTGGCCTAGCTAGGTGTACATTTACAGGAAGACAGAAATTTTTTTCACCTGGTGAGAATCACTTCTTCCAGAAAGACATTCTGTGAGAATAGAACTCTAGCTTACTTTTCTTAGGTGGAGATAATGTAACAGATCGGTGTTTCAAATTTTTAAAAAATAAATAATAGCTAGATTAAATGCTGCCTTAACTTGTGCTTAACATACAAAAACTCACTGTAGTTATTTGATTGACCAGAGTTTGGCTGTTCACTGCTACATAAATGTGCATAGATAATGGATAATGGGAAAGGTGACGACTGCTAAGGAAGGTGTATGCTTATGCATTGATTTGAAGGAACACAGAGGGGGAAAGATACTGTTGTGTGCAAAGTTTGCTTTGAAGAAAGCAGTAGGCAGAAGGTGACGCAGGTCAGGTTAATGAAAAGCTCTGGGTGTGCGGATGAGAGTGAATGGAAAAATAATAGGTAATTGATAGATCACAAAAGTAAGATAAATATAGAATGGCCTGTGGATGAGAGGGATGTATTTTAAGTATACTGTGCTGTGAGCTCAAAATCAGTCAGGCAACATTGCATTTACTAAAGTGACTAATGACTAGTATGTCACCAAAGACATGTCACAAGAACAGAGAGGAAGAATTTTGTCATTTGGGTGTTTGTTATCAGTGCTGCTAATCCTCAAGAACTGAAATGATGAGACAGACCTTAACATAAAGACCCTGGTATTCTGAAATACATCCTTTCAAAGGAAAATGTGGGGTTTTGATCTCTGAATTATCACTGTTCCTGGTAATTATGTGCAGAAATTATATCAATTGTCCCTACTCAGTATCCAAGTTTCTTGTAATCATCAGCAATAATTTACTTCTTGTATCCCCTTGGAGGGAGCCAGGATAATTCTTTAATGTATGAGTTAATTTCCAGTAATTTTCTGGTCTGTTATAAAAATGGATAAGACAAGAAATGTCAATAGGCAATGAAAAACTCACATAACTCAGGTGAAGCCATACTGAAATTGGATTCAAACCTTGCCTGAATTCCTGTGGGATATTTGATTAATCTCTTACAATCTCCCCAAACTGGGTTATTTAGTCAATCTATATGTCTAACCTTACACCTTAAGGCCTTCTTAGACCCATTGACAGTTACACAAGCAACTATAGTTAAGACATGAGGATCTGCAGTTTCTATTCTATGCTAAGTGAAATGGTGAAAAATCAAACCCTTAAAAATTATCAGACACATTTGACTAATTTTTCTGAGTCAGATTCATCTCCTAGGTATCTGTGAGGCCGAGGAAAGTCTAGATGTGAGTGTTGGCTATAAGGGGAGCTTGGTCCAAAGAATACTGAGTGTGAATAAGGAAATCTAGAGTTGCTCATCTGATCGAATGTCACTAAGTAGGGATGATATGATTTGTTCATTTGAATATACTAACAAGGATCAACTGTAATGGCAGCATAAAAATGTAACTTCGGCACTGTCTGTACCTTGACTGTGCATCAGTTGCCTGTGATTAGGGATCCAGTGCCATTCTAGATTCCTTGGCAATAAATGCACCTGCCTGACCCTTAGGTGCTTTGTGCAGCCGGTGCTGAACCTTTGAGTCACAGTTGTCAGTTCCAAGTGGCCTTTATATGCCACAGTTCAGATCTAGCACATAAAGTTAGGAGGTGGGTTAGGAATTAGTTAAATTCACCTTCAATATTTCTGTTCTCTACAGTTTCAGTTCTTAATCCAATGGAAATATATGCACATTTGTTGGTTTGTTTTGTTTTTAATTCAACAGCATAGAATTTGAATGGCTAACAAAGAATTTTTTTCCTTGTTAACTAGTTAGTATCAGCAGTGAAGATGCAATTATCTGCCTGTGTGGGTTGTTGAGTGTAACATATGAACAGTTAAGAGAACATGAGTTGCCACGTGCATCGAATAAATTGTTGAGAAAAATAATTGTCTAGGAAAAAATATTATTATGAGATTAAAATTACTAACATAGCACATACATGCAAGTGGTACATTCATATTGTGAAGAAATCTTAATTAAAACTGTTACAAAGGTTAATTTAAAAAAAAACCTCTAGAAAGTTCTCACATTTTAAACGTAGTGGTATTTGTTTTAAAGTAAATAAAACCCCAGAAGTACAGCAAGAAATTACCTGTTCATCAGCTTCTTCTTAAATGTCATGAGCTGGAATCTAATTTACTTTTGGCATTATGTACGATGCATAAACTCATACCACAGACAAACCACTGAGCCCTGAATTATTTAGTACATTGTAATTATTCTGCCTAATTTCACTTCAACAGAAAACATTTTGATGCCTGAGAGTATGCTATGACCCAATAGTGAAATATAAAGGAGTTTAATTTTCTGCTGGTGGAACTCACATATGAGAAGTTTTTTGTTTTTTGTTTTTTTTTTTAATGTGGTTAGATAAAGCATTTTCCTGTAAAAAAATCTCAATATTGCTAGGAAATACACACTGATTACAGAAATGTTTCTGTAGCATAAAAAACCTGTTAGTTTTGGTGTTACTACTTTGACATATTATGCCTTTTAATATCCAGATAACACAACATGGTACTGTACATATATTTTTATTAACTCTGGACCTGGCTAATATGGGGATTTGCTTGGGCTGTTTTAGTGACATAAGTATCACTTTTTGGGGAGCTGGGAGAAAATGTTGTTTTGAATAAGATATTATAGATGTATGGAGTTTTTGGGTCCCTTCAAGGAAAATAATAGTATAAATTCTGAAATGTCAGCTATTTTCTGATTTTTTATTAAGGTAATTTTAAAGTGTGACCTTTTTTCATCTGGAATAGAAGTTTTGAAATTTACAGGAGAAAGAGATCAAATAGAAATTCCTAAAAGAAAAAATTGTCTATGACTTAAAAACAGAGTCCTGACTTTTCAGATTGTCAGAATGCTGTAATGTGGAAGAGGAAGAAAACAACATCATCTTCTGAATATTTTCTTGAAGATTGTGCACTACTATTGAATTCTTCCTTTTTTATATTTTTAAAAATAGCAATATATAACCTAGAGTTTTAAATAAAAAATAAAAATACCTTGAAAATGCAATTCTCAGCTCTTCAAATCACACTTTTCAATTCCATTCCCATTAAAGTAGAACAATACTATCAATGTAATTAAGAATGAAACACTGGAAATGTATTTCTTGCCTCTCATTTAGTTGCCATCTATAGGTAAAAGATACACAGCCTTCATTTCACTCACAGGTTCTTTTCTATCCCTTCCACATGATGGAGCTAGTGAAAGGTATCATCCCATACAGAGTATCATCAACAGGCCCTTGTGGAGTTCTCTGGAGACTCAGCATTCTGACACAAAATATGGTAGCAGATCACAGCAGAAGCATTACCAAGGGGCCAAACAGAATTGTCATCCAAAAGAGGCATATAATCTCTGGTAGATGAAATTTTATTAATAGAAAGCTTTATTATTCATGTAATAGATCATTAAAAACCTCTATATTTTTAATTTTACTTAGCTTTGAATAGGTTGTATGGGTAAATTTGTAGTTTTGCCTGAATTAATTAAAATGTGTTTGTACTAGGAGCCATATGCATTAGTATCCCAGTAAAATTTAGCCACAAGCTTCCAAAGAAGCATACTAAAATATGCAAATTTTCTCACTCCTAGAACAACTTTGTGGATGGCTGATGGAATGAGTTCAAAACAGTGAGTCGTTTGGTCCTCAAAAGATGGAGTTGGGGGTCAGTCCCACTGTTGTCCAGAAGTGATCTGAGTTAGGAATGGATAGCAACTTACCAGTTAATACTTTGAGACAAAAAAGAGGTGGAGGAATTTCACATTTTAGTCTGATTGTCCCAAACCAGTGGTTTTGATTTTACTAATTCCACACCTCTTACCTTGCTTATCTGGTATAGGACATGGCATTGACTGGTCAAAGGGATGCATAATTCACATAGCTCTTGAGGACAAGTAATCATTTGTACAGAAAGAGCAAACACACTTCTGAAATAAGAGCCAGATGAAGATTTGAATCTGAATATAAATCCTTTATAAAGGGTATTTTGATGCTGCCTCAGATGTAAAGTAAACAATAAGACTAAGTCTTGAAAGCATGAGGAGACCCCAGACAGGACATGAAATGAACAGAGAAGGAAACAGACTTTTTCTCATTTTCACATCCTTTAAATAGATATTTTGTTGACCACTAGTTTAGCTTGACTTGTGTTACGGATGATTTGAAAATACCTAAACATTTTTTGAAAGTTCCACACCTTAATTTCTCAGTTACTCTTATAATTGTTCTAGACTACCACTGCAGAGCATAGTATCCCAATCTGGTTTTCAAGAGATGTCAAATAACAAAAGTATACTTTTATACAATCTCATCTGGTTTAGAATAGGATAGCATGAAAGTCTATAAGAAATCTTTCAGTGACTGTCAGGGAAATTTTCTGGCATGTTGGCCTGTGTCAAAACAGCATAGAGCAGATGACGCATGAAAATCTTGAGCAAAACTTCAACAATGTGTAACTGTCTCTAAAAAAACATATATGAGCTAGATGCCTACCATTTCCAGTGTTTGCTTCTGGATTGTAGGTATGTGCTAGGGAGACCCATTTTAGCTTGAAACAATTTTTTTTTAAATCACATCTTTCAGATTAGGGTGTTTTCAGTAACTACCACTTGGTAGCACTCAGTCTTTTTATTACCATGCTGCATTTCTAGGTGAAAGGTCTGCTGTATTCATCTTTCAAAGGATTAGAACTAGGTGTCTGCCTGCTCTGCCTTCAGGCATGCATAAGATAGTTTTCAACTTGCCTCTGCTTTCCGAGCTTTCATGTTTTCAACACAGTTAAACCGTATGCCAGAGAACATCTGCCCCTTATTTGTGCTTCCATTGTTTTCTGCTTTGATTGCATTAGAAATTTTATCTGATGACCATGACGATAGTATTATCAATGCTAGCTGGTGTAACCATTCATTCCTGTGACGTCCTCTTACTAGAAGGACTTCCCTGTACCTGTACTACCATTTCTGATACTGTCTCGATGTTTTAGGAGCTTCTTTAAGGTCTTCTGTATGGAACAACATTTCCAGAAATATTTTACCATCTGGTGTAACTAGGCTATATGCTAAAATACTGACTTCTTTAAATTCAGTAGCAAAAACTTTCACTCATTTTCTTAGCTTTCTTCTCATATGTTCCTTTTCTGTGGTATGGAAATGAGGAGGGAAAAGGACTCTCTTGAAAGCCCAAAAGCAACTTCCAACAGGAGAGGGAGAAAGCAATTTGAGGTACTTAAGAGTTACAGGTACTTCTGCTTCTCTGCACATTTCAGCATTACTGAACCCTGAAACCACAGTCATTCTGTGGTGTAAGAGACTCTTTGTAGAGCCTCGTCAATGTGATCTTGTATTAAGTGATCTTGTATTAAGTCCGCCGGATTGAGCTGGTGTGTTGTTGTGCTAATAACACAGCTAATAACACAGCTAATAACACAGCTAATAACAGTTTTGGGCACATTTTGCTTGCTTGAAGCAATGTTTGACATGCTCTCTGTGCTTCCCTTTTTTCCTGGCATTCCCCTTCCCCCTTCACAAGGCTGCTTACTTTGAGAGATGACAGAGAGGAAATACCCATTTCCTGTTCCTGTGGCTCTATTATACATAGTCAGTGTCACCAAGCAGCAGGGCTACTCAACAAGCTGGGGACAGGAGTGGTGCTGAGGATGCCCACAGGCAGTAGTGCCCTTGCTGACCAGAGAGCAGTCTGGCTGCACCTGAACATGCAGGGGTCTGGGGTACTTCAATACAGGGGCTTGACAGCAGTCCCAGACAAGGCATGATAATAGATCAGGTCCAGGATGGGAGATGAGGCCAGAGGTAGGACTAAAGAAAATGATACAACCATGTCTATCCACAGGGCAGGGCAACTCAGTTCAGGCAGGAGTGGCTGCCCAGCCCTGAGATAAGCAGACCCTTTGGAGCATTTGAATGGAGAGGAGAACATCCCAAGTGATTGTTGACCAGGGCCATTAGGGTGAATTTATGTCACTACCTGTTGATTCTCACAGCTTCTAAGAAGCTGGTGGAGCCTCATGTCTTTAGCAGTCTTCTGAAAAGTGTTTCTGAAAACAAACCCCTTTTATGTTCATTCAGGTAACTTGTCATTTGAACAGCAGATGAGATCTGTCATATACAATCACCTCGACTGATAAACCTCATGATGCTAATGGGGAACAAATGCAGGAAAAAAGTTAATTAGGAAAACATAAGATTACTCAATCAGATACTCCGATATCATTAATTTTACATTTATGTGATATAGTCACTAGTACACGCAAACAAAATATCTTTTGTATGTGTCATTTTATGGTGTTTGTAATATTGAAGCCATGAACATTTCAGACAAATTGGCCACTTTCTTAGTTTCTAACTGCCTGGGGTGTGTCTGTGTTATTAAGTGGTTATCTTAAAAATAAGGAGGTAAGTATGTAGGTATCTTCAAATACTAGTCTGGTAATAAAAGAAAAAAGAACGTGGTAACCACAAGGCAAGTATAGGCACTTTTAAAATCAGCATTATGTGAGTAAATAGCTATGCTTTTATTTCTAGAGCAGACGTTCTTGCCAGAAACTTCATCTGGATAGAGTTGAATAACTTTTTCTATCTATATGAATGATCTTGTTTCAAAATGTTTTTGTGCCAAGGTGTTGAAAAGGAAATTTTTAAGGATATGTCTGTGTGCAAGCACCATTTTTTTTATAAAGGACTAGCTGAAATCTACATTAGTAGCCTGTGTTGTATATAATAGTCCATAAACCACCTAATAATAATTGGCCTACTGGCTATTTGCAGATTCATAGTCCTGCCTTAATAGTGTTAATAGACCACCTGCAGCAGGAGTGCTAGTGGTCAGTGAGGTATTAATAAAGGTCAAGGTAACCCCATTTTGTCTTCTCTCCACTAGAATACTGTTTGCTCAGGTAGCGCTGTGTTGACAGTATTGAAAATGGCTTTAACATAAAGTAGTGAGCTCTACTCTCCACGGAAAGCAAAAGGAATTCTGGAAGATTTCACCAGATCAGCTGATCATGGAACGATGTACAAAAATGACCAGCCAAAATGGTCTCACTGGCATAATTTGTTTGTTAGTATGTCTTCCTGCATTTCCATCTGTCTGCAAACCATGATAACTGAAAAATAACAGCCTGGGGAAATGAGCTTACAAGTTGCTTTTGCAATTGCTACAGAATGCCAAGGCAGGAAAGTTTTTGCCTGATTAGCTTGTGTAATAATCAAAGCAGACAATTGCCTAGCTGGAGCAAGAAAAAACACCAACTGCAGAAGAGTTTCACATTTATGATAGCAGTGACTACAGCAGTCTGCCTAGACAGCACAGGCTCAGGTGCGGGTAATAAGTCTCTTCTATCATGCATTCTTTTCTGTAGGTAGCTCAAAGACCCCTCACCTATTAAAATAGCAGGAGTTGGGGGAGTTTAAACCTTTTTTTTTTCAGAAGTCTTCTGACAATAGGGGCTAGAAAGAATGAAGATAAACAAGGGGGAAGGGGCAGTAGGAAGGATAGAGAGGCCGATGACATGCTGCACATCTCTTCCCCTTTCCTGTGCCTTGTCTCTCAGCATTGTGTTGCTTTCCAGAGGTTGGGAATACACTCCTTGCACTGTGAGAAGTCAAGGAAGAGCAGTGCGGTAAGGGGAGAACAACATGCCACAGCTACGCCATAAGCCCTGATAGTTATTCCAACTTTCAAACTGATTATTTGTTTTCCTGAAGACAAAGTTCAGAAGTCTTTACTATGCCTATACACTCCAGAAATAAATATTTGTTTGTATCAATTCTTCCGAAGGGCTTTAGAGCCTTATTATTAATTTTGGACTCTTATCTTGGAAAGTGAAAAAGGTTGTGTCTGGAAGTTACTGAAAATCCTTTTCTAAAGGAGTTTTGAGGGTACTCACAATTTGGTTACTCCGTCTTTCTTTGTGTTTATTTAATAACAAAACTATTCAATTTGTGTGCTTTGCAAATACCCTATTCGTAAACTAGTAGTTCATGAAGTATTCTGAGAAAGGTTTCCATAGTAATTTTTAGTAAAAATTCAAGAATCATCTCATTGAAGTTTCAAAAACAGAAAAATTATGTGTGAGGTATCTCTAAATATAATCCAGGTAAAGGATGAGCCATTTAACTCGCTTCTCTATTAAGGGTTCCGCAATGTACAGTTCACTTACTTTTAAATTGTTTTTCAACACAGAGCAAAGCAATTTTTTTTAAGAATTGTCAGTTGAAATTTCTAAATACTGCTGCATGTGTAGAAGAGCCATTTGACAGGTCTGGTAGAAGATAATATAAAGACTTACTACTAGATAAAATAATTTTCCCTTCCTACTCCCAGCAGGCGGAGTCCAAATGGTCATTTACTGTCTCTAACACTCAGCAGCAGAACCCACATATTGCCATCCCTTTGATGGTTCTCACAAACCTCAGTGTAAGGCTGTGTGAGAATCTCTGTCTCTGAAAGCCCTTAACCTCTTTGTCACACCTCTTTGCTCTTTTTTCTGAAAAATATCTAAGGCTTCAAGGAAAATTATAAAATGATTAGGGAGTTTTGTAATGGAAGTGGTACTTGTGTTAAGATTATCTAACTCTATTCATTTTTATTGTGTCCCCACATATTTAAAATTTTTGGCTCACTGTGCTGAGATTCCTGGTTTATTCGTATTGTTATTGGTGTTTTTCCTCATTATTATTTTCTTGTTTCCCTGATCTTCCTAGTGAGGTAAGTGGATCCATTCTATGCTTTTGCTTTCTTTATGTCCCAAGGTAAAAGCACTGACATTTTTGCTCAGGGATTCCCTATATTGTAGTCTTCATAAAATGCATATTGTATTGCTCATATTTATGTGGCACTGTAGCTGTCCACATAACAGGAAGTAAAAGGTATGCAGGAAAATAAGCTTCTGCATAGAGCAAGAGTTTTATATAATCTGTTTTGTGCAATAACAGTAATTTTTGACAATGTGGGAAGTTTTGTACTCTTAATTCTTGCAATTCTGTTTATAATTTCAAGTCAGAAGTGTAGGATATTATGTGTTTTAAAGTAAGAAGCAGCCTAGGCTGGAGATTGTTTTAGAACATAATCTACATTTCTTCAGCACTTTTATTTCAAGAGATACAACTGCCCCCATATGCAGAAAAGAGTGAGCTCTAAGACACAGAAAACACCAAAGACAGAGCCGTTTTCTGCTATTAAATGGGCCCATAACTTCATATGGCAATTGCTATTATTATAAGGGTCAAGACAAAAATTGAAATAAATTCTTTGGAAGAATTTCTAAACTTCATGACATTGTTGCTTTCATAAAATGTTTTGGGGAAATTTTTAAATTTCTATGTGGAGGATAAATAAACATGACAATATACCTGTGTACTAAAAAAGTAATAAGAGCCATGTTGCTATCAGATTTCTGGTATTTAAAAGGCTATGCATCACTTTATAAACACTTTGCTTTACTCATTATTCCACATTCCAGGGTGATCTAGTTTTAAAATAACTGTGTATGTGGTTATTTACAACACAGAATGCCAACATGCTTTAATTTAAATATATTCCTTCAAGGCTTTTGAAAGAAATCCTTGGTGAGTTACATAAAATTTGATAAAATTCCAGTAAATACTCCTAGCAAAAACAAAACTTAAGGAGGAACAACAAAAACACTAAAACAAGCATTATCCAAAATACACTCTAATATTTAAAATATCTGCATGTTTTTTGTTTTTGAAGTGTTAAGTCCACATACCAAGAAACATGGATCAGTTTAGAACTCACATTTACCTTTCTCTTTGACTTGAGGGGTTTCAGAATTTTGATATATCTGTAAGATCTCCAAAGGTAGTATAAATATGATTCTCAAATAGAAGCTTTAGTAAAGTAAAGAAATATCACACACTTTACTTCAAAAATTCTTTCTTTGTGTCTATTTGGCATTAGCCTATCTCCAATTAAGGAAAGATGATCCCTGTTCTTAAAATTTTTAAATCTGTGATTTGTACTATTTCAGTATGTTTAGGTACCTACACGTCAGAGTACTTGGACTGAAATTTCTCACCCCTATTCCTCTCTCCTGTGTGTGATGAACATTAATATATTTCCAGCAGCTTCCTTTGGTGTTGACTGGTGAAGTTTGATCATGATGCAAGTGGTAAAATGTGCCTTATTGTCGATCTTCAAAACAGCATATAGTTTTTTTTCTTAACAAGATGCAAAGGAACCTTTTAGGGTTTTTTCTAAATATAAATATATTTTTCTGCTTCTAAGATACATTTTTTTCTTAAAGCTTTTGAAACCACCTGTATTTGTGTTGCTTTTGACTTAAAATAGCACATTCTGCATAATACTCCAACAAGAAATCAACAGAATTCTCTCGTTTGATTTCTATAACTGTTCTTTTAATTAAAACCCTATTTGTAGAAAGCTTTGGAAGATTTCAAACTTCTTTTTCATGTGTAAAAATTTTATAGTTAATCTAGTCCAAGCAAAGGAAACAGAATAATAATTGTTTTTAGGCCTGAGGGAACACTGGCAGTGCCAGATAAAATTAGCAGTGCCACATAAAACCATTAGAATGTTTTGAAATCAGCATATAGAATGGGGATTAGAACGCCATGCAACCCTCCAGTTGTCCCTGAACTTTTATAACATTAGCTTGTTTTCTGGCAGCTTGTTTACCTGCCTGAGGCTTTGAGCTCCTGCACTGCCACTGGTTACAAACTTCTCAGGTTTCTGGGTGTGCAAGGTTTTCAGGTGCCTGCGCTGCTTAGCTGTCAACATTCCAGATATTTGTGGCTGGATATTAAGAAACTTCTACTTCAGTTTCTTCTGGAGGAATAAGTGGGAGGGCTGGTTTTTCTTTTAACGCCTTTCCTCCCTTATGTAATATTCTCTCCTTGAGCTGATCTCCCAGAGAACATTCTGAATATTTAACTTGCTTTTCAACTCAAAAAAGAACAGATTTATTCATAGGCAGTGATGGTTCATGCACAAGTTAAATCATGTCCAGGGAAAAGTAGAATAATGAATTTGTGGTGCAGCACATTGGCCCAAATACAAAGATTCTGTGGAGGCTGCAGGACTGTTTTGTGCATGACACCAGCTTGGGCAGGAACATTGATGGTAGGAAAGGTATTCAGCTGCTAAGTGGAACAGACTGCAGAACCTGATCAGCACTGAGGTGTTATACTGGAAAAAGTGACCAGTGGCAAGAACAAGCTCTAAATGTTGAAAGTACAAATTTAAAAAGTTTCTTGGGGAAAATGGCATGGCATGCCTTTGCCAAATAGTTTGCTTAAATTCAAATTGTGGCTATCTCTTTCTGTCCTTCTCACTGATGCATAAACTTAACACAAGGTGGCATTAAGCTGATAGACTGAATCACTTGTGGTATGTACAGACACTTATGTAAACACTGCTGTAGCTCATAGTTTAATGAAGTTACTCCTGAAGTTCTTTGCAGAGGTGATTCTCTGTGCTCCTGAAATGGCAAAATCATTCTTCTTCTTCAGATCTCAAAAAAGGAGTCAGCATTATTAGCAAATAAAAGTGCTGGTATCCTTGCACCTAAATGGCTTCCAGGCTTTGGATACAGAAATTAATGCCTTCCCTATTTATTGCTAAAATTGTTATTGTGAGAAGGAATTTTTTGTGTGTTTTATGCGATGTTTTTTCCTATCGCTAGATATGTTGTGGTCTGCATATGAAATATTCATTCCCTCAATTTCTTTAAGGGTCTTCTTTGATAGGGCACAGTTGTTTCACACCCACCTGTGACATGGGTTAATAAATGATATATTTTAAATCTTCTCAGTACTAAAAATTCTTATTATAATATTTGACATTGATTTCGGTAATGGTGATCTGACTCTGGTTTAAACACTAAGTTTCAACTATTGTAATTTGTTTAAGACTGTTGTACAGTCCCTGACAGATTTCCTTTATGAAAAGTAAGTTTCTTACGCAATACCATTTTCAAAATTGAATGCATATCTGCCTCCAAAACAAAAGCAAAGTTATCTATACAGGAATTTGGAATAACAAATAAAGAGATGTTACTGATATCGTTTTGAACTAGGTGTTTGCTGATACAAGAAAGAAATGATGCAAAAAAACCAGACAAGATGCCGAAGCCTGATATCATTACGGAAAGTACTGAAGGAGAAAGAAAAACACATGAAAGGAAGATTAACACTGGGAGGTACTGAAAGCTTTGAACTGTGAAGCAGATGAATGTGTATGGAAAAACACCCGACTCTGCCATCTGTTTCTATTCTTACCACAATAACCTTACATATCTTCAGTTTTGGCAGGTCACCTAGACCTTATTGATGCATACAGAGGAGATTACTTTTAGTCCTGAGATAAAATTCCTTCTGTTTTTGAACAAAAATGCAAAGGAAAGGGTGGGGAGAGGCCAAAAGAAGTCATCTGGTATGTCTTGATTTTAAAAGAAATTCAACACTAAATAAAGTATATCTGATACTTATTTCACCAACACATACAGCTTGTGAGAACAACACATGAAACCAATCCCTGTGCGCTGTGTGAAGGTACGTGGTTTCCCGTGAATGCTGATCATGGCTGAATGACTGCTTTTTTTGAAGTACAGTAAAATGTTCTCAAATAACTCCACAACAAGCTATACACTGGCTAGAAGCTTAGGGCCCATCTGAGATAAATTTTTTGAAACAAGTTCCAACAACATTTATTTCACAGCCTCCTCAGCAGTCTAAGGGTTCCCATTAGTGTATGAAAGTGTTTCACAATGCCCAGCTCTCTTTACCTTGAAAGTATTGTTTGGTTCACTGCTCAGGCATTGAGAGCTCTTCACCCAGAGATACTTCTATGCTGAAGCAGGCTCTGCTGTTCACAAAAGTATGTGTTCATTCTCTGCCTTTGCAGGCCCAGGGGAGAGTGAAGGGAGACCACTGTGAAAATGAAGTCCTTTTTGAGAACATTTACTTCACTGCTGTCTGTACATCTAATTTAGGTGCAACTCAAAGCACTCAGGTTTGAAAACTTTATCACTTGTAGGAAGAGACTGGCACTTTCAGAGGCAGCTGCCATGCTTAATTAGGTGGGTGGTATGTGCTATTGCTGCTAGAGGTAATTAAAATAACCTTTTCACATTTTTGGTTGTATCTTCATGGAGAATGCAAACATAGCTGAATTCCTCTCTGTTCTATGCTATTCTGGAAGCTCTTAGAGTTGCAGAAAGAACCAGGGTAACCTCAGGGGGTTTGTGTCTGGAGCTTTATGCAGCTTTATGCATCCTGCTGGAAAATAAACAGCCCTGGTTTGCACGTGTTGACTTTGGAAGTCATGTTCTTGGATTTGATCACTCTATCCAATGTTGCCTTCTCTTTACAAAGTTGCTGATTTGTTATTTTCCCATTGTGTAGGTAAAATTCCTTCCTTACTGCGTTTAGTTCCTTATATGTTTTGCATCTTATTGATTCTGTAGTTCATCAAGACATTTGTACTGGAAGCTGAAAAAGTACTGGTGCCTTAAAAAGCATGCTGGGCAGCTCCAGCATTGATGGAGAGGAATTTATTAGCTTATCTTTTGTTCCTTAAACCAGAAATCAAATTACAGTTTTGAACTAAGCTGTAAACAAAAGAGATGTAATTTCTTTTCTAAGGCATTTTAAAAACATTAAGGACAAACACTATTAGGTGGAGTGAGGTGGGATATAATTTGCTCTCCACATGTGCAAATGAATAAGCTACTGGCTTTTTACTGTGAAGCCAGAAGCAGAATTGTTGTCTTGTGTTCTTCTTTATTTTAACTTTTTCTGAAGATTGAATGTTGTGAAAGAACTGAGTACAGACAGGAAAAGGATGAGGAAGAACGGAGACAGTGTATTGTAATATATCTTCATAGTGAGAATAAAGCCAGATAAGTGACCAGACTTTTCTCTGGGCTTCTTGGAGCTCTCTAATATTATGCTTATTATTAGAAAATAATTATGTCCTGAGCTGCATTAGGAGGAGTGTTGCCAGCAGACCAAGGGAGGCTTTCCTTCCCCTTTTCTCAGCTCTGATGAGGCCACAGCTGTGGCCTGTAATGCTGTGTCCAGTTGTGAGCACATGGAGAGTGCTTTGGGTACTGGAGAGAGTTCAGACCAAGGTGAAGGCCTTTATGGGTCTTTATTTCCTATAGGAAAAAGCTGAATGAGCTGGGACTGTTTAGTCTGGAGAAGAAAAAGCTCAAGGGGAATCACGTCCCTGTGTACAAATACCCGAAGGAAGTATGTACAGAAGGTGGAGCTATGATATTATCGGCAGCCCGGTGACAAGAGGCAGTGGGCACACACTGAAACACAGGAGGCTCCTCCTGCACATTAACATGTTAATAATAACAATAACAACATCAGGAAAACGTTGGGGTTTTTTTTACCCGAGGGTGACCAAACACTGGTGCAGATTGCTCAGAGTGCTGTTGAGGGCATCTCCCTCTCTGGAGATAATCAAAAGCCACCTGAGTAGCTGGCTCTAGGTGTTTCTGCTGGAGTTGAGGGGTTGGATCAGAAGACATCCTGAGCTTTCCAAACTGAACCACTCTGTGATTAAAAATCAGGCTACTGCTGTTTTATAGAATTCTGTGCATGGAAGTACAAGTGTAGGCAGCCAGCAGGAGTAACGTTCAGAAATGCTACCACCTTGTGGTGCCTGAAATGACAGAGCATACAGTGCGCTGAAACTCAGCTCCTTACCCACACGGTCTGTAATTACATGTAGTGTCCAAACGCCTTCTGAAACAAGTTTTCAAAGTACTTTTGTGATCCCTTCGTGCTATCGTAGTAATCTTCTTCAGTTGATTAGGTTGGTTTTGTTTAATTAATTTGCAACAAGTAATTAGAAAAGCATCTGGATTATGCTCTTATTCATATGGTTTAGATAGTCCTGCAAGGAACAGGGCATTGGCCTTAATGATCCTTATGGGTCCCTTCCTACTTGAAATACTCTATGCTATGACTCTATGCTGTGATTCTATTCTATAATAAACGATCTATGTCTTAGTGGCATAGAAATGTTTTTTTTCTGAAACTAAAGAATATTTTGAATGGTTCTCTGACTCTCAGAAAGATCCTCAAAGCAGAGTAAAAAGATTCTTTGCTGTGAAGAGCTTATAACTCGTGCACCTTTTAGGGTCATATGATAACATGAATGTTAAACACGACTTGATATCTTTTATAATGCTTGGTAGGGTGCTTTTTTCAAAATGCTTTTTACAAAAAAAATTCTCGAGTTTGGGGTTCTTGATTAGAGTGTATAGAAAACTAAGCCAAAATCTTCTAGTATTACAGCTAAATGTGACCTATAGTTAATATAAAATTATTTTGTTGGCAGTTAATTTCACTTGATTTAATGTGCAGCATAGTTTACTGAAATCAGTCTGCTATTTAGGTGCAATATTTATTATTTAAGTGCATTATTATACCTACAAAAATGTGTTCTATTAGAAGCTTTTTCTGTAGCTTTATAAACAAAAAAATTATGTTTGTTTTTTTTGTTTTGGTTTTGGTTTTGGTTTTGGTTTTTTGTGTTTGGTTTGGTTTTTTTGGGGGGGTTTTTGGTTTTTGGGTTTTTTCCAACGACTTTCACCTGTAGACTTTGAAGTATTTTTCTGGAGATTAGTAAATTTATATGGATTATGTAACAGATATTATTGTTTTTTTTAAATCACACTCCAAGCTCAGAAATCTCGTATCCCATGGGAGATGTCAACGTGGCCTAGGTGAAGGTAGTTATTGTTATTATCAGTTACTGTGATTCAGTGACAGCACAGACTGAAAACCAAGAGAAAGTACACCTCATGCTCGGGAAATAGCTAATCACACACCTCTGCAAAATTGGGTCTAAATGGGGCAAGAACAAGCTTAATACAATACCTATTTTAGATGCCCAGAAAATAAATCATGTGAATTCAGGGAAATACACAGTGGAATACACAACAGACAGGTCTTCCCTCACACGTGTGGAGTTGTTTAATTTTTAAATGTAATCAGAGGTGTGCTAATGTTATATACTCTGCTTCTTCCTGCAATATTTTATAGCACCTTATAACATGTCCTAGGTGTCCACCTCCAGAAAAAGCTGGAACTTACAGTCATTTCAGTCCAGTTTTCATGAAAACCCTACTTCAGCAATATAGCAACTGTTAAGTAAAGGAAGAAATTATGTGCGAAAGGTGATGAATTTTTGCAAAGAGTTTATCTGTGTTAGTTCTGGAATAAGTTGTGGAAAATAATGACCACTAAATGCTACAACTGTATTTTGACATTGAATGTGTAGTTTCCAGAAAAATCTGATACTGAGCATCACATAAAGTATTGTAATTAAATATCACATCTATAATTAATAAACATTGAACTGCAGTCTATATGCAGTGCTTGTGCAGTATTTTGGTTATGTTTCAAACTGCCCATTTTGTATTTTACTAATGCCTATAACATTTTTAATCTAATAATTTATGCCGTTTAAAAGCAGAATCAGTATTATGCTCTAAAGGGGTAAAATGTTCAGCTAACTTAAGATACTGGTGGCCTAGGCAAAAATAATTCATATCAGTGAGAAATATAAAATAATGCTTTGTAAGCAATTGCTGTACAGCAGTTTTTCAAGTGCCAATTCATGAGCAAGTTGGTCTGCACACAAGTCAGTGTCTGACACCAGAAGTGGATATAAAATAATCTCATTTGAAATATGGTTTACTTTAAGGGAAATGTTCAAACCAGAATGTTCTCAGGCATTATTACCACTTTTACAGTGTTTTCAACATAGCAAACACTTTATTTTGTTCTCATGCTGGAACAGGCCACAGTTTAGCTGTTAGTTGTTTTTCTCTCTTGATCTGTAACATGCCTGATTTGCTCTTCACTTCACACTGCTACTCCCATTTCCACAATTCCCAGATCATTTAGGTTTTGGCTCCTGAGCTCAGTCTGCTATTAGGTTTGCCAGTTCATTCTCTCATTTGGCAAGGCTTGTGATACAAAGCACACTTAGACGACCCAGCCATTTCACCCAGACACTGAGCAGCTGCCAGACGGTAATAGCATTCCATCATTACCAAGAAAGACTGTTTCAAATTGAACAGCTAACATGAATTTTTCTACCTAAAAACTTGTAATAATAAGAACAAAAGCTCACTAAAAACCTACTAATTATTTTAAATTTATTATGAATACAGGTTGCTGAGGTTTTCCATTATTCCATGAAGTAACATCAGGCTTTTCAATGGAATATGGAATATTGGAAATATGGAAATACAAGTTTGGTGCAGAAAAAAAAGCAACAAAAAAACCCCTAACAAATTCCAAAACTCCTCAACATAACAGAGCAGAAGAAATGCAAAAATGAAATTACTTCCTGCATTCTCTTAGAAATCTCATCCTAATGTCTTTCTGCAAACAAAAAATTTAGTTATCCTAAATCAAGTGAAAAACTACTGTCTCGGAGCAGCAGAGAATGCGAGTTCTTTGCGTCATTGTCATTGGGCCTCTGCATTTCCTCTAGAGTTAAGCCAGAGGTTAAGAAAAATGACTTTCAGTGTGTCTGTTTTTCACAAATCCAGTTAACCACGGTGGCAAGTCATATTAGAAAGAGCCTACATATGGACTGCTGGAAACATTTCAAGACCAAATTCATCTTATATCCACTTCTGCATGAGATTTTAATATTTTTCTTTCTCTCTTTTTATTAGGATGATTTTTTTCTCAAGACATCTTTTTAAATATTTTCCCCCCAGGGCGACTTCATTTTTTGTCCACTCAGAAAGTTTTATTTTGATTTTTTAGAATTGATTTTACTCCCTTTAAAAGTAATTTACACATGTGTAAATATTCATTAATTCATACTGATAGAATGTATGGGGGTAAACTCCCTTCAGCTAGCACCCGGCGCTGTCTTTCGGACACGCCGATAAGCCCAGGGACCCGGGCATCTCCCGGCTATCGCTGCCGCAGGAAAGGGAATCGCTGTGCCCGGCGGCTCCCTGATGGCATCGCTCCGCCCCGCTCCAGGCGAGAGCGGCCAGTCCTCCTGCCCAGCGGGAATGCGGTTCCTGGGATAACGCTGCGGCAGAGGGCAAAAACCATTTCCCCTCTTTCTGCGGGCCCCTTCCCAGGACTTCAACCACACACACACACACACCCCCGTAGGAATGTCACCAAATCAGAACAAAATTCGGCCCAACGGAGGGGCCCGAATCCACCCTTAAAACTGATACTGGATCTACTCCGGAAATTTCAACAGGCGCCCGTAGGCTCCTGCCTGCTTCGAAGATCCCAGGTGGAGCGGGGACTGTCACAGCAGGGACCGCAGCCCCTTCGCAGCCGGCGGCTCCAGCGACCCGACAGGTGCCGCCCCTGGCTCCCTGCCCACCCCACACTCCCCCAGTCAGACCAGTTCCCCTCACCGGCTCGGCCGCAGGTTTGCCATAGCTCATTCCCAGACCTCCCGACACGAGAACAGCTCGAGCTGTTGCGCGCATTCCGATGCTGGTGTGGAGCCTGGGGTCTCTCTGCAGGTGCCCACCGGCTCCTGCAGAGCCTTGGGATGATCTCCCCCTCAAGCCCACACCGCAGGGCCCGTGCCCTTCGTCAGACGCGGAGCATCCCCCCATTCCCGGCTTGCTTCCCACCACCCCGGCACAGCCCGCGGCTCGCACGGCAGCCCGCACACCGAGCTACCTGCACCGGGCTGCTCGTCAGGACGGGCACGGCGGAAGGCTCTGCTTGCATGCCAACACACACATGACAAAAAGGGGATTTATTAAGCATCACAATGTAACCAGCTGTCTACTACAAGAATAGTAAGCAGACCCTTGTAACCAAACCACAGACTATTTTAATGCAACTCCTGTCTGTGTTGGCAGGCCAGGGCGACATCGCTGAAAATATATTAGAAATAAATCACAACAGCTCCATTCAAATAAAGCAAAGCAGTGTAAATATGAATTAATCAAGTATGAAGGGCCAACAAAGGCTGCCCTGAAGTCTCCACTTCCTCCTCATACAAATAAATTATTTGATAGAGATACCTTCTTCTTCCTTTCCCCTTAAAACTACATTAATTGGTTTTGCTTGGAGATATATGAGGGTTTTTTTAACTGAAAGCAGTTGGAAAGAGTCAGGAGAAGGGGAAGAAAACAGCCCTGTGGTCTGCACAGACAAGTGTGGGCACAGCCGCCCTCAGCTTGCTGTGTGTCTGTAAAGGATTCCGATGGCAAGCGCGGTCAGCGCCACCCGGGCGGGGCAGGGTCAGCCAGCACGGCTGGTCGCCGCTTTGTCGCGCACTGTTCCAGGAGCCGGGGGGCTGTGGCCGGCGGTGACGGAGCCGTGCGATGCGGTCAGCTGGCCCGAGGAGGGAGGGCGGTGCGGAGTGTGCTGGCACCGCTGGTCCGCAGCCCCCGCGGCAGGCTGGATATCCGCTGGGAAACACCAGAGGACAGCCTCGCCTCTGCCCCAGCGTCCTGCGGGGACAGCGCGCCCGTGTCCCCGCGGAGAGCCGCCTGCGGGCGGGGCACGCTGACCCCAGCGCCCCGCACGGGGACCTGCTCTCATCGGGCACGGGAATAGAAAGGCAGTGTAGAATCCAACAGTCCTGGGCTTTGTTTAGGGACTGCAGTCCGTCGGTAGGGTGGCCGTTTTTGTTTTTTTTTTTTTCTCTTATTTTAAATTGATCCTTGCGTTTTCAAGGTTTAGCCTTGTCTTCCCTGGCAGGGTATGTAGGACAGATGACAGGGAGTTTATGGATTCGACTTGTTGTGAATTGCACAGCTCCGTTGTGTGCATCAGTTTCTCGGGTTTCTATTGCAAGGATTGGCATTGCTTGCTATGTCTGCTTACACATTTTATTTACTGTATGTATTTATATATGAACATAAACTACATTTATGTACCTTTATGTACACTTAAGAAACCATGTGTTCTTTACTATGTGAGCAGGGGAGGGTGTTTGTGATGAGCCAGTCATAAGATGACATGACATTGTACTCTTTCTACAGAATAGATTTTTTTTAATGTTATGATTTTTTAATGTCTGTTTGGAAGAGATTCAGATTTCAGTCAAAAAGTGAGTTGGGGAAGATACTCCCAAAAGAAAGGTTTAGAATCATGACCACAAAGGCTAAGAAATAACCATGTGAGACTGTGGGACCAGGTTGTATGGTAACCAGAACCTGCACTTACAGATCCACTATCTACAATCCTTGTGCCATCACTGCCTGTCTTACCTGCCTGCTCAACGCAATGGGAAGTCAAATATAAAACTCTAAACCCAAAAATAACAAAAGTTTTAAAAGGAACAAATGTCAGTGAATCACTTGGTATGAAAAAGGTATGCATATATTTATACACCCCCAGTAAAAATACTTAACCTACAGAAGTCTTTGATTTTTTTTTTTTTGCATTAATTGAAAATGCACAGCTGTCAATTGATACCATTAAGTTCTCCATCTCCAAAATACACAGTAATACACTGACTGAGGTTTTTGTTATGTTAGTCCATTAGGAGGGATATTTGGCCAGCTGCATTGCTCAGTAGAGGTGCCACTGGACTGCCAGGAAACAAGTAATTGGAAATGAGACAGAAACAAAGAGCAGCAATGCCATCTCTGTTTGGCATAGAAGATGTGCGGCTGTTGGGGCTTTGGAAGGAGATAGGCTTTTTCATATTTTTTCAAAGGCAGTGAAAAGTCTTGTCACTGATAGCATCCACTACCAGGCACATCACCTCTGAAGATGCACTCACAGGGGAAACACTACTTTGCAACTACTTTGAAAGAGACACATTTCTGGTTTTGAAAATTTCTTTCCCAATTAAGGTCAAAATTACACATTGCAAAGAAGTGGTCCCTGGTCCCTCAACTGACCTCTCAGAGAACAAGGGATCTGAATCCATCCTCAACAGAAGCCACACTGGCTAACCAGGCTACTCCTGTAGTTTGACACAGTCCCCTACCCACAGCAGAAGCAGAACAACCCAGTTGTTTTGAATATATATCTCTATCTTCCCACCATTTTAACAGGAAAAAAGGAAGATGCTGGGAGCTCTCAATGACAGTGCTTCTCACAGCAAGCTGGAGAGACACAGTGATCCTGATCTGGGGCAGACGGGAAGGTGTGAACTTTAATAGTTGGTTGCGGTTTCTCTTCTGTTTGCTTCTAAAACCTGAGAATGCATCTCCCTTCTGGCAGGTTTTTGGGGTTAGGTGGTTCAGTAAAGCAGCTCCATATTATCAGTTTGGTATCCTGGGCTGGGCAGGTGGGAGATTTGGGCAGCTAGGCTCAGTCACAGCACCACAGCAATCAGGTTTCCTTGACTTGGGGTAGAAGCAGATGTGTAAATACCTCCAAGCAGAGCTCTGCTGCTTCGTAAAGCAAGGGACTGTTGCAATAACAAGGGATGATGAGCTCTCAGATTAGGTCGTTTTTGTCTTGCTTGAAAGAGAAAATTAATGAGAAAAAAAATTACAGCACCAGGCAAAGAATGTCTCAAAACTTCACTGCTTTTTATTGCCCATTTCCCAACCCAGCTCTGGACTGGAAAGCCCAGCCCTTGGCCGGGCACATCTCTGCTCCTCAGTGATTTCCCCGAGGGAGCGGATAGCAAGTAAGGGAAAGAGGAAATCACAGGGCACCAGCCATAGGAAAAAACAACCTACAAAACCGTAATGAATTAGATCCCTTCAAGACCGGACTCCACCAGTGAGGAAACAGAAGGGCCCATGCACACACCATCGTTACTGACCACAGAGACACAGAGCAGGAGGCGCGCTACGCCAGCGCCGCGCTACCCTGCGCTGCAGCAGCAGCAGCACCAGCGCACCGCCGGTCCGGGAGCACCGGCAGCTCCGGGAGCACCGGGAGCACCCGGCACGGAGCAGAGCCTGCGGTTGGACACTGCCCGGGATCCCGCTGCGTCCCCAGCCCCTGACCCGCACACCGCCAAGGGCCCCGGCTGCGCGCCAGCCGCGGGAGCGCGCTCCACAGCGCCGGGCTGCTCACCGCGAGCCAGGGATCGCACACCAGGAGCGGCGCGGCTTGCTCATTTCAGAGCTGCGCAAGCCTGCTGGCCTGAGAGAGATGGCGCGGGCCCTGCCCGACATGCCCTACATTATTGACAGGCAGAAAGTTCGCAGTCAGTGACTTCCCAAGTACAGCCCCGCTTTCACGATTAGTTCGGAAATTTCCATAGGTTAACATATCCCAGACAACTTCTACGCATGCTCACGGGAAGGGTCTTCAGCTGGCCAGGGTTTGCTTACAGGCGTGACTTTTAGTATTAAAATGAACATAGTTCAGGTTTAGGATACATGGTCCTTGAGTGCACTGCCAAGTTATCAATGTATACAACAGACATACATCAGCATCCTGATTTCCTGCATCCTCAAAGCTCGTTAGTTCCCGGATGTCCCGAACTAGGCGATGCTAGCCGCTCCCTGTTCCACGGATTAGGTCTCTTTTCTTGCCGAAAGTGTACGAAAACCTCACACCAAAGCACATCCTGACGTAAGGCAGTCTTGATCTATTCCACATTTTGCGACAGGGTGGCAGGTGCGCCCTGCCCGGAGCGGCGCGGGGTGGGATGCAGGGTCCCTCCCAGCCCTCCCTCGCCCAGGATGGCAATGCGCACCCGGAGCCGCGGGCCGGCAGCGGAGCGGGGCTGCGGGATCCAGTTCGGGGTGTCCCTTGGCGGGGAGCCTGTGCCCATACCCAGGCGGTCGTGTGGGATCACCACCGCTGCAGTCTCATGCCAGGCTGGGCTGTTCTGCTGTGTGATCCTTTGAGATCCCTTGAGGTCCCCTCCGACCCCAGCCATGCTGTGGCTGAGTATTGTGTACACGTGTTAACTTTGCTTTATCACAGAGCTCACTAATCCAAGTTCTAAAAAGAAAGTATTTTTTTTTTTTTTTTTAATAAAAGAAATTTCCAAGACCACAGTGTTGGAAGGAAATAGTAATTTCATCATGATGGCTTCTGACAGAGATACAGCCACAGAACAGTCACTGGGCTGGAGTGCAGCTTTACAGTTTTACAGCAGCTTTGAGCATGGTGCTGGTATTAAAATAGATCTCCAGGCTTGTGCCGTCTTTGGGACACCGCCCTGCTTTAAATTTTGTTCCCCTGGTTCTGGCTGTTCCTGTCGGGTGAGGTAAGTTTCAAAAGGACCCAGCTGATTAGAATTTGGCCTTTCATTTTTCTTAACTACTGTGAATTTAATTCTCGGCCCCACCCATGCAACTCCTGCCCTTCCCCCATCTCTGACAGAGGGAATTATTCAGAATACAGAATGTATCAATATAGGTAGGATAAACCCCTCTACGCCACTCCAGTAAAGCAGTCAAGGGAGTTCATGAGAGTTGCTGGAAAGAAGCAGAAGATCCATTATGTGAAAACAACGTAAATTGCTCAAGAGCCATCTCTCTGTGAAGATGAAGGCTGAGTTCTTCGAACAACATAATTTTGTCAGATTGTGAAGTTGCTCCTCTCATGCTAAAGTGCCTATTGGAATAAGCTTTGACCATGTCAAAAAGCAGTGAATAAGTACATTTTCCCAGCCACTGCCTATGAAGGCTTGGCCCAGAGCCACACAGTTCAAAAGTCACTTCATATTTTAAAACCAGATTTTGAGAAGCCCTGCAGCCAGCCAGGAGCAGAAAGAAGACAGGCAGAGTGAGGAGATAGACTGGGGAGGATCAGAGACAGCAGCAAGAGGAAGAGCAGGGAAAGGGAGCATTTTCGCATGGCATGAAAACAAGCACACCTGGGAAAAGTCTCTGCTGCTGCCTACTTTTCCAGTAGGGAGTGAGGGGGCCGGAGGTAAGCAGAGAGGAGGAAATCTGAGCTCTTGCCTCCAGGGAGAGATATGCTGGCATACTTCAGTGGAAAGACCAGTTACAGTGTGGAAGAGAAGGAGCATAATTAATGAGGTTTTCAAGGCTTTATGCACTTTGCTGGGCTGTACAGTCAGTTGCAGTCCCCCAGCTGTTGAAGCTTAAGGAATAATGTTCATCCAGCTTGCCGCCTGGACCTCCCCATTCATTACAAAAGGTTCCCAAATCAAACTGCAGGCAATGGCTTTTGTCCCCATGGCACACTGCTGCTAGTGCCGGAGGCACTGCTGCTGCCATGCCTGCCTGCATGTAGCAAGTGCTGGGGGTGGCGAGGTGCAGTGTGAAGGGCGAAAGGCTCCTTAAAGGCTTCTTAGCAAGAATTAGCTGCTGTCCTCTTAATGGGCTCAACACCTTCTAATCCTGCTTTTGCGCTGCAGACCTCCTCACCTGTGACGGGCATACACTCTGCACGCACTTCTGTCTGCCACAAAAGGCTTGCAGACTTTAAAAGGTGTGGTTCTATGAAGCCCCTGGCTTTTGGCAGAAAAGTGGCCCGGACTCCGGGCAGGTGGCTGCAAATGCCCAGCTGATGGCACTGTGTCTTCGTCAGTGTGCCTGTCTGGAGGAGCAGGGTGGGTGGCCTGCCTGTGATCAGTGCCTAGAAGGATTGCAGTAGCGCCAAACATAGTCCTTGACCTGTCACTTTTACCCTCTGGTGAACACTGAACAGGGCTGCTGGCATCTGAAAACTTTGCAGAGGAAGCTCTTGTGCACACGGAGACTGTAGCCTGGCACCACGGAGCTAGAGGCTGTGGCATGGACAGTGTGTGGAAAAAGTCACATCACCAGAGGTTTATGCCCGAAAGGAGACAGGGGAGTCTTGTAACTTTATTCAGGAACAAAGGGAGAGGCCACGGGGCTTTTCTTCATGGGGTCTCTCAAATTGTTGGAGGACACAGCCTCCTTTTTATTCTAATTTTCTGTCTGCATCCCCCTCTTCCTTTCCCCATTGGCTAAGGTACTTGGAAAGTACAGACTGCCCAACCTGCCTACTATATGTCCCCCTTAATTTTCACCCTGCTTTTTATTTATTAAATGATATTCATAGTTCTATTAAGTTTTTGTTCTTCTTCCCTAAGTTTAGGAATTTATCACGACCTTGGCTGAGCAGCAGTCCATGTCAATTAGTAACATTTTCTGGAACGGATAGTTTCTCCCATTACTTCCTTATCTACAGGTCCCTGGCCCTATCTACAAGGAGATTCACACAGTGTGTTTGTAAAGACACATCACCTTACTCCTTTCAACAGCAATCCTGGCTGTCCTTTTGGGAGCTCTAGGTGGTCTGAAAGCCTGAGGAGCAACTGGTGACAGCCCCACACCTTCCTCCCTAGGCCAGTCAGCTATGAGTACAGCAGAACACCATCAGCACTTTCTAGAAAAGAAAGAGATGCAGCCAGACACCTGTACCTGGTGTCTGCCTGCTCTCTGGGGCAGAATGAACCATGCTGGTGACTTCCCACACCCTGATCAGTGAAGAAGCTCCACAACGTGCTCCTCTAGAAGGTGCAGCTGTTGCCAGAGATCTGCAGTGGAAATCAGACTGTTGCAGTGCTCAAGAAAGCATTTTTGCCCAGTGTACACCTGCCTTCATGGGAACAGGGGATGGCTGCTATTGCAATTTGGACATTTCTGGCTTGAAAACCTGCCATTTGCTGACCTGCTAGTCAAATGGGTAGCTTGCTGATCACTGACAGCATTTATAATCAATAGCATTTTTTTACTGAACCATCCTGGGGGCATGTCCTCTTTTGTAGTAGTGGCAGTTTTGCTCAGGCAAATAGGGTTTTACCAAAGCTGTTGGGGACATTTGAAGTACTTTGTAAAAGATTTGAAGAGAAGAGAGAAGGCAGACTGATGGAGGTGGCAAATTTGCAAGCACTTTTGCTGGCTTTGCTGTGACCTGCATTGTCTCAGGGGTTCTGCCACATCCCCACAAGCACCTGCTGGGTATCAGCAGCAGCCATTGCTGCTGCAGGCACCTCTGCCCCTGAGCTCCGCAGCCGTCACCCACCTGGGGATGCCAAGGGTCTGCACAGACAAGGACACCATGTGATGGCTGCAGGGGCACACTGGCCATTAGAAGAGCCTACATGTTTGTTGGTCTGTGTGCCCAGGGTCGTGGGGGTGTGTCACCCACCAGCTGTGGCCACTCGGGGGACAGGTGGGTAACAACACATGGCACTGTGCTCTGCTAATGCCACTAACTGAAGGAGATTTTAATTAAAAAATGCCATGTGTTGAAAACACTAGTCACTTTAGGGAGCTCTTGGTTTTCATTTGAAAAGTGCAGTGAAATCCTGCGGAAACCACCGTGAGTCTCCCTGTGTTACTGGAGGTGGTGTGCAGTGCCTAACTTCTTTCTGGTTTCTCAGACTGAGCACTTAAAATAAATCATAGTGTTTAAATTATAAGTGGACCCAAGACAAAAGACATTCTAAAACAAACCTTTTAGTTTTCTTTAGATCTGAATCTATCTATCTATTCTCTGAGTGAAATATAGACAGATTGTATTTATGGATTTGTTGCCTGTGCCAATGAGGGACCCTGCAACTAGCAATTCCACTTAAATGCTACTTGAAGAATGAACTAAAGCACACCATGCATAAATCCTTTGGATCCCTGTTCAAATCATTTTAGGGTGACATGGTTAAAAATACCTGATTGTGGATATCTGCTCTCCACTCTGCTTGTAGTGCAATTAAGTGGGAGGGAAAGCCAAGTGCAGTTGAAATTCCACCATAATATTTTATATTGGAGTTAGACCCCTGGTTTACCAAACACTACACAGGGACCCACCCACACAGAGAGAGGAACCGTAGAACAGACATGCAAGGAGGTAGCAACACATCCATGTCTTGTTGCTAGCATTTAGGTACAAAGAGGGGGTCAAAGTTTAAAATAGCAGCAGCACTACCTGTCTATTGACTGATCCTTAAAAGGCAGGACAGAGGTTGGAAGCTGTTGTCCATGTGCCTACCTTCCCTGAAGTTACTTGGGCAAGCCAGAGCTGCATAATGTACATGCTTCCATTTTCTTTCCTTAAGGATGTTTAAACCTTGAGACAGACAAATCTGTCATCTAGCTTGAAAAAGAACAGAGAGAGAGAGGGGGAAAAAAGAGGAACTTTGTCACAGATGGCGGAAGCAAGAGTCACAGCGTACCCATGACTGTGTGACAACTCAGGTTCCAGGTGAGCTGGAAGAGAAGTGTCATGGAGACAAGGTCTGGGTGGAGGAGAGGTGTAGATTATAAAGGGAACTCAAGGCTGGAGCCAAGGGCTTGTTCTTGGAAAATCACAGAGAACAGCAGAGAACTGGATGGAGGCACAGGTGGGTGATGTTTGAGTGAGTGGAGAGAAGGGCTGTAAGGTAAACAGGTAGATGGGAAATGGTTGAGCATGTGGACAGCAGAAGCACAGGGTGAGTTTTATGTGTGGCACAAAGATCAACTGTCTATTCAAAGAAATGAAAAAAACAGGACTGCAGTGATTGATGTGAGGTAAAGGTTATTCAGGGAATGTGATCCTCAAGGACAAAAAGAGAGTTATAAAAGGGTTGAAAGTCACATTTCTGCACTTCTGTGAAGGCAGTGTTGCATATATTTGTGTGACCACTTCAGGGAGCAGTAATGGATGAAGGATTTGACCCTTCTCAGATCTTGCAGTGAATTCTGGCTGCACAGCAAAAGAAGATTCACAGCGGGAAAAAAACCACAGCAGTTTTTGGGCTTGATGAGCCATAACTCTCCTTAAGCACAAGAAGCTGGGGAGCACGAAAAAGTGTTCTAATCCTGTCCTACACTTACTGTAACTGCAACTCAGAGGCAGCAGATCGCCTTTGCCCCAAATGCTAATTTTCTGCTACTCCCCAGAGAGCAATAACCTCTGGTGCATCACCCTGGGTTGCAGTCTGATAAACCAGCACGAGGAGACAAGGACAAGAGCTGGGGGAGGTCAGATGCTGTCAGTGCCTTGTGCACCATCTCCTGACTCTGGGCTGGGCCAGTCGGGAGCTGAGCTTCTCATCTGTTCACACTTCTGGCCGCACTCATAGGCTGGCTGTATCCAGTACAGAAATCATGCCAGGTGTGTGCACTAGAGGCTGTGGTGGGGACAAATGCTGACACAAGTCAGCCCTGCCCTGGAGGAGGAGGGACGTGGGGGCACACAGGGTTGACATCTGTCACAAGGTCATCAAGCTGGCAATAGTCCTTTAGGTGAGAGGCTGGCAAAGCTCCCAGCAATCCTGGCACAGTGGGGAGCCCACCCTCAGGGCAGGCTCAGAAGGCAGAGGGGGGACTGAGAGAACAGGTCTCAGGAAGGGTCACTGGAAACCACAACCACCCAGCTGCAGCCCCACATCTTGTCTCAGAACAAGGCATGCTAGAGCTGGAGCTGGCCCAAGAGGTGCCTTTGAAGACTGGAGACTTCATTGTCCTGGGATTACTTTTGTGGTGAAAGATTTCATGTCATGGACTTTAAGGAGATGAACTGCCCTTTGCTAGTTTGTTAAAAACCGAGATTAGATTTAAAAGAAAGAAGTTTTGTTCTCACAGGAGAAACTAGAGGCGAAAAAATTGTTGCAATTTCCTTTCAGAGAGCTGCCCTCAGTCTCCAGTTGGGACCGTGAGAGAGAGCAGCATTGCTGGGGAACTTCCAAACCCAGGGAGTTCGGTGCATCCATGTATGCTGTGGGAAGCAGTTGTACATTGTCGGGGCATTAAGGGGCATTAAATTACATTCCCGAAGGAGCTCTGAGCTGCTGGTGAAATCTGGCAGCCCAAGCTACCTCCATTTTCTAGGAGCTCACTCAAACAGTCGAGCACAGCTGGTTTGGTTTCCTGATCTTCAAGAGAACAGGCCCAGTGCCCCACAGGAATAAATACAGCTCAACGCACCCTGAGTTGAGCCGAGTGGAGTTATTTATGGAGGATATAGCAGAGCCAACGTGCTGCTGAACAGCCGTGGTGTTTCTCCCAGCTGAGGTCTGTGAGGGAAGCTGTGGGCAGCCTAAAACCTTCACAGCTGGCATGTGTAACCATGCCCTTCTGGTTCTGCTTGGGGGAAGGGAACATGGAAAATTTTCTCATCAGCACGGGTCTGAGCAGAGAAATTGCTCCTGCTGACAGCCCCCAGTGAAAATCACTTGCTGACTTCTTTCTAATGTTGCTTAATAGAATGCACAATGAGTTTTAGTGAATATGCATTTCCTGTGATGCTATTTTGGTGTCAAAATTACTCTATCAGCAGCCCGTTTAAAATGGGGTTATGGTGGAGCACCGATCTTATTAGCTAATTGTGCTTGCTAGTCTGTGGCTCTGTATTTCACAGCCACATTACAATGGCTGGCTGATGGGCTCTGCAGCCAGGATACTTTTAATTCCCCCTGGATTTCATTATTGTGACTGCAAAGGAAGGAACAGAATAGCAGATGAAGCTGTTGCTGTTTAGGCTTATGATGCTGCCTGTGCCTTGTGCTGAGCTGTGCCCTTAGGCTGAACGAGTTGGCAGGACTCATCTGGAAGAGTGAAAACAAAAATTTTGTATTTGTCTAGGTTTTGTGATACAAAAAAATTAACCCTTTGACTCAGGAGCAGCTGCTCTTTTTTTCCCAAATAGTAGACTACTTCAGTGTGAAGTGCTAATAATTTTTAATAGCTTCCACCTACAGAAGCACACAGTAGGTGTATCTGGACATATGTGACATACTCAGTACCCCTTGCCTGATGTGTTACTACTATCACACCAAGGTGTCCTGGCCTGCAGCACTGCATCATTTCTTACCAGACCTTCTTAACTATCAGAACAGGCAGCAGGGACAGCTTTTCCCCCCTGCAAAAATAAGATACCGAAGCGAGGGTCTCTCTAAAATATCCATCTGCTGCAAATCCAGAGATACTCAGACAGGAGAGGCTGATTTGTCTTCATGACTTTTCCAAACACCTCCATGCAAATGCTTAATTTTAGCCAACGCAACTTAGGGTTTTTTTAATTTTCAGCAGCAGTCATGTTCATTACAGCAGCTGTAATTGCTAAAGGCGAGTATAAATTCTCACCCTGCAAAGAAACACTCCACTGCCATCCCTCTAGTTAGCATGGAACAGATAATGCTCTTGGATCCCCTCTGAGCTTTCCAGCAGCCTACTTCTGAGGAGGGTCCCTGAGTTCTGGCACCTCATTTCTGCTTAGTGCCCTCTCCATATTGCCTTTTCCATTGCCTTTTTCCTACTTACTGCTTTTCTAGCCAGATCTCTCCAGAAAGATTAGCTGAAAGACATTGGCAGGACCTCAGTGGGGGTCGGGAGAGATACATGGTACAAATACAAGGCTTCTCCAGAGAAGCCTGGACACCAAACAAGGCTTTGCGGTTGCTGGCACTTACCCCAATCAATATCCTGCCTCTGGCTTGGCAGATATCAGTCCATTCCTTCCTTCTTCCCACATCCTTCACCATGTTGTGGCTGGAGCCCTTCTGGAGCCCAACCACAGTCTGTGGCTACATATCAAATGTTTAGCTTACTTCAAACAAGAGTTGTTTTGCCCCCATGGCTCAAAACCTCAGGTGCTTTTTACTTGCCTTGTTATGTGCTATTCTTAAAGTTCAGATGGTGATTATGGAAAGGTGGGGGGCCCTGGCCCACAAACACAATGAAGTGAAACAAATTCAGACTTGTGTATAGTTCTCCTACACTCTTCATTCAAGATTTGATTCCTTATTATTTCTTTAAGAAGTCTAATAGCTTTTCAAGCTGTGCATCTTCTAGGAAATTCAGACCTGCAAACACTTATGCTGTTTTTTGGGGGGGAGCAAATTATATTTTTATAAAGCTGCCAAGCTTCATCTTCATCATAAACAGCATGAATCTGACATGGTCTTCTGGCAGGCTGGTCTCCTGCTGCAATGCAATACAGACCCTTCTGAGGTTTTCTTGTCCTTGTGTTGTCCCATAATGCACATATCCAACACCACAGCTTTCAAAAGCAAGCTGTGACGCTCCTTGCCTGGAGGCAGTAGGGCTTCTGTGCCCGTAAGAACTCCTCCACAGTCCTCCTACCCAGCCTTTCAGAACAGGCAGTAAACTCATGCTTTGAAATCCCTTTACATCATTCAGCAATGTTCAACATTAGGTACTAAAGTTAGGATTGTTGTTGTCACTAGGGTAGTGCAATTTTGAGAGATTTGAAAGAGACCCAGCATGCCTTCCCTACAAGTGGATTTTTTCTTCTTGCAAAAAGCAGGCACAGTGAACTACCAAGACCCACTAAAGGGCTGGAAGGGATTTTCTATTGGAAGATTGAGTTTTCAGATATTTTAACTATCAGAAGAGGAATGTGTCTGAGGTGTTCATGTCTATATCATTTCTCTTGCACAGGGCGCAACTTCCACCCAATTCATTGCCTCTTGCAGCTGCAGAGAGGCATTTTTGGATCCCAATTTCACATATAGCCTTACCTGCCCCTATATCCTTCATCTGTCCTCCTGCAGTATCTTGAGTGCTGACTGAGCTTTAATGTACTCAGCCTTTATGCCATCCCCATCTTTGAGGAAAGGGAGGCACAGAGACAGCAAGTAATGAGTCCCAGGCTACAGAGGAGGTCTGTGGTGGAGCAGCAGTGTGGTGGCCCCTGGGTGGCCCCAGGCAGGTGTCCAAATCTTTGAGCCATCCCTCTCTTACCTGGCAGCAAAGATGGGGGGGACGTGGCAGGCCCTGCAATCAAGAGAAGTGGCCAGACCACCCTGCTTCACCTGGCATTGCCAAGGCCTATCAAGTGTTTTTTGTCCAGGGTTTGTATTCAGGTCTTCAAATTTAAAACTAGAATACAAGTAAGAGCTATCAGAAAAGGAAATAAAACAGGGGACATCTTACCACTATTCCTCGGACTGTGGCAGATTTTTATTTTTTTTTTTTTCGTAGGGCACAGGGTTCAGGCCTGCGATTTCTTCTTAGAGGACTGCAGTGTGAAATACCTGCTCACCCATTTATTTGTCTCCCACTTGATTACTGTCAGCTGAGGTAGTGAAATACAACAATTCAGTAGTTTCTGTCATAGGCTTTATTTCTAGCTTTGACTGCTCTGGCATGGGTCTCAGAAAATCTGCTATGGTGCTGGATTTTCTTTCACTTTATTTTTAGTGTATCTAAGATAAACAAGAATAAGCACTAGATGAAGATTATGGCAGTAGGTGTCAGAAAAACAGCCTTTTTAGATTTTCTGCATGCGGGAGTGTAAGCTCCATCTATTTCACACATTCATAATTTAAATAGTAATTAGAAATTCTAAATAATCTCTCCCTGGGTACTAGCTAATCTTCATTAAACATCTAAATACCAGTGACTAAAACTGGGTCAGCTCCTCAGTGGCCTGTGGTGGAGGGAAGGAGCCATGCCAGACTCCAGCAACAGAGGATCTGGTCTCCCTGGCTCAGAGAAGGAGCCCATTTGCTGCACACCAAATGCTGCATACTGGGGGCCCCATCCTCTACACATGGCAGGAGAGCTCCTTCAGCAGCCAAGGAGCTGTGCTGCGTTGCAAGCAAGGAGACTGGTCCTTCACCTCCAGTGGGACAGCCAGGGCTGCTCAGGGAGCAGTGATCTGAGGAGACATCTGCCTGTGCTGTTCTGCAATTGCCAATGCCAGGGACTGAGTCCCAAGGCTAAGTGGTAATGTACATGCCCACTGCATGCAGAATGTCTTGGCAGTGGGAACTGCTGTTTGGTTGAAGGAAAAATCCTACTTCTGCAGCTCCAATCCTCTGTCTCCAGGTCCTTGCTCCCAGTGGGAGAGCAGGGTTTTCTTCCACACTTCACCATAGTACCCTTAAGTTTTCCTTCCAAGTCCCATGTCCCATTCTGTTCTGCCTGCATATGCTTCTCTCAGTAGCCTTCTCCAGGCCATCTTTAGGCACTTCCTTCTTTTTCCTCCCTGGAAGTCATGAAACTCTTGTTTCAGAGCTGAGGGAATAAGCATTGATCTCTGCAGACAGTGCTTCAGTCCCTCACTACTAGTGAGGGTGAAGAAAGCCAAAGAGCTCCTGTTCTGCAGTTCTGACACAAGCAAAGGGATTTTACAACTTGTACGTTACATGCCTTGTGCCCCTAACAATTCTACTGATGAAGGATATCTCTGGAGCCTCTTTTGCTCCATACAGCTAAACCCATCAAGCCAAGAAGCTTCACTGTTAATAAACCATGAAATTGCCACTCCAAGCCAAGGGGACGTACCTTTAGAGGAGCTGCAGAACACTTGGGGTCCACAGCATGGGACCCTGCCTGTGTGCAGAGGTCCTGCCTGATGGGCTGTCCGTTCCTTTTCATTCTGATGTTATTGTCTGATTTGCCACAAGAGCACCAGTCTCTTTTTCAGAAGTAGCAGTAATTTCCAGATAAAGTAAACCATCTTATGTAAATGCAGTGCTGAAGTGGTTTGCAGTGAGGAGTAATAGAAGCAGAAGACATGGTTCAGCTTGGCTTATTAGTGCATTAGTGTATTAGTGTGAAAAAAGTGGCAGGAAAGAATGCAGAAATTTGCTGTGCCTATGGGATGGAGAGGAGAGGGAAAGGAATCTTTGTGACTGCATGTATCTCTGTTATTGCTTCTACTCACTATCTGTCTTTAGCCATCCAAACTTGCTGGAACAGCTCCGCAGGGTGGGCAGCATGTACAGGTCTTTGAAGAACAAGGAAATGGTGCCACAAGAGGCGCTGTGCTGGGATATGCAGTTTGCATGGCTCATAATGTGTAACAAGATTTCCTTCATGCCTCCCTACCCTTCATTGCCCCAGAGCTGTCCTGGTAAGGTAAAGCATATGTTATGAGCCAGTGTGCTCCAGATAGCCTTATGAGCCCAGAGAGTCCTGCTTCCTGGGTATGGGCAAGGACTCTTGGGAATGTGTGACCACAGCCCTGTCCACAATTAAGAGCTTTCCAAATGCTTCTGTGTGTGACTGACCCTCAGTTCGCCCTGTAGCCTCTCAGAGAGGCTGAGGAACATGGTGATGGGTGAAACTATTGGCCTAAAGGGGGTTTCCAACACACTGGAGAGAAGCTGAGGAGCCGATGTGAGAGGATCAGTGAGAGAGGATCACTGAGGATCAGTGAGGAGAAAGACAGCAAAAATATCCCATCTTTGCTCTACCAAAACCCATTCACTTGCTCATCTCAGGAAAACATTAGCATTAGAATGCTTTTCTTTGCACCAAGACAGTATGTCCAGTGTTACTGCAGCTACTCATCTAAAGAGCAGGCACAGAGCAAAGTAAAACTTCAGCACAAATTTGGGTGGGTTCTTTTTGCTTCTCAGGGGCATGAGGTTGTATTGCTAAGAAGAGCAGGGCTTAAGCATACTGCATGGAAGACACAGAAATTTCTTTCTTACTTAAAAGGAAAACTTTATTTTGATACATTAAAAAATCTATACATTTCTTAGACTAAAATACAGTTTTGCATCAGTATCCTGGCACAATGTCAGTTTACACAGAAAATCTAAGATTAGATCAGCACTGTTAATTTCTTTTCTCTTCCTGCATTCACAGCTTGCAGTATAAAACATTTTAAGTTCTCAAGACAACAATAAACAGTGTCACATTTACTTTTCCCATTTTCAAAGGAGGTGGCATTCCACTGGAAAAAGGAGCACTTGTTAGTTGATCTTGATTCACTGTAAATCACTAAGCCAGTCCAGGGGTTTGATTGCCCTGTTAGAAGTATGAGTGAAGGAGGATGAAAAATTCATTTCCAAATGAAGCTTTGATGGACTATGACAATGCAAGTACTGTCAAGCCTTTAAAATCTGTTCAGAAGATTTTCCTTTTTCCTTAGGGTAGTTTCTGTAATCAGCAACACAATCCATTATATAGAAATAATTATTTTCTGTAGATATAGGATTCCACCTTCATTTTGCTCTGAAGAGCTCCAGAGTAAAATAAAAGCAGGACACAAGAGATGTTGCTGTGACATGTCTGAATTGGAATGTGAATTTTCTTAACTACTGTGGAGATCCTGCAGAATATTTTCTATCTGCTCTCCACCTAACTTCTGGCATCTACTTTCTGGCCCACATTAGAAACAAAACCACCATTCTGTTTTCCCTCACTCCCCTAGGAGACACTATGAAATTGTTTGTGGCATTGTTTTTCAAATAAGAGATATTCTCCCACTATAGTCTGAGCAGTAGGGAGGGACCCAACTAATACTAATATGGAGCACATGTGGTATTTGAGAGTTAAAGACCATGATTTTAGTGGGAACTCGAGTCAGTGCACAACTTCTTTAGTGTTTCATAAGTAGTCTGCTTCCTAATTTCACCAAACCTTTCTGAAATAACTCTCTAGCTGCCCCTATTCCCACTCAAGCCAGAGAGGAGAGGTGGTACACCTGAGGAATGTTAGCCACCTATCCTGCCAGCATCTTCCATACATACTTAGGGAGGCCATAGCTGTATTTAACATTACTGAAATTAGGCTAGTTCTGTTAAAGTCAGCTGGTGCTTTTGCACTGAATTCTTGCAACTTTGCTTCTAAGGGGAGTTCCATGTTTCTACAGAAAAGTACCAAACGCTTATAACACAAAATTCTGCTCATCGCACTCATATATATGATGACTTGACCTCAGTGAGACAGGGGACTAGAATCTGATGGGCCTTTGCTGGTTTTCTGCTAGTTCCATTTTAACAGATGTCTGTCAAATGAATGCCAGATAGTTTAGCCTCCCAATGGGTATTTTCAGATTGATTCATGCTACCAATTGTCCCTAGAAATATTTTCATAATCCTAGTCTCTGAGGAGCTTTGGCTTGATTGTATCAGATTGCAAGACTCATCACAGCTCCATCCCAGATGAGAAATTTTGCCTTTTACACATGATCTACATCACAAGAGACAAGTTTCATCTTTTCTCATCTCTTAAAATATAAAAGAAAAAAATACCTTGAGAACAGTTTTTTGCTACAGAACACAAGAAATATAGATTTATTGGTCTCCATAACCTTGTTATGTGATGGAAATAACAGCAGAGATGAAATAGTTGGAAGAGCATTTGAAAATTAAATATTTAGAGTAAACTTCCATCATCCCAACAAAGAAGCTGAGTGTGAGAAATGCTTCAAATAAGCCTGTTGGGTTTTGTGTTGGGAAAGACAAGCGGTTTTTTGTTGTTTGGGGTTTTATTTTTCCACAGAGATGAAATGGGATTTCTGTGTTGATAATGTGACACAAGCTATTCAAGAAACAATGGGCTAGTGATATTTAGATTTAGTAAACACTATCTGCACAGGCCAAGCCATGATTTAAAAAACAGGAATGCTGTATCTACTTACAAATCTTAAGATTGTTTCTTAAAATGACTGTGCCGTATTCAATATAGCATGTAATATGCACTCTGAACTAAATGCTCACTAGATGGTGATGAGTATATGTCTGCTACATGCATTTTATTCTGACTCTATAACATACATTCATGGAATACATCATAACCACTCAGAGCAAACCACTAAAGTGCATGCCCTGAGGGCACATTAAGTATGTTGTCTCCAACACTGGCTGCTCAATTGCCAGAACACTGATACAGAAAGGGCTCATTTTTGCTTTATATCCCCATTATGTGCTGAAAGAGTAAGAGCTAACATCCCCTGCTCCCTTCATGAAAGGGAGCACTATGGAGCAGGCTGATTGCCTGCTGCAAAAAAAGCCCTTTCAGAAAGAAATAACCACCCTGAGAAGATGCTGTACAGAAATGCAAGGAGCAAGTCTTGGATTAACTATTGGGTAAGTGGACCTGTGTACTGGGTTAGGCTGGATGGAGTTAATTTTTTTTTCAGCAACCTGAAAGGTGCTGTGTTTTAGATCTCCAACTAAAACAGTGTTGATAACACAAAGCTTTACCTGTTGCTGAGCAGTGCTTGCACATGGTTTCTGTGCCTTCTCTGTTTCCCACTCTACCACCCCAGCAGTCGGTTGGGGTTGGGCAAAAGGATGAGAGGGCACGCAGCCAGGACGGCTGACCTGAACAGACTGAAGAAATATTCCACACCATATTACATCATCCTCAGCAATAAAACTGGGGTGTGGTTCCAAAGCAGCTGCTGCTTGGAGATTGGCTGGGCATTGGTCTGCTAGTGGTAGATGGTAAGTGATTGCCTTTGCTTTTTTTCCCCCTGTTCTTTACTTAATGAACTGCATTTATAGCAATGTTTTTGTCCTTTCACTGCTCTCTCCCATCCTGCTGCAGGGACTGAGCAAGCAACAGAGTAGCAGTGTATGTGACAGCCATGGCCAACCCACCACAACATCTGTAATTGTGTTTCCCACTGTTAGTCCTCCCTTCTAGGACACACTTTCTGAATGCAGAAAGTCCTTCAGTTACTGTGCCAAGACAAGGCCACATTTAGAAGCCCATCCTGGTTCTGGCAGCTGGGAGGTACTGGAAGGCTGAAGATGCAATTCTAAACTGGATATACTATGTTAAGCCTAGCTGTGGAGCAGCAATGAAACTGCAGAAGTGAGTGATTGCACCTCTAACCACAGCGATGGAGTAAAACTACAAAAAAAAAATCCTACCTCAGGACTTTAGCTCAGCACCTACCCCTGCCTCCCATTCAGTCCAGGTGACACCCTGAAATCATTGCCTCAGGAAGGTGAAAGGGAATGTGGTAAAATGAAGGGAAAAAGGGGAGCTGACACTCTGCCACTTGGCACTCCTTTACTCAGAGAGCAATATGGAAATGAGACCCAAAAGAACAACTGAAAAATATACTCCAGGGCTGGAAGAAGCAATAAAGATGACACAGTGCTGTTCAACTTCCAAATAAAACAGAGAGTAAAATAATGTGGAAAAAAATTTAACAATTTGAGGAATGGTATGCTCTTTCTCCTTTGAAACCTAGCTGGTCAGAGGCTATGATGCAGAAACCACTGCTGGGGAGCAGTAATCCCAGTGATTGTTTCTAAATGCAACTTGTCCAGCCTAAATCTCCAGTCTTTGAGCACTACACAATTCAATGGACTTTCTGAGGAGATGATTTCTGTTTCAGCTGTCTCATCTGCTCCTCCTGCATTGTTATTCTCAGTGCAGCATCGCTCTCTACATAGTCTAGGCCAGTTCCTACAAAGCAGTCCATACACTGGCTTTAATAACCAACAGTCAGAAAAAGTATTTAATCCATCACAGCTGGCAGACCCCAGCACCCTTACTGCCAAAATTTATATACGGGATTTACATGCCAAAATGTCCTCCCACTCCACTATCCCCACTACGACAGGAAAGCAAAGTCTAAATTTGTCCTGAAAAGTTGTCTCTTCAGAATTCTGCCTTCTGCTTATCTCTGTACACAAGACAGAGCTGGAAGAGGGCAGCTTGTAGTTTGGTTGCAAATGAACTTCAAAGGACATTCAAAAGCTTTAAAGGACCACTGGAAAGCCTGTGTGTTGATGGAATGCCTTTTTGGCAGGACTGAAAAGCTCTGCATGCTGGATATACACTCAAGAATGGTGCACACGTTTTTATTAGAAACTCTGTAATGATATAGATTTCTCACTTAAACATTACAACTACCAATAGAAAAGTGTTGCTTGTATCTTTTCAACACCATGTAAATAAACAGATTTTAAGACAGGATAAACTGCTATAAAAATGGTGCACAGTCAAGTCATACAAAAATACAAAATTTGTTACCAACTGTAGTCCTAGTTGCAATTACAGAGAAAAGTCCCTACTCAGAACTTCCAGTAAGCAAAGAACACAAACTTGTGGAACCATAGCAGAAATTTTTTACCAAAATGAGCAGAATACAAGGCTTCTTCGATTAAGCACCTCCAACAACCTCCAAACAAGATGAAAACTAGTTTCTCTGGAAGCAACTGGGTAGTAGGTAAGTCCTTTAGCCTTGAAAACCAGTTTCTAGGATTCATCTGAGCCAGTTTTAAAGTTTTGTTAAACCCCACTGATCTACAATGATACCACTGTGTATGGTGGATACCACTGTGTGGTGTTGAGTGCCACTTGTGTCTTAGACACCAGTACTGCAGAAATGTCTCTTCTCTGCAAAAGTAAGGCTGCTCCAGTGTTTCTTCTGGGCAAGCCTGACCTCTAACTTGCACTGAGAGGCCTCACCAGTGCTCCAGTTTGAATCCCTAGACTGAAGTTCTAGTCTAGTCAGCGCTTACACAGATGTGTAAGTCCCAACTTCCAGACTTAGAGAGCCCTCCTGATGCTAGTGGGGATTACATATATGGTTCACTTAAATGAGTGTGTAAGTGCTTCCAGGACTGGGTAATTTTTTCTCTTTGCCTTCCCAGTAGCTATTCTTTCTAAATGTATCTTTATTTTCATACCTTTCACATATTTTGGGGTCTGTGATATGAAAAGTGTTTATTGTTTTAATTGGCTTACAGAAAAAAAATGTAAAAAATTTAAGTTATCAAATGACTTCTGGAAGCAAAAGTGAAACATTTTACTATTGCCAAAAGATAAGAGCACTAGTTAGCTACATGACACTACATAATTTTTTGAACTTTCAGCAGCAATTTAAAAGTCTGATCATCTGAAAGGAAGCACAGAGAACTGTTTACTTGCTAAACCTTGATAACTCGAGTTGTGCGTGTCTTTACCTAGACACACCTCTCTACTCCATCACAAAGCTTGTGTAGAAAGGCTCTTATTCTTTCAAAAGATTTTCTTGAATGGAGTGATTGAACCATTGAGGCATCATTATTTGTAGACAGCTTGTATTTAGTGCAATAAGTTTAAAAATTCTGCTCTGAAATATTAGCTTTACAATAACAAAAATAGTTTTCTTAAAAAAATTGTAACAAAAGGAATATATAGCATAGACAGGTCATTCATTCTTAGCAAATACACTTAAGCATTTACCATTTCACTATGCTGAATAATTGAATATTAGCATTCATATCTGGTGAGCTTCCAGACAGAAAAGAAATTTATGTATCTAATAATAATAATAATAATAAAAAAGCATGTTCTCTTGTCATTATTTAATAACTTCAGATAACTATCCTGGCAGCTACACTTCCAAAGGAATGTTTCTCTGCCCTTTCAGGCTTTAGTCACCCACTACACTATATACAAATATGGATTAAACAACAGGCAAGGAATGATCCCTTCTACCTCCCAGAGCTCTCTCATTAGATGAAATGAAGCACACAGTACTTTTTTATGTACAGGAGTACAGTTCATTTCTCTTCCCATCCTCAGCATCTTTGTATCTAGTCATGAATTAATCATGAGTATGGCTAAGACTGAGCTTTAGCAATCTGTTATTTCAATTGTCCATATGAAGAATCCATACCCTTCAAAGGAACACTGCTGAAGTGTGAAGGAGGATACTGAACTCAATGGGAAGATAGAGGGCAACGGGTATGAGGGCTACGTAGGGTAAACAGGAAGTTAATTGCATATAAAAATTATCTGTCCCCATTTTGTAGGTTCTGTTTAATAGGAGATGCAAGGGCTCCCACACACCTAAATACCTGAGGAGTTGGTTATTGTGATATCCGATACTGGTAAACAAAACTGTGCCCTGCCAGGGCTGTAAAGTAAAATAACTGCTTACAAACACATTTGAACTGAATGAATTCTTGCTGAAACCACCTCTTGAAAAACTGAATTTGATGTTTTCTGTACATGTCACTCTCCCAATCTAATGCAAATTTAAAAGAAATTAAACAGGTAAAACTCTCAGCAGATTAGCAGTGTCATGGGAAATCTGTCTCTAAACCCAGTCATGATTTCAGATTATCTTTACAATGATACCTCCTCCAGATTTTAAAATATCAAGCAGATAAGAACCAACATTTCCATGACCATTAAAAATGAATAATTTAAGAAATGAAACAATGATAAAGCTGCTTGTAAAAGCCACCCGTATGAAAAGAGTACATGTTTCACAAAAATAATTGTTAAAAAAAGTTTTAAATCCCTGTTCCTTTTCTCTGATTTTGGCTGTTTATATTTTTATATATATATATATATATATGTGTATGTATATATGTATATATATACTGTTTTGGAATGTCAATGGGTTCCAATATGGCTGGCTAGTTTCAAGATGAACTTGCTCCAGAGGCCTAGAAAACAAAGTCATACAGTACAGTCTTAGACAAATGCCAAAGGACAAGGAGAAACTGAGTCAAAGGGGTCGCTGGAAGCCATAAAGAAAGAAGCGTGAAAAGGTGGGGTTTTTTGTTATGCCCTGATACAAGAATAGAACATCCTAAGTGTTCCTCATCTCTGCTATTAATACCTATTTTAAATACAACTGCACTTAGGGCATTTCACTGTAAGGAATAATTGTCATATCTAAGAAATATCAGCATTTCAAGGAAGCTGAGACAAAACAGTAAAGACTCTGTTTTTATAAGAAGAGAAAAAAATAATATTGATCTAATTTTCAGACATGCAATTTTGGGACTAGGGGCACTACTTTTACATAATAGACTTATGAATGATTCTATTCTAGTTATAACTGAGGCCCTCTATGAATACTTTGGGGAAAGGTATCAGAAATTTAACTGCTGGGTCCCCTCCTCATCAGGAAATGAGATTCTAGTATTTCAAAATCTAATCAACTGAAGCTGAATGCCCAAAAATGGAAAACCACAAGGCCCAAAGAGTTCCAAACAAGACAATCACATGAGCAGCAGAACTGGGAGTAATTCAGCAGGTGACTTCCATGTCCCAAGTGCTCAGCATCTTTCTCTAGCAGTCCTATGAGGATTTTCAGCCGGTACCAAGCTCAGGAGCCTAGAAAAAAATTCCTTCAAGACCACCCTTGACTTGCAAGTACTTGGTTTGCACTTTTACAAGGGGGTGGGGGTGAATAAAGTTTTTTAACATCCAAGCATTAGGTAGTCAACTACAAAAGTATAAGTAGCAGTCTGTGCCAGCTCTGACAATGGCATAAGTGGAAAACCACTTAAGGTAACCAATTATTTGAATTAGAGTTTAACATAAAATTTTGAACTGAAATTTTTGTGCATATGACTAGACAGTTTGCACACACAATTCTCAATCATTTTAATGGCATGTTTGCATCTATAGCATTTAGGTTGCTCTGAAAATCCCAACATTAGTGTCTGCTTGACCAGCTAGAATTACTCCCAGAAGAAAACAGTAAATGAGCATAGAATTAGTATTTTATATGTATAAACACAGAAGCATTTAGGCATAAGCAAATCTAGAAACTGGTATGCCATCATGAAATAGCAAAACACGCAAAGCTACATATCTATCCAGTCTATAGCAGGAACCCATTCCAGCTTAGTCAAAAAATGCTCATGCAACATGGCTTCACACACATTGTTGAAAAAAGAAATTCTTCTGTTAGCATACACTTATTTAGATTCCATTTGGTTAAAAAATTATCCCCATGGTACGGAAATGAGTAAGACCCCAAACACTTTGAAAATGTGATAATGAAAAAATATTCTATTTTACAAAGTCATAATGTAAGATGACAAATCATACCTTGCCCAGCCTGGCTTTCCATTATATGCTCTCTGTTCTCCACCTTCCAAACTTATCCTCCTATCTGTTATCTGCACCATGTATAGTGTTCCTTATTCCAGGCTACTCAGACATGCAATGCCTTCCTAACAGGCACACCATAAGTAAAACAGGCTGCAGAAGCATAAATGATGCATTGTTCACTGTCTGTGCATCTGACAGTGTGAGATGGAAAGAGCACACAAGAGACAAGCAACATAAGTAGTTGGCAATAAAACAAACAACTGGGAGAAATGTCATTTGAGCAGGTTGAAAGGAATCACTGTATCCAATTCCTTGGCACTGTGTAAGATAATTTGGTGAGGGCTTTAAATACCTGGTCTTACTTTGCAACAATGGATGCATTCAGTAGGGTTCTTCATTTCAGACTTTGGCAGTGAACGTAAGATGAGCAGAAATTGTTCATCTCAGGGCTGGGAACAGCCCAATGAATCTCAGAGCCATCTTATTTTTAGACTATTCAGCAATTGGGGCTGTCTGCGTATACCACATAGCATGCACCACTAATCCTAACGAAATGATACTGCATTTGTTTCATATGAGACAGTTCCTTTCATCTTACTTTTACAGGAGATGGTCTCAGCTGTGACAAAAACTCTGCCATCCAGGTGATAGGCAAGCTCACAAACAGAAAAAGCAGAACATCTTGAGTGATACAGAGAACAAAAACTTCTCCTGAAGAAGTGCAGTCGGTAAAGACAAAGAGGGAGAAGAAGTAAAAGTGAAACTCTTGGAGGATCGCCACCTCCTCATCTGCACCTACCATTGGTTTTAGCTCTCTGCCCTCAGCTCCACCTCCCCGGCCAGCTTCTTTCACAGATTTCCTACTATTCTCCACAAACTCCTGAAAAAAAGTAATGAAATGACAAATGCTTTCATAGAGCAGACTCCAAACATTAAATCTCAAGACAGAACTTCAAGATGTAACTACTCAAAATATCAAGACAATTTGCATCTCCCACTTATCTTGGTGAGACTTGACCACAATGTATCAAAAGAGCCTGCCAAATAGCCACAAACCTCTCCCCTACTTAATTCTGAAAGCCAGACAGGTGTGCTCTTACAACTTCGTGTGCTCTTACAACTTTCGCATTTACCATGCAATGCTCTCCTTTATGGGGAAAGAAGGTAAAAGGTTGGTTTAAAAAAAAAACTCCAAACCAAACAAAAAATAAACCACACCCAAACCACAACAACAAAAAACCCCAAACAAACCAGAATCCCATTTGTTGCTTTGTATCCTGTGAATTGTGCATAATGTTAGAATTCCATTAAACAGAAGGACTTGGAGATAATTACTTAAAAGGTCTGGCTGATTTCCCTAACTTTCCTCAATTGAACCTCATATTTTGCACCAAATCACAATCTCCTATTCATGAAGGTTAGAACAGGTGTTAATTCAATTTTAAGCACTTTTTTCTCCTAAAGGCAAGAATCCTGCAACAAATTTCAGTAAACTTTACCTGCTGGGGTTTTGTGATATTGACTGCTGACTAAAACCCTCAATGTGTTTACAGTTTATCAGTGCTTTCTTCTCAGAGAGCATGCTGCATTTTACTCTTATTCTTTGTTAAAAAGCAACTCATCAGCTGCTGGTTAATTTATTACATACTCTAAATTCTGTGGGGGTTTACAAAAAATGTAACACTAAATTCTTGGCATGGTTTTCCCACAATAATTTTAAAAAAATTATGATAAGAAGTCATGAGAATCTTCCTCAAGCCTACGAATGAGGGTACATTTTACAGCCATATTCCACAACTGCCACTTAAAAACACTGTCAAGAAATTTCCTACTCAACAACAAAGTGAAGGGCCTGAGAAGCAGAATTTTTACATCTTGGTTTCTAGTTAGAGTGAACAGAGAATAACATGAAACAAAAATGAACAAAATGAATTGGCCTTGCAAAAGGCCTTCACAAAGCATGTAGGCTCCACGACAGAACATAAAGTCTGGTGTTTCTATGTGTGACAAAGTCAAATTCTGGTTGATGTCTATATGAAAACTCCACTGTGGTCACTGTCTATGTGTGAGGTAGAATACCCTGATATTTTTTCTCTCACATCCAAAGAGAGGTCCTTCTTAAGAAACTACAAAACCCAAGGTTTCTCCCCTTATTTTGCTTCTTTCAATTCTGCACTGTGTCATTTACAAGACATGATACCCAAGAGTAACATACTGCAAGATGACTGCATTTAACAGCTAGCAAACAGAAGCCAATACCATGGGAAGGAATCATCGTTACTTATTTGATGCGAATCAGATGACACTGCTCAAGCCATGAAAAAGGTGGCAAGGCAAAAAAATTTAAAAAACCAACCAAAAATTCCCCAAACTGAACTCAGCTAGTGCTTTCATTCCACTGTCAAAATACCTGTTTTATGGAACCAGATCCTTAGACTTTGAGAGTAAGGGGAAACTTACCATGAGAACTTTATCCATGTAGAATTCCCTCCCAGGGCTCCCATCATTGTATTTTGTATCGATGGCAAAACATAAGAAAAGGACATCAACAACCATTTCATAAATGGAAAGGAAGCAGTGAGCAACCAGGAATGCAAAGAGGCAGACAATGATGAGTGGCAGCACCCAGATGGTGTAATCTCGTTGGTAATTCAGCAACATAATGCCGGCCAAACCTGTGCTGCAGACAATCAGGACCTGAAGAAGAAAATGGTAGACAACTCTAATGATAGAATCCTTTTGATATTTTTTGTTTGGTTTATTGTTTTAAGGCAATATGGTTCTTGGTCTGCCAGGGTTAGAACTAGAGGTTACAGACACTTGGTAACAAGATCTTTGCCTTCTGGACTCCTCATATCCCTGAGGATAAAACACATTTAATTCATTTTTCAGCAGATGGAAGTCAATTGTTACACATCCTTCAGCACAAAGAGTATTTTTCAAAGCAAATTACATTTATATTCTGCTGTCATAGTTCTAGTGTTATACAATATTCCTGTAAAAAAGAATTTTATCCTGTCAATTATATAAACCCACAACCTGATGCAATGCATCAACTAACACGCAGGTGGTTTTTTTTTTGTTTGGGGTGGAGGGAGAAGTTAGGACTTAGGAGAATGGTATGTTTTTCATTTTGCTAGTGGAAACAAATTCCAAGCTTGTCTAATATCTACCTCCACTTCATACAGGAGAAAGTAGATCAGAATTCACAGGAGGCACTTCATGTAATAGTCTCCACAGAACTACACCATGTGTGAGGCCCTAACAGATATTTCACTGGTTACCAGTCTGGTTTTTGCAAAAACAAAAGGACTAAATTGGTGTGGCCACAACTTTTTGAACATTTCTGAATCTATTATTATGAACTGCAACTAAACACATAGCAGTAAAATAGGTCAGCTTTTATGAAAATACCATACATTGAACTTGCAGAGGAGATGCTGACAGGGGAGCATTGTTTTAGCTGATATTACTTTTTATATGCACTGTTCATTTCAACATTTCATCACCCCTACCTTTTTCTAATAATCCAAGACCTCATTTTGGAGGGTGTTTCCTAACACTTTTCCGATTCCTCAATAAAAGTTTGTTATGTAATTTCATGTTATCTGAAGCACCTATATCTCCCTTATGTGTTTATCCCTTGTCACATTTTACTGATTTAATTACTGGATTCAAAGTTCAGCCCACTGTACTCTGATTTAACAGAAGTAAAGGAATGAAATAAGGAATACAGATCAGTCCAACCAGTGTCCAAATGCTTTGTTTGGCACAGGTGATTTAAGTAGGTTGGTATTAATTGTTTTAGTAAATTATGGCACAGAAGGAGAGAATGGCACTTCAAAGGATAGAAATAATTCACTGGATTACATTTCCATACAGTATATCTCCATCAGCTGGAGACCCAAAAAGCTGACTGACCACAGAAATTATTCCAGCCTCCTTTTAATACTCAGATATAAAAAATAACTTATAATACGTAGTTGCCTATGTTGGCAGTTTCTCATAGCAGGCTTCTGTACTCTTCCAGTCCAATTTTGTCATACAGGGTGATCAAAAATGTGTCAAATTTTCAACAGAAACCTCAAGAATTTAAAACCTGAACAGAATTTAAAAGAAAAGTCTCCTGTTCTTATAATTCTATGTTTTAACCACAAAACCAAAACCTTAGAACTTCTAATCATTTTTCTCTTGACTCCCTAAAAGAATCATGCAAAAGGTATAATGAACTTCAGTTATTCCTCTCTAGTCGCTTTTTCTAAATTTAAGTGGATCACCTATTTATGCTCCTTATCCTGGACATTCCCTTCCTAATATGATGCATCTAGATGTGATAAAGTGCACACCAAAAACCAGGATTTTTAAGGCATTTTGTATTAGAGTTCGAGACATTGCTAAAGAAAGATTGCTTCTACATAGGTCTGTAACAACTGTATGCAGCAGACATACCTTTCCTAGAAACAGCATAAAATCCCCAACTGTGTTTATGGCAGCCACTCGCAAAGCATTTTCCACTAGGATAACAAAGGCATCCTTTGCTGAGGTGCAGAAATTGGTGCTGTTGATAGCTGTGGCTGTATACGCATTCTGAGAAAAGGAGGTTGAAGATTTATTCATAGAATGATCAGGTATTTCAGATAGAGGGTGGGGAAGGTGAGGGGGAAGATACAGCTTCTGAGTAACTCACATTCATCATATGATTTTAATGAACAAAAATTCCCTTGAGAGTTGTTGAATCAAGCAATATGAACCAGCTGACAGAAGATTATATGAGGTAAAGAATTACTATTCTTCTCCTCTCTTGCTCATAATTTATGCATTAACAAGTTTGTTCAAAAAAACTCATTAAACAGAATTTGCAATTTCTCTGCAGGAGGAGGTGAACAGTAGCATAGCTACAGAAATTAAACAGTTCAAAAAAAAATCTGGAAATATAAAAGAGCTTGAGTGTCATACAAGTCAACCAAGATAATTTCTAGATACTTAACTAGATTGTATTCAAGGTTAGTGAGCACAGTTTTCAAGGATTACATTGCGGGGTTGAAAATGCTTTCTTATAATTTCATTTTCTACATTTCCACAAGCAAAAAAAAATTAACAACAGTGAAAGAGATATTAGCAAGATATTCATATACATATGTAAGAGGTGGAACTACTGGCCAGTAAACCCACTTTTACAAGGGATCTTTTACAAGAACCAGCCAGTGTGTTGCACTTTGCTACTCTTTCTCCAATTTGTAGAGTATGATGAGAATTTGATGTTTTGTATAATTTTACAGTGTGGGAATCTTAAATATTACACCTAGAAAAGCTTAATTCTCCTTTCATTGCAAAAATATTTTGAAACTCAGATGCAGTTTGACTGAGTAGTCATAAGGGCAAACGTCTCCAACCACTAAACACATTGTTATAAAGTTGAGATACCATGTTCACCAGGATGAATATTGGCTATTTTTCAGTTTTTGTTTACATTCCAAAGGTTAATGTAGTGATCTGCAGTGTAATGTCAGTAATGGAGACAAGACTGAAGTACTGTGGTTCAAGTTCAGTTCAAAAGAATGATACATTATGTGTCGGAATCAGACTGCACTCTGGGAATATATATTCTAACATCAGCCCTTACATAAAACTTGAATATTGAAAATCTTACCTGATTTAAGTATGTCAGGCACTTTTCTAGACACCAAAGGCAGCAGATGCAGGCTTTAAGCATACAGCGAGCACAAGCATTCTCCTAGAGAAGTACGGAATGTGGGAAAACAGATAAAGAGATTTTAAGGAAACAATGTTCCACTGTGTTTCAGTAACCCATATTCAGCCTGCTAACTTAAGCAATCCCTATCAGTCCCATGGTCCTGTAAAAAACCATAGAACCAGAGGATGGTTTGGGTGTAAGGGACTCCCCACACCACAGGCAGTGACACCTTTCACTAGACCATGTTGCTCAAAGCCTCACCCGATATTACCCAGAACACTTCCAGGGATGGGGTATCCACAGTTCTCCAGGTAACCTGTTCTAGTGCCTCACCATCCTCCTAGTGAAGATTTTCTCCCTTACACCTGATTTATTCCAAAACAAGACTTCCAACCTCCCACACAAACTAAACAAACAGGTTAACACGTTAACCCTTGAGTTTCGTAAGAAAATGGAATCTATTTCTCTTACTTTTCCTTTGAGTTGTGTGTGAATATACATAAGAATCATTCGTGGTATCTTCACTAGTGTGATAATGAAAGACCCCTTTGCTACTGTTCCTAGGTGGTAACAAACAAGGCGATTAACAGATGCCAGAATAGGAGTATATGGCAGATTTCTTTTCTCCCTGTTGAAAAGAGGAAAAAAAAAAAAAAAAAAAAGAAGTAGAATCACCAGTATTTATGTGATCTCATCTAGAAGTGCTACAACTTCTCAGTAAAATAATGTGCAAAAGGAATATATTATCCTCATACTAGCTTTCAGGATCTATTGTTCACTCCACCCTGACAATTTGTGTAACTAACAGATTTGTCTCTAATACAGAAGTAGGACTGGGATAAGGAATCGGTATGCCATACAGATAGTGTGGTGGTACATCCCCTTTCTCCCTTCCCAGCTTGGGCTGCACTGTGATCTCAGAAATGCTTGTTAGGCCGCAGTCTTGGCAAAGAACATGTGGGTTCAGCTCCTTGAGCTTGTCGGAAACATGTCTGTTCCCAGGAGCTTGTCCTGTCCAATAAGCTCCTGTTTTTAAACAAACAGCCTTGTAAAATTTTTTTTTGTGCCTAAGTCACAACCTAAATGGAATAATATTCCTGTTATGGAACTTTCAAAGAAAGTTACAGATCTGAATTATGGCCAGGATGGAAATTTACTGTGGCTAAAGCTAATGGTCTGGCAACTCCATAAACTCCTGGACCACAGTGGGCTGTGACCAGCACCTCCCTCTGAGTCGGGCCTCTCAAGAGCCAGTGAACCCTCAAGTTTATGATACTCAGAGGACCAACATCAAATGCTGCCAAAAGAGCCTGGGCTGACACCTCACTGCTCAGACTTCAACTTTTTGCCCTTTGAGAAAGTGCAGTGGATCCAACATGAGCACTTCACTGAACTCGAGAGGAATTTTTACAGGTCTATACCTTACACATACACGTGTGAGTGTGAATGTGCTAAGGCAAATGTACTATGAACATTAGATTGGTACGTAAGTCTGGTCTATAAGTGAGTTACTGCTGTTCTTATAGTAAATTCTATAGACTCTTTTGTTAAATTGGTTAAATCAGGGCATTGATTAAGTCATGTTAAGTTTAAGTGCTGTTAAACCCTTTATGCCTAAACTGTCAAGTCTGGGGCTAAGAGTGGCCAGAGGGTCCACTCTGACTCAATTGGAGGGTCTCCCTCATTCCTTCTTATCCTTACCCTGTCTCATCCTTAACGCTTTTCCATCCCTAGCTTCCCTATGAACAATTTCAGGTTTAGTTTTAGATTGATTGATTTTAGATTTTAATCCTACTTTTCCTCTGTGTGCTTTAACCATCCACTAAGTAGCAGAGTGAATCTTGTCAATGAACTGTCACACGTTCACTTTAATATTAACCCGTTTGTGCCAATACATTTGCCAGTGATTCTCTGAGCAATGGAAAACACTCATTGGTGACAATCTTACTAGCAGTAAGACATTACATTACCGCTATAACAAATCGTAGTTCCCATAAAGTTACACCTGATTGTGTGCAATTCAAAACTTTCCAAAAAAAGTAAGCAACAGTGCTAATACTTTTTTAGTCAGACTACTGATAAACTTGCCTTCTCCTTCTCTCTTGTTCTGCTGGAGATCTTTGTGTAGACTTTGGAGAGGATATTACTAATTGATGAGGTAAGGTCTTAGATTTTTTGCATTTCTGATTTAGCTACTATGTCCTCAAGGTACCAAGTGTTGAGCTTTAAAACAAGTTATTTAATGCAATGTAGCTACAATATTTTTTGTTTATCAAATTAATACTCACTTTCACAGTTTGAAGACATTTTTCTTTCCTATCAAGGAAGTCACTTCTACTTCTCTCCCAAAGAACAGTACTATTAAACATTTGAAGAATGGCTCTTCTACTTTATTACAAATAAGAGCATGATAATAAGCATATTAAGAAACATGTGCTAACGTTCAAAAAATAAAGGATCTCCTCAGCTTGGGAGAGATGCGAATTTCATTCAGGAAAGATAATAAAAGTAGATTCATCATTCCATGAAACTATTATCTGCATAATGTAATTTTGAGATGTTAATGATTAAAATAGGCTTACCCTGTATTTTCTTTCAATTAACTTTTAGGGAAAGACAAATTTTACTCCCTGTTAGGCACAATCACATAAATGGGTTGAGTCTTATGCCCAGGCAACCCAAACACTTCTTCGTTTTTGGGGCAAAGTCTGTAATGCAGAACACTTTGAGGCCTGTTATTGCCTGAATTGAAAGGAATCCAGCCAGCTAAGGTGAATGAGCAGTGAACACAATATAAAACATTTCTCCATGGATAACCTTATCTAATTTGATTTGGGAAGCTGCTCATATGCAAAATAATGGGTAAATGCAAATTAATGCCTTTACCATTTTTACAAGTCACTTTTCAAACTATGATTGCACCTTAAAATGCAAGAAGAAGATAACAGTAGAGAGAAATTAGTATTTACTACTTAAAATAAAATTTCTGTTATGGAATTATAGAGTATGGATAAAATAAAAATCATTCACCCTCAGGTGATCAGAAATACATAAACTTACAGATGAAGCATGCATGTTGCTAAGCAATCTATTTCAGTGCAGAGTTATTCTCTTTCCTCTGTATTTTCCTCATTCCGCGCTCAATCTAGTTTAATTATTCACAAGATTACATCCCTGTAACATCTTGTAATAACTTCATAGATGTATTTCATTGGTATACTGGAGGACTTAATCATTAGTAAAACAACAAAATTTCTGACAGCACAGTAAATTGATTCCTTGTTTTTGATACTGTTTTAAAGACTAGGGCAGAAAAGGAGTCAAAAGCAGTTCAGATAACAGCCTCAATTAAAAAGACAAATCAATTAAACATTTGTGATCTGAATCATGCACTTGAAAAATATCTGCATATATTATTCAAAAAACCGATACACAATTTAGTTGACAAATACAGCAATGAAATATGCAGCTTTCAAATTTTACATAAAATTTTATTTGTATATGATCTTGTCAGAATCTATATAGAAATGATGAATCTAATAAGATTGTAAGTAATCCTATGAAATAAAGATTAATGAAGATTAGTGAAGCCCTGTAAATAATTTAAAGGGCACTGTTTTGCAATTAGAGTAATAATCAATTGCTTTCAATATTTTTTTAATCTCTGCAGATCTTATCAGCATTAATTATTAGCAAAATAGATGACCTTCCAGGCACATCCTACTTTGTAAACAATCATCCATGTCTGTAGAATGTGCAGAGGTTACAAGACAAATAAGACTTCAAGTCTTAAATGTCAGGAACACTCTCTATAATTGGCAAAACAGATATTTCAGGACTTCACATGATTTAAAAAGAGTCAAGACAATTTAACTGTTCCCCAGCTTTCACAATGGACGCAAGTATTCTCCCCAAAACCTCTGTCCTTCAGTATTTCTGCTAAGTCAATGTCTACATTACTCATGATAGAGCTATCTGAGTTGTTCTTACCTTGTAAAATAGTATGTCACAACAGCCCCTGCTACTGTCATCTGCTGACAGGCTAGGATAAACTCACTGATCCAGATGAGACCTACTATGTGGTACCACCACATGTATTTCAAAGGACCTGCCATTCGAAATTCAACAAATCCTTCTTCATTTGGGACAGGACTACCTAGAAATAAATGAGGGTCAAAAATAAAATGGTGCTAGCATCAACTCATAAAGAAGGAAGTATTAGCAGCTCATAACCACTTACAGCAGAAACCCTCTAGTTTCTACTCATGGTTTTAAATGTCATGTTCAGCAAGATTGTTCTTAAAGATACAGCTTTTGAGACAATCAGTATAATTGTATGTGGAAAGAAAAACAATTAAAAAAATTTTCAAAACTAACCACCATCTCATAGCAAAAATTCTTATAGTTAAACCTAATGGAAGCCTACTTCAGTCATTCTTAATTTGAATTTGCAAGAATCAAAATCAACTCCTTACATCTAGATGTCAACACTAACAATCACTTTTGTTTTCCTTACGGTAAGCTTTTGTGCAAGTATTTCAACAATGTTTGTAGTTCTAAAGTTAGTAGAGGACATATGGAACAGCCATAGAAATTCTACATATATGATTAATATATGATTTCATATATTCAGAAATTCATTGACTCTTTGTCTAATGTGAATAGCAATATCATATACAGAGACTGACAGCATGTCAGAACACTCCTAAGATAAGCTCTATTTCCATGTGTTAACCCACAGAGAGATGTTTCACTTCATACAACAATTACATGAACAGCTGATGAGATTCAGAAAAACACTGCAAGTAACATTGTGTGTATGAAGTGCTTAGCTTGAAAACCATTGTTTTGACTTAGCACTGACAGCACGGTATTCTTAGTTATGTTTTTAGACTTACATATAAACTTAAAGTTTTCTTGTGAATAAATTAATTATTGAAATAATTCTGGTTTCACTAAACAAGGACTTGGCCCTATTTGCACAAACATTTTGTTTAACTGATAACAGTGATGATACTGAGTGCATATAACCTAAAAAGATAAATTAGTTTTTGCAGAACCAAGGCCAGTTGAAGGGTTCTGTCAGTTAACTGTAATATCTGACGACGTTCTGCTATAAGTTTAGTGCCTGTGCAGTCATCTGAATCAGAAAGTGAAGCATGGGGCTGAGACTTTCAGTGGCGACCATTTTCTGCGCATAGCACAGCATGCATTAACAACTAAAAATTTCAACAGTACTGAGAACAAGAACACATGAATTCTATTGCCTCCAACCCTAGCTAAGAACTCAGGATATGAAAAATACTTAGCTTGTATTACTGTGAAATAGCTTTGTGACTTGAAACACAGCTACTTTTGGATCAGTAGTAAATAACACATTCCAAAATTTTAAGATACTTAATAATGAATGAGAGCCTCTGTTGCCTACAATGTACTGGAAAATATCAGACATCTCCCTTTTTAAAAAGCATCTGCTATGTTTCTTTGCTGAAGTAACTAAGATTTGGACCTATAGGATTGATTAATTCTAGAAGTTCTTGTCAGACCCTGAATACAAACAAACAAAGCTTTCACCTTCTATGTACTGAAGAGCATACAGGAATTAAGAGTACATTGGCTGCTCTCAGAATACAGTGTACAAACAGCAGAAAAATCTCCCTAATAATTCTGGTACAATACTGGACACCTAAGTTACAAACAACTGAAAACTAATTCCACAATATTTACACTGTGGGAGACAGTAATTGTGTGCAATGGCCCCTCCCTTACTACATACTTGTCTGTGTGAGTACTGTCTACAGCACAATACTTGACAATACTAGCTCTAAGATTATGCTGTCTTTAACTTGTGTGTGTAAAGTTAGAGGAAATTAGTTGAAAAATTGCTATAGCAGTTTTATTAACAGAGTCTCATGGTTTGCAGCAAACCAATTTCCATCAAATCAAAAAGCCAGTCTCACACACAAAGTACCATGCTGGGAATACAGACTCAAATGCACAATAACTTTCTCGAAACAAGTGTTCTGAAGTCAGTGAAGCAGACAGGAACAGAAGCACAACAAGTGGGCTTTTTTCCTAGAGGTTCCCACATGTTTTTTAGCCAACTCTGCTTGAAGTCATACAAAAATGAAGTGAAATTTATTTAAAATAAGTGACAGCTGCTTACCTGTAGTACCAAGAAAAAGCAGGACTATGATCCAGTATGTCCAGAAGAGGATAAGCACAAAGAATGTCCAAAATGGCTGGAAGACTAGCAGCGGTAGGTGAATGAAGACTTTGCCGGCCACGTGGAACAAGGCAATGGTGAGAGCTACTCTTTTGCGCATAATTAACATGATCAAGAACAAGATAACCTAGAGGGAGAATTTCCAAATCACCTTTTAGACTACTGAAACAGAACAAGCTATTTTGCACAGCTAGGATATTCAAACGCACTAAATTAACATATACTGTCTCTACAAGATCACAAGATCAAAATGTAAAACCTCTATTAGCCTCTTCTGGTGAAAAATTATGTTCTAAATTATACTTTTCGGGAATTCCGATCTCATAATTATGTATTTGGAATCATCATCAGCCTCAAACTGATGGGATTAGACCAGGTTCTATCCTCAATTATGTTTTACAAAACAGTGAATTCAGCAAGTTTTAGCAGAAAGGTTATTTAAAATTTATATCTGTGGTGGTCTTACAGGATGTGTGTATATATGTGTATAATAATGTAGGGAATAAGAATCTAGGAGAGGGAACAGAGAAGAACTGTTGGATTAGGATATAAAACAACACGTAGAACAAAAGAGGGAGTCTACAATTCCTGTGGAGTTAGTCAAACATTGTCAGTTTTTGGTAGTAAATTCATGACTCTAAAATGAACAGCAACGCCAGAAGAAGATAAATTGGTTCAATAATCAGTGTTAGTATTTCAGTTCACAACGATTTGAGAACAGCTTCTTTAAGAAGCACACTAAGAACTTTAAATATACTGAAATGACTAAGTATCTCTGAACTGAGAACCTAAGAAAAATATCTTTGGATTGGCAGTCCAATATCGTACCTATTCTTGGAAGTCCCTGTGGACATTTTACAGTAGATGAAAGTAGCTGCAGGCTTAGAAAGTCTCTCCTGACTCAAAATCAGATATTAGAGAACAGTTCCTAGAAAGTCTCCCCTGACTCATAATCAGGTATTAGAGAACAGTTCCTGAAAGTTAAAAAAATAAAATAACATAATGAAAGAAAATCAGTTCAAGAGAAATTGTGGCAGAAATAAACTGCTCAAAAAGGTGTGCAATACAATGCTTTCATCTGAACAAAAAAATAGAGGCCAACTGGAAGACAAGAACAAGAAAATAATACAGTCATTAGCAAAGCATACCGTGAAGACTGTAGCTGCAATGGCATAGATCAAGAGAGCCTGAAGATTGTCTTTGGCTATTTGAGTCTCAAGAGCATTGGCAGATAATCGTTGTTTAGCATAGAGCCACCACAGGACGCCTGTACCACCTATGTTTTAGTGAGGAAAAAAAAAAGGATAAATTATAAATACACCTTCTGTGTGACACAGTCATACCATCTAGTCCCAGAGAAACAGTTCCTTCCTTTTAAGTCTAGTCTGGTATTGAATAATCAAGAGCAGTGATGCTCAACCCAAAAGGAACTTGAGAAGAGGGAGAAGTGCTTAATTCTCCTCTGCTGCCCTCTTCTCAAGTGAATATACTCTTTTCACAGTCTCACCCCAATATGACCACTTAAGAGACTTGCAGAACCTTGACTCTGTGTTTTAGGGTAAACTGCATGAAAGGACTACTTCATCGTGATCCCTAACAATGAAGAGCACAGCTCCCATGAGACACGTAATAGAGGAACAAAAGGAAGAACAAATACTTCTGTGGTAGGCTGTATGTATGTCTGTATATGTGTGTATAATAACACAGGGAGTAAGAATTTAGGAGTGGGAACAGAGACGGACCTTTGGATTAAGATGTGATTTAACAAGAACTACAAAACAAGGAATCTACAGATCCAGCGAACACTAATTGAGACAAGAAGGATCAACCTGATGCGGGAAACAGCCCCTTAACAATATGTAGCTAAACTTGCTTCAGACAATGTCTGGGACACTGGAAAAAACATTGCTAAAAGGCACAAGAGGCAAATACAATGTGAGGTACTATCTGCTCACCCCTGTTATTAAATCCTAGCCTTATGGCCAGAATATCATTCTCCTATTCCAGCTGTTATTCCAAGGTAGAACTTTTCTTGAACACAGGTCTCCAGCCCCTCAGAGAGATAACCTCAACTCTCTAATACATTTCTTTTCTCTTTTGAGTGTCTTTCTCTGTTATGCTGGTATTTCCGAATCAAATGCATAAGCTTGGTAGGGAGGTTTGACCAGATGAGCCTCTGTGGTGCCTTCCAACCTTACCCAATCACAATTCTGTGATTCAGTGATCACATGTTTTTGCTGAAGATACTCTGTTCAGGTCTAAAATAAAAAAATGTTCTTTTGACATCTCCTAAACAAACAGTCAAGACAGAATAAGCAGTATGTGTCATAAATGACAGGTTTTTATTCAGGCTGTGTAATGGATGGAACTTTTTAGAACATAGTAATAGATGCCAAAAAAGTCATTAAACCCTTTCACTTGACATGGTTGCTCAGCTTCTAAATAGAATATAAATGAAAAAAAAAAAAAATCTATTTTTTTCCTTTTCCTGGGTCATAGATTGTAAGACCATAAGCAGAAAACCAAAGTGATCCTGAAAAAATATAGATGGTTGGCTGATTTTTTTCCATCAATTGTAGTAATGAATTACAAGAATTAAATCACTAGTGCTTCTTAATGTGATTATTCTATTTTTGTTCCTTCCCTACAGTCATCTGCCCAGACATTCTGGCTTAGCTACTCAGTAACAAGTGTAGAAAACTAATTTAGTTTTACAAATTTAAAAGCTAATGTGATAAAATAAGGTTATTTTCACACAAGCCACATAATTTAAGAAAAGACAACCTTTGGTCATTTCCAAGATAGCATGGTTGGTTGTATTTCATACATGATCTCGGTCATGCAGGTCATCCTGAGTCATATGGAAATAAAAGGATTTTATTGGAATTGCTATACAAGCACCTTTACTTCCTCTCTTCAAGAAAAGGTCTTAAAAAGCTACTTGAACAACTGAGGAGGCTGATGAACATGTAACGGTTATAAACATATCCAGCTGCATAAACAATAGCTACCCTTTGATTTCTTCGTGCACCACCCATGGCATGGGTGTGCCAATACATACACCCAGGCTTAGCTGCCTTGACCGATTTGGAAGGCAGGTTAAGAAGCAGGCGATGTTTAGGGTTGTCCTACAAGTGCAGTGAGCAAACTCCTGCCCTGACACCTGAACGCTCTGGTGAGCTAGGCTGACATGAAGCTTGCCTGCCAAGCAGGGTGTGCAAATATCCAAGGAGCAATGTTACCTCTGGGAGAGGTCTGCAATTGCTAAGGTGGCAATTTTCATACGCATCTGTAAAGGGACTCAAAAAAAAGGCTGAAGGGAAATGCCTGATCCAAGATCCGTGTGGGATGTGGCTGGGCTGAGGACATGGAGCACAAGGATTAGAACTGGGCACTCAAACTGGGAGACAAACAAGACTTACCAAGTGATCCCAGAATGACAAGAATTGTTAAAATCCAGACAAGTACTCTTGAAATGTACCTTATTATAACCATCAAAATCATGGACAACACTGCAAAAGAAGACAAATAAAATAAGCAGACTAATTACTTCAAGTAGAAATAGCCTTCCTAATTTTCCCCCTGCACTGAGATAACTGCCTTTCAACAGAATTTTCACAGACAGATTTAATTTTCAAGGCTTATGGGCTCAGTGAATAGATAAATAAGAAAATTAGGCACCTCTGCGAGTTCTGATTTCATAATGTTGATTAAGACAAAGAGAGTATAAATACATTTACACAATACATTAAATACAAGACATAATGTGCTCATACAGACAAAGATGTATTTAGACAATGACCAAACAGACAGCAAGACACGAGAGTATTTTGGGTCTGGTAACATGAGCACACCTCCTGAGGACCAGAGCAGAGTGTGCACTCAAATACACATCAAACAAATGCAGTTAATATGACACCTGTGTATTCAAAAATGTCATGCCAGTTATAAGTAAAAAACTATACAGCCAACTAAGGCTAAGTGAGGGGTGTCTGCAAGTGCATACTCATATTTTAACATATATATGTTTGTGTTCAGCAGTTACATGAAAGCCATGGGAACCTGGCTTTCTGAATCACAGCCTAACCCACTGTTTTAAAATAAATAATTTCTGTTTAACTATGAAACTATGAAAGTTATTTTCTAAATTAACTGTATGTAAATTCTGCACTAACATCTGACTAACTGAAGAGCAGCACTGCAAATCAGCCGCTAGCTTTCAGATTCCAGACAGTTTACTACCATTATTACCAAATACTGAAGCTGTCAAGATGTAAAAATAAACAGCTTTCCAGCTACAGTTGAAAACATACACAGTAGTCTTTTGTGTGTGTGTATAGGGGGAGTTAGCGGTATCAAGCATCCTCCTTTCTTTTTCCCTTCCTCCCCCACTTTTTTTTTAGCCACTAAAGCAAACTGAAAACAAAGGACCCCTATATCTAATGTAGCTTTGCAGTGTTTCTTTCTAAATGATACACTGCTCACATGTATGGCTAATATCTTAGTCCTCCCATTTTAGTATTTCAGATTTTATACTTTGTATGAGTAAAACAGACTCACTAGGAAAGCGATTTATGTGGGTGGGCAACATTCCACCTTAAACAACATGACTTTGTTAAAAGAGCTCTTCAGTCCAGTGCAAAGTGTCACTCTATAGGCTAGAGGCATCTCGCAGCTATAGAAACAATTCAGCATCTCTGTACTGTTGAGAAATTCCAGCTCTTCAGACAAGGCTGAAATTTTCAAGGACCTGAAGTTTTTAATTTTGGAGGAAGAGGAAGAAGGAGGTAACATACAATACAACAAATGGGCACCTAATATTTTTGTTTTCACTCTAATAGTTCTCATATCTTTGTGCAATTATGTTAAATTAAACAAACGAAATCCCCTACATCCAACAGGAGTGTGTCATTGTGCATTTCTGACCCTATCCTTTTTATTTGGAAAGGGTTTATTTGGATTGGGGTTGGTAGAAGATGACTATTACAAATCGCAAAGAGGAATACTATAATAAAAATCAGGAAAAGGGGATCCTCTATTAACTCTGTCAAAACTAATGTTGGCAAATTAACAGCCACGCATCCTCTATCTCGCAATCAGTAGAAGAGAAATAAAAACAGGAATGCATATGTGTATTACTTCTGAATAAGTCACCCGGCTCTCAAATAAAATTTTTAAAAAGCATTCTGAATAATTTTCCAAGGGATTGTTGCTATTATACATGTTTTTTGCTCATATTGTGGTTAGAGGGTGTTAACAATCTCCTAATGCAGCACACTAAGAAATAGCTAGTAATGAGAAAAACAATTACCTAGAGATAACAAGCAAAGTCCCATTATAATCTCTTTGCTGGTCATAACTCCACTAATCAGCCTGTGTAAGACACTACTGTCACTGACAAAGGTGATCAGGGCCTCTGCAAACTTGGCATAGCAGGAAATGTTCACAGGAGCACAGCGATGGAAGAATGGAATAGGTGCACTGGTGACACAAGAAAAAAAAAATCAGAAAAAAAAATTACTCCTACTTAATATAAATGCCACATCAACACACAAATGAAAGGTGAATAGATGCAATCATTCCGCCCTTATAACATCATAACCAGAAACCATGTGTTGAATGCACAAGTGCCACTGAAATGAGGATGATCATAATGGAAAGTGATGCAGTTCTTACAAATAACCCTGGTGAGGCTGGAGTGTACATTCCAATAGGAAATTATTACCCTCCCACCCTTACATGACAAGGCTCAGAAAGCATATGTTCCTATTTCCTCTTAAATGTCTTTCTTTCAAGTGTCAGGTGGTGAACCAGCAGCCAAAACAATGCCTTTCACTCATGTTAGAATGGAACACTGGCCCATATTTGCAGCAAAGGGAATTGCAGAATAACAATACTCTCCTTGAATGTATACATTTTGTGCTGAAGGTCATCAGCATTCACAACTGCTGCCAAGGAAAACCAATGTATTTATTCCTAGTTTTTCCCCACACAAAGCTTATTCTTATATTGAATAATACAATCACAGTGTTTATTTTCATTAACTTTGTTAAAATTATGCAAAACATACCAGGATGCCTATATTGCTTTGAACTGTTTTGGAAGCACCCTCATGAAAAACTATTGATAATATGCACTATCTTTGCGGAATGCTCAGAAGAACCTGCTATCAAGTCCATCAGAGAAAGATACAATAGAGCAAAAACGTTCCTTTAAAGGTGTGTTATTTTGTTTTCTAAATGTCCCCCATGTAGTAGCTGTCTGTCTCGCTCATAAACTATGTCAGATCTCAAAGTGGCCTATTACATCATTTGATCAATTTCCAATTACATTTCAGACATGAATTACATGTTCCTTCCTGTAATTGGATCCAATGAAAAAGAAAGGTCTTTTCTATTGTCTCACTGCCCAATCTTCCTTACTTGAAAGATTTCAGTGGACTGTAGCAGCAATGAACATAATCTTCTGCAGTTTCCCCATTTCAGCAATGACCTATAAATCAACAATTTTCTGTCCTCAATAACTATTTTTTAAGGCTATGTCTTTCCAAAATTCTAGCAATCATTTTAAACACGCAGTGAGTAAACCAGCTGCCTTAGGCATATCTTTCCTATCCATTGTTTTTCTGCGGAAAAAGGATGACATGCTGAAAACCATTAACGCGTAATTATTCTGTAAAGAAATTGGGAGAAATGATGATCACCTGCCATACCTAAGTAATTAGTAGCTCCTAGGTTTTTGTTTTAAGTCACTGATGATTTCAAATTTTATGGTTCTAGGCTTACTGTGCTGAGTACGTAAATGCATTTGGAGATGCTCATATTGATAGTCTACTTTTGGGTAATAATGAATACAGCAGTTAAGCACAGCAAAGTAATTGTGCATTAGTCACAGTTGTTAAAAAACAAATTAAACCCATAATGGTGACTGCCCTACTTAAAAGGCGGCCCATGCACCCTCTTAGCCTCTTACAACATAACCTATTTTGGAATACCGCTGCTCATTATATGCTGTATTACTGGAAAAGACTGAAATTTGAGAGGTTTATTTAATTGTTAACTGCTACAAGTTTGCAGAAAGCCTAGAGCATTTATAAGTTGTCACTGCCAGTATCAAGGCCCAAATTTTGAGGTGGGAGTAGGGAAAAGAATGTCATTCCTGCACCCAAATACAAAAATATCTACTTTGAATAGCGAGCTAATGGGATTAAAGTACTCTTCCAAAATACATCCCAACAGAGGGAAACATGCTATTTGCATCAGAGTTTTTATTACTCACCTAATATACCTTAACTTAAAGCAATTTCACTACCTATTTTAAGTTAGCTATTTTCATCTGCAGTAATTAATTGCTAAGTTCATTTTAATTAATATAAAAAATTAGGTTAGTGGTTCCTACAAGCTTTCTTGAGTAAATGGGTCTCCTGAGAATCCACTTTTGAGATCTGATTCCACTTCAGAGATTCTGACTGAATGAGTAGGTGACGTAAAGTGTCTTAATAAAAAATACAGTGATAGAACTATTCTCCATAAGCTGTGCTATTTTACATGGCCTCTTGATTATATCTTGGTGTGTTACCTACTGAAAAGGAATTACAAATTTCTAAAAACAGCAACATGATGCTTCCTCATAAAAAGGAATGAAAGAAGTTCAAGCCAGCCAATAACGGTGTGAGAAGCTGTATTTTTAAAGCAATATTGAAATTAATTAGGAGATCCATCTGATTACTCAAGTATTAGATTGCAAAGAGTTTTCTCCTCTCACTACTACCCCTACACAAATACAACAACCTGTGTGAGGGGAGGGCATGTCTGGTTGGAGCAACACTGCTAGCTGCTCTCTATAACCCCTACAGGGCAGTCCCTTGGCACAGCTCAGTGCAGCTGGTTTACAGATAAATGCCACAGGGACTGGACCAGTTTCCCTCCAGGATCCTCTAAACAGTGAAGTCATGTCTACTGAGGCTGATACAGGCTGGATATGCAAAAAACACATACTGCTGACTGCAGTGCTAAACTGTACTACTCTGTCGAAGTTGGACATAATGCCTTGAAGATGGATGGTAAGAGTCCATTGACAGCCTCAACTGAAGGCTGTGAAGAAACCTGGTCATCAAACAGAAAACATCGAGGGACAGTGTTCACACCATATGCTCCCTCCATCCCATGGAACTAATGGGAATGGAAGGGTTCATAACCCTTGACAAATTACGCTGTTTTCAGCTGGGGTAAAGAAAATCTTCTTCACAGTGGCTGGTATGGGGCCATGTTCTGGATTTGAGCTGAACACAGGGTTGATAATATAGAGATGTTTTTGTAATTGCTGAGCTGGGCTTACACAGAGCCAAGGTCTTTTCTGCTTTTTGCACTGCCATGATGGAGAGAAAGTTGAGGGTGCATGGGAAGTTGGGAAGAGACACAGGACAGGTGACCCAAACAGACCAAAGGGATATTCCAGATGGTATGACACTATGCTCAGGATATAAAATGGGGGGAAGAAAAGGAAGGAAGGCACATTTGGAGTGATGGTGTTTGTCTTTCCAAATAACTGTTGCACGTGATGGGACCCTGCACTCCTGGAGATGGCTGAACACCTGCCTGCCCATCGGAAGTGATAAATTAATTCCTTGTTTTGCTTTGCTTGTATGTGCAGCCTTTACTTCCCCTATTAAACCATCTTTATATACAACCTGAAGCTTTCTACCTTTAACCCTTCTAGTTCTCTCCCCGATCCTGCTGGTGGTGGAATGAGTGAGTGGCTGAAGGGGGATGGGTTGCTGGATGGGGTTAAACCACAACACAGATCAAATGTGACTGTTAGGTAAGTTTTTCCTGAATGCCTCAGTCTACAAGATGTTGAGTTTTCATTTGGTTGTCTGAACAGGATTCTGTTTCTCCTTCAAATTACACTTACATAATTTAACGACAAAAATCTGAAAATTAGGGGTTTACAGATACAGCGATGGCCTTTTTTGCCTTAGGGCATTAAGTTCAGACTTTTCAATCTCAAAATACTCAAAGATATTGTACATATTAGTAATACCATATAAAAAGGGGAAATACTCCACCTACACAATAGCCTTTTAAAAATAACTCTTGAGGTAGTTTTTATGAGCAATTTACATAGCATCATTAGAGCTCTGACACATTGTTCTATCCTTCTGTTTTCTTATTAAGCAATATTCATTGAGACTGAATGACATAGGAACACACAATAAGTCAATATAATTCTGGCAAAAATTAAGACTAACAAGCCTTTTCAGTATGCAAGCTGGCACCGAAGTTTTCATTTGTTTTTGTATTACTGCTATAACAGCTGGCTAGTTGCATGGAATATTAATCTATATGGGGAAAAGTAAAATAAGAAGTTAATATTCCAGCTGCCACTAATTGTCACTACAAATAAAAAAATATTCAGTGGAGAGGCTACCACGCAAACAAGAAAGACTTAAAATCAGAGTTTGTAGAACTGACACAAATACAACATTTACTACAAACATAACATAGAAAACTATGCATAAGAAAAGACACTACAGTTACAACCCACTACTGAGTATATTTAAGAAGCTAAATTTTGAGAAAACACAACATGGTTCTTCTTTTTACTGACAGAATTACTGACAGAAGGCTGTGCATAAGAGCTAACAGATCACTTCTTTTCTCAGCAATGCTCATCTCCACAGGTGCAGCCAGCACAGCTAGAAGAGCTTATGAAGGTATGAACTTTGCAATCCTACTTCACAAACAGCAGTCTAATATACTATTTAAAACAATAAACCTCAAAATGATCTGTTAATAAAACACAGCCGTCTTTTTGGTACTTGACTATACTTGTATTCGTCACTTGGGGACTGAAAGAGGGAAAAAGGAAGCAATTTGCATCTATCTGACTGGCTGACATAAGGTATAAGAAGTGAATGCTGCAGAGAGCTGCGCATCTCTATATAACTTTTCCTCCCAAAAATTAAAAATGTCCCATGATTGTCTCAGATCTGCATTGCTGACAGGCAGCTGGCTATAGATAGGGTGAAAGGCAGTAAAACAGCTGATACTCAGAACAGTGTCAGTCACATGAGACAGAAGAGAATTTGAAGATATCAGTAGTCTCAGTAACACATACATGGATAAACCGAGTTTTTCTTTGAGAGTTATTTTCACTACTTTTTAAAAAATAGAATTTTATCAATATATACAATAATACACTAAAACATCTACCTGGTAAGAGTGAACATGTGTTGGCAATTTCTAAAGAACTGTCATGATCAAAATAAATCTCTGCTCCCTCCGCCCCAAATCAGACAATTTGTTAGCATTACCTCTCTGGAACGGGATATTTAGGACATAACTTGGCAGCCCTTGGGTCTGTAGTATATTCTGATGGCTGTAGTTCATAGCTACACAGACTAGAACCTGTTGAAAAGGAAAAAAAAAATTTGTGTGGAAAACAAATAAAAATCAAACATCCATATTCTTTTCAAACAGCATTAAAACTCCTACACTTGCTGATTCCGGACCTCCTCATGTTATTACCACAAAGCTTTGCTATAGTTCCTCCTGTACTGTAGCGGTGAATCAAGTGCAACACAATCGTCAGTGGAATACAAAGACACTGTCCATTTAGCTTTGGGTTTTCTAAAGTTTGGGGATTTGAGTGGAAGAGACTAATTCACAATGCAGTGTAAAACAGAAGGACACAAAATACTGTGAAGACCCCCTCCCCTGCTACTTCACTGTGTTTTCCTTGATCATTTTTAATGCATGAACATTGAATAACACAACATTCATGGTAGAAAGAAAATATTCCTAGGTTTGCAGTTTTGTGTGTGTGTATTCAAAATACAACTGGTCTATAGATTTCACAGAGATGAACAAAGAACCCAAAATAATAAAGTTAGAAAGTTGGCTGAAAAATAACAGAAGCTCTGCATTACGTATCAAAAGCTCCATATTACATATCCAAAGCTTCTAAAAAGCTGAACTCTCTCCATAAACAAATTGCACAGCACAAAGAAGATCAAATTGCTTAGAACAAAATTCAAACATAAATTAAGTTTTCCTTTGTACCTGACACTTGCCTAATGGAAGTGCCTTACCTAAGAGAGATTTCTTTCAATTTATCTGTAATAAAGACACTGAACATCTGATCTGATCTTTTTAGCTGCCTCAGCTGCTCTCTTTCTAATGCAGAGTCTGGAACACTACTTAAGTACCACTTCTACAAAGAAATTTTTCAGAAGCTAGTCCAAACCACCAAATGAACTCTTGAAGAAAGACAGATTTCCTGCAAAGAGAAATTACCAGGTGAAACATCGGAAATACATTTTCAATTATACTGTTAATATGAATCCTTATATCTCTGTTTGTTTATGTGGAAAACATGGCATGAGATAAACAGATATCAGACAAAACAACATTCCTTAGATCTTAGTTGAAAATGTAGCATCTAAAATATTTTTTCCTTTTTGGACGAAAGGCTCAATACCGCTGAAAAAAATTTTAAACTGTTCTTTTAGATATGAAAACTTCTAGATCATGGGCATGGACTTACTTACTCCATCTGACAGAGTGCCAGCAGTAGAGAGTGTTAAAAGGTTATCTTAAAAACAGAAAGAAGAAGAATATTGCAGGTATTTACATTTATTTTGCTTTGAATAGAGAGCAAAAGACAAGATATACTATATAAAGATGGTTTACAGCCAGCTGAACATGAGCCAGCTGTGTCCAGCTGCCCAAGAAGGCCAATCGTGTCCTGGCCTGTTTCAGAAATAGCGTGGCCAGCTGGACCAGGGCAGCGATTGTCCCCCTGTACGTGCCACTGGTGAGGCCACACCTCAAATCCTGTGTCCAGTTCTGGATCCTTCACTGCAAAAAAGACATTGAGGTGCTGGAGTGTGTCCAGGCAAAGGAGCTGGTGAAGGGCCTGGAGCATAAGCCTTATTGAGGAGTAACTGAGGGAACTGGCGGTGTTTGGCCTGGAGAAAAGGAAGATTAGGGGTGGTCTTATCACACTACAGCTGCCTGAAAGTAGGCTGAAGTGAGGTGGGGGTCAGCCTCTTCTCCCAGGTAACGAGACAGGGCAAGAGTGGATGGCGTCAAGCTGTGTCAGGGAAAGTCTGGATTGGGTATTGAGAGTAAATTCTTCACCAATAGGATTGTCAAGCACTGGAAGAGGCTGCCCAGGGAAGTAGTTGAGCCACCATCCCTGGAGGTACTTAAATGATGTGTAAATGTGGAGCTTAGGTAAATGATTTAGTGGCAGACTTAATGATCTTAAGGGTGTTTCCCAGCCTAAATGACTCTCAGGTTCTATTCTGTGATTCTGTGGCAAGAACAAGGAGTTCTATAGGAAGAAGTGGGATGTGTTTTATGGGGACAAGTGTACACAGATTCATGATACAATATGTTCTGGGCCAGCTTGGCCATTTTGCCAAGTGATCAGTTGAACTACAGTTTAAGTATCTTATGCAAAGGCCCCCACATCTAAAGAAGCTTAAGGGACAGGGCTGATCTGGGGATGCCAGTGCTCCCTTTTGACTTCTAGCTGTTCAGGCAGGAGAGAAAAAGGCTAGGATTTGCTATGGAGAGGAAAGAAAACTCAGTAAAAATGTGCACCTGAAGACCTGTTTGGATCACAAATGTAAATGAAGCAAAATCAAATGCCAGAGTCTGATCTGCATAGAGGTCACAAGCCATTCAAGTAGGATCTATAGGGTAACCCAATACACCCCTGGCTGTGGAGGAAACTGGAGACACCTTGACAGGTCCCTCTAGAAGCCAACAGTATATTCCCCCCTGTCATGTCCTTGAGCAATGGACAGCTCAGGCTGCCACTACCCTCTCTCGCCTCGCAACTGTTCTTGAGGTTATTCTGGATCTTTTCCCTTCAGCTGCCTATCTCAAACAGCACGCTTCTTTAGATTCACAGCCAAGCAGAAAAATATTTTCATGAAGCTTGTCAAACAAAGGGTATTAACCACCCTGTATTTAAGGAAACTACCAGTCCCACATCTGAAACAATGGCTATGAGAGTTCTTTTGTCTCACATAATTAGGCAGAAACTCTAACTATTCCCATAAATATTTCTTTACTTATATTTTGAAAACTTTCCAACTTCTCTAATACTGTGTGGGAAAGTTTTAAAACTCAAATGTGTGTGCTTGAATAACATCTCTTTACACTGAAATTAAAACTGATTTCTTAACAGAAGAGTCCATATGCATCAATAAATAAAAGTTTTTATTTTCTAAGGTGAGAGAGAGAAGAATGCACTGTATTGTCAAACTTTCCACTCCGTATCAGTTACTGTGGATTAGTAGAGACTGTCTAGCACAGCCAATTTTTTGTTGCTCTTCGAGTTTGTAAGGCCTGAAAAAGTTTAAGAAAACATTTGAGTCATCTACCTTGCTGAGATAATTAGTTTAGCAAAGACACTACTTTCATTCTTATCACTCATAAATGTTTTAAAACCAGTAGGAGCAGAATATAAAGAACAAACTAAAAGATCATTAAATAATAGATCCTTTGCTTCCTACAGTAATGAACATATTTCTTCTGGAGAAACCATTAGGCAAATGACATCAAACTGTCCTACAAGGATTGGATTTCAGATCCCAACACATTGTAATCTTAAAGAAAAATACTTCTTAACTATGCAGAGCATCAGTTTTTGGGCTACTGGTAGCAACAGTAGTCTGCCCAACAAGTGTGTGCACATGTTGGTCCCACAATTCTGTATTTGGTGGTTTCATACACAAAGTGGTATCATGGAGACATACCACAGCTTCTGTTCCACAGTTTCTTGTTAATGAATAAAGGTGCTCTAGCCGTTAGAATATATTGGAGCCATAACTGGAGCAAAGTATCTCAAAAGACCAACTTCCAACCTTAACCTAGCCATAGGAACTTCTTTTCTGTCTCCTTTCTGTTTTGCCTAGGCTTGGATTGGTAAAGAGCTGAACAGCCATTACCGCTGGCATTTGTAGAAAATAGCTATATTTAGCACAAATTATTATAAAGATGCTGTAGAAAGCCAGGACTTCTACTTCAAAAATTCTTTCTACCTGAAAAGGCAAATTATTGAAGGTCTTGTATGCTCAGAAGACACAGTGCACAGAAGACATATTGCCCTGCTTTCCACAGAAGTACAGTAAATAGAAAGGTCCAAACTAACCCAAGGTGGTTAGATAAAAATACTTTTAGAGACCAGCGTTTCAGTACAGCTTTCCTTTTTGTATTTGCTGTATTGGAAACCAACGAACAGACCCCATAAAGCAGCATTACTATCAGAGTTTATAGCTTGAGAAATGGTAGGATTCCCTAAGTCAACCAGTAAGAGGAGCAGTCCACAGAGGACACCACTAACATTTGTATTCCCTGAATTATAGTAGTGGAAAGCATACCAGGGATTTTGGATTCCATGCTGGGAGCTCAGCAGTGTCTACCAACCACTATCAACACTTATTAACAAGAACTGTCAGATCTAGAAACATGGACTCATATTCAGACTCAAGAACTTAAGCAGAAAAATACAGAACTATGCAGAGACACCTGAAGAGATAGCTTCAGTACCAGGAGTAGCACAGTCGCCTTAGGAGTTTAGGAGGATGTTCAGTTTAAGTTACAAAGAGCAGCTCCACATCCCCCTTTTCACATACACATGGCAAAGCACAGCCTGAGAGCCTACAAACCAGTTTTGATAATTTATATGAACTTCCGTTCTGAATCAGACACTGTGCATGTATTGTGCACATATGTAGCATGACATATGTTGACATGTTTAATGCTTTCTTTGCCCCTGTCTTTCACACTGGTGATGGGCTTAGAAGGTCTCGGTACCCAGAGCTAGAGGGCCATGGCTGGGAGAATTATAAACTTCCAGTTGACCACGAATTTGTGTGGGATCTGCTGCTGCAGCTAGATCCCTGTAAGTCTATGTGGCTTCATGATGGGATTCATCCAAGACTACTCAAAAAGCTGGCTGATGTCATTGTGAGGTCTCTCTCAATGGTTTTTGAACAGTGTTAGGCATTTGGGAATTTCCCAGCTGACTGCAAGCTGGCTAAGGTTGTCTTAATGTTCAAGAAGGGCAAGAAGGATGACTCTGGAAAATACAAACCTGTCAGTCTCACTTCAGCATCTGGTAAAATTACAGAGAAGATTATTCTGGAAGTCCTGAAAAACACCTGAAGGATACTGCAGCCATTGTCACGACCAGCACATTCTCATGAGAGGAAAATCCCGCTTGTCCAACCTGACTTCCTTCTAGGACAGCGTAACCCACCTAGTTGATCAAGGGAAGCCAGGTGAAGTAATCTTTTTGGATTTCATAAAGCTTTCAATACTGTCTCTCACAGGACCCTTCTGGAGAAAATGTCCAGCTCTCAGCTGGGTAAACACATCCTGTGATGGGTGAGCAGCTGGCCCACAGGTTGGGCACAAAGGGTTACAGTGACTGGGGTGACATCAAACGGGTGGGTGGGGTTCCACTTGAGGCCCTGTGCTCTTCAACATCTTAATAAACAACTTGGACACAAGACTCAAAAGTCCAAAGGAAGTCTGTTGGTGATACAAAATTAGGAGGAGCCATTCACTCCCTCAAAGGCAAGAGGCCCTGTGGAAAGGCTGCTCTCAACAAACGAAAAGGCTGGGCAATCACCAACCATATGAAATTTAATAAAGACAAGTGCTAGATTCAGCATCGGGACAGGGAAACCCTGGATGTATGGACAGACTGTAAAATAAGACCCCGGAGAACAGCGCTGTGGAAAGGGACCAGGAGGTTGTGTTGAAGGCAATATGAATTCGAGTCAGCAGTGCCCTGGCAGCCAGGAGGGCCAACTGTGTCCTGGGGTGCATCAGGCACAGCATCGCCAGCCAGGCAAGGGAGAGGATTGTCCTGCTCTGCTCTGCACTGGGGTGGCCTCGTCTCAAGTACCAGGGGCAGTTTTGGGTGCCACAATATAAGAAAGACATGAAGTTCTTAGAGCATCCAATGGAGGACAACTAAGCTGATGAAGGGCCTTGAGGTGAAGCTGAGTGAGGAGCGGCTGAGGTCACTTGGCTTGTTCAGCCTAGAGAAGAGGAGAGTGAGGGGAGGCCTCATTACAATCTGCAACTTCTTTCCGAGGGGAAAAGGAGTGGCAGACACTGATCTCTTTTCTGTGGTGACCAGTGACAGGACCTTAGGGAATAGCATGAAGCTGTGTCAGGGGAGGTTTAGGCGAAAAGGGTGTTCACGCCGAGGGTGGTTGGGCACTGGAACAGGCTCCCCAGGGAAGTGGTCACAGCACCAAGCCTGATAGAACTGAAGAAGTGTTTGGACAATGCTCTCAGGTAAATGGTATGATTCTTGGGGCATCCTGTGCAGGGCCAGAGTGTGAACTCCGTGTTCCCTCCTGGGTCTTCCCAACTCAACATATTCTATAGTGATTGATAACTGACTTCTAAAATGCTGTATGATGAAGCAGAGATTATAGTTCAAAAACTTAGCATCTTATATCATTGTATCTTTCACAAGTAACATCCTATTAGTTCATTAAGTTCTCTAACACAGGAATCAAACCCTCAGAGAGAGAAATGTGCAGAAACGTTAGCAGAAATGAGACTTTAAATCACAACTCCTCACCTCCGGACTTTCAGCCCAGTCCTAGTTCCTCTTGAGTTCTGGGTTTTTTAACTAAGTTCATCACTTAAAACTTAGCTAACATTGTGAATACATGACTCACAGATGACTATGCTTGACAAACCCACGCAATAAAGGCTGGAGTAAGAGCTTGATACTGACAGAGGTGGAGTTCACTGGTGCTCAGGAAAGACGAGGCTGCCAGACTACCACAAGGATAAAATTCTTAACATTTTTCTACAGTTCTCACCCCAGATCTTGCCTGAAATCTGTCAAACTCTATCAACTCTAAACTGTTAGTCTGAACCATACTACCCATTCAAGGCTTCATGCAATGAGATAACTTGATACAAACAGGGTAATACCTTAGCGTATTGTGGACTAGCAGCATAACACAGAAAAGTGGGAGTTTAAAACACTGTCTCATGTATTTGGCTGCTGCAAATTCCACAGCCAAAAACCACAAAAGTGGTAGGATGCCAAACACTATTTCCACAGAAGGTGGTAGTTGCTAGCTTTGCTGAATTCTGTCAGTCAAGAGAACAATGCTACATGACCCCAGAAAAAGCATGCCTATGGCAAGTAATAACGTGATCCTCTCTGCATGGACACCTGTCAAATGGGAAAAGGTTCAGATCATGATGAAATGACTATATGATGTTGACCAGACTTTCTTTATTCTTTGACTGTTAGCTCTGACAGGAGCTAGCTAGGAATTATAACCCATCTACAACTACAGGAAGCTATTCTACTCAGAACACAAGCACTAAGCACAAAAGTTTAGGATTGTATAAATTTCCTATTTCCCTATTTTAGAACAACAAAAACATTCCCAGACCAGACACATTTGATGCTCCATTTAGGAATTAAGTAGCATTTAGTCATGCACAGATTAGCATCAGAGCTGGAAATGACTGTGGAAACAAGAACTCCACTTCTTAGCCATAGGTTTGAATGTGGTATAAAGTATCACATAAAGTGGAAGCACCAGAGGATTGCACAAACATAGCTTAAACATTGCAGCTATGCCTCGTGCAAACTGAGCAGGAATAGAGCCAGAAGACCAAACAAGGATAGAGCTGAATCTTTGCACTTAAATCTGATTTCTTGGCCCTAGCAAAATAGTGATGCTTTGAGATGAGCAAAAAGGCATGGGACAGACAACTTTGCAGTTAGGAGCTCTCAGATTAATATGACAGCATTGTTCCCAGCAAAAAAAACAAGCTTCACTCTCTAAATCTGGTGCCTTCCAGAAGCACAGTGTGTGTTTTAAATGAAGAAAAGTAAGCTTTACACATCTCTATACTTCTAGTTGTTGCAGAGAGACATATCACCACTTCTTTAAAACAATGAGCCTCAACTGGCAGGAGAAATTACAGGTGCTTTTATAAATAAATATGGAATTGAAGTCAAAGCATGCATTCTCCAGTGCCTTCAAGAATGTTCCAAGAAAGATCCATCACAAAACTCCACTAGCCAGATCTTCAAAAATCTCTAGAATTGAAGACGACAAAGAGACCTACTGTGACAGATATTACAACTTGCTGTGATAAGTAAGAGCATGTAAAAAAATCCTAGAGTCAGAATTTATATATATGTATGTATTCTGAGGTGTAATAAAAAAAAATAAAAAAAGACAATACTCTTCACTTTCTCGTATTAACAGTACAGAAAGTTGAAAACAAATATTAGTTTACCTATTCCTCCACTTGTATTTCTTCCAGTGCTAAATAAAACCAGATACTCTGGAAACAAATTAAGAATCCATCTAGTCAAGTAGCAGATGTTTCTCCTACTGTATCTTTAGCTCTGCACCACTTAGAGCTTAAGGATATTCTTCAGTACTAACTAAATATCCTAACAGTACTATTCTAAGACTTCATCTTTTTGTATCTAAAATATCCTCATAGCAATAAGTTTTGTAAATTAACCATAACTACTGTGGAGAAAAATCTGGCTCTTTAATGCTTAATGATTTCATTTTTGATCTCCAGTTTCACATTACTCAGGTTATGAGATCAAGGAACAATAATTTTTCATTCTTCTCTAAGGTATTCCTGCTTTTAAGGACCTTATTCTTCCTGATATTTTTCTCTTTTAGAGGCAGAGGAAATCACTGGTCCTTTTTATTATGATAATCCTTGTTTCTCTTCTCAGTATGTATATACGTACTGAACGTGAATACATGCCGAGAATATACTTATGTGCGTGTTTGTATATAAGTTTAAAAAATATTGGCAAGAAAGGGACCAGAACAAAGCCTTTATGATGCCAACAAAGCATGAGTTTACAAAAAATGCAGTCCCTCTTTACAGTTCATAAATACTACACTTTCAGACAATGCTGTGCCTCCAACCTAATCCTCTTGTGTTCCTCAGTAGTTTCACAATCTCCTCCCCAAGTATCAATAACAATTTTAAATTAAAACACTATATGCATAACAATGGTTTCCCACACCTTCATTCTGGGGGCATTCCTTTTGATTTGGAACTTTATTCCTCTGCAATTGATTGCAGGATTTATTTCCATAGAATTCTAAATATTTCAGTAGTTACAGTAAGACTTATAACCTCACTGTTTCTTCCCCTTTCCAAATTGTTTATTAATGCAATCAATAACACAACACAGTATTTTACAGGAGGACTCCACATGCTGTCACTTTCAGCTGAGGAAACAATTTAATTCTAACTAGAGGATCCATTTCCAATATAATGCAACCCTAATGGACAGTTCTGGTAACAAGGCAGAGTAGCAGTTGATGACTCTATACTTCAAAAGGGCTCTTTTATAAAAGGGTACTGTTATTCTAGTCAATTAAAAAAAAAATTACACTCAAAATTAGCATACCCAGGTTTCCAAAGACCTATGGGTGCAAAATTGCTTTAAGCATAAGATACCTATAACACAGTACAACATACTTCAAGAAAATCATGAGCAGAGGATTAAGTTTTAAACAGAATATTTTCACTGAAAATAAAGGCAGGGGGAACAAGAGCAGATGAAAAAGTCAGAAGCCAGCAGTGACCCATGTAACAGATATTTCTAAGGCAAGTGCGAATGGGAACGGCAAAGATGTACTTTGACTACTACACATGAAGATGTCATTAACTTCAGACAAAAGAAAAATCCTTTTGTTTCCCCTGTGGTTCCTTCTAACAGCTCAGAGATATCACCTGCTCTGACTTTGCCAGACTGATTTTCTTTATTGATCTCTTTCAGGTCAGTCTCCGTAGCAAACTTAATGAAGCTTTCCCTTTGGCTCTATGTCCACCCAGACCACAACTAGCCTGGTCTAGCTGCAGAATTGTGACAATACAGATGCCTGCCAACACGCTGCAAAACAGAAATTTCATTTTAGGTTCCCAAATATACATCCAGGTATTTACACAGCGAATAGGGACAGTAGTTCCCACATTGAGCAGACACTATAGTTATCACTGAATTAAACACAACAGAAATTATGGCCACCTCTCTGGTGTTTCTCTTCAATAATGACATTTCATTATTCATTTGGCACAATCATAGATGAGTTTTATCTTCAAGGATATTTCAAAATGCTTTGGTGAGTCCTTGAAAACATCACTGCAATATTTCACGGACATTAAGTTTTGAAGCATCAATTGGGTTTCTGGGAAAAACAGTTTTAAGTCACAGTACTCAAAATACATCATTTTTTAAGGGCCAAAACCAACAAAAACATTGAATCAAAAGTACTCTGTCCCTGAGGTGTTCTGCTGGGTGAGAAAATCCTGTGGAGTTCACAACATATAACATTCTCAGTTGTGTCCAATCAATAGCTCTACAAACTCAAGTACTCTTATGGCTGTTTGAGAACAGCATTACAACGTTTCTCAGGTAACACTGCACCTTCTTGTGTCACTTCGAGGAGCTGCTCCAGAATATTCCTGTACAGCTTGCACCTTGTACAGGTCAAAGATCTGAGTGGTCAAGTGCCCAGCTTTCTTTCCCTTTTTCCTCCACTTGTAAAAGGTCCAAGCTGGTTCCAGTTTTCTGGATGTGAATTATTCTGAACATAAATGATGATGTACCATGATCAAAGGTACATGCTTTCTTCTTTTCTTAAAATCAGCCTGGCTTTGTAAGGGATGGGTTGCTTCTCTTCCTTGATGGAAAGGTACTGCAAATGCAGTCCCTGACTGTGAAAGGGCATGTGTGTAGGGGTGGGAATGAAGTTACTGCCTTGAAATGGTGCTCTGTTATTACAGAATCAGCTCCTTTTCCCAAATAACAGCAGAAGAGCAAGTCCATCATTACTGATTCAGAAAGCTAAAAGGCTGCTTTGTCATGAAACAGTCTTCGTGAGTCAAGTAAGCATTTTCCCTGTCCAAAATGCTTATTTCTAATCTCACTTGCAGAAGTACACAATAAATATGAGCTCTGCCATCACTGTTCTGAAACTGTAGGACTGACAGTTCTGTCCTGTTGTGTCGAGGAAATCAAGGGCTTATCTCACTTTAGGAAAAATACTATAAAGATGTTTTAGTATGTTTTACATGTAACAGCTCTTGATTAGATTAAAAGACACATTTATCTGAACATGCCACACCACCTCTTGATGGGAAGCTGAGGCACAACAGGTGATTTCTTTGGTTTGTGGAAGGATTCTTAGGCAGTAATTTAATAAAGGATTTCAAGGAGCATGGACAAGTAAGGTGTTTGCAGGAATGGCATATGAACCAGGTGAAAATGGCCAACTTGACAAGAGCACATGCAACAACCTACACAGTCTTTCTCCAGACAATTGCTATTTTCAGGATGAAGGAAGGGTTAAAGCTTTCAGAAAGGCTCGACAGAACAAAATTCGGAGTTGACTGCATTCTTTACCAATATATTTAAAACATTAAGTTGAATGCTGGAAGTTGTGAGTGTGAGGAAATTCAGCACCGATTATCATAAAACCAAACACAACTTGCTCTCCTTCTTCAGAACTTGACAGCTGAACTCTATATTCTAACCATATATCATCACAAACACAGAAATTGCAATTAAGCTCTGGGTAATCATGTTCAAAGTCCTCAGACTTCATTATTATTATTTCTACAGTGGGGTCAATGGTCACTTAAAACAGACTGCCAAACACAATCCTAGTATTAATTAATTTAAAACCACTATCATAGTTGCGAAGTCAATCTCAGAAAAATTATTCTGATTACTGAGCACTATAGTTTTGGTACTAATTCACTGTTCTTGCTCTACTAAAAGGCTCAATCACACTTGAACTTTTACTATATATATGCAGCAATTCAGACAGTCAATAATTAAGCCATTCATTTGATGCAAACCATTTTTTGGAACTTCCATAGGTTGGTGAGCATTTAAGTAGAAATATGAGCATGAGAAAGACAGTATTTCTTTGAACAATGTGATTTCAGTCATGCACAGACCTCTCCTATAAAAGGAAAGCTAAGTTTAGTGTAATACCTATTTTTGATAAGCCAAATATCACATAATGAAAATTAGGAATTGAACTCATTAGTGATTTTTTTTCTGCTCCAGCACCAGGTTTCATACTTTTGACAAAGCTTCTGGAAACTGAAAAAATTGCCTGTCATTTTAGTTTTAAAAAAAAATTATCTTTAGGTTTTAAAATCTAAAGCTCTAAGGAAAATACAGTTAGAACAAAGAATCATGAGGACAAGACATAGCTCAGCATGTTTTGTGAAGAGTGGTTTTCGTTGTACTTTAAAAGATGGCTATACTGAACATATTGCAGTCACAATTAATAAGAGATTTGACTTAGAAACAATGCTGGTGATAAAAAAAGACATGGCATGCTCAGAGAAGGAGTAAAGAATGCAACTACAGATATTGACTATTTACATTTATAATCGACAATGGTGCACAGACCACACAAGGAAGCTGTGCAGCTCCATGAAAGCTGTGATGCCCCATGGTAGTTGAGCTTCCTGATTCAGATGTCAGACCAGACACCTACAGGCTGCAGCCACAGTACAGTGGGAGATCAAGGGCACTAACAGTGTCCCAGGACCACTTCAACTCACTCTGTTTTCAAATAAGAAGTACTCACATAACCTGTGCTAGTACAGAAACAAACATTTTAGTTTCTTTTATGAAAAGTAATCAGTTCCACTGCTTTGAACTGGGTCATCCAGACTCACTCATTTTTAGTTAAGTACCTTGCAAAGAAGTATTACTGCACCATTTTAAAAGATAAGAAGGTAAGTTTAGAGGATTGTTCCCACACATTAGGAAAATGTTCCCATTGGAATAGCTAAAAAATGCTGCGATTTCCTCAAGTGAAGTTTTTATCTTTACTTTCTCTTGTTTGTCCAAAGACTGGTTACTTCTCATGCATTTTATTCCATAGACTGCTAAAATAGGAACTGAGCTAGTAATATCAGTATTACAACTACAACTAGTATTGAGAGAAAGTACTGCTCTTAAGGAAGACAAGGCACAATATTTAATTTGTTAACGCAGTTAAGTTTCCTTTACATTTCTGTTTTAAAGAAAAGCAAAAGAAAACAAAACAAAACAGGAACTGCACTATAGTACTAAATCAAAGCAGGAATATTTTCAAACACACAGCCACACTTTGTACCACAAGTGCCATTAAACGTAGCACGGCTCTCACTAACCCCATGAACATGAGAACATTTCAACAGCACTACTGTTATGCAGCAGTGTCAGATCATTTCCTTAGGACCTGAGTACATATCCTATAGTCAGACATTCCCTCAAATGCTTGTTACACTTTGCACTCCTGTTTCAAAAACAAGCCTTCCAAACTGCCCAAGACGTGATGGAACAGCAGCATACTGTTTTGGCTTAATGAAAATAGCACATTATTTCTATTCATATTTCTTAATACATATTTCATTTTTAGTTCCACTAATGCATGAGTCTTTTTTTAGATCCCATGAAAATATCCGGTATATGAACAAAAACAAACCTATTGTTTTCATACCATTAGTTTCTGCAAATTTCTGAATATCAGCCAGAGTTTTCAGTTCTTTCCTTGGGCAAGCTGACACACACAAGGCAATAGACTTAATCTTCTGATGTACTAGATCAATGTTGCAGGGATCCAAGAAGAATACATACCTAGGGAAGGAAAAAAAGGTGAATTACTTCTATTTTAATTAACAATTACACTGAACAAAATTTCAGACTACGGGATTCAGTTAAGACTGAGTGATTCAGTCTACCCAGAAACATAGAAAATTTGATATTATTATAACTGTGTGGATCAAAAGAATTTATGCACTCAACATATGCACAACAAATGTATGGGTATTTATATACTTCTGGATCACACAGAAATTATGCTTAACTCTACCTGATTCAAGTCTATTCAAATGGTGCTACTCATAAAAACACCAGTAGTCCTACCATGCCACTTCACAGATATGAGCCTAAACATTCAGAAACCTTCACTCAAACTTTACACTCAACTTAGAGATTTCCAATTTTTTTTCTAAAAAGACCAAACAAACCAAATAAAACCACACTTACGCTGCAAAAAGAAAAAGGTCCATGGCTACATTAATGAATACACATAACAGCAGTAATTAAGAACAGCTTTTTAGTTTAGATTGATTTTCCACACCATGACTGAACAGATTACTTAAGTATTTACTTAGTTATAAAAATCCTTCAGATATTTCAAGCAGAACTATCTAATGTTTAAGTGCGGTAATTTTAAAGAGATTCTTTTTGCTAACTTTCCCCAATGAGTGATATTTAAAAATCCAATGCATGAAGTACGTATTACAGATTCTTAGCTAACATCTCCTGGCTACATACATTTTATGACCAACACTAACCCTAAAGCTTTCCACTGATACTATAATACAGATGCTATTCTCTTTGAAAGTTGAACAAGCCTTAAATCCCTGCAATGCTGGTGATATACTAGGCAGTGAAATACTCTCTTCATATTACCTAACATCATCATATGAAAACACCAACAATCTGCCATACAAAATGCCTTTTCTACTTTAGCAGCCCTCATGATGGGAATTCATTCTGTAATAAAAAAAAACCCCTTCTGCTCCTAGAAAGCATTTACATCCTGCCTGAATACCAACAGTCTATATACTAATTGTCATTTACTGTCCTATTACCCGGTATCAGCACACAAGAATGATTACTACATAATACAGTCTTCCTTGAAAGTCCATCAAAACTCATGTTATCTAAATCAGCTGTAATGTAGTAATAGCTTACTTGCATTCTTAAAACATTCCCTTTCTTTGCAACATCTTGGTGAAATCATCCACTCCTATTTTTTTACTTATTACACATTACATATTTTGGGACTCCACAGACCACTGAAGTCTGAGAAACAAGTGTAAACATGAAAATTCTGTCCCACAAACACAGTCAAGGTTAAGTGCATGCAAGCAATAAGCCACAGTTTTCCCTTATGTCAAAGAAAATACTCTTGAGTTGATATCAAGACATACAATAGCTGCCATAACTGAACACTCCTGTTATAGCTTCCACTTCATGAGGACAAGTTCCTCCGGTGGCTATTCCATACAAAAAGGGTACATGGAAGGAGAGTGCCTTTGAGAGTGTCTGGTCCTTTGAGAGTGTCTGGTCAAAGGAGCAATAAACAAGAACCTACAGAGTCAAACCTGACTGATGTGGCAAGGGAGGCTACAATGGGAACAAACCTGGTCAGTCACGCAAATTGATAAGGATATGTGGATTATGAAAATTATTATTTTTCAGTAAGACTATCTAGCTAAGCACCTTGCCAAATTGAGATAAGGAGGGAAATACTCAGACACAAAACTTGGCCACTTAATGTTAATAAAAACAATGATGAGAAACAAACCCAGTCAATTACAGAAATTGATGGGCTATCAAGAAACTGCAGACAAAGACTTTGCAGCTGGGTATCCAAACTCATAGGTGCAGAATGGAGGAAGGTTCAGTGGAACTGTGCCAGCTGCTGTGGGAATGTGCATGAGACTGAGTAGAAGACAGAAAGGGGTGGGAAAGCAAACAGTTGCTTGCAAGTTGACGTTTGTTAGTACGTTATATGACTGATCTCAGCACCTGATCATTGCTGTCTGTCCTGTCCTATTACTAAAGCTTTTAACTCTCTGCATAATTCTAGTTGCTATCCCATGTGCACAGATGCTGCAAGTGCTGCAGGGATTAACTGCCAGCTACTGGGGGGACTGTCATGGGCATGAGGGATTTTGTGCCACCAACTGGAATCAGACCAGGCGTTTGGGTGCCCCAGGCCTGTCATGTCAGCTACCAAAGTGAGTGGGGTCTCACTGCCAGTGGCAGGAAGGGGTCTTGACAATAAGCTGCTGGGCAAGGAACAACGTGTGCCCACCAAAAAAAAAAGCAACTACAGAGGTGATAGATTCATCATATGTGGTCACAGCCTTTGTGGTGCTGGCTCTTGACAGGGCTGAGCACTTGTTCCTTCTCCAGAGCAGGTCTATGCAAGTTATAGACTCACAGAAGATCCTGAGTGGGAAGGGACCCACAAGGATCAATGAGTCCAACTCCTGATATAACTCACCAGCAAACTCCAAGCTGTACCAGATGGTGCGTAGGGAACTCTGGGTCCAGGCAGAGGTGTCAGGTGGGCAGAGGGTCTGTGGTGTTATCTGGGGGGAACTGTGGGGTGCCTGTGGAATAAATGTGTGTATGTTTGCTAGTTACCAAGCTGGATCACCTGCTGAGTAGGGGCAACCCATCAGGTGGATAAGAGGCAGGGGTGCTGGGTGGGCAGAGGTGCTGTGCTGGTACTTGGAGAATCTGCAAACGCATGTGAGCTTGTAAACCTGAAAGTGTCACATGTGTGCCTACACTTAGTGACCTTCTGCTACTGTCAGGCCATGAGGAGGACAGGACATGGCTGGCTGTGCTTGTGTTTGTGAATCCCACTGTTGAAGGCAGCACCTTGTCACTGCCAGCCTGTATAACCAGCTGCATCAATGTCCCAGATATGCTGTCCATCTATATCCCTCAGCCTAGGCAGATGATGCTTTAATAACTTCTGGTTTTTCACTCTTCATGTATCTGTAACTTGGTGTAGTTCTGTGCTTCTTATAAAGTGCTAAAAACCTTTGTTCCCAGCACCTTTAACCAAAACAGATCCCTCTGAATAGAGATTCAAGGACACATTCATTGCCCTAGGGCCCAAAATATGTAAACAACTCTGAAATGGGGGGAGTGGGCCTGGGGTAGTTAACATCATCACCAAAGGGTGTGATTAGAGAATTAAGGGCCAATATGCTAACAGGACAGAACTTATAAAAGGTGAAGGGCTTGTGACCCAGTGTCCATTTTGGGTGTAGACCCTCAAGGGGATTTTGCTTGCCTGAATGTTACTTGTAGGCCTTGAATAAATTTGACTGCTTTTTATACTCCTAATTTATCTAGGCCTCTGTTTCAGGTAGCCTGCTTTTAGGTATCACAGAGACCCCAGGTTCTGGGAGTTATAGGGCTGGACTCCAGTTCCTGAACAGCAGGGTCCTCTGAATGTCCCTAAGGAAACCAAGTCAGGAATGTCACCATTAGCAAGCTAGAACTCAGTCCACTTCTACAGTGATTTCAATTCAAGGGTCAAGCTATCATTTTAATTGCCAGAATATTTTGCAAAATAAGCACTACAGTTTTAACTCAGACCTGGAAGTTTAGAAATACAATGCAACATCATATGCAGTTTTGACAGAAGCGTGGGCATAGCCTTCAACAGACACATATAATTCAAACACTGCATTGTATGGCACAGAAACAGTTCTGACAGCAGTAAGGGAGCCACACAAGCTATCAAATCTGTGGCTTCAATCCATGGCCTAGGAAGAGAGAAGTAAGATTCTTTTTAACTTCTAGCATCTAAACCAGGTACCGAAACTCTAGGCACAAGCATTACAGAAGAAAATTTTATTTCTGTTTATAAAGCTTACTTATAGAAAATAAGTGGTTTTACTGCAGAAAGTTTCATCCTGTGTCACCACAGAACAGGTTTTGTTTCTCCCTAGAAGACTGTACTTAGATGTTTTGTGCTGCACTTTCATTTATTTACAATCTGCAATAGACTACTAGACTAATAAGAAAATATATTAGCAATACAAAGACTGACGTAAACAAAGCAATCATATTGTTAGAGATGCTTCAACACTGCAAATGAAAATACATTTGCTATTTGAAAATCAATAAAGTTGACTTACAACATACGCTCGTTTATGCATCTTTATGAAGTATCAGCCCTGCAGAGAAGGAGTTGGAGGTATTGGTGCATGACAAATTGGACATGATCCGGCAATTTACACCTGCAGCCAAGAAAGCCAACTGCATCTGGGGCTTCACAAAAAGAAGCCTAACTAGCAAGGCAAGTTTTTCTCTGCCCTCAAGGGGGGTCCCCCACCTTATATACTGCACCCAACTCTGGGATGCCTAGTACAGAAAAGACATGAACCCACTACAGTGAGTGCAGAGAAGGCCAAGGAAAATGATGAGAGGGCTGGAGCATATGAAGACAGGCTAAGAGAGTTGGGGCTGTTCAGCCTGGAGAAGAGAAGGCTGTGGAGAGACCTTTTGGCAGCCTTCCAGTACTTACAGGGGCCTTCTGTAAAAGAGAGAAAGTGGCTTCTCATATAGACAAATAGTGAAAGGACAAGGGGGAATGACCTTAAACTAAAAGAAAGTAGATTTAGAATGATAGAATAATTTTGGATGGAAAAGACCTTTCACATCATCCGCTCTAACTATAAATGCAGCACTATCAAGTCCACCACTAAACCATGTCCCTAAGTGCTACATCTACACATCTTTTCAATACCTTCAGGAACGGTGACTCAACCACTTCCCTGGGCTTGATCATCTTTTTGTAAAGAATTTTTTCATAATGTCCAATCTAAAGCTCCCCTTGCACAGTTTGAGACCATCTCCTCTCATCCTGTCACTTGTTACCTGGGAGAAGAGATTGATTACCCCACCTACAACCTTCTTTCAGGTAGCTGAAGAGCAATAAGGTGAAACCTAGAGTGAGTAATCTGAACATTAATAACAGTTAGAATAGACAAAGCTACCATCTTAAATATTACCTAAAAATTACAGCCAGAGTATACAGCCCATAGGGCATGGTATAGGAACTGTAATTACCATATTGCAACGTGGAGTACAGAACCTAGTGAAACCCCCACAAAAACCAACCTAAGAGGGTGGGAAGCTGACCACATGGCAACCACTTGGTAACACAACAGCAAACCAATGAAACGCAAGACCACTCCAGGCCCTAACAGTGCTGCTGATCCAGGCTGTCATGTGAGGGATAGGGTGTTGAGATTGAAAGGGAAATAACTCCCTAGGATTTCTTTATTCAGGTTCTGCTTTTTCAAGGTACCATAGATCAAGCTACCAGTTTCGTAACTGATCTGTGCCATCAAATGGAGATGAGAGTCTAGTGTCAAACATTTCTTCAACAGTAGGGCATATACAGTTTCACAAACTCTCTGTGTGCATGCTGCAAACCCTCCCTGGGTTTTCCCATTACCTAAACTCTAAGCCTCTCCCGGGGTTAAAGGCATGTGTTCAGGTGGAATGCCACCGTAACTATTCCCCACAGCATCACATGCACATCTCCTTGTACTTGACTAGACAACACAAACTGAATTCTGTCCAAGTAACAATGCACTGGTGATCAAAAACCCCTAGCATTTCAGGGACTTACATTTGGCTGCTGTGGTCATCGTGTATTTGCAATTAAAAGGTCATTTTTCTTAACCCCCTTATAACTACCAGAACTTGTAAAGCAAGGAACTTACTTGATGCAGATAGGTTTAATTAGAATTCACTGCCAGCGCTAGAGTATAATCCTGTGTCTGACTCTAGAGCACAGACTATTAAAGTGTGCTGTGGTTTCTTTGTAAAAATAAAAAGATGCCTGATCCACTCTTTGTTTGTGAGACCAGGCTGTAAAATCCTCCTTCTCAACATTTTGTCTCACTGGTTTCAGCATATCTGATGTACACAGAGCAAATCATATCCCTGTGAGGACTCTGCTCTTCACCCTTACCACCAAGATTTCCATATCCACACAGACCACATCAATTTCACTTCCACATGACAGTGCCTATGGGTTGCTGTCATACACAAGGAAGAAAATGTTATTTTTACAGATGATTTAGCTTTTCAGCCCTTGGACTGGGAAATGAAAATGGAATTACCCTGCAAGCAAAATGAAATGAGAATAACTTCATGTTTCCAGAGCTCCATTTGTGGAGCTTAAAAGTCTTTTCTTTCTCTACACAAACTGAAATGTACAGGCAGGAAGAAGAGTTTATTTTTACAGTCTGTCTGCAAAGTGCTCCTATAAAAATAGCATTAAATACTCCCATGAACTCCACCTCAGACACTGTAGGAACTCCATCTGCTAGAAACAGATGCAAAGAAGATAGCTTTTTTAATTTGCTTGGCAATTTTTCAGAAGAAACTATGGGGTGTGAGAGAAGGAAGGATCACCCACTTGTATAAGAACCAATCTCTTCCAAAACTGCATACCCTGGACTGTACCAGGCACTTCATGTGAACAGTTAAAGAATAATCTGCCTCTCAACCAAATAGAGATGATACGTACATTGATATGTGTGTATCAATTAACTTGCTTACGTCATGCCTCAAGCCATGACATCTTTGTTAGAAAAACATAATTCTTCTGAACCTTATTAAGACTCCTTCAAAAACAAGGGGCTCTGTCAATTAGCTGTGTTAAAAACAGTCTCTTTCCTTATTTGTTCTTTTAAATGTACAAGAGGAAATCACTTCGTGGTAGATGTTTCCCCACATGATGGCCTGATATATGTCACATGTAGAAAACTATCACAATATTAATTATTACATTTCAATAAGGTGTCTGAATTTCTCTACCTTCACATGAACTCAAGACACTATTTCTTTCTAAAGGTAAATTTAAAATTATGATTTGAAAATTTGCATTTTTCCTCAGAACACTAGAATCCCAATTTTGTACTGAATACACATGGGTTTAGAAAATGCTAAAATGTTTATGCAAAAAAATAGGAAAATTATGCTGCATAAATTTTAAGCCTTTCAACATTCTCAAAAGATGGGATTAGAGTAAGAAATTATTTTTCTGACAAAACATTTCTGTAAAAAGTTCCAGACTTTTTTTTTAAATCTCAAATCTTTCTGGTAACCACCAATTATCTAGCCACATTAAATCTTAAATGAGATATTTAGAAGTCTTTAGAATAGCAACTCAAAATAATCAGATATCAGGAAAGCATGCTTCCAAAATAATTTATGAAAATCATCAATTTTCTGTTAGTCAGAAAGTGTGAAGCAAAAGGATATAATACTCAGAAATTAATAACATTTTAGTTTCCTGAAGTAATAAACAGTGAAAGAAACACTCCTTTTTGTCAGTTAATACCACTGTTCTATGGTTAAAGTAAACAGTTTATTTTCTTAAGTGACCCAAGCCGTACAGAAGCACTCTGAGCACTGACTGACAGACAGACCTCAACAGATGTTCACAGGTTTTCAACCTGTCAGTGCAGAATTCTTGCTTACTGCTCCAGTACTATTATTTCAGTGTGACGTTTTCCTGCACAACAAATAGGAAGTACCTGAACTTTAAGTACAAGTTTTAACAGGACATAGCTTAATCAGAACTGTGTGCACCTCCAAGGTTTTGTGCATTTTCTCCACAAGTAACTTACATGTATTCTGCCTACATTTTAAATTTTGAAGTCTTATTTTAAAGTGCCAGATATATCTCATCTTCCCCTGCACACAGAGGCAGGAACTGAGCATATAACATCAAAAGCAAACCATTTTTATATTGATATCAAAGGCCTGTTCCCAAATCTGAGAATACTTGTCATACCTAAAACTCTAAGAAACAGGACTTTTCAGCAGCCTAACACAATATCCTACATTAAATGGATACTGAGAAAAAGTAGTTCCTCAATGTCTTAGCTGTGTACTCATTATGTATTCATATTACATATCTGCCAATATGTAGTCTAATGTTGCCAAATGTTAAAAAAATTGTTGTCTAGGTGAGAAAAGTGTCAAAGGACAAGAAAGAATGAGTTAGCATATCCCTTTTGCCACTTTATTTAAAACCACTCTCAAAGGAAGAAAGGTTTTGTCCTTCCTGGTTTACAGAATGCAAAAATTGAATCACATACTTACTTCTTGTGTGTGAGGTCCAGACCACTGTTGACTATTCCCTCCACCTTGACATTTTTCTGTCCACAAATATTTCCGTAACTGTCATATCCTGAAAGCAGTCTTGCAGCTGCTCCTGTAGCTATTGAAAAGCCACAGATAAAACCCTGGAGGAATAAAAAAACCCCACAGTTTAGCAATACTCTGACAGTTGGGAAAAGTCAGTTTTATTAACTGGCTTCTAAGCAGAGCTTGTCTAAAAATTTTTTCAGACTGGAAAAGACATGGACCATCAGAGAGAACTGTTGTGCAATAATAAAACTGAATGCAAGCTAAAAGAGGATTCAGACATCTAACATTGGATATTACACAAGCATTGTTAAGACTCTTGTAGGTGGTTTTTTTGAAGAGTCATATTGTTAGCAAAGGGGCATGAAGCAGTAGGGAGAGGTCAGCAAGTGGGCAAGGACAGGCAGTGAAGGAGAGCAATAAGAAGCGATGGAGTTGTCAAGGATTGCTGTGCATCTTAGAGAATTCCACACAATCCAGATTTTCTTGCTTTCAATTTTTTTTTCCTTTAAGTTATGTGCTCTCAAAGACGAGCTAGAATAAAGAGGCCTACCTAACAAAGGTTCTTTTAAGGAAATCCTTTTAAAGCAAGAGACCAGGTCAAGGCCACTATGGTTTCACATGCTGGTTTTCAACACAGGAAAGAAACAGATGCAAAGTACGATGGCTCAGACCATGTGTGCTGTTTTTGCACAGTCTGGTTTTTGGTAGCCAGCGGATCACAGAGGTGGCTTCTGTGAGAAGCTTCTAGAAGCTTCCACCATGTTCTCCACAAGTTACTTACATATATTCTGCATACAGTTTAAATTTTGAAGAGCCAGTCCCTGATGGCTCTGAAGATGGACATGCTGCTGGCCAAGCCTGGGCCTGCTAGAAATGTTGGTTATGACTCTGTGATAACACATTTAAGAAGAAAATTGAAACAAAGGGGGCCATTCATCAATCTTCAATGTTTGCCTCCCAGAGGAACCATTATGCATGCTGAAGCCCTGCTTTCCAGGAGGTGTCCAACCATCACCTGCTGATGGGAAGCAGAGACTGACTTTTATTCTTAGCTTATGCATGCACCAGACTCTCGATTATTTCTTTCCTTTCATTGCAATAAAACTGTCTTATCTCACCTGCTGGTTGTTCTCCATCTCATTCTTTCCCCCTCCTACTAGGAAGGGGAGTGACAGAGCGGCTTAGTGGGTACCTGGCACCCAACCAAGGTCAACCCGCTATACCATGTAATGTGGAAAATACCCCAAGCAGTCAGGTCTTGCTGTGAACTTTCAGAGATATTTCACAAACAAAACCAAGATCAAGGCAGTGATTCTGCAAACAAGAGACTGGCCCAAAAGCTTCATTAGCAAACCTCTGACAGGGAGATATGAACCATCAGCTCATTACACTACCACCAAGGAACTGTTGTTACATGTGAGGCAGGCTAAGACTTGAGAAGTGGAAGCAGAATAAACAGCAGAGACAAATGCGTGGAGCAACAGATGGCAGTGGCAGGATCAGATGAGGTGATGACAACAGGTAATGAAGTTGACATGGAACAGTGAAAATGTGGGCGGTTCACCCTGTGAAATCGGCAAGTTAAATCTCCTAGAACAGTAACTAACAAGGTATGTGACTCAGTCAGATGATTGCTCTGTATGTTATACTGCTTAGACAGGAAAATCTTGGACACTGGTGCACAGAAAACTGATTTATAACTGGGGGAACAGGTAAGCATAATCAAATAATCAGGGAACATCCACAAAACCAAGAAAAAAAAAACAATCACGAAAGAGAGCTACTTGTTTCAGGAAGCACTGTGCTTTTCGCAATTTTAAGATACTACCATTACAGCAACAATGTAATTAATATGATTTTAAATAACATTATAACTTTTGCATTTGTAGTCCAACCATTGAAAAACATCCTGGGAAAAGTAGAAAGAAATTTTCAATGGAATTATTCCAAACAGCAGAGACCAAGGGACAGCAGAAAAGAAAGCTGAGAGCACACAACTCCCAGTCCAAAGGACAACTGCTTGTAACACAGCAGTACATGACAGCTATGGACATTCTCTGTTTAAGAAGAACAGCAAACACAGGTCTCTGAAACCAAACAAGATGAAAAGAAGTGTACTTTAGTTTTCACTAATCTGCAGCTCTTGGAGGTTTGGTTTTCTAATATAGAGTGTTGTGAGGCTGACTTGAGAAAAGTGATGGTTTAATCACAGAGGACAGAACTGGTACAACTTGAGAAAGGTGATGGTTTAATCACAGAGGACAGAACTGGTACAACTTTTAAAGAAAGACTTATCATTAGTAGTATGGTTGTTCACAACAGCTGCTTCTACTAAGTATCCAATAAAATAAATAAATAAATAAACAAATAAACAAAGCCCCAGTCAACTCTTTGATAGTCAGAAACTTTGTTCCTCACAAAAAGTTTACTGTGATTCACAGAACGGTTTATCAGGCTACCAGCAATTATTTCTGCGACATGCACAGTCCCATAAGGAACATGAGTCAAGTGATAGTTCACCATGCTGAAAATCACTTACCACTGAAACTTCAGTTTCAGGGGAAGAGGAGCTGGAGCAAGACCTGGCACAAACAATAAATTATAGATACCTACCAAAGGCCTTTGATATGTAAACATTACTCATTTATGTTCTACAGCCAATGGTTGTCATGCAAATATATCCTGATCTTTTCCAGTCATTACGTTGCTGACAGGTTTTAAAATTCCTTTCTTATGAATGTAAACTTTTCAACTACATAACATTTACAAAATCCTTGGAGTTTTACTCACCATTCCTATGCAGAAGAGGATGAATAAGAGCAGCCATGGTACATCTGTGCAGCTGTGGTCTTCCAGAGGCTTCCACTCCCGCTTGGAGCTCTTGTGTGAGAAGAAAGAGATGAGGTTAACACTTTCATTGTCTGTTCATAATAGAAAAAAGTAGAAAATTCTCCTACAGGGCATTTACAGCAGGAGCCATCTGTAAGTGTCAAGATAGTTGAAGAAGCTTGGTCGAAAGATTTAAAGAGTAAGGTTCATGTAAGACTCCAAAAGAAGTTCCTCCACAGAAGTTAGATAAAAAAATAATTCTTTATCCAGAAAAGACTTAATTTATCCAGAAATTTACAACTATTTATCCACAAAACAGGTTATTTTCATTTGTCTTTTTATTAACAGAAAACAGAAGTTAATGGTATGAAATTGGCAATATCTCTTATTGCAGTTTTCCACAGCTACATTTCAGTAATCTGATTTCCAGGAAGAATAAAGGGTTAAACTTTTCAAAAGCCCCTAAGTTTTCAAACACTATTGGCAGGTTGAACAAGAACTATGCATGTATAAAGGAGGCAATAAATTGCTGTTTAAGGAACAGTTTTCTACATGCCATAAGGCAGCTGAGCTTAATATTGCAGTGAAGAAATCTTTCATCTGTATTGCTAGGTGCCAGAAAGGAAAGCTGTATACTTTAAAGGTTGAAATACTCAGTGATGGAGGGTCTATTGAGAAGGATAAACAGGTAGCTGTAAGCAATTTAGATAGTTTACTGCTCATGAGGTAAAAACTCTCAAGTGCATATACATTTCTAAGATAATTTAAGTCAGATAAAAAACAGCCATCTTGGCAAAGGGTTTTAGGAACAGAATAAGCATTAGCTGTAATACAAAATTAACCACCCTGTCAGAATTTGTTATAACAAAAATACTGATTATAGCTACTTTTAAAAGTATACAGTCACAAAGACAAGCTTTTTCAATGGGCTCCCAAATACTAATTCTTCAGATAAGATCCAAAAACTGCAGACAGTGTTTTAATCCTTCAGGAAGAAAAGGAGACTGGTATAGGGAGACTACAAGACAGTTCTCTCCAAGGACAGTGCATAAGGGGCAACCTATTCAAATTTTGAATTTACTTTTTTCTCTTAAGACCCTGAAGAATCTTCAAGATTTTGTTGAAAAGGTAGCAAATGTCAGTACTGAATAGAAACAGAATGGCTGGATGAAATGTCAACAGCTTTTATCTCCAGTATGTATTTTGCATATTTTTAATTTAAAAAAAAAAAAAACAAAAAAAAAAAACAAAAAACAAAAAAAACCACAGCATGTAACTTAAAGCAGCAGTATGTAACTTACATAATGTTAGCAAGGTGATTTTTTTGTATTCATTACTTTGGCTTTTGATAAATCACAAGCACAAAGCAACCTTTCCAAATACTACCATTAGAAAGCTAAAAATTGGGTAAACAAATTAAATCCTGCATGTATCACTCTTCAAAAAATGCAAAGTTTTCTAAGTAGTCTGACTTCACGTTAGGGAATTCCATGTTAATTTTGCAATCTTTTATTAAGGAAGTTCCATTTAGAGATGCAATAAATATAGTTTTACAGATGTGATAAATAGTTTTAATTCAAAGTGCAAATTCACTGTAGGCTCTGAACAGTCAAACTTCTTTAGATTTTACTCAATAATCAGTAGTGAGAGGTACTAAAAGGTCACATTATGCACTCTACAACCCACATTCAACAAAACTGAATATTCTGATCCTGGCAGTTCACACTTAGAAACTAACACACTCTTCAGACTTAACATTTACAACAAGATTGTGACATTTATGTTGTTATAATTAGCATAATCATAATTGCATAAAATACGTAAGGCTTCGTGCTTGCTATTCCTAAACTCACTCCAAAAATTCTAGATTCTTTAGAAATTTACTTTTATTTACAAACAGCAGAGATAAATTTCAGATACAGCTGCTGTCTTAAGAGTAAACTGCCCTTGGCAAAAGAGGGAGCAGCAAAATGCACTGCACAGTGTGCTTTGTTTGTTTTGTTAGGGTTTTTTTTTATTCTCTCTTTACCATCTGCATACGAAATCTTTTAATAGGATTTTTAAAAGCCTCTAGAAAAGCTCCGGCAAGGATTTAGGTTGTCTGACTAGTCACAGTTACCATAAGTAACAGTTACCATAAGTAACCCATTTTATTTACTAAGTGGACTTCAAGTTATATGTTAACAAGAAACTTGAAATGCCATGACGTAGCACATAGTTAGGAGATTACACAGGGAAATTAATTCCCTGTCTATAGTTCTTACTCTGCTAAAAAAACAGCAAACAAACAAACAACAAAAAAAACAAAACAAAAAAAATACTTAAACACAACAAAAACAAACAACCACCACCACCAACAACAAAAAAAGCAGGAAGGTATTCTAAACAAAAGTATCCTCGGAGGAAATTCAACAGGCACTAGATACTTACTAACTTACAATTTAACCACCTAGCATAGTAACAAGGTATGAAATTATACACCTTCAAAACAACATCCCTCCTCTCTAACCAGTCTAATCTTTCTTGTTTCCAGACCCTGCTAAAATGCAAGCTAGCTGCCATCATCTGTCTGCTATTTTCTTCCCAGTTGCTTCCTGGTATTCTGGATTCCCACTGAAACGTATTCGATAGCTTCACAGCCCTTTATCCTTGTCTTTGATGTTGGTGTCTATGTCTCTCCAGTGACTGCTCCCTGTCTACTCAACACCCTTAGGCATTTACTCAGACTCTGATGTTCATGCATTGGCAACCTAAATTGTTAATTCATGGTCAACATAAGGTCTAACAAATGTTGTTTGTTCTGCAATCTGTAAACTATACTCTGTCTCCATTGTGACAAAAACACCATAACATTTTAGCAGACATGCTTTGCCTGAAATCCTAAATCAGCACTTTTACTCATTTTAGCCTTTCTTCCAGATAGATTAAGAGCCTGTAGTATTTGCTTATACAAGAAAGGTAGAGGAAAAAAAATTAAATAATTTGATTTATTTCAAATTTTCTCTTAAAACAGAGCTTTCATAACTTATTCTATGCTCTCTAAGGATATTCTTGCCATTAACAAAGCACAGGATTGCCTGTACTGTCATGAAAGCACAGAGAATCTTAAGCACTACCAGTCAAAAGTGGGAAGCTGGCAAAGGGGCCTTTCTCTTCAAGACAAATTTGCAGGTTGGGAACATTTTCCTACTCATAACAGCTTTTCTGCGCTGATTTTGCGAGTTATTTACTCAAGAACCCAAATGAGTGTGCTCAGAAGTTTGCATGTGTCTATTTCGCACAAGACTTACCAAACTCAACACCAAATCAGAACCTATGGGTGCAGTAGTTTTACAATTGCGTTTTAGTACTCCACACCTAGAAAATTTGATGTCTACAGTTAGCCTTTCTCTTGCAGAGAGGAAGCGTGAAGAATGTCAGGACATTAACTACTGGCATTTCTAATCTAATTGAGAGCTACACATTCTCAAGACTGGAAGTATTTGCATGCAAATACAAAATAAAAAGAGGTTATTTTCCTGGTATTTATTGCATCCAATCACTCCAAAACGAACACAAATCCTTCTTCCAGATTTCTTTCCCCCGTCACTTCCAAAATATACCTTTGCAGCGCCAAATAGTAGGTCTCCTCAGCATACTACAATATACTTGTGTACACGAATAGCCAAAACCAGCATAGCCAAAACCACTGGATACCACTTGCACTGTCAACTCTAATAGCAGTACTGGATGCTGCCATACAAGCACTCACCTGCCACAACCAGAGTGAAATACACATAAGAGCATAAAAAAAGTAAAGACACAGCATTTCAACAGGAGACTACAGATACAGAGACCTACAGAGAATTTACTTTAAACACAGAATGTCTCACACAATGTAAAATTTGGGAGTGATGAGACTGAAGCAATAAGCCTATTAAAGAACATCTGCAGCACTACATATACAGATAATCAAGCTGTGGGTAGGTAGCAAAGATGTGAATAAGATAAGGATAAAGATGGAATTTGCCATCAACTAATAATCTTGCAATACCATGGGGTACAGGCAGCAGAAAGAAAAAGTCTTGTGGTGGTAAGATCACATGTTTCAAGAAGAAGAAAATTAAGGCACTAGTGTGGCAGGTGGGCTGAATTAAGGACAACCCAGGGAATGACTGGCATGAGTTACAACTGCTGGATGAAAATGAATTGCAGGTTAGAGACTAGAGGTTAGATTCTAGGCTCCACTTTGGCTAGTGAGTATAACCCTAGAAACCTGAGAGTGTAGGACTATTCCAATTTACATATGAACACAGAGGTTGTAAGAATAAAGTCACAGAGTCATTAAGGTAGTTAAGGACACTGATGTTAAGATAATTTGTTGCAATACCCTGTCCTAGGAACCACTTTAATCTAACTGTATCTCCTTAAAATTCTCTGTTGATTTATCACCTTGATGTAACATCTGAACTCAGAGTACACACAACTGTAGTCCAATACAGAAGAGTAAACAGACACAACTGCTCTTTGTTTATTTAAATTAGAATTCAGAAATTATTGTGTAGCTATCTATCTATCTTCGTAGGAGACAACAGCCACAGTGTGCACACAGCACTAATAAATGGCCTTTAGAGGCAAAAAAGGATTCTCATCCTGATCAGCATCTTTTGTGGAAACTTCCAGAGTCCTGCGACATCCACCTTTCCTAGGAGGCAGACTGATTCTCATAAAGCACCAGAGATTCAACTGATCATTTAAATAACATTTGGTTTATTCCAGTAGCACTGTGAGTATACAACATACAAATTCTATACCTATGGTGCAAGTTCAACCCTTCAGAACTGGAGGGTCCACTTGCAACACTGTGCATACCACCAAATGACATGCAAGGGCATGACTCCCAGGGAAATGGGCAAGCCAGGTTAAAAAGGTGATGACCAAGAAGTCATCCAGTTCAGATGCTGTCCTGCAAGCTAAGTTTAACCCTGCATCTTCACATGCTAGTAAAACATACCCACATAGGAAAAAAAATAGACAGTTCTTGAAACATTTATTAGTGTTTCCTAATGGCCATTTAAGGAGATTATTTTTTACTCATTTTACATCTTTAAAAGCTAAAGAACAGTACTAATCACATGTTGACCTTTACTGTGAAGCATTCCACCCACAAATAAGATGAGCCATAATTTAGTAGTTTACCAAAATGTTTCCAATGCAAGAGAGTAATTTTCCAGGCTTAACAGGGTATGGCATTTTTCTGTCCAAGACATGGCAGACTTTTCTACGCTATTCAACTGTTTAAAAGAAGAACTAGCAGCAACTGCATATTGTCCTAATGAAACTTCTTTCACCTCTGAACAGATCTTGATCCTAAAGAGAAAGACAATATGAGTCCTTACCCCAAGCATACACACTCAATTCCCCACACAAACATACTTCCGAAAACAAAAGTAACAACTCAAGTAAACTAGTTCTCTATATAAAAATTTCATGTGGTGAATCCACTGTTTAAGTGTGCAGAATTAAGTCTTGAAGTATTAAACCTATTTTCAGTTCATGACTTTACCACCCATGTTACATTTTTATAGAAAACCCTTAGCCTACTCCATGAAGTCTAAGAACACTGCACACAGTTGACTCAGTTAAAATGTTCACCATTACCTGCAGACTTCCTGTCCATGACCTACAGGAGTTTAGATGAAAGCACTAAACAGCAGCTTACAGCACTCTATCACAAGTTCAGACGATCTCTCAGGTTCACAATAGAACTTGTTTATTATACAGCAAATTATGCATACATCTCCATTACTAGAGCAGGAAAATGCATCAGCAAATGCAAACGTTTACTTTACTAAACTATACCAGTTCCCTGGAAGAATGAACTACATCATAACAATAAAAATATCTCCATAAACACACCAAAAAAATTGTTAGTGTAGACTTGGCCTGGATCTGCTTCTGGGGAAGAGCAGTATTGCTCCTACCCCAAAGAGCCTGCTTATGATTGGGAGGCAGAGGTTTGAGTTGCCCCAGACTAACAAAACTGAAGCAATGTCTCCCACTTACAGAGACAAAAGAGCTTGTCACTGTAACACTATTGCAGCATGCACCAGCCATCTCTAGAAAGAAGCCAGAACACCTTGGGGCAACTCCAAAAGGGACTGCATAACAGGACAAGCAACTCACAGTAGAGTCCAATGAAGCAGAATTTCCACGAAAATGGATAATCTCATTGCTTTTTTCAATTTACTGCAAAGCAGACACTAGTCACACTTCAAACGTAGAGCCATACACCAGTATTTTACACACAGGCACCCACATCCTTATTTTCCTCACGACTTCACATTCACCACTTGTTCTCCAACGTCCTGTCCACTGAAGAGATGTACCTGCCTGTTACAAGTATGAAACTGAGAAATAACGCTAGGAAAAGTTTTCTGATGGTGTAACACTGCTTTAAAGCTGTCCACTGAAGGGTAATGAATTTATACTTTGCGTCTCTTCACAGATTAAGAATGCCACCAATTCAAAGTGTCCACATCTTCTACTTCACTAATGCTCTCAGACTACACCAACAGCATAAACTTTTAACATAATATAAACAAAACTGAGATCCCATAAGGCATCACTTAGAGTACTACTAATGGTGTAATATAAGGATGTTTACCAGGAAACCTCATACATGGGGACTTCACTCCAGAATATAACATATGTTGTGTTGTAGATCATCTTCCATTCATCTTTACAGTCAACTCATATTAAACACTGCTTCAAAACTCCTTGATTATATGCATTCACCTCAGTCAACAACCTAAATATTTATCTTGAAACATAACACAGCTGATTAAATAAAGATTTGACATGATCAGCACACCTGCTGCAGATTTGAAGTTTAGAAATCAGGCCATCTGCAGACAAAAGCCCTGTTTTTAAGTCTCAAAGTATTTAGTTGTAGTTTAGTATTTAGTATTGTTTCTTTTCTTCATTACACATGATTAAGTATTTATTTCAAATGAGCAATAAATAAGGATACTTTACAAATATCACAGTAATATTTTTCAGGGGATTAAAATATCCATTTCAATGCAATTTTGGAATTTCCATGGTTCTTAATCATTAATAAAAAATCAGTCATGCAAACAGAACCACTGCAACAACAATAAAAAACCCAAAGCAGCAAAAACAAAACAAATCACAAAAAAAACTCCACCACAAGAGCCCACAAAAAACCCCAAAACCAAAAAACCAAAACATTTCATCACTTCTGAAGACATTTTGCACATACCAAGTTACTGTATTACATATGGATTTTCTACTTGTTCATCAACCTGTTTCACAGAATTTCAAATTTTATTTCTTCTACAGTCTGCAAATCCCAAATGACAAAATAATTTCTAACTTTGAACTAGTAAAACATACAAATTACGAAACACATTTTGCCTTCAAATGTTAGCTTTATCACAGGACACTGAGATACACACAAAAAACCCATCAGGAATCCCAGAGCAGTCTCCACAGGAGATGTGGAGAACATTCCATAGAAAATACTGCCACTGTTCTTTGCACTGTCTTCATGTAAATTCAAGACCAAAGACATCACAGCTCATTAGGAGCTCATGGTCTGCACAGTACTGCTGTGAGAACTAACAATGTTGCCACTTACAGGCATTCATAGCAGTTTGATACATATTCCTTCAAAATGCATCCTGTATTCAAATATGTTTGCCAAGTGAAAATCACAGCTGCTTAAATACAAAGTCCTGACTTGCAGGTTCAAAATTCTTGCATAACAAGAAAGAAGAACACTCAGGAGTACAATAAGGGGGCAGCGCTTGAGGACATCAAAAGCAGACTAGATAAACAGGAACTAATACTAAGAAAGTTCTATCTGATTTATGTAAGAAAAAGTGGGAGGAGAAAGGAAAGGGAAATAATGTGTTAAGCCCTTAGCTTATTACATAAGCATACTTCCTTACAAGTTCACAATAATTCTGCAGTTTTTCATCATAAACTATGAAAAAGCATGGGAAGTCTGACAAAGTATTCCCAGGACATGGTTATTATGACCTTGAACAAAGTACTTAAATGGGTTTCCTGTTTTGTTTCTGTAGATCTGTATACAACACTCAGAGGTCTCTTCCTCGATCAAATAATGTATCTGGAGAGCAGCAAGAACGGCTTCAATTTAAAACAAAACCAAATCAAAACAGGCCAGTGCTCATTTCTGCTGCAGACAGCTGTTAAACTATATTAACTAAGAACAGGCACATTACACACTATCAGGCACAAGTCACCATGTTCTGCTCATCATGCTCTCCACCACAGTCTAGCAACATTAGTGATAAAAATAGCAACAGCTAGAAACTAGCATGTAAAAATGCAGTATGGAATCTCAGCTTTCCAGTATACAGCAATCATCTCCTATTCTTATGGTGCTGGGTGTTGAAATAATATTAAAGCAGAGAAAATTAAATCTTTGGACTGTAAAGCTGAACTTCAAAATGAAGTTAACACTTCTCTCTTCTTAAATATATATAGATGTTCTTGAGGCTGTTATACAATTATACACTTTTATTCCACATTAGAAAATTGCTTACCTAGAAGATTTAAAAGAAGGAAAGAAAAAAAATAAAAGAAAAAAGAGGGGGCCTAGCAAAAGCAGGCCGATGACATTTATTTACTGTCTAAGTCTGTGAAACTTCAAAGTGGTTGAAAGACTGAAAAGAAACCTACTAGATAAGAACCTCATTAGATATTCACCAACACAAACTCTTTCTCTAAAATTTATAACAAAGCCCTCAGTACATTTTCAGCAAAGGTAAAAATGAGCAATCAGCTTCATCAACAGGTAGAAGTCACCTGACAACACTGCAAAATCATTTTTTAGAAGGTAAGCATAAGATTTATATGATTCCCCAACAGCGGCTTCAAGTGAGAAAGATACAAATACAAAATACCAAAGACAGTTTCTGTTAAGCTGGTTTGCAAGTTCTGCTTTTCACAAAAGAAATCAGTGAGCTAAATTCATAGGAAAAAACTTATAGTCAGCCCAAGACTGAAAAGGCACAGACAGTTACTGCTAAAGCTTGCCTTTATAGTAAGCTGCATAAAGATGGTTGACAGCTTCGCTACTTAACAAACACTGTCATTTCTTCATAATGACAAATAAAAGCCATCAGTTGGATGCTGAACATACTCCTACAATTACTAACCTAAAAGTCTGATGGCTGACAGCATGCTCAACGCCAAATAGATTACAATAACATAAGCTTTGGATTTAGCACTCACTATTAACAATGCAAGAGAATCAGTCTTCTCCAAAACTGTTCTCACTTTACAAAAAAAAGGTTTTGTAAGGATGCTCTGTCCCATGCTTGTTCCTAGTACAAACTATCATTTCCTGAAGCTCTTAAAATTCTGATCTTTGAGTTACCTGACAAAATAAAGGAAGTAACTCACTACTTACAACTTCTAAGAAGTGATACTGAAGGGTAATCTGAACCTCAGAAGCAGCTGGTCCTCAGTAGGAAAACCTCAATGAATTTTAAAGAATATTCACAAGTATCTATGTGGTTTAAATAGTTCTTTCTACATTAATATCAAAAGGAATTATTTGCACAGGCTGTGCAGTTGCTTGTGACAGCATTTATAAAAGGACATCTCATGCTTCACAGGAAAATAACAGAGCTTACAGACCAGAAATACAGAAACAACTCCATGAGATGCCTTATTCATTGGCATGTTCTTGGATCCTGCTTGTACACTTCATCCTTCATACCATTATCTGCTTATCAGAGGCTAGAACAGAAGCCTCATCTACTGTCAATATATTGAAAGGGAAATCAAGCTTCCTATCTCCTTGAAAGAGAATTCACAACTCATTGTTTCCCTTCATCAACACTGTTATTTGTCTGGTCTTCTTCCATGACCATACCCGTGCCCACAATGAAAGAGGCATGTATTGATGCCCCTTATATTCATTTGACTGCAAGAACCTCTGACAACTGAAGACATATGGCTGATGTACAATTAGTAATCTGTATTGACTATAACAGGTCAGAAGAGACATTTCATCAGAACTAGTCATTTTTTCAAAAAGTTACAAACTTGAGATTTTTTCAGTGTTTTGATAGCAGATGCTCAAGGGAAGGTGTTAAGGGATTATCTGTCTTCATCTCTTCTTATAATGGGAAGTTCTTGCAGTCTTTCAAAAACCAAGGCTACCACTAAAACCACCAAGAATAACATATGCTTTGTTTTTCCCAGTCATGCCTCCAGTTTTCAGCAATATTTCAAGCTTCTCTCACACATATCTTAGATTAAGTCACTAATGTAAAAAGCTGTAAGTTTATTTTAAACACACACAGTATTTCCCAATCACAACACAAAGACTTCAATATAATGCCATGTTTCCTATAATATGTTGCCAAAGCAAACACCTTTTAACTATAATCAGACATATCTGTTGCAGAACAGCAGGAAGGGAGAATGTCTTATGTTCCATGAGAAAGCAGTTTAAAATCTGCCTCTCCCCACACCTCATTCCCTTTCATGATCTATTAATTCCTGTCCCCTCAGAAATAACAATGCAAACTTTATGGAGCTGTGCTATAAAAGAGATCAGTGGAGCAAGTTGAGTTATACTGTAAAATAAGTTTTCTTGCTTAAAAACAAAAAAAAAAACCTGTACAGATTTACAGCACAACGTAACAGTTGTGGCAACATAGGGGTCATAAACTCCAACAGTTACTTCCTGAAAATCCAGTTTTAAAATGGATTGATGCTGTGAGATAGAAGAAAATATCACTGATTAAGGAGAAGAATGAAAAGTGAGGGAAGACAATACTGGCACTCAATTCTACTTTTCTTCTTCAGTAAAACTAAAGATTTGAAAGAAATGCAATTATGCTATCAACTCAGAACTTCTGCAACATTTGCTCAGAAGATCCCTACATTTAGGTAGAGAAGATAATTTTGAAAACAGCACAAATATCCAAAAAGAATCCCACAAACCCATACCAGAGCTACCTCTATAAAAAATAAGAAGAAACAAGCTTTGTTGCATAGCAGATCCATGACAAAAGAGATACATCCAGACAGAAGCACCCATCTTGAAAAAACACCCATCTCATGATAAAGATATGGCCAAGAGAGGACAGTGGGCTGAAACAACATGAAGGTACTGACAACAAAAAGCAATACCAGACAGAAGATAGAAATCCCACCTCAGAGTTTCTCCCTTCCTTTACAGGTTTTCATCTCATACAGGATAGCACACTTCAGCTAAACCACAATTCAAAGAAATGTTAGGAAGGTCTGGTCATGACAACTAACAATGAGTACACAGACTGCTTTAAGACAACTGCTAAGATGCAGCTGACATTACACAAACTTTTCTCTGCAAGCTCAAGGTTCAAGATGGTGATAGTCAAGAGACAACAAGCACAAAAAAATGACCGCTTAGTGATCCTAAATAAATACAGAATAGCACAAGCCCTTAAAGAAAAAAAGATGATGGCATACTTGTAACACCAAAAAGAAACAACAGGTAATACTGAAAAGGAACAAAATGTAAACAAGAATTCTGGTTGTGATGGTAAAGAAATAGTGGAGATGCTACACTGGGGAAGTGAAAGAACTTTGTGCAAACTTGGAAACCTAAAATGGAAATAACAAAGAAACTGGAAAAGAAGTATGCCAGTTCTAATTGCCTCAGCAGGCAAAACAGTAGTGAAACAATGGAAAGAACGAGCTCATCTGGAAGGAAGTCTGGTATGGTTGCATTAAGTTTAATTTAACATCACTTTTAACAGATAAAGTTGAAAAATGTGGTAAAATAGGAAGTTAACAAAAGGGGGGAAAAGGCCGGAAGTATAACCACAGACAGAAGTAGCGGTAAATAAACCATAATCAGAGAGTAGAAGGCAGCGAATAATTGCAAAAGGACAGTACTATCCCTCTACGGACCACTCACTTATAGAGTTAGACTCAATGATCCTTGTGGGTTCCTTCCAACTCAGAAAATTCTGTGGTACTACAGACCTCCAGGGGAGAATAAGACATCATGTGGTAGAGGATAATATATATTATTGAAAGCAACAGAAATCAAGGCAGGTAAGAAAGAAGTGGAATCCTTGCAACTTGGGCACAAGAAACCGGTAGAGATATTAATGAAGACAATTTTGGCACAATGAGAATCTGGATTAGAATTAATTTAGTATGAAGAAAGGGGAGAGAATATATGACAACAAACATATATTCTTCTGTTCAGGAATCTGGAACAGAAGACAAACAGATTAGAGGGCTGTTATTTTTAAGGACGGAGAATAGCAAATCAGAGTAAAATTAGGAAGGGAGTAAGATGGCAGCAGGCGGTAAAAACCAGAAATTTAAAATTAAACCAGAAAAACTGAATGAATGGGTCTTTGAGTTAAAAAGGTAGAAAAAGCAGAAAACAAACACAAAAAACCCCATATCTATAAGTAGCAATCAATAGTGCTGTATAAAGGTAAACATGTCAATTCAAATCAGTTTTTCTCTGGAAATCTTTGGATTTTGCTGGGGTAGAGACATAGGAAAAGGCCTAAGGCAGAGCTTTAGACAGCCTGCAAAGCAAAGGAACTGGGAAATGCATCTAGGGAGAAAAATGGATAATTGAGTATGAAATAAAAGCTATGAATAGGACTACAAAGAAATCTATTCAATTCAACAATCAGTCACAGGTAGATGCATTATCGTAAATGAGAGGAGAAGGTGGCAGTCATGACAAAGGGTCTTGGAGATGCAGTAATAAGATGGTTGGCAGAATCAAAACAGAAGTAATCATTTCTCTCAGGAACAGAAATGGGGATTAACAAATGAAGATCAAATAGGCTAGAGGGCTGAAGAATAAACTTAATGAGAAATCAACGTGAAAAACAAAATCATAAGGAATGAGGGCATTCATGATAAGAGGAGACACTAGGTCAAAGACCAATATGAAGCTACAAAGGGAGAAGCAAAAAGTAGGTGAGGAAATAGGAAGGAATGTCTGATGGACCCCTGCCCAGGAAAATGTAACAGGGGAAAGTGCAAAGACCATGGTAGATGAGGAACACAACATTTATTTTTAATGGTAACAGGGATGATAAGAAAGACATTAGGACCTCATGTATGGTAGGTAGCAGGGTTTTTGTAATCCATATACCGGACAAAACTGCTGATAAAATATTCAGCAACTAGCCTTTGATTTGGATTTCCTGAGGACACTGAACATTGCTTATGGTTAGGGAATTACCAGGTACAAAGCTCAATTACTGTACTGTATATTTCCTCACATACGGAAGACAAATGAAAAGTTTAGTAGAATACCATCAACATCATATAACCTGGCAGTGGAACACAAATTTCACTAAAAACCAAAATCAGTCAGCTGAAACCTATGAGCAAGTCAGGTATGCAAACCAACCTTACCCACAAAAAAGCCTGCATTTTCCTTTAAGAAAAGAACAGAGAGCAGCAATTCAAATTCATACAGAAGAGCTAGAAAGGGCCTACAAAACACTTAAGAAAAGCAATTTGGACAGGAATCACAGAAAATAAGGTTGGAAAAGACTTCAAAACATTACTTCAAAACATCAACTTCACTCTCAGTGCTCCAAGTCTGTATCAGCTTTCCTTAAGCCACTCCTGACAGATGTTTATCTAACGTATTTTTTTTAGTGAATCTCAAACAATACAGACTTCACAATATCCCCTGGCAGTCTACTGCAGTGACTGAACAATTTCAAAATCTTCCCTTAACATTTAGCATATATCTCACTCTCGTAATTCAAACCATTTGTTCATGCACCATAAAGCTGATTGCCTTCCTCTTTGCAGCAAATTTGCTATACAGAAAGGATGTTCCCTATTGCAACTGGACAGCTCTCCGCAGTGCTCTGCATTGGAAGGACAGAGCTCTTATATAAAAAAAAGTCTGCCTGAACGGATGAGCTACAAAAACTCATCTCTGTGATGAGTCATCTGGGACAGCAGAGACAGACTTTTCCACATAAGCAATCTGCTGGGAGCTGGATTCAGCCACTGCAAGTGACACAGCCAAAGGAAACTAACGTTTACAAGCAAGCAAGGCACAGCCAAGGCATCAGTCGTGATTGTTCGTACTACAGCCTTCAGAAAAGAGCCAAGCGAAAAACCAGCATAGCTTTGGCCGTGTTGTTCAAAGGGAAAGTTAAAATGGGAAGCAGAGCAGCAAACTGGAGCGTTGGGTGGAGCTCCCGATTGTGCCTTGCCTGGCAGCACCACTCTGGGGGAAAAAAAGGAGTCAGTAAGGGCAAAGCACAGCGAAGGGGGAGGGGGAAGAAAGAAAAACCGACCTCGGAAACAAGAGATGTGAACGGGACCAATCACACACAAGGAAATGGATGTAGGGAGGCACCTGAACCCTTGGCCACAGAGTGAGGAAGGAGGCTGAGATTAGGACTGTCTCCCTTTCCAGAGGCAGTGGATTTGAGGGATGCCCTGGGCATAGTGACTTTCCTCCTATGAATAGCCTCTGTCTATGGGGTGGGGCAGTAGGGGCCCCAAAGAACATGCTGCAGGGAAGGGCAGTGAGTGCAGAGCTATCTAGGGAGATGTACTGAGGCATGGAAGAATGGGGGGAGGTGGGGATCACAGGACAGTCGTGCAAGGCACTATGAGAATGGCAGATGAGAACTGGAGGTCTGCAGCTGCAGCCATAGCAGGGAACTGGAGCAGGGTATAACAAAGATTGCAAAGCCAAAGCAGGGCTGGGGAAGAAGGGGCAAGGTGAAGCTAATCTACCGGGGAAGCAGCATACAGAACAATATGCAGAGGGTGGAAGTGCGTAGCACGGTAGGGCCAAGGCAATGGGGGGATAAACAGCCACGAGAGGGAAAGGCACAGATAACAGAGGGAGCAAAACGGTGCACGGTCCATGTGTATCAAAGCCTGGGTCGAGTGGATGAAAGGGGGTTGTACCCGGCCACGAAAGAGCAAGGCTACGGGAGGGAAAAGGGGTCACAGTCACGGGAGAGCAGAGCTGTTGGTGGAGGAGCGTGAAGTGGGGAGGGAAAGCAAGGGGTTCCCAGCCCTGAGAGCATGGTTACAGACTGGGACGCAGGCGAGTGCGTAGCCATGGGAGAACGGCGCTACAGGTGTAGCGAGGGGATGCACCGCCACAGGAAAGCGGGGCTCCGCTGGTGGGAGGCAGCAAAGCGATGCGCAGCCTAAGGGAAGCTGCGCTGCGAGGGGCACAAGGGGATGCACGGCCGCCAGAGAGCGCGGCTGTGGAGGGGACAGGCGGCTGCGCAGCCACAGGACAGCGACAGGGGCAGACCCGGGGCCGGGGGGGAGTCACAGCCGCGGGGCGGGCAGCGGGGCCGCGGGCGGGTGTGACACGGCCCGGTGGCGGAGGGGTCGGAGGAGGGGAAGGGGACACGGGCCACTCACCTGCGCGGCGGAGCTGCAGCAGCCCATGGCGTCCGCGGGTCTCTGCCCCGGGGGTGCCCGCTAGGCATCCACTCTCCGCGACTCCCCCGCCCCAGGCGGCGGCGCAGTGCGGGGCGCACGGAAGGCGGAACGGAGGGAGCGCCGGCGAAGCGGCGGGGACCGCGGGGCCCGGTCAGACGAGCGCGGCTGCACCACAAGCGCCGCCGCGGCGCTCCCTCATCCTCCTCCCCCTGCCGCGGCCGCTCGGGGAAGGGGCGGAGCCAAAGGGGGCGGGGCCATAGGGGGCGGGGCTAGGGCGCTGCAGCCCGGGGGGTACCTGCCCGGCCGGCGGCTCCGCCCCTCCCGCGCCCCGCCCGCGCGCCGCGGCCGCTTCCGGTGTGGCGAGGGAGGGTGAGGTGTCGATCGCCCTCAGGCCCCGGCCCTCGCTCGGCCCTCCCTCACTCCTCCCTCCACGGGCGCCGTGCGCTCCGGGCTGCTGGCAGCTGCGTGGGGAGCCCGAACTCTGGTTGTCGGGACGTCCCAAGTTTCTGAGAGCCCGCCCCCTGAGAGGGAGAAAAGAGCCGCCCGTATGACCCCGTAGTACATAGGCATTTGCAGCCACGAATGTGTGGTAGAATCAATCATCGCTTCTACACACGCTTCCTTTTAGCACTTCCGGACATGGTGAGTCGACCACTTTCCTGGGCAGCCTGTTGCAATGCCCTTATGGTGGAAGAATGTTTTGTAATATCCAATATAAACCTCCCTTGGGAGAGCCTGAGGCCGCTTGTTGTTACATAGGAGAAGACGCCGATCCCCCATCTGGGTTACAACTTCCTTTCAGGCACTTAGAGAGAGCTCTTTTTCTCCAGGTTAAACAGCCCCAGCTCTCTTCAGCCATTCTTCATAAGACTTGTGCTCCAGACCCTTCTCCAGCTCCATTGCCCTTCTCTGGGCACGTTCCAGCACCTCAGTGTCTTTCTTGAATTGGGAGGCCCAGAACTGAAAACAGCTCAAGGTGTGGGCTCACCAGTGCTGAGTATAGGGGGCACAATCCCTGGTCCTGCTGGCCGCACTATTGCTGATACAAGCTGGGATGTCAGTGGCCTTTTTGGCCACCTAGGCAGCTGCTGGATCATTTTCAGGCACTGTTCATGTTCAGAATCCCTGGGCCCTTTTGCACCATGCAGCTTTCCAGCCACTCTTCCCCCAGCCTGTAGCACTGCTTGGGGTTGTTATGACCCAAGGGCAGGACCTGGCACTTGGCCCTTTTGAACCTCTTGGTGGTCTTGGCCCATCAATCCAGCATGTCCAGATCCTTTTGCAGAACGTTACTACCCTCAGCATGTCAAAATTCCCTCTCAACTTGCTGTCATCTGCACACTGACTAAAGGGGCACTTGACCTTGTCCAGGTCACTGATAAATATATTGCACAGCCCCCAATACGGAGTGGTGGGGAATACCACTAGTGACCAGTTGCCAGCTGGATGCGGCGCCATTCACAGTCACTCTCTGGGCTCAGCCATCCCGACAGTTTTTTATCCAACAAACAACACACACATCCAAGCCGTGAACAGCCAACTTCCCCAGGAGTATGCTATGAGAGACAAGAGTCAAAGACTTTTCTCAGGTCCAGACTGACAACATCCACAGCCTTTCCCTCATGCACAAAGAAAATCACTTTGTCACATAGATCAGGCTGGTCAATGAGCACCTGACTTTATTAACCCAATGCTGGCTGGACCTGATATCCTGATTTTCCTTCATATGCCATCATGATCGCACTCAAGATGATCTGCTCCATAACCTTCCTGGACACCAAAGTCATCCTGACAGGCCTTTAGTTTCCCAGATCCTCCATCCTGTCGTTCTTGTTGATGAGTGTCACATTGGCTAACATCAGTCCCTTTTAAGGTTTACTGGCTGAGCAGTTGTGCTTGAACATAGCCTAAACATATGAAGCAATACTGTTATGTTAATTTTTTTTTTTACAAATTTTAACTCAGTAGCAGTTATCTACTATTCTATCGATATAGTAGAATATCCATGATTAAAAATAGCATTGCAATGACTTCAGTTTAAAATGATCCTTTGATGGGCAGAATGAGGCAAAAGAGACCTTGTGATTAGAGAAGGAGTTTTGTTAGGCTTCCAAAAAAACCACAGAAACTGACATGTGGGTGAATTGTGAATCACACTGGGGTTTTTTTAGCTCTTCTCAGTTTAGTGGCAAGTAGAATCATGGAATCATTTCAGTTGGAAAAGATCTCTAAGATCATTGAGTCCAACAATAACCCAACACTGCCAAGTCCATTGCTAAACCATGTGCCTAAGTGCCACATCTGCATTTCTTTTAAATATGTCTCCAAGGTTGGTGACTTATCAGTAAGTAACATCACATTCTTCAGATTTTGTAATACCTGGTTAAAATACCTTTTTATCATTTACATGTACGTTGCTATGATTTTCATTGTTCCACCTAATTCTATCCAAATATTTCTGTGATGTTCAAAGATGTCGCCATTAAAGAACTTTCTGACAGGAGCACTCTCTAGAAGGAATGCTTATTTTGTGATTGAAACAGGAGCTGATGAAAAGAAATTTATAGTCAATTCTTGTGTAACTTTGGACCCATCAGTATCTCTGTTCCTCTGTTTTGCCATTTATAAAATTGACTTTTGTCCTAGTGTTTCTCTTTTCCATTTGCTTGGGTATCAAAAGCATTAGGTCTGTGCCATAGATGTTATTGAGTCAGTATGTTAAACAGACCAAATTCAATTTTTTTAAATAGGCTATTCATTTAAGACTTTTTCTTTAATAGTTTCATTTAGGACCTCAAAGTGTTGTCATAGAAATTAAATTCTGCCTCCTACTTTTTTGCGTATAGAAGAAACATGTTCAGCATGATTATCAGTAGATAGTAACGGGTTAAAACAAAGAACCTGCCCCAAAATGGATGCTTAAAAAAATACAATCTAGTCAATAATCAAAAGCTTTGTGCAACTGCAGAGAGGTAATGCTATCTTTACAGTGATTAAAAAAAGCCAGTCCTTCATTGGCTAAGGGAGCCTTTATGAAAAAGCTTGTAAAGATATATCAGCTGTAGCATAGGTAACTGAGGTTTAGTGCAGGTATGTGATAACTGTAGAAAATATTTGAACACATTCAAGTGTTAGAAATAATCACCAGAATCTCTGCCTCTGGACCAAGGAGATTAGTTATGGTTTTAATAGGGATGCAGTAATAGCAGCAGCGGTAGTTGCTGACTGTCACCAGTTTTACTGTGCTTTGGTCAGTCACACAAAGGAGAGGAAAAGTTAAAAGATTCTGGCTTATTCATAATTATATGTGCTTTTATATTTATTTATATTAGCATTTCATGAAGGAACTGAAAGGAAACTTGCTGAATCTTAGTTCAGCAATACAGAAGTTTAACTTCAGGCATATGTCTAAGTGCACTTCTGAATTGTGCTTTTTCGATACCTGAAGCTGAATGTAATGGGCTCTAAGGCATGGTTACGTTACAAGCTGCTAAGCACAAATCTGACTGCCCAAATTTACTGCTAATAAGAATCTACCTATTTTTTCCATAACAGATTTGAGTCTACCCTTCTGCCCTGGCCAAGAGCTTTATCTGTATTTTCATTTCATTGCTAGACTCAGAATGACAGGTAAGAGTTTTTTAAGTACCATCTGATACTGAGAAAGGGAGACAACAACAGAGAGAAAGCCCTAGAATGACAGAAATGCCTTTAGTACTTGAGAAAATTGTAGGTTGTGTCTGAACTGCTTCTAATCTGAGAAGAAAGCATTAATTGTGTGATAATATTTACCTTTTCTTTTCTCACTGGTTGTCAGATGTTGACCTTATCCACCCATATTTAAAAACTTAAGGATTTTACCAAGTACAATATAATATAGATCCTTTTTTTTTCCATATTAATGAGAGAAATGCCTTTAAAATAGTATTACATAAAATCCAGTCATTTTTGATACGTTCTTAAGTGTGAGTTTTGGGATGGAATTTTCAAACAGGCTCTGTTCTGAGCTAAGTTCTCAACCAAAAGGTAGTCCAAACTTGGCCTTGCCATTAATGAAATGGGAAGAGATGCATTGTGCAGACTAAAAATAGAATATTGCACCAGCAAGACGTTGTTACAGTCTGTGTGTTTGCCTCCTGTTTCTAATTGACAAATTCTACTTATTATCATTCTGCTGACTTCTTCTACCTACCAATAAATCTGCGTCTATGTGGCAAGCTCTTGGCAACCACTCTGACTTTTTAAAAATCCCATCCTGTGTGCTGGGGTTGTTTTTATTTGATTTTGGCTTTTTTGGTTGTTTTGGTTTTAGGGTTTTTAAAAATTATTTAAATACAGAACCACACATATTCCTGCCGTTATGTCCTCACTGAACAGACTGAGTTTTCATACACATGTATTTATGCAGGATTAGGAGTGGTTCTGCTGATCTCAGCAGAATACTAATGGAAGCTCAACGTGAGAAGGAATTGCAGCAAAGACATGGCAAATAGGATGTCAGCCTGTCTCTGTGAGCAATAAGGGGGTAAAGCCCACTGACCTATTCAGAACCCTGTGGTCCGTTATATCTCAGAACCCATGTGAAACTGATCATCTTTCTGAAAAGTTAAGTCATGCCATTGCACATTTTTAAGTGTTGTGGAAGTACAGCAGGAACTACAGAGGCTTGTGTCAAATCACACAGGACACCAGTAACAAAGCAGAGAACTGAAGCTGTATGTTACAAACTCCAGCTTGTACACTGAACATCTTGTCAGCTGTGAATTTTTGTCAGTTGAGGTAAAAGCATTCCAGGCATTGTACTTTGCAATTAGAATGGTACGATTCTTGCAGATTTTTTCATTGCTGACTAAGAAAAGATGCACAGTGCTCAGTAAGTCTGAGCTCTCACCAGTTAAAGGTAGGATTTTCTTCTTGCTGCATGTCTGACCACAGAAGAACAGGTAAATTCAGTAAACTCTCAGAGAAAGTCAGAAAACCTATTGTGATTCTTTCTGCTTTGTACTGGAGCCCCATAAATTAGTCATATTAGGCCTGTTTCAGTTTAAAAACTGGAGATTCCAAGGAAAGAGCTTTTTAAATGAAACAGGAAGGTAAAATTTTGTTTCCCCAGTCCTGAACCAAAATTCTGGTCCATTATACTCTTATAGATGTAACATTCTGGTAAGAAGATAGAGGTGTAGAGTGGAGGTCCCGTCTGTAGGAGGCTATCAAAAATATTCAGGACTTATTAGAAGATTATCATTTTGGTGTGTTAGAAAAATGGCTTTCTAAACATTTTGTTTAGGTACCGCTTTGTACTGGTGGCAGTACATTCATGCCATAATGAAAGTAAAAGGGATGTTCTTAGTATATTAAAGCATGGGGGGTTTGCACTATTTAGTAACTGTTGGACTTCATTCTAATGTCAGAACACCTGTGCATGAAGAACTGTATGAATAGACCATTTCATGCAAGCAAAACACCTGTCACACATTCACATCCTTACCAGCCTGAGCCAGAGTCATGCTAGCAATTTGCTAGCTGAAATGTTCCATACCTGGTATCCCAACCCCCAAGAAATCCACTTTTCAGAAAATGTTCTTTAAAATACCTAGGATGGTGCTGTTGTGTCTGCATGGAGGTTGGGGTATGCAACTGATGGCATGGTAGCAACCAAAACAATACAATTTATTTCAGCCTTTTGAGAAAGTTTTATGTGGCCCAAAGGAGACAATCCAAGTACAATCCTTCCTGTAGAGACTGTACCATCATAATACATGATGAGCTATTACAATCTCCTGTCATTTCACTCTGGGAGAATTATGGCTCCCATAGTGAGGATGCAAGACTACAGATGGAGGACTGCCTGCTACAAATCTCTTACAAGGTTGCTGCTGTAAATCTCTTGGAGAAAAGTCAGTCTCTAAAAAACCCTATGCTAAGGGGACCTGCCATTTGTTTTCTTAGGGAAAATGGGAAGAGGGGCTATAGAGGGAGATACTGTTCCATTCTATGCTCTAATGTTATGCAAGGAATCACTCATCACGGAAGGTTCAGCTCTTTGTCAGAGTAAGAGAAGAAAGGAGACATGGCTATATTCAAGTGCTGTGTTGCTCCAGCTTTCTGCATAGTATTTTGTGTGATAGAGGAGTAGAAACATCCCTCTCCAGAGGCTGGATTTTATAGCTTATTTAGACTAATTGCCACCTAATGTCTGATAGATTGGCACAGGTCTGGACTATTGGTTGCACTGAATATTTGCTGTGGGCTCAGAAGTGGTATTCAACTCAGGTGCAGGCTTAAGACCAAGGAGTGCATTACCATGGACACGAACACTCATTCATATACTCAGTGTAGGTGAATAGACACTGATGGAGCTCAAAATACTGTTGCGTATCCTGTATGTGAGTCCTTGAAAGTAGTCTTTTGAAGCTTTCAGGCTGAGTTAAACCAGAAAGGTAGATAGAGATATGGGACTGTTGAGGGGTCAGCATAATTCAGCTCCATACTGCAGTGGACTCTATACATGCAGCCAATACAGCTGGCAGTGACAGGTAACAAAAGAAGATAAAAGGGCCTTTACACTGAATTTCACTGCACTTTTTCCTTCTGGGGTGGGTTATACAGGTCCAGCCTCAATGCTTGGTTGTTGTTTGAGTCATTCATATTTACCTTTAAAATTAGGGTAATGAAAATGTGAAAAGCGATTTCTTTCAATACAATGGCCACCAGTTCAATTACAAAAAAACCCTATATATATGTGTAAACAGGCATTGAGATCTATTTGAAATCGAGGATCTCAGCCTGCATGTTCCCTCCATATATAGACATACTTAATTTTAAATTCGTAACATGTACTTTGCTTAGTGAAAGCCTGTAAGTGATAAGAAGAATGTTCGAAAATCTGGTGTTATGTTAATTTTTCTGGCTTACAGAAAATATGGGGACTTTCAGAAGTTCTACGCATACATCAGCTCCTGTTAATCTTGAGTTTCTTTTGGAAAAAAAGCACATTGCTTATTTAAGAAAATAACTGCAAGTGGTATAGCTTGTGTAGCCTTGTTGGCCTAATTGGAGGGTTTCCATCCTTGTTGGTGCTGGAGACCATGATGGTACTGTGAATGGTGTATGTTCTCCAGTGGATGTAGGTTTCATCTGCTTTGCAGTGTCAGATATCATGCTGCTCATGCTCAAATCAGGCATGTATTAGTTGACACAGCCTCATATTACTAGCTCTGGGGTCCAAGGCCACAAAAATACTGGATGGGGGAAAATGGTCTTGCCCATCTGCAATGATCACTGTAGTATAAACACCAAAGAAAAAACATTGGCTGACAGTATTCTTGAGAAGAGCAAGTTCTTAAGTTCTTCAAGCATTTTTTTGTGTCAGCACATTATCTTTGATTAGCAGGTCTTTGATTATCTAGAGGCTATGGCTCACCTGAAGAATTTACAGAGATACAGTTGCTTCTGATTTTTCATTCAAACTCAAAAGTATTTTACAGGAACACAATCAGGCAATGCTTTTTTTTAGGTTTATTTTGTTTAATTTTGGCTGCATCTGTTTCATTTGACAAAATATACCTCTAAATACTGAAATAATACCCACCAAGTTGGGTATTATTATTATTATTATTAAGTTATTTTGTAATGTGTAAGATTCATCAGCAGAAATTATTTTTCTGTGCCTTTCCCAAAAATATTAATTCAGCAGTATTCCAGAATGTTGTTGTTGCTCTTCACTCCTACCATTCCAACTCCAGCCTCTAGTCACCTGCACCACTTTTTGCTGTTATTAATGCTTCTGTTAAGAGCTCCTGTAAGTTCCTAAGTGGGAGAATACTTCCAAAATAAAAGCAGAAACATTCTGCCTGTAGATAGTAGCCTGACAAGCCAAACATTGTTTTTTCACTTGAAGATACATCACTCTTGGCCAGGTGACACTAAGAAATAGCTGTTTTGCTGTGGCATCTTCACAGCTGTGGCAGAGAAGCAGAAGTGTTTAACTTCTGCTACAGGGCTAGAGAGCATGTAATTAATGGCACAGAACTGAGACATTGGGGTGAAGGTACACAGGCAACAGGCTCAGGAGGTGGAGGAATGTGTGAAGAGTACTAATAACTGACTGAAGAGGATTTTGTTATTTGTCCTGTCACTGTCCATGTTATCTCACTGACTAGATTCCAGAAATCTGACCAAAACAGCTAGCTAGGCATAGACCATGAAGTCTCTGACAGACCATGGGAACAAACTTCTATCAATTTTCATGGCACGCTGGAAAAATTCTGGGGCAGGATGCAGTGCCTGGTATGGACACTTGTGTAGCTATTTCTGGTAGGAGGGATTGTGGAAGAGTGAGAAGTGTGTCACTTTGAAATTCAAAAGATTTCATGAGACAGTTTTCAAGCTGAAAGATGGAAAAAATTTAAATATGGAAAACTGGTTTTTAACAGTGCTGTGGGAACATTGTATATTTTAGAGAGGTGTCATCTATCTGTCAAGTCTATTGACATGGATGCTTGCAATAGCTCATTACCAGAAAGCCTCTTGTTTCAGAGGTAGATGGGGAAACCTCTCCCTTCTTGCTTCAGATCCTCAGTAAGTAGGGTCCAGCACACATCCACATTCCAGAAGTTTAGTTGGCTGAGCCCAAGGTCAGCTGCTTCCTTAGTAAGAAGTATTGTAGAGGTGAGAGGTGAGGGCCTGCTCCTCCTCTCCTCTGGGAGCTGCTCTGTCCTGATCTGAACCTGGTAACTCTTTCTGTCCCTGATCCTGACTGAGACTTGCCATACTGCGTCTCAACTTCTTGTTGGTGAGGTCCTCACTCACAGGAGCCATAACAAGGCTCCTGGCTACAAGCTCACCTCCCTCACTGCTTCCTAATGTGCTGTGCATTTGAGACAGTTGGAGGGTATGGCCAGTCTGTGCTTGGAAAACAGGAACAGCGAATGAATGAAAACAGTGAAAGGCAGGAAGATTTTTAAGTAGATAGAAAAATCACAGGTTCTCAGACAACTTACATTAGACATTGGACTTTGCATAACAAAACCTCCTTAGCAATGGTAAATGGTGCTATGCCACAAGGACAGATTTCTGTAGCTGTTTGTTCCACAGCAGGAAAAAAAATTATTCCATATTTTTTAATTTAAAAAGATAACCCCCCCTGCTTTTTTAGTTAATCATCTAATTACTGAGATAATGCAAATGCTGTTGGAAGTAGCACACTGCTGTTCACTTGTTTTTCAAATTAATGCCTCACTCCTTGAATAGTTGGTTCTGTTTGGATTAATGACCAAGGACAGACCCTGGTATAGATCAGACATTGTACTTAAGATATCAAAATTAATTTCTGACAGATTTAGGGGAAGATGTATGCATTGCTAAGAAGTTTCAGTTTTAAGGAACTTGCATTTTTCAATGAGAAAAGTCATATTGACTTGCTTAGTCAATATTTCTTACAACAGCAAGAGAACTGAATTGTAGTAAAAGTGATGGTAAACTAATAGTCTCAAATAGCTTCAGTTATAGAGACCTGCCCTCTTTTTACGGTGTTACCCCATCACATTTGCCAAATAGGTCAACCTCAGAGGCTTTCCTAAAATAAATGTCATCCTACTGTAAAGCTTCTCTTTCATCAGAGACACCAATTCCACAATATCTCCAAAGGACATATTCTGCTGCTTAGCGCTGGTGGCAAGGTACAGGGAAAGGGGGATTTCTTCCACTTCTCTAATAAGTGGATCTACCTTTATTGGAGGGTGGGCTAACTTATGGAAGAATTAGGAGAGCTGACTGCATTTCATCCTTCTGAAGAGCAAGTTTCCTGTGGTAGTAGATTTGTGATACTGTATTTTCCTGTGAAATTTCTTGGAGAAATAGATAATCTCCATCGCAGCTATTAAGCTTGCAGGAGAAACCATGTTTGGTTTATAGTGTAGATCCATTCTCTTGTGAGGAGGGTTTGTTCTGTAAGTCATCATGGAAGTCATTAAGCAGTTGTCAAAACAGTGTAGCACATTGGTAAAGAAGAGGCACATGAGCTACCCTCACTCTAAGTAGAGAGGATACTGGCTCCTGCTGTTCTTGTGTTTTCCTATGTCTTGCTGAATATTTCTCGCAGCATTAATTCTTCCCTGTGAGTTTCTAGATGGGCATGAAATACCAACCATTAGCACCATTTCTTTAGGGTTATAGTTGTTTTGTATTGTTTCCATGTCTGTGTCTGTCTATTCTAGTGTGTCTCACTGCTCTGGAGTAGGAAAGTTGTACGCAGTCCTGAGTTGTGGCCTAGTGACTCTTACAACATGCGAGGAACTACAAATGTTTCAGCTGTGATACTGATGCACAGACAAGTTGTCAAGTTCTCAAACTGATTGTCTATGTCAGGAACAAAGGGTTTTCAAGCCATTAGAACAAGGAAGATGGAGCTGGCAAGCCTGGATTCTATGGCAGTCTGCTCTTGCCAAGGTTTTAATGATTAATTGCAGGCTTTATTAATTAGTAATACATCCTTTAAGGAGCTTAGCTTCTAACCTCTTTGTTATATCAACTTTTTATATAACTTTGTTATATAACAGTAGTTTTCTGTGCATTTGCCACCCCCTTTACAAAACTTGAAGAACAATTTTTCTGTAGGTAAACACTGAGAAATGTGGCACGTAGCAATAAGTTTATACCTATCTAGCTAAGGAATGCTTCCAGGGCAGATATGTAGAAGCTAATGTTTCAACCCATATGATTTTTCTCTGAAATCACATTTCTCAACACCACACAATTTGCTGTTTCCTTTCCTAAGAGCAGGTACAGCAACCTTTACCCTAAATGCTTTGTCTTCTCTTAGAACATATGCACAAAACACAGGACAATGAAAATAAGGTAAGAAGATTTTGGGCAGAGACGAGTATACACATTTTCACTGGATGCTGATGATGTCCTATGGCTCAGTTCAGAGTCATTTGACATTTTAGGAAATTGCAAAATTGCATTGAATCACTCTGTGGCTGACAGACTTTAAAGATGCAGAGTGCTGATTGCTGTCCAGTAAGCCAAAGTACTGTGAAAGAACATCAGTGTATGCTGCCTTTACCTCTTCCCATATTGTACTTCTGTGCAGCCAATAGCTGAATTGACTCACTGAGCTCCCTGAAGACAAGATCCAGAGGCAGCAGCAGTTCCAGTGTGTGCTGATGAATGAACTGGGTTTGTACATACTGGCTTGGTCATTCTTCTCATGCACTGCTGCGCTGCACACACTCATCACCTTTTATGCTCTGAGCGTGCAGGCAAAGTACCTCTGGGAGAGCCATGGATGCCAGTGGAGTTACAGCAGTGGCCACCTGTCTGCAGCTATATGAGCCAGGCCTTTCTCAGCCTGTCCATAAACTGCAGGTTCATTCTCGTCGTCAGTAGGTGGCAGAATTTGCGTTGTTAAGCCAAGCAGGATTTGATTTCTTTTCAATGCTTACGAACTTCTCAAGCGCTGTTCCTGTAAATCAGTTTCTAAGTCCTGATAGAGGGAGCTATATGAAGGAGCAAGCAAGACTCCTTCTCAGGGACATGGTCTGTCCTGCAACTGAAGGATCACTTGCATTTATGCTGGATTCAAGGCATGGGCAAATTTGACAGTTCTGTTAACACAGCCTTTCAGGCTTTGATTTGCCAGTCTCAACAGTGGTTCAAGCCTGATTCAGGGGAGTTTTGTGTTTGCTGAATATTTTCACTTTTTATCAATAAGAATCTGCCTCTGAGACATATTATGTAGGGGTTTGTGGTTCACACTTGTGGAAATCTATGCTCAAACTACATCACAAAGGGTCATAAGGGATATATTTTTTGAGCTAAGCTAAACCATTTGAAAAATTCAGGTTTTCTGAACATTTTTAACTTTAACCCCTTTCTGTCAAAGTTAGGTTGGTTAGAATCTTTAGGCCACAAGAAACCAGAGAGGATGTTTGAATAATGTTTCTTATTCCAAGCACCCTTCTAATAAATGAAGAATGTCCAGGGAATATGTTAACAGGACTATGTTTTCACAGAGAGAATTTAAACTTAGAAAACTGCAGAACATGAAGCAGCTCCAGATCAAATCAGTTTCTAGTTTGATAAATTAATGTTCAAGATGCTGTATCTTCTGTGCTTTACCATAGCATGGGTTGGTCAAAAGAAGGAGCAAATGGAGAGAACAAGATCTCTGGAGTAAGACTGCAGTTTCCTGTCCTGGAAGATCTGGAATACTGAAATGTCTGAAGGACACAGTAAATAACTTCTCTGCGTTAGGGCTTTCATGCGGCATAGGAAAAAAAACAACACTCCTGCCACTTTCTTTAATCCTGTAATTGGCATATTTTATTGTCCTACATACTTTGGAGAGAGAGTCTTGCATAATTCTCCAAACAGCATGAAACAGAAAGGAGCACAATTCACCCATTCACTGAACTTTCTGCTTGTCCACAAGCAAGCATAACATTCCAATACATGGATCTATATAACATTCCAGTATATGGATCTATGCAGGAATGTCTGTCTCCCCTTGCAATTTCTTTCCAAGTATGCAGACATCAAATTAGTAGCAGCATTCAAGGAGAGCTTGCTGGTATGAAAACTCTTTGCACGTGTTCACAGAGGTGACTGAGATTTCAAGACTTTGAAACAAAATCTTTGGACCTGGAAGGGAATTCCACTGCAACCAAAAGTTATGCTATTACCTAGCTCCATTTTTTTTAATTACAGTCTTCATAATCTTCTGATCCATGTTCCCAGATCTCACTGTCTTTAGACCTGAAACCTGATTCCAGCTCAGTCCCTTGAGTCCACAGAAAATTATCTCCATGCACAATTCAATGCTCTTAACCTTCATCAGTTGTATTCCCCCTAGCTAAGAGTATTGAAGGAAGGAAAATGGTTTGCTGTGGTGATTCAACTAATTTTATGTTTGCTTCCTGCTTCCTTTGTTTCTTTGTACTTGAATGCATGCAGCACAGCAGTGCATGAATGGTTGTTACCATTCTTCTCTAAGTTTTTTCTCACTTGTCGTAGCAAAAAGAAAGGGGATTTGTTATATGTGAAAGTATATTACTGAGGTACTTAATGCCTTCATTGCTGCAGTCTTTAACAGTAAGATCAGTTACTCTTGAGAAAGTGCTCTCTGAGTCACTTTCAGTCATTTACCAGCAGTTCTGTCTAACCTGCGAGTCCCAGGTTAGAGTCCCAGGAGGTTATCATATGTGATGCCCATTTACAAGAAGGGCAGGAAGGAACTTCTGGCCTGTCAACCTGACTCCAGTGCTAGGGATGATTATGGAGCAGTGACAGTACTCATCTTGAGACAGCAGTCATCTTGTGTGCTGTCATGTGACATGTACAGAACAAGCAGGTGATGAGGCTCAGTTAGCAGAGGTTTAGGAAAGTCAGGTCCTGCTTGGCCACCCTCATCATCTTCTGCAACAGGATGACTGACCCACTTAGTGGAGAAGGGAATGTGGTTGTTATTTAGTTGGTGCTAGTAAAGCCTTTGACACTGTTTGAATTCTCACGGAGAGGCTGTCTGCTCATGGCTTCGACAGGTGTACTCTTTGCTGTGTCAAAAACTGCCTGGATGGCTGAGCCAAAGCGGTGAACAGAGTTAAATCCAGTTGGTAGCCAGTCACAGGTAACAAGGAAATTGATCAGAGGAAATCACATCAAGTTGCACCAGGGGATGTTTAGATATGATATTAGGAAAATTTTCATCACAGAAGGGGTTGTGAAGCATTGGAATAGACTGCCTAGGACAGTGGCTGAGCCACCATCCCTGGAGATATTTAAAAGGACATTTAGAATGTGGGGACATGGTTTAGGGACATGGTTTAGTGATGAGCTTAGCAGTGTTAGGTTTATGGTTGGACTTGATGATCTTAAGGGTCTTTTTCAACTTGAATGATCCTATCATTCATGCAAGTGTCATCTTTGATATATATTAAGAAAATTCACATGAAAACTTGACATTGTTCCTCCTTCAAAAAATGCATAGCAAGAGATGAAATCCAAACTCTAGTCACATCAGATACCAGCTTTTTTGGCTTCAATAGCCTGACACTTGCATTGTGTCCCTATAGTCAGACTTCTACTTGTTCTAATCAAGGAGCCCAAGGCAAAGCTTCTGTGTTATATTCCTAGCCATTAGTGTGATTATTGGAGTGAGGGAGTGAGGGAAGGAAGGAGGGAAGAGAGGGAAGGGAGGGAGGAGAGGAAGGAGAGGGAGGAAGGCATTCAGGAAGGCAGGAAAGCAGTTAGGCAGTCAGTCAGGAAGGGGGGAGGTAGGGAGGGAGGTAGGGAGGGAGGTAGGGAGGTAGGGAGGGAGGTAGGGAGGTAGGGAGGGAGGTAGGGAGGGAGGTAGGTAGGGAGGTAGGTAGGAAGGGAGGGAGGTAGGGAGAGAGGTCGGGAGGTCGGGAGGTCGGGAGGGAGGTAGGGAGGTAGGGAGGGAGGTAGGGAGGGAGGAAGGGAGGGAGGGAGGGAGGGAGGGAGGGAGGGAGGGAGGGAGGGAGGAAGGGAGGAAGGAAGGGAGGAAGGAAGGAAGGAAGGAAGGAAGGAAGGAAGGAAGGAAGGAAGGAAGGAAGGAAGGAAGGAAGGAAGGAAGGAAGGAAGGAAGGAAGGAAGGAAGGAAGGAAGGAAGGAAGGAAGGAAGGAAGGAAGGAAGGAAGGAAGGAAGGAAGGAAGGAAGGAAGGAAGGAAGGAAGGAAGGAAGGAAGGAAGGAAGGAAGGAAGGAAGGAAGGAAGGAAGGAAGGAAGGAAGGAAGGATGGAAAACCTTACAGTCATACAGTAGGTTTTCTTTTCTGTCCATTGAGATAAGCAAGAATCTTTGTGCTTCAAGTCATACTGTGATTGTTGCTGTCATTGGGAATCAGTAACAGCATCTCCCTCTACGTTTGAAATGGGAACAAAGTTTATTTTTGGCTATGACCTGTATGGAAGCTGTTGAAGAGAATTTGACTGAAATACTGGCAGAGTCAGTTGTTCCATTTCTGCTAGCTAGGAAAATAAGTGCCTTTTATAAGCATTGTTGCTTAATATGAGAAAATATTTTAAATCTCATTTCACTATTCAAATATTATGATACTTCTTTTCATTAAGATGGACGGGTACCTTACAACACTGTGATCAATGTATATGCACAGTTTGCAAAAAAATTATTTATCCTCATTCGGAATTTGCGCCGGCATGGCCGTCTTGCCATTTTGTACATTTGAAGACCTGATTTGCCACACAACTGCAGTAACAGTGTATCTAATTTAGTATAAAAGAGAAAGCTCACAGCCTTGGGATTCTGCTTTTTTTCACTGTCTAGCCTTAGAAGTCAGACCTGTTCTGTGTATGAAGAAGACAGTAGGTATTTCTTTATGCATACAAAATTATGCTCTGGAATAAAGACAGAAATATTTTTAGAATACAGCATTTGGATGTCAGCAGAAATGTTGCTAACTACTGTATTAAAAATAGCTTTTCATGGCAAAATTTTAATGTCCCAATATTATGTCTGCACTTGCATGATAGAGGGGTTTTCAGTTTAGAACAGAGTGACACAAGACTTGGTTTGTTTGATTGATGGGTTTTGAAGGGCATGTTTCCAAACTTTTGATGACTTCTCAGAGATGGTCATTGTCAAAAATCAGTGCCCACAAGTGCTTGGGTTTTTTGCTCTCCACAAGTTATGACTTTATCTAATACATGATGAAAAAACTATCGGAGAAGGTCTGCCCACTATACATTCCTTCAGACCTGTCTTAGGAGGAGAACTGAGTCTCAGATTTTGACGGATGGAAGGCTGTGATCTAACAAAGCACTTTACACAGGTAGTCGATTTTAACCATGTGCTTGAATGCTTGGTTGAATGATCATGCACTTCAAGCACATGTGTAATGTTAACAGTCTGCTGGGTACACTGTTGACTTGGTGCTTCCAGGACCAGCCAAGAGGTCTGAGCTCTCACCTCAGGCTTCTGGGTCCAATGTTTGTTTTTTAGTTAGAGCATCCTATCAAATAGACAATCCCAGGACACATGAACAGTGCTGATACCTTCTGGGACATTTTGTGTATCAGTAAAAAAGATAACTCAAGCCTCTCTTCTCTGAGAAGGGAATTTGTCTTTGGAAGTTCTCTTTTGCAGTACCACTGAACTCCTTGTCCTGCTTCCTGCTAGTTGCCATTATTTCGTTTGAAAATAATGACAGGACTTGAAGAGCAGGTCAGTAAGTGCTGTTTACTGTACTGCAAATATTCAGTAGCAACGCATATTAGTGTAGCTCTCACAGACAGGACTGATGGCTCTGTCTTCTGTCCAGTCAGCAAAACGGCATTGCCTTTCCTCTCTTTCCTGTATTTTGCAATGCTTTTGCAAGTCAGTACATAGAAAGCCTTTGCATGTGTTTAGTTAAGTGAGCAGTACTTGATGAGCAAGCTCCCATGAGGTTAGTAATGAAGAGAATCTTCTCCTCTCCAAGCATCCTTCTTATCTGCAGTGGTGGCATTGCTGAGCTACAGGCTAAAGCATGTAAACAGATTACAGACTGCTAAAGAAAGGAGACATGCCTCCAAGGCATTAAGGCAGGAGAAAGCAGGACTCCATACCCCTGTATGTGTCGTAGTTGAGACAGTCACAACAAGTAAAGAGTTCACCAGAACAGCTTCTTGGTCAGAGAAAAGGAACCACCCTTTATTTTACAAGGCCTCTTTTTATACTATTTCTAACATTCATGTCACACATCTGTTGGCTCTCAATTCACCACCCCACAATGTCATTACTTACCTATAGTTAGAACAACATCTTGCAATAACACCACCTGTGAGTCTCTTATTATCATTGTTTATGGATTCCTGCTTGTTTTGAGCTAGAGAGAAATAGTGCAAACTGGGACAAACAGGCCTCTCACACGGCAAGGTAGTTCTCACTACATGCCTACACTTCCCACATGTATGAATATACCAATGTGTGTAAGAGGTTTGAAAAGTGGATATTTTTAAACCAGCGATGGCTCTACCCTTTTTCAAAGACGGACTACAGCATTTCTTTCCTCCCTGCCCACTTCTGTAAGAACCTAAGAAGAGACATACTTGGTCAGACCATAGGTTTATGTTTTCAACATAAGCCAAAACACAGTGTTTAGGGAAAAGTTTAGGAATAAACAAGGATGTACTAACATCTTTAAATACTCCTGCAGATTCTACTGAAGTTGATGTGGCCAGTGGGATTTTTCTCCTATAGATCTTTAGCTACTCTGTGTTTTCTCTGTGGCCAAAGTTATTTCTGCTGCTAGATAGAGCCCTCTTATAGTTTTTGTTTCATCCCACCAGAGAGGAGAAAAAGATGAAGTTATGGGTATCTGTGTTTCAAGGAAAGACAGGAGACTTATGCTCTTGGGACTAAACACACACACGACACATGCCCTCCTTCAAATTGGTATGTGGTCCCTGTAGGTGCTGAGAAGGGACTTTCTGGAGCCTATACCTTTGTTTTGAATGTAAATGTACTGACTCTAACTGGAGAAAAACACCTAAAAATGTAGAACTACAATGCAGACAAGTAGAACCAACATTTTTAAAGTGTCATAATATTTGCAGCAAATTAATTTTTGAACATTTGAAAGTGGAAATACTGAGTATTTGTGAAGGCTTCCCATTATATGGCAAATATTGTAAAAGCAGGTGCTTAGATTATAATAAAGAGGTAACCTCTTTGCCTTAAACATGCAACCCATTTTGTTTAGTAAGTTCTGTCTTTCTGTCTTGAAGCAAAATTTGTTGTGGCAGTTCTTAACTTGAAAGCAGATGTGTTTATGTTCAAAAAGCCTGAATAATATTCAAGCAGTAAAGGCTGGTGAAATATAAAAGAAAGGTCATATTTCAAAGGCAAATTAATCTTTCAGGGATGTTTGCCAAATTTTTCCATTTATACAGACATACTCTTGAATTATTTTAGGGTGACAGATTAGATGCTATCCATAAAAAATTGGATGAATTATTGGCAACAGACAACACACAGTGATGAAGAACTACATTGCTAATACACAACAAACTCTCCTTGTTTTTGCTTTTGAAGTGGGGATAAAGCCACTCTGGAAACAAGCTATTTCCACCAATGCCAAGAAATACTTTTGTAGAGAGCTTGCAGATACTTTCTAGGTCAAATTCTCCTGTTTCACAGTACATGTAACATTTGCCTCTTCCAGAAATGGTCAGAGGTGTTGAAGACAGACTGTGTGACAAAGGGGAATACCGAAGACCGCTTGTCTTTCCATTATTTCCTTCTGCAGGAGATGCTGTGGGCAGGGTGTGCTCATCTCAGAGTGTCACTGCTTCTGTGTGGAGCAGAAATGCATGCTTGTGGTTCTTCTGTTAGACTGTGGCTGCAGGTCACTGAGATCACTGAAACAGTGTCTTGCCTCTTTTCGCTTGTCCACCAATGGTGCAGGCCTTCCTTCCCTAGTGTATTCAGCTGATATAGCTCCTATGCCAGTGAGTGCCCTTGGTGATAGTTCCCAAGTAGTAGCTCCCACTACTACTCTGAAGTAGTGTTGGAAGGATTCCAAAAGAGGGAGAGGGTTCTCCATCTTCTTGATTAAGTATCACCCGCACACTGAAGAGTCTTGCAGCTTCTCAAGAGGCCTACCTACAACCCGTCAGTATGTGACAGGTCTTTCTCAGCACCAAGGAACTTATCCAGCACCACACTGCATTTAATTTTACTTGTGGAGTTGGCTTTGTGGATCAGAATGGAGGGATCATTTGCATAGAATGATACAACTGAAATTGCCTAAGCTGACCCAATTGTAATAAATTCCATTGAGCTTTCTCTCAGTTTATTAGATGCAAATATTTCTGGTAAACTGTGTCAGAGATTATTTAATGAGTGGAAGCTGAGGACTGGGTATATGATTCTTCTTTCAGCCAACATTCTGGCTTTTCATGTAGTGCTGTTCGGACTGAAGATGATCTGTTACCAGATTTTCTGTCTCCCAATAAATCTGATTTTTACCACACAACAATCCACAAAGAAGACAATACTGCATAGTGCCTGGGAAGAAGATTGGGAGTTCAGAAATATGTTCCTTCTCTCTCCATTATTTATTCCTTGATTCCTTGACTGTTAACTCTACAGTGAAGAAAATGTTTTTATGTAACTGGGGCCTCAGACAAAGTCTCCAGAGGCAGTTACAGCAGTAAGATATATATGTTAGCAGTTCAGACATTGAGATTTTTTGCATACATTAATCTCTTGTCTCCACTGATTAAAGTTGAGAGCCAAGATTAAACTTCGTAGGTCAGGTTTGACTTTGTTATTATTACACTGATTTCAAAGAGTCATCAATCAGTTTGACTTATTCAAAAGGTGACTGTGTAGAGTTAGGTAAGATTTTCACATTTAACTGTTTTCCTTCCGATTACATATGTGTTATTTCAATTAATGGTAAATGTTTTCTTTCTCTAAATGACCTTCTTTGAGAGCTTTACTCAATATTTTTCATCTGTTTGATTAGATAAAAAAGCACTGGTTTTCAGCATTATTATTATTATTATTATTAATGTTGTTGTTATTATTATCATCATCAAAATCAAATAGTCCAGCTTTATTTCCTCTGTTTTCATAGATACATGCACCCAAACTCATCTATACAGTGATGAAAAAGATCCTAACAGCTCTTCTGCCTGTCACTGAAATACTACTTGCATAATATTCACCTGAGATGAAACCTGTTTCATTCCAGAAAGAATTTGCACAATACCAAAAAATGTCTTTAGCTGCATAAGTGCATTTCAGATCAAATCAAGGACTTCAATTACAGATGGCTTGATAAACAGTCTGCATTGTTCACTGATAAACTCAGAGGCCAACAAAATACTGAGAAGAAACCATTTCACAAGGGGAAATGGAGAGCTTCAGTGAGAACAAAATTGTAATGTTAATTGCCACGATAGCTATTCTGTGACCAACTTCGTAGTTTCTTGGAAGATGGTATTTTTATAGCTAGTCTATCCTAGATATCTGTCAGCATATAATTACAATGTAAAATGATCTACTGCCCACAACAGTGAAACTGATGAGGATTTAGTGGGATCATTGTATATACTGAATGCCTGATCTGGTACTTTACTATCCCTGGATGATCAAGATCCCAAAAGTGTCAATAGTGCTTTTTATTTGTGTAAACATGAGAACAAATGAAGCAGAATGTTGAGTGCCAGATGACAATGTCACTCATTAGCAGGAGAGGGAGCTTAACAGACCTGTATGTGAACTACACCCTTGTTGGCCAGCCTTTGTAATCTCAACAGCACAAGTCACTGCTCTTTCTGCTTTGAAGCAGCACAAAACTTCAAAGAACATCAAAACTATAGGGATCCAGTGCCAAGCATCATAATATTTTCTTTCCCCATCTAGAATTAGTTAATTCTTCAGTGCCAAGAAAATAATGATAAACTCATTCTCTACCCTGCTCTAGATGCCTGAGTCAAAGGTCTTGATGAAGAGGAGAATGCAACACAGACGTGAATGTGACAGCCTGCTTTTAGCTTTATTGTCTCTGGGTGTTTTGGCTTATTGTTCAATTCCCTTGTTCACTTTGCTGGCATTTAGACCAAGACTGAACATTCACTTAATAGTAACTGAAGCATGTCCTGCTCACTGCACAGTTTCAAAAACAATGAGACAGGAAGGCCAGTAAAGCATTCATAACCTTGTACTGAAAATATGACATGCAATTGGCAGGGGAGAGCTGAAGGAAGAAATGAACAAGAAGATATATAAAGAACTGCACTGCAAAGGAAGAACTGTAAACCATTCACAGGGAGATAGTAGAGAGACATTTGCCTTGTCTTGGGATTGCCATGTAAAACTAAAGTCAGGTTTACTTTTGGGTATATAATTCTGCCTTTTCATCTGCAACAGGGAGGTAGCAAATTAATTACTTATGCCCCATGAAGTGAAGGGATGGAATAGAAGCAACAAGGTAGGTTTGACTGGCCAATATCAGATGAGCACAGTAGAGAAAACGTGAATTGCTTCAGAGCTGTCAATCAGCTCTGTAAATTCAGACAGCAGAAAGAGAAGAACCAAAAAAAGAAGAAAAGTGATTTTTCCTTGAGTCATGGCTGACTGCTTTGCTCTTCTTGTTCATAAATCTCTTCATAGATTAATGTGGCATAACACAGCTGAAGGCCTCCTGTGTTCTGCCCTGTGCCTTCATGAAGGTGAAAAAAAACAGGTATATGGTTCTTTTGTAAGTTTTGCATTAGATGATGGGTATCTAGGAATAGAATGTAGCCACTAGTGCCTTAGTGGTTTAGAGCAGATTAGAGCATCCATCTAGGCATTTATTTTATAAAAGCATCCACATCCAGTTGCTTTCCCAAAACCACATATGCTTGTCTGACCAATTACTTGATGGAAATACTTACTGTCTGAATATAGTAGGACAGCAACATTGCTTCCAAATGGCCAAGGAGGACATGTCCATCCCTGGGATGCCTGTGTCCATGTTTCTGTTTTCCATCTATTTCTATTTGTTTCTACCTCCTTCTACCACAGTCTTTGACAGTACAAAGTATTGCCATTATGAATTTAGTAGGAATATCAATGAAGAAAAGAATGGATAAAGAAAAGGATGTTAAAAACATTAAACCTTAAAAAGAATGAATCTCATTGTACCTTATGATGCTTAAACATCTGGATTTGTATGTATTAGCACTACATTTTAACCTCTTAAAAACCTGAAATGACAGTTATTACATTTTAATTTATGCCTAGTCTTGGCTGTAGATGTAAAACTCTACTTCATAACTAACTCTGACGAGCACTTATAAGGTTCTGCTAGTGCCAATTTTATCCACTTGCCCACTGAGTCAACCTGCTCTTGCAGCAAATAGCTTCCCTTTTGCAGTATTTAGAGATGGAATCCATTCACTGAATTGTTGGCTGTTCTAAATCCCATTTTCTCTGCACTGCTTAACGGTAGCAGTGTTTGGGAAAAAAGGTTTGGCTTTCCAGTTATAGACTGGAAAGCAGTCAGAGCAGAAGGTCATTCTCAGAAGGTTCTGGTGAAAATGAACTAAGCAATGTATCTTTTTAGTGGCAGTTGCCAGTTATTCATGCAAGTATGTGTCTGCCACTGAATATTATACAGTTTGTCCAGTTTTTTTTGCCAATCCCAGTCAGGGCAGTGTGAGTGCTCACCTGAATTGTGCATCCTCCCTCCCACATGCATGCCTATGGATTTCTGCCAAGCTGACTTGTCAGTAATCAGTCAAATGTTCCTTTGTCCATAATGTGTTTTTCTCTTATCCCACCATATTAGAGATGAATGTGAACTTTTCTTCATATTCAAAATCTTGGGATTTCATTAAATATTCAGTTGGAGCAAATAGTGTAGTACATTAAGTACTCTGAAATTTTGGAAGAATGAGTCTTTGAGAAATACGCTCACAGAGTAGAAACCAGCTCTATGTTCAGGACTAGAGTACCAAATTAAGACAGTAGGAGCACAACAGAAGCAACAACTGACATCTCTTGCTATAGCAACCATACAGGTTGGTCTAGCAGAGAAGTAGCAATGGGAACAATCTCTTCTTTGACGAATAGAAAGGCATTGGGTCATTACACCTCACTACTTTTGTTTAGGTCACTAATCTGAGATAGAACAAGTTTAGTCTCAAGCTGGAGACCCAACTGATAGCCTTGTCCCATTCTTGTCCATTTCTCATAGGACCCTAATGTTTCTTAATAGTCCCATTTTAAGAATCTCTAATTTCCCAAAGAACCTTTTGTTCAAAACAATGTATGTTAACCTAAGGAGTCAGCAAAGAAAAACCTTTTCAGACCTTACCAGTAAAACAAAAGCATCCAAGACATATACTCAATTTTACTTTTAAGAAAGAGCAATTCTTGATTATGAGAATTCTCTATAAAATAAATTTTCTTAGATGACAGTGACGAATGCCATTGAAAGCCAGCATTTTATCTGTACAGGGGTCTTTTTGCATTGGACAAGATTTATCTGACAAGATTCATATGTGTAATGCTGCCTGATACAGCATGGCATCATACTTCTAGAAGTTCTTGCCCTAAGAGGAGCAGGTAAAGGTCCAAAGCAAAAGAACTTGCAGCTAAAGATCTCATTTATCCTTCTCATTGTTTCCAAGATACTGTTATAATGACAATTTCATTCGATCTGAGAATTTCACAGGAGAGTGTTTCATACTTCATCTGTGTACAGAAAACAACTATACAGTGTTACTTGAAAGTTGGCCTACAAGTCACAGGTATGATTTGCTTTTTTTCTCCTTATTGTGCTGGTGCTGGATCTTTTCCTAGTCATTCTCCTATTTATCTGGACACAGACCTTGATTATATGGGGCAAATCTAGACAAGCTCCATGGCAAAAGAGTAAGCAGTTTTGAGCTTCAGTATCACTGGGTTTTGACTTATAATTTTGATTTTGCTGTCTTTTCCTGTTTCATATTCCACTCTTTTTTTTCATGAAAGAATAAAGCAACATCAATAAGGATGTGTGATAAGTGCGAAATAAGCGATGAGATCTTTGATCTGAGATCCATTAGAGAGGGAGATCACGTCCTAGCTTGTCTCACTGCGCCTGAGTTGTGTGACCTTCTGCTCTGTATCACCTCTGGTGATACTGTGAGTATGGCTTGAGAATGAAGGGACTTACGCTAGTATCTCAGAAACAGACAAGGAAATGAGAGACACTATCAGTCAAAGCATGAAGGTGATACATGTGATTTTAAAGCTTTTAAATACCTATGTTCCAAGAAAAATCTCAATTTCTAGAACCCATGCTCACATCCTAAGTGATGTTCAAGTACAGTATCAAAAATAAGTAGATACCTTCTGAACTACTAGATTGAAGATTTTGTCACCCAGTTCTCAAGGAACTTCTGTTCTTGACTGAATAAAAACCAATGGTACATTCCATTTTTGTCTTTTCCAGCTGGGTTCTTGTAGCTCTAGATAAAAGTTCGCCATCAGAATGGTATTCTCTCTGTGTATATTTTGCAGAACACTTTCTACTCATCAATCACCTCCAGTGTTGCTTTGGCTTTGAATCTAAGACTTGGCTTGCTACAGCTGAGGTCAAAACCTGACAATGATCTCTGGAAAATTAAAATTCATTTAGGGTAAACTGAGGACACTTGTGAAGATGTGCAGAACACAGAGTGTACTAAGAATAAATGATCAAAACTCCAAATTCACCTGAATGGAACAAGAGAGTATATTCTTTTGAAAACACTGTCAAACTCTCAATCTGCAGCTCATAAACCTGTCTCTTCCTGAGGTTTAGGAGAGCAAAGTCAGAGAATGAATATCAAGGTTTCTCAACTCTAGTATGTGGATGCAATTTTAAGCATAAGATGAGGTCATTAATTTCTGGTAATTTATGATGTTTTACCCATTTAACTGAAATGACAGTAGAACTAACTGAAGTAATTTTTATAGGAATAGAGTTCATGTAAAGACAAGCAATATTCTGAAAGCTGCTTGCTATTTACAGCAGGAATTGGGAACATAGTTCAGTATGTCTACCCTTCCTGTTCTCTTCAAATTACCAGTCATGTGGTTTTAGCCCAGTTCTTCTGCAGCTTTGGGGAAGTCTTTAAGAATCAGATATAAGTCACACACCAGGTTTTTAAATAAGGATAATTTTTCCTTGCACTACTTGAATTTTCAGTCTTTATAGGATCTCAGTAGGCCTCATACATTAATAGGAGAAAATTCAGCAAAGAGTACACTTTTGTCTGTAATTATCTCACAGCAAAAATTAGGTTATTTCAAATGATATTATAAAGATTTAGCATATATGTAATTGTTTTGGTTTTCTTTCTAGTCATGGAACAGCTATCATGAATTTATTCCAGGTACCAACACAGGCTGGGGAATGACTGAGGGCAGCCCTGCTGCGAAGCACTTGGGGGTGCTGTGGGTGAGAGGCTGGACATGACCCAGCCATGAGCACTCCCAGCCCAGAAAGCCAAACGTGTCCTGGGCTGCATCCAGAGCAGTGTGGGCAGCAGGGCCAGGGAGGGGATTCTGCCCCTCTGCTCTGCTCTGGTGAGACCCACCTGGAACACTGCATCAGCTCTGGGGGCCCAGCGCAGGAAGGACATGGACCTGTTGGAGTAGGTCCAGAGGAGGGACACAGAGATGATTAGAGGGAGGGAATACCTCTCCTATAAGGAAAGGCTGAGAGAATTTGGATTATTCAGCCTGGAAAAGAGAAGGCTTTGGGGTGAACTAATTGCAGCCTTCCAAGAGGGGAAGGGCTGCTACAGCAGAGGGAAGAGAGAAACCTACTGGAAAGGAAGGGAGCCCACAAGAAGGATGTAAATAGACTATTTAAAAGGACATGTAGTAACAGGACATCGGGGAATGTATTTAAACTGGAAGAGCATAGGTTTAGATTAGATATTGGGAAGAAATTCTTTGCTCTGAGGGTGGTGAAACGCTGGAACAGGTTGCCCAGAGAAGCTGTGGATGCCCCATCCCTGGCAGTGTTCAAGGCCAGGTTGGATGGGGCTCTGAGCACTTTGGTCTAGAGGAAGGTGTGAACTAGAGGGTAGTTGAAACTAGATGATCTTTATGGTCCCCTCCGATCTAAGCCATTCTGTGATTCTATGATATATCCATTTTCTACAATCATTGTAGTTTCTGTCTTTTTGTAAAGCTGGAAGTAAAATTCACATGTTCCCTGGTGTTTCAGGAACACAATGCATGCGTATCAGTGGCAAATATTTCAGCTGTAGAAAATGTCTTGATTACTTTAATCCCTATTGATTAAGGCATGTATGCATATGTGCATATGTCCTTTGCTTTAGGTACACAAGTTATCTTCTTTACTTCAGCTAGATTATCCACATACTATAAACCAGATTTCAACCTTGCTCAAACTCTGTTTTTCTAAATAGGAGCCTTAGAATATAAAAGAGTGAAACACGGTCAGCTAAGTGCATACCAGATAGGTTATGGGTTAGAGGAGAGGTATGAGACTCTAGAGCAATAAATCCTAGATTCCTGGGCCTACTCTGTACTCTTCTTCAAGACATATTTTTTTAATATTTATGCAGCTTGCTTCTTTTTAAAAATCTTTCTCTTCTTAGATACTACTACGGCATCTTAATGTTTCATAATTTTGTAATACATGATCATAAAAAGAAGTCTTTCTCATTACATCTGAGGACAAAAGGGTTCCCAGAAGCAGATTGTTTCTGTATCTGCATGTGTTAAAAGGAGCAGTGTGCTATGCAGACACCTTGCTCTCCTCTAGAGGAATGTGCCAGGTAGATGGGACAGTCCCGTGGTGTGTTCTGCAGCTTCTCTACCTTTTGTTCTCACTCTGACACAGTCCTACATATTGCAGAAGCCTTCCTCTATCACAGGTCATGTCTCTGATAATATGAAGATCAAAACCCTCATTTTATTTTGACCTGAAGCCAGGGAAAAGAGAAAAGCCCTGAGCTGATCTGTTCTTAGCCATCTGTGTTGCATGAACAGACGGTCTGTTGTATATAAAACCAGCTGTGACTGTTTTAAGGGGCATCTGTTCTGTACTGAGGCATAACAGGTGATGGTATTTAGACTTGGCAGTCAAAGGTGCCAGGTCAGTCTAGTGCAGTCTGGATCTGACAGGATGGGTGTGGCTTCTTGCTAATCATCAGGGAATGGCTGTTGGAGTAAGGAAATAAGAAAACCTGTACAACTGTCAATCTTCCAACAAAAGGGGAGAGCACCTCAATAGGAGCACACTGCTATAGTTAGGAAGAGGAGGGATTCAGTTAGTTAAGCATCAGCTTTATTGTGTGACAAATCATTGGTTTCTTGGTATTTGATAAACTGATAAATTGAGCTCAGTTTCAGGCCGCTGCTTCACTGGAAGAGACAAACTGCATGGTGCTTGTATAATACAGATCTAGAAGGAAGACAGTGAATGGTGAATTATTCAAAGTGCTTCTTTATGCAGTCTGCTTTTGTCTTCCACAAGATGAGCCATCGGCTCTCTTAAGTCAACTGGACTTTCAGAGATCTGGATTATAGATTTAGCTGCACAGGATGCAACATTGATGGGAGGAGGCTGCCATCAGTTTATGAACAGGGCCAAGGCTTTCGTAATCTGCTACTGTAACTGTAATGTACTCTATATCCTGAGCAGGCAGAGTGGAGCTCACAGAACTAGATCCTCAACATGGGAAGCTGAGGATCCCCATTCTTCATGAAATATCTAGTTTTGCATTTTTGACTGCTTGTTTGTTGGGGGTTTTTTCCTTTCACTTTGTCTTAGAAAGATTATATTTCTAGCAGCTACTGTTAGTGAGAATTTATTGAGTGGTTTAATAGCTTCTGAATGAAAGGCAGCTGCTAAGAGATGTAAATAGCTGCTGGTTAATGATGTGATGGCTGCTCCAAGGGATTAAATGAGGAATTTCCTCTCTCTCTCAACATTTTGTACTACAGAGCCAGTCTCCACACTACATGATGGTTTAAGACTCACATGCTTACCCAGTAAGTGTAGCTGAGTAGCCTCTTGTTTTACCCAGCTGGCCTCAGTAGAACTACTAACCTGGTAAATCAACAGTCTTGTGTGGTTTAACTTCCATTGTGTAGGTATGTCTCCTGCATGCTTTCACAGTGGAGCATAGGATGAACTATGAACTCTCTTTCTATGATGTCCTAGGTCTTTTGTTTCTCCTTAACATTTTCAGAAAATAAAAGCCTCACTGGGAATTTAGGCGAAGCCATTTTCTCTCTGTGCTTACAGCTTTCAACATCTAACCCCAACATGATCCTTCATTGTGACAACAAAACAGAAACTACTTAAGGTGACCCATGACACAAAACAGTATTAATGGCTATTCCTAATTATTCCCAGTGTTTGTAATACAGTAATTCCTGCAGATCTAGATAAGTGTTCTGTTGTGTTTGGCATTGTAGAGACTAGTAATAAAAACTGATTGCCATCTCAAAGATCCTGAAGTGGACAGGCAAGAATTGTTATTTCCCATTACAATGTTGTAGTCAAATTTAGTGATTTCCCAAGAAAACAGAGGAAACTAGTGTCAGAATTTGGGACTGAAACCTTTCAATGTGTGGGAACACCCCAATCCTAGAATACCAAAGAGCACTTTGAATACCAAAGAGCACTGCTCCCAGTCTCTGAGGCTCAGCTTCTGATATAGCACGGACTGCAATAAGTAAAACAACTGAGTTAGTGTTCATCTCCACTGATCCTGTGCTGTGACCTGACATGATTGTGGGTCTCTTGGAAGGAGAGACATTAAAATGCATCACCTCCAGAAAACAGAAAAGTAAAAGGGAAGAAATTAGTTTTAAAAAAATGAGGTTGCTTGATTTGTGTGTGTATTCATTACAGTCACCTTAGAAACAGATCTTGCAAGATTAGGTGGAAATATGTAGGTAATTTAAAATATGTTCTTCCCTAGGATGGAGGAGGTTGTTGGCCTTTTTTTCTGCAGTTAGAAGATAGGTTAAAGACTGACAGAGTGGGAGTAGAAGTGACAGCTGATGAAAGAGAAAGAGAATGAAAGTGACTATAGTAACAAAGCCTTTGAATTAACAACAGATGAGAAAACCTTGAACTAATTCAAGGCTAAAGTATATGAGGATGTTTGTCTATGATAAGGCAAAAGCTGTAGCACCATGCAATTAAAGCTGAATATTAATTCTTCAACCTGGACTGCTCATTCATTTTGAAAAACAGGATGATAATGAAAGATGCACAGAAAGTATCCCAGCTTAAGCCTGCAAAACTGCATGACCAGTTTGTCTTCAGTAATACTGCAAGCTTCATCAATGACAAAATGAACTCACTTCTTTTCGTGAGTCCAGTGCACAATACTGACAATACTTTTTATAGAACTAGGCCCAAATTTGCCCTTAGATATCAAAGGCTAAAAAGTATTAATACTATCTAAGAAATGAGCCAGGAAGAATCAGAGTAATGTAATTTTCTACACTTATCTTAACAACATAAGAGCAACCTAACCAGATATAATAAAACTATTTAACTTTTACTAAACCAGGCTTACAAACAGGGAGTCAAAACCCAATACCTGAGCATGTTTCTAATTTGTATTTTCTAGAACTGTGCCATTTCGGCTTTCAGCGGTCTGGTAGGAGCTCTGGCAGCAGTAGTGTGCTGCATCTTAGTCCCTTCCAAGCATCATTACCTCACTGAAGGCCTGGCTCACTAGCCCTTCTACTTGTATCTTATATTGTCCTTCACACCTGGGTGAACAGGGCATAAAATTCTTCCATTCTGGTTTCAGACCATATCAAAACTACTTGTCATCTCTACGTGTTTGAGAATTGCTAGCAAAAGTAGAAGGCAGATAGAAAAAAATTGCTTAGCAGAATTTTTAATGTCAATTTTGTTTCAATTCAACAAAACCAGAAACATTTAACCAATGCTACTGGGAGAAAGATATGACATGTTTGGGGGTTTAGGTGGTGGAAGACATCTTTTAATTTTTTGACCTACAGAGGATGGAAACAAAGACAGGGTGACTGTGAGGTATTGCTGTCCAAGCAGCCAGGGATCAAGTTAGGAAATCTAAAGCCCTGACAGAATCAAATATGGCCAGGGATCTCAAAGGACTGTAAGAAAAGCTTCTGTATGTATGTTGGTGATAAAAAGAAGGCTAGGGAAAATGTGAGCCTTCTCTGGAAGGAAACAGGAGACATGGTTACCTGGGATGTGGAAAAGGCTGATACACTCAACAACTTTTTTTGCCTTGGTCTTCACTGGCAAGTACTCCAGCCAGACCAGAAAGCAAAGGCAGGAGCTGGGAGAATGAAGAACCACCGGCCGTAGGAAGAAAATCGCGTTTGAGACCATGTCAGGAAACTGAAGGAGCACAAGTCCAGGGGACATGATGAGTTGCATCTGTGAGTACTAAGGGAATGGGTGGATGAAGATCATACTTGAGAAATTGTGGCAGCCTGGCAAAGCTTTCACTGACTGGAAAAGGGGAAATATGACCCCCATTTTTAAAAGGGGTAAAAAGGAATACCCAGGGAATTGCAAAGTAATCAGTCTCTGTTCCAGTGGCATAGGTCTGGGTGGACCTGGAGGAGCAACCGCAGAGGAGACAGAACCAGGGGGGCAACTGGTGGCAATAAGGTTTGAAGCACCGCCCCTCTTGGTCATGGGGAGAAACCATGATTCCCTGCAGCCTCTACCCTCTCTTCTCCTTATTTGGTTAAAGGTTCAGGAAAGTTTGACTTACTGTAATGTTTACTAATCCTCCGGGTTTCGGTCACTCCCCCTCTAAACCCCTATTCGTTGTATCCCCTTGGTACTGCCCTGTCCCCTCTCCCTGATTGGTTCCCAATGCTGGCCACTCCCATTCCCTGCTTCCTCTTAACCCCTTACTGACCAGTGATCTGGGCTTGGAGTCTTGGTCTTCGCCCCGTCCTCGTGTTCCTGTCTCATCTACATTTCTTCCAATAAACCCTCTTCAAAGACCCAGCCTCGAAGTCGGCCTGCTCTTTACCATTCCGGTTCCCAGCTCATCCTACCTCTTAGAGTCTCTTTGCAGTGCTGCTCCACGGACTCTGAGCGACTGTGTGCTCGGTGTTTTATCGCCACCAAGCGATGCTTGAGCTAGCCGTGCAGCCACGGCAAGAGACTGCGGCATGGGGCTCGGACCTAAGCCCACGCGCTGCGATAAGTCTCCCCTCTGTGTTTGGCAAAGACTATGGAGCAGATGCTGCTGGAAACTATGCTGAAGCACATGGAAAACAGAGAAGTAATTTGTGAAAACAAACATGGCTTCACTAAGGGTAAATCATGCCTGGCAAATTTTATGGCCTTCTATGATGGCATTACAGAGGTGGTGGATGACTGACATTATTCTACCTGGAACTGTGCAAAGTATTTGGCACTGTCCTACATAACATCCCTACTCTTTAAACTGATGAGACACAGATTTGACAGATGGACTACTCAATGGATGAAGAATTGGCTGAACGGTCACACTGAAAGAGCTACAGTCGACAGCTCAATGATTAAGTGGAGACCAGTGACAAGTGGTGTCCCTCAGATGTCAGTATTGGAGCCAATACTCTTGAATATCTTTGTTGATCACACGGACAGTGGGATTGAGGGCACCGTAAGCAAGTTCACTGATGACACCAAGCTGTGGGGGGCAGTTAATCTGTAAGGAAGGGATACAATCCTGAGGGACCTGGACAGGCTTGGCAGGTGGGTCTGTGTGAAACTCATGAAGTACAAGGCCAAGTGCAATGTCCTGCACCTGGGTCAGGGCAATCCCAAGCCTAAATACAGACTGGCGGAGAATGGATTGAGAGCAGCCCTGGAGAGAAGGAGTTAGGAATGTTGGTGGATGAGAAACTCAACATGAGCTGGCAATGTGTGCTTGCAGCCCAGAAGGCCAACGGAATCTTGGGCTGCATCCAAAGCAGCATGGCTGGGAAGGTCAAGGGAGTGGTTCTCCCCTCCTACTCTGCTTGAGTACTGCATCCAGCTCTAGAGCCGACAGCATGACAGAGCAGGCCACTAAGATGTTTAGAAGGCTGAAGCACCTCTCCTATGAAGGCAGGCTGAGGGAGCTGGAGCTGTTCAGCCTGGAAAAGGCTCCAGGGAGACTTTAGAGCAGTCTTTCATGCCTAATGTGGGCTGCAAGACAGCTGGAGAGGGCTCTTGTTCTGTCAGTTGTTGCCTGGAAAAAGAGACCAAGTCCCACCTGACTACAACCACCTTTCAGGCAGTTGTAGAGAGTGATAAGGTCACCTCTGAGTCTTCTTTTCTCCAGGCTAAACAACCCCAGCTCCCTCAGTCATTCCTCAGAGGGCTTGTGTTCCAAGCCCTTCACCAGCCTTGTCGCTCTCCTTTGGACACGTTCAAGTGTCTCAACGTTCTTTTCAAGAAAAGAAAGTCTCCGTTTTACTACTCCAGCCCCCAAATCTTCAGTGAGCTCTCTTGTGTTCATCTAGAGCCAAGCCCCATGGTGGGGCTGGTATCTAGTGAGCTCTGCTCAAGAGCCCGACACAAAAAGTTGCATGGTGAGAGTTAGGTGTGGGAGAAAGGTACACACAGTTCAACTGGCTCAGGCAGAGAGAAGGAAGTCTGTAGTGTAGTACCAAAGAGATGATTTGAAATGCTGATGGCCTTTTTTTTCTTGGTTCTATTTTGAAACAAACCATCTTTTCAGGCTGGAGGAAGAATACCAGCTCTGAGTTAGGCCTGGGAGCTTTTAGATTTTGCTTAACTGTGAAGGAAAATACAAAAGCAGGTTGTGGCTTTAGGTCATAGGTACTATGAAAAGTTTTCTTAATACCCCAAAATTAAATAATTTTTAAAAAAAATTAAGAATACCACAAGTCTTGAATTAACAACCATGCAGAAAATCCCTCCCTGCAGAAAGTTTTAAATGTTTTTCTCTACTTTGAGAGAAAGTATTTTTTGCTGATGTCAAATCTGCAGTCATGACAATCTCATGTAATTATATCAGTGGGTAGACTACGATTCTGGAGGATCATGTGCTTTTTGTTTAACTTTGCTAGTTTATCAAGTTATTTTTAAAAAGCAGTTTCTTTTAAAGAGCGAGATTTGTGATGCCAGAAATGATTGCCAAATGGAAAGACAACTGTACTGGGTCAGCCTGCAAGCTCCATTCACATAATTGCTTCATAGGCAGTGGGGTGAGTGATCCCTGAAGCAGGTCAGATGGGCTATAGCTTGCATAAACACAAAACCAGTGAAGAGAAGTAAAGTAGGATTTAGTAAAGAACAATTGGCACTGCTCTATTTTACTCCACCAGTCACATCTGAAGCTATAAATTCTCTGCTTCTTAGGATACCACATGCTAGGAAAGCAATATGAGCAATATGAAAAACTTGAATTGTTGGTAAGTCTTGATAAACCACCTGGCAACAGGAGGAGCAAATTATGCATCTTTTGATGCCTGAAACATTGTTATTTTTTCAGATAATAAATTGTGTGGAAGCCTTGCTGAGTTGGTCAAGGGCACAACAGTTTCACAGGCCAAATGTGGACCACGGAAAAAAAGGTATGTCAAGGTTGCATGGCCGCAGTTTTTAGTTACCAGGCCCACACACCTACATCTGCAGGAACCAAGTTCCTTCTGTACAGATGCTTCTTTGCTGTACCAGGCTCCTTCATGGTGAAGTTAAGATGTGTTCCAAATCTATATAAGCCTTAGTACTTACTTTTGAGTCAGAGTTCATATAGATAGAAAGCTGAACTCTGTTGCTCTGTGCTTCCTCCTATACCTATAAACCACTTCTGCCTGACCTGAATCCACAAAGCAGACTGCATTCATTATGTGAAAATTCCTGCATGAGCAGAGGGGTGGGAGGGGAAGAGGAGAAAACTGGGCTATTGGTTTCCCCCTTTGTTGGAGATAAGAGATATTCCTTTCTCTTATTTGTGTTTAATCATGTGTGTTTATGCTTTCCTAAAAGTAACCATTTCCTACAATTTAGATTTCTATTTGGTGTTAAAACTGTGGAGATTATGTGTTCATTTAAGCTGAGGGAAGGAAGATGAACACCACAGAACAGCAAGAGGATTAAGAAGAAAAAGTTAAAATGGTGTCATTTTTTTAGTGACTCATGGGTCTTCTCTACCTCTCCTGACCAATTCCTCTTTTTAATGATCAGTAATGAAAATGCACACAGAGGTCCATACACAGAAGAATTAACAGGAGCTAAACCTCCTTCTTTGGAGCCTAACTCCTGTTGGTTATAGTTTTAAATTTGAAATATGTGCAACTCTGCCAGTTTGTCAAAGAATGGTCTTTTGAGAGATTTTGTTAAGCTGTTGTTGTCATGTTTCATGAGTGTAAACACCAAGTACCACCTGCACTAAAAATGTGGTTTTTGTATTCCTTTGTATGCCTTACAATCAGTACTGACTACTGTCTACGACAACTGAGAAAAGAGCAGAGTGGCCAAAGTATATTGTCTAGTTTTCTGTCATAACTTCATTGGGTTTAGCATCAACTTCACTTTTCCCTTTTTGTTCTTCATATAAACAGATACATTTTTTGCATTTCTCACCAGATTAGTTTCCCATATATCTTGAGGCCCTATAACTGTTTCATATTTTTTAGTTTTGGAGAGACAGGGTTTATAAGAGATGGCACAGGTTCATCACTTACAGTAACATTCTAATACTTTTCCCTAAATATCTTCTCTAAGCATTTTTATTTTCTTTCAATACTGGTTTCCTGAAAAAGACCCTCAACATTTCACATCCCAAATCTAATCACAGTGGAACTAGAATACTTCAGATGAAGCCAACACTGTAATGCTCCTAAGTATTATAATATGAATTCTATAAAATCTAAAGTGAGTAAGAAGTAAAGCTAATTGGTTTTAATCTAGATTTAAAGAGGACTACTTCCATTTTTTATAGAGCTGAAGATTTTCTGAACCTGGATTCCTCTTGAAAAAGAACTCTTTTGGGAAATTTGAGCAGAAAAAACTTAATGCAACGGAATTGTTTTCTTTCTAGCTTTTATATTTATAAACAAAGGTGTATTTTTTAATGCGCAGACTGAAGCATCCCAAGAGAAGAAACTGGAAGCCTGAAAGCTGGAATGGATATAATCCATTAGACTCAATGAAAAAAAAATCCAGTTTGGTTTAGCCAAATCATACAGAATTAAATTGCATACCTTGACTCTGTGTGTATTACCTGAGACATTTCTAGGAGCCCTGGATTTCTTTTGGTGTGCAGCAGATGGATTGGATATTTAACTAATGAACTTGGAAAAGCTACATGAGGAGCAGTAGCACAACAGTAAATGTAGTTCTTTTTTATCCTTTGCTATTCAGAGAATGTGTGAATAGCTTTCATTTTGTTGAAGACTGTATTGCAACTCTACCTCATTGGCATGAAATGGCAGAGATAAGAGCTGGGGCAGCGGGCCTCTGAACTCCCCGCTTTGCTATCCTATTGTTCTGCCAGTAAATCTGAACACTTGCCTATCAGCATTGTTTTGTCAGCTTTGACAGTGTTATGTCAGAGTTACATCAGTGAATGATCTCCCTAATAGTCTCATTAAAGATCAATACTATGTGAATCATCTTGTGTCATGCTTCTATCTTATGCCTTATCTGCCCTGGCATGGGGTGTTGCACCTAGTTTGAGGGGTCAGTCTGAATTCCTTTTATCTGTGAGACTCTTTACTTTGATTTAGAAATTAATCAAGCTTCACCATGATTAAGCTAGACATGCATTCAAGCATGTGTCTTAGCTTGGAAGCATGTGAGTGATCTGTTGAAGTGAGAGTTTAATATGTACTTAAATACCTGTCCAGGAAGGGGTTGTAATTAGAGATCTGGAACGATATCATAAAATGACTTCTGACTTCATGACTGATACTAGAATTGCATCAGACTGCAAATTCAGCTAGACTTAGAATGCAATTATGCACTGCCACATCCCTAGGAGAGCTCTTATTTTAAACTTGAATGTGATCGTTCCACTTCTTCCTTGCATTCTACAGAGAAATAAGAGCTGTTTAATGCAGTGCTCATTCAGTCTCACTAAACAGTGTCACAAGTAAGCCTGTGCGCCTTCTAGCATGCTGCAGACTTCTTGACAGTACTGTTCGCCCTTGTAATGACTTTTCCACCTTTGACTTGTGCTAAAGAAGGAAAAATTATTAACAAGTATTTGTTCAAACAGAAGGAATGCATCAAAAGGAGTTTGAGCTATGCTGTGAGGATGTTGGATTTGCCACGTGACTTAAATGAATGCCTAATGTAAATAAAACAATATTCAGAGTTCATCCAATTTTGGAGCAGCAGAAGCACATCATTAAAAAAATTTCTGACATGTCAGTGAGCAATGAATTACCATGCCGTGAAGCACTGTATAGATATAACAAGCAGCTCCCTGCTGGTGTATAATGTGTGGCACATAGAAGATGGTACATAGAATGAGACAAGGAATAACTCCTTGGGGGATAAAATACTTCAAGCCTAATCCTGAGGTGGTGTTAGAGGCATCTATCTCCACTGAAAGAACTGGAGCTCAACTGATTTATAGCAGTTTGGGTGCCAGCTCTTTCTCATTAGTGAACAGAGATTATGTTCTCTCTATTGTACCTTTTCCTCTCCAGCTTAATAAATTTACTTCATTGGCAATGTTATGATTTCTTCACTGCTAGCCATCTGCTCCTAAGGATCATCTTTCCAATTAGATTGGTGCTCTTCCATTCTGCTCCCTAGTCTTCTGTGCTGAAACTTGACACGCCTTTAACTGGGAATACACTTTGACAGTCTTTTCCAGATGGTGGTCCTCAACAACTCGTCAGGGGACTACAGAAGATCACTACCTGTTCAGAAAGTTTAAATTTGCCGCAGAGGGATCTGTACTTCCAACTGAAAAATAGAGAGACTGCAAATTGATAAGAGTTTAATGCCAGAGTCCTAGTGATTGATGTTTGCAACTTGAATGAGATTACAGAAATGCATGGCAAGAGGGTGGGAAATGAGCATAATCTGACACAGGAGAGGTCCAGATTGTTATAATGAGAAACTGTACCACCATGTGCACAGCCAGCCAGTGGAGCAGGCTGCTCAAAGAAGTTGTGTCATCTCCATTATTGAGATTTTCTGAACATAACTGGACAACGCAGTTGAGCAGTTATGTTCTGAAACAACTGAGCACTGTGGTCTGATCACATGGAGACGCTGTATGAGTAGGAGGTTGGACTAAAGATCTCCTGTGGTCTCTTCCAATCCAGATTATGCCATGATCCCATGACCCTCACTGGGATTTCTTTCATGCTGTTTTTAATATTTGGATGATATTTCTGTGTTCTAAAACACAGTTAAATAAACAGATATATCAACAGATATACATACATATTTTATAAATTTCTATTAACAAAGGTACACTAGTACAGACCTTTCATCTCCTTGGTGTGTTGGGTTCTCTGACCTCAACAGTATATTTTGCTGAACCATTTCGTACTGTATTTTTATTAATGTTATATTGCCTAACTGCTAGAGGCTTTGGAGATGAATCTGAGTAGCACTGTTGGTGCCTGTTGCCTCTATTGTGCCCAGTTTGCATATTTCACCAAAAGAATTAATACTATTTAATGTAAATGTTATTTGAATAATTTAAACAAACAAACAAATAAACAAAATTTAAAAACCAACCAAAAAACAAACAAACAAAAAACCCACAAGTGGAAATCATTGATTTGACGTTTCCCAAAACCCTCTGAAAGTTATAGTAATTAGCTGCAAGCAAGCACTAAGTTAGTAAGTACAATTTTTGGTAGATGTTCCTTCTTTAACAAATACTCCTACACTGCTTGTGCATGTATCTACAGTTATTGCTTAGCTGATGTGTTTATAACCAATTCAATGTTTGCAAAATCACAATTAAATGCAGAACGTATGCTATTGTTGTGTATGTGGCCTCTCTGAGAGGGCATTTATCAATGGGTGTTTTTGTCCCAGTCATGGGGTTATTCTAGTGCAATGGAAGACACCCAGATAAACAACTGTTTGCAAAATTGTGGCTCTAGGCAGTGCCAGCCCACAAGAGAATTTTTGAACCTGCCTGTATAGTCCATGACAAGTGAGTAGTGGCAGGCAGAAGGGTTACCAGAGTTCACCAAAGGCCTGCAGAAAGCATGGATTACTCAATTCTCACAGAACTTTGGCTGCCAAATGAACAGGAGCACATTGTAGGATAAATAGCTGTTATCTGCATTTAGGGAATGCCTTCCAAGTGGGATGGAAGGTGTTCTGCCATACAGGATTATCTGGCAGTTCATCCTGTCATGTGAAACAGCCATCCCTGGTTGTTATAAAACATTGGCTGTCAACATAGGGGCCCAGGATGGTTCTATAAAGTCTTAGGCACCATTTCTATGGTTTTACAGAAGAAGGCAGTGGTCTTACTCAAAACATTTATTCATTTAGGTCCACATAGCATTTGGGGTCACAGATATAGGAACTGTTTGGAAGAAATTAAAGGTTTCTGATTCTAACCAAATCCAATTTGCAAGGTTGTACACAAAATTTCTGTTGCTCTCTACTCTGAAATTTTCTTGCTATTTATGGCTAGAATAATCACAGAGATTGAGATTCTGACATGGTTTCTGTTTTTTTCTTGATTCTGTCCTAATACAAACAATATATGATGGGTGTTCCTGGGAATAAACAATACTAAATCGAACCTGATGGGAAGTAACAGTTTACCAAAGTTGATGACAGATACTTGACTTTTGGCTCAGATATTCAGTTACTGTATACTTGAACAGCTTTTTTGGTCCTTCATGTTTTCATTACTAATTTTTGTGGGGGTGCAGGATGATCGAAGGTAGCAGAGAAGATAATGATGAAACTATGGCATCCACAAAAGCATGAACATGACTCACCCATGTGTCTTTATCTACAGTTATTATATATATTTGTTGCTTTAGAATATACCTTCATCAGCCTTTACTTTTATTCTCCATGTTGCCCTGTTCTGGTGCTATTTTTTTGTAAACCTTTCTTTGAGAAGAGGTCAAGAGAAAATAAGAATTTAGACATTGTCTTGAGTTTAACTTGTCAGTTGGATGAAAAACATCTCCCAGATGAGGTTTTAGGTAACTCCTGGCAGTTTGACCCTCTTCAGTGAATGTTTCTTACTGACTTAGTCTGAGGCAGAAAAGGCAGAAACCTTTGCACTTTTCTGTAATTTACCACTTCAGCAACCAAAGCTCAGCAGATTTCACCACTTCCTCTTTTATGGGGCCACCACATGTCCTTCCATAGGTCACACTGTGCAACGCAGCAAGCTCTGTTGCTTTCCATCAAGCAAAGGAGAATACTTCCTTATTCTCCCGTTTCCACTCCCTAATGCTTTCCATATATAACCCCCTGTGAAAAGACTGGTACAACTCTTGCCGCATACTCTTGCTACAGCTAAAGAAAGCCCTGTGCCTAAGTACTTATTACTCCAGCATAAGGTTTGTACTGCTGTTGACTTAACTCTAGAGTGACTTGGGCCACTTTTCCTACTCATTTATTCTGGTTTGTTTTCATGGTTGACCCTGCTTTGAAGAGGACATTCGACTCAAGAATTCCAGAGGTCCCTTCCAACCTGAATTTTTCTGTTGTTCTATGATTAAGAGATGCCACTGAAAGATGTCATCACACTTCAACAGATAATCTTCCTTTTACACTTCCACTGTGGAGTGGTATATAACCACTAACATAAGTAAAAGAGCGTGATGGCAAGCATGGAAATCAGGGTGCATTGACCTGAATAATAGTGCCATGGGTTGTTGGTTGGTTATTTTTTTAATGTGGAGTATTCTGTGTTTTCAATGATATTATGTCTACTGTGGAAAACTATTTCTTGGAGAAATATTTAGGGGTTCCTGACTGTTCCAGTTCTGATACCACTTGAGCTTAGAAGGTTGACAGTCTCTAACTGCCTTTGAAGCTTTGCATTTGCCAAGGGAGAATATGTATTTTTCTTCTACCCTTTGCTGATGGTGTAATCATCAGCTGAAACATATTTTATCTCATGGCACAGCTAGTTACTATTTTTAGACACTATATCATTTATTTGGAGTTATATTCCCCTTAATTATAGGCAATAATGACACAACTGACATTTTTAAAAGGGCGAGATCCTAAGTCTAATCAAGGATATTGGTGAGGCTTTTACATGAAATCACTAATATCCTCTACAAGTGCCTTGACTCGCGTTGTTTCTGCTAAAAAGGGAAACCTAGGATCAATTTTATGCAAATGATAACCAAAAAGTCAAGAAAATCCTTTTTTTCAAAGCTATTCTCTTTTTGGCAACACTTATTTAAGATTAAAGTAATGCAAGTACCAAATCAAACTCATGTCAATAGGTTAACACCAGCACTAGCTTGGAATAAAAATTCTCTCCAGCATTAAGCAATGCCATGAGCACAGCATATAAATACCAGGAAAGAATTCCAGAAAGAATCTGGTGACTCCAAAATACTTACTACAGTATTTTACCAAAGGCAGTCAAATTAAAGGGTCAAATAAGGAAACCAATATAAACTACATGTCTGAACTGTTACATTACTGTGAGTGTGTAGCCTCCTGGTAAGCTGTCTGGTCTCCTTCAAATTTACTCACTAGTTTTTTTGTAGTTCAGGCCATCACTGATGCTCTGACAAATGAACTTTGACAGCTCTTAGATGGCAGTTTATAGCTCGATGGTTTTTCTTTTTTCTCAGAGAATAGAGAACATGCTCTATTCAGTACCTGTATGAAGCTGTTTAGCACTATAGAGTTTCTCCTCTTTATGGATTTTTAATGATACTTAGATATGCATAGGACAAGTTATATTTTTATACCTCTTGTGCCTCTATTGGAAATTTAAAACCAAAAAGAGATTGTGAAGGAGGTCATGCTCAAGGTCCTCCATGGCTGCAGTTTGGCTCCAGTTATCATGAGGTGTGTTCAGTTTGTCAGTGTCAACATCTCTGCACAGAATAAAGTCTTCAACCTCCTCTCAGTCGGAATATAAAAAGTATAAAAGTTAGCTTTCTGATAAAGCTCTCTCCCTCTCCCCCAACTTCTTGTTACTACATCCTGCCTGCCATGTTACTGGCTTGCGGAAAGCTCACCGTAAACTGGCAAAGGTAGGAGACAGCAAGGATCCAGCTGCTTGGCACTGAAGTTTCAAGATGCAAAAGCAGTATAAATATCTTACAGGCAGAGACCATTCCTTTCTTACAGAAAAAAGGAGCTGATTCTGCACTCGAAGGAGTCAGGAATTTTTTCTATATTACTTCTTGTCTTCAATCTCCCTGTTCACTTTCTTCAGGTTTAACAAGAGGCAGGCACATTTGTTTGTTGATGCTACAGTTTCCTGTTTCTGAGGTAGTAAGTCTGAAGGTCTGGAAATGCCACTCAAGCCCTCATCCTCAATCTTCAATACCTTTGCCTTGTGTACCGGTCCCATAACCTTCCATGGTCCACCAGACCTCCAGTGTAGTAGGCTGGCCTATCGCAAACCATTTTCAACTTAGCAGGTAACCATCATCTGCACAACAAAAAAATCCACACCGTTCTCCCCTTCCTCACTCTGGATGTGTAAACACTAAGTCAGTCTGCTTTTCTGAGAAAGAGCATGAACATATGGGCAGATGGCACTATTCTGCTTGCCATCTAGACTACTCCGCAGACTTTATTTTATGGGGACTTAGACCACAGATCTATCAGCTCATCTTTAGAGATCCATCCCACTAAAAATAAGCAAATGGGTAACCAGCGGTTTAGTATTAGCTATAATTCATTAGGAAATTAGACTTAAACTATGCAAAGTTTCATTAAGGCCTGCATTACCCTGCACATTTTTTTACCTCATGTCAGGCTTCAGAGCTGTAGGATGACAAAAACATCAGAGAAATAGATGGACTAAAATGTTTTAAATCACAAATCCCATCTACTTTTTAATTGTCCCATAATAATCAGAGAACTGGGTAGTTTATTTATCCAGGGCACTCTGGGCTGGTCAGGGGGAAACGTTTGACTTACAGGGAGAACATCCTCCAGAAAGATTGAGCTGGTGGTACTGTCACCTTATTGTGTGACATCTTTGGGCCACTGGAAAGATGCAGACAAGTAGTGTTCCTCTTTCTTGTCTACCTCTGATGATCTGCATGGAGACAGGGAATACAATATCAGTGAAAGGCCCATGCAGAGGATGAACAATTCTGATATGGTAATCTATAGCTTTGGATTTCTTTTGAGACACAGAGAGTTTGAAAAATATTTTCTGGATTTGTTTTAACCTCCATTTAGATATTTACAATACTGCACTAGGAAGATATTTATTTTAAAAATCTAACTCATTAAACACGTGAGATTTCAGAGTTGTTTTTTCTTTCTCTCTGTTTTGGGATTCAAATAGGGAAAAACAGATCAAAACCAGAACAGACACCTCCCGGGTACAGACTTACTAAAAGTGAAATGACATTCAAGTCATAATAATGTGGAAAGTGAAAGATATTGTTGGGGTTTGTATTTGTAAGATATAAAAGTGCTAACAAATCAGAGAATCAGTAGTTGAGCATGTCCACTACGTGGATGGAAAAACCACATTCCAGATCATGATCTAGATATTTTCAAAAACTTCTGGAAGTAATTGATATCCTGAAAAGTTCTGGCAGAAACCTAAAGATCAGTGGTAACATGAGAAATTCTGTTAGATGGGAAAGGAAATGGAAATAGCAAGGCTGAACATTACATTCTCTGTAAATACCTTTTGAAAGTTCATCAGAGATTCTCGAGCCATGTTATGTTCTATAGATAACATTTTATCTTAGACCTTTCCTTTCCAAGACTCCATGCAAGCAGTACATTGTGGAGCCGTTGTAATGTTCATCTAAGTCTCAAACACTGTAAAAAATGCTCATAGTTGTACTTAGGAAAATAAAGATTCAAAAGTGCTGAAATCCAGAGTGTCCCAGTAACTAATTTTTTTAATTCTTGTGACTAAAATTTGCACAGGCTTGGGTTGTGCTTGTGCTTGTTTACATTGAATTGAGTTGGTTTTCTAAATAGATATAAAACTGTGATGTTGACCCCTTTAGATCCTATTTCTTGAATCAAAATAATTAGTTTCAAAAGTAGCACAATTCATAGATCTTAATTTCTTGGGATTTGCATTTTTTAGTTCCTTGATTTTTTTGACAAAGCTATTTTGTCAATTCATTCCTTACTAGACACCAGTAAACAGACTACAGAGTGAATTTTTCTGGTTAGTTAAGTACAGCTCTCACTAGAGCTCTCCAGTGGATAGGGAAGCAGCAGAATTACTGTCCCGTATGCATCTTTTGCCAGTGTCTTGTGCAGCCTTTTCTTTAGTGAGCATGCTGATAACTCAGAGTCACTTTGCTAGCCATTCTCTGGTTTTCCTAAAATGTGAAGCAAATCTCTATCTTCATGATTTCATTCTTTGTCAAATTTGACTGTAATTGGATTATGGGTTCAGAGGTTTTCAAAGAAGACACACACTTCTGCAGTGGAAGACTGTTGAAACTCTGTTTCCCATAGGACACCACTAGGATACACAGAGGAGCACAGACATATGTGGGCAAAAGGGTTTTCTACTCTAAAATGCGATTCTTTGCATTTGGGCACACTTTCAGCTTCAGCCCAGGATTTCATTGTCTTTCCAGGGCTCCACATCTATACCTTAATCTGTCCTTGCAAACTTAGCAGTGTGTTCTGGACTTGAGTACTGTTAAAAATCACCTCTCCTGTCCCCGCCACTTTGCATACTTGCCTGCACTCTCTTTGGTCAGAACTCTACTCCTCCTTTCAAGAAGAAAACTCTTGGGAATCATTGGTATTTATGGGTATATAAGACATCTTCAAGCAGAATAGGTGCACCAAACTCAGTCTGCAGGCAGCCTCCTCATGAAGTTGTCATTGTGCTCACACAGCAGGTTGCTGCCAGAGATATTGAGCAAGAATACAAAGGCAGGGAAGGGCATCTCGACAGTATCTGGTTGTAGTGAGATTCCAGATATATTTTAAGTGGATGATATCTTCTTAGCCCACATGTAAATGAATATTTACACCCTCAAAATTATTATATCCTTCATTCATTTCTTAGTTCAGGTGGAATAGATGATGGAGCTGGGAGAAAGCATATGTTTGAGAGAAGAGCTAGTGGCCTCTTTTACAGGTAGATACCAGGAACTCCTCATCAGTGTTTGTACAACTCACCATTCCTGTCTCCTGTTTCTCATAAACATGGATAATAATAGGTAGAGCACATATCTTACTGGAATTCCTTTGGAGAGCAATTAAAACTTTGAAGATGTAAATGTTTAACATTGTTTATAGTCCACTTGGAAACAGGAAATACCAGAAATTACATAAGCTCTCTAGATATTAATAAATCCATGTAAGCATCTGCTTCTCTTCTTAATTGTTTGGCAGTACCTTGCACAGTAAGGCTCTGATTCTGAGTGGTAATCAATGGGGACTGCCTGTTTATAAATGACTAAATGATAATCTGTACTGTAGGCATTTGTTGTGTATCCATAGCCAGGGCTGTAGTTCTCCATCTCCCTGGCATTTTTCTCATAGCATGGGATAGGGAGGAGGACTCTTTCTCTGGACATTGTGTTTGTTATTTCCTTATTTCATCCTCTAAGGAAAAATAAATATAATCCAGAACAAGTATGAATTTTCTATCAAGGGAAAACATCAAAAGACAGCAGCAAAATGAGCATTTTGCTGTAGTTCTCACAAAAAAGGAAGGGATATGCTGATGTTTGTTTGATGATGGGGCATTGTCATAGGGAGAAGCATTAAATAGAATGTGATACAAAAACTGTAGGAATTGGTGAATGTTTGCCAGGACTGGATAAAGTTTACCAAGGAATAAAATAGCTATACTGGTAACAAAAAGTATGCTCTTTATTACTCAGAACAGCTGCTTGGCTGGAGAGTTGTCCATGTTGTATTGTTTTTCTGAGAAAAACTGTCTGAAAGAAATACACTGAAGCAAATCATTAGAGGTGGAATTACATAGCATTGTGATATGAACAGTATAATAGGGGTTGAAACAGTCCTGCCTTTTTAAATTCTGATTCTGAAATGAAATTCTTAGGTGCACTGGTAGAGCAGATTCTTGGCTGCAAGGCTCCCAAGCAGTATACAAAAGTAGGGTCCCCTGACTTCAGTGGTATGAAGCCAAGCTGCATAGGCTAAGGGATAAACAAACCATTCATGATAAAGAAGTAAAAGTTTCTAAATATTTCTGAATTTTTCAAGGGCCTTGTTAGAAGCTATTAAGAAAGCCTGAAATCCACAGACAGAGAAAGCTTTGAGAAAGGTTAAGAATTGGTTATTAGTTAGAAAATAACAGTCCCTTTCTCATTAAAGCAGCCATACCTTCTGAGAACACAGATTTAAGGTAACCTGTACTAGGGGAGAGTAGGAAAATTCTAGGAGAGCTAGGTAATAATAGAATAGAATAGATATATAATATATAACAGATAACAGATAATAGATAACAGGTAATAGATAATATTGCTTCCCCTTCCTACTGCTAACTGCACACTCCTGCAGTTTTCTCTTGTGCTGGCACAAGCAGTGACACAGCCTTTATGAACTGACTTGGCTCATAAAAAGAGAAAACTACTCCAGCAGCAAATCCCAAATATAAATGGAGCAGACAAGCTCTGACTAAGGCTAGAAGGAAAGTGACCACAAGCAGCAGTAAAGGCAACCTATACATTACCACTGGCTTTATGAAGAAATGGGATGGTTCTCAGAAGAAACCTTCTGTGAAGACATCTTTTGTTGGTGCAAGGTAAGAGAGGAATGACATGAGCAATTTTCTTCAAGAGTCACATCTGCAGATATAAATTATTCCACAAGATACCTGGGTGAGATCTGCCAACTTGTAAGACATAAGGATAAGCTGTGGATGAGTGCCAGAGGTGCCAGTGGCCTCCAACCATCTCCTTCACTTTGAAAGAACCTGGATTTCCCTGTTGGTTTGTGTATTCAAATGGCTTCAGAACCACAGTTTATTATGTGCTTATGGCTTGTAGTATTAGCAATAATCAAAACATGGTCTCAGCCAATCCCAACCAAATAGTCGCCCTATATAACCATGGTAAGCAGGAAACATCACAGGTACAAAGCTCTGACCACACAAGTCCCAAGTCTCATGCACAGCTGGGGAAAGGCATACTTCTATTTTAATCAAAGCTTTCATAACATGTATGTCCAGCAAATCAACACGGGGCGCTTGACACTGCTTTTTGAATGTAAATTATTCAGTGGCAAGTGATGTTTATGTTCTAAGTGAGGCTGACCCAGACCTACTTGCTAATCAGCAGGCAGGCAAGAAACAAGTATCACTGCTGATCATTTTTTTTGTCAGATGGGAATTTGCAAGAACTGAAAAAGTTACAGACAGTGGTGTCATTCTCCAAATACAACTCTGATAAAACTGGTAAGTGTCACAGGTGGAAAGCTCCATCCTTCCCTAGGCACTGAAAGATTAGCCCAGTAGCCAACAAGGATGTAGCGCTATCAGCTTCTATTGTGGCTCATGCACTGAGTCATACTGTTTACAGCAAAATAATTAACTGACAAAAGAGATGCCTTCTTTCTGGTGATGTCCTACCCTTTCAGGATCACAAGCCTGTTCTTTATAATGAATATGTTGTTCAAAATCTCAGTTTTCTCACCTTCTTCCTGAGTATAATAGGCACTTAACTTTTGGTGTTTTCCTAGAAAGTTTTAAGAGTTAACAACATCACTGAAGCTGAAGAAAAGGAAATGGACCTTCGTGATGGATTAAAAATTATTTTAAATTCTAAATTATTTTTTTTAAAAGCCCTGTGGTGACAGCTTAACTCTGATTTTTTTTCTCTTTCTTAGCTTTACAATTCTGTGTTCATCATACATATAGAACAATGAGCAGAACTCTGGTGTTCAGGACCTGAAGCTGAAAAAATTTACAAAAGCAGTCTGATTTCCAGATGTATGTGCATTTCCAAAGGAGGCTAGTGACAGCTACTGTGATCATCAGTTCTGGAAATCTGTCCCACATACAGAGCTTTTTAAAAAGACTTTATATTTTCACCGTATTTATGTCTTGGAATTTAAACACACAAATCAGATATGTTTATGCAACCTTCAATGTCTTTAAATACAGTATTTGGGTCACTAGCTCCTTCCTGCCAATTGAGCATTGTCCAAATTTGCCAATTTAGAAACATGAACAATTTGTTCAAAAATGTTTGCTGTTTAAAATGTCTTATGCTTAAATATTATAATAATAGTTTAAAACAACCCCAAACCCAAGCATTCAAAGCCATTGAAATTTTGGTCAGTCATCTCATCTTGTAACTTATGTACAAGAAAGAGAGAGAAAGCGTGGCAGATGGGTTTGCTCACGCTTTGCTTCTGCATTTTGTAAATTCAATGTGAGTGGTATCAGCCACATCCCAGATTAAACAAGGAGTAAAGGAGATTAAACTAATCTTTTCTTCCAACATTTGCATAGCCCTAGGACAGGTGAGTGTTCCTGCTGCTGTAGATAGTGTTTTCTCCTTGTGAAAGAAATCTGTCAAAAGACAGACTGTTTAAAGTTTTGAAGTGAATTACTGAGCTGGTAAGTATTTATGTGTTTCTTTATGTGTTTTGGCCTTTTGTTAGAAGCTTCATTGTAAAGAAATGGATTCAACAGTCAGAGATGACTAGGACAGCATTCATATCAAAGTGTTGATAATTTCCTCCCAATTTGCTACAAAGATGACAGCTGTCTTATGTTGGGACAAGGCTAGAGGAGAGGAAGTGCTCACAGCAAAGGGCCGTAGACACAGATCAGTAGCTGCCAACAATCCGTAGAACAATACTCTTTCAGTACACTTCATGTGTTACTCAAAACATAGATCACAAGGTAGCATTGTGCCGTGAGTTGTTTTGAAAACAAGAGCAACCAGACAAGGCCCAGCTTTGGAAAATTATCAGCAAAATGGATGATGCCTTTATTTGTAAAGGTGTGTCTAGCACCAGGTCCAGTTTTACGTGGGATTATAGCAATGTAAGCCCTTCTCCATTTTGTTGAACTAAGGTACCACTAGAAGGTTAAAAATTCATTGAAGCACGGTACAGTATAAATTAAAAAAACTTATGAAAAATCAGGGAATAACCAAACCTTCAGGAACCAAGAACCATGACCTGAGAAGTAATAGCCAGAGGACACTAGAAATCAAACTTCAAAGCCAAAGAAGGGAACTTTGTGTTAGCCTTAGTCGCTAAATAATGTAATACCCACTATATGATTACCTCTTACTCACATAAACCTCTTTCTTACAGAGCACATGCAGTAAAATAAGTGTGCAGTGTAGTTTTCAGCTGGGACGAGAGAATGAAAGGTCAGTGACTACAGTTTCAGTTGTTACATATATGGGAAATGCCAATGTTTCACTGGTCAAAGTGTATAAAACTGAAGGTGTGCCAGCTTTGTGGATTTACCACCAGAAGCCATCTCTGCACAGAGATGAAATAAATAATAAATGTCTTGACTCTGTGCGTGGATCAGCTTCTAGTGCACTGTGTGAAAGAACCCATATTTGGGACAACAGTATGAATGTTTGGCAGTGCAGTGTGTATATATGTCACATGATGGTCATGCTGCATCACCCCTAAGTGCTTAAGGCAATTTGTTTCAATTTCATTAGATTAATCAATGGATGTCCATCATGAACTATTAAACACAAAGGCAAGGATACAGGTTTTTCTTTAACCTCAAACCACTGAAAGACAGCATTATATCAGCAAAAATATTTCTATTAATGCCCTATTCTTGTATATTTTTTCCTAAACCCATATATTTGCCTAGTGTCTGAGACAAGATACTGAATTAATGGACAGTGTCTGATATATCTCGTATTTTTAGCTGTACCTAGAAGTTAGTATATGATACAGTTGGATTGTTGTTGACATCTCACATATTTTGTAGTAGTACAGTTTTCGTTGTGGTTTCTTTAGACAACTTCTTTGAATGTGTTCTTCTGGTACATTTCTGGTTCTTCTGCCCTTTCCAGAAAAGCTGCACATATGGAAGACCTAGTCCACCTTCTCTTTCTAGGCAGAAGAAAATATTGCTATTTATCAGGTTATTTTAATATCTAGCAAGTTTTACTAATTGTCCTTTGAAGGAGACAGAAGTTCAGGTTTCTCCTTTAGCATTTGTTCTGTGGTCTTGTACTTGCACTGTGTTGGGGGTATTTGTGGCCAGGTAACGCTCTGAACTGCACCTCTCACCTAGTACTGACAAAAACAATTATGGTCACCAAGTAGAAAATGGAAAACAGTTCCAAATCTGGGTTGAGTTTGAGGAAAAACTTGGCTAGAAAAACAACAGCAAGTGTTGCAATTTGTACTTTGCATTTCAGCACAAATTTGCTAACTTACCAACATGTCTTTTGGTTTGGATTGAACCAGGTGATTATTTCCACAGCTTTTGATGTGATTGTTAAATAACAAGTTCACTACTTGTTTTCCCTTACTTAGAAGAGAGAGGTCTAGTTTCCATCTCTACCAATACTTTCAGTGTGACGTTGAGTACTACCTTCCATATTCAAGGCTCTTTTTATAAAATGAAGGCAATGTTTACAGCCTTGATGCTTTAAGATAAGTGGATGAAGAGCAATATAGTAGATCTAGATTACATGTAACCATCAAAGGAAAAATAGGATTCTTTGAGTGGCAGTCAATTTTCACTCTTAATTTTTTTCTGAAGATATTTACAGCTCTTTTGATAGAGAAAGCTTTAGAGCCTGTGAACCAAATAGAATAGAAAATCACAGAAACCAAAGACACTGGTAAAGTGCACATAGTTAGCTACAGTCGTGCTGGGTATATCTCTGCTGGTACAGTTAATCACTGCTTCATTAATCATCCTTTAGAAATGTAAAAATAAATCAGAGCGATTGCAATTATATTTTTTAATTTGATGGAAATAATTTTGATGCAGAGTGAATAATGTGTTCTCCATTTCCCAGGGAACAGCCCTGCACCTCAGAGCAGGGTCTGTCTCTCTAGACTGACTCTGTCATTCAGGCCTACTTCACGCACCTTACTGCAGACCAACACATGAACTTGAATCATGGAAGGCCGCCATAAATAAACCATTCTCCCACTCTGCAAATAAGTTATCAGAGAGCTGATAAAGACATTTTAGTGCAGCTCAGGTCTTTAGGTCAAACCAGACCTGACATAATCTTTCACCTTCATGTAAATGCGCTTTCTAAAACATTTTCTGTAACTCCACTCCAGGGCCAGCTTATTCTCCTTGATACTACTGTTGTAGTCCATAAATGCCCACAAAAAACCCACTTCCTCCTGTAGGAGCTGTATTTTGGTAGGAATTACTATGGTGGTGTGTGCTGTCAGAGTTACCAGCCTAAGCAGATTTCAAATTCAGCCATCAAGCCAGTGAGGATCTTCTGGCTTTAGCTTAAAGTATTAGCTTAAAACCTTGATTTTCTTTATTTTTTTTCCCCCTCATCTTATGGAGACACTGAAATCCCTGAATTTCAGGTAACTGGAGTCCGAGAGTTTATCCCAGGGAAGTACCACTTTATGATTGCCCTCTGTTTACATTGAACCTTGGGCCTGCTACTGCCCTCCAGACACCGAGTGAGATGGAGCTCTGATCTTACTGGTGCAACCATCCTTATGTGCTTCTGTTAATACACAGACCTGGAGGTCTTCAAAGTTCTCATCTGAACTGACTGGCACAACAGCAAACAATGAGTTATATCTTATTTACTTGTCGCCAGAATAAATAATATTCTGACCAGACCAGCACACTAGGTCATTCCTCACTAAAGCTAGAACTAGCAGAACCAGGAGACTATAGACATCAAAACCTTGACAGTAAGAGCAGCAGTTTCATCTCAGTATGTACCACCTCAATAAGTGCAGAAATAAAATATCAAAAGAAAACTACTATTAAGAAATGCACTTTGAGTCTTACTGCTTCCATTTTGCTTCAACAACCCACCCCCAGAGCAAAACTGGAGACCAAATTCCCTTTTTTCCTGCATAAAATTGAGGTAAGACCTGATATAGTCTTATTCAGGATATAGTTAAAGCTCTGAGACATCCATTTCCTCTTCAAGCAGATTCTATGGCACAACACATAGCTCAGTGTTCCACTGACTTTATTACAAAAGCATTTGAGGTTACTGGTAAAGTTCAGTACTGAGATAAGCCTGATGAAGTGTCAAGTCAGTTGATAATGGGAAGAGTTATTGGCTGTACATCCTTGCTAGTTGCAAGCTCCGGGCCTTCATTTCAAAATGATGTGGAGTTACATTCACAGTTGCAGAGGATTCCAGACCAGGGGCGTTATATCCACACTGCACTGGTGCAGTGCCCTGTGGTCATAAGGCAGGTACTTCTTTCTGTGATGGTCAGTGTTTTTCCAGCCTTGCAGCATAGTATTTTCTTGTGTGCCACTGAAATACTATGCTGCATGCCGTAGGCTGTAGCATAAGTACATGTACGGGTGTTTTGAATGTGCAAAACCTTCAGACATGAAGATAAATGACTAAAAGGTTATATATGGCAGACCTGATGCTGTCTTTTCCAGACTGGCTTTTGAACAGAGGGAGCTACCTTCAAAATTACATTTAGGTCTTTTATGAGGGAATCAGTTTTCTATCTTTTCCATCTTGAGGGAAAAAAACCCAGAAATAAAAACCCAACAACAAAACCAACCAATTATAGGAATAAACCCTGCATGAGACTGAAATAAAACAAATCCAGACCCCAAAAGATTACACAAATTAACATTTATTTGAGATATCAAGGAATCAGGGAATGGCATTGTCTAGGGAGCTGAGCAATTCAATGTAGATCTGTACTAGCAAAGAGTTATTCCAGATATCTTTTTGGAAAGAGGAAATAAGGGAACAGTTACTAGATAAATAGACTTTTCCAGGGAATGATTTGTAAATAGAAAAATATTGCAACCATTCACATTAATATAAGCTGAAAGCAAGGGGAACCCAGCCTCCTGGCAACATGAGACACATAACAGTTTTCATGTGGTGGAGAAACAGAACCTACCACACACTGTGGAGGATCAGGCAGGCAGAGTTTTCCGGGGTTTTTCATAGGCAGAAGATAATACTGATCACCAGCATCTGATTAGGCGATCATAGGTGAAGTTAGGATGGGGTAGCCTATGGACCTCAAGGCAATTCAAAACCCACTGAAACACTTTTTGGCTCATTTCATGCATTGTGTGTGGGCCTGGATATCCAGAAGTCTCCACCTGTGCAACATATTACTATCTATTGTGCAAGAACTGCACTTACAATGCACATTCCATTCAAGTGCTTAGGTAGGTCACTCCTTGCTTAAAGACAGTGGGTAGAGGGGGCCCAGGTTCTTTCCTTCTTATCAAGCAGTCATAGTAAAATCAACTCACATTTTAAAATTGCATGTATAGAAATTATTAAAATCACAGGCTTTACCAAAATAACCCTCTCAAGACAGTCTGAAAAGTTTGAGATGGGCTAAAAACTTGGATTTAATTATAAAAGAGTAAGAAGACCCAATTATAGTATGTCTTTGGAGGGAAGATTATTATTTTATTTTTTAATTCACTAACCACCATTCTTTAATGGATGACTTGCAGAATGATTTGTCTTTGACATATAGACACAAAGTGAATATTCAACTGATTTTACTATTCTCAGTCCAATGAATAAATAGGGTGATTAAAAATAATTGCTTGTTTCTGTTGTATAATAGTCTCTTAATAGAGGTGGTCAGTAACTTAATGGTAAGCTCTATGGTGAAAAAATAGAATCAGAACAGAAATTTCTCTCAGAACGTATCAGCTTCTATACTGTATTTCGTTATTTAAAATCTCCAGTTATTTGTGGATAAATTCTTTAGTCCCTCCAGATAATGCTATTTCTATAAAACTCTGAGTTAACTATTTTTTACAATTTTATTCAATATTAAGTTTCAATTTAAAGTTATAAAAGCAGTTTGAATATGCAGTACTTCTAAAACTGAAAAACTGGAATAGTTGATAAGCAATGTTAAATGCAAAGAATAAGGCAGTGTTTGCATTGATCCATGTCAAACAGAAGACAGGTGTTAAAATGTTGGCATATGTTCAGACTAAATGTTTCCTTTTTAGAGACAGACCAAAATCTCCTTAGATGGTAAGTTAAGGAATAAAAGTCATTATAGAAATATTAATGACTAATAGGTAAAAGACAAGGCTTGAAAGGCAAAAATTTTCCTAATAAACCTTTGTCTCTATTCGTAACATGTTTTATTCATATGAATCCATTTCATGAATCAAAAGAACCACCTCCAGTTTAGAATGTCACATCATGCAATGTATAATAATTCATGTAGGAATATTAATACTAAACCACCTTTATTGAACATGCTGAATTTTGCGATGGTTGTGATATTCTTTATTTCCTCTTTTTCCTAAAGAAGCTGTGAAAATCTTATCAACTTATATCGGTGCTTCAGAAATTCTGCAGAGCAGTATGCCAAAGTGTTCATGTGCTGAGTGTTCATACATTTAAACTTTGGGGTTGAGTATGGCATGAAGCTGTGTCAGGGGAGCTTTAGGTTGTATATCAGGAACAGGTTCTTCACCCAGAGGGTGCTTGGGCACTGGAACAGGCTCCCCAGGGAAGTGGTCACAGCACCAGCATGACAGAGTTGAAGAGACACTTGGACAATGCTCTCAGGCTCATGGTGTGACTCTTGGGGTGTCCTGTGCAGAGCCAGGAGTTGGACTCCATGATCCTTGCAGGTTCCCTCCAACACAGGAGATTCTGTGACCCTGTATGACAATCCCTCTTCAGCTTTGAGCATGGAATCCTGCACCAAAATTACTGAAGAATTTGCTGGTAGTTTTGGTGTCAGTATGGATTTCTAGTTATTTTGTAGTCATAGTTCATCATTATCACCCTGAACTTTTCTTTTTCTGGGTTTTACTATCAGTGGCACTATGAAGTAGTTGTTCTCTGCAAAGCAAGGTACAACTTTAACACAGTGATGTTGCATAAAGCAGTAACAGGCTGGCCTAGTATAAGAGAAGAGGCCTTGAGAAGGGGTTACAGGGGATACAGTGTGGAGGGGTATGGGCATGAAATGGTAAGAGCTGAACATGAGCTGGTTCTGAAGGTCCCAGCCCACCAATGACCAGTTAAAGAAACACAGACCTGGAGGTGGGCAAAATTCTTTGAAGGGGTACAAAAGTGAAAAAATTACAAGTATTTAATGCACATAAAACAAGTAAAGCAGAGCAAATGCCCATTTAATATGGAGTTGTTGAGCAGTGGGGAAAGAATAAGGTGTGAAAGCATCATATAAAACATGTATGTGGGGGGAAAAAATGAGGGAGATTAGGAAAGAGAAATCAAAATCAACATGGCAAAAGAATTTGAATGCTTATGACTTACTCCCTCTGTTCTCCTCCAGCTAAGTGGAAATCTACATTAGGACCCGGAGGAACGATAGAGAGCAAGTGTAACACCAGGAAAAAGGACAGAAAGTAAGAACTATATGTTCAACATTTTAAATTGTATTATTATGGAGAATTTTCTCCTTATTGCATTCTTGTTTTTCTTTTTTATGGTAATAATTAGAAATGGACGGATAATTTTTTTATTAGCCTATTAAGATTTCACTTATACTATTGATAAATCCTTATCTTTGTGTATAAGATAAGGCATATTTATTTTTTTCAAGTAAGATTTTGAGCATAGTATGGATTAGGCATGGCTGCTTAACAGAATTTAACACGTTGTACCTGGAGTTACCTGTTGGAGACCTTGACCATGTGGCAAGGAAAACCTATGATGAGACTTTCTGTGAACTCCTGGAACTCCAAAATAAATTCCTTAAACACAGGAAGAAGATCTTTAGTCTCTTGGTGGCTGACATATGCAACTTTGAATTGCTTGCTGTGACAACAAAGGAGGTAATTTTACATGTGCTCAAAATTATCGCAATAATCTCTCATATGACTCTTCCTGATTTCCACTATAGCTTTTTCTCCTATAAAGTGTTATGAAGGAAGATTCTGTGGAACAAATAAGGTACAAATCAGAATGCAAATAGGTATCTGTATACTTTCTCTTTCTTTTAATGGCTCTATCTATCAGAGTTTCCTCAGTTCTCCATTTAGTTGCCAGTAAATTCTGAATTCTATTTTCCAGGTGCTATATTTGTGCGTGAGTTTTTGAAGCATTGTGCAGGGATTTAGTACTTTTATTTTCATTAATCAGTTTTGTGGATAAAACATTGAATGAGAAATACCCGCAAAAATGAAAATATGTCTTCATCATAAACATTCAATTTATTATTTTATCATAAAATGTTACGCACAACTAGAAAAAGACTGAGTACCACTGTTTCTTTTATTACTTAGGGTTGCTAGTAATACAGAGAGGCTTTTAATACTTGTGGTCTATCTTAATGGCATCTGTTTCCATGGAACATCTAAATACATTTAGTCTCCCTGGTATTTTCTGTCTGACAGTGATCAAAAACAATAATAAATCTGTTTTGACAGAACTTGGAAATAAATGTCTGTACAATTATATATATTCTCTGTATATGGTCCCATTAAAATGGCATATATAGAGAGGCCTATTAAATAAAACCCTCATGGTGCTAGCTGCTGTATAGAATAAGGCAGCACCAGTCCTGCTAAGAGGAGATGGGCTGGATAGCAAACACATCTGTGTGGAAAGATAAGGCCCTGAAGTGATATCCATGGAGCCTTTGGGCTCTCAAGACATGCAGATCTGTGCTCTATGTTTTGACTTAGAGAGCCCCCATGTTCCTAAATCTTTTCTCCTGAAACACCACAGGTGAATTGATAGCCAGGACAAAGGAGAACTCCAGAAATATATCTTCAGGGTCTAAGAAAAACTAACTTTCAGCACATTCACAACTTTTTTTTCAACACTTCCCAGAAACATTCTCATAGTTAGATTTTCATAGTTTAAGTACTTGCAAAATCTATGATTCATTTATTTCTTACAATGGAAAATTAAAAGCTTGATGATACAAGTAGTCAAAACTGTTCTCACAGACTATTAGTGGGCCTGCTTACTCCTGATAGACATGAATGAAGTTACTTTAATGCCCTTTATGTGTATAAAATCAGGAATCTGTTATAATAAGCACAAATCTATGCTAACCAATAACCAGGTTTTTCACTCATTTAGTGCCTGAGACACAGGTTCTTATTGCTTAATTGCAGTAGCTCTCCAACAGAACATGCGACTCCAACAAACATGCAAATATAAATTATTTGTAAAACTAATCTATGGCATTCATGCCACCAGCTCCCTCATCCCCACCCTTTCTGCCCCCTCCCCAAGTATTCTGGAGAGTGTGAATAAAACTTTGAAATATGAAAATTACTTCTGAGGGTGAAGGACAGAAAACGTGCAGAAGCTGAGCTCACGAGCCTATTATTTTTCACAGAAGCAACATTGTTGGACTGCCAAAACCATCACGAGTTGTTCTCTAGTGCTCCCTCTGGCTGATGCCGCAAACTATGACTTCAGGGAAAGCAGGTTTGAAGCGGGAAGAGGAGGAATGACTGCAACTGAGATGAAGTGAAGGGCAAAATGTGAAAGATAATGAACCTTCCTGAAAAGCCTAAGGTGTTAATTTCCTTTGGAAATAAATGATCCCGACCGGAGGTGACATTCAAACCCACTGAAGTAGAACCTGCTCCAGGACTAAACTTGACCGCACCCACATGTCTTTAATGTATGATTAATGAGCCATGATAGACATACATCAGGTCAATGAGTCTGACACTAATAGATGGAGCTTTTTTAACAAAACTCCCTGAGTAATGGTATGCACATGGTAAGTGCTGCAGATATTATATTTAGATAAATGCAAGCGGACATTGGATAGGAATTTGCTTTAAGGGACTGACTCATTTATTCAGGAGAAGGAAATGATTATAATCTATTATTTTTTTTTAGTATCCACAGACATTCCAAGAATTATATCTGTGTGTTGGGCAAACCTATTTATGTGCTTTAGACTCCTGAAATAAGCCAAATATGTGGTGGGGCAGAAGAGACAAAAGGTACAAATTCATGGGAGCTCGTTGCTCAAGGCAACTCTGGAGTTTATGGTTAAGTGGCTCTTTTTCTGCCCACCTTGATATGTAGCTAGAGGCTCTGGCCCTGTTTTGGCATGCTTCTGTGCTGGCAGCTGTGAAGGATTATGTTGAAGAAAGGAAGGTTATAGTGCATGTTGTAATCCCATAATGCATATATGTGAAATAGAAAAGTATCAAGGGACTGCAGCAAGGGCCAAAATTTCCCTTATCTTTGCTAGTAGTTTCTTGGGGTTTGACAGCTGTGTTTGGAATAAAAAGGGACTAACTACTCATCCCAGCACCAGGACAGTAAAAGTGATATTTGCCCCAATCTCCCTGCTCCAGCCTCCTGGTGCTCTACCACTGATTCAACTGCTGATTTAATTATAAAACTCAGCAGCAATGGCCACATACACCAATGAAACTCAAGCTGAAGGGTACAGGGGAGTCCTTCATAGCCAAGTGGCAACAGCATGCCATCACTACCCAACCCTGATTGACAGGAAAAGCTTTACAGCTCTTCCATTTCCATCACTCAGAAAAGCACTCAGCTGTTTGGACTAATAGGTATTGTCCTTGCACCATTCAAAACAAGAGGGTTTGGAACTTGAAGGAGAGTGTTTGGCTGAGATGAAGGCAAGGATATAGGTCAAATGACTGTGGGATGCCACATATGAGTCTAGCAGGTAAAACCAGTCGCATCTCTTCTGGAGACATTGTGCCATGGTTGTTTGAATTCAACTCCTCTTTGCACTGTGAGTTCAGAGTCTTTGAACTTAAGTTTAGCCTCAATCTCAAAATAATTAAGGCAATGACTGTGACTGTTGCACTCTTGAACTTCTTGGAGAAAACAGCTTCTAGTTTTCTCAAGGATCAGACAGCTGGCTGCAGGGTGTCTTCAGTCTTCAGAATCACTCTGCCCAGCAAAGCAACTGAGCTTTCTCTAAACAGTTCTCTCCACAAATCCTGTTTAGATTTCAAAAGGCTGTCCTTCTTGCTTGTTTGCAAAGTCACACAGTGAGAAAAGAACTCCAAAGGAAACAGCTGTTACCTTGATTTGGTAGTTCTCTGCCTTCATCAGGATTGCTATTGGAAAATGCAGTCAGTAAACTCAGGGCTAAAATTCTGGCTGAAATGAAATTAGGTGATATTTAAAAGCCCTTCTGTTTCTACCTGGTTTGTTGCTATTGCAACGGAGGCACTTCAAAAGCCTTGGGCTCCTAAACTAGTTTTGGATTTCTTTGTAGAGAAGAGCCTTTAAGACACTGACAGCCTTTACAGGCAAACGAAAATCTACAAGCTGTTGTGTCAGTAAAGTCCTGTTGGTTCGCTCACTTCAAAACTCCTATCAAAATCTGCTGAAAGCACTGTTAGATGAGCATCATGGGATGATACTGCTATACCCTAGGCAGAACTACAGGAACACATTTTCCAGAGTATCTCCACATCCAGGCTGGAGAAACATGTGTGCCTCTGAGTGGAAGCACAGAGTGCTTAGGAGACTGAAGAGGCTGATAAGCTCTTAGGGAGATTTTCCATAACACTGAGATAGCTTTTAAAATTTGGCTCTTCCATCCCTGGAAAATTCCTTACATTTGCATCTAACAGCTAGATCGTTTGTTCCAAAATTATGCCAGCATGTTTCAGAACCCAGCTGTCCCTTGCCCCTTCTAGCATGTATTACCTTGCAAATCAGATGCCTTTTTTGGTTGTTTCATGCTGAAAACAGGATTTTGTATTTCCCTGTTTCCGTGACTCCAGGCAGGAAGATCTGGTTCTGCTGCGTGGCCACTTCCAGCACTCATAATAATGAAAGAGTTCTCTACTGGGGTTACTTTAGTTCAGAAATATTACACAAATGCAGCACGCTGCTTTATGGCCCAGCACAATGCAGCCACTTCTAGGCTGAAATGGAGGAAGTTCTTCAACGGCAGAGCACAGAGGACATGTAAGAACAGAAGACAGCTGAGTTAAGAAAGTGAAATACCCTAAGTGTGCATGAGGGCATTTCGTGCCTTGTGCAACCACAGCCTGCTAACAATGGCAATAGCCAGAACCAATAGAAGATCAATGTCAATCTATTTAAAACCAGCTAGCATTTGGGGGTTTTGCTAAGGAAGGATCAGGAAAGGCTACGTCCATTCAGTAAAAGCAACACTCTCAGTGCAAATGAGATCTCACAGTCTTCTGCGAAAGAAAAGACTGTGAGACTTTTTTTTCTGGGAAAAACTTGGAAAGATCAGACACGTAAAACACGAGGAGTGGTTCCAGCAGAGAGGATACTTGCATGCTAGATCAATGAGATGGATGAAAGTACAGCTGCTTCTAGAGCAGCAGGTATGTGAAGGTCAGGGAACTGAAGAATTCTCAGTGCACAGTGATCCTTTATGCAACACATTTTGTGACTGTCTGACAGGACCTTCTGGTATAAACTGAAGATAATCTAACAGAGCAGCTGCAATTACAGTACAAATACTTCAGGGAAAAGGTAGAGACATGTTTCCTTGACTTGTTTCCTGAGTAATGCTAAAATGAGAAGGCATCTGGAAGAAGCAAAGTCAGGACAATAGAGACATTTAACACTGTCATCTCCTTTAGTTTGGTCACTTGCATTCCAGTCTCTTCCGTATCTAAATGGTCACGGTAAATGCCCATGTAGCTACAGTACCAGGAACATTGTACATTAAAAAAAAAAAAAAAAAAAGCAAAAAGCTGATGCCTCCAAGAGATATTTAGTCAATGGGTATCATAATCCCCTTCTACACAGAACTCACTTGAGATGAGATGATTGTCTCAGCAAGGACAGACTGGGGGTAGGCCAAAGGATATGAAGTGCATGTGCTCACCAGACTCCACCTACTTGTATCAGTCAGACTCCATCTAATCATAACAAACAAGATGACAGTTTTGCATCTCTCCAGAATGGAACTACCTATCTTTCTTCTTTCATCAGCAGTTCACTACGGATATGTGTTAAATCTGTCAACTAATGATGGTGAATCTGCCCCCCTGAGCTGACCAGGGCGTGGTTTTGGAGCCTAATTCTCATTTTTTTGAAACTATGAAAGATAAGGAATCCATGTTAGTTCTGGGACATGACAGATGACCATTAAAGTGCTGGCCTGCTGAGCCACTGCAAACTTGTCACGACTTGGGAGACATAGCTCTCTAAACAAAAGGGAGCAGGGATGAGAAAGCAGCAGTAGAGGAGAAAGTTATAGTTCTCCTCAGATAGGAGTGATACTCAATTTAATCTGTTAGTTTAATAGGGAGAAATGTTTGAAAGTGGATACTGCTACAATAGTATTGTTACACACAAGCATAGTATGAGAGCTTAGCCCTTTTCCTCATGTGTTTATATGTACAAGAGATACAGATCCACAAGAACTTAACCAAAGCACATGTAGCAGACGCATGACTCACCCCTCTTTTGCTACAGAATTAGTTCTGTGCCTGTCATGTGTCAGCCTGTTCTGTGAAACCACTTCCTTAATTTACTTTGTCTCGATGTCATGGCTTAATCACTTCATGTTGAAACCAATCTGGGGTTACAATAAGTCATTCACCTTATGTTTGAAAGTGGGCAGTATGCTCAAAGCAAATTAGAGGCAAATTTTCAGCCTAGCATCCATATGACTTCATCAAGAATAATGTGCTGTGTTGTGGAATACATTTACATTATGTAGGACAGATTTTTTTAACAGCTCAGCACTAAAAAAGTCCAGAGAAATGAAAGCAGTAGGCAGCTGCATGGTTGGGGGGGATATGAAAAGAGCTGCACACTCTCTTCTCATAATGCAGTGAGGAGAGTTCAACGGGGCGTGAAGATCTAGGCCTAAAATCTAGCACTTTTAAATTGCCAGATGTGAGCTGAGGCCCATCCATTCTGTGACTCTCTTGCATGCTTACAGTTCCTTTTCCAAATATTCTTCTGTGACTGCTTGGCTCAGTTGTCAACATAAAGGACAGGCATGTGACTAGACCATCCTTATGTTCCAGGGGTCTTCCAAAAGTCAAAACAGTGGGAAAAGCCATAGCAGGAAGAAGAAATTTTGACAGAAGGCAAAATCAGCAGCACGACACTTAAGTAGCTGCAATGAGGCATGATCCATCTTAAGGTCATGAAAACAAAGCTGTGTTTTAACTAAACATACTTAATGGAGGGCCTAATTTTAATGGGAGAGGTCAGGCCAAGCTTTTGCTGTGTAACAGGGATAACAGGTCCTAACAGTAAAGTTAGGTTGCAACTTTCTGATATCCAACTGGTAAACTTCAATTCCTAATAACTGAGATTTTCAGGAGTAAATTGGGCAAGATCAGCTGCTTTCTTACTGGCTTCAGTAAATATTTAACCATGCATTCAGGGAGCAAAGCAAGGTGAACACTTGGAGAAGTTTTTTGTAAAACTGACACTGAATCAACATCCTGGAATGAACTGCTAAAATGTCTGCCATTTACCACTTTGGACTGAATTTAACATCACCTGCTCCAGTGTTAAGAAAATGGATTGTAAACACTTCAAGCCAGAACTTACTTTCAAATTGTTCTGTGAGATATCTAGTACTTCTGAGGGTGCTGTGAAACAGAAATGTTACGCTTTTAGGAATGCCATTGTCCAAATGCCTGGACAAAGATGAAGGATTTTGAAATAATACATTATTTCCTGCACAAGTTGAAGGTTCACACCAACTTTGTTTTTCACTCTCTACTGGAGTATACTTGCAGCCCCTCTGTGCTGTCCTCTGGGGCAGCTGTGCTTTGTTTCAGCATGTACAGATTGTGGGAGAGCACTTTGTTCTGTGAGGTTAAACACATTCATCTTCCTTAGGACGGGCACAGTACCTGGAACAATTGTTTCTGAGGCATCTGCAAGTAAGACTAGTAGACCCCAGAATGAGAAAAGCCAAGTGTGCAGTGAGTTCTCATTATAGAAGAAACATGGTCATGTCAGTCTTGGGAAAATGTAGATGATCTCTCTACACTTAAAACAGAAGATGGGAGAAATTCACATACATGTAATCAATACACAGGTTTAGAAACCTACTGTATTGAGTAATGGCATAATGTTTTCTACATGTTGCTACTGTCACCACACCTACTCAGTTTAAGACAGATAATTAAATCAGGCAACGGCCTAATATGCAGTCAAATGTGCATTTTGAGGTGAAATCTGCCCAACAATCTCTTATACGCTATGTTTACAAAAGGCAGAAGTGGTGATGTAGGATGAACCCACCAAGGTTTTCACTCATATAGTTTTATGTACAGCAGTAAGCAGCTGCAGACTTCCTGGCATAGCATTTTTTTAAAAATAATAATCCCTGTCTCCTATCTCTTGATATACTCAAAGCTCAAAAATTATTAAACACCAGCGCTCTTTGTGGTCTGTAAACTGTAGCCCCACTTGAAGCTTGCAATAGCTGCAGTAAGTTATTCAGTTTGTAGGAATTAAATTCCAGAGGAGGGAGAGGAGATGAACACATTGTGCGATGCTGCAAGCCTGTCTCTATTACAGCACCTGTGCTGTGCCATTATTGACAGTAGCCATTCTCCTCCTAATGTTTTACAAAACAAATGCCCCCTACAGCACTGCGTGAAGGAAGAAAGCAAAAAAGCTGAAGATTTATTAGCGTCCCTGTGGGACTTTAAGTTCCTTATGTGGCTGTTTACAGAACAGGCAGCTGCCCAGCTGGAGCGCTCCGGTCCTGCCGCAGGCAGGATGCTGCGTCGCCCCAGTCACACCTCTGCTGACTGCCCCTGCGACAGCACTGCAGCTGGCCCGGGGCACCCCTCTCCCCAGAATGGTTTTCCGTACCTAACCACAGTCCACCGGGAAGATTTTTCGGACTATGAAGTCTAGCACCTAATAAGCTATTTATATGCATAATCATACATATACACACTATATATGTATATGAGAGTTGATGACTCTTTTTCACATGCTGGAAACTAACATGGAGGTCAGAGCCTGTCTGGCAGCAGCATGAATTACCCAAAGCTCCTTAAAGGAGATCATAAACAACTAAAAAGTCTGAAAAGAAGCCATTTGTCTTGTCTCTGTCACCTTAGAGATGAAAATCTATTCAAGTACCAATAATTTGTTAAAGTTACTAAATACAGCCTTACTGCTAGTAATAAAGGTCTACGCAGAGTGGCTCATACAGGAAAGGCGGCCGTGGCTGGTGCCAGGCTCGCTGGAGTGCGCGGCCGCCCGGAGGCTGGGGCTGGGTTTGGGTTTGAGCGGCAGTAGCACATGTGACAGAAGCACGGCTTGTGTCTGAGGGGGACGTGGCGGCACCCGACACTTCGGCAGCCTGGACCAGCGGCAGCTCTCCCGAGAGTGGGGCGTTGATAGGAAGTCGGCGGAAGCAGAGTAATGATTCCCCTTGTCTGGGGTCTCTCTTTGCATCCCTCGCCCCCATCCCAGCAGCTCGGCATGGGGGCGAGGGGTGCACGAAACGGCTGGGGGCACGAAAGGGCCGGCACGGAGCTCCGGCCCGCCCACCTCCTTCACCCCAGCAAACGCTCGTACCAACCACTTTTTTGCCCCATGGACGAGGCGTTTCGGGCGGGGAGGGGTGTCCGCAGAAGGAAGGGGCACTGGCTCTTTTGTGCTACGATACCAGCACCCCCTGCCCCGTTGTCGCCCATCCCCCGTCTGCCTCTGTTCTGCCCCCCCGCCCCGCATTTCCTGTCCCCATCCCGGGCGGCCCCCCCGTCCCCGCGGTCAGGCGGGGCGGGGGAAGCGCTTCCCGCGGGCGATGACTCCGAGTTACTTTTCACCTACTTGGCGGCGGCGCGCCCGGCGGGGTTACTGCCGGTCAGGCTGCCCGAGTGCCGAGCCCGGCCGCGCTCCGCAGCCTGCTCCTGCGGCCACACATCCCGAGCCCATCTGCTAGCCCAGTGCCCTCCAGGCCCTCAGCCTTCCCCGGGAAACCACGCAGGTGGCAGTGCCACTTAGTGACACATGTACTATCCTCTGCAGCAGTAGCCAGTGCGTGTTATATTTGTCAGTTGGGCTCCCACTCTGGTCCCACCACCACAACCTATTATGCAGCCGAAGGGTTATGTGCTCCCAGGACTCGCACTGTGGATACCCTGGAGCTTGCTCATCCCAAACGCTGGCAAGGAGAGCGCGTGTTTTCGCTGCTCGCCGAGGGTGGCTGAGCGCGGGGTTACTGCCGGTCACTGCCGCAGGGCGTGCGCCGCCTGTGCCGCTCTCTTTCCACTTCTGCAGAGCGCCTCCGATCCTGTAAACCATACTTCTGCATTTCCTTTAAACGCTGCTAGCAAAACCTTAACGCAAGCCCGTCCTGCACCACAATTACCTTGCAAAGTAATTTTCAGTAGTCCCAGTGGTAACGCTGCCTGAATGAGTCTTCTGTTGGGCACAAATCTTGCAGCAATACTGTATGAATTTTAGCATGAAAGGATTACTTCTACTGAGAATTTTGATCTTGGATCAACAATAAGTGCTCAAAAGAGACTTACAAAACCTCCAGACCAACACCAAACCATTATTTTCTGAGCTTGCAGTACAAGACTGAGAAAACAGTAAAAGGAATACTTTTCTGAGGTATTCTTTTCTAGGAGCAAACTGAAATGTTTGCTCACTCTGTAAGAGCTGGCTATCTCTGGTGTTAAAACCACAGTACTGAGGCATGCACAGCAATTTTTTAAAGAGCTAAAATAAGTACACTGTAATGTGTTTACTGAGACCAGACAAGTGAATCCTGCAGCTGGGTTGAATTTTGTGCTTGGGGAGGCTTAAATACATATTTCGTCTAGGTAAAATTTACCCAGTTTCAATTTAGCCTTTGGTATTCCGTAAATTTACCCTGTGATCACTAGACAGAAAATCAGGTGAGGAGTTTGTTCTTTTGTGTTGTATGTGGTTACAACATGGCTGTTCCTACCTACGTTTCAAGAACAATGCTATAAAGAATGGTTAAAGTGACCCTATGTGGCCTGTGAAATGAAGATACGGATTATCCATGGGGACTTCTGGTTCAGTTTCAGGAATGTTTGTAGATATTTCGGACATTGTAATTACTTTTTTCTTTTTAACTGTCTTAATGGAAGAATAAGCTCTCAAAGCACAATACAACAATCCTCCTTTGGTCTAGAAGAGTCCAAACTGAAGGAAATTTAATGCCGCAAGAGTTTGTAACATAATACACATTCAGTTTTTGTGTACCACTCCATAAATGAGATATAAGTACAATTTATCATTAAATCGATACCAAAAAATTGACCGCATATTTTTATTCTTCCATGGGGTACAGATTGCTCCTATTTAGCTGTTTAAGCTGTGGCATACACTCACAGAAACTATGATATTGGACAGCAATATAAAATTAAGCAGTAAAGAGGAAAAATGTCTCCTCAGTCTTAGAAGCAGCTTTGTGATTTGCTATAAATTCTTCCGATGTTTTCCCTTCCTCTTGTGAGTTTTTTGTGTGTGTTTTTCACTGGAATCCCACCCATTGTCCCCTTATAGACTTTCTTCTCTCCAGTTCTAAAGCACTGATTGGCTTCTCTCTCTCTCTCAGTACTCTGTTGTTACCAGGCTGCCAAGTGAAGATGTTCACTGGTCATTTCTATGCGGCAAAAAGGCATTAATAAAATGACAACAAATATTTTAATTTGCTATAGGAAATAAAGGGACGTGGTAGGAAAGTAACCATTCTATCAGCTTTACAGTCTTTGATGTCGTTTTCCCCTTGCCTTTCCCTTGCATTGCCCACAGCTGTTGATGCAGATTTTCCACCTGCATTTGTTTTCTTTCACTTCAGGGATATTTAAGGGAAACTGCACAATTGCTGTTTACTAAGTAGTGAACTGTCTGGGGGCCCATTAAACATAAAAGTGAATCTTCTGACTTCCTCATGAATACAAAGTTTACCAAAGCTGTAATTTTTGTTTCCCTAGTGGGATAATGAGAATATTTTATTTACAATTATTCACCCAATTTTATTGTCTCCTGAATTTTGTAGTAGCTGTGGACTTGCATACATACCACTGAAGAAACAGCTTTTATACTTTAAAGGAAATGGCAGCATGTTTGGGAGGACAGAATTACAAGCTAAAATTGGTATAGATAAAACGATCTTTTGAAGGGTTGCATACCAGAGCTAGTATTGCAGTCTCTTTCAAAAGACCCTGCCTGTTATGGATTGTCTTCTGGATCTGTGCTTGTGAGTGCTTGTATATTTTGTGCTTCCTTTCCATTCTTCCTTGTCATCTGCCCTTACCCTTTCTCCCTCCAGATCTTTGTCCCTCCTTATATCACTTCAGGGGTGACTCAGACTTGTAGCTAGAAATCTCAGACTGCTGCAGTGGAAAATGTGCTTCAGGCAAGTGCATTTCCTAATCTGTCTCACAGTGATTGTGTTGAAAAGCAGATAGACACACAGCATTTTCAAACATAATTCTTGTCCTACTGTATTTTAACATGGTTTTGCATTTCTAATTTGGACTGCTTAAACTGTAAGAGAGCTGTTCTCGAGAAGGATATTTTACACCCAATGGTGGAAAGCTTGTGCCCCTATGATGTTTCTGACAAGACTGGACATGTCTCGTCAGCTTGGAAACTAAGCCAGCTGAGCTGGAATTTTATTGTAAACTGCATTGTCTTTAAAAATAGCACAGATTTCCAATTCAGTTTCCTTGCAAGTGTAATTGGAGCCCTGTTTAATGGAATATTCATTATCTAGCCTACAAAGGCAAGGACTCCAATTATACCTCATGTAGAAGTTGTGTACAGTAAACATGGCAGTTATAATCTTTAAATGTTCATTTTCAGATTCCCTTTGAGAATTAGGAATTTAGCATTAGGAACTAGAATAACACATTCTTATCTCAAATGTGGAATTTTTTTGTTAGATTTTTTTTCTCATTGGGAGGAATATCCCCATTAGTCTCTCCCGGCTGAAATTAAGACTTTAATCATGTAACTGGGATTTTATAAATATATTTCTGAAATGATTTAATAAAAATATGAGGTTGGGTATGGAACTAAAGGAACTTAACCTTCTACGAAAGTTCATAGTCTGCCAATACAGTGCTTCAGTTATGTGAAAAACTCTTACATGCTGCAATAACTGTCTTCATATTTGGTGCTTACATAGTGCATGACTAGTAGCTGGAAGTCTTATGCATTACTATAATACAAACAATAAAATGTGTTGTGGGAATTATCACATGTAATAAATGAAATTATAATAAATGCTTTTGCATCAGGATGGAGGTAAAATAATAAAGCAAAATATCATGAAGAATGTGAAGTCAAAAAGCAACTAAATGGAATTTAATTGTAACAGAAGCTTTCCTTTCTCAGAAGAATGGAGTTCTCTGTTTCTTTGTTTTCAAATGGATATCCAACATATGATTAAACTATGTGGTGAACATTACTCTGTACATGCAAGAAATCTGGGTACTCTTCTCAACTGAGCTCCCTTTAAATTTGCTTTCAGCGCTCAGATTGTCCCACAGTGCGCACACAGATGGTGCAGACAGAGCCTGCAAGCATACATACACTTGCATTTGATTGCAAGAGTTGAGCATTCAAAGAATGTCTTTTGGTCATGCCCAGCTACTGTTTGTGGTTTGTCAGCACAATCATTGGCACTGTACAGGTCTGAAATATCAGTGAACTGTGGAATCTTGGCTATGAATGTGTCCTACCTTATAAATAATTCTTCTATTAATACTGTGCAGCTTTTCTTTTTTCATGCCAAAATGGTAACATACACTGATGAGGACAATGAACAAGCTGATTTCCCTGGCACTAACTGTTCCTTGCAGCTTACAGATCTACGCTGTCTAAACAGCCTTGTGCTCTGAACAAAAGCCCTCCTATTGGAGAAGTAACTCTTTCTGACTTCAAGAACTGTGTTGAACTCAATAATCTCTTCCTGTTCTATGGCTGAGGAATTGAGAGGTTTAATACTGAAAGAAAACAAAACAAAACAAACCTCTGCAGCATAGCAATTTAGAAACACATGGCTAGTTCAGTAGCAAAACGAATGTGGAGACCAGCCCTGTGCCTAGGGAAGAAAGAACATTCATTTTTATTAAAGTAAGAGCAGGATTATTGCTTTACATCATATGTTCCTTATTTAACTTTCCCTTCGGAGCCTGTAGCTTGCTCTAGGCACTGTGTAAATAACAATTCTTTCTATGTAAAAGAAATGCTGTTCTCTTTTTTTATATAGTTACCTGTTAGCAGTAACTGAAAACCTCTGCCTGAGTCTGAGACCTAACTTTACAACCTCAGCAGGTTGTGAAGTCTAGGCAGTAAACAGACAATAAATGCAACTATCTAGAAGTTAGAAATGTGTGGAATATACCTGGTAATTTTCTTTCTTCTGGCTGCCATTAAAAATTATAAAATGGACATTTTAGTGTTGAACTGATTAAGACTCTGAATCATATGGCTTAACCTCTTCTTTTTTTAATTTATCCCAGAGCCTGCAATGCAATATAGACCTTATCAAGCAGTCTCAAGACTTCTTTTTGTTTCCCTGATTTCAGTCATCTTGACACTGGTGTGAAGTCATCACAGCTCGTCATACTTACCAGGAATTGAATTAGTTCAGCTATTGTAAAGGAAACACTGGATAGATGAAATGGAGATAGAGTGCCATTCCACAGAAACACCATTTTTAAGTTTAATGTATGCTCTTTCTTTTTCTATTCAGTTGTCATGGCAGGGGGGATATACATTATTCCTGCATTTACATTACCTCATTATACAACATATGAATCTTAAATATGATGCTTGATATAATTCAGGTGCAGGACATGGGTCTTGGGTAGGGGAATTGTCTTACGTGCTGATGTCAGTGGCATTAAAAGAAAGGTGAGTATATACATTTTTACAGGCCTGATATTAATAACAAATATATGAATGCAAATGGATGCAAGAGGTCTGGGTTTGGCTTCTGAACTCATATGTGATCCTACTTGATAAACAATGTAGAGGTTCTCTATTCATGAGTGATTTTTGGCTTTCTTGACTTGCTACTGAAGCAGTTCTCTAAATTGGCCTGTAACATGCTAAGAGTTATGATAAAGTACTTAAGCAGCCTGTACAGCTGTGTCTCTCTTGTATTCACCCGGAACTTTGGAGAATGTAGGGCAAAATCTGCTTCCTGGAAAGGAAAGAAGGGAAGGGTTTTGTGGAGATGTTTTGGTACTAGTACAAACTTGCCTCACCTGAACATGCCCGAAGGACGAAATTGATACTACTTCCTCATGAGGAGAAGAGGAGGGGCAGACACTGATCTCTTGCCTCCGGTACCCAGTGGCAGAACCCAAGGGAATGGCCTGAAGTGTCAGGGGAGGTTTAGGTTGGATATTAGAAAAAGGTTCTTCCCTCAGAGGGTGGTCAGGTGCTCCGACAGGGTCCCCAGGGAAGTGGTCACAGCACCAGCCTGACAGGGGTCAAGAATTGTTTGGACAGTGTTCTCAGGCACATGGTGTGACTCTTGGGGATGTCCTGTGCAGAAGTTGGACTGATGATTCTTGAGGGTGTCTTCCAGCTCTGCCTGTTCTGTTATTCTGTGAAACTTTTTCTGTGATTCCCACATATAATATTGATTTCTGGCTGGGGATATGGGTAATATTGGTTACGAAGGTTATCTGCCAGGATGATTCTCCACTGACAGAAGGCTTTGTTTTTATTTCAGTGGTAGTCATAAATACTCTGTTAGAGCTGTTCTGTGCAGTTCTAGGTCATAGGGCCATCTTGAATTAAGTGATGTCCAAACCTTTGGTGACAGTCATGTTTTGCATTTAACAGCATAACATTTTTTGTTCCATACATACCAAACAGAAAAAATTAATTTGCTTTGCTTTGCATGTCTTCACCCATTCTAGGAAGCATTCAACATACTTCTATTCAGTCACTGTGAGAATAACAACAAAAAAGGCTGTTAAAAACAACTAATAAATCTCACCCAAGAACAGCAGCATTTTCAGGTTTGTCTGTTACAGTGGAGCCGTTGCTGCCCTCACTGTTCTGTACTGCATCAGTACATGAAAATCCTGTGAGAAGGCAAAAATTACCTACAGTTCCAAATTCCAACTGCGCCTCCTCCACTGTTAAAAACAGTGGCCTTGCCCAAGGTTTAAAAGTGCATGTGCAGATTCAGTAGAAGGGACATAACATCCTTTCATTTCTTCCTGTAAGATATTTGGAACTCTCTCTTCACATTATTTTAAAACTTTCCTTGTTTAGTCTAGGCGAAGTGTTGGTTTTGGGTTTGTCTTCTTTTTTTTGTCAGGAGCAAGGGTGCAAGGGACTGAGGGTCTTTGTAAAGGATAGACCTAAACCTGTCTCCTTTTACACAGTGTTAAGGGATCTGCACTGTGTCTAGGTGTGCACACTGCCATCTGTACCATGGCTTTCCTGGCAGAAGAAATCAGATTATGTTCATTGTAATTTATATCAGACAGTTTCTTCTATCTTTTTGCATTTAAATGTACATGCAAATCCCAAAATCACGAGGGCTCTGTGTGGGGCTCTTTAAGAATTTGTAGTAGTCACAGTCTAGTGTTGGCAAGGGAGCTTAATCTTTTATTGCTTACAGATCACTCAGAAAGGCAGCCCCACATGCAATGTGTTTATGAAATCTAAGTCTACATGCTTTGAAGCTGTCTGACCATTACCCTCATGATAATGAGGCAGAAGGCAGAAGGAAGCTTTTCACTTAGATTGGCTTGACAGAAAATTTTGAAGTTTTTCCCTTTAATATATGCATGTGAGGCCCAGGTTCTCTAATACAGATCCATATAAATCAGTATGAGTATTGGAGCTGATGAAACTGGTACTTCCATCTAGAAGAAAACACTGTCATCTTGATGCATGAATATATGAAAGGCTGAAATGAACTTTATCAGCAGTTTAGCAATGGAACTTGGTTTTGTAGGAAAGATCAAGGCTGATTTTTGTCCTCTCCTTTATTTTGTTTTTGTATAGACCTGAGCCAAACTTGACTTTCTCTGTAGCTGGTATCCACTGATATCACAGAATCATTTCTCTTATCCAGAGCAGCAGAGAGGAACTTGACTCAGAGGTGAGTGACAGTGATTTGTGAAGTGTCAGAAGTGAGGTCATTTGTGTGTTGCTTTGCAGCCCCTCTCTCCTATACTGGTTGAATTCAGCCTCTGCATCATGGCCATACGCAGCTCCAAGTCGGTCACTGCATCTTAAAGAAAGGAGAAAAGCCTGCTATCTGCTGTGTACCACTGCTGCCAAAACTCCACAGAATACAAACAGAAAGTCAGAGCTTAGCTGCCGACAGTTTCCATCCACCTAGGAGATGCCAGGGACTGCAAGTGAAAAGATGTGAATACAGTCAGTCCCAAGAAAGAAAGCTGGAAGAAGCAGGGTTTTGAGATTCTCAGTATAGGTAAAAAAGGTGTATGCAGGATTTACATGCAGTTGTGATAATTCAGTGTGTGTAAGGGAACATGTAGTTTAGTGCAATGTATATTACTATTGATATTTGAAGACACTGGTTAAAAACTCTAGTTTACTTCCCAGAAGATTCTGAGTTGGAAGGGACCCACAAATTCAACTCTTCTCAGTAAATGGTCCATACGAGGTTGAACCCACAAACCTTTTTGTTATTAGCATCATGCCCTAACCAATTGAGCTAATCTTAGGGTCAGTTGCTGTTTTTCAGAAAACCAGCCTTACATTTTCTTCAACCGAGTTTTCCTCAGCAAATGATTTAGGAATGCAAGACCACATGTTCTCACATCTTAGACACATGCCAGAAAACTGGTCAGTGAGGATGTTCTCTAGAATTGTAAGTGGCCAAGAAATGCAGAATTGAAGTGACAAAGAGCTATGTTTAAGTTCTATTACTTGCTAATACCAAACAGATTAATTCTGTATATCAAGCTGGCTTTTTTGTGCATGGCAGGTAAACTATCAAAACAGTGAGAGCATCTATGTACAGCACTGGGTCATTCAAGTCTCCAGAATCAGTTCCAGTTGGTGGGGGAGCCAGTAACTCTTGTACAGCTGGAAAATTTTAACCTGAAATGCAATGGCATGCATAAAGCTTTGGTAGCAGCAGTAGATTTACTCTGACATTCCCAAGGTGGCAGATAGGGTGCAAAAGGAGGAGATGCCACAAAACTCCTGAGTGCTGGTGCCCCTCGAAGCAGTTACAGCATAGTAAGATTCTTTTTACTGTTCATTTTCCTGTGGGAACAGGGCATTCAGCCATGGTGCTGTAGTTGGTTTGACACCTCCTCCAACTCCCCTGTGACAGTGTGTACAGCTGAGTGTGATTGTGATATAGCAGTGTGCAGGTATATTTTATAATTATGCTCTGTTCCTTTGCAGGGATAGTAAATGGAAAGACAGAGTGGGAAGATCCCTTAAGAAGTAATTTTTTTCCACCATGTTTTTCCAAAGTAAGATCAACTAAACATAAACTTTTCCTAACAGAATAGTTAGCCAAATTTCCTCAGTATACAGGGTGAAAAATTTCCATGGGTTGACACAGTGAGGCAATTAAAGATACACCAACATGAAGATAATAGTGAAGATCAAGATGGATTCCTACTTCTTACTGTCATTCTGTGGTAGGCTGTAGTCCATTTTTCAGAGTGGCAGTCTATAAGAAGGCCTATAATCCAGCTGTAGCCTTCAGTGCTACACCTGCACTGGAGCAAAAGTAGCTAAGCTGCACAATGCATAGTTCTCTTTGAAAAATGACCCAAAGAAACCCTCAAAAAAAGAACATATCTTCTTTTTTTCCCCTCTGGAAGGAGTTTGTTCTTGTGTAGACAGGGTCACATTGCATCCACCAATCACTGCTGTTTCTATGTGTGTACATGCAACAAGCTAACGAAGAACAAGCTAATTAGACAGAACTGATAAACTGTGGTAATTATTCCCTGAAATCTCTGACCTCTGATCTGTGGCTGATACAAAAATGAAGAGTTTGTATTCTTAATGCATTTCCCATATGCTGTCTGATGTTTCTTTCTAGCTCTTCCTAGATTTTCTTGTTTGTTTGTTTTAAATTCCATTGAAACCATGGCAGCAAGGGCAGTGGAAAGAAAGAACAAAGAAGGTGGAGAAGATGGAGTCCTTTTATACCTGAGCTTAGGGTAAGAAATTTTTTATTTATTCTGTAGACAGCAGATATTTTTTCATTCTTACTTTGCTAGAAAACCCATCTTCCCATTTTTAGAGGCTAATTCAGAGGATAACAAAACCTGATTGAATTTCCCAGTTATTTCTACAACCTTTGTTCTATCCATGCCTGAGATTTCTCACCTGTAATACCCTACAACATTGCTACATATGATCTTATATACAGGAATCTATTCAGGGCACAGTATTATCAGTGTTATGTGCTTGTGTGTCTAAACTGTAATTGCACAGGGAGGAATATCGCATAAGCTTTTTACTATCAGAGCTTTATAATGCATAATGGAGCATGTATAAACAGATCATTAATATTACCTTTAAACAGCACCCTAATCATTGTGCACAATGTGTCAAAGTAGAAGACAAAAGCAGGTGAGACTTTGTGGCTCCAGAATTGTAACCCTAGAGTGTCCTGAAGATGTTCTAGTGGTTCTTGGTAGCTTCAAAGGTACTCATCTGTGAGAGGCTCATAAAATCTTTAAGTGGAACTGAAAACAACATAGGGAAATGAAACCCAAATGTCTGAATTCAAGCACTTCCAAAGCAGTCTTGGAGATCAAGAATGAAATTCTGAACCTGTAACTCTGAATGGATTTTTTGAAGTGGCAAAAATTGGGACAAGCGCTTAATTGAGGACTAAAATCACTTGGCAGCATTTAAAATCCAGCCTTAGTTTACTTTTCAGAATCAGTGAACTGCTTTATGTACTAAAGGGACTGCAGAATATGCAGGTGAACTGCATGGAATCTTTCTGTCCTGAGAGAAACACATTGAGCACAATGAGTAGCAGGTTGAATCTGAAGAAGAGACTGAACTTCATCTGTAGAAGTTTGTGGGTGATAAACATTTATTGCAAATGAGAACCCTTCTGTATTTTAACAGGAATCCATGTAATTTCTTGTCCTTTAATGTCCAAAAGTGGTAATGGAATGGGGGAAAAAAAGAAAAATAATAAGATGGGCCTGCTTCAACATGAAACATACTCTGAGGAAACTGTATCTGAAATTGAACTCCTGAAGTAACACCCATTTAATCAGAATAGTGTATGTTTAGAGGGAATAGACTCCTGCAGGAATGGAAGAGCCATAAAGTCCAATTAATTAATTTTTAAAAGCAATCACAACCATATGTGTTACATATGTGTGTGAACACTGAAGTTGTATTGAAAGCTATACAAAGCTATACTAACTCCTATCTAAGATTAGCACAACATACGACACATAAAGTGTTAAGGGCATTAATGGAAAAAGATGTTTTTTACAGAAATGAGATTTCAATGTATAGGTTTCATATATAGTTTTTTTGATCATAGCTTCTACTGAGGTAACGCTGTTACTGGCACTTGGATTCCAAAAAATTGTCAAGGTAATATTTCATTGATTTTAATAAAGGAAATAAAATGTGCCAAAACCTGGAATGCCTGTTTATCTTATGGCTAATCTTGGGAGAGCTTTATATAATAGCATACAAATAAAACTTGTCTTGCATCTTCCTGTATGGTCTGCATCCCCTTCTCTTAACATTATATACCCAGTTTTCTCATGCCTTCCATTCCTTTATATATCTCTTTTGAAAACTAATAGTTTTGGGCTGATTGCTAGGAATCATTTTCACTGCAGATTTCTTCCTGGCAGGCTACAATGATTCAGTAGATTCTCCATCACTAAAGAGAAGTCCTGAAAATCTTGGTCAAAAAGGTGTTCCTGATCATAACTTCTTTTAGAAGGATATAAATGTCAATACTGATGAGCAGCTTAGGGAGCAGCCTGGAGAGAGATCACAGAATACACCAGTTGTTATAAAATTCTTTCCTGAATGCGCAATAAGAAAGTGAACAAGTTTTTACAGCTATCAAGAAAAACAAACAGGTATCTCACTGCTCTGTAATTCTGATGGGGTAATGCTGAAGACATTGCTTTTCTCAAGAAAAAGAAAATATTTTACTGGCTGCCTTGGAAAGGCCTGATCTAGTGGATCCTGACTTGGGGGAAAAAATGACCAGAGTATTTTTTTTCCTTTTAAGTTAGAGAATCAGTAAAGATAGGTAATTCCTGTACAATTATGAGTGATACTCTGGTGCTTAAGAAATGGAGGAAACAGCTAATAAGAGAAATAAAAAGCCCCAGAATTATTACATTTTGTGAGAGGTCTGACTAGCATGTGCAGGAGCATGTGCAGCAGGATAGAACGACTGTGTAAAGACATAAGGACAGAGAAATGGAGGCTGGCTGTTTTGTCCTTCTCCAAACAGGGCAAGTGGGAATATGCTGAAGCAAAAGCAGCAAAGTGAGAAGGAGGTCTTCTAAGGTGGAGAGAAACCGAAAGAACCTCTGTCAAAGGAAAGGCAGGATCTGGATACTGAAGTCAGTGAGTTTGGATGCTGGGCAATCAAGAGACAGTATTTCACCTGGCCATGTCATGACATAAAGAGGGAAACTGCCCAAGAATGAAAAGGACATAGCTTAGGCACTGGAGCCTCTGTGGAAGGGCAGGATAGATTGTGAGTCCATTGAATCCACAGGAGGTTTGTTGATATCTTGGTTAGTGGCTGCACAGACTCTGGCAACAACACTGGGGGCAGGTTAAAGGCAGCAATGGCATTAGGCTCTCCAGCTACCTCACAAGATCACACAGTAATGGATGGGAGGGGTGAGGGTGCACCAGGGAACATTAAATTTGACTTTGTTCTTTTGCTGCAGGTGCTAGAGAAATAATTAACAGACATAGAGAGAGAAACCTGTTCTTCATATAATGACAAAATGAGCAGAAGCAGGAATTGGCCCATCCTGAAGCCAAGAACAGGACAATGTCTGCAGAGCTAGCTGTCTACACCCTAGATCCAGTCCCGGATGCCTGCAAGCAGCTAAAGAATGTAGAGGTCAAACTGACTGCATTGATAAAAGTGCTGGAAATATTCAGAAAGTTCAGATATTTCAGTGGGGCAAAATGTAACAGCTGGCAGAACTCAAAAGCTGCCTGATTTTTTATGTACGACAAAATTGCAAAGCAAACTGCAATCTGAACAATCAAGTGAGAAGAAAACAAGTTAGGCTCTACTTGTTTCTTGCCTCCTTAGTGCTTGTAAGCATGGATGCAGAAAAGCTCAGTAATGCTTAGTACTCATGAGCTCAGTAGAGGCCAAACACGGGAGAAGAGGAGGATATGGTTTTGTCAACAAAAAAGGGTGACTCTTTAAGGGCACTGTAGTTTATGCTAGATAACAGGCCCTTAGCCTCCCTTCTCAAACGTGGGCACAGGTTGCAGAGAGAGGTTGCAGTCTTTTTGTCGAGGTATTCAGAAGTCATCTGGAGCCATTTCTGAATAACCTGCTCAAGGGGACCCTGATTGAGCAAGGGAGGTTGCACTAGATGACCTCCAGTGGTGCCTTCCAACCCAACCCATTCTGCAATTGTGTGAGATGTTGTCAGAAGGACTGAGGCACTCTTCCAGACCCACATGGGATACAGTGTGAGCTGGGGAAGATGCTGCAGAGCCTGAAAACACAGGTTTGCTTGTGTGGAGGCCACAAGGCTCACTGACTTGTGTTTTGCAGTGAGACTGTGTAAATAAAACCCTCCAGGGCCTGAGGATGGCCTGCTCTGAGTATAACTTTTAAAACTGGAGGGGAGGGACAGCACACTTTCCTCAGTGGCCCCTGGTCATCCTGGCACTGAAGCAGGCAGTATGCTTATGGACTAGCTCTGTCCTGTCTTTCCATCTGGTTCACAGGCTGGTTTTGAACACATGATGGTGCATTTTCTTCCCTTGTGGAATGTCATTATCTGGTGAAGGAAGAACATCACTTCCTAGAACTTATCCTCTTGCCATTAAGATTTGCACTGACTGTTGTTGTCTGCAGCTCTAAAGCTGTGGGTGAAAGAAGTTTCATTAATCAGGGACTGACTTTATCTCCATTAAAATCTGCAGCCAGCACATGTAGTCAAAATCCCAGCTGCACATCTCCACTGACTTAATTGGGCTACTCAGATATACACTGTTTATATAAAAGGCTGAAGCTTTTGTTGTAAAAAACTCAGTGTAGAAGTCCTAATTCAGAAAGAAGTTGCATTGAGTTCCATGAGGGTTGATTAAAGACCTTAAACAGGCCTTTTTTTAAGTTTTTTCTTTTCAAGTTTAAGAAACTAAAGTAATGCAAGTGATGTGGAATGACATTTGGCTGACCTCAAGGAAATTTCGGTAATTGACCATTTTAACTTTAACTTACATCTCAAGGGCTTAATTTGGTGAAGTTTATATCCTGGTTGATCCACGAAGATTTGTCCATCAGTACCTAAGCTGAGGTTGGATAAAAACATATTGCATCCTTTTATTTGGCTTTCTTTGCCAAGAAAACACATTTACATTTGATCAGGTTCTGTGTCTACTAGGCTTCATTTCTATTTTGTGATGAATTTATGCTTCCTTGCTCCATGCACAAGGGGAACACTGGGGATGTTATTAGCATATAAATTTATAATGGGAGATGAAGTGCAGAATTTTGGAAGCATTTCACATTGAACTTTAACATTCTGCATAGCTATCCATCCAGTCCCATGGCTTGCACAGAAACCCTGGCTCATGGAGGCCAGCCTATCCCTGTACCCCTGTATTCCTGTCTGGCAATGCATATGTAATGCATACTGGAATATTTCTGCAGGAGTCCTATTTTTGGGCTAAAAATAAATTTTGGGCTATTTTTTTCTTTTTTTAGAAGACAGACAATGGCACAGAGGAAGGGTTAAACGTTAAAAATATATTCATGCTGCCTACCATTACAAAGTATACCTCTGGGGAATCTGGGAAAAGAAAAAACTTCAAATTAAAATTGCTACCTAATATAAATTTCCAGCATTTTAATTGTCAACTCTCCATATTTTCTTTGCTCTTCAAACTATAGGTTAGGACCATGGTTGGGAAAATTGGTTTATTTCTGTCAAAGTCAAAGAATTTTTGCAACCTAAGTATTTGGCTGCATGTACATTTTACATCTAAAAGGTAGTAATTTTGTTAACCGTGAGCTTCTCAGCACCGTAGTTTATATAGCTAAATGCAGATGCAATTTTACTTATACTTAATGTTAAGTGTTTGTGAGAAATTACAAGGCAATGCTTTTGACAATGGTCTCTCTTCTTAAAACAGCATCAGTCATCTGGCAACTAATTCACATGAGAGATGGCTTTTAAATCACTCTTCTTTAACACAAGATAACATTAAGAAGGGTTTCTCATAACTGCTTAAACTGTGGCTTGCTCACAGCTGAGCTACAATATATTTATATTTTATTCAGAGGACTTAGAACCACCGTATTAAGGACTGCTGCCAGTTTGAAGCCTATGTTTATCTTGAAAGATGGAGAGGATGAGCACAAGCTCTTTTGTCCCCATCACGCACTGGGACAGGCCTGCAATATTCTTTGATTGGAAGGCAGCAGCTTCCCAGATTCACTTACTCACATGGCACAGATAAGCACTTCAAAGCTTCCCCACTGCATAGCATAGTGACGGATGTATTTAAACCTTCTGTTTCTTTGCAGGTGCAATAATTAAACAGCAACTCTGTTACCTATGTTTTTTTGTAAATGGAAGGATGGGAAGAAAAATTAATGTGGAAGGTTGCAGTAAACAACATGATGTGGTCACTTGTACTCACTGGGCTGTAAATCAGGCTGGAGTGACTAACACTCCCATGTTAGGTAATAAAGCTAGGATGTTCAGTGAGAGCCTAGGTCACTATAAAGTAATAAAAATGCAATTATTTCTTTCTGAAAGTCAGGAAGCTCCTTCCAAGAAGACCTTTCAAAAGCTGTCGCCACCCTCTGACTCAGATATTTCAAATCAAGGGAAAGTAAACCAAGACAGAACAGAAGCTTGAGATACACATGAATCTTCAGTGTGTGTCCCAAGATAAAAGAGTGAGGAATCTTGAAGCTATGTTTCTGCAACAAGAATGCCAAGTAATAAAAAAGAGGTGAGCAAAGATCTTCGAAAAGTATTTTTTAAAATGGAAGTATTGCTAATCTGCTATCTTTCCTGCTCCTTGAACTTAGTCCATACTAGGTCATCTAGGGCTAAACAGAGCTTGGATTTCCAGATGAAATATCTTACAAGCTGAGAGCTGAAGTTGTATTAAACTGTGGCTTTCTTTATTGTGGAAACCTGTCATAGATACCTTTGGTTTATACCATGACATTTCTTGGTGTGCTTGTCTAGGCCCACAGGCTTCTGTAGTATCCTGACATTAGGAAACATCGATCTTGCAGAGTTAACAATGGTGTGTTTTGCCTTGTAAAAGGTACAAGTACAAAGAAACAACTTCCTCCTCACTTCCTCCTGTGAGAACACAGCGTGTTTTCCTATTTTCAGTTCCACCCCTTCATTCCACTACATAATGTCTTTTCCATGAACAGCAATTTACATCTGACCTCTCAGTAACTGGTGCAGCTAACAGCCCCTTTGCAGGCCTGTGACCTTCCCTTCCACACAGCTTTGGACCCTACTATGGGCTGCTTGTTCAAGGCCAATGTAATGATGGAATGGGTTGAAGGAGAAGATTAGCTTTTGGGAAGAAGGGAAAGGATCAGGTCTTATCTGAAAGTGCATGTCATGTGAACTGCACATCGGGCATAACTGGCAGGCCTTTAGTATTGGAAGCTGCAAGGGCCATGAGCCCCTCTGTGCCAGTTACAGCTGCTGTCAGCCAGTTTGAAAGGGATGAAAACAACCTACTGCATGCCAAAACCTCAGCTACGGGAAAGCAGCACATGGCACCTCTGCTCAAACATATTTTAAAAAGAGCAGCTCCTAGGACAGGAGAAACTGGAGAAAACATGAAGATATCCGTGAGGCGGAGGAGACATGTGGAAGGAAGAGACACAGTCTTGGAAGAAGCCACTCCATACCAAAGAAGGACACCCTGTAGAGAACTGTGACATGTAGAGGACTCACTGTGAAGCAGAGGAATAGTAAAGCAAGAAGCAGTGGACGAAAATGAGTAAGAAGCAAGGAACAGCAGAAAGAACCATTACACACTGATCCAGCTGTCCACATTGTCCAGTACCTCACAGAAGGAATTGGGACAAAGGGACTGATGATAACACCTACTGAAAGCAAGGGATGTTGAGATCAGGAAGGGTAAGCGAGGTGTGTAACTGGAGCTTGGGAAGGAAGGAGGAAGGTCTTTCCCTAAGTGTTTGTCTATGCCTGCCTTTTTCCTCTCCGTATCTGAATCAGTAACTGAAATTTTATGTTAGCTGTCAATAAATTAAATTAAGCAGAATTTCCCATGTGAAACTGCTTTATCTGCAAAGACCTGTCATTCCTTCCACAGGACGCAGAAGCCAGCATGTTTGCTGTGCATGCAAGAGTCAGGAGGTACAAATGTCTCCGAGAAATCTATAGGAGTCACGTGTGCTCATCTACCCTGAAATCTCAAACCACCCAAACGTAAGAATAGTTATTCTTAGAAACTATTTGCAGTGTGGCTATTGACTTTGTGTTTGTACAGTCTACCCGTTGGATCTAACTGTGCCCCCTTCCCCTGTCATCCTTCTTGTACCATTTGCCGGTGCTTGTCCCTCAGTGACCTCTCATCACTGCCATGCCACAAGGAGATGCAAAACTGGAGAAATGAAGTGGTGCACAAAGATTTCCCACCATCCTACAAGTATTTTAACAGAACAAACTAAATCAAATGCTCCACTCACTTCTCATGAACAGCTGTATATTAGCTGTCTCATTGGAAAATGTTGTTCAAATGTTTTAGCACTTGGCTCCAATTTCCAGAATTTAAAAAATCCAGCCTTATAATGATGTTGCAAAAACTCACACTTTCCTTAGAGGAACTTAGGTTAAAATAGACATCAGTAGCAGAGCAATTGTCAGCTCTTCAGTATTGACACAGCTCTGTTTGCACTGAAATTAAATCACTAATTCTTTTAAAAATTCCATCCAGTATAACCCACTCTCTTTCAAACTGCTTTTAATGTGGGATGAGGCATAACACTTTGTTGATTGTAAACTAAATGTGCTCTTTCTCCCTTTGTTCTGAGTAACCATGCAGAAATTATTTGTTTTAGAATTTAAAATTACAATCCAGCAATGTTTGTAAATGTGTAAAATGCAAGCTCTAGTATATGGTGAAAAATACACAGCTGCATTTATACACTAAATAAAGACCTTATTTTTATTTTCATTTTGCAACCAGATGAAGGTACAAACAGAGTATATCTGTTGAATCTCAGTGACGTTACTGAAGTAGAAGTTATACTGGGGAAACCATGGTCAGAATCAGGAGCCTTTTCATTTTGTCCAGCTTTTAATCTGTTGGTGAGATGTTGACACAGAGCTACTAAGGGAAGGAGCTAGGGTCACTGTGAAAATGAATGTGTCATCTTTTATTCAGTGTAGAAGGGTCTGCATTATTGATTTGAGTATTTACTGCTATCTATCTATGATACTCCAGTGCATTATTTCAGATCACAATCTGCCTGGGCTCTCCGGAATTTGCTTTCAGATGTTTGTATTTCTGTGCCACTTGAAAAAATACCATGGTGGTAGTCTGAGCATGGAAATAAAAGCCAGGAAGCTCAAAGATACGGTTCCCTCAGTAACCGTGTATCATCCAGATTGCTCACAATAAGGCAAAGCATTAGCAGCATGAATGATAACATCAACCACTTCACTGCAGAAGAGTAATAGCAGTGCGTTATGTCTGTAGAGGGAACCATAATTTAGAGTTGCCTGCCTTTTGGGCATTACTTGTTTTTATTCACAGAGCATTTTATGCATGGAAAATGCACTGCTATACTTTCACAAATTGCACTGTGTGATTTTACAGTGTTCCTGCCATGTAACAAGCAAAAAATTTGGAAGGGTTTGCATGATGGATGGTTTCTAAGGGAGGACCCCATTTGGGAGGACACCTTCAGCCATCAGACAATAATTGCTAATACCAGGCCATTTCTCTGGTAGATAAACGCACTATCATTTATAGATTTTTCATTTGGAGCAAGTCAGGTTGCTCACTGTGAACTGTTAAAAACAGAGATTTGTTTTTATAAAGTTTGTGAATAGTTGTATGCTGACCCAACTGAATTAATCTTTATTTGAGGCTTTGTATCCAAGTGTTACCTTTCACAGTTCTTTGCCTTTTTATTGCCATAAGTTACATGGAGTACAGGACGCCTGGTCCTGTTGAAACTGTTTACTATTGATTGATTCCTTTCAGGCCAACCCTCTGGGTACACTGAGTACCTCCGCAGCTGTACAGCTGAGGACGGATCTGCGCCCAGTTTGCACCGGCTCAGCTCTGGAGATGCGGGCAGCGGTGCAGGCCTGGAGACGTGGGTGGCTGGAGTTCAGTCACCTCGCAGGTAACTCCGTGCCCGGCTTTCTGCTCTTTCTTCGTCCGGTCCTCGGGAAGGGGCGCTCGGCGGGGTGGGCGCAGGAGGCAACACGAGGGGCTGGGATGCTCCTCAACACACGTGGGAGCGCGGCGTTTCACAAAAGGCAGCGAGTGCGGATCACCCCCGGAGCGCTGTCCCGCCGTGCGGACATATCCCTCCCCGCAGTTTGTTTTTGGCTGCGCTGTACACGCCCACATGCAAATCGCCGTGCCTTCCCCCACCCCCCAACAGCAGCCGCTGCCGAGGGAAAACAAAAAAAAAAAGGGTGTGCGGAGGACAAGAAAGGGGGAAAAGAAGAAGGGACACAGCAAAGGAGAAGAAGACCCCAGAGGGAGGGGAGAAGCAGTGTGCTGGGCGGCCCCGGCCGTGGAAGGGGCGGGCTGGCCCGCCGGGGGCAGCCCCGCGCCGCCCTATAAGAGGCACTGCGGGGCGGGGGCGCCCGGTAGCGGCAGCGGGGCCGGCGTCGGGGCCGGGAGCGGAGCCGGAGGGGATCGCGGCGCGGAGCAGGCGGCGGCTCCCCTCGGGACCGACGGCGGCTGCCGGCCGGGGAGGTAGGCGGCGGGGGACACATCGCGGGCAGCTGTTGGAGAGGCTTAGCACTTGTCCCCGCTCCGCCTGGAACAGGCGGCACAAAGCGAGAGGAAAAACGCATATGAGTAGTGAGGGGTGGGGGGGTTCCGTTATTGTTTTGGTTTTTTGTTTGTTTGTGTTCTTATTGTTTGGGGGTTTTTGTCTTCCGATGTGGTGCCACTCGCTGTGCTCAACGTGTCGGGAGCGCGGCTCGGAGGATGGCTTACAGCGTAGCGGCGGATCGGAGAGGAGCTAATGATTTCTGTGGGTGGGTGGGAGGGGGGTGGTTGCGTGTGCCTCTGTTTTAAAAAATAGTTATTTTATTTTAGCTTATCCTGAGCAAGGCGACTCTGACTTGGCAGCACTCACGGAGGGTGGCTTACCTTACCGCCGCCTCTCCCAGCCCCGGTGGGTGCTAGAAGATAACGGGAGGGTTTTCATCCCCTTCACTCCTACGTGAATCCTGTAAAGTCGCGGGGGTGGGATAAGGGGAGGGCCTTGGGTTGAGGGGGAGTGTAAAAATAAAAAATCGATCTGGCTGCCTTTGTGATGGGCAGGAGGCTCAGTTGCACGCAACAAATCATACTGCTGCGTGCCACTGTTGTGAAGTCTGGAGTGCTACACTGCAACCTATCATCAGGCTGTTGTTACAAAAGACTGGCGCTGCACAGCAGCCCAGATGCTTAAAAAATGCATGGAAAGCTACTCTGATTCTAAATTAAAAGTTCATATTAAACCCTGTTTTTGCCTAGTTTTAACCAGGAGTGCCCCCTTTCCCCCAAGCTGTTGGCCTTGGAGATTTTAAAGTCCATGCGAAAACATTCTTAAAGGATCGAAGTTGATTTTAAGTGTGTTGGAATAGACCTCACTGAAGCCAGAGGGGTGTAAACGTCTTCTAAATTAAAGCCTGAAATGAGTTAAACTTCTTTGAAAATTACTGCTATGGATTAATGTATTAAAATTTATTTTCACCTTTGAAAATGAGTTGGTGTTTGTACTGCAGAGAACAGCCATGTCTTGGGGACGTTCCATTAACAACAGATGGTCAAGCCTGCTGTCGAAAGGCTATTGTAATGGAGCAGTCTTGCTCAGTTTTGAAAGGGGGTCATCGTAGTAAACATTCAGTGCAAAGGCCTTTTGTGCTTGGTGCTTGTGGCGCAGCTTGTTTCCCTAACAAGTGGGAATGGCAATGTATGCTGACACTTTCCTATAACATAAATCAGTGTATGATTCTGTGATGACCCAGTAGAATATTAAGCTACATGGGTAGTACCTGGGACTCTGCAGTATTTTACTGATATATGTAACAGATAAAAATAGTGTTGGTGAGTCTTCATTTTGTGAGTTTGAATTTTAATTTATATAAGCCTTGTGCTATACAGTCTATGTAGTATGGGCAGGCGTTTGATGCCTTTACTCACAACATGAAGCACCTTGTTTCTCATAATCATAATTTGATAGGGCTGATTATGGTAAAAATTAAAAGTCAGCCCTTAACAAAAAAGATGGGGATATAAGTTTGGTAGCATGGAATACAAGTGTTGCATGGTAGAATTTAAATTGAGCCTGTTGAGTTGAGAATACTTAGCATTAAATAATAAAATGTTATGGGTTTTTTATGCTCATTGTAGGTGTTCTGAAGGGTTACCAGCTGGCATCTGCACTGCAAGAGATCACAATTTGCAGTAATTGGGGGTTAGAGTGTAATAATCCAGCAGCTGGCCCAAAACTATTCACAGTAACTTTCTCCTGATAAGTTGCAGCTGAAGGACTTGTAGCCATAGGATAGTTCTGTGGCATAAACACCTTGGGTGCAGTTATATGTAAGGTTGTAGTGTTTCCAGGATTCATGGTAATCTTCTGGATATTAGTTCCGAATTTCCTTTGGATAGAGCTGCGTAGCAGTGCAAGCAGGTCTGTTGAAAAGTTCCTTAATGGTCTCTTCACACAGTGAGGCTGAGGCACATTTGTAAATCAGTGTGCCACAGGCAGCTGCTAGCAAACCTTTCTTGCAATGCTAAATTTTTTTCAAACCTAGTCACCACTCAGTGCTGTATTGGTGTGATCAGAGACTTCATCTGGCACCAAATTTGATACATACTATCATTTTGTATATAAAGAGTAGTTCCTAGTCAAATGCTGAGCTACAGAAGATGAAACACCATTAGCTTAAAAAAAAAAGTCAGTAAACTTATTTTGGCCTTTGTTCCAGGAGTGGATTTTTCTCTAGTGTTCCAGAAGCTAAACTTCTCCCTCTCTATACGAGCATAAACTAGTCTTCTGTGGTTCAGAAATAAGCCTAAGTGACTTAGGCAAAGTGACAGCCGATCTTCTATGTGAATTCTGGGTTGAAGCATTCTCACCTGTTAATCAAGTGTAATACACACATCTCAGAAAGCAAGTCTTCCCTTGCCTTCATGTCTGCAAGCGTGTTGTCTCACCAGTGAGTTCACCTGGCAGAATTAGACTCACAAAGACAGCAGAAGGAGGATTGGTACTGAAGTCATCCATCTGTGGCCAAATATGATCAGCTCTGCTAGTGTTTATTATGTGCATTGCACCATGCAGGCGCAGTATTTCTTAGGGTGTGGTTTCTCCAGAACTTTAATCCAGAGTAATTGAAGGTTGCTAGTGATCTAGTAATGGACCTGCTTCATTTCCCCTAGTCTGCCTCTTCTTTCTCTCCCTGTCTGTTTCATCCTTTGTTCTGGCACTGGAGTTCACCAAGCCAGGGTGAGTAATTGAGAGCAAACTCTCTCCTTTTTGCTTGGTGGGTTGTTTTTTTTTGTTTTTTTTTTTTTTTCACTCCAGCATCCTGTGTTCAGAGTCTTCTCATGGCTTTGTGAGCACTGGTGCCAGCACAAAGATGATGACAGAAGGGAGTAGAGAGGGACTCAAACTACCACTTGTTTGAGTAACCTTGAAGCAGGCACCCTCAGTGTTTATATAGGTCTTCTAGGCTGGGCAACACACCAAATCCTGAAATAAGTCCAGAGGCCATGGCTGACCAAACATGTTTCTCTGAGGCTGGTTATTCTCAATGACTCCTGTGAGAGGAGCTAGAGTCAGGGTTTACTCTGTATAGTAAAACACATTTTATGCATAAGATATATTTTCCTCAATCGTCTGAGACTGCTAGGGACTCTGCATGCTTTCTCCAGGCCTGGCATGGCAGAAATTCATTTTCTCTAAGATTATTTCATATTTATGCCAGCTAAGGATTTGAATCCTTAATGCTTGAAACTTCTTTTTTTTTGTGCAGTTGATGAGCATGCACATCTGCAGTTACTGATATCAAGAATATAGATAAAAAAATAGCTTGGTAAGACTCTGCTTGTAGTGTTTAAAAGATGATCACCACAGAAAAAAGTATTATTCTGTAGCTGCATGTCTTGCTTATATTGATGGTACAAAAGTCATACAGATAATTCAGAAGAAATACCATGACTAAAACTACTGAATGGAGTACCTGAAGTACCTGGTTCCCTTTTTTCAAAATAGGTGGCACCAATGCTAGTCTTGTCTTTTTCAGCATTTGTGATGGGGAGAAAAAGCATTTTTGCTTGCTGCAAGGACGGAGAGAGAGACAGAGTAGGATGGAAAACTGTTGATGCAGCTTTCCTGGCACAACAGGCTAACACTGTAGGAAAAATGGGAGCATTATTTGTTGGGGTATCAGTGAAAAAGCTTGATCATAGATAATAAAAATGCTCACCAGTTTGAATGGCATAAGTATCCACATACAAGCTGACCTTTTTCAAACTTTTCTGTTTTTTTTCTGGAGGAGTGTTGCTTAGCAGAGCTCTGTCTAATGCAATGAAGCTGGGTTGTGTTGTGCTGACTTTCTTAGAGAACAATTGGAGTTCGACAGAGAAAGGAGTGCAAAAGAGCCTTTCCAAGACTGTTCTGGCTTGGGCTAGATAGCAAGGTTATTCTCTGTGAAAGAACAAAGTTAGAGCCTTTTACCACACAGTTCAGAGATCATTCTGGGGATCTGGTTTCCTTTTCAGCAAATAGCAGGCAGGGTTGTGTGGAAGACAGAGGTGGCCAAAACCTGTTAGCATTCTTCTTGCTTGACTTTCTGAAACAATTTGCAGTTTTACTTTGGAAATTGCCATTTGCAAATGAGTGGTCATACTGGGAGCAAGTAAGCAAACCATGCAGCCAATATCCATTAGCATAGTACTTGTCGCTTAGTAAAGGTCAAAATTAAGCCATGTGGAAGGTCTCAGAGCAGCAGTTTTGCTGATATAGGTGACAAGGGCAGGGTTAGGGACCAGGAAAATGTGGTTCCCAGCACCTCTGCCCTTCTTGTGTTGATGTGCCTGTTTCCTCTTATCTGCTTTCACAATTATTATAATAATGGCGTGGCCAAAGGTTACTCTTTATGGTTGAAGTCAAAGTGTGTTTTTTCTCACATTCAGCAGGTAACATACCTCTTTTTGAAGACTTCAGGCTGTGTTGCTAGTGCCAGCAACATGGGTTTAAGTCCAATGTTTTCAGAGATAGGTCTGTTTTTACAGGTGAATTTTTGTGCCTTAAGAAACAAGCAAGTTATCATAAACATTGTTTTTCTCTGAGAGCTGTATTCATGAGGAATATATTGATATTCTGGGGATCTGTTGATGGCTTTTTTTCTCTTCCTCTTGTTTTCATTATGCTGCTACAACAAGGGTTTGGCTATGACTGCCAGTAAAAACAGGACCAAACCTGAATGGTTTAAAAACCCTTAGAACTCTCCTCACCCAAACAGCAAAGAAGCACTGAGCTTTTCTGAATGCATGGGGCTTTTTTCTGGTACTAGTACAGGAACTAAAGTTCCAAATCTACTCTTCCTCTGACTGCAGTTTTCTTATTTAATAAACTGGATGGATTCTGCACTTGCATTTTTGTTCTGCCAATGGGAAAAGTGCTTTTTATTGAATTAATTTGTTTGAAGGTATTTTAGATATTTTAATTATTCTTTATTAAATGAGAGTAGCGGTTCTTACTGCTTTGTTTTCCATCTCTCTCACACATGTATTTGAATATTCATGCTAAAGTAAGCTATAAGAGTTTTTCTGCTATGTTTGGAGAGATCTGGACTTACTTCTTCCTTGTAGCAAAGTGATGCAATCACCTGTACACCATCAGTTTTCAGATTTCTGCTCAGATTTTATTTTTCCCAGATAATTTTTTTAAATTCTCCTGATTGCCAGCCATGTCTCCCAGTGCTGCATTCCTTGTTCTTGTGACATATTCTTAATGTTCTCATCATTGCATCTATGCTCTTAATTATGTTCGTATATAAAACCGGACATAATTGCAAAATGGGTTATCTGTTGGAGTGTGATTTGGCTCCAGTGGAACTTTCTCAGCACCATTAAGGATATCCTAAACTTAATGTAAAAAATATATGTTTTGAATCCTGTATGCATAAAAAAATTGCAGATTTTTTTTTTGCTCACCTTACTCTCTTGTAAGCTTATTGCTTTTCCCACCTCATGCTATTTTTGCACTTGCCTGAAGTGTTTTCTGTTTGGAGTAATTTGGTTGAAATTTAGTTGACTGCAGCTCTTCAGCTCTGTACTTGGTCCCTTGAAGCTTTAGGAGCAAACCGATGGAGCTCTGTCCTGAAAATACTTCTGCATCACAAGATGGAACTTAGGACTTGAAAAAATTCTGTCATCCTTCTTTCCTGGCTACGTCTGTGCATGTTGTTGAATTAGGCATACATTAGCCTGCTTTGCATGGCATGCTGACCATAAGGATTAAGGCTTCAGTAGCAGGGGTGCAGCTGGAGCTGAAGAATAGAAAGTGTAAGTAACAACTGTTTGCCCCATGGATCAGGCAAAACGGGAAGATCAGCACCCACTTTCTGGCAGTGCTCCGAGCTAAGTGCCCTGTGCCACACCTGACTCAGCAGGTATGCAGGCTGCCTTATCATGTGTGCCAGCTATTTTCATATTCTTCTATGAATAACTTTAGAGATAAGTGGTTATTGAAGTCTGTTTGGGTTGCCAAGATTGATCACGAATTCATTCCTCTTCACAGCTGACACTCACTGATTGCAAAAGTACTTGGGCATCTCTTTATCACTTCAGTGGATTACCAGCTTCCATATTGGCACAGTTGGATGGTAGCCATGTGGGAGCCGAGGTCTTGTTGTAGCCCTATCCGTTGTAGACTTTACAGACTTCAGCTCTGCTCAAGATGACAATGGCTGCTAAATACTGACTTTGCCAGTTTATTGCTTTCTTTCGTCAATGTAATTTCCTTTCATTGTGCTAGAAGCTTTTTCTTGGTTGATGTTTTTCTGCATAGGGATATTTTTGTTTTATTTGCTGTTACTTACAGCTGTGCCACAGATATCAGTGCAGTTGTGTAGGTATCAAGCTTAACAAATACCTTATTCTTTATACCTCTGAATCTCAGAGACACCACTGTGATGTTTTCTGCAGTATAAGCCATGTTGTATTCTACTCTGTTACTGAAAATGTGCTGGTTTATGGCATGATGTTCCCAAATTGCAAAGATGGAGAGGAAAATAACAGTACAGTTTCTTTTGATGTTACAGGGCAGGCATATATCTCAAACTGCAGTTAAATCTTGCACTGGACACCCATTGATGTCCTCATCTTCTCCCAAGATAAAGAACAAGTTACAAAAGGAAGATATAGAAGTCACTCCTTTCCAAAAAAGTCCTTATGAATGTGATGACAAAGCTACAAGGGTTCATAACTTTTCTCAATGGCAGATAGAGATATGCCAGTGATAGTTCAGTGACTCTGCCATAGGATCATGGAGCACCTCTCAGTGTTGTACTTTTTAAAACCATAAATCATTTACACTACATCATTAGTGTAAATGATCCAGTGGCCGGGATATCCTGTGGAAGGGGTGGTGGTTGTAAGAGTTTCTGTCCTAACACCATCTGAGCTTGGGGATTTCTTTTGGGAAAAGCTGCTTTAATGGGGAGGCTGTGTCTTCCTTCTCCCCTTTGTGGTTGCTGCCAAGCAGAGAGGGACCTTTTGCAATGTGAAATTCTTTACCCTTTTTCCTGGTTGCAGCTATATTGTCTTTAAACAGGATGCATCAGAAGCTGGAAAAAGTGACTGGGGCTGTGTAACACAGCTTTTTGCAGACTGTGCTGACGATACTATACTCGCTCAGAGATCAAAGCTTAATGGCATGAATTGAGCTCAAATGTCGCAATTATTATTTTAGCAGGATGTTCTATTATTTCTACATTCCACTAGAAAAGAGCCATTCTTTGAGAGCCAAAAAAAAAAATCATCTGCTAATATGGACTATGGATTTTTGGACATTGGCCGTGATAAAGCAAATCACATTTTGTGTTTGTTTTTGCCAAAGAATGGACTAGATTTTTGCCTTTTTTTTTTTCTTCCATGGGGAAAGTAGGGGACTCTCAGTGTAATGTTGAAAGTTGAAATGCTTCACGTATTTCACAACCTTGTAGTGGAAGCTTTTTATTTTTTTATTTTTGTAAAATAAATGACTGCATTTCATTTTGCGTATTCTGCTTGACACTTAAGCAATTCCTCTTGCCTAAGTGCATGCCACAGCCCTTGCATGTGGATTCCTTTGGGTCAGTGCAGCTATGGTGCATACTCCGTATGGTGTATGCATGGACATCTTCCACTGCGTTGGAGTTGTACTTGTTTTCATCTATGAGCCCTTTAAGCATGCTAGAAGTAATGAGCATGAGTTGTTGTGGTCATTCTGGTAGGCAGATATTGCTGACCTGTGACAAGTTTTTCAAAATTACTTGGCATGTTCTGTCACAATGGAAGTTTCTAAAACAGCAGCCATTTTTGAAAATGTGTATCTATGTAAAGGTTATAAGGAGGCACTGAGGACTCTGAAAACTGTAGTCCAGTCTGTATTATGGAGTAGTTTGTAAGCTAGTGCTGTACTCCGAGGAACTGTCCCATAAATAAACTGTGGCTTATTTCTGACTGGTAAGGATGGGCCCACCAGTGTCTCAGAAATAACATCCTAGGAGTTTGGCTTTGGCAGGAGAGGCAAGTTAGATACTCTGAAGAGTTTAGGGCCAGGAATGTCAGTGCTCATGATGTTAATTCTGGGCCAGGTCTTTCAAAATGGCCTTCTGCTCCTCTGTTCATAGAGCATTCAGAAGAGCCCAGCACATAATATACTGACTTATCGATTTGCTCAGTTCTCATGCCAAGGCTAAATAACTTTAGAATTGCCTTGCCATTTTGCCTAAAGAGTTGGGAAGCCAGATTTCTACTCCTAACATGACATTATGGTAAGCCTGAGCCTTGTCAGAGCAAGATGCAGACTCACTTCTATGTGTAGTACCTAGTGCAAGAAAGAGAACCTAATACTAGGCTTGGGTTCTGTCACTAGTTGTTTCCATGGCAGCAGTTCAAGCAGATTGTGAATAAGTATTTTATTGTTGGCCAGTGCTAAAAGGAGTCCTTTTCCTTTGGTTGTCTCCAATCTTCTGTGAGGTTGGAGCCTCCATAAATAACAATGTGAAATAATTCAGTCAGTGTTTTGTAGCTGTGTGCATACTACTTGAAGGGTTCTGTGTATGAGTGACAGACTCTGTTTCTTGGACCAGAGGTGGCAGGTTGCTAGAAGTATTCCATGAGACTGTTTCATCAGCTTCCTGATATTTTGGCATTACTCTTTAAACGGTTTTTTTACCAAATCTTACATGCTCCTCAAGCAGGGAAAATGAGTGAAACTGGATGGCCATGTTGAAAGCCAGGTACTAGTTGCTTTCAGTATTAGTAAGCACTGGAGAACAAGACCAGAACTTGTTTACTACCTAACCCAAGGCCAGGTAATCACTGTGGGAAGTAAACCAGTAGAGAATCTTGCCAAGAACTGCCACTAAAATATTGTTGTTTGTCACCCTAATCAAATTCTTGTGGGCTGACCCAGAAGCTCTCCAGTCACATTGTTAGGAACAAGGAGTCCCTCTAAACTCTGTGACATGACCTGGGTGATTTTGAAGAGAAAAGCACTTCTCACTGAAGGACTCTTCAGGTGGGATAGGAAACTTTGTGTCCCGTGTTCATTTGGCGGAAGGGAGAGAAAAGTCCTCTGTAGGGAGGTTGTGAAAGACCAGCTTTTAGTGTCTGTGTGGCTGTACTGATAACGATCCTGTGTCCCAGGCAGGAGCCCGTAGGTTCAAAGCTCACACCTCCACTGCTGATCCTGCATTGGTTGTGACTGCTACAGACTCTAGCAGTGCTTAAGCCAGGAGACGGACGTGTGGGATCTGATGGTTTCATTCTAATCTCTGCTTTTGCTTGCTTGTGGCCTTAGGTGAGTTGCTTGAACTCTGTGCTGCTAATGCTTTTTATGGCACCTTTTTGTAACCCATTACAGGCTCTTTAAGTTAAAAGATTACTTTAAAAGATCAGTACTGTTATTTACATAAAATTATCATTGTTCCAGTGACAGTTTGCCCTCTCTCCTAGAGCTCCAGTAGATGTTACAAGTTTTTTGACTGCTTGGAAGTTTTAGAGATGGGAATGTCAGATTTGTTCCCTTGGGTTTTGCAAGCTTAGTGTGGCTTCTGATCACAGAATGGACATTACTTTTGGTTCTTTATGTGCTACCTGTTTCCACTGGGAATTTTATCTCCAATTGGATCTCTAGCAGAAGGACAAAGAAATTGCTTACATTTGTCCACAGCTGCTCTTTATCTGGCCTAATCTTAAGATAATTGGGATCATTACTGGTTTTTTTGCCTTCTAGTTACAGCTACTGTGCTGGAAGAAGGGAAATGCTGGTGTTTGGCAGAGAAGTGGCCAAGACACTAGACCTTTTTTTGGGAGATGGGGATTTAGTTCTGGACTCTAGACTTAATCTGCACCTCTGTTACTCTAATGCCCATCCAGGCCATTAGTCCTCTGGTGGTTTGTCTTGTGTGGGCCAGAATGTCAGTTCATGAGTCAGGCACTTCTGTCCTGCCTTTGTATGCGCAATCCTTATGGGGATCTGCTCTCTACTGATGGCATACAGATCACTGGGGGACTCTAGATCTGGGCTTTGCAGAATTCACATGGCTCATGATATTGTTTCCTTCACAAAATGCAGCTCGACATTATCTAAAAGAAATTAAATGTCAAGACATTTATCAGTATTCATGAAGAGAACTATATTTCTGCTGAAATCCAGTGTTTATGCTTTAGTTGCTTCTTTTCTTCCAAAGTGAGTCCAAAGTGACTTGATACTTGTGTAGATGAGATCCATTGGAGTCAAGCAAATATACAATGCTTTTTTTCTGGGGCAGAAAGCATGAAGTGCTAGATCATGTCTGCTCGTGAGAAAGGAAAGTGCTGGCTCTTAGAGCTGGTAAGGGCATCACATGTGTTAGATTTGTACTCTCCATGACCACTTGATCTGTGGAGAGTTGCCAGTGGTGGTAGCTTCTGTGATAAGGAAAATCTGACTGAGAGGATAGAGGCTCCTAGCTTATGACATGGAGGCCACTGAGCCTTCATCAACTGGGGAAAGCTTTTTAGCTCTGCTGACAAGGACTTAGTTTAAATTGTCTCTGTAGTGTCTTGCCAGAGCCCTGAAATGTTCCAGTCTCATAAGGTTTGCTAAGTTCACTTTGTTCCCTCTTGAAATAGTGATTTTAATTTTTTTTCTCTAGGCAAAAGGTTTTTCTGCCTTCCCAAAGAAAGCAAACAGCTGCATTGTTTGCAGAAAGCTGCTTTTGAAGGCTATTTTATGTTTACTTAGTACAGACACCAGGTGTGGGGGTGGGGAACTGATTTTCTGCCACTTGAGCTTTTCCCTCTCTAAATCTACAGCTGTAAAAATACATTTCATTATTTAAGAAGGATTAGGTCTGTAGATGGTTGTTGGTGTACCAGCTAATGGACTTTTCAACAGCCATTTTATTTTGAAATAGTGGGTAGCACCCTTCTAGAAAGAAAGGGCTGGCTGAAGTGTGTATTTTATTGTCATCATTTTCAGAGATTGCCCTGTAGCCTAACTTTCTCTTGAGTAATTTTCTGAATTGCAGAAAATGAGGTGAAATTGCAGCCCTGTAGGTCAGGAGGCTGTGCAGGATTTCTGCAGCAGGGTGAAATGTCATGTGCAGGGAGTCTTCTGCAAAGGCAGACCATGGGATAAGTGTGTGAAATCCCTGTTTTAATTGTGCAGGTGGGTGTTGTACTGCAGTACTTTACATCACATAAAAACTAATGCTATGGGGATGAATTCCTGCAGCTTTTCTTACTCCAGACAGAAAACAGTACTTTGGCTTCAGGGAGTTCTGGGTGAGTGTCAGGAGTGATCACTGATACCTGCTGTTGGCTCCAAATTTTGCACAGGTGAGACATAAAAGCCTGCATTGGAAACTAGCAGTGTTTTGGTGCTGCAGTACTCAATGGCAAGTTGTATTTCCTAGCTATGTTGAACTTATCAGATTGGCCTGAAGTGGAGATACAGTGGGACTTCAGCTCTAAGTGAGCTGAAGGTGTTGGGTTAATCAGTTTTCTGCATCTCTGGCTTACAGTTCTTGCCTATTGTGAGCAGGAAGAACATCTGAAAGGATGCTAAGCCATTTTCCTCTGATATTCTTAGCTTGCTCAGGGCTTTCTGATGGATTAGTAATTCAAGGGAACCTTCTTGACTTGTGTCAGCTGTAAACCAAGTATGTCAGCCTCTGTGGATGAAAATCAGAGGTGACTACTTACAAACCTGTATTTTCCAGTCTGTAACAGATATTGGGGCATACAGTGTCATTGCAGCTGTCACCCAGCGTGGCTGGAAGAACTGGGTACACTTCAGGCTCAGGTGTTGTGCTCTTGGTGATTAGTCCTCGGTTAGGCTTCATGCCTTACTTTAATCCAGGTATTTAGCTGGTATGCCTACATCTGGGCAGTCCTTAAAAGTCATTATTTTTATGTCATTTGAAACTTTTGTCCAGGCAGAACAGGCCAGATTATTTGCTTTGCTCCCAGTAAAGTTTAGCTAAACTCCAGAGAGGTGAAGTTCAAGCAGGTGGCACAGCTTGAGTCTCCCTGGGTGTGCAGGCTTCTGCTGGTCAGATGAGAGGAGTTAAATGATAAAATATGTGCGCTGAGCTCACTACAGTTTGCTAGAGTGATGTAAATGTTACAGCCTCTATAAAGCAGTATTTCCATGTTCTGGATCCTGTGAACTGAGTGCAGTTGCAATGTATCAGTGTCTGAATTTTCACTGGTGTGCATTAAACCAGTTACCCTGTGATTTGCTCAGTCCACAGACTGCTTCAGCTTCTGTTTTGCCTCTGTGTAGGGTATTGAGGTGCAGGAGTGGAGTAAGGTCTAATTCCATTGATGAGAACACCAAAATTCTCTTTGGCTCTCCATGGGTTTGGTGTCAGTTTCAATTGCTGAAAGCATTGAAAATTAGTTTTTTTGAAGAGACTTGATAGTATTGGGGGCCTGAATGTGAAATATGGAGTGGGTACTCTGAACACCCTTCTGAAGATAAAAAACACCGATTGCTTAACTACCAGTGATTATAGAAGGCTGTACAGTGCCTTCCAGTCATCTACTTCTATATGCCAAACTTGTGCAGTGGCTGCAGGATTAGACTCAGGCAGAAAAGCTTATGTTTTGTGGCATGGTGGACAGCACAACAAAGCAAATGGAGGTCTGTGACTCACAGGCCAGTACCTGTATCCTTGTGGAAAAATGCTTAAAAAGAACAGTTCTTTCAGTGTTTTTTGAAACACTTTTGTAGCACATTAATGGTCAGTGAGTTCCTGTGTACTGTGTGAGTAGTAATCTAGGTTTCTCTTTAGAGTGAGTAAAAGTGTTGCCAAATCCTAAGCAGAAATTTAACAGTGGAGGTAGTACAAAGGAGAGGTGACAGTATTCCCTACCAGGTTTTGTTGCTTGGTGAATTGCAACATTAGATGCATATTATTGACATGCAGTGGAGGTGCTGTATCCAAACCTCTAAGCAGAGATATGCTTTGGGTCCATGAGCATCGGTGCAGTCATCAGCCAGGGTTTGTCCTCCGAGATTCCCCACAAAGGGCAGGTTTTTTCCCTGCTGTGGATATGCCAATAGCCTGTCAAGTGCGTTGCTCTAAGTGTGTCTGGGAATTCACGGTCTTCCAGCCAGATGTGCATGCATCTGGTATGTGTTAGTGTCAGGGTGCTCCAGCCAGCAGGAAGCACTGGAAGGATGGCTCTCCTGTCAGATGAGTTGGGCACCCCTCTGAAGGAGCATCTGTAAAGGTCCTGTTGGAGTTAGAGCAGCACCTGGCAGAAGTTAATGAGCCCATGGTGATTGTACGCTCTGGTACCTGTGTGCTGGTATGAGGTTCAGTTTGTAGGGTTTTGTAGGCTTCTGTCACTGCTCTTTGGTTCTCAGTACTGGCATTAAGAAGCACTGTTGTCCTGTTGTAATAGTAGAGTGTAATCATCTACGAAACTCAGGGAAATAGGTTTATTTTTGTTAGTCATGTTAGAGAAATTTTTTTGTAACACAGACCTGTATTATTAAGAGACATGTTTTTAGTCTGCAAGTCACTGTAGTAATGGAATTTACTTTTGGATGAGACTTAAAGATGACAATTCTTTATCATCTCAAAGCTTGCATCCAGAATTTATCATCTAGTCTTAATCCAGTGCAGTACTGTCAGAGCATTTCCTGAGGAAGTATTTTTTTCCTAGCACATTTATGGATTTTTGGGAATATTTTCAATGCAGTTTGCAATCAGACATGCAACTGTGAATCATAGGGCTAGGGTTGTGTTATGTGGGACATCAGAATCAGAAACATGTGTGTTCCCAGTTTAACAGGTGTTGGAAAGAGTAGTTTTCTTGGTGTGTGTTTGAATCAACTGCTAGTTGTCCTCTTAATACTTTGTCTGTCAACTGAGTGTATTCAGATGAAAAAATCAGGATTAACTTGGTGTGGATTAACTAAGTTCCTGTGTGGACACTTACTCAGGATTAAACTGCTCTTAATTTGAAGTGGCCTTAAAACTGAGAAGTAAATTAAGATATGCTAAATTAATTCTTGAAAAAAGGGTTAATGACATTTAACTAATGTACTTTAAGCTCACCTTAGAGCCTAAAGATTGAGCCTTCCTGTAAGGCTACATGTACCAAGTGCTATGCTCTTATTAATTACCACCAAAGAGATTAATGTAATTTTTAATCCTCTATGCTCTCGTCCTGTAGCAAGATGCATACTTCATGCACCGAATTCGCAGCAGTGTTGGAGGCCAGGTGGTTGCAAGAGCTGAACACTGACTAAACAACTATTTTCCATTTACTTCATCCAAATGTTAACAACTCTAGGGTCCTTCTTAGTGACTTACCTTCAAGGGAATGGGCATTTCTCTGTTGCCTGTAAAATGCATAGCACTTTCTCCTACAAGTGGTGGTGTTGACTGGACTTCAAAACAAAAGCTTTCCTAATTTGGCAGCAGGCTTTTCATTATTATAAAAGTAAATATGGAATGAGACTTTTTCTTTGGGAAGAGAGGAAAAGGGTTGAATTGTACAGTTCAGTCTTCTTCAGAGGGGTGTTTAAATGGTTTTACAAAGCCTATTATTTTTTCTCATTCTGGGCTATCCTTGCTCTTGAAATTTCTGAGGCAGAAAATACAAGAATTGTATTGCAAACCTCTTTTTGAACTTTGGAGCTCTGAGGTAAGAGACAGTGAATCTAAATCTGAGCTTACTGAGACCCATGAGACTTGTCTGGAGTGCATGGGATAAGAAAGAAGGCAGTGGGTGGTGTGCCATGGGTGGGCTGCAAGGTGTGCAGCTCTTGTCTTTCCCTATCTTGTTGCCTTTCCTGTTTTGAATGACAGAACTTTTCCCTTTTAACTTTTTTCCTGTTTTTTCTTTTCTTTAACTAGTTAATGCCTGGCCACAACATTTGTACTGTGTACTGCTGCTGCTACACAAAACCAGCTTCTACACTTTGCTGAAGAAAGATGGCTTTCTGGACACAGCTGGGGTTGTTGCTATGGAAGAACTTTACCTACAGGAGAAGACAGACTGTAAGTATTTGCCAAAGGGTGTTTTGAGATCTGAAGTTATAGTCTTGTAGCTTACTTTACAAGAAAAACAGGGAAACATTCTGTATCTTACTTAATGTTCCTCCTCTAGTGATCCCTGGCTGAGCAACTGGTCTGGCTTTGGAAAGACCCTATTCAAACTGGAGAGAGTGGTGGGTGGACAGAAACCAGAGGGCTTGAAGGTGCTCAAGACTCCTCTCCTGAATTCCAGTATGGGAGAGTGTTGGAGCACTGAAACACTCCTGTCAGATCAGGCCAAGAGGGTGTATGACTGCTGCATGCAGCAAGGAAAATGTGAAATGGAAACCTGTGCTGTGACCTGCTCTACTCTGTGGGTGAGGCATTGCCAGGCTGCAAGGATGTGCCCATGAGTCTAAAAGCTTTTGAATGCTGCAAACTGCAACAAAAGCAACAAAATCTTGCCACTTCCTAATGGCAGAAGTGGCAGAGGCAATAGCAGACATTTCTAGTCGCTTTAATCAGTGAGACACTCCCAAACCTGCTATGTAACTTTACAACAGGAGATACAGATGAAGTTTCTGGCATGAAGCATATTCTTATATGCATGAGGATAAACCCAGGCAACTGATGTTTTTCTGCCAGGGTGTGTTCTGAGTAGTTAAAATGCTGTCCTCACCATCTGTTACCAGTGTGGAAATCGACCTGTTCAGATAGACAATATGTAAGATTTTCTCTTTGTGATAACAGCGGTGCAGGAGCATGGATCCAGTATGGTGTTCTCAAAATTCCTTTGCCTTTAGATTAATGAGACCTCAAAGGATGCTTTAACTCTTGCAAACAGCTAAAAGTATGAGAAAACATGGTGTTGGAGCTCTAGGGGCACAGGTTTAGGGCATACCTGTGTTGGACAAGGGCATGTTCTGTGCAACAGACTTGTTCAGAGGATCTGGCCTGTTAGATCTGACCTTGAGGAGGTATGAGTAGGGAATGTGAAAGGAACATGAGTTACTGAAGTGGTGAGTGGAAAATGGTCTCTGATAAGCTTTCTGAACCCTGCAAATGTCAGGATGCTTGCCAGCTGGTTGGGTTGGGTTGTTTTAGAAACTCAGTGTCACAAGAGAGGGGAGGCTATCATATTCACCACTGGAAATGGTGACAGTCCCTGAAGTCTTTGCTCAGGTGTCTGAGGCTTGTTTTTATAGGACTTGTGTCCAGTGAATTCAGAGCTGGAATCAGTCCATTCTTAAATAAAGCAGACAAAGGGGGCTCATGGCCTCTTTGACTTTTCCTGTATACCTCTGTGGTTATAGAGCTGCCGGTGATGACAAAGGTTTTGTTTTGTGTGTTTTTGCCTTTCATGAGTCTCCCAGGATAGGACTGCCCACCAGAGAGGTCATGGACTGTGTCAACTGCAACCAGTGAGGCTCTCTGAATATGTGGGTCACATCCCGGCCTGGAGAACAGCCTCACATTTTAGAAAAATGTTACAAATGAAGCTGGGGGAATAGTCTTGGAAGTGGCTGTGTCTCGCTAAGATTGGCTCTTTGCAGCTATTTCCTATCTAACCTAGGCTCTAAGAGCAAAAAACACTCTTCCTCCCTTGCTATTTGAGGTCTAACTTTTGCCTGCTCCCAAACTGCCTTTAGAAAGTAGGAGAATTCTAGGATGTTGTGAGTTTTTCTGGAGTGATGTTCAAACTGGGTAAACCAGGATGATATTTCAGAGGAGTTGAGTTTTACACTGGGGATGATGGTTTGGTTTTTTTAGCAGGATCTTCTGAAAATAATAGTATCATAAAATCATTAAGGCTGGAAAAGACCTCCAGTATTATCAAGTCCAGCCTTTGTCCAAACACCAACAAGCCAACTAAACTATAGCACTAAGTGCCATATCCAGTCATTTTTTGAATGCTTCCAGGGACAGTCAGTGACTTCATCTCCTCCCTGGGCAGCCTGTCCCAATGCCTGATCACCCTTTCAGTGAAAAAATTCTTCCTGATGTCTGGCCTGACCTCTGACACAGCTAGAGGCTAAGTCCTCTGATCCTGTAGCTAGTTTCTTGGGAGACCAACCTCCATCTTGCTAGAAACTCGTTTCAGGTAGTTTTAGAGTGGGTAAGGTCTCCCTGAGCCTCTGTTTCTCCAGGCTGAACAACCTCACCATTGCATCAGGTGTGAAGAGGTCGGAGTTTAACATGTATGTCATGTCAGGGTAGCTCAGGGCAGCAGAAGTGCATTTATATTCTTTAGTGATGCCAGAGAAATGCAACAGGCTAATGATTTTGGATCTGCTCAGCTATTTCTTGGTACCTTCTGGCATCTTCTATACGAGTTTCCCATCAAGTACCTCAGAGGGTGTGAAACTGCTCATAATCTCTATTCCATGCTGATTGCTAGTCAATTCATAATGAAGGCCTGAGACATGGCTTGTTTTCTTGGGCTCCTCATATGTGCAGGGAACTCATTAAGAGTTCTCGTTTGGGCTTTACCTGAAGACGTTGGGAGGGGAAGGCCACTTAACAGGAAATGGCAGAGAAGGGGCAGAACTTCTCACCATGCTGTTATCACGGCTGCACAGTTTTTCATCTCTTTGCTTTCCTGTTAGGAGACCATTGTCCTTGAGTTGGGTTGTGCTGATGAAGGCTCTCTCCCCTTTGTGCTTACCCTTCTCACAGGAAGCGTGGGCTAGCCTTGGCTTCTCACTGAACCCCTTCGTTGGCTGCTGTGAGTTTGGGCTACATTGCGAAAGCTGGGTTCAAAGCTCACCCTGACGTGTGCAGTTCAAGTGTTACTTTGTACTGGATAACTTCCAACCACACTGGAGTGGGGGCAAGGAGCTCACAGTGGGAGACAGGAAAGAAGAGTCATGTTCAGGGGTCACTGTGTAAAAACATTTCTCTCCTTGCTTTCTTGCAAACGAGGAGACACCTCAAACTTGTATGGAGAAACTGGTCAGCTGCTGGTATGAAACTGGACCATAAAGGTCAAGGGGGGAGTTGACACTGGGATGGGGTGATAGTCTGGTCAGTTGTTGCTCAACAGATTTCCTGTTGACACAATGTGGAGTTCAGTGTTTAATGGCATCCAGCATCAGGCAACTGGTATAAATTTGGCATGCTTTAGGATTAACCTTGGTAAAATTCAGACCAATTTGTTCTTAGCCGAATTCACCTGCTGTGTGCAAATGGAATGTTCCTACTTGAGCTCCAGATGGAGAAGGACAGCTGAGGGGTTGGGTGCTTGAAGATTCATTTCAGTATTTACTAGGCTGATATAGTACTTGTAGCACAAAAGTGGCTGAGGAGACTTGATTTTTCAGTATCTGCTTTGAATGAATCTCAGTGAGGCATGTTCTCTTTTAGTATCTTTGTGTCCTTGTCTGGAAAGGCCACAGTGGATGAAAAGTGCTGTTACAGCAAGGTCAGGAAGCAGGAGGGGAGGGAACCTGCTGACCTTCAGGAGCAAAGGAAGATAACTCAGTTTTTGTTGAGCTACACCAGAGGCATTCTGGGGAGTCTCTACTGATATGCTGCTCTGATTTTTGTCCCTGTGTGAGCCTCTGGTGCAGCAGTTGCCAGCTGTCTCTCATAAGTAGCATTTTGGTCCTTGCTGTGATGCCTGCCTTCAGCTGTAAAGGTGCAACTTGGTCAGTCCAAGCTGTATCCCTCCTTTCTCTACCCTCCCTGAGCCTGTCAAACTGCCAAGTTAGGTGTGTTGTGCATGGAGCCCACATGTGGTTACTTCTGTGATTGTAGTTACCTGTAACCAGGCATGCCGAAGAGGAGCTGTGTGTGCAGGTCCCCTTCAGCAACAGGGCTGCTTGGGCACTGCTGTCCACCCCAGGGTGGTGTGGCTGATATTTCTCTGAGCAAGCCAGGGCTTGAACTAAAGGGCAGCATTTTCTCATTGCTTCTGTAGCAGTTGCAGGGCTGTGAGCGGCTATCTATCCACACTGGTCACCCCAGGAAGCTTCCATAAGCCCAGCTGACACTGCTCTTCCCCAAACAGTGCAGTAGCAGTTGCTTAGGGTGCATGCTGCTTGCCTTCAGCCAGGGTGGCAGAGAGCTGTGACGTGCGCCAGAGTATGACCATTGATGCTGGAAGAGGGAATGGACTTGTCCTCATTTTACAGCCATTTTTCTGTCAAGGAGAAGTCTTGCTATGCCATCCTGGCAGCCGCTATAAGAGTATCCTGAGAGCAGGAGTAGACAAGTTGTCAGTGCCCTAGCTCTGGGCATCTTTGATCTCTGGGAGCCAGAACATTGTTTAATGCAGGAGGAAGCAGGCTGTCAATGTTAGAGGCTGAGTGTGTGCTGCCACTATATTGTTTACTGTAATGAGACACCAAAGATACTGAGCCATCTTCCTGGCACCTTTGTTAGTGTGGTCTCAGTGGAGTTTCTTACCCAGTAGTTGTACAGTGTGTGCATGAAAATAACAGATCACAGAATATTCTGAGCTGGAAGGAACCCACAAGGATCATCAAGTCCAGCTCCTAAGTGAATGGCCCATATGGGGATTGAGCTGTTACTAGCACCATACTCTAACCAGCTGAGCTAATCACAGGATCCAGTGCATAATAATATCCCAAAATTATCTTGCAGAGGCTGGCTCTGTTACCAGGAGTGCCAGGGAGACTGATGCTCAGTTTTTGTGTCTGTTAGATAGAATTGCTGTTTGATGTCAACTCTTAAGGGTATCTGTGAAAAGCTATTCTACATCGTCTCCTCTCCTTCATCAAGTGGCCTTTGTTTTAATACCCTGTTTTTACCACGTGAGCCTATTGTGAGGTACAGTAGTCACCTGGAAGTCTCTCACCTTAAAGTTTGCTTAGAGTGTCTTCTGCTGAGTGTCAAGAATCCAATTTTAGCTGTTAGTGATGGAACATGGGAAAACATGTTTGTGGGTGGGGATTCTGTCTTTCACTGGGTTGCAGGTCTTACACTCTGGCTTTTAAGGAGAGTGATGTAGACCTCTTATTAGAAAAAGCTAAGCTTTTCGGGAAAGAAAAGGAAAAGATTTTTCTTTACTTGACCAAGAAAACACCCTGTTCTCCAACTACTAATGGATGAAAAATATGTGAAGGAGGAGCATAAAAAGCTTTAAAGTTTTCCTTGCCTCATAGCTTACTGAAAATACATGTTTGGACAGTGTTTCAGGTGTAGGAGAGTAGGGGTGTGGCTAGTGATGCTCAAGTTTGAGAACCTTTATCTTGTGTGTCAGAAGCTCTAGGCTGGAGAGTTGCTTTGCCCATATGCTTCTGTGGGATGTGACACATCTCAGTGAATCTTTCTGGACTTCAGTTCTCTAAGAAACATTGTGTGTTTAATAGTAGACCTTCTAACTTTTTGTTTCATCCCTGTAAATAACTGACCTCTTTTTTTACCTGATACTTACTTGCCTTTCTGTAGATGACTTGCACCAGTGAATGCTGCCTGCCTTCAGGAACAAATGTATACTAGAACAAAACAAAAACTAGATACGAGCTTAATCTTAGTAGCTCTGCTTTCTTGATACCAGTATAATTCTGCAGCACTGAAAGAACTGGCATAGCATGCATCAGCACAGTTTCCATGCCTGATGTGTTAGGGTAGAAGCTTAATGGTCTGTTGTGACAGTGGGATGTAAGTACCCCACTACCTCAAAAAATGGGATAAAGAATTCAGCTCATTGCTAGAAAGATTCATTGGGAGGTTTCTTTCAGTCAGAGGGCAAAAAATGGTAAAAAGAAGCCAGAAATAGCCCTTAAGCACATCCAGTTTAGTTAAATAACTGGCACATATCAATGAGAAAAAACTGTAATTCTTTGCAGATTATCCTCTGAAGCTGGAGGAACAAACTTCTTGATCCTGGAATGTGTAGGCAAAGCAAAGGGAGACAGTGCTTACAAAACTGTTCTGGCTTATGAGTGGATTGTCCTAGAACTTCTCTTCTGACCTTTATTTTGAATATGATGTCTTAATACTTTGTCTTTATTGTTTCCAGTTCCAGCTGCTGATCGAAGTTGCCTGGCCTCTGTTTATCTTCTTCATCTTGATCTCTGTAAGACTTTCATATCCGCCCTATGAGCAGCATGAATGTAAGTACCAAACGCAGCAGCTGTACTCAGAATGCTTGTTGTTTCATGGTTAGACGGTAATAATGCAGCTGGCAAGGTCCACTGGTTCATTGGAAGCAGTGGTTCCATACTGCACACAGAAATCTGCAGGAGGGCTTAATAACTCCTTTACTTCTACCTTGGGAACTGCAGTTAACTGTTGATGATGTTCCAGGACTGTACATTGCTGCTCTTTTTCTTGTTGTTTCTCATTTTTTGCATTTATATTACCTGAGAATTTGCTGTACAACTGTGACAAATCTGTAAAACCTGCACAGAACCCAAATCTTATTTTTCATTTTTGACCTGTATGTAACGGCATAAAAGAACGCAGTGTTCTGATCTCTAAGAAAGCAGTCTTGTTTCCAGGCAGTAAAGTGCATTAAAGTATCACATTAAAGAGCACAAGAGTGATTCCATCCCTTCTAACTATTACAGTGTCAGCTCTGCATTTAGTAGATTCAGCAGTCATACATTGCTGAGAAAAAACAATTCTGTTTTTCTCTTTGCACCCTAAATGGGCACATTTCTGCTTTTCTTTCAAAGGAAGCTTGTTCTTTGTAAATGACTATCTCTAGGCCTCTTTTGTTGCCATTTGATTTAGGAAGCATGACTTGTTTATTAGCAACATGCTGTTGTTGTACTGTTTGGTGACAGCTCCATACTGCAATTAGCTGATTGTGGAAGAGCTCTGTGTTTATCTTTCCTTAGCCTGATTACTGCAAGGTAAGGTTTAAGGGTCAGCAAAACACGTTTCTGAAGGGCACTCTGAAGTGTTTCCTTCTTAAAATGAGGAAAGAACTCCCTTTTACAGCGTTTATCCTGTCTTTGCAATGCCTGGGGCATTTTGTGGTGTTTGCTAAGTGTTCAAGCTAGTAAGTATCTTCTAAGCTGAGGTGTTAGTCTCATTACACTTTGGATTCTGCTGGTCCCATGTACTGCCTAACTCACTTTCTTCAGCACTTGGGAACATAATTGAAGCTTCCCTAAATTAAATCTCATTCTTTACATGGCATTTGAACTGCCTCTTCTGACTGAAAGTTACAGTGACATTAGGGGAGATACCTGTAATATAGTCATGAAGCTGAGGAGTAGCAATAAGGAGACTACTCAGCTGTTATAAGTAACTAGCAGCCTCAATGGTAATTCATTTCAGCTGTGGCAGGGCTGTGTATAAACTCAAACCTAGCAAGAGCTGAGATTTCATAGAACTGTTTAGGTTGATCTTGCTAGTCAGTAGCCTTCTTGTAAATCATTTGCTCTGGCACCATGGTGTCATAGGCATAGTTTTGAGTCTTTCACCTGCAATCCTTTTTCCTTCCAATTTATGTTGACTGTTATTGCTTTGTCTGCTTTCTTGCATTGTCCTGAGCAATTATAGAGTGTAGGGTATCTGGTAACTTTTTAATTCACTTTTATGGCTAATTCCTCTTCATTTTTTGAAAAGCTTCTGTAAATAGGTTTCTAAATTGTGTTGTCTGGATTTGTTTCGCTGAACATTCACTCATGTTGACAGATGTGGATCTATTGTAAACTGAAGCAGTCTTTGCTGAACTGCGAGCAGAGTTAGAAAGGAAGAAGGCTTGGGTTCATGGTGAGCTCTTTGGCAACCCTGTGGATGCCTTAAGGGAAGTAGGATTGTTATCTGTAGTGGCAGTGTTGTATGCTGTTATGAAATCACTTGTAGGTAATGCCTGGTGATAGCAGTAACAGAGCTGTGTGCAAGTACTTTGTAGCCTCCAGAGAGCCTCAGTATTTTAATGGTAGATTTGTTCAACAAACAAGTAAAATTTTCGGTTCTTTTCCTGTTTGAGAAGAACGAAGGATTGGACTGTTGTCAGCGTTTCTTGTTTCTAATGGCTTGGCTTAGTGTGAGGAGGTTTTCTCTTAAAATATGGAAGAACAATTAATTTTGAAGTGATAGTTATGTGGCTTTTACCAGACCAGACAGAGAAGACATCTTGGATTGCTATCGAGCCAGATTGCTGTCTTGTGTCTTGTAGAACTTTTCTTTTCTGTTCCTGAGACCCTTCAAGGTATTCAAAATGCACTTTATTGGGGGTAGGAGGGAGAGAATCTGACAAGTGACTAATCTCTTCAGAAAAGGTAGATGTTTGTAGCAATGTCACTGAAAACAATGTGCTATTGCAGTGTTTTCTTTGTAACTCATCTGATTTAAAACCAGCAGATCCCTCCTTTATTCTTGGAGAAACTGCTGTTACATAAATCAGGGTGCATAAAAAGTTACCATAAACTCTTGTGTGCAATTCCGCTTTCTATATTGCTCTAAACAGTTTCTTGGAGTTACTAACAACGTAAAATGAAAGGTGTGGAGGACAGAGAAGGTGATTTTCTTGGAAATTTTACGGAAATAATCTGAAAGTCTTAGCATTTTTCTTCTCCTTTCATCCCCACCTTCCTCCCAAGCCCTTCAGCCAAGAAGAGCAAAAAAGCAAAATGAAACAAAAGTCAGACAGCTCTGGTAAACACCTCTTCTATTTTAAACAGAGAACTAGGAACAAGAGTTCCAGGGTACTGGAAACAATGAAACTTCATTTCCTTCACCTTTCTTCTTCAAGTGGTGTACTGGTGGAGATCTGCCACGAGTAGTTTGTTATTGCTTTGTTCTTAAATTCTGGCCTATGACTTCAGTAGTTCTTTAGCAGCAAGATTTAGACTTCAGGAAGAAGATTGGAAAGAGTTGTGTGGAGAATCTAACAGAAGCTTAGTCCTTTTTGGTGTTGGCTGTTCTGCACTTTCTTAAGCACTTTGGGCCAATAACCAGTGCAGGGTTAGCAGTGCTCTTCAAATACAATGCTGTGTAGTAGAGGCTTGTATCATGTCTTTGTCTCCTAACTCCTATGTTTCTGTCGTAGGTCACTTTCCAAATAAAGCTATGCCTTCAGCAGGAACCTTGCCATGGATACAGGGGATCATCTGCAATGCCAACAACCCTTGTTTCCGCTACCCAACTCCTGGGGAATCCCCTGGTATTGTTGGAAACTTCAATGCCTCCATGTGAGTCTGTCTGCTTTTGCCTCATCTCTTTTCTTGGGGAAACATGGGGAAAAGGGCTATTTAGAAGTCACCACCTAGTTGTGGTGACTATTACACTATTGAGTGTTTTGTGGTTTCTACCACCTCTGAAGTACCAAATTCGTCAGTTACCAAGTTCATAGGGGCTAGTAGACAGCTGGTAGATGTGTAGAGTCCCTAGGCCCAAGTAGTTGAAGCTCTTGGTGAATTAAAAGCTCTGCCTGGGTAAGGACTCAGTCCATTCTATGATCTGGGCTCAGAATTTGGCCCATAAAAAGGTAAGGCTTTTTAGATGCTGTTTTTTCAGAGCATCTCTTTCCCTGGTTAAGGAATGTCGGAGCAGTGTAGAGTGAGAGGCAGTTGAACAGGTTTGGGGGATACTCCCTGACATTTATCACTTATTAGTGGCTAACATGATGCAGAAAGCACTGTTTGTGGCCAGCTTTCCTGTACCTTGCTTTACTTGCCACATTCATACTGTCAGGAAAGTTAGGTTTAATGCAGAGTATGCATTAGGTTTAACGCGTCTGCAACCTGGAGAGACAATTGAAAGGAGCAAGGACATTCTTAAAGTATTGTGCTTCTAAGAAGAGGCAATTTATAGGCAGCAGGAAGCCGTCTCCAACCCAGTCCTAAAAAGGCTTTCAAATGTACAATGTTCCCAGTGTAACTTAGATTGACCTTGCATTAGCCAACATCTTTTTTTAGGCTTCTTGGATTGTCTCAGAGTGGTCATTGAGGAAAGATTTTTTTGCACTGGAGTGACATAACCAAAGGGGATTAAAGTTTGGAACTGGTATGTAAAACTGTATCTGTGGATAGTGGCTCACAGAGCTGATGACTGCTGGTTGTTTTTCTGTTTTCCCCCAGTGTTTCCCGCCTGTTCTCAGATGCCAAGAGGTTACTGTTGTACAGCCAACAGGACACAAGTATAAAGGATGTCCAGAAGGTCCTGGGAAAACTACGCAAGTTGGGAAATTCCTCCAGCTTAGGTAATAGCCTGATAGAAAGAGTCAATATGTTGTATTTCTGATCTGGTTCATTCTGTGTGTGTGTAAATTTCAGCAATGTGAATATGTACCATAATATGAATGTGAGTGATTATAAATTACAGCTTATCAAACCTTTTCCAATCCTGCATAAGTACCTTAAGCCTCTCCTGTGTCAGAGCTTTGTGCGTTCTTTAATTTATTTGGTGAAAGAGAAAAGGGATGGTGTGTAAGGCCAAGAACAGCAGCTGTTTTGGATGTGGAATTATAATCCTGGGCGCACTGAAGTTAGTCTAAGTCCTCGTTTTCTCAAAGGAGTCCAAGTAGTGTGTCTTTTTGGAAAACACTAGTTATTTTGATATTTTGTCAAGCACTGAAGACAATGTAGCTACAATTTGGTGTTCTACCCCCTGACCTCCAGAGGAAAGTGTGCTGGAACAAAACAGATGGGGGAAAGCTGATGTTGGTCTCCAAATTACAAACTCAAAGGCAGTTATTATCTGACAATGAAGTACCAATTTCCCTTCCTGCATTTTGTTTTGGAGGGGTTTTGTTCCTATATGACTGTTTGGTGTAGTATATTTCACTCTCTGATATTGCCTGGCTGGATTTTGAATGGCAGGGTATAAAATAAAATTATTTATCTGGGGGGCTTGCATGGCTCTATTTGCCATGAAAACTTAGAATCCTCCCATCTTTAGCTTGCGTGAGAAGATGGTGTGCCTTCCTGTCCTGTGCAGATGAATGAGTGACTAGTGTGAGATCACATGGGAAGCTTGCAGCAGAGCTGGGGTGTGAAAAAACTCTGTCCAGTCTCAAGAAATGTGGCAGATCTCTTTCTATTGCCAGGTCTCTCTGACATGGCAGCTTGTAGGCATTTTTTGGGATATTCTTCTCTGAAAGATTATCTATCTTGGCTGCTGTGTTACTGTGGCATGTGTCTAGTGGAAGTGATGGAAAGTAATGGCTTAGAAAGACATACAGCACAAGTATAGAGATACAAGAGGAAGCACAGACATTGAGGGGGGTCTTCACATACAGGTTTTATGCAGTATGTGGAGCCCTTTGGGTGTACATGGTATTTTTGTGTTTTTTGAAAATTGTCCTTGGTTTCACAGCTATAGTTCTTCCTAGCTCTCTTCACGGCTCAGGCAGGTTCTCAGCATGGTTCAGGCAGGCTTCAGGAAGAAGAATATCTGACCTGGTATGATGTGAATAGTATCATAGTCTGATGTGTGCTGAGCACACTTAAAGCAGAGATGCTTTATATCCTTTTCTGTGTTGCTCAGTGTATTGCAGGTCACCCTGGAATAATCTGCGCTGTTAGTGACAGGTTGGCAGGTATGTGCTGAATGTATGTACAGACATGGACTGTGCAAGGTATTTGTCTTGGATATTTAACCCTCCTCTCTGCCCTTCAGGGCTGTGAGGAATCCTGGTGTGATCAGATTTGTATGTAATACTGTGGTTTACTGACTGAGAATTAGTTGATACTTGTGTATAAAGGACACTCCTCTTTGTTGAGGAGCTCAGTATCTGTACCACCAGGCCATCTCTCTTTTTATTCAAAGAAATGGTGAGTGGCATCTTCATGCTTTTACCTAAATCTGCAGTAGCTTCAGAGGGGAGAGGATGCAGAGTGAACACTTTGTGCAGAGATGGACACATAATGAACACAGCCAAAATGAGTTTAGATGAATGGTTTCCAAGGAGAAGTTTAATGTTGTTTTCATGGATGCCTTTAAATGTTTGGTTTGATTTGCTGGGAGCAAGCTCTCTCCATCAGAATGGCAGATATTGTTACTGGATTTTACACTTTTAGTAATAGCATTTTACAGTTTCAGTAGTACTGCTTTTACACTTATATTGGCAAGTTAACTCTTCCAAGGAGAGTAGATACTGGTGTTTTGAGACAGGCAGTGAATGTCAGATGTGGACATTTACAAGAACACTATCAAAGCCATAAGCTGAAGCTCTTGCTTCTGGGAAGGTTTGAGGGGGAGGGGTGATTCCAGGAAGCATTTTGTGTATGGAGTACTGTAAAAGTCGAAAGTCAGAAGGCTCATGTTTCTCTGTACTGTAAAGACCTAGTGGACTGACTGCAAAGACAGGCCTTAAACCCAGTCATCACAGATTATATTTCTGTAATAAAATATTTCAAGTATGTAATAAAAAAATCAAGCCTCTGTGTCATTAAAATGACAGAATGTCTCTTGTTGGTAAGGCTTTTGGTGAACAAAGCCTGTTTGTCCTTATGCTCATTTACAAAGCCTTCCAACTTGGTGGTCCCTGCTGCCCACTCCTTGGCTGTCTGATTCATTTACTCACAGCATGCACGAAACAGCACCCTCTAATCATAGAAGAATTCATGTATTTATATGTAGTGGTTCTTAGAGTCTTGTGCAAGGAGAGTCAGCCCTCAGTTGCTGTTGATGATGAGGTCTGAGAGATGCAAATCTGCTTCACTCTGAGGCATTTCTCCAGTGACTTTGGGAACCTAAGAGACAGCAGGAGTGGATGTCGGATGTAAGCGCACTGCCCAGCCTGAAAGCACCATCTTTATACGTGTGTTTCCCCCAGTACCAAGAGGATTACTTATCAATAAGCTAATAATTGAAAGCATTGTTATATCCTGTATGTTCCAGCTCTGGCCTGGATCTGAAACCATATGAATTGGTGGTGCAGACAGGTGCAGATTTGCAGCTTCTTGAGTGGGAGGGACTGTATATTCCCTGGTGTATACTCTATATATATATTATATAGAGTAATATATATATTATATAGAGTAATATATATATTACTCTGCTGCAGTATCTGAAGCTCCCTTCTTCCCTCACACACTCTTCCCACTACTGCCTGATGATTTTGAAACAGGCTTCTAGGAGGTGGTCTCTCATTGCTAGCCTACAAACTGGAGCTGAGCTAATGCTAGTCATGCAGAGCATTCATGTCTGTATCTGACTTCTAATATCTGAATCTGTTTAGACAGCATTTGCCAAAGCCCTTTCACTTGAAGCTTCTTTAAAACAGCCCTCACAAACTAATGTTCGAGGTGTGACTCAGTGTTGTCAGATCTGAAGTTAGGCATGAGCTGAACCTTGGGGAAGGGAGACTTACTTAAGATGGCAGATTGCTCAGGTTTCTTGCACAGGTATGTGCAAGTCAGTGTCTTCGTCAAAGACAACGTGGGACTCTAAGGTTCTGTTCAGGCTGTGCTATGCACTCATTCCAACAGACTTTTATCTGAAGCACTTTTTGATGAGGTGGGAGATAATTCCTCATAACACGGTTGTTTGTGCAGGAGTTTGGGGAGCAACAGCAGGGAAGAGGTCTCTGTTGGAGAGCAAGGTGTTATCAGTAGGGAGCAGTCCAGTGTTGCTTCATGTCTCACCTTTTTTGGCCAGGATAAAGTACTAACTGGCGGTGTGAGGGAGTTCAGCACATGGAGCTGTCATGCTCTGTGAGCGCTGCTGTTGCGTGGCCCCTTCCAGCAAGCCCAACCAGTGAAATCTACGTGCAGGCACACACATGCCGTAACATAATCAATTTTGCAGGCAGGTGCCAGGTGCCCTCTCTGTCCCACTTGTTACATCTCTGTCCAGTAATGTCACCAAGGTCTTTAACACTCATGATAACGCAGAGTGCAAATCAGAACAGAGAGTCAAAGACCTTGGTGACGGCACTTTTAAGACCATGTCAGGGCTGCTGGGTTTGCCAGCTGCAGTAGGTTTGGATCACTGATTGCAGGCACTGAATTTGCAGCTGGCCTCATTAACACAGGTAAAGTGTTTGCAATAAATAAACTTTCTTCTGTTTTGAGAGATGGAGATGCAGTTTGCTATTGACTCTGAGGCACACTTTCGTTATTTCTTCCTTCTGTGTACAAGACTCCAAAATACTTTGTTCTGCGGTGCCACGGGGTAATAAATCAACAGGTATAATTAAAGCCATCTTCTTTGGTTGTTGCTAAAAGTTGGAGATGTAAGCCAGCCTGGTTAGTATTTACTGCATTGCTCTTAGTTTTCATTGATCCCAAAGGGCATGTTTCTGTTTTTCTAGAGGCCAATCAAACTAAACAAAAATGGAACAATGAAATAGGCAGAGGGGAACAAACATCGCCTAAGAAATTGCATCAGATCTCAGGCTATTATTCCACATGTGCCCTGCCTGTCCCTGTTGTTTTCTGGATTCGTACTGCTTGTGGTAGAGGAGAAATGTCAGCTGGGTGGCATTCTTTGCTGATGTTGCACCCTGCTACACAGAGAGATGTTGAGACTGAAGGAGTTTGCAGCCTGTCTGGCCAGCGCTATTAGTGCTTCTTTTATTTAACAGGTAAAGGATGGTAAGGGCTTGGGCTAAAGAACAGCATTGGGAGAGGTTTTCTGGTGGCTTGTGTATTACTGTATGATTACGGGGTGCTCAAGGAAACAGGATGTCATACATTATCTGCTAGGTACAATCAGGTGATGGCTAACTCCCTCCTCAGTGTCTTGTCCCTAACAAAATTGACCCCACACCCTCAAGCTAAATATTTAGATTGATTCTTACATCTGCCTACGCCTCCCTAATTAAACTGGTTTCCTCCCTGACTTCCTTTGGGAAGAATCCTAGCAAAAACCAGCCAGGCTAGAATGAAGACTAGAAAACCACGTGTCCAGGGGGCCTTCACCCCTGAAACACCTGCAAATACCAACTGTGGCTGGGTGGCATTCCTGTTGCTGTGCATAAATACACACGTGGGTCCTCTGATAATGTGCTCCACAGTGACATTCCAGTCCTTGCCTTTCCTTTAGGCCAGGGGAAAAGTGTTGCCAAAAGTGCTGCCCTGTGCTGTAATAGAGAGATCTTGATTTATTGGGGCACGTAGGAAGGCCACTTCACCTTTGTGTTTTCAGTACCAGTTTCTTTGCTCTAGGCCTCAGCAGAACCCCCCTAAGGTCCTACTGCCCTGCCCTGCCCCCCCAGGCTGCTACTGCCTCCCAGCCCAAAGCATCCATCCAGGAAGGGGAGCCGGGGACTTTGTGCAAACCAGTGTGATTTCTGCTGTGGTCAGATGCAGCCTGTCACAATGAGCAAGTGGAAGAAGTGGCCAATACTAGGCACTTGGATTGCACAAAGGTTGTGGTATTCCGTGTCGATTGGGTAGGAGATTCAGGTACACATCGCGATTTTCCCACATTTGCCTAATTTACTTTTTGTTCAAGTCTCTGTGTTGCTGAAAAGCCACAGACATTCATGTCTTTAAGTTTTCTTTTTTTTCAAGAAATGTAGGTTGTCAGGCAACTGCACATCTTCTGGAAAAACCTTTTGAAAACATTCTTTGAAGGGCAGTTTAAGTTCCTTACTACAGGTAGTGGACAAAGTCTCTGTGTGAATCCAGTGGGTCTATTACTTTTTCTGTCCTAAACTGAAAATGGGAGGCTGACAGTCAAGAGATATGCAAAGGCAGAAAAGACTTCTTATGGCAATGTTGGTCCCAGGTATTTTACTGGGCAGTTAAGTATGTAGCTTTAATTATGAGGTGGCATGATATTTGCATGATTCAGAAAATAGCATGCTATAACTATAATATAACTGCATATGGAATTACCACTTTCAATAGAGCCGCCTTCTGCTTTCATTATTATCTGGAAGACAAGGATGTCATTAAGCTAATAAAATTATCTTGATAGAATCTAAGGTACAAAGGTCTGCTGTACTGCTAAATGTGTTCCCAGGAGAATCATACTTGTTTTCCATGGGACTGTTCATGGACAGTTGTTACTATGTGACTTTGCTTAGAGGTTGAGATGGGTAAACACATACAGCATAATGTGTATTGCTGTATTCTGATTCTGTAGAGTTGGGCTTTAATGCCTGCTTTTGGTCTAAATTTCCTTTCTACAGAGATACTTTTGAGTTTAGTGAAATTTAGAATTACGCCAGCTTGGATCCTAGGTAGATGTCTATGGATGCAAGAGAGCAATAGTGAAATCTCTGAATGGGGAATTGAAAAAATACATGCAGCGTTATGTTAAATATGGCTTTGCTGTAGTGTCTACACTCTACTAGGTGGCAGGAGCTTGAGAAAAACATCTTTGAGAATGCTTTCACAGAAGATTGTGTGAATCCTTTTAAGAACACACAAGGAAGTTTGTCAGCATAGGATTGCACTGTCAATATGGTTACTTTAGAATCAGCTAACCCAACCTTGCTGGTTAATGGTTTGACTGCATGTAGGGGAGTCAGAGTGCCCGGAACTACAATCAGCAACAGAGCTATTCCAACAGATACTGGATTGACATTTCTTAAGGGCACCACTGTTATCTTTCTTAACTTGTCTAGATAAAGACTCAGTGATAAAGAAAACAAGAATTGCGTACTGCGCATGTCAGTAATTAATAATAGTATGTCCTACAGAAGTAGGATTGTCTTTAAAAGTTCTGTGTGTTTTCTGTAGTCTTTAGCCTCATCTGTCAAAACTGACTTTTATTTTAAACCAGTGAATAAAGTAGACAGTGTTAAGTGAACAGTTAAGCCTCTCACACTTCACTATTGTCTCACTTGTTTTGTATGCAGCCTTGTCAGCTTGCTCATGTCAGGACTATGTTGCCAAAACTTCTGCTGTTTTACCTTCAATTTGCATTTACTTTCTATGTTTTCCACCCTGGAAAATTTTACGTTTTTTCTCATTGACTTATAATCTCAGAATCTTAATATACTACCGGATTTCTGGAAGATTGCATTTGTTTAATTTAAGCTACAGTCTGAGGTTGGTTGAGACAGCAGGATAGAGACTTTTCACATTGAGGTTAGTGTTAGTAGTCCCCTAGGAAATTTGTAACACTGTTATCTGATGAAAAGTCAGCTTTCTCAGGGGATTTCCATTGGCCTGAGCTCCCATGAGAGTGGAGATTATGAAATTGCCCCATTTGGAAAAAGCCCTGTGCACTTCTATGTTTGATTGGTACTGAGGCCAGAGTGCCTAATTTGGGTCTGACCTCCCATATCTCTTGAGTTAATATTCAGCTTTGGAGCCATCTCTAGTAATAATACATTTTATCTTCAGCATGAATTACAAACACTTATTACCTAATTTTTACAGCATTCCTGTGAGCTAAATAAATAAACAGCTGCCAAGAAACTAGAGACCTCATTCTGAAACACAGTAGGATGTGACAGTTTTCAATGCAGTCAGGATGCAATAACAACTGATGGCTTTGAATTATTGTTGATGCTGAATCTAGTTCATTTTTACACAGGCAAGAGGATAGAGAGAGGGTTTTTTTGAAAATCCATGTCAGTTCAACTTTTCTATGCAGTCTTTCATGTTTTATTTAAAACTTCTTGGTCACAAAATAAGTGACTGTTAATACCAGGATCCTGACTCAAGTCAAGCAAAATATTCTGCCACCTGTTGCTGAATTTCTTTGCAGCTTCAAAAAAATGCAATGTTTTCTAGTTCCAACCCTAGAGGTTTTTTTGCTGTTGCTGTGTTTTATTGAGTAATCATTGCATGTCTTTTGAGATATGATTTTAATTCACTCTACAGCTTTTATGCTTATCCTTTTATATGTTTTGTTTACAAAATTCTGGAAAAAAACATCAAATTAAATGCAACAGCTGCAGAATTTTTAAAAATGCATATGCTTATGTATTTACTAAGTGTTAATAATTAACTGAGTTTGCTAAAACTGTGTATTGTTAGGTCTGTGTGTCAGGAGTCCTCAGCTGACAAAAAATTGGTGTAGCTCTGAAAATTTGGTGGCATGTAGCTCATCTATTAGCTGAAGATCTTGCCCTAGCTTTTTTTTTATGCTGACCTGGCAGCACTCTGTGTGCTGCATGTGGGGGAGATTCATGCTGTTCTCTGACACATATCCTCTGTAAATAGCCAGTTTCCTTCCCCTTCTAATTTCGCTTTAGTTTTAAAGATGGTGCAATAAAAGACCCTTCTAAAGGATTTAAAATAAGACCCTTTCTTGTGAGTTTTGGTGTCTTGTGCTTTTTTCTTCCCTCCCTGAACATTTCTGGTCTTCCAAACATCTATTTTTAGAGGCACATACTACCTGAGTTAGTGTTTAGATGTATTTTTGCTTGACACTGTCAGCAGGTTTGCATGACCACAGACAGTCAGAATTCAATAAATATAAACTGTTATATCTCTGGAGTTCTTTTCCTTTATAGTTCTCTATCTATTCTAACAAGTGCAGCTGAAACATAACTGGACCATATCTGAGTCTGACCGAGCATATATAGGTGCCAGAAGAAGATTTGCTGATGGGGCAAAGACAGTTTACTGCAAAGAAAGCAATATCTCAAGTCTGAGTGCCTGTTCTGGCCTGTGCCAGCCAGCGCCTTAGGAAAGCAGCAGCTGCTGCAGACCCAACAAAATGCTACTTCAGAACAGGAGGGAGAAAAACAAAAGTGGTTTTGACTCTTGAGAGGTGATGTGGACATGAAAGTCCATTGTCTCAGCAATTTTCATTGTAGCAGAGGCACAACTGTGTGACAACATGGTCAGCAGCCATCACCTATGTTTTTACCCAGCTCTGTTCCATGCTTGCTGCCCAGCAGGTGGGGAACAGTGTGCTGTAAAGCCAGAGAACACAAATGAAGACAATGAAGCCCTTTAAGACCACAAGTGTCTTCACTTACCTTGTCTTTCTCCTTTTTCATGTTATCTCTGCTACCATAAGAAAATACAAGGAGTTTTACCAGTGTATCCATAGAAATAATGCATCTGACCTCCAGCAGTACACATTCTATTTTCAGGTGTTTGCAGTGGTTTGTGATTCTGGTACACAGAATCAGGTTCCTAATGTACCAGATGGCACTGCTCTTCTTTGTGTAAAACAGGGTGGTGCAAATGCTCCAGAATGTGTTTTCAGCCAGCAAAGTATGTCAGTACCTAAGGGAAGAAATGGTTATTATATTGACAGTCCAGAAGAAAACCAACTGGAAGGATGAGCTCCTGAAACTACCAAGACAAGGTCTGTTGGGACCCTCCTGATGTAGTGTAGTACAGTGTCACACTTAGAATATGAGGGACATGATTTCCAGCCAAGACTTTATGTGAATTTGGGCAATCCTTATCTACTAAGAATCTGTTTTTCAGTCTTCCCCAAAGATTGATAAAGTTCTTCAATTATTTGAAGTGCTGTTGCTCAACAGTATAATTTATAGTAGCGAAGGTCTTGAATGGTTGCAAAGGTTGCCCTAAACTAGGTCCAGAAAACATAATCTTTTCTTTAGTGCTGAAGTTTGAGGGTTTTATTCCCTTCCATTGGACTTGAGACCCAAAAGCAAACCCAAACAACTATCCATAAGGATAACTTTGCAGTGACTAACTAAATTGAAATGTAGGGAGCAATCATCGGAGGTTGAAATAATTCAGATGTAGATACGTTTTCCGTGGAAGTAGACAGTGTTTCTGGTTAAACTAAGTGCAGTGTAATGATTGGCTTAATGTTGTTAATCTTTAGCATTTTTTGATTGGTTTTACTCTTTGTTCTGTAGGTGGCTTATGCTGCAGTGTTCTAGATAAGGAGCATTAGGAATTAGCAGTAAATTCAGAAGTGTCAGGTCTTCCTGAACATAGGAAAAATAAGAACCTCTGTGATCTGCAGACTGCAGACTTGGTATCTTGCTAACCTTTGGAATAAGTCAGATGTCAGTCAGGTTCCCTGAATTTGTGACAAGTGAGAGGAACAGATAGCTGGCAGGATGAGCCTTCACACCCAAGGGAGGGGTAGCTTTTTCTCTTCTCATCAGCCTTTCTGTGTAAGGAGGAGCAAATACAAGTGCAGGACAGTCAGGGTATTTTGATCCTGGAAAGCTCTGCCTGCTGTTTTGCTTAAGGTTCGTTATTACCCATGCCAGTTTCATGGGGGAAGCTCTTCAAACTGGATGGGTGGTGCTGTGTAAATTTCAAGTAGGAGGGTACTGCTGGATTTGTTCTACCTGCTTGTTTTGGGAATTCGTATAAGTGTCTTCTGTTCCCATTTGAATCAGCAGTCTCACGGATGCACGCTTACATAGCCAGCTTACAAAAACACTTCCGCTATTAGTAATGGTCATTTGATTAAAATGTCCAGCCCTGCTTTTTCCTGTGATTTGAATTTCCCCTAAATTTAAGGTTACTTACTCAAGTATGAGGGATTCTGAACAGGGTCCTCCTTGGCCACAGCTTATTCTTTCAACTTCTGCTTAGCTCCATGCATTTTTAATAGCCTAATGCTATTCCTTGTATGCCTGTGTTTGCCATTAGAATAGCACTATGTGACTGGATGTGACCATGGCATTTGGTTTTCAGTCTCCCTGTTGTTTGGTGTTTTTTAATATATTTTACTTTCTGAGCTGATGTTTTGAAACATCTAAAAGCTGTATATTATCTATGGCATAATATTTCTAGTGTGGTGAAAATCCAATCCTAACAGCCTTACTTTCTGCCTCTGTAGAAGGACCCATCTTGCCCTGAGCTGGGTTTGACCTTTGGAGGACCTATTCTGTAGTCTGTACCATCCATAAATGTGTTCTGTTAACCACTCCTGAAAACAATTCTGTTGTAAAATATGAAGTATTTTATCTGGTTGCATCTGTGGTCTGTCATCTCTGTGACTGACAAGTCAGTTCAGAGGCTAAGAATTTTGCAGTTTGTCCTTAGTTTGTGAGTATTAGCAGGAGAATTTTCAACCAGTTGTAATGCCACACAATTTGGAGCTCTGCTCAGGATTTTCTTCTTAAAGCAATATAATGACTATTCTTAGGGTGTTTCCTTTAAGCCTGCTTCATTTTTTTGCACTGTTAGAAGTCTGCGTAATTTCTTTCTGCTTTTTTCACGGGCAAGCTGTATTTCACGGTTGTCTGTGCTGATAACAGAATTTGCCTTGCAGAGGGGAAAGCCATGAGAATATCTGTACTGTGGCATAATGTGGGGCTTAGGGAGGTGGTTGGGTGTGCCCCTCCTTAGGCAGGAGCTCTGCAGGCTCTGTTTTCTGGCAGGGCTGCTGGTGACCAGCCTGAGGGCTTTTGCCTCTGTGCCTTGTGTCTTGGCTTTCTGACACAGTCTTTCTTGTCATGTGTGTCATACAGGAAGAGGGCCTGATGGCTATTGGGGCTTAAAGAACTGCACAAAGGGATGTATAAGCTTTGTGTTTGCTGCTGGCTTCCCACAGAGGGCGGAGGTGGGATCTCTGCTGGCTTAAATGGGCTCTGCGTCCTTGAAGTCAGTGTACCCCCAGTGAAGGCTAGCTGAGGATTGGTTTCTCTACATGCATTAGTACATGCTGAGAGCTGTGCTTTCTGCCAGAGTGATTGTGCTGGGCTACATTTAAAGCTCTTCTAGGCAAAAACAGTGACTTGCAGAGGAGCGGAGTTGGTCCCAATGTCACAGTCCCAAGATGAGAGGGAAGACCTGGACCTGTAGCCTAGCACTACCCTTTCTCTCAGGAGAGATGCTAGATGCTGGAGATGGATGGCAGGCTGCCTACTCTGTACTCACATCACCGTTTGGCATGGCAGATATATGAAGACGATGGGCCCTAGTTAAGGGGGTGTTCACTTTGTTATCTAAAGTCTGCAGAGGCAGCACTGTTTGATGTGTGATGGCCTCAGAGCACAGAGCTGTAGCCTACTGTAAAAACAGGTCAGGCCGTGGCCGCAGAAGGAACAGCACTTTGGCTGTGAGCAAATTAGGCTTGTATTTTCACACTAGTCGATCCTGCACAACAGGCCTGCTGAGCTGCTTGATTTCATGTAAGCAAATCAGGGTAGGCCTGTCCAACTTTTTCAGAGGGAAGTTTTAGCTCTTGCCAGCATGAATAGGTACACAGGCAGCTCTGAGAGCTACTCTCATGTCGCACGGGAAAGCTGCCCTAGACAAAAGGAATCATTAAAACATAGTAACTGCTTAAAAAACCAAGACCAAAGCCTTGGAAAAATACTACTTTATCATGCTTTTTGGATGTGTTGTCCAAGGTTAGGAGTATAATAACGGCAGGTGAAAACTTGTTGCCTTGTCCAACACTGTGAAAAGTTTGTTTTTCACATTATCCATTGGGATCATTGGCTCAGTGGGGTACAGTGTAGTAGCATGGTTCACTATTAGGAGATTGCTCTTTCCTTGGTCAGTTTACTCTAGATGATTGTCCAGAGGTTTTTTTTTTTTTTACAATTTGCAAGTCATTCAGTCTTTGGTTCTGCTGTTGAAATTATTTGAGAGCCTGTTTTTATTTTTATGGGACACTTTTTTCCCAGACACTTTTTGTCAATAAATCACAGTGCTAGGTAATGAGTGTGAGAATCAGTCCAGGTGTTCAGGTGTACCTGTCATCTATTCAAGAGGAATACTTCCCAGATAATGAAAAATTAATACAAAGTTCCAGTGTACAGGGTAGTTCTGTGGCAGCATTTGATTTGCCTGCCTTGGTGGTCTCAACATGTGAGGGTTTCCTGAAAGATAAGACAGGTTTTTAGCCAGAACCTTTGTAGTGGTCCTGTGTGCTACCAGTAAATGCTGTTGGCTGCTGGAGTGGGAGCTTCAGCTCTTGGTCTCACCTTCAGCATCTCCATGTGCTTGTGTTGTCCAAATCTCCTGTTGCTGGAAGTATGATCAGTGAAGAAGCGGTGCCCTGGGAGAAGCAGGCCTGTGTGACCAGGGTGCCTTGTGACCTTGTTCTCCAGTCAGGCCTGAGCACAATTTTGCACAGAGTTTGCAGTCAGTTGTGCAATCAGGCTGGGCCTTCCCTTGCTGTAGAAGTGCAGTAGAGAACTGTGAATCTTAGCCCTGAACAGGGAGAAGAAAATGTCTTGTTTGCTCACTTGACATTCTTCCTTGCTTTGCTCCTATTAATTGGTGGAGGCAAGTGCTGAACAGGGAACCCACTTCTCTTTTTTGTCTCCTTTGGGCACTTGTGGAACCCTACTGACTCTAAAGAATGAAAGCGTCTCATGCCTCATCCTATCTCACTTTTTCTTCTTTCTGTGACGCCCTCATTGCTGTTATAAGAATGTTTGGGTTGCCCTATGAGCCGTCTCTGTGGTGAGAAATAAGGGTCAGAATTTAATACCAGCTTCTGTGTTGCCTTGATAATTTGCTCTGATGAATACAGGCTTAGCCAAAGGTTAGCAAGTCTCCGCAGCTGCAATGGATGTAAAGAAAATAGCATAATTGTTTTAAGTCTTGCATGTTTCATCAGTAGAGAGTGAAGTCCCCTGATGACAAAAAGCCATGTCTGTAGATGAGACATACTGACCTGCTCTCTGCTTAGCCGCTGAATTAACTTAAGGCATGAAGCCCCTTCTCCCTTTTCCTTCATTTGTTTTTTATAGGGAGTTAAAGTATGTGAAGCTGGGAAGTATATCTTACTGTCACAGTATTTTCACTGAGCTTGTTAGCTTCAAAGTGGCTGAAAACCTGGTCTATTGCAGATTATGAGCACAGCCCCTTTGGGCAGAAACTCCACAAACTATCATTAGACCTGGTGAGCTTTGTACTCTACAGTGAATTGAGATAGTGTTGAATGCTATTTGCATGCCTCTTATTTTTAGAAGGCGGTGTTCAGGATATGAAAAACGTAGCCACTTCTGCTTTCTGACCCTATTGTTTAATTTTAAAATACACTGCACCAGTAAGTTTTTGGAGCAAGGTATGAGCCCTCTGTGCTGCTAAATGAAGCAAGCAGGAATGGGAGAGAAGTTTGAGAAGAGTCTTGTTCTGTAACCGGCCCCTAGAAGCCTTTTTTTTTCCAACTTGTCTGTGGGTCTTCCCAGTATTGTTGGAAATAGTCCCTGATTACTGGGGGACCTGTTATGATCATATTTGTAGTAAGATCAGCAAATTAAAACTGATTCCCAGCTGTGGCTGCTCTTGCACTTTGACCCACTTTTTGAGTTTGTGAAAGTAGCTGGGGATGTGTTTCTGTAATAAGGAAACTAAAAACCTGTGGGTTTTGGACCACAGATACTTCCTTCCCTGCATAATCAGTGTTCAGTTCTGGTCTGCATGGAAAAGACACCCCACATAGCATGCTATTTTTTTATTTGTTCTTTTTTTATAATGCATATTTTAATTTTGATGTTCATTTTAATCAATAATACAGCAAGCATAGAGGTTGTTTTTCTTCATTAATTCATGCGAATGTCTTGAGCTCTTTGAATTAGTTTTGGTTTTTGTTTTTCTTTCTATTGTCATGAAGATTTGATTTTTAAGCAAGGATTGACTGGCTTACAACTGTGCCCAGGCATGAAGGTGCTGGAAAAGGTTAGGTTGTCTGTAAAATGTAAATTTTAAGATGTAATGAAGTGTTACAGTCCTGTAGGAGATACTCTGTGATATGAAAATCCAAGAGTTTCTGGGTTTTACGCCCAGAATGCAGACCCCAAGGTTTGTTTGATCTGCATGGAAATGAAGGACGGCTGTGCCTTTTGTGAAGACAGTATCTGTGAAATGTTGCTATGTGTGATTGTCTAATCCTGACTGGCGACTTCAGAGAGGAAGGGAAGTTTTGTGGTTAAGGCACAAGACCTCCAGGTCTGGGAACTCTCAGTTGTGCAGGAAGCTTCCTTATGTGGTCATATGAAGGATCTTTCTCCTGTTACACATGGGATATGGACGTCTCTTCTACTTGTTTCATGTGGATAGTGATGGTCCCCTCTGGCGTGGCCATACTGTGCCAAAACTGGAGCTAGTTAGAACAAAGGCATTTCAGCCCCACCAGGCCTGCTGGTTTTAGGAGTTATTTGCATGGTTTATAAGCAAAGTCTCTTTCTCTGCTGTTGCTCCCTTGGTGTCAGGACTGAAACTGCAGTCTGCTATGGGGAAAAGCTGTCTCAGTATTATTTCTGCTGACTATTCCACCTCTGAATCAGCAGGATGGTTCACATCAGATTTGACTGTCTTTGAGTATGTTTGCTCAGTCTGACCTCAAGTTTATCTCCACATTTGTGCCTGGGGCTTGGCTTGCTTGCTGGGGCCCATGGTTTCAGCCAGGAGCCAAACCCTGTGGTGGTGGTGGTGGTGAGGGAGCCTGTGGAGCTGCAGCTCCCTTGGTTTTCTGTTGAAGATGAAGAGGAGGGGAAAGGAGAGGCTGCATGTCCATGTCAGAGTACACTGAGAGATTGCTCTCCAGTGTGCTGCCTGGCATTGTTCTGTGCCCACCAGCTTGCAGTAGCTGACTGTAACGATGCTCTTGACCACTCTCAAGCATGAGAGGAGACATGCAAGTTATATCATGTTTGAGCTGACATTTTGTCTCATGTATTCTGAGTAACTTGATAATGTGTCTAAATTTTTATGGCAGGAGAATATTGAAGTAGTAGACCTGTAGTGGTAAAATGTGTTCTTCCAGTCAAGTGTTTGCATTATTAGGTAAGCTTGGTATTACCAGTCAAAAGACTCGCCTGTTTTTTTTGTTTTCTATTTTTGGAGGGTTTTTTAAAAGTAATGCTCTTGTATTTCCTTAGGCCCTAGTGCACAAGCAGTAATCTTGGATGGGAATAGCTGTTTTCAAGAGGAAACCTTTGTTAACGCTTTACTTTTTGTGAGGTATCATGGGAAAGAATTTAGGCACATTGCAGTGTTCAGTGCTTTTGTGTGGTTTCATGTGTGAGTTGTTACACATACCTCTGTGATTGAGGGGGATTATATAAGACACTGACCCCCAAGCTCTGGAAATAGGACCAGATGGGGTGGGGCAGAAAATGCATGGTAAGAAAGGCTGGCTGTTTGCTGAGGGCACTGCAGTCAGAACTGGTGTGTTGGGGTTATGTCCCTTGGACTCACAGAGCTTTCACGTGCAGTCTTGGGTAGTTATCACGGGTTCATGATCAGCTTGCTGGAAGCCAAACACCGCCCCACAGTTTTGGTAACTTTATGTTCTCTTTCCTTCATGTTTTACTCCAAATGATGATGAAAACTCCTTCAGATGTTAGTAGGAGTTCCTTGGAAGGCAGCATTGATTTTCAGCAAATTCTAGTGCTGAGCAAGTCTGAAAATGCTTGGCATGACAAAAAAGGCAGGGGATGAATGCTCTGTTAATGCTGGGCTGTTTAATTACAGCTGTGGAAGATGGTGGCTCTTTATTACTCCCCCTCATGATTACAGGCAGATTTGCAGGAATCTCAGTGTAGTTCAGGTTTCGTTCCTGCACTTACCTATAGAATGTCTCCCCAACCAAGAAAATCATGCTTCCATAAGGCAAAAACCTCCAAGCCAAACCCAGACAAAATAGCTTAGCCAAACCCAAAAGCAACACAACACTGAGGAAGCAGAAAAGTGGAAGAATTACTGCTTGGCTAACTTTTTTTTTTTTTTCCCCCCTATAAAGCATGTAGCCCTTTAAGAGAAGCTTGAAAAATATCTTAAATGGGGACAGATTCAATGAAAAAGCTTGCAAGCATTTGATCTCTGAATGCCAGTATGCCTTCAGTCAGCCACCCCTTTGTCTGTCTGAGTTTCTGAACAGTTGATGATCTCACCAAAAAATAAACAAGCTGCAGAAGTGTTTAGGGAGTTTGGCACATTTAGGAAGTAACCAAGGAATCAGGGTGGGGGAAGCTTTTCCTCCAGTTGCGGTGAAACAGGGTACTTTAGCCTCTGCTGGAAAGAAAAGGACAGTTTTATACTATTGCAGGAGCCAGATCTTTTCCCAGCCTTTCCCCGGTCAGGGAGTGGGGGTGATGGTTGATTTTGGTGGTGGGGTTCAGTGGGGCATTTGCATGGCGTGCCCAAAACCAGCATATCATGAGTGGTCCTGCTGCGTGGGAGAGAGGAGTGCGAGGGAGAAGGTTTTGCCCCAGAGTAACCTCCGCGTTGCCTCAGCAAAGGCGGGTGATTTACTTTTTCGTGTGGAACAAAAAGGCAACGGGGAATTTGTAACTGGATATGTAGATGAGGGAGCAATGACCGTCAGTAACCCCGTGTACTTCGTGCTGCAAGAGCAGAGCGCGTGGTTCCTCCCCTTGCCGGCTCCACTGCCAGCATCGGGCTGGGAAGCACAAGTGGCACCCAAACCACCGCTCTGCCTGTCACCGCTGGTGGCACCCTGAGTGCAGACTGTGCTTTTTCCTCAGGGGGGGCATTCCTGATGGTATCACCTTAGTCCAAGCTAAGACAAACCCACCCCCTAAAGAACCAAAACCAACCAAAAAAAACCACCCAAAACCAACCAAACAAAAACCAAAAAACCCCCCAAAAAACCAACAAAAAGAAAAAAAAGAACCCACACACACACACAAAAAAAAAAAAAACCAAAAAAACAAAACCCAAAACCCAACCAAACCCAAAACCAAACTAACAAAAACACCCCAACCAAAAACCAAAAAAGCTGAACCAAAAAACCCCACCTGTAAAAGAGGTGGGGGAAAATGTTGTTAGCTCCTGGTTCTTCCATGTCATTACTTTCTCTTTAGAGCTTGTCTTTTTCCACTGTTTGCCCTGGGCTGTAGTGTCCTCTCTTCCTAGAGTAGAAAATACAGAATGACACCTAGCTGGGGGTCTTAGCTAGGTCTGAAAATCTTCACTCTGGTAAGTCCTATAGGGCTTGGTCTCTCACCTCCTCCTGGCATAGCTGCCTTGCTCATCACTGCTTGTTCAAGCATCATGGAGATAGAATTGCCCTCTCTCTCTCTCTTAAAGAGAACAACAACAAAAACCAAATCAACACTAAACACCCCACACACATGCACCTAAACACACCACAAAACAAAAAAATCCCGCACACAAAACTCAAGAAAATAACCCGAAACAATGTGAGAGTCAGCTTAAGATCCAGTTTTGGGAGCTTTAATAGTCAGCTTAGATTATAGTTTCCAGATGGTTCCTCTCTACCTTGATGAAGATACAAATTTGTTTTAAAGTCAAGAGCTGAAACAAGAATAGCTTGAGAAGGTGAAGTATTTGGGAAAGAAAATGGAGACAATTCTGCGAGTGTTTTTTTAATTCTAAGTAGCTAAGATTGTTTCCTAGATCTGTGTGTGATTCTGTACCATACCTGTGTGGCTGCATAGGTCAGACTTGGAAATTTATGGTAGAGTACATAAACTATTAAAATAATTAACTACAGAGCAGTAAATCCCTCAGAGGCCCATGCACCAGCTCAGTCCCACATTCAGTAACAACACAGGGATTAAATACTAATGCTGTAATAGGTTTCAGCCCAGATCAGGGAAGCAGCTTGGTGTGCCTTGCTTCTGTGTATGTGTGAGCAAATTGAGCTGAAGTAATGATGTTAATAGGAGTTGGTTTTGAAAGTGGGTTGATTTTTTTATTGTTGGTTTGGAGGATTTTTTTAAGACCAAGACATCATGGATCGACATTTCTGAAGCCTGCCAAGTCTCAGAGTGCTTTAACAGCAGCTCCTCTTTTCCCATTGTGCTATGGTTTGTGTAATTCCCTCTCCCCCATTTGTCAGCTTTGCTTTTCCTGTTCAGAGCTCTCACACGAGTTTCCTTTTGCCTTTGCCATGACCAGAATGTCGCTTGTTTTGTCACTTTCCAGACTTGAAACTTCGGAATTTCCTGATTGACAATGAGACGTTCTCTGACTTCCTCCATCATAACATGTCCATGCCATCATCTGCAGTAGAGGAGCTACTGGATGCAGGGGTCAACCTCCAGCAGGTAAAGAGTACTTTCAACTCCTAAAAATGCTTGTCTATTGTTTATTTAGCGATAGTGCCAAGATCCACAGTGCTGGACCCCTCTGTGCTAGATGCTGTAGAAACACAGAGGAAAATGTATTCCTGCTTCTGTCTTCCCTCTTACCCTCAATCTACTGTCTTATTTGATTTTAAGCTGCAAAAGGACACTAGGAACCCATGCACAAACATTTCGACCTGCATAAGAAAATAGTACCCTCAGGCTAATTTGAATTTCTTCCTTCCTCTTCTGTTTTTTAATGCAAGTAAAACATTAATTAAGCTGGTAGTGCTGTTCTGACTGTTTTCAGTCACTGAGCTTGGACTGGAGCCAAGTTTCTATGTCTTGCTCTGCCTTACATTCCTATGCAGCAGAAGGAGCTGTACTTCTAGGTTTGTGGTCAACACTTCAAGACAGGCGCATTATATGTTATGTAATACAAGAGTCCTGATATCCTGAGTGCTACTGTGATTGCAGTCATAAATGCAGCCAGTGGTGACAATGGACTAGAAACCCTGTCTTGCGATGGCTCTCTGCCACTGTCAAGCTTGTAACATGTTTTTTGCTAGGCTTGATGAATTAGTCCACCAGCATCCTTTCTAATGCAGAAGTCAGAACAGACTTCAAAGGAAGACCCAGGGTTCTCGTGAAGCAGGGCAAAAGATGGTATGCAAAAGGAGGAGGAAATCCATTTTACTCCTCAATTCCATATCAGATCTTTTCATTAAAGTAGAAAGGATTAATAGTCCTTTTAGTCTTTGTTTTCCTTTAGTTACAGATGCTATCCCACTTTGCACGCATTGTCTTGTTCTTCAGTGAATTCTATCAAGCCATCTGTTTTAGTGCAGTTTGATAAGTTATCCTATAAGTTAAGGATATGTTTTACTAAAAAATATGAAGTGGAGAAAAAATTCTTGCCCATTTTTGGCTGCAAGATTTGTTTTACTTGAAGCTAATTTGCCTGAAATTGAAGCTAGATTAAGACAGAATCATGCTACAGATGATTCTGGAAGGGTAGCTGAAAGACTGCAGCAACAGCATTCTGGTCATTTGCCCTAAGCTAGTGGAGAGGCAGAAAGATTTTCAAACAGGCAAAAAACCTGGCCTTACTTAGTGTGACTACCATACTGTATTGGTTGTATATGGAAATGGATGGAGGAAAAAAGCTTAGCTTTTATCTCCATAGTATATCTGAAGGGTGTGAAGGACTGGTCAGTCAGCTAGTTCTTCCTTGAATGCTTCAAGCTGTATTCTTGTTCGTGTAATTCTTGAGCTGATTCTGCTAGAGCACTGGGACTGATGCAGCTAAGTTGTAACAGCATTTTGTGCTCAGGGATGGCAGGAAGAGCTAACCAGAGCAGCAGCACACTCAGCTGCACAGCAGAGCAGTGGCACACCAAATTTTCATTTAGTACTTTTCTAACACGGATGGTAGCTAGAGATGCAGATCTCTCTCCTCCTGGAGAATGACTTTATCTGACTCACAAAATGGACCTCTTTGATTTTGCTGAACAACTGGGTTGAAGGTCTGAGCTCACTGCTGAGCTGGCTAGTGACTTCAATATTAATAGGCAGTATTTGTTGGTCTCTGAATGAGTGGGTCACAACTTCATTCAGAAGTCATATAGTAGAAGTGCCTATCCAGAGCATGCCAACCTTTCACAGCAAATACAGCCACCTTTTGCAGTCTGTTGATGTCCTAGGGTTGTTCAACAAGGCCAGAAGTTATTATATGCAAGCAAGGAAGTGAAATCACCAAGGAGATGGGACTGTTCACTGGTGTTGCTGTAATGACAGCACTCCAACATGCCGAGGAGGGTTGTGCATCCAGCATGCTGAAATAGTGCAAACAGAAGTGACTAAAGCCTTGTCTTTATGGGCATGTTGCTTCCTGGGGCAGAGTGGCTCAGCCTTGTGTTTTCCCAGTCATGGCAGGTGTGCTCAGAAAGGTGTAGGATTTGGAAGGTGCCTGGGTCAGCAGTGGGCAGGCAGCTGTGTAATCAAGTCTGCTCTGCTGCTGTTGTTCACGTGTGGCCAGACAGCTCTTACATGGCTTGGAGGCAGGAGTAGGTCCTGTCCCTCTGCAAAGCTGAAGGCACAGTGAAGTCCTGAGCCAGGGCTGCAGCACGATGCATTGAACAGCAGTGAGGAGTAAATACTAATGGCCAATGCATAATGTGCTTGGAACAAATCTCCATTTCATGAAGCAGGAAAAGTCCCAAGGAGAGAATGATGTGACTTGTAAGGACTAAACAATTACCTATGACTGCTTTCAGGCATGAGCCTGGAATTTTGAGAGTCCTTAGGGGACTTAACCTGTCATTTAGGATATATTTTTGCCTGCTGAATGCACTATGGGTTCAGATGACTGCAAATGATTACAGAACTTGCTGACTTGGTGGGACTGGGTGTTTTAGTTTGGAGTGGATAGGCAGAGTGTTTCTTCTAAAGACTTGTGCTATGGACCTCAGTGCTTGAAAAGGGCAGCTTCTCTCCAAAAGAGTTTAAAATCAGAGTGAAAAAGGTGGACATTTTCAGAATGGTGGAAGGGTTGGTCACCTTTACTTTTTGTGAGTGAGCAGTGAGGCACTGGAAGACACTGGTTTATCTGTATGTCCATCCAAGGAAGCTGGTTTATTATACTCATTCCGGGAGTGTTATTTCCCAGAAATAATTTGTGGGAGTGCCCCACAAATATCTCCCTTTCAGCATGGCTGTAATGCTGGTAATAGTATGTCTGCTGGCAAAAAAAAAAAAAAAGAACAAAAAAAGAAAAAAAAAAGGCACTCAATTTTTCAAAAGGCCAGCCTTTGGTGTGAGAGCTATTCTGCTGAGTGTACAGCATTGAAAGATGCTATTTTTGGCATATGGATGCAGACCAAAGTTAAAGGTTTGCATAAGTATTGCATTAAAAATCTCTTCTTTCTGCTGTCAGTTCCATTTGCTTGTTCTCTGAACATAATGCACTTTTTCCCCCAGATTGTGCCTACCCCTTTGGTTTTGAAAGACAACAAATTTCACACTTACCAGCCTGGTTCAGAAGCTGTTAACTCTCCTGGAATGTAGATCAATCCTCTGTAGTTGTTGTTGTAAGTTGGGCAATGCACACTGCGTATTACAAAACAACAGAAAGAAGAAATTAAGTCTACAGCTGTTGTTACCTGCGCATTTACAGTAAAATTGTTCCATCTGTCTAGCCCCAAGGCAACCAGAAATTTCTTTCCAACAGTAGACTCTGGATTTCTCCTTGTTTATCACCTTTAAGAAATATGCTGCTTTTTGACATGTACTTTGTTGTTCACCAAATGTGAACTTGGTAACTGACCATATTAAAAGGGTCTGATGGGTCTGAAAGGGTCTGGGGATAACTCAGAGAGATTTTATCAATTATTTCATTAATTAGGTGATTCCTTGAGGATTAGGAATCATTACTGACATGCAATCTATTACCTTAAGAAAAATATGTCTGTGAGGGAAGACTCTAGGATCTTACCTCATTTGTTGCAGCCAATAAGATAACTGTTTTTGCTGATACATTATCTGCTCAAAACCACCACAAAATGTTTGTCTCAGCAGTTAGTGAATAGATACTACAGAGTTAAGGGAGACGATTCTGATTCAGAACTGCATAGAAAACAGGGCTGGCAGATATGTGTAAGTAGTTTGGGACATAGGTCTTTTGCCCTTCACATAGATTTGCCAGACTTGTGTCTGGTCACAAGCCTTGTTCTTGTCTCTGTGGCTCAGTTCCCAGAAGACTGAACGTTAGGCAATGCATGTACCCTTGGCTGGAGGAAATGGCTGCTGTGGAGGACAGGATCACTGCTGCTTTGTGCATATTTGTGGGGAAGTGAAGAGAGATCTGCCTCCCCCAGGACTTCTCTCCCTTGTTCTCAGCAGGGAAGAGTTCTTCTTGGAACTGAGTTGCGTATGAGTCAGGGCTGCTCAACCTATAGAGAAGAATGCCCCCTCACCTCTATCTGGAAATGTTATGAATGCTTTGTCTAGGCAATAACCAATTTTTGGTTGTAGTATTAGGTGAAGGGAGACTTATGTGCTTTCCCCACTTTTATAGATCATTGTGTCTGGTTATCGAATGCGACTGCAAGATGTCTGCAATAGCTCAACATCGTCTGAATTTCTTACAATCCAAAATCAGACAGCGGCCATGGACTATGAAGCCTTCATTTGCACCTTGTCAAAGGAAAAACTCCATGCAGCCGAGCAAGCCTTCCGTGCTAACCTGAATCCTTTGAAGCCTCTTCAGGTGAGTTCACTGGCCCCACCTGTGAGCGTCTGTAATTGACACAGTGAGGTTTCCCAAGGTTTTCAGTCTAGGAACTCACCCCTGCATTTCCAGAACTGCTTATAGGCAGTTAGAAAGAAGAAAGATGGTTGGTCTTTGTCACAGGAGTATGAACAACATTGCTTCTTCCTGTCATTCTTACCCTTCCTGTTGGGTCTGCTACTTACAGAGCACAAATGTGTGGGGTCTGCAGTTCAGCTTGTCAAGAGGAAAGTCTTTATGTTGCACAATAACAAGCAGGCTGTTCATTGTCCCTGTGTTTTAGTCAAATGTTGTATCTTGGCTGGAACGAGCCCAGATATAAGACTGGCTTGTCCTGAGTGCTAAAACCATCGCCCTCTGCCCTTAGCATGGGCCACTGAGTGCAGAAGTTTCTAGCCACTGACAGGCTTTAAGTGTTAAACCTTTAAGTAGGTTTAAATCATGCAAAGTAGAGTCAAGGTTTAAAGTCCTGTTTCAAAAATTAACCAACTGAATGGGTATTGGAGGAAGAATTCATTGAACTTCAAGAGAACACATTATATTTGCAGGGTGATTGGAGACTAGAGCAGACTCAGATCTAGGCAAATCCAGTGATGTTTTGCTACAGATCTGCAGTATCTGTTAAAATATTGAAGTTTGAGGAATTCAGTGCTGGAAATAACAGCAGAGTGAAAAAAGGACCACAGAACCCACTCTGTTACCCACTAAAACAAATATTCTATTGTCTGCTGTGTGAGTTTTCAGATTTGATGAGCCTTTCAGGACTGAAAGTCATGCACCACTTGCTTGGCTTTGTCCCCAGTCAAAGAGGGTCATTATCAAGTACTGGAGTCATATTACTCTCCTGCACAGTACGTAGTGGTCAGTGACTTCTCTCCACAGCTCATCTTCTGTTTTGCACGTGCCCTCCATCTGCGCTTTTTCTTTCCTGCTGGAAGAGCAAGACAACCATAAGCATTAAGAGATGCAGTAACAGCACTAAAATTGTAACAAAGATGGGCTTTTTGGAGAGGAATGGCTATAACTGGTTTCTTGTCTTCAGTTGTATGTGTATGTGCACATATGTACATATTTTACTTTAAACCGTTCAAAGATGCTAGAATTTTGGGGTCTGAAGGGGATGAAAATAGCCAGCTATTGTACCCCTCGAAGTTGGTTTTCTGGGCCTCTTGCTTTTCTTATTTATGGAAGCTGCTATAGCTTAGTTGACAGAAGCAGGTACTGAGTGTGTCTGTGTTGTTAAGTCTATATTGTTTGTTGGTGAAAGGAAACAGTCATAAGCCATTCTGTGCCTCTTGGCAACAGCAATATAGATTTAAGACATTATTTGCAGTTTTGGGGGACTTCTGAGAAGCTGGCTCATGATCTTTTCTTCAAGGGGGGAAAAAGCTGTAGTGCAGAAGCCAGCAGTTCTAAACCTGCTGTGCATTGTTGTCTGGTAAAGGTCCACAGGTTTCCTCAGAAATGTGTCACAGTGTACCCTCTAATTAAGCTGCTGTAATGCATCAGTGAGTGAAACAAAAACTAACTGGCTTCGATGGGGCCAGGCAAAATGGATAAATTAACTGTAGGATCACAACCAACACATTTGAAACTTAGTGTCTTCAAAGACTAAAAAGTGCTCTGACCTGCAGTAACATCTTTGAACAAAGAGGAAACTTTCTGCTCCTGAACAAAGGAGGCTTTTGACACAGCTTATTGAAGGCACTATGTGTCAAATCTTGGACATGCACATTGAAGATAACATGCTCTGTATCTACTACAGAGTCTGTAAACCAATGCCAACAATTTGTCCAGAGATTTTTTTTTTCCCCTTAATCCCTTTGATGTACTTCACAGCAAGGCATTTCAGTAAGCAACGTAAGGGCCAAGTCAAATGCAGGTGCAACAGCAATTTGGAGACAAGTTTTTAGCTTGTATAATGGGACATGGGATTCGCTGGTTGCACTATTTTGTGACTTATGGAGACGCAGCATCTTAGTACAAGAAGGTTAATACAAGGGCTTGCAACCGTGTGCAAGAACTCTGTAAATTCAACACCAAGGGCTTGAACTGTAAGCTGGAAATCTGTGCCTCTCTGATATCTGGGCAGTGAAGTGTCTATGGTTTCTTGAAATGTCTTAATCCATATGACTTAGGCTGACATCCACCTGCTTGTTTTTGTCCCTGTGCATTCCTGTCTGTTATTCCATTTGCAAGGTGATGCAGTAAATTTCATCATGGAATTGATCCGGATTACAAGTGGCTGACCTGATTGTGTGTTTGCACAAATATTTATGCTGAAACATGAAGGGGAGGATGCAAGATTGAGTGCCCTATGATCAGGGAGTGAGTGCGTGGGCTGAGATCATGATGATAATGCTTGCTTCTGCTGGTTTAAAGTGTGCCTGCATTTGCAGCCTCAGGGAATCTCTTAAGTGTTCTAAGTAGCTCTCAAAAATGCAGTGATTACTAGTAAATTATGGACAGATCAAGGTTTTAAAAAAGAACTTAAAGTGCATGCATGATGAAATGCATGAGTTCTAAACGTCACAGCACTGTTTCTTTAAAAAAGAAAGGCAAGGAATAAACATTTTACATACCTGCTCCTCAGTTCTATCCAAAACACCTTGAGTGTTGCCCAAAGAGCAGTGGTACACTTAAGACAATATATTTTATTTAAAATTTCATACTAGGATTTCCAGCTCTGTCACTTTCGTATTACTTCAATTTAGCCTGTTCTATAGGATGAGAAAACAGACCCAAGCACATAGAGGTATGACAGGGAGGTTAAAGTGTGTCTTCTTACTCTTTTTCATGTAAGAACCTATTTGAGGCAGGCTGTTTAGATCAAAACCCAGCAGAATATCTGGGTGTGATCACAGGGCACCAAGGCAAAAGATCAGCTTTCCTTCTTCTCTGAGTCTTCACTCCACTAGAAGAAACGAGTGGTTCAAAAAGTCAAATTCCCTCTTCCATGACCCATGTCTTAATCTGCATCCATTCTCTGAAGCCTTTTGACCAACAATACTGTGGGCCATAGTAAATGTTACACAAACTCCTTGTGGACACATCTTCTCTTCTTGAGGCTTGCCTTGCCCTGAGTGTAAGGAGTGAGACTGAGGCAGGAGAAGCTGGTTTGAGAAACATTTGCAGTGCATGCAGATTTCCTTCCTGGCTTCCTCCCAGTTTTAGGCCAGCAGTTGTCCCATAGAGGAACTACACAGTTTGGGAAAGGGTGACAAGAGCGATGGCAGTAAGTTCCCACCCTCCACAACACAGTCCAGTGGGACACTTCTGAGTCTCTTCTATCACAGAAGTACCTGTTTGTATTTCGTTCTGCAAATCTCCCCAGTTATGAGTGTGATGGGGGGGGGGGGGGGAAGGTTAAAGGACAATTCAAATTGTTCCTGTGGGACTTCATCTCTTAGGCAGCACTACTTAAGAAGGGCTTTGCCACACTCACTTCCAGTGGTACGGATCTTTAATAAGCCATAAATGTACTGTGGCTTGTGTATTACAGTGGTCCTTGAAAGAGTGTGGGTGAGCACATGAAAGTCCAATTGTTTTTTCTCTCTCCGTAATATGGGTGGTATTTTGTCAAATGGTTAGCATGAACTAAGCATTAGATAATAAATGCATTACAGTCAAAAAATGGCTTTTAGAAAAGGTCTCCTAATGTAAATATGTGCTGCAACTGAACTCATGGCTTTCCTTGGTCTTTTGAGAGAGTTTTCAATCAAGCACAATGATGTCATCCTTTTAAGCAGCAATGGTTTGAGACTTCCACTCTCAGGAAACAAAAGCAGAAGCTTAAAGCACGTGATTTTTCTGCAGAGGCCAGTGGAAAGTTTCTGCTAAGATCAGTATAAAGTCGAAGTAACTATTTCAAAGCAAATGTGGCAGAGTGGTCTTTACTAAGCAAAAACAGCTAGCTGTACAATGCAGATTGAATTTTGGCTGAATTTTATGGCTTCCCAACACTTTAAACACATGCATTCTCATGTATTTTAAGGAATCAGATTTGTCCATCCCCTGTAAGTCTCACATGAATTTATTCAAGGCTTGTCTGTCAACTCCAGCCATCTCAAGTATTTGTCGCTAGAGTAAATCTTGTAGCATGCCCCACCCCACCCCGTGCAGTCAGTACCTCAAGAATATTTTGATGTTGGCTGCTCCAAAAGACAACTTTAGTGACTTGCTAGCCACTACCACAGTAATTGTAGAGGACAGTTGCATTCAAAATCTGCTACAGCTTTGTCTTTCCACAGTATGCCTAGAACAGACAGGTGACGTTTTTGCAACACTTTGACAGTAAATGAGTCACTGCCCTCCCCAGCCCCAAGATATAGTGCAGATACCTGCTAAAGACAGTCTCACAGTATGACCAATCTTTCTGGATCTACCATGAACCTAGAGGTTTCTTATTAATGTGATGAACTACTTAGTGAATCACTACAAAGATTTGTATTACAGGGAAATTAATGACATGTTCATGCGTTCAAAGAAGATTGGCTCTTGTAACTGATTTTTTGTTATTGTCTTTGGAAATTACTTGTGAGAGGCCTCTCCTGAGTGGGCTTTGAGGTTCAAGAAGTGGTAGAGCAAGTAAAATTTCCTCAACATCAATGATACTGGTTCTGGTGAGAAGTGAACTTGAAGCAATATGAATGTGCTAGGGAATAAAGGTTAGGGTGCCATGTACTTCACACATTTCAGGGTAAGGTTTGCAAGCTCCTTCAATCACCTAAGACTTCCATATGAGATCAGGAAAAAGTCCTCTTAAGCTCAGTGTCCTCAACTGATGGTCCAGCAGTGGCCCTTAATGGTGGCATGTGAAAGATGCAGCCATTGGGCAAGTACATAACAACATTTCCTTAGTTTAATGTCCTGTTCTTCAGTTGCTTGCAACCTAGACTTTCTCAGCTACTGCTGGGATCTTGTTGTTTAATAGCATTTGGTAAGATTTTTATGTTCAATGAATTCTTGTAAGTCTTGCTCAAACTCACAGTACTATCAGCATTGTGTAGTCTACTGATTTTTTCCATTTTGACCAAGTTGTGTTTGCAGAAGCTCCTTTCGTTTTGTTTTAAACTGATAATTTCACTGGAAGTTCTCCAGTCCCTGTATGTTGAGGCACAGTGGGCAATCATCCCGTTTCTGTTCCCCATCCTTCTTGTAAGTCTGAAGACCTTTGTCATAACTTCTGTTTGTCCTTACAGGTCCCATTAGAAGAACTGTATTGTTCTTCCTTCAAAAACCATTCTTACCTTAAATCATGGCCTTTGTCTATACTTGAGTTCCTTTAGAGATGGAAAACACAAAATTGCACATAGTACTTGAGAATTAGGATTGCATTGTGGATTTATTAATGGTGATCTGTTTTTTCACTATATTTCTAAGATCTCCCTTTTTGAGTGGCATTAGCTGATTTAGAGCCATACAAGGGGTATCTTAAGGTAGAACTGTCTTTTCCCTATATACTTTACTTTGCAGTGCTGAATTTTGTTTGGCACTTTGTAACAAGTGTGTCAGTAGGAGGCTGTTCACTAATCCTTTGCAACTGGATTTTGACTTTTCACTGTTCTGAACCAATTAGTATCTTCAGAAAACTGTTCCTCATCTACCGTGTCCCTGAATCACCTCTGAACGCAGTGAACACAAATCTGTGTGGAGATTGATGAGTTATATAGACCTGAACAAGTACATCTCTTGTTACGCATGAACCTAGAACTTTGTAGCTCATTTTATTGCTAAAGTAGTAGTGGTAGAGCAGATACGTAGCTTTGATATTTGCTGGCTAAATTTCTTTAAATATATCTTGAGGGTCTAAGTCTGTGGGGATTTCTAATTGCTTTCCTTCTAGCCCTGATGATATGTTTTTATTTATCCAAACCTTAGGGACTGCATTTAGTAGAGATCCATAGAGGTTAGAGAGATCCTTCCTGAATTTGCAACTGGCTTTGGAGCAAAGACTAACTGTGTACTCAGAAAAGTTTGCTGAATTTTAAACATCTCAGCAGATCAGCAGAACGGTGGCCATTTACACCAGCTGACAATGACCAGGTCTTACCAGTCTCCAGCAGATTAAGTAGAACAAGTGAAAACCTCCAGACTCGGTTTCCACAAAGTGCCCCACGAAAGATGTGGAAAGGAAGAGATCCAGCTGAAAAGATGTGTGCTAAAATCAAGGGCCTTGGCTGTTCCATCTGTGTGTTGCAATGCTGTAACTGTAGTATGCTTTCAAGTGCTGCTACATGGAGCTACTAATGTGAAATCTTAGGAATTTATTTTAATATTCATTCCCTTGGAACAAGGATTGTACCCAAATGTTTCCCATGCAAGATAATCCAGATATATGAACAGAAGGGGAAAAGAACCCCACAAATCAAACTCCAGGCCACCAGTTACCTGTAGAGCAATTGGAAACAAGGAGTTGTCGTCAGTGTGTCTCCCTGCTAGAGCATCTAGTTTCCTGAAAGCTGTGCCTTCCAATTCTGAAAGCCTGTCAGTCTTGCTCTTTGGTGACAGTGCATGCCAGCTATTTCCTGGAATCTGTTTGTTTTAAAATACACACTTGGTTTAGATAAAGAACATCAAGGCCTGATGGGAGGACTTGAGTGATGATGATGATGTACACTGGACTAGGGAGTTCTTTGAGCTGGTATCTGTGTAGTCTCACTGAAAACTTGTGCCCACCAAATTGTCTTTTCCTCTGCTGTACTGACTTTGCATCCCCTTCTTAGCACTGGCTTGCAGGATTTCAGGACTGTCTACATTCTGTCCTGTAGACTGTGCTTATTTTGTGACTTGGAATGGAAGTCATCCTTTGCATTGTAAGTGTATGTGCATGCATTTAACATTTTGTCGGTATGGTTCTGGTTATGGCATCTGTGTATTCAATTTGTGAAAAGAGAAAGGGGTGATCCTATAACATTGCAGGGTGCAGAAGCCCACAGTGTTTTAACTTCAAGGTTACACAGAAAGCCAGCTGTGTCTTCCCCACCAAGCACTTTGCTATGTAAACAGTCCTTGCTGCTCTATACAAGAATGTTTACAAGTTTAATTTCTAGGTATGTACTTTGCAATAATTTCTAGTTTCCTTTTCTGTCTTCCTGCAGAGACGACTTTCTTTCAATTCCTCCTTGTGGGATCTATCAGAAACTGTGGAAACTTTGAGAGAGAGCATTGGGAAGCTTGTTAAAGAGGTAAGAAGAACCTTTGTGTCAAGAGAACACATCACTATGGTTGCTGTCTTAGCCTGTGATTGAGTACAAGAGGCAACTCAAAGTCAAATCCCTGGCTTGTTTTGAAGCTTTTCCCCATCCTACAGTTGTTTTCCCCATGTCAGTCAGTACAGGCAGTATGCACTTTGCAACCCCTTGGCACTTCAAGTTACAAATACCGTAACGGGAATGAAAACATTTTTTGTAGTGTTTTGCCTTCTCAGCAGTGGCATAACTGTTGGGCTTACAGTACATCTGCTGCCCGGTAGTGCCTTGCAAACTGCAAGTTGAGGCTTTCCTTTCTGTTTTTTCCATTCAGCTGCCAACCTATGTCAGGGTTATTACTTGGTTGTATCTACTGGGTTTTGTGTGTAGTGGGGGTATGGCATGTGGAAAAGATGCTGTGGTAAATCAGTAGCTGTAGGCTACTGTTTCCTCTTTATCTGTCTTGCTTTTTGGGCCAGAGATTGTTTTCTGGTGTTGTGGGGCACTCAGCACAATGACATCACAACACTAAACATAAACAGCGATTTGCAGAGTGAAATTGGCATTCTGGAGACTGCAAGTATTTGTTTTTTCAGGTGAAACGATAGATTAAGAAAAAAAGCCCTGCATACCTAAGTGTGAGTCAGGAATCCAAATCTGGGGGGTGAGGGGTGGGTGTTGAGCCAGAAGCCTATCCTAGTTTTTTTGTCTGGCTCTGACTTTGAAGTGCTGCTATTAGTCAAAAACATTCTCTCCCTGGAGCAGAAATCACAACCATCTAAGCTAAACAGTGCCGCCGCCTCCATCTAAGCTAAACAATGCCGCCGCCTCCTCCCTTCGCTAGTGTTCCGTCTTTGCATCAGAGCAAGAGAGCTCGGCGCCCGTGACCGGCAGTAACCCCTGGAGCAGGCACAAGAGCAGGTCACTGCAGGTTAGCGTGAGCCTCACTCCCACGGAGGGGCAGCTGCCGGGAGCCTGTGCCGTGCCGGCCAACAATCCCTGGCACGCACCCTCCCCGAGTCCGACAGCCTGCCGTACAGCCCCCTTCACTCTGAAATTAACACCATTCCAGGATCAGCTTTAGTTAGGACCATGGAAGAGCTTTTGCTGCTAGCAGGGAGGCTGCCCTTCAGAGTTTGACTACAGCTGTTTCCTGTTACGTCATTTAAGCTTGCCTTTTTTTCTTGTCTGGGATAAAAATAATTGAAGCCACGTGATACTCAGTTTGCTGATGTGGCCGAAAACGTCCCGGGGTAGCGTGCCTTTTGCTTGGCAGCTGTTTTGGGTAGGACTACCTTTTATTCTGCCCTGCTGTGCAAACAAAGGCAGCTTTTTGCTCTGTGTACAGCATGAGCTGCTCCAGATGGCTTGACCGAAAGTTACTTCTTATTGTCTGTCAGGCGGATTTCTGTGTGAAAAGGAGGGACTTGCTCCCTTGTTTCAAAGGGCAGCAGCTTGAGGGGGTGGAGAGAACTATTGTTTGTGCCATGTCTAGGAGCCTTTCTAGCAGGGTATTTTAATTAGAAAATGGTCTGAAAAAAATATTTGTCTTGGAGTATGGGGATTGATTGGATCTGTGTCCTTGGACTCTTTAAATCAACTTCTAAGAGGGCAGACTAAACACCAAGAGCAAGGACAACTATTTAGAAACATTTAGGGAGCCAAGTCTGATGTCTGGGAGGAGAAATAGCTTAGTACCCCTTCACATTTTGCATACTCACTTCCAGAGGTGTGAAAATATCAGCTCTGCATGTAAATTTTAAAGCTGCTGGTGCCAAAGATAAAACAGAGTTCCTTGCTCAAACTGTTTCAAAATAATACGTAGAAATGTATTTGCCAATGCAATGCCTCCTTCAGATGGTTAACACTTCATATGTTCATGGGAATTAACTGTGCTTCCTATTTGAGCACCTTTGCTTGTCATGTTAGGGAGTTTATTGTAGTTCAGCTAAAGCTGCTGCCTTTTTGCTGCCGAAAAATGAGCCGTTTTACCTAAGATACAAAAAACTCCCCAAGGGATCCTTTTGAATTGCACACTCAAACTGTCACACCTGAAATGCAGCCTTTTGGCTCACCTTTTGGGTGAGGAAACAAGAAATAAAAAAATCTACATGAGCTTGTGTAGCAAAGAAACCTGTTGTGTGATGCTTTTTTTCATTCATGCCCTGTGCTGCTGGTATCCTGTAGGTCACCCTGAACCTGTAGAGCCAGGTTGAGTGGCACCAGGCTGCAGGCAAAGGCTTCAGTGAGTACTAAGGACATGAAAGAACACTTGAATCAGTCACTCTGGACATTTACACTCACGCTTTTGCTGTTCTCACAGCTGTCTTTCATTACATCAGTGTGTCATGTGTTTTTAAGCATCTGAAAATAGAGGCTCCTTGTGTAGGTGACATGTAGTAGCTGTTGTTTGGCATCAAGAATTTTTCTCCAGATATTGGCTCATCTAAAACATGCACAGTGCTACAGATGAACAGAAAGGGTCAGGTTTACCTCCCACTGTAAGGCCAGAGAGTCTTGAGTGTGTTTTCCTTGGGTGAACTTGAATTTAATTGTTCCAGCACACTGCTGCTTTCAGCATTGTGGCTGGCTGGCTTTGCCAGCTGTCTTAGACTTTGGTTATCTGCATTTTATTTAAACAAAGGTGACAGAACCAATACACAGCGAGCAAAAATGGCAGATGGTCTCTGATTGACTCCATTATTGTCTCTGAAAACAGGGCAGTTGGACCACAGCATCTAAAGTTGTTTCCAAGATGAAGTTGATGAGCAGTTGCAAATAGGAGTCTCGGCAGCTCTGCTTGCCCTTATTAGTGCATGTTCCTGTTCTGGGCAGCACAGTAAGAACATTCAAGTTAATGTCGCCTGATATTTCAGTAGCAGTCAAGAAATCAGATAAAATTCTAGAAAACACTTAAAAAGGGACAGAGAACCAGCTGTAGTATTTTACCATGAGGCTATATAAAACCGTTTGATACAGAGCACAGGTCTAGGCTCTTGTTCTCCAAAAAGGGGTAGCAGAACTGGACTAAAGTTCAGAGAAGGCCAGTTAGGACATTTAGAAGTAGAACGACTTTCACAAAAGGAACAAGGGAATAGTCTGAGACTGTTCAGCTTGGAAAAGTGATGATTTGGGGATATGACAGAGACCTGTAGAGTTGAGTGGCATTTGAAGAAGCAATAGGGATTAAATGTTCACTGTCTCTTGCAGTAAAAACAAGAAACAAAACCATGTGACAGCAAATGGAGATAAGCATAGCCAAATTAAGGAGAGAGAAGTCCTTTCCTGGGATTGCTGGATGTTAAAATACTTGTGGATGTTCTAAACTCTAAGAGTTTACCATGGAAGAAACTCATTGAGAGTTAAGAAACAGAAGTTCCCTGAGCTGAAAATAAATGGAAGCTGGAAGGCTACTTAGAGGAAGTATCCTAAATTCTCACCTTTGTCTTACTTTTTCATCTACTTATTGTCAGCATCAAAGAGGTGATGTTCTGACATCTTGAGACAGGGGATCTGAGAGCAATGCTCCAGTTTAGCATGAAGTCAGTGCTCATGCTGGTGAGTTGCTTTTCGTGTTGTGATGAGCTTGGCCTTGCCCTCTGAGTATGGCAGCATTAATACAGTGAGTGTCTCAGGCTGAGGGCAGGGTGCTTTTGTTCATGGCATATTGCAGGCATATTGTCTGGTTTATGCCACTCAGGTGAGTCTGGAGGTACTAATTGTTCTGGCTGGTTGTGCATTGTCACCTCAGGCCTGGTGTCAGGTCAGCTGGGCAGGAGAAGGCTTCTTGCTGTGACTGGCTGCTTGCACAGCTTATGCTGTGATTTAGGCTCCTGGCTGCAGTGGGGCTTGTTTTCAAGGCTTTTCTGGGAGTGCTGTTGACAACGGGGCAAGGAGTTTCTGGGGCAGGGATAAGCGATGCCAATCTAGGAGGTCAGACTGGCTTCCTGGTGTGCTTCAGTGGAGGCTTGGTGGAATTGTGCCAGCTGACACTGCTGTGGCCTCTAGCTCATCCAGATTGTGTCCCGTGAGCTGCAGTCACTTGGTGTTGTTTCCTTTAATCCCTTTACTGACTCAAGGCACCCCACCCAACCTGTCCTTGTGAGGGTACTTCACTGGAATGTAAGCTATTGTGCAATCAGAAAGAGAAGCAGCTTCCATGTTAGATGGCAGGCAGGCCAGGAACCACCCACAGCACTGGAGGAAAAAAAAGAGTAAAAAACTTGGCAAAGATACATTCCAAGTACTTGCACAGAGGAGGCTTCCCTCTACAGTCTCCTGATGTGGTGGTCATCTGTTCAAAAATCTGTTCTGTGATTTGAAGGCACATGGAAAGAACTCCTTTTACTAATCCCATTCAATACTTGCTTCCATTCTTTTCTATCCCCTTCCACTCTAGCTGCTGAGCATGAAGAGCTGGAGTGACATGAGGCAAGAGGTAATGTTCCTGACCAATGTGAATGCCTCAAACTCCTCTACACAGATCTATCAGGCTGTGTCACGCATCGTGTGCGGCCATCCGGAAGGTGGAGGGCTCAAAATTAAATCCCTCAACTGGTATGAGGATAACAATTACAAAGCACTGTTTGGAGGCAACAGCACTGAAGATGATGTGATTAACTTCTATGATAACTCCACAAGTAAGTATAACAGTGGCATGGCCTGAGGTCCCATCTAGTTCATTATTGTCATCACTAGTGTTTTCCAAACTTCCCCAGATGAAAGCAGGTGGTTTTGAGGGATACATTCACTGCTGTTTCAGAAAGGCACGCACACATTGTTCTGCACATACTCTTAAGGCCAGTGAAGGTATCAACTTGCAGATTTTCCCAAGGACCTTCTGTAGAGTCCACAGAAAGCTGTGTGGTGGACCTGCTTTTGTGGGACAGGGAGCACAGTCATGTGCAGCTTTCTGGAGAGATTTTGCTCGTGCCGTGCATTGGGGTTGTGGGAGTGTTGCAGAACTAGCACTGTGGTTCTTAGTGTTGGAGGCTACCTGGCTGCTCCATGGTCACTGGGCAGACTGTGCAGGCTTGGGCTGAAAGGGGCTTTTTGTGGAGCATTGCAGTAAAGGAGGGGGCTTGTGTCAGAAAATGGCTTTGCTTTCAGCTTTGGTTGTCCTTGAAGCTCATGCGAGTGTGGCATATGCCTTCTGCAGCTGTCACTGTGCTGTTCAGCCACTCACCTTTGTACTCTTCCTCAGCACCCTACTGCAATGAACTAATGAAGAACCTGGAATCCAGCCCGCTTTCCAGGATTATCTGGAGGGCTTTGAAACCCTTGCTGATTGGGAAGATCTTGTACACTCCAGATACACCAGCCGTAAGGAAGGTCATGTCTGAGGTAACTCTAGCCCTGTGCTCTGATTATGTAGCATGAGCTATGTCCTCTGGCTGTGCAACTGGTCCTCTCTAGTTAAATGGGACCCAAACATAAGTCTGGAAAGGATTGCCTGCAAAAGCAGAGCCTCCCTAGTCTCTCACCTCCCGTGCACTTACTGTTGAAGGCTCAATGCACCTCTCAGCCCATGATGGGCCTCTGCCAGCTTTTGGAAATAACCTTCCTCTCCTCTTTGTGACAGGTGAACAGGACATTCCAGGAGCTGGGTGTGTTTCGTGACCTCGGGGGAATGTGGGAGGAGATAAGCCCAAAGATTTGGACATTTATGGAAAGTAGTCAGGAAATGGATCTCATTCGGGTCAGTATGCTGTCCTTGCCAGAACCACCATTGTTCCTTTTTTGCAATAAGTGATGAAATATTTATTTTAGATGGTGCTTCAGTGCTGAATTGGGCAGATAAATATTATGGATGGGACCCTTCTCGAAAGAGATTTTGATTGTACTGAGTTTGCATTATGCTTGGCATTCCTTCTTTCATGTAAAAATCTCCTGCAAACAGAAGCAGTGCACATTTAACAACCATTTCTAATCTGCCTCTGTTGGAAAATGTCCTGTTTGGTCCACAGTGTTGCCCTAGTGTGTTACGAGCACATCCCCGTGGTTCCTCAGGTGTGGCTCTGAGGGGTGTATTTTCGCACCCTGTGCTGATGTGTTTGGAAGCACAGTGGTGTAAAACTGGCATCAAGCGACAGAGGCACAAGTGTAGAATAGTTTTTCCAGCTGTCTCTTCAACACAGCTGGTTGGGTATCATAGTGCACCTTCCTGTATACAGAGACCTCCCCAGGTCTTATAAACCTTTAAATTCATTCCGTTTCACCCCAGTGTAATGCACTGCTGAATAATCTGTGACCCGCCCTGTTGTACTTCTCTCATCATCTAGCTCCATGCTAGAGCACAGACAGTTGAACAGATTGTTGCAAAGTTCAGGCAGAAAGTCAAAGTCCAAAACACTGATTTGCAGTCATGTCCTCTGAAAAGTGAATGTTGCTCCTTTTTTTTTTTTTTTTTTTAATTTAGTGAGCCCTGGGCTTTTCTGGTTCTTTATTTTATGTTGCTTGTTAACCCTGTTGCCTCTGATGGTTAATTATTGATTTTCCCAGCAATCTGCTCTTCTCTGTACTGGTGTAGTAACACCTTTGTTGTCACCTGTTGACATTCACACAAGCAGGAGTACTTCATTGTCAGTGCCTTGGCAGCTTCCAGACACCATCCCATTCAGTTGCCATGCTGCTGGGTTGACCAGCCATCACCTCCCAAGTTTCTGGGTTGTACAATCTGTCTGGCATTCATTTTTGCTGAAGGGGAGGAAAGGGCTTTGCTTGCCCATCTCTGCCACTTTCAGCTTGATGCTAATGTGGCTGCAAACTTCAGGAAGGGCGACATGTGTCCCTGGGGTTAAGGAGCTTTAATGTTGGAACTGAACAAGATGAGGTTGAGCCATTTCCCTGCAGCCATGGTGTCCTGTCTGCTGGAGGTGGTGGCAGAAGCTAACCTTGGGAGACCAAATGAGAAGAGGGCACAGCACATCCAATTCCTGTTTGCTTGGATTTCCGTTTTGTATGTTTTCCTTTGCTAGCTTGGTCTGCTCTGTTTTTCCAGTTTGCAGTGCTGTTTCTGTAACTGTGTGACCCACTGCATTCTGGTTTGCTGGTAACAGCAGAGTATGGGGAAGCTCCTTACCTCTCTTTATTTTTGTTGTGGCATAAAATCCATTTCCTGTTCTTATTCATAAGGATTTTTGCAGTTTTTTCTCTTGTGCAGGTTTTTCCTTTTATCTGCCTGACTTCAGTTCAACTATATCCTTTACAATTACTGCTCCCTTCCTGCCTGGCTTTGTATTGTCTGCCCAGTGGACTGGTTTCTGTATCAGTGATGGGTGCTTCTGCCTGGCACTGCGCTTGAGCGAGGCATTGTGCACACAACAACCTGTCCTCAGACAACTAGCAGTTAAACTGGGTGAAGAAAGCACTGTCCCAGACAGGACAGGACATCATGGCTGTACAGAGCTGCTTCAGCCAGCCCTGATGGCACAAAAGCAAAATACATAAGAAAATCGCCTGGCCTCTGGTGCTGGTGTTTCTGATCAGCACAGTGATAGCTGAGCCTTCAGCCATGCGTCAGTCCATGTCGATCCCAACCAGGAGAAGAGATTTGTCTGGGAGAAGTGAGCAGAGCTTTGTGACCAGCATTGGCCAAACATGTTTCCGCTGTGCAAGCATCTCCCCTCTTCCCTGGATTGCATGTGTGGGGTGCAGAGCTGTGCGTGGCTCTCTGCTGCCCTCTCCTTGGGAGAGGGCTGGCAGGACATGGAGCCAGCCAGCCAGCCTGCAAAGCACACTGATGGTGTGAGGCTGCACCGAGGGAAGCACATCCTTCTCAATGGGAGGCTGAGAGGAAGGACCCCACTGTGCTGATCCTTTCAGTGTGGCAGAGGGCCTCTCCCTGCACCTTTTTAGCAGGTGCTTTCCCTGGTAGTGCTTGTTTTCGTTATGAGAGAGGATATCTGACATTAATTGTCACACTTGTTTCTCCCTTGAAAACAAAATATCTGCAGACGTTGCTGAAAGGCAAAGTCCTCTGGGACCTGCACTTGCCAGCTTCCAACTGGACAGTGGAAGATGTTGCCCATTTCCTGTCAAACAATCCAGAGGACTTTGAGACCGAAAATGGCTCTGTGTATACGTGGGTGGACGCCTTCAATGAAACAGACCGAGCAATCCAGACCATCTCCCGCTTCATGGAGGTGAGATCCTGTTAGTGTGGGCATGGAGCTGGGGGAGGGCAGCTCCCCTCATCAGTCAGGTGTCCTGGAAGGGCAAGATAGAGGTTCCTCAGTCCATTTTCTGGACACTACCAAGCATTAGTAGGGCTGAATACCATGTGAGAAAATTATAATTTATTCAGATGCCTAAATGCAGTTGTAGGACTCTAACTGTAGGCCTTGTTTTTGAAGGTTTTGCTTTGGCCACTGCGTGTTGTTTCCTGCCCTTCTGTCGCTAGGTTACTGAAAGCTGCTGCTGTCTCCAGCAGTGTAGCAGCTCATACTTCCATCTCGGGTTTAGCTGGGGGCTGCAGTGAAGCTAGCAGCTGCTTTAAAGGGAGGGAACAAAATTAGTTCTACTTGCTGCCTGATCATCTTGGAGATGAGTGCAAACAGAGGGGCCTGGTCCAAAGCCTTCAAGTGTCTCCACTGATGTTTAGAGGCTTTGAATCAGACTTGGTTTATTGGTAACAGAGGAAATAAGACTATATATGGAAATTATTTGGATGAGATCCTGTAGGCAATACTGCAGTACTACCTCCTAATCTCTTGTGCAGAAAATGCCTTTGCTGGGGTATTTCTCAGTGATATATATTTGACTGGCAGGTGACTGTCAAGCAGGCAGCAATGACAGCTCTTGCAACTTGCTGGGCTACAGCAAACCATTGCAAAATAGTCTGATGCTGTTGTCTTTTTCTTAGGCATGGCATTACCATTGGAGAGTCCTCTTCTTTTCCTCCACCCCAAACGTAAACAAAGTACATTCTGATTTGGCAGCGTATCCCATAAATGCTTCCAATTCTGTCCCTGTCTAGTGTGTCAACTTGGACAAACTGGAGCCTGTGCCCACAGAAGTCCGGCTTATAAACAAGTCCTTGGAGCTTCTGGATGAAAGGAGGTTCTGGGCTGGCATAGTCTTCACTGAAATAGCCCCTGACAGCACGGACCTTCCTCAACATGTGAAATACAAGATACGTATGGACATTGATAATGTGGAAAGGACCAACAAGATCAAGGATGGGTGAGCCCTGACCTCCTGCCTTATGAACAATTTCTTGCAAAGGATGTGGTGAGGAGGATTTCTAACGGAAAGGTCTCATTGCCTTGGTGCAGGTACTGGGATCCTGGTCCCCGAGCTGACCCCTTTGAGGACATGCGCTATGTCTGGGGAGGCTTTGCCTACCTGCAGGATGTGGTAGAACAGGCCATCATCAGAGTTCAGACAGGCACAGAGAAGAAGACAGGAGTTTATGTGCAGCAGATGCCCTACCCGTGTTACGTGGATGACATGTATGTATGCAGGCTGCTTCAAAAGCTCCCAGGAGGAGCATCTTGGGGGACACAGGCTTTTGTCACTCCTCAGGCATGGTTTATATCCCTATTATCAGTGAGGAGGCAGTCTGCATACTGTTCCTAATCCCTGGAATTAGGGCACCCACATGGAGGATTTAGAATATGTAATGGCTTGCAGATCCTGCCCAGACTATCAGTTCTTGACCTTAACATACAAAGTACCTTCCTGAGGTGTGACCATATCCCCACACCTGATGCAAGCAAAAATAGCACTGGGGAAAAAAACAGATAGACACAGGAGGGTGGAAAGAGGACAATTGAGAGCAATCAGCAGGCAAGACAGCTCTTTCCACCCACTCTTCCACTGAGTGACACTTGCAGCTCCAGCTGCCACTCCTTACTGGTGATGTGCTCTAAACCCATCTGCCTCACACACTGCACATCAGCTGCCTTGTGCAGTGAAGCCTTAGCTGTCACCATGCTCTGATAGCCCTTGAAGTGGTACCTGAAGTTGCAGTGATGTTTCTCACTTGATTCTCCTGGCCCCTTTCCTTCATTTTCTCAGATTTCTGCGTGTCATGAGCCGCTCCATGCCTCTCTTCATGACACTAGCTTGGATCTACTCAGTGGCTGTGATAATTAAGGGCATTGTGTATGAGAAGGAAGCCCGGCTGAAAGAGACAATGAGGATTATGGGACTTGATAATGGCATCCTTTGGTTAAGCTGGTTCATTAGCAGCCTTGTCCCTCTCCTGATGAGTGCAGGATTGCTGGTGCTGATCCTGAAGGTGAGTTGCCTGGTTTGGCCTGTGGCAGCAGACTCTAGAGCCTTGAGAGCCTGCTAAGCGGTGGTCTGCACTGACACACTGGGGAGGAGTTTGTGAGTGTATGTTGACCAGTCACTTTTTGGGAACAAGGTTTTGGAACAACAGGACTGAGTGGCTGAAAACAGTAGGAGGGGATGTTGTAGATTCAGTTGTCTTGAAAAGATGTCTCTGGTACTGTCTCACTTCTGGGAAGGCTGTTGTGCAAATTGCATGAAGCCCCACTTCCCCTGAGCAGCAGCTCTGCAGAGTTGCCTATAACAGAGCTACCTTGGAGAGCCATTTCAAAGCTTCATGCACTTTTTGTTCTCCTGCCAGATGGGGAATCTGCTGCCTTACAGCGACCCTAGTGTGGTGTTCATTTTCCTCTCAATCTTCGGAGTTGTGACCATCCTCCAGTGCTTCCTCATCAGCACTGTGTTCTCCAGGGCCAACCTGGCAGCTGCCTGTGGGGGAATTGTCTACTTCACTCTGTACCTGCCTTATGTGCTGTGTGTTGCCTGGCAGGACCACATCAGCTTCTCACTCAAGATTTTTGCGGTGAGTCTTGATGAAATTCTCCTGGGCACTGGGCCTCCACCAGTATGGCACTCAGCAGCTTTCTAGCTGGACATTGATTCAAGGGGGGGAGTGGCAATGGGAGGTTAATTTTCAGTGTAAGAGACTATCAGGGCTGTGCTTGATGAAGATGTTTACAGAACCTGCTAGAAGCTGCTGGGAGGGTTTTGTTGGCTTTGGTAGTAGCAGTAATGCAGCTGGACTAAGCTGCCTTGATCTCTGTATGCTGAGATGCTGTACTACCAAACATGCAGGCTGAAAGAACCTTTCCTATGCACTTATTACCTGTCTGGAGAGGGTGAGTGTTAGCAACCTGTTTCCTTGCATGAAAATCTAAAGAGCAAGGGAAAGAAAACAGGGAAACAAACAATTCAGGATGGAGGTCCAGCAGACATTTCACACCTTGCTGAAACCTAGACCAAATCTCCCACTCCATATCTGCAAATTTAGTGATGTCTTTGGAACTTTGACTTTTCATATGGACTATGTGCCTTAGCCTTGTGCTACAACTGAGATGACCAGTCAGAGAGTAGATGTAAAACACTCAATGCATGTTCATGCCTCCCATTTTCAGAGCCTGCTGTCTCCAGTAGCCTTTGGTTTCGGCTGTGAGTACTTTGCACTGTTTGAGGAGCAGGGAGTTGGTGTCCAGTGGGACAACTTCTTTGAGAGCCCATTGGAAGAAGATGGCTTTAGCATCACCACATCTGCTATCATGATGCTGTTTGATACCTTTCTGTATGGAGTCATGACCTGGTACATTGAATCTGTCTTCCCAGGTGAGGTCTGCTTCTGAGGGATAATCATGTCTTAAGGCTTTTAAATAAATCCTTTCACCCTTCTCACTTGCCAAGGTGCAAATTTGGCCCATTTTTGAGCAGAGCTGCAGAAAGGTCATGGAGCAAAACACTAGTCCAGCATGAGAGCAAGGGTGTTGCTTGCTGAGAGCATTGGGTGGTGTCCAGCGCAGAAGCATGGCCCTGTTGTGGCCGTGGCTGAGCTAGCCCCAGAAGCTTTGCTGTACTTCACTTGTTCCCTCCTCTGAAGTTCACAGACCATGCTGCAAGGGAGGAGTTGAGTATCAGTACCACATGTGCTGCTTAGTACCTTCCAGCACAGAGTTTATAACCCTAAAGTGAAGTTAGAGGTCTTACCCAGAGTCTGTCAGTGTCTTCATCAAGAAAGATTTCTTCTTAGTCCTGCCTCACCTGGAGGCTTACTGGGGGTGGAGTACTTCCCTTCTTGTCCTAAAAGCCAATAAAAGAAAAGGGACAGAGGCAGTCAGGCTCATGTAATGCTTTTCTTTTTAGGCCAGTATGGGATTCCCAGACCTTGGTACTTTCCTTTCACAAAGTCCTATTGGTTTGGAGAGGAACCACAGGACAGGCAACACCCTCATCTTGACCAGAAGGGATCTTCAGAAGGTAAGTGTTGGACACAGAGCCTTTCTGAAATGTTAAGGTCTGCCTTTTTCTGAAACAAGAGTCCAAGGACAGCAGGAGCAGGACTGGCATGGAGAGGCAAAATTGGTATAGTTTTGTTATCAGTTTGAGTATGCTGATCAGGTGGGTGTAACCAGGTAAACCCAAGGTACTTCACCCACCTCAGTGCAGGTGGCTACTCCAGGCTTATGGAGTTGAGAAGTCCTCGTATTTTTGGTGACCCTGATGATACCGGAGATCTCCAGCTCCCAGATGAGCCCAGGAGAAAATAACTAAATGACAACTTCTGTGGAAGATTTCTATCCCTAATGAAGAAATGTGGTCAGTTCTTCATATAGCTCATTTGTCCACAGGCTTGGGGGAATGTGATGTCTGTTAAAATTCCCATGCAGTTTCTGTTAAAACCTATCATATCTCTCTGCTTTGCTTTGTTTTCTTCCAGTCTGCAAGGAAGAAGAGCCGGTGCATCTGAGTCTTGGTGTTTCCATCCAGAACCTGGTCAAGGTTTACCGTGATGGCAAGAAAGTTGCTGTAGATGGTCTCACACTGAATTTCTATGAAGGACAAATCACCTCCTTTCTGGGACATAATGGAGCAGGGAAAACCACTACCATGTAAGGGCAAAATAATGATTTAAGAGAGTTGGGAAGTGACTGAGTACTGACAACTCCTATCCACATAGTAGAGGTAGCCACAGAATTGCAGTGTGCAAGCTGGTGCTGGTGCAGCCTCTGCTGATTTTCTCTAGTTGTGCTGGTGCCTCACAGATACAGGGGACTGGAACTGAATGGAGTTCAGCTTGAGGCTGGGTCAAACTAATCTGTAGGCAGGATTCTGTAGTAATGCCATTTGTGACTCTGACTTACCAGTGCAAGAAAGCAAGCTGGGACTGAAAGAACAAGAAGCTTTTAGAGGAAAAATGTCTTTCCTTCAAACAGCCATGTGGGTGTTCCTTGATCACTGTTAAAACCACTGATTTTTTTTTTTTAAAATTCCAATAGTGAGATGTTTCTCAGGCTACTTTCTTGATATAGGATTTCCCCAGGGCTTCCTCTTACCCTTAATTCAGCCATCCTGGCATGCACAGCAGCTGTTTCCTAGTGGTGGAACCTGCTTATCAGTTCTGTTTGTTTTTCAGGTCCATCTTGACTGGCTTGTTCCCCCCAACTTCAGGTACAGCCTTCATCCTGGGCAAGGATATCCGCTCTGAGCTCAGCACCATCAGGCAGAACCTGGGTGTATGTCCACAACACAATGTGCTGTTTGACTTGTGAGTATCATCCATGGGACACAGGACTGCTGCTATCCAGCAGATGCTTGGGTTCTCTAGGGTGCAGCAGTGGGCTTTCAGCTTTGACAGTCTTTTTTTTTTTTGTGTGTGCATGGTGCACGACAGTAGGATGGTATGAGATTGGTAAAGGAACATTCTGTTTGTTAGCACATTCCTTAGTGCCGATCAGCAAGAGCCTATACTTCCATATTTCATGTCTGTTAATAATCTGCTCCACTCAGCTAGGCCAAGTGTTTCTCCGGTGCCTAGTGATTTGGGATGTTTATGGTGCTGTCAAGCACCCTTAACGGAGGATTATTTACATGGGTGCTGAATAGAGCCACACCCTGAAGTCAGGCCCAAGCTGAATGCACCCAGTCCGTGTCTCCTTCCTGAAACCTCAGCCTCAAAAAATGTTTTTCTGAGCAAACAAAAATGCCTGCAGTAACACTAATATAAGGGATGAATCCCAGCATGGTGCTTTCAACTGTGCCCTGAGGCTGCATTTGTTCCCTAGGCTGACTGTGGAGGAGCACATCTGGTTCTATGCTCGGCTCAAAGGGCTGTCGGAAAAGAAGGTGAAAGAGGAGATGGAGCAGATGGCAGCAGATGTTGGTTTGCCTCACAAACTGAAAGCCAGGACAAGCCGACTCTCTGGTAAGTTCAGCTCTTTTACATTTCTGAGCCTCAGAAACACTCCATTGGCTTTCGCAGAGGCTGCATTATGGACCTTGATGGGATCCTGCTATTCGATATAAACTACTATCCAATTAAGCACTTAAGGAAGTCAGTTATTTATTAAGTACCTAATCAGTGTATCTAAGTAAACATCACAATCTTGCACTGTCTCAAGCTATCTAATGGCCATAACAAGTCACTTCCTCTGAGTGTTTTGTACTTGTTTCCATTATGGTATAGTTCAGCTGCGTTTGGTCTATGTTCTCCAAAGTTTACTAATATATATTCGGGGTTTATGGGTTTAGGTGAGAGTGGTGACCATAGTCTCTAAGTCCCTTACTGTTTGTGAACCATATATGCATTTCTTATGCTGACTTCTGCCCCTTCAGTTGGTGGCCTGGAGTGTCCTTCTCCTTTGTTCAGGAGGGACCGAATTCCTGTATCAGTCTGTACCAGATACTGGGGGGACTGAGATACCTTTGTCTTACTCAAGTATCAGTACAGACTGCACATTCGACTTTGGGGAGGGAGAGCAGATGACCACAGTTGGCTTTAGTATTGAAGAGTGCAATATAATTCCTTGCTTTTGCCTCTGGAATACTTCCATGAACGGGATGTCTCATGGGGACTTACTTTCTGCAGCTGAAGCTCTGGAGACCTGTGCTCCAGATCCTCAAATATGATTAGGCCTCCAAGCTGGAGACTTGGTACCCCTGGCGCTGAGACTGTATAATTCACCTATGGAAGGGCATGCAAGGTGTGGTTCACTGCAGTAGGAGGAGAGCTAGATTCCATTGAGGAAAGACTATCCAGATGAATTATCCACTGTCCAGAAAGTGGTGTGACCCTGAAGGCCTGAAACAACAGCAGTACTTGTTCTCAGTCTGCTTTCTTTCAGAGAGCTCATTGTCCACTGTGCTGCAAGTATTGCTGTTCCACTCATCTCTGCATCAGCCTAAACACCTTTTTCTTCTTGTGCCTGGCAGGTGGGATGCAAAGGAAGCTCTCTGTTGCCTTAGCGTTTGTTGGTGGCTCCAAGGTTGTCATTCTGGATGAGCCTACAGCTGGGGTAGATCCTTATTCTCGCAGAGGGATATGGGAACTGCTTCTGAAATACCGGCAAGGTATGTGGTCTTTTTCTCTACTCTTAATGAATGTGTTGTGCAAGGCAAAAGAAAATCAATCTGATTCATGACTGTTCTCAAAACAGCAATGTGTCTTTGCAAATCTATTGTTGCCTGCACCAAGGAATGAATAAAGACAATGCAGGACAAGGATGCTCATATCTCTCATCTGTATCCCTTTCTCATCCTGTTCATGTCAGAATTCATGAACAAGCTTTACTGGGTTATGAGGGCAGCTAAAGTCACAAAATCACCCTTGGTCTTCAGCAATGTCCTGTTCTGCTTCATGCAACCAACCTTGCTGGCATGAAGTTAAACCTGCCTTACTGAGCACAAGAGCCAGCAGACTGTGTGGAGAATAAACCCATGAGCAGTTGTGAATCTGCTGCATACTGCTAGTCTTGTTCAAAGGAGCCAAACTTGTGGCATCAACCTCCCATCCGACTTTGTTGCAAGATCCAGGTGATTGTGGCTTTGGTGTGGGAACACAGGCTTGTTTGACTTTGCAGCAGCACCCTCCTTGCTCTCTTCCAGGCCGCACTATCATTCTCTCCACACACCACATGGATGAGGCAGACATTTTGGGGGACCGGATTGCCATCATTTCTCATGGCAAGCTCTGCTGTGTTGGCTCTTCTCTCTTCCTGAAGAACCAGCTGGGAACAGGTTATTATTTGACCCTAGTCAAAAAGGATGTGGACTCTTCTCTGAGCTCCTGCCGGAACAGCAGCAGCACAGTGTCCTATCTGAAAAAGGTACAGCTGACCTTTCCTGCTCATGTTTATTCTTTCTTCATGAAATGTTAGGCTTTTTGGAAGCAGCAGCTAAGATTTTCCATGGCAGAATGCCTCAGAGGAAAACACCTTGTTCTTTGAAAGAAGTGTTAACCTGTGTGGTGGGTACTGTGCCAAACCATGTCTGGTTAAACTCTTGCATGGGACTTACATCTTCATTATAGTTACTTTCACTGCCAGCGGTCCAAGTGATCAAAGAGATACAAAGTAGATGAAGTATACTCACTTCTATACCTATGACCTCTTAATAATATTTCAGCCTTTTGCAGTGCTATCACCATCTGCAGCATCTGATTTGACTTATTTAGAGTGTAGCATCTGGTGGGCCCAATTTTGAGTAAACAGCAGGAAATAATGTTTGTCTTCTCTTTTGTGGCCAGGATGACAGTGTCTCCCAGAGCAGCTCTGATGCTGGCCTTGGCAGTGACCATGAAAGTGACACACTGACAATAGGTGAGGCTTGGAAAAGAATTTAAAATTGAATCCCAGTTGACATTGCTCTATAGTTCACCTTGGACAGTTGCTTTAACCTTGTTGCCTCTGTGTAGCTACAATCTTGGGACAATTATTAAATTCACAGTGATGGTATTTTAAAATTGGTAAATATTGGAATGTTTTCCTTGAGTGAGCCATTTTGAATTCAAGCTGTCCTGAGAGTTAATAAGCAAAGATTATGTAGTTGCTTGGCCTGTTAGCAATATGTAACATTGGTGAGCTGTACATCAATGATTTGCAGGTCTTCCAATAGCACGTAAAAGCTCTCCCAAGTTCTGCACATAAAAAGTATAGTCAGGCTTGGGTCCAGGATTTTGTCCAGGCTTGGATTAAAAAGAAATGAGACTTTCCATGGAAATAAGCTTCTTTCCAGAGAAGTCCCATTTGTCCTTCTTTTCTTCTGGCAAGATTTTTCAGGCTGAGCTCTTTTTTCCACATAATGAGCAGTAACCAGAGCAAAACTGTCTTTTACGTTTGGTTTTTCTAGATGTCTCTGCAATTTCAAACCTCATTACAAAACACGTTCCTGAGGCGAGACTAGTGGAGGACATAGGCCATGAATTAACCTATGTCTTGCCATACAAAGCTGCTAAAGAGGGAGCTTTTGTGGAGCTGTTCCATGAAATTGATGACCGTCTTTCCGATCTTGGCATTTCCAGCTACGGCATCTCTGAAACTACGCTGGAGGAGGTTAGTGAGCTGATGATTCCTTTTGGTCTTAAACTAGGCAAAATGAGTCATGACAGAATTAAGAATGAGATGAAGTCTTACTGCTTCCTGTAAAAATTTACAGAAAAGGCAGCTTTGCATTCCTCTCCAAGATGGATTGTCTTCTGCCCTGTTTAAGTGTATGCTCATAGAGATCTGCATTAAAAACTGAAATGTGATATAGACAAGCACAGACAGGTCCTATGCACTCAGCTGCACTTTGCTGAGATGTCATGTGAAGGTTGGCCCCTAATTTGGCTTCTAATGTCTGTGCTATTTTAGGGATGCTTTTTGTTGCACTTAACTAAAAATGTACATTTCAGTACTGGACACACCATACATTACATAAACAATTTAGACATGTGCACTTGTCAGGGATGTTTTTATGGTTTTAGGTTTTGTTCCATGTGACTATGTTCCAGCTGCCAAGTCTCCCTTTTTTATCACAGAAGTATCATGCGCTTTATCTCTGTGTGCAATGTCTTTGTTTATTTTTAAAGAATGATAAGGGAAACTGAAACAGTGGTGTTATCACTTGCTGAGGTTGCCCTGTATATCCTTCACAGCTGTGAAGACCTTGGTTGTTATCTGCAATTTGAAAACGGGTTATTTCTGGTTTAGGAGAGTCCACAGATGAAGCTCCATGAAGGTGCCATTCTAGCAAGTTGTGAACACTGTAAGACGTAGGGAAATATGAGATTCCCCAACTTTAGTTACTAGGCCTCTTTCTGAGATATGGGAAAGAGCTCATGTTTGAGATGCACTGAGAACTGGCATTGGAAAGGGGGAAACAGGCTGACTCCTGGAAACTGGAGAGAAGCCACAAAGTCCATGTCTCCATTGTGCAGAGGATAAACTCTGTGTCCTTGATTCTCTTGTTGCACCTGTCACTCTCCTGCTCTCTCATGGCATCACATGAAGCAGTATCCACAGTATCTCTCCAGTTTTGATTTTACTGACACTTAACCCTTCCTTTTCAGATCTTCCTGAAAGTGGCTGATGATAGCGGTGTGGATGCAGAAACCTCAGGTGGGTGTAGTTGACCACTACAGAAGTTACACATGCTGAGGTGTGACAGACCCTGTTTGAGACTGTTCTAAAGCTCTTCTATCCTAGTATTTTTAATGACCTAAAATAGCTGGGTTTAGTATATTTCATGCATGCATTTATGCATTGTACATTTCAATTGACTCAGTGGTAACATGTTTATTTTGTAATAGTGAAGAGTTTCTAGTGTTTGACTATATTGGAAATTACTTGACTGATGCTGTTGTCTGCTCTAAAGAAGTCCTGACACATCAGACAGCAGTAGGGTTCAAATGACTTTCTGAGAGCAGATCACTGCACTAAGTGCTCTTAACAGCAAATTGCCCTTGTAGTCATACGCTTGACAAGTGAGAATTTTCTTACAGTGAGAGCAGCCTGCTGTTCCCTGCGGGGGGGAAAAAAAAGGTGTCAAGTGCACTTGAAGAAGTTTCATACATAAAGTATGGTGCATAACATGACCCATTGCAGAGTGATGGTCTTGGTTTTGCGTTTACCTGCACTGAAGTCAGTCCAGATCAGTTTACAAATGGAAGACATGTAAAATGAAAATTATATTGCTTTGGTTTTTCTGGGGCTAATTGGAGATTAACTGAAGCAGTTCAGCTAGTCATAACTGCATTATTTTCAGATGGGACATTGCCAGCCAGGAGGAACAGACGTGTGTTTGGAGACAGACAGAGCTGCCTTCGTCCATTTACAGAAGATGATGCATTTGATCCTAATGATTCAGACATAGATCCAGGTATTGCTAGGGTTCAAGCCTGCTTTCTTCTTGTGGATGCTCTTTCATATTATAAGTAATGCAGATCTGAAGGCTGAGACTGCCAAAGAGGTGGTGATGTGTTTACCTTTAGGATTAGTGGACACTGCAGGATCCACAGCCTGCTCAATCCTCCCATTCAAGGCTCAGAGAGATAAGGGAGAACATATACTCATGTAAATTTCTGTTGTTATCACTGCTCACTGTGCTCTTTTCTTTTTGGTGAGTGAGAGTAGCTGCTCCAGCCATCACCTTCTGTCTTCAGCATAGAGAGCATCTCTGAACTTTTGAATGAGGGTCATTTCTTCTTGCTAGCAGAATCCAGAGAGACAGACCTTCTCAGTGGCATGGATGGGAAAGGCTCCTACCAGATGAAGGGCTGGAAGCTCACCCAGCAGCAGTTCATGGCTCTGTTGTGGAAGAGAATGCTTATTGCCAAGAGAAGCCGGAAGGGTTTCTTTGCCCAGGTGAGAGCATCCAACATGAGCAGAGACCCACGGCAGGGACAGCTCTGTATGGTAGTCTGAGCTGATGGGGGCCTGGAAACTTCAAGGGAATGCAGATAACCAAAATTAGCCATCACTGCGCACGTAGGCTAAAGGAGACCTGTGCAAGTGAAAGGAGTTGCATGATAAACCTGGTGGTTACAATATTCTTGCACAGCAGAATGCAATTTTGCCCTTGAGCGCAGCATTAGCAGGCTAAATCTTCTGCATCCCAAGTGAGTTGCCTGATAGAATGCCCAGGCAGATCTTGCATTAGTGTCTAGTACTGCTTTGGTGTAAACAGCAGAAGGTATTCCTGGGAAACTTTGAAAAATTTTTGATCCAGTAAGTGATTCATATGTAACTTCTTATGCCTCTGGAAACGTTTGCTTAAAATAGGACTTGCTCTTTCCTTGCAATTTCAGATTGTGCTGCCAGCTGTCTTTGTGTGTATTGCTCTCATGTTCAGCCTGATTGTTCCTCCTTTTGGGAAGTATCCCAGCCTGGAATTACAACCCTGGATGTATGATGAGCAGTACACTTTTATTAGGTATGTTTTGTGTGACATATAAATTCTCTTCTTTGCAAACTTGAGTTACAGAGTTCCTTAAGTTGTTTTGGGTTTTGTGCTTATTTCAGAAGCACATTTTTAAAGAGAGTCCTGGTGTTTTCTTCTTCAACCTTTAAATGCCAGCTCTGAGTACAGGCAAGGCCATATCCATTTCTGAATGGCGCTGTGACTCTCCTAATCCTGTGCACAAAGACTAGGAATGTGTGTGTGCTCCTAGGCCAGGCATTCTTCAAGGGCAAATCCCCGCCCATATTCTTTCACTGTGCTGTTGCTGCTTTTGCTGTGGGCTTGTTATCACAGTGACTGATAGTGGTTTTTCTGCTGTTCCCATAGCAACGATGCTCCAGAAGATGCAGGCACTCACAAGCTTTTGGATGCCCTTCTTGATAAACCTGGGTTTGGGACACGCTGTATGGAGGGACATTCCATCCCGTAAGTAGAACTCTGGTCTGGGAAGAGGAAGCACAGCCACAGTAGATCTAGCTGGCTTTAGGAAATGGTAGTAATGCATGACCAGAGCAGGATTTAAGCCAAAAGAGCCAATTCAGTTTTTCTGCTCATAACCTTTGTGAAAGTTGCCAGCCCTCAGTGTGGTGAGGAAGTGAGGCTTCAGTGCAAGTCCTTGCTGATGGAGATGGAAAGGAGAGAGCAAATTACTCAAGTTACTGTTCAGTCCTGAACATGGTAAAGGACCTATTTATGTTGCTGTATGTTGTCGACTGTAGCTATTTCCACTCCATAATCCTTTGTTTCCAACTGCAGTAGAAACCTAAGTTAGCACCCCCACAAACACTAGCAGAAGGAATGGAGAGCCAGACAGCATTTTGTGTTGTTTCCTAACTCTGCCATCTGACTTGGTGTGTGGCCTTGGGCAAGTCACTGAAGATCTAGGCTGTGAGTGCAGAAGGGGTATACACTCCAAGAGTCCAAGATGGTGTGTCCAGAAGAACTGCAGCTCATGTTCATGGGATGATGGGGAAGGAGGCAACATGTCTGATATACTGGCCAGTGATGGAAAGTAAGCTGCATCCTCCATAACTGACATGAGGGCTGAGTTACTCTGCCAACGGGCCATGGGGAGAAAGCTGCCCAGTGATGCTGCCTTGGGGAAGAGCAGTGTTTTCATGCCCCAAAGACAGAAATGTTATCTAAGGAGTCATCCAAGAAGACTGTGTGCTGTGATCTTAGATTCATAGGATATCTCAAAGTTGGAAGAGACCCATGAGAATCACTGAGTCCAATTACCTGCTCCTTGCAGGACTACTTTGAAGTAAACTATGTGCCTAAGAGCATTCTCCAGATGCTTCCTGAACTCTGGACACTGTACCTATTGTTACTGGCTGAAATAAAGCACTTAATTATAATGCAAGGAGAGGTGTGTCTGGTGCTACTGAGTGCCGGCCAGCCTCAGTTTCTTTGGCACTGGTGCCTGTTAAAAGCTGCAGAGTCTGATCTGTTCCACTGAGCTGTTTGCCTCGGTGAGGTCAAGTTCCTTTGGCAAACACACTGCCTCTACTGGGGACTGTGGAGTTTGATCTTTAAATGCCATGTAAGGAAAGGCCATCACAGTTGTTTTAAAAACTGCTTTTGTCTTGCCTCCTTCCTAACACAGAGACACTCCTTGCACTGTGGGGCAGAAGGAATGGACCACTGCTTCAGTCCCAGAGTCAGTCCTGGACATCTTCTTGAAAGGCAACTGGAGCATGGAGAACCCTTCCCCATCTTGCGAGTGCAGCAGTGAGAAGATCAAGAAGATGCTGCCTGTGTGCCCCCCTGGTGCAGGCGGGCTGCCACCCCCACAGGTAGGTGGGAGCTTAGTGCTGCTGCAGTGAGGAATGCTCATGAGGAGCAGAGTGGCTGGGTGTGATTCTTTCATGCAGCATTGCACAAGATTTATTTCACTCAGCATCTGTATTTTCTGATGAGCATTTATCTGTGTTTTCATTGGTGACACCAGCGTGAGCAAGACACAGCTGACATCCTCCAGAATTTGACAGGCCGCAATATATCAGACTACCTCGTGAAGACCTATGCACAGATCATTGGAAAAAGGTAGCTGAATGCTTTCCCTTCCTTCCCTCCCTACCAAATGCTGCTTGCTCTATGGGGGATGTATAGATCAGGCAAATAAGCCTGAGCAGTCCAAACCCTTCAGCAGTGGGGCAAATCCAGTTAGCTCCTCAGATAGCCCTGATCCTCAGCTCAAAGGAAACATCTGCTTTGTTAGTAATGCTGTGTCCTGACATTCATAGGCAGATTATTGGGAAAGTGTGGGCACCAACCCTAGGGATTACACTGAAGAGGAATGGTGGGACCTATATCAGATGTGAGAACCTATTGCACTCTTTTCTTTGGCCATGTGCCTGCAACTTTAGGTGTATCTCTCCTCTTGTCCCATGTATTTTTTCCATCAACTTTTTTTTTTTCTCTCTACAGCTTAAAGAATAAAATCTGGGTGAACGAGTTCAGGTGAGTTCCTGCCTTTTCTTTAGCTTGTGTGTGTGTCCACTAAACCTTGAGCACAGTATTAAGCAGGACACATCCACCCTGCTTTGCAGTCTGTGTTATATGACTCTTAACTTCCGGATGTTGGGGGAAGATGTTTAAAGATAAACTGGGACACCCCAGGGCACTGGGAAACATTTCTGCCTTATGCAGAGAGCAGACTTGAAAAGATTTGCATGACAAGCATGCTGGTACTCTATCCTGGGAGGTGCTATTCTTCCAAGCAAGGGCAGCAGGGAGACATCCTGCTTTGTCTGCAGCAGAGAATAGGTGCATTTATTAAATGGGCAGCATGCTGAGCAGTCATGATATGAGTATTTAACCCCAGAAACAAAGACTAGAAGGTTTCATGGCTAAGCAGTCATGTTATTTGTGTAAGAGTGGAGACACTAGCCTTGGGTGTAGTGCCAGAAAAAGAGACATATGGAGAGAGATGCAGAGTGGCATTTTCTGGAGGTCAGTGAAGAGTCAAGTCTTAGCATCACTTTCTATCTGAACTTTCAGGTATGGTGGCTTTTCCTTGGGAGCCAGCAGTTCCCTGGTGCTTCCTCCAAGCCATGAAGTCACTGATGCCATTAAACAGGTGAAGAAAATTTTGGAGCTGGCACAGGTGAGCAGCTGTTCCCCATAAGCCCCAGGATGCACTAATATTGAGTCTTGTTACTTGGGAGACATGGAAGCCATAAAATGAGGAGCTTGTGTATGTTAGCTGTGTCCGGTGACTTCCCCCCACTGCGTCTGAGCTGGGATCTCCCAGGCTGTTGTCTGGGGGTAGCAGAAGGCTTGAAGACACGCTCAGCTGAAGCTTCCCCAGCCCGTGTTGCTTATGTGCGTTCTGCTGAGCACCAGTTGCAAGTTGGTGGGGATTGCAGACATCTGAGTGTTTTGTGACAGGACAGGATGGGATGTCTTGGTGAATTAACAAGTGGTTGCTCCCTTCTTCAAAACCTCAGCTGAGCCTTCCTGTCTGAGTCTGCCTTGGCTCAGAGGAGAATCTGGGCCACTGTTTTCCTCTAAGAGTGCCAGCCTGTGGACTGCAATGTCTCTGCAGGTTGCCTGCGACTTTAATTAATTCATTTTTCTGGGAAAAAAGCAGGCATAAGACTGACCTCTTTTACTGGTGAGACTACAGAAAGGAAAGGGTGGAGGGAAGCTGCACTTACTAAGCCTTCTTACCACCTCCAGTTTGGTGGGGAGAGGTGTTGAATTGTAAGAAAGCTGTCAGAGCTGTGAAAAGTATTGTGTAGCCTCTGCTAGACCCCAGGGCATGAATAAAGGTATTCTTAGAGGGGAAGTAACTGTCTCTTTGCTGTTTGTAGGGGAGTTCTGGAGATCGATTTCTCAACAGCTTATCAAGTTTCATGAAAGGCCTGGATACAAAGAACAACGTGAAGGTAGATTAACCAGTCCTCACTTCTGTGCCTGCTATGTGAAGCTCTGGTGACCTGGAGTCACAGCAGTTTGTCTTGGGAAACTGTGTAGAACAGAGTTCTCTGTATTTGCCAGTGGAGTAAATGTAGCTTGTAGTTCTATGTGAGTTTCCTCAAAATCTGTTTCTCCTGTGGAGCCTAGGCCTAAGTGCCAAAAGGAGTTCAGTGCTGCTTCCAGCAGCCTCTTGTGCTTATCGATTAAACTGTGTGTTCTGCTTCTCTGCAAGCTAGCTGGAAGAATGTGGAAAGAAACTATATGCCCTCAATAGAGGAAGGGATGTTCTGCAGGGCTTAGGAATCTTTTGGGTAGCTGATGTACGTGGTGCCTCTCTGATGCTAATGTGGTGCCTTGTAGGTGTGGTTTAACAACAAGGGCTGGCATGCCATTGCATCCTTCCTGAATGTGATCAACAATGCCATCCTTCGGGCCAACCTCCAGCAGGGCGAAAACCCCAGTGCTTATGGGATCACTGCCTTCAATCACCCGCTCAACCTCACCAAGCAGCAGCTCTCTGAAGTAGCCCTGTAAGTTGTGACATGAACATGGATGGGTTTGGGCTCATTGCTGATGACTGGAAACAGGCAACATGGCAGGTTTTGGCCTAAGTGGTCTCTGCCATTTAGGCTCTAACATGCAGGGTTTTTCTCTGGTCTGGGCAGGTGGCAGCCTGTGCTGCTGAGTACCTGCTGTTGAACAGCACTGCTGTACAAACTTTCTCTGCCTTTGAGTCCCTGGAAGCTGCAGTTTCTAAGAACCAGATTTTTCTAGGAATCAGATCACCCACCACTTTTGGAAATTCCTCTCAGCCACCTCCAGAAAGGTGTCTCACCATGAATGTGGTGATTCTTTTGTCCCCACCATTTGACTAGGAACCACGAATAGATCCTGTTCAGTTTTGCCCACTGTCTCGAGCTGGGAGACGCACAGTAATGCACAGAGTTTACTTCACTGAGGAGTTGACTAGTCCACTCCCACTACAGTCAGAGTCAGGACTCATAGCCTCTGTGCAGATACATCCCTCAGTCCCTAAAACAGTGGCAGATGATGGGCAGATACCTCTGAGCTTTGAAACAATACCAAAAAAAGATAAATGCCCAACAACCCCAGGAAACAGATTGGGTGGGAAACAAAGTGATGGTGATAAAGCAGAAAGCAGTCTATTATGCTGAAGTTATTAACTAGTCTCCAGGTTGTGATACTGTCCCTGAGATGCCAACAGGCTGTGTATGTTCCCTTTGTTATATGGCTAGAGAAGAACCATGCAGTTAAGGGAGTCTTGCATGGTAGTCCTTTATTCAGGATTCTGAGTATAAGGACAGAATAGGACAAGAGTAGAAGAAACATCTTCTGCCCTGCTATGCATGAGCTGCCTCAGTTTATCTCAAAGGAGCCAGCACCAGCATGCAAACAATTTGCTTTCTTCCTTTTTTGTGTCCAGGATGACGACCTCTGTGGACGTCCTTGTCTCCATCTGTGTGATCTTTGCCATGTCCTTTGTTCCTGCCAGCTTTGTGGTTTTCCTTATTCAGGAACGTGTCAGCAAGGCAAAACACTTGCAGTTCATCAGTGGTGTGAAGCCTGTGATCTACTGGCTGGCCAACTTTGTATGGGATATGGTAAGGACTTAGGCTGGGCTAAACTGTTCTCTATTCTGTTCTTCCAGGATGTCTTTAAGTGAAAAGTGCAGTTTGGGCCAGTGGGCACCACATTATTTCAGTGAATAACTATTGTGACCATGACTTTCGTGTTTACTCTCATGGGGCAGTGATTCATCTCACTGGGACAAGGAACACAACAGAGGATGGGAGAACAACTTTAATCTCAACTGTTTGCATTTATTATGTCACTCTAAAGTATTTGCCCCAAAATGTTCGCTTGTGTAGCCCCTTGTTCTGCGCTGTCCAAAGCAGGTTTTTTTCAATCTGTGGTGTCCAGAACCTCTGAATGTCTACTTACTACTTCTTAGAGGGATCAAGAAATGTAAATTCATGTGTACTGCATTATGGTTCACACATATGACACTTTCAAGAGTCTCACATTGAAAACAGCTTTGAGAACACTGAAGAGTTTTGAAAACTATTGGATTAGAGCAGAAAAACATCTTTATTTTATGTCATCTGGAAAGAAATCTAAAATCATGTTTTTCACCTTCCAGTGCAACTACATTGTTCCAGCCACACTAGTTGTCATCATCTTCATCTGCTTCCAACAGAAGTCCTATGTATCCTCCTCCAACTTGCCTGTGCTGGCTCTCCTTCTGTTTCTCTATGGGTAAGGGATTTCTCATCAGAGGATGACTGGGAAGGTTCTTATACTTGGAAGGTTCTTACCTGATGTTGCTGCCTTTCTTCTTGCCAGGTGGTCCATCACCCCTCTCATGTATCCAGCCTCCTTCGTGTTCAAAATCCCTAGCACAGCATATGTTGTGCTGACCAGTGTGAATCTCTTCATTGGCATCAATGGGAGCGTGGCCACTTTTGTCCTGGAGCTCTTCACCAACAATGTGAGTTTTTTCCAGAGGCTCCTCCTGGTCTTGTGCTGCTACAATCTAGTTCCATGTCGGTTCCATGTTGCCTTTAGCAGCCAGCTCTCCAGAAAAGCTAGCCCCTGGCTTGTACCCGTTAGCTTCAGCAGCAGTTTAAACAGGTTCTAATGGAAATGGTTTAAAGCCCCTTTTGGAAATGCTCATAGAGTGCTTTAGGTGGGAAGATTGCCTAGTCCAGCCTCTGAGCAGGATCAGCTACAGCAGTGTATTGGATTTTCATGGCCTGGTTTGGGGGGTGGGGGGGGCAGGGCACAAGGTCAAACCACTGCAAGTGGGTCATTCAAAGCCATCAGATTTTAATATTTCCAGGAAGAGACTCCACAGTCTCCTGGGCAACCTTTTCCACTTCTCAGTCATTCTTTGAGTAAAAGAAAAATAGAATTTTCTTATGTTCAAATGGAATTTCTTATACATTCTTAATGAAGGGCATTTTCCATCTACTAAGGCCATTTAATCACCCAGGCATTTTGTGGCCCTCAGTTTTGCCTCTTATTGTAGATACCTCTCTAGCTGTGTTAGTGAACTTACACACCTTCAGTTTTTCTACACCAGATGCCTCCTGGGGAAGGTGGAAGTTCCCCTCATGCTTGTATGCAACATAAGATGTCTTAGCAGGCACTGTTTGATTCACACTGGTGCGAAGTGTTCCTTGTGGGAGGAGGCTCAGGAGATGCAATGGGAGTTACTTGTTGATTGCACCTCTTTCTGTGGGCATGAGAACCCTTTTGTTACAAAGCCTGTTCTAGCTCAGTAAAAATTAGTACATGCTCAAAGATGAGTACCTGGCAGAACAGGAACTCAGGCTGCTATCAGTTCAATCCACGGGCTAAGCCAACTGGAAGATGACAAAGTAAAAGTATTACAGCTTCCAATATAGGATAGGGAGGAGCTCCCTACAGCCACTGATGTAACCAGTCTGTGCATCCACAACTTCTCTGTGTCCTCAACCTCTAGCCTTTTTGCATATCATCATTTGCAGACATTGCCTTTTAGACTGTGAGTGTTTGGAAAAACCTTTTGTTGCAGTTTGCATGTGTTAATAGTATTGTGAACAACACAACACTGACTGTCCAGGGGTGCCATGGCCCTGGCTCTAGGGAGAACATTTCTAATCCTTGAATGTTTGTGGGGTTGCAGTGGTGGCGAAGGGAAGGAGGGGTCAATGATGACATGGGTCACCCTTGGGAGGTGGTGGCTGCTTTCTGCTCAGCTGGCTCACTGACACTTGCTTTTTTTCTTAACAGAAGCTGAAGGACATCAATGACATCTTGAAGTCTGTCTTCCTCATCTTCCCTCACTTCTGCCTGGGGCGGGGGCTCATTGACATGGTGAAAAACCAGGCCATGGCTGATGCTCTGGAGAGATTTGGTAAGTGAAATTGTGTGTCACAGGGACAATGGCCTGAAAGGAACAGAGAAATGTCGAGTCTGCTCCAGAAGGGTGCAAATTGTGCACTTTTCGGGAACTAAAAGTGCACAATTTGCAGCACAGATCTGATCACACATGGCAAGCCTTGATAGCCTTCCACTGTAAGTTGTTAAGAGCAAGTGGTTGATCCAAAGAGTTTTGAGTTAAGAGCACTAAATAAAATAGCATAGAGACATTATATGGAGAGGATCATTAGGCCTAATGTAAGGAGTGGCTGAGGTTCTGGAGAGCTGGATATTTTGGTTTTTTTGGCGTGTAGATGCCAGCTCTGAGTCATAGTCTTTCTGTGCTTCACTAACCTTTTGGAAAGGTGGGCTAGCGCTTTGGCAGCCTGAATTCTCTGGGCCCAAGTCCCAGCTCTGCTACAAGTAAGAAAGTAAGAAATGTGCATGCAGCCACAGCTGGCCTCTTGTGTGGTCTAACCCCTCCCTCCTGCAACTGGCTGATCACCAGTTGTCTCAGTGCCCAACTTGGTGGGCTCTGCTGGAAGAAATGTTAGCCCACTCCCCTTGCTCTTGGAAAGTGATTGTGCTTTTAATCTCATTTTGGCAGGAGAGAATCGTTTTGTGTCTCCTCTGTCATGGGACCTGGTGGGAAGGAACCTCTTTGCCATGGCAGTAGAGGGCGTTGTGTTTTTTCTCATCACAGTGCTCATCCAGTACAGGTTCTTCATCAAACCCAGGTAGGTTGTCCTCTCTTCTGCACCACTACAAGGCCGGTGAAGTTTTCATTGGTGTCACCCATGAAAAGGGGAGAATATTACCTGTGAAGGCCCTGCTATCTTTTGCTAAGGCTTTATCATGTTGCTTTCTTCAGGCCTGTCTATGCCAAGCTGCCTCCTGTGAATGATGAAGATGAAGATGTAACCAGAGAGAGGCAGAGGATAATTAGTGGAGGAGGACAGAGTGACATTTTGGAAATCAAGGAACTAACCAAGGTGACACAGAACTTCTGCAATCCTACTTGTTGACACAAAACTATGCAGTTCACTGTGCCTTATCAGAGGAATTTACTGGGGTCAAAAATGGATTGAGTTGGGAGCACTGAATATGTATGGCCCTAATCCAGAGTCCTTCGACATTATCCTTCACATTCTTTTTCCTTTGTCATTGTCCTTCACATTCGTTTTTCTTATGGTTTCAGATTTACAGAATGAAGAGAAAGCCAGCAGTTGATAGGATCTGTGTTGGAATCCCCCCTGGTGAGGTAAGTTTATCTGTCAAATGCATTGTTTTGCTATTACTGCAGCATTTCAGAGCCACAAGACAGTACAGGGCAGAGTAAGATCAAAACCAGATGAATGTTCAAATTACATCCAAGGAAATTAGAAGCTGATGGAGTTTCTGATTCCATGTCTTTGCCTTTAAAGAACATATTTAATTCTGTGTCTGGGACTAGAGGCCAAACTCCAATATCCAAAGTTTGGCACACATAAACTGTGGTGACAGTGTATCAAGGTGACACCACAGTTTATCTTCTCAGCCTAAAGCTTTATACTTAAAATAAAAGTCCAGAAGACTTTTTTTGTGAAGATGGCCTTGAGTCCCTCTAGCTGCCCTGAGGGTGGTTTGCTTCTTCCCATCTTCTCAGTGCTGAAAATGATGCAGCTGAATCCTGTTCTCAAACGCACTGTGCTCATTTATATCCCTAGTGCTTTGGACTCCTGGGAGTAAATGGTGCTGGCAAGTCATCCACTTTTAAGATGCTAACTGGTGATACAGATGTGACAGGAGGAGAAGCTTTCCTCAAAGGAAACAGGTGAAAGACAGCATTTTTTTCTCTGCTTTCTCCTCCAATTTTAACAGCTTTTTACCCACTTCAAAACTCTATTCCACTTTCCCTTTTTACAACTTGTGGCATCTGTTTAAGCCTGTGCTCGAGTCTGGTAAAGTACTTCAGTGGCTTAGGAAAGTTGATTTAGTCTGGTAGTCTCTTCTGAATGACTGCTCTTCCACACTTAAATGTCTGTTTTTGAAAAAAGGAAGGGGAAGAGGAAAAGAGATAAAAAGTAACTTAACCAAAATGGACATCTAGGATCCTGTATTTTTGTTAGTTCAGTGATTCCAGAAACACTGTTTCACTTTCCTCATTTCAACAGCTAAAAGAGCAGCATATACTCATGAAATCTTAACAAAGTGTTTTTTCCTTTGCAGCATCTTGTCCAACATCCAAGAAGTCCATCAGAACATGGGCTACTGCCCACAGTTTGATGCTGTTAATGAGCTGCTGACAGGGCGAGAGCACTTGGAATTCTTTGCACTCCTGAGAGGTGTGCCAGAGAAAGAAGTCTGCAAGGTAAATGAAATCCATAGGACCACCCCCAGTGACCAACTTTCAAGTTCTTGGTTGCATGCACCCTCCCCACAACTCATGTAATGCCATGATATGAAGCTGTTGAAGATACTGTATGGTGAAATCTGCCCTGCTTTCCTTCAGGGCAACCCAAAAAGTGTTTTTTCAGTATGGCCTGGAACAGTGTACTAAATGGAAGGGCAGATAATCTGCGTCCTGTGTTCTCATAGTGAATGCTCTTCTCCAGTGGACAACTTGCTTCCTGTAAGAATTTGAGGGCTGTGGAGCTGCAGGTCATGCAAAATCTCATCTGTTGTCAAGAGCTGATTCTTTAAAGTCCCCAGAAGGAAACACTCTGCAGCTTAGCAGGAGCCTTGTGCTGACTTGTTACAGCTTTCCAATTGATCATAGTGCATCATTAAAGTGGTGCTATTTCAGCATTCAGACATGAGGTTACAGTAACAGTATTTAGGCAATTGATGACAGCTGCCAGTTCCATGCAGACCCTTCTCAGTTCTGTTTCCTGGAGTTAACAGTTTTTACTGTATGAGACCTGGGCACTGCAGGCAGATGATATCTAGGGTATGTAGCTTGAATCCCTCTGTGAGAGTAGACATGATGGAGGAAACCTTCAAGCTCCTTCTAAGATTGCTGCCAAGTTCTTCCACGTGATATTCTCGCCAGCTCCATATAAAAAAGGACCCAGTTCTGGCTGTGATTTGAGTAGTATCTGAATCTCTTCTCCATAACATGTTTTAGTCTGCAGGGCAACAGTGCCTGCCTGTGGGCACCATTAGGGGTAGTACTGGAAAACAAACCAGATCCCATCTATCCAAAGGATATCTACGCATCACAGTATGATTGCTGTGTGTCAGCAGTGTGCCTGTCCGTACTATAAGCTTGTGGTAATAGAAAAGCTTGCTGAAGCTGGTGCTGCTAAGAGCACTAGACTGATGGTTAACGTGGCCCAGCTCATGTTGAACTCAAGCCCACTGGCTGCAGCCATTTGATTTTTCAGGCCTCCCAGGGACAGGGTTGCATATATCCTGATCTAGAGGTGCACAGGGTGTTTCAAAACCCCTATCTGTGCCACATTAGATCCTCAGATGAATGGCCCTTCTGAAAGCAGTTTTTAAAGTCAAAGCTCATAAGAAAAATCTCTTTGTGCAGATGTTGCTATGCTTGATTTAAGGTGGTGGTGTGCTGTCTGTCATAGGTTGGCGAGTGGGCAATTCGGAAACTGGGCCTTGTGAAATACGGAGAAAAATACGCTGGGAACTACAGTGGAGGGAACAGACGCAAGCTTTCCACGGCCATTGCCCTCATTGGAGGGCCACCTGTGGTGTTCCTGGTGAGTCTGCAACCTTTGCTCATCAATGTTTTTCTTGCAAAACAGGAAAACATTCAAATGAAAACTAATTTAAAATCCAGAGCATAAATTATTTTCTCATTTTAGACAATTAGTAAAATTCTCATTATTTTCAATGTTTCCATAATCCGAATGGACAGGTCATTTCAAAGATGAGGTATTTGTCAGTAGAATGTAGCAGCGTAATCTGGATTTTGTATAAATTTTGCAGGATGAGCCAACAACAGGAATGGATCCCAAAGCACGTCGTTTCTTGTGGAACTGTGCTCTGAGTGTAATCAAGGAGGGCAGATCAGTGGTGCTCACATCTCACAGGTAAGTAGCAGCCGACTTGTGTGGTAAGCTCGACCTTTCTGCTCTGCCCTTCAGTGCTGTTTGCAGTACTAATGAAGTTATTTCTGTCTGCAGCATGGAAGAATGTGAAGCCCTGTGCACTCGAATGGCGATAATGGTCAATGGTCGATTCAGGTGTCTGGGCAGTGTCCAGCATCTAAAGAACAGGTAGGTGTTTTCTTTTCACTTACACCACAGAGTTGTCTGCATTTTCAGGGAGCTACAGTTAGGCTTAGTTCCTCATGCAGCATTTCCATTGCTCTTCTGACAATGGGAAATGCTGCTTAATTTTTAGCCTCGCTTGCATTTCAGAAGCACTTAACTCTTGTGCTGGCATTTTTTGTTTGCAGGTTTGGAGATGGTTACACCATAGTGGTGAGAATTGCAGGGGCAAACCCAGACCTGAAGCCTGTTGAGGAGTTCTTTGGGCATGCCTTCCCTGGAAGTGTCCTGAAGGAAAAGCATCGGAATATGCTGCAGTACCAACTTCCCTCTTCACCATCTTCCCTGGCCAAAATATTCAGTATTCTCTCCCAGAACAAAAAGAGACTCCACATAGAAGACTACTCCGTTTCTCAGACCACACTTGACCAAGTAAGTTTTTAGTAGCCTGGATACCAAAAGCTTCTTTGTGCAGAGGTAAGAGTAAATCCACCAATTTAATGGACCTATCATTTAAGGGCATTTAAGCAGAATACTGAATGCCAGGACTGTTTCAGGATGCCTAGTGCTTAAAATGCCACGAATTAATGAAATACTATGGTGATGTGTGACGTGGCCTTTTTTTTTTTGTAGGTTTTTGTAAATTTTGCTAAGGACCAAAGTGACGACGACCATACTAAGGACCTGTCATTGCACAAAAACCAGACTGTGGTAGACATTGCAATCCTTAACTCCTTCCTACAAGATGAGAAGGTAAAAGAAAGTTGTGTGTGAGCCAATTTCATCAAAGAAATGATGAGGAGAATGCAAACTTCCTTTTCCTGGGATAGGATACTCCCAAAGAAGCTAGAGGAAAAGCAACTGGACACTCTACTGATAACCATTCAATGCAATGCAATTCAATGCAATGAAAACAATTCCTTTACAGGGGCAGTGCCTCATGGAGTCGTCTTGTACTGTTCTCAAGTGAAAGACTTGAACTTAGCTCATTACAGTATAACTCTGAAGCTGTGGTAAAGCACCCACAAGATGCTGTGGGCTTTCAACCATACTGTATCTTGTTCTATACAGTATGTTTTTATTAGGGTTGCTAAAATAATTCATTGAGGAATCATGGCCAGTGGTTATTTACAGGTATTTTAGACATGCATGTTTTAGTCTTTAGAACATTCATGTCAGGAGTGGGAATTTGCTGGTGCTATATCCATTGCTGGCAATGAATGCACCAAAACAGTCAGTGGCAAGAAAAGTCACCACCAGTGTTGTAGCCCCAGGCTGTGAAAACTTACCTGACCAGCTGGCTTTTTCTGGACTGGTGTAGGTTGGTGGTGACAAACCTGAGGCCACAAAGCAGTACTGTGCAGATGGGATGGCAAGAGACAGGCCATCATAACCATACGTCTTCATCAGCAAGTGGTGATATACAGAACTGTGAACCCTCCAAATGCATGATTGCCCCACCAGCATCACAATCAACAACATACTCTGACTAGGTGTTTGTGCAGTTAAGTACTTTCCTGCTCCTCTGAGGTACTGTCACAGCTGCATGAACATCTAGTAGGAAGAACTGGGTAAGAAGCAGACCTAGGGTTTGGACCACAGCAGCAAATTCAGTAGTTGTACAAGCTGCTAATGCCAAGAGCAAATTCTAAATCATGAGATGTCACTCAGATTTGTAATACCTGCTCTTTAACCCCTGCTTTGCACCAGAAAGGTACCCATCATCTGGAATTATTGCTTAGCACAAGCATGTTGCTGTTTCTGGCTTTGCCAGATGAAACTAGAAACGAGATGTAGATTTTTTTTTTTTAAACAGTATTATTTATGACTTTAAATAGGTAGGTAGCATAATTAGGGATTGAAAATGCTTTCAGTTGATCTTTGTAGCCACGGTATTTCTTTACATTATGCCTGTAATGCTATGCTCTCTTTCTATCCATTTGGTGGATAGTTGCATTCATGATCTGACCACGTTCCAGATTCTAGCAATCAGCTGCTCTCTGCAAACAACTCTGAGTTGTTCACCTAAAATTTTCCTGTTTGGAAACTGGTATAATGTTAATGTGTAAGTTTCTGCTTCTGTTGTGCAGTGTAGTTTCAGTCATTAGGTGATCCCTAACTGGAGAATACACCCTTATTATACATGTGACAAACAACTGTTTCTGTAAAAATCCCCCTGAAAAACAAGAGAGTTCAAAATAACAGCGCTACAGTTCATCAGTCCACTTTTCAAGTTTTATAAAGCCAGACTAATATTAGAGGGGAAATTACATAGTAAGAACAACCAATTCTTGTTCACATTGTACAACGGTCATGGGAGAGTATGCTTTTAGGGGCCCTCTGTGTTGCTTTTACATTTGAAAATTGGTTCAGTAATGTGGTTTGAACACAAGTGCAGTTCCTGAGCTATTCCTGTATGTCATGCCTCTGCCTTAAATACCTACAGAGGTTCTGCACTAGTTTTGATGCTACTCTGTGAATCGATCATGGACCATTTTCTTCTGTGAATGACCATAGCAGCCCAGCAAACACTGAAGAGGCTGGCATGAGCCTGAATAAGATTTATTATATATTTCCAAGAATACTTGGTAACACTGACCAACTCAACTTTTTAAAAACACCATTGAAACAAGTTCCTTGTCCCTGTGTCCTGCCTTGAGGTAAAGTAAGAGCTTACTACAGGCTCTGCTGAAGTGCCTTTTTCATACTTTTTTTTTTTATCTGTATAATTCATTGCTAAGGGGATTGAGAAAAGGAGTGTAAAGGGGATTGGTATACCTCACTTAAAACATGCTTTGTTATTACCTTTATGGCATCGTCACTCTATGGGGATGAGTTACAGGGTGATGAATACACCACACTTCCAGGTGCAGAAACAGCAGAGCTACAGCCATGACTACTCTAGAACAGGCTACAAGTATGTCACGATATCATTGAAACAAGTATCGTGTGCTGGAGGATTGCCACTGCTAAAAGTCACTATTACAAATCAGCATTAAATAACTGAAGTGTAGGGCTAAAGCTTTGCAGTGCACCAAACTAGTGCATGTAGAGCTAGAACGAGTTCTAGGATGATTCAGATTTGGTCCTGAAAGGGCTGTGGTTTGCTGTTGGTAACTGCTTATTTAAATTGCTAATGTATCAGGAAAACAACAGTTTCATGATAATACACCTTCCTTAGCCTACCAAAAAGATTCTTGATTCCTACTGCCCCATGACTGTCATGCTTACAGGGTCTGCTATCTGTGACGAAATGTTGCAGTAAATGTGGATATTAACTTCACAGCTCTGATCTGCATTGTATGTACTGAACAGACAGCATAATGCAACACTGGCATGAAGATTTGTCATGAATCTGTTCAGACAGCCACTAATTTACTCATTCAGTTATGTGCTGGGGAAATATCACTCTAGAGTCACACACGTATGAACCACTCTTGATAATGAAACTGCACTGAGGTGTTAACTTATTTTAATTTCAGTACTATTGACATGTTGCATCCCTCTTTGTAGTACATTTGTATTTCAGTAAGGAGTTGTACTTTCCCCATGGTTAAACAACCACTTTGTGCTTATCTTTCCCTCCTGAATTATAGTTGGTCCTTCGTTCCAAGCACTTTATGCTATCTGTAATGGGATCTATTTTTGCACTGGAATATCTGTTAACTTTGCAAAAATCTAGAGAGATTTCACAACTGAAATTTCTAAGTTAAATCCTTAAATGGACATTTTCATTAAAAGCAAAAAAAAAAGTATATATATTTGTATTTGCTAATAACTGTTATGTGAAGTATTAAAAGGCACTCTAATTGCCTTGTATTAAGTAAAAAATAAAGTTGTTGTAGCACCACTGGTCTTCACAAGTGTAATTTTTGCATTTGTTATTTTGAGGAGTGCAGATACAAGTTTTTGTTTTGTCTGGTTTTGTTGTGAACTTTGATGCAGTAGCTCTAAAAATTAGTATGGAGTAAATATACTGTTTTCAGGTAAATGAGGAGATGCAAGATATGAAAGGTAAGTGCTACTTTAAAGTTAGTAAATAAAAAGATCTCTAGCAAGTGATTGGTTAAGTGTCAAATCCAGCTGCAAAGCACAATGAACTTCTCTGGATACTTAAATCCCAACCCAAGTACCTGCCTCTGTAATAAAAATTCAGAGATGAAAGTTGGCAACTGTTGCTGATTGCTCCTCCTTTCTAAAAACACCCTATAGACTAGGTAGATTTTGAACAGCAGCTTACAAATGAAAGCAGAAAAACTGTGATTGCTCAAGGAAAAGCCAATAATAAAATGTGTTCTACTGCCTATAGTATTACTATCAACGAAGTTCCGATATCCAACCAGTTCTTGAAGTTACACTCATCGGGAAAATTCATCCTGAGATAAGAAACCAATTAAAATTTCAAAGAATCACAGACTATGCTGAGTTGGAAGGGACTTTGAAGGCTCATCCAGTCCAATTCCTGGCCCTGCACAGCATCATCCCCAAGAGTCACACCATGCGCCTCAGAGCATTGTCCAAATGCTTCTTGAGCTCTGTCAGGCTTGGTGCTGTGACCACTTCCCTGGGGAGCCTGTTCCAGTGCCCACTCACCCTCTGGGTGAAGAACCTTCTCCTGACATCCAACCTAAACCTCCCCTGACACAACTCAGGCCATTCCCTTGGGTCTGTCACCGGGTACCACAGAGGAGAGATCAGTGCCTGTCCCTTCTCTTCCCCTCATGAGGAAATTGTGGACTGCAGCGAGGTCTCTCCTCAGTCTCCTCCAGGCTGAACAGACCAAGTGACCTCAGCTGCTCCTCATATGACTTCTCCTCAAGGCCCTTCACCATCTTTGTTAGTCCTCTCTGTTAATGTCTTTTTCACATTGTGGCACCCAAAACTGCCCCAGCACTCGAGGTGAGGCTGGCCCAGTGCAGAGCAGAGCAGGACAATCCCCGCCCTTGCCCGGCTGGCGATGCTGTGCCTGATGCACCCCAGGACATGTGCGGCCCTCCTGGCTGCCAGGGCACTGCTGGCTCATGTTCAGCTTGCCAATGACCTTTTCCATGCTTTCTGGTCCTTTTCCATGCTGCTGCTTTCCAACGTTTCATTCCCCAGTCTGTCTGTACACCCAGGGTTGCCCTGCGCCAGGTGCAGAATCTCACTTTCCCTTGTTGAACTTCATGTGGTTGGTGATTGCCCAGTCCTCTTAATTTCTTGGGCTTTCTGTTTTAATCTAGTGTCTAGCTGGCACCTCAGGATAAAGCACACCTCTAATATCTTGAATATTCTCTGTTCTCAATGGCGGTGTTAAGGAAAATAGTTTTAATTACAAAAACAAAACAAGCAAACAAAATCCCCAGTAAAACAATTTTTGCATTCAAATGAAAAAAAGTCTTTTTAGCTCTTTCCCCATTTTTCAGCCCATGTTTTTGTTATTAAAGTCTTCCTTTGAAAGGACCCAGTGTAAGGCAATGTCCTGAATAATATGATGGTTCATCAGCTGTTGGTACCTTAAAAAGTTGATTTGTAAAATGTAAAACGGGGGTCTCTAAAGTAGTGTTTGTTCCACCCTGAGAATGCTAAACATGGCTTTGTTGGAGGAGTAGTGTAGGAAGACCTGAGTATAGCAGCTGGAACCTGTGACATTCCCTTAACTACAGCAGCCAGATTCCATCTACCCGCCTTGGACACAAGTGTAATTGCCTAGAGATGGTTTTAGTGCTTTCTATGAGATCTTAATGCACTTCGAAGAAGCAATAATCATTAGGCAAACTGCACAAAGATACTTCAGTAGAGAAATTACTTGCTCACTGCAGGTCCATGATTTACATATAGAAAAGCCTCCCAAGTGTTCTGCAATTTACAGTCAATACCTATAAACTGCAGAAGAGGGTGCTCTGTACCACTGTACACAGAGGTCTTATTTCTCAGCCCATGTGCCCTGTGCCCTACTGCTATTCACTCTAGCTTACTGTTTCTAAAGTAACTCCTTGTTGACCAAAAGGCAAGACCTGCAAAATGAATGCTGTACTTGGAGAATGCAATTTATCATTTCATACTTAAAAAAGAGTAAGAGCTTAAGCCATAAAAACCCAAAAATTAATGCTTTATGCTCATTTATTTAGCTTTCAACAGTCTGGCGAAAGGTATTTCAAAGAATGCAAGCACATGTAGATCAGCTGAGTCTGATAACACAATTGAACAAGAAGAGCTCATCACCTTTAGCACCCAACAAATACTAAAATACCCAAGGCAAAGTTTATGAGGGTAATTCACAGCTTTGAGGCAGTGTTTAATGAAAAAAAAAAGGAAAAGGCTGAAGTGAACCATAACAAGTTACTAAGTAAAAAGTCTCATGGCAGAGCTCATTAGGATACACTACCTGATCAGCCCCACTGTTGCACCTAAGTGCAATTCCGGCAATGCTGATTTTTTACATTGCTCCGAATTAATATAAAGCATACCAGTGAGAAGTCTGACTAAAACATAAGTGGGTAAGATACATGAGGGAGCTTTCCATCTTAAACTGTATGGAATAATTAAGATGTGATAATTTTAAGAGGCATCGAAGTATGTTATGAAAATGATACCATCCCTGGCTGGAATGCTGGATAAGAGCACTTTCTGAGTTTGAGAAGTGCACTAGCTATGCAAAAAAGTATGAACTTAGGAATTAAAATAAAAGAGTGTAGAAGCATGGTTCATGTCATGATATGGCCCAAGTTCTTCTTCCTGGAGCTGTGGAAAGATCACCATAAAGTTTTGATTAGCAATTGGTATCAGAGCACTGGTTTATATTGCTAGTGATCAGCATTTTGCATCCATTTCTTGTCAAGTGAAGAAAAGCTCAGCTCATAAGTGTATGGGGATCTGTGTTGCTTGCTGACAGCACTTCCATCATGTCTCTTCTGCCGTCAGTTACATCCTTTAGAAGAAGGTTACTTCAGCGGTGAGCATTGCAGAGGAATCAGAAGCGCATTTTGCTGGCACTCCAAGAATCTGACACTGTCACGCACTAAAATAAATGCATGTTTAATTAAGACAGTATTCCAGTGAAATGTAATATTTTTCTCAGCATGCATGCAGGTAACATGAGTGAATTCTCTGGATTCATCAAGTCTTACCAGCTGCTACAACTCTGGCATCTTCATGGGCACTGTGTCTTCCCGCTGCCCGGTGATCTGGGCTCTCGTTCCACCATAACACATGGACTGAGAAAGTGCAAATAAACTCAGCTGAACACTGTTATGCTGCAATACAACCTGTACTGTAAGTCCAAGCAATGTGCCTTCATCTGCTACATGCCCTGCAGTTACCAGAAACAATTCTCCAGCCATGCCAGTGGTGGGATGATCTTTTACTGAGCCTTTACATGGTTTGACTTTAACATCAGATCTGAGAGTCTTTTAAGATTGTGGCAACTGGCTTAAGCCTATAACCCAATACAGAAAGATGGGTTCAAGGACTGTTTACAGAACTCTGGTGATCCACACCAACATTTTCAGCAAGCTGACCAATCCTGATCCTGGATGGGGGCTTGCCCCTGTGCCTCTGCCCCTTCCCATGCCAAAGTCTGTATCAGAAATTGATGAGTACCTGTGTTAAGTAATCCATATTCTGTGTGGAAAACACCAATCAGTCTGGTATATCCTGTATTGATGTGAGCATTGATTGCAGCTCGAAATGCTTCGCCCCACAATGCTGGCCCACCAGGCTTCATCTGGAAAGTAACCCATTCATATACCCCTAGAAGAAAAGGCAAACACTACCACAAGGAAGGAAATACAAATTAATATACCAGTTCTTGAACAGTGTGTCATGGCCACAATGTATCTGCTGTGAAACCAGGATCACATTTCCCTGCCATATGGGGACAGCAGGAAACAGCCCCTTCAATCCAAGGTGCACAAGAACTCACAGCTCCCAGAGGCTCACAAGAGCACAGGCTCACTAACTGCAGTTAGTTCAAGTGTAAATGTAAGTACCAGGGCCCTGAAGAACAGAAAGCTTCACACAAAGACCAACTTAGCAATTTTCAATGTTGCATGGAAATTTTGGGAGATTCAGACCACTTTGCAGAAATCATAAGTGCTCATACACGTTTGAGGGATTTGAGTGACTGCTTGAGCAATGTCGGGTGGTCTTTTCTAAGACAAGCGATGTTTTCTGGCATTGAAGTGGTTTATGACATTACAAACCCCTTTGACTCCTGGCAGCTGGTCACAGTAAGATCTGACAGCATAACCAACACAGCAGGACTAGTTTAGCACCTCTGCTGTGCCAAGTAATCTCCCTTATTTGTAGAAAAAAATGGCATAATTTGTCAAGAAAACTCCAGTCCTACTAAAAGTTACTTGTCTTCTTTCTGTTCAGGTAGTTACTTCAGATCACAATTGCTGACACAGTAATAGAAAGCCAGACACTTGCTACTTGGCAGTGTCTGGTGTCATTCTCCAGCAATAGGCTGGGGATAAACTACAACAGTGTTTGAAAATTCGTCTCTCCAGATCTTAGAGAAAACTGGACTGCTTTCAAATTCAACTGTAGCAGCATAAAATTCCGAATCCTGGGGAAATAAAAAACAAAGATTACTGTATCTGTACATATGCTGAGGGCTGAAGCTGTTCAACGTCACTTCATGTAACAAGGTCTGCAAATTCATAAATTGGAGAAAAGTATTGATATTAACATCAAATTTGCTACAGAGAGAACTAAAATACATAGGGACATGACTTCTAGGCCTAACCTATGATTGTTACAAAGTATGCTTGACTTTCATGTATCTTTAAAAAAGTAGGGAACCTTTTAAACTATTAGGTGAAAGAAGCAGTAACATAAAAGCAAATTGGTAAAATGAGAATCTCTGTGAAAGGGAACAACCATTATCCAGGAAATGCCCTCTCACTGACAGATAGACAAAGGAAGTCCGGGATGACTGCTCTGACCACCACCATGGCATTGCCACTTTGCATGTTCATTTAGCAATTCACAATCCTGACCATTAACAACCTTAATGATCAGGATTCTAGTCAGTTATTGATGTATGTTAGTGTAAAATCCTTCTTAAAAACTCTCTTCCTCATCTGAGTTATGTTGCCTTTTCCACATGGGTGCATGTACATGCATCTGTTACATAAAAGGTCATAAAACTATGCAATACCTGGTTTAAACTTTAAGCCCTTTCTTGTTAATGTCAGTAACTTTATTCAGCCAAAGAGAAGATAAGCTCACCCCCTTCTTTTGGAGGCTTCCCAAGCTGACACCAGGGCACCACATAAGCAACCTCATTGTGCTGCTTCTCTATCAGAGGGAGAGCCACAGAGATGAATTTTCCCTGCCAGTCTTTGTCATTGGCTAGTGCATGCCGGACTGCTGTTCTGTGGGCAAAATTATCTGCAAGAAAGGAAAAACACCTATGAAAAAATGCATTTAATGTCACATCAGACTCAGTCAAAATATATCATTACAAGAAGGCAAACTGTACTTATCTAATTTTGAAACTAGTATTTTTAGACATCATATTAGCTCAAAGCAGATGTGGCAAGTTTCCTTTAAGTTCTGCAAAAATTCCTTTAAAATCTGCTTAAACTCTCAGAATAAAATGGATTCAAGCCAAATTAAATTTTCCAAGAAAGTTTACAAAAGAGTTAAAATAAGCACTTTTACCCTTAAAAAAGATTTACACATGGCAATCACAGGAACTACTGGATGTGGCAACAGTTACCATGCATAAGATTTGGAGAAAGCAAAGCGGATACAGAAGTGGAAAAAAACAAAACAGGAGAAGTAATAGCTTACCAAGAAAAAAATTAGTAAATGTGGTTTTGCTTATATAAAGTGACATTAAAAGTGCAGAAGTAATGTTTGTGTGTTCAGTTACATAAAAAGATGTTAAATGCCCAAAAGCTAAACCTTCTCTTCCTTTTTTTTCTTAATGAGAAACAAATCCACTTAATTAAGAGCATCTGAATTTCAACTGCTTAGGCTGCAGTGGCATCTTAAGCAATATATTTATGTAGACAGCTCCCAGTATTACAAAAGAAAAATCTAGCATCTGAGAATGGGAAGAAGCTTGAGAAATATCAGTATCTTGGGACTAAGAGGTAAATATAGCAATTATTTAAGCAAGAGTCTGATGAATCAAGGAAAGATGTTGTAAAATTTGTTCATTTCTCACATCATAGAGTGCTCTCAGGGTGGGGGGGAGAGGGATGAACCACCACAACTGGACATGTAAAACACTGTTACGAAACAAAAAATACAGGTTTTTCCTTAGCTTTGCTTTTTGCAAGTTCCCCATAGATTTTTTTTTAAGACATAATAACAATAGCCAAGACTAAAACATTCTGAGAAGCAGGACAATTTATAAACGCAAGTGAACTCAAAATATTGACAGATGAATGGCCCTCTCTTGAAGAAGAAGTAATGAAAAATGCTGAGGTTCTCAATGTCCTTTTTTGCCTTGGTCTGCACTGGCAAATGCTCCAGCCAGACCACCCAAGTCACAGAAGGCAAAAGCAGGGACTGGGAGAATGAAGAACCATCTGGTGTAGGAAAAAAATCAGGTTTGAGACCATCTAAGGAATGTGAAGGTGCACAGTTCCATGGGACTTGATGAGATACATTCATGGGTCTGGAGGGAACTGGCAGACAAAGTGGCTAAGCCACTATTCATCATATTTGAGAAGTTATGGCAGCCCATTTTTGAAAAGGGACATAAAGAAGTACTGCAGAACTACAGCCTGGTCAGTCTCACATCTGTGCCGAGCAGGATCAAGGAGCAGATCCTTCTGAAAACTATTAAGGCTCACAGAAGATAATGAGGCGATTGGTGACAGCCAACATGGCTTCACTAAGGGATAATTGCACCTGACAAATTTGGTGGCCTTCTTTGATTGGGTTACAGCTTTGGCGGATGAGGGAAGGGTGACTGACATCAGAGAAAGCCACAAAGGTGATCCAAGCACTTCACCACTGCACCTGTGAAGGCAGGCTGGGAGAGTTTGGGCTATTCAGCCTGAAGAAGAGAAAGCTCCAGCAAGATCTTACATCTTAGGTATTCCAGTACATAAAGGGAGCCTATAAGAGAGCTGAAGAGGGACCTTTTACAAGTGCATATAGTGACAGGACTGGCTATCCAGTGATAGGGAACGGCTTTAAACTGACCGAGGGTAGATTTAGAATCATAGGATGGTTTGGATTGGAAGGGACCTCTAAACATCACCTAGTTTCAACCCCCTGGCCATGGGCAGGGTCATATTCCACTGGAGCAGGTTGGACAGAGACCCATTCAGCCTGGCCTTAAATACCTTCTGGGATGGAGCAAGATTTAGATGATATATAATGAAGAAATTCTTCACTGTGAGAAATTCTTCACTGGAGCAGATTGCTCAGAGAAGCTGTGGATGCCCAGTCTCTGGAAGTGTTCAAGGCCAGGCTGGAAGGGGCCCTGAACAACACAGCTGACAAGAGCCAAACCATTCTATGAGTCTATTGATTCCATGATTCACCCCTCCAAAACAAAAGGGGTGATCTGTTAATCCAAACAGGTACTGTGAACATACTGGACTTCAGTGAGCACACTGTCTCAACATGCAGATATACCTGGACTGCAGCAGGCATTCAAGGGGAATTATACCACTGTGACTTCCCACCCCTCTGTAACACAAGTATCAGCTTCTCTCAGCTCCACAAAAAGCACAGCCCATACACCTAGTTTTGGTGTAATAGTTGCTCTTCTTGGCTCACCTGCACCTTCCAGGTCAGCACCAACCCCAACAACATAAGAAGTTGATTATACTGCGAAGAGCCTATTGCTAGCAAGGCTAAAGCCGCAACAAAACACTCTGTGCGCTTGTGAAGTCAGACCTGGCAGAGTGGCTTCCTACCTCAGTACACGCCCACTGCAGAAGGAATTTAAGTATGCAAACTGCATGCTCACTTTTTAATGGGAGTGATTGTTACTCTGAGCTCAAATTGGAGTACAATTGTACATGCACATAAACACACACAGACTGCACGTGTGTGCATATTTCCTTTTTTCCATTCATTTTGAAAGTTTCAAGACATTTGTGGAACTGGCCCTAAGTTAAAAATATTTACCATGGACAAAGCACTCTGCCACAGTTCCTCTATTATACCTGTTTTGAGCTGCTGTTCAACAACATTTGTAACTTTCTTATCCCAACATATCCAAGTTGTCCTGACAAGGTCTGAAGTGTTCTTGTCATTAATCTGTACAGGAGCAATGTTTTGGGGGCACCTCCTTACAGTTAGAGCAACAAATAAAAGCCAGGTAAGCATTCCCCTCACCTTCTTGCCTGGGAGGCAGGGAAAACACAGAGAGCAGAGCAGTGCAAAGGGATGCTGACCGTACCGTACTTCCAAATGTGAAACACCTTATTCATTGCTCCCAGCTCCGTGTACCAGAATCCCACCAGCTCCGAGTGAGCTGTGCGGAAGTGAATGTACTTGTTGATCATTTCCAAAAACTCTTTCATCTTTGCTGGCTTAACATCATATGTGCGAATTTCATAGAAAGTGGCATCATTTTGTCTGGGCCCTGTAGCAAGGCGTACCTGAAAGAAAACAGTGAGAAAAATTAGAAGAAATAATTCTCAAGACAGAAAGTTACATTCTAATTTTTTTAGAATTAATATAATGCTATAGAAGGATCTTCTACTGCAGGCTAGGAGAGAGGTACTTTCTTCATGGTGCCCACTACAAAAAAAGTACCTTGTAACACTTTTCTTTGGAAATAGTTACCATGTGCATTATTTGCTGACACTCCTTTTGGTAAAGCAACAGGCCATGATGTGTCTTCTACCTGGTGCACTCATTTTTCCTTTTCCCAACCTCTTCCTCAGGAAGTCAGCAGTAAGATGTACTTCGCTAAACACATTACTCTAAAGCAAGGCTGTTGAGATGCCACCAAAGAGGAAGCAACACCAACATTTGCCTGTGTTGCACTTGCCCAGGCAACTCACGCTACTGCATTGTGTTTTCTACTTAAAATCTCATATCAGCAAATTATGCATTATTGGCAAAAGAAAAAGATAACAACACTTGGGAAAAGAGTGATTCATTCCAACACAAGATTGCTTAAGTCTGCATCCTAACCCTTTCTTGGCTGTTTCCCAAGGGCTGGTCAAGAACAGTTTTTCTATTCAAATAAGATAAAACCCTTTGGGAGTCTCAGACGTGTACTTTTGCAACAGCCTCAATAACCTGGAACATGCTACTCACCTCTCAAATAAAACATGAAAAATTAAGGCCAAAACATATCTTTGGCCTCAGCCCATATTTGCACAGAGGCAGCTGCAAGATGGATTTTGGGCACGTCTTATTTCACAAGAATCTGCAGGCATGTGCACCATGCAGCTCAAGCCACAGAACAGAATTGTTTAGATTTAGAAATTACTTTAAGATCATCCTATCCACCATCAACCCAGGTGTACCATGTCCACCACTAAACCATATCCTCAAGTGACGTATCTACCTGTTTTTCGAACACTGCCAGGGATGGTGACTCCACCACTTCCCTGAGCAGCCTGTTCCAATGCTTTACAACTCTTTCAGTGAATAAACTTTTCCTAATATCCAATCTAAACCTCTCCTGATTTAGACAACTTGAGGCCACACCCTCTCATTCTGTCACTTTTTACCCGGGAGAAGAGCCCGACCTCTCAGCTAGCTGCACTGTCAGGTCGTTCAATAGAGAAGGCCAAGACCAAAGGCCTCGTTGCTCAATGGCCTCTGCAGCATGACACACCTAGTATTGGTTGCCATGAGTCACAGCTCCTTGGGGCTGCTATAAGCCCCTGCAGGATCCCATTCGAGTTGTGAGCCTGCAGTATCAACCCATTCCACACCGGATTTTTGCAAGAGAGTCCCTGATGCTTTCTGGTGCCTAAGCAAATACGGGGACACTGCAGGACCACTTCTGCTCCAGAGAAGGGAAATGGATCTAGTGAAGGGTCTGGAGTGTAAGTCTTAAGAGGAGGAGCTGAGGAAACTAGGAGTGTTTAGGCTGGAGAAAAGGAGGCTCAGAAGGGGCCTTATCACTCTCTACAAACCCCTGACAGGAGGCTGCAGCCAGGTGGGGGTCAGCCTCTGCTTGCAGGCCGAGGGCCATGGGTCTCAAGCTGCACCAGGAAAGGTTCAGACTGGACATCAGAAAGAAATTCTTGACAGAAGGGGTGACGAGACATTGGAATCGCCGTCCCTCGAGGTGACTTCTGGAAAAACTTCCCTTCAGGAAAGACTGACGTGACACTCGGCGCCACGGTCTGGTTCACAGGGTTCGGGTGTTCGGACATGGTCTGGACGGGCTGATCTCAGCGGTCTTTTCCAAACGAATGGATCCCGTGATCCGGGGACGGATCCCACGCCATTCCGGGCAGGGCCCGGGGCCGGGGCTCGGCCCGGTCGTGCCCATACACAGGTTCGTGACAGACGGTGTCGCGACAGCGCCAGGCCCCGCCCTGAGGGCTCGCTCCCCCCCGCCCCCGCCGCTACCTGCGGGCCGGAGCGCGGCAGGGCCAGGCGGGCGGCGGCGGCGAGCGGGCGGCGGAGCAGCGCTGGCGGCAGCATGGCGGGCACGGCCCGGGCACACACACGGGCACGGCCACGGCCACGGCCACAAACACCGCCCCCCGCCCGGGCCTGGCTGGGGGCGGCACGGCGGCAGGGCCTCCCTCCCGCGGGCGGGACGGCCGCTGGGACCGCCTCTGCAGCCCGCCCCGCCGCGGGGGGACAGGCGGGAGGACGGGGAGGCGTAGCTGACGTGTTTTAAGGTCAGCTGGAGATGAAACGCGGCGCAGCCGCTCGCTCAGCTTCCCCTCCCCTCTCCCTTTCCTATCCCCTCGCCTCGGCGGAATGGGGAGGAGCATCTAATTAAAACTTGTATGTTGTCATAAGAACAGTTTAATAATTGAAAATAAAGTAAGACACAGTATCTGTAATAACAGCAGCAACAACAAGCGATGCACAATGCAGACGCTGACCACCCACTGACTAAGGCAGACCCCCCCTTCCCGAAACCAGATCATCCACCGTTCCAGGTAACTCCCCCCGGTTCATATACTGGACATGACGTTCTGTGGTGTGGAACATCCCTTTGGTCAGTTTGGGTCACCTGTCCTGGCTGTGCTCCCTCCCACTTTCGTTTGCGGACCGCCCCCCTGGCAGAGCATGAGACAAGGGGAAAAAAGTCTTTGACTTAGGATAAACAAGACTTGGCAAAATACCGAAACATCAGTGTGTTATCAACACCGTTCTTATTCCTAATCCAAAACACAGCCCTGTAACAGCTACTGAGAAGAAATTAACTCTGTCCTAGCTGTAACCAGGGGCAACAGCTGCCAATCGCTCCTTTAAATTACCAGGCATCAGCGCCTGAAATGTATATGTGTCTCTGCCCATGCACCTGATTACAAAAAAACCTAACTGCTTGAGGAGACCTGGGACCTTGTTCCTCACAGACTGCCCTGGGCCAAATCACCCAATAAATCACCCACATCCCAGGATCAAACTTGAAATTATCAAACTGATCACACGGATCCTCCTTCGCAGAATCAAATTTCAAATTGTGCAGATACAAATCCTTCATCTGCAGTTCTCCTCCATAAGAAAGTCTTCTTATGGTGTTCTTCTGTGGTGTTTTCTGGGGCGAAGCCAGAGGTGCCAGCGGTGCACAGCACCAAGAACTCTCACCCCATTATAGCTCTGGGCCCAGCTGCATATTTCTTCCGACCACACAGTTATCAAGGGACAGGATTTTGTGATGGCCAAGACTATATCTTTGCAGGGTCAAATACTGGCTAAGATGAAACATAAAATTTCCTCTGGTATCAGGGCAATCTAGAGATTTATCTGTGATGAGCTGTTTACCTGTGAAATCAACTCCTAGCAAAGGATGCTTTATGAAAGACTACCTGAATTAACAAGGCATCTTTTATGATTCCTCTTAAGAGGGGCAGCATATTCCTTCCTCTACACCAAAGAATTGATTTTGAGGGTCTCTGCATGGAATTAAATGTGATAAGAGCAATTATGAATTCATGCCTTTGGAGCTTCCATGGTTTATCTCACAATAAACAAATTTTCATTTTGTTAGAGACAAATTCAGGAAGAAGCACTGTCTAAATTAAAATAAGATAGAAAAAAGTTGTTCTAACAAACATATTAAAAGAGTGTTGTGGAAAGAATGAAGCATCTACATTGTGTGTATATGTTATTTTGCAAGTGGTTACATTTGCTGTACGTTTTTTTGCAATATGGCACAAAATAAGTCTCAGAGTTTCTACAGCAGAATCACATAATCACAGAATTATATGAAGTGTGATTACTGACGCAGTTCCTAGTTTAAAATTGGTTTAACATGCTGGTTTTTTGCACTTATGAACAAATTGTGTTTCAGCTGAAAGGAAGGAATGAGATGGCAAATTCCAAAATATTTAAACTTCTCCATTGTTTATCTCATTGTATGCTTGAAGTAATGCTGTTCATAACCATGTTGTAGTGAAATATTACTTCACATTTTTGAAAGATTTTATTTTTATTGTTTGAACATTTTCTGTGTTTGCTTTCTTATCAGTAAAGTCCACACAAGCCAGGATTTGAAGTGAGTAGTCATAAAAAGGTTTTGTTCTTGCTAACCTGAATAGTTAAGAAGAAGCTTTGATTTTATATTTTTGTGTAGTCAGGGAATACAAGAGTGAACATGATTTTCATAATTGAGCATGACAGTTCAAAACAGTGCAGAGTTAAAATGTATAAAACTGCATTGGAATTCAGGGTAGGCCTGAAATGATTCCCTGAAACAAGTCAGCAAATGATTTTACACAGCAAGTAAATTTGAGAAAACTGCAGTCAAAGGAACTGACTAAGATAAAATTTGTTGAGAAGACTGTTCTTTCAGCTCTGCAATCTTGCCTGGAATTTGGGTCCACTATACTTCCTGGTATTTTCTCATTCATATTCTTCTAGAAGTTCAGGGGTATCTCTGTCTTTCTGTGTGGGTGTGGCAGAGACACTGGTGAAGAGAGAGGATTCTACCTCCAACTCTTGACTGCCACTTGAAAATCTGTCTACCAATACACAGAATGGTGAACAGGAGCTGTGCTTCATAGACAGCTCACAGATGGTACTGAACATCTGGGAATGACAGTGTTGATCTTGTGGAAGAACTCACACTGAATAGTATATGGTTTTTGATGGGAAGTTTTTTGTTTGGTACTGAATTGGTGAATCATATGCAATGTTCAATTTATGTTACTGTGACTGGCAGAGCTGCCCAAGTACAAGAGGTTTATTAAAAATTATTCTTACTATTGGAAGACAAAGCTCCATGGAGGCAAAATGTAAGAAGGTTATTTGCACACGCCGTGTTCCCTGCATGAAACATTTTCATCCATTCTCATTTTCCCATGGAATAGGAAACACTTCTAATGTAGTCTATATGTGTCTTGTGAATGTAGACAAGGACTGGGTAGTGATTTTTTATTTGCTTTATACTTCATGTGAGATGGTGGTAGTGGAAGAAAGGTAACCATCTGTACCAAAATGTTTAATGCTTTCAAAAGCACCTTAAACTTCCTTTGTAGTGTTTGCTTAAACACAGAGAAAGTAACTCGGAGTTTTGGAAAAGGAGAAAGCACAGTACCTGTTCCTTAGCTAGGGGGATGTTCCCCTTCGCAAATCACAGCTTCCAGTTTCCTGTTGTATGAATAATAAATCAAGGACATTTCCTTCTATTTCTCCATAAACCTTTCAGCTTAAATGCCTTTCTCAGAAAAGCAGCTTTCAAAAGTACAGAAGGGTGTAACTCACCACACATTTTCTTTCAGTGGCAGTAGGTTTTCCATTACATAGTGCTGTGCTGTTTATAGGATAGAGAAAGGTGTGCAACAAGCTTGTTTAGTGTGTTAGACATGGGCTTTCCACTATTAGGTTTTCACAAAGTTCTCATACTGAGTGCTTCCTTTCCTCTCAGTCTGCTGCTGAGTGAGCAAGCAACAAGTGGTTTCCTGCTATGCACACAAGGCAGCATTCCTGAATGTAATGCAGCCTCTTGGTATGTTCCCAGTAGGCCAGAACATGTAAATATCCTCTGGTTTTCATTCTCTCAGCTGTTCCATATGAAAATCTGGATGACAACTTAGCAAACTTGGTATTTTCTTCCCTGTTTTTCCTAGGCAGTATGCATTACTCACCTCATTAAAACAATCTGTATTGTGTATAAATATTTATTGTGTAGAACTGATTAAAATGCCTACAAGAACCGATGTCATCTTTGTGTTTAACAGTGGTAAGAGTCACGTTAGTGTCCTTTGTTCCTAGGCCCTGGGGACATGGTTGAACCAGAGTCATGTGCAGGTGCCCTACCAGGCAGTGAATGAGCACAGAGAAAATTGGTTCCATGTTTTTGCTTTGCTGGAGAAGGCAGTGGGAGAACAACTAGCACTTTATCTCTCTGAAAAGCAGGCCTGTGTTTTTCCCTCTGGATTTATCCACTCGACACCCAAATATGTGTTGAGGTTTGACACATCCGCTGACCACACCAGCATGGAGCCTGTCAGCTGTCTTGGCCTGGCTGAGAGACTGTTGTTTTCCAGAGCAGCACAGCAGGAAGTGAAAGAGGAGAGCAGGCACTTATGGCTATGTGTAAGGGAATTAGAGAACTGCTTCATACTGCTTGGTTTTTTTAAAACACTTAAGAATGATGTTTGTCATCATGATACTTTGTGTCAATGCTTGTATCAAATCTTGGAGGAGATCAATTCTACTGTATCAAAATGCTCTCTGCTCATCTTTCAAGTAGCTGTAGCACAAACCTGGTAGCAGGCCACTATGTCCATTTGAATTAAGTTCAAAGGAAAACATTCATTTATGCTCCGTGTTCTTTTTTTAGAAGGCCTGTTTCTTACACACTTCATTAATGGATTTTTCCTCTTTTATTTTTCCTAGGAAATCTGTAAAAGTTTAATGATTCCAGAAGAAGCGACATATTAAAGATGACACACACACTAGAATTCTCCGGTTGTTTTTGTACAAATGGTTTTATTCAAAACTTCTGAATTATATATACTAAAAAACTCTTTCCTGTCAACAGGCCAAAAATATTACAGTATTTAAAAACTGTATTAATTGCTTATGCTTACTATTTGACCACTCTAACTGCAGTTGCTCCTCTCAGAATATCTACTTGGACTTTGTGAATGATATTTTTAAAATTTGAGAGTGAAACATTCCTTTTAGTCAATCCATTTTTAGTTAATTGGGCAAAAACCAAATGCTCTGCTTGCATGTCTCCACAGATGGGGTGACATAAGGCAGCTTCTGACACTGTAGATATTTAAAGCATGATGCAGCTGAGAACTGGGAGGTCCTTGCTACAAAGAGCACTGAAAGGATTCAACATGAGATGGAGGTTTACACGAGGAAGACCTAGCTGGGTTGACTTTTTATTTCACAAGTACTAACTAGCTCAATTAACATTTTCCCTAATAAAATTAAGACCTGAAAGGATGGTGATAAATCACCCAGATCCTCTCTCCTCAGTTAAAACTCCCTACAGGCTTTTCTTATTTGCTCTCTTTTATGTATATTTTTATATGTATGATAAGTTGTCTTCTGGAAGTGGAGAGTGAGATTTTCTCTAGAATTTAGCCAAAGTTGCACTTGTATTCTTGTCTTGAATTCAGCACCAACTTACATGCTGAGACAAGGTATTTCTGGTTTTTTGTTCTAGTTTGTGCAAAGTAGGGAGCTAGGTGGTAACCCACAAAAGGCTGGCTCCTGGGTCATCAACATTTGTACATTTTAGCAAACAAAGAAATCACAGTTCACTGGCTACAAGTTACACAGTTCTCTTATTAATTAGTGTTAAACCTTCTACTGGTTAAATTATTCTCTCACATGTCATAATAATTAGTCCACATGCATAGATTTTTTTTCTTTTGAGTTGCTGGGTTTCTTTAGTTGGTGGGCTGTGAGTTGGTGGTCCCACTCTTACTCTGCCAGAATTACCTTTTACCCAGTTGTAGCTGATCTCAGCACAGTTGCTGTGTTTGCTTTATTAGTTTCTTCCTTATCTTAGGAGTTCTGCCAAAAGCCCTTGTGGCACATAAATTCTGCTTTGTTTTTGTCCATTATCAGCAGTACGTCCTTCTCCTCAAGCTTTGTAAACCTCCCACTAGCTCTGAGATCACTGAAGCATGTCAAGCTTTAAACCTTAACAAGGCAGTTCTACCAACAAGTAATTTGTCTTTCTACACCTGGATATCATTCTGAACTCCTGTTTTCTTGAAGACAAGTGAGTGTAAGATGGAAGCTAAATATTGCTTTATGTCAGCCTCTAACATCTCTTGTATGAAAGCAGGTAAAGCCAGGTAGTGGGGATCGTTATTTCAGGGCCACCCCACCATTTCTTGGGCAGGTGTATGGCCAGACACCTGGCCATATTTAACTTGGAGAAATTCTGTGTAGTTTCAGCTGAGGAACAATTTGTGCCTCCTAACATCCTAATCTTTCTGAGGCCTTATAGGATAGAGGAGATAAGCAAAAATACCCATTGCATCAGATTTTTATAAAGGAAGAGAGAGTCCAATGTAAGACAGCTGACTAGAGAAAGCACCTTCTTACCTTGCAGTTTAATGCCAGGCCCAGCACATAGGTGGAGAAAAGACAGAGTCTGTTGCAGGCATAACAAGTGGGGGGGAGCTGTGACTGACCCTTGCAGTGCCCCAAGTCTAAGGACAGCACTGCTGATTTACTCTGGGACTCATCAACCTGGGCGGAGATCCACCAATCCTGGCACTTAGTAAGCATCTAATTTCCAGGTATTTTGTTCTTAATCTGTTCATCTGTGACCCACTGTAATACCAGTAATTCTACTTATGGCACTGACCCATGCAGCCTGCAGCTAAGTCCCAATGGCTGTGTTTAATGAAAGGAACTCCCTGATGGCTGCACTTGGCCTCCTTGGGCTTAGAGGCAGCAAGCCATGTTTCTCTGTTGTTTTGAGCAAGCTTTTCTGCCTGCATTCAGGTCCTGAGCTTGGGCTAAAGTCCTAGAAGATTTTTCAAAAATAAAAAGCCAAAAAAAGTGAGTGAGATTTCTAAGCAAGGCTTAATAACTCCAGTAGCTCACCTCTCCTAATTATTTATGCATTGCTTAGATAAACATTTTTTCTTGTAGAAAAACAGCCTTGTCCCACTTGCCTGGAAGAGTTATTCCTTCTTCCACTCTCTCTAAATAACCTCTTTCAGAGCTTCCTTTGCCTGAAGTTACATTGAAATGAGCACTGATAATAGGAGTCTGTTTCTGCCTTGGTTGCTCTTCCCCCAAGCTTTAAAAAACTTGCTTTTCTTGGTATTGCATGATGAGAGGTTCCCTGTTATACAATGTCTCTTGCCAAAATTCAGGAGGCACTGCTGATCTTCAGGGTAATGAGCTGCAGTGCTAATCACACAGGGCAAATTTGCAGTAGTACTTGTCAGCCACCTCAGCATCTGTCCAGCATGGTGCCAGCCCTGCCTCTGTGCTTCTGATCTGAATCCTTGGGCAATGGGCACAGCTGAAGGCTGAACTACTTAATCTGCCTATAAGTGAGCTATGGTTAACACAGGTTAAACATGCTGAGCTGGATATAGCTCAGCTAAATAAACCAATGGGCTAAGAGGATGGAGACTGGGAGCAGAACAGACAAGTTCTGCCACCACGCTCCTCAAAGCAATCCCTAGAGTGGTACTAGGGAGAGGAGCTGTGAGATTACACCTCAGCACTCCTGCTATCACAGATACGACAGATATGAACTGAGTGGACGTGCAATGTGAAGAATATGTGTAAGTGGGCTTGGCTCATCTGGGGATTGTTAACTTACATCAGTGCCCACTCCCTTTAACAAAAAAATACAGGCTTCTTTTTGCTTGCTTACATCTACCCATGTGGGACACATGCTTTCAATAAAGCATAAAATCAAGTTGATGTCTTTTAATATGCCCACACTATTTCAGAGCAGAAAATACTGTGAAATGCTATTCTCTGTGAATGCTTTTGCAGAGAGGTCTCTCTTAGAATTTAATGTATTAAAACCAGAACAAATAAAATCCTTCTTGTTTTAAGTTAGGAAACGTGAACGAAGCTTTGATACAGAGTCTCTCAGCTAGCACAACTAAGGGAAGGTGATTTTATGGAAAGTTCCAGTCTGGAGAAAAAGTCTTATCAGTAAATATTTGAGTGATTCCATGTAGATTTCTCCTACAGTGAAAAAAAAAATAAATAAAAACAACAGCTTACACTGGAAAAGATTTTGTAACCTGTAATCAATTTGTAGGAAGGAAGAACTTATAGGAAGGCATACACCTACTATAGAGAGAATCCTCCCAGTGGGCTTGGATGGCTTGATATTGGGAAACTCATGGGTCACAGCAACATTAGGCAAATTGGTTTAATCATTCACTTGGAGAACTTCAAATATCAATACTTACCCAGGGGGTTCCTGGTATTCTGAAGTCCTGAACTTCCTCATGTTTATTTGGAAGCTACTGATATCCCAACAGTTTGATGTAGTCCTCTTGAAGAACTCTGATTTTTAAAAACACCTGGAATATTACAGAAAAAAATTTAAAATAACTTCTAGGAGAGGAAGTTACAACATCTGCACCATCTCCAGCTTTATATTACTTTGGCCATCCTTTGCTAAGTAAAGCAAGGTGTTATTTCTAGACCTGTCTGTCAAGTGAAGGAGCTGTGAACAGGGATTCAATTTGCCCAAGATCAGACAGACTGGCAGCAACAGAACTTGAGTTTGAATCTAGGTATTTCTAGCTTCATGTCCCAGAAATTTATAGTCTACAAACCCAAAACATTTTCTTCACACTTGGTGACAGATAGCTTCAGTAATCACTGCTCAGGTCTAATGAGAAGGTAGAGTGTTGCATTTTTGCTTTATCTGGCTCAATACAAACAAGTTACACAGGCATCAGGAGTTACAAGGAATGCAGAACAAAAGCCAGGGTTGTTTTTATTTAGAGAAGAGGTAACTTGGGGGTCATACGATCCTTGTTCATGTAATTACAGGAGTGCTTCAGGAGAGAAAGGTGTAATCTGCTCTCTGTGCTGGATAAGATAAACGCAGCTGGCTGAAATTACAGGAAGGGAAATTTAGATTAGATGTTTTCCACTTGTTAAGAGAGTGACACATTTGAAAAGATTACATGGGACAAAGAAGGATATCTAGGCCCAAAAATAATAGGGATGGTTAAAATGGCATTCATGCATTCACACAGCTGATATGGGCTAGATTAGCATCTTTATCCTGTGAAATATGGACTACAGAGTAACAGACCATGGGACATACATGGCCCATGCAGCGCACAAGGCAATGGGAAAACAATCTAAAGATACCCCTCAGTCTGCATGCACTAGGGATGTGGCAGACCTCTGCCCCCTGCTTTGAGGCATTATTTGACATGTTGGGGGCAAAAATACCATATTGTAAAACCTTGGTCGACACTTTGACCAAATGCTAAGTAAGGTACTCATGTATTACCATCCCTGCTAATCGTCCTCAGATTCTGTAATGCTTAATGGCTTGTAGCCTTTTCTTTCCTGACCAAAGAAGATTGCGACATTTTTTAACAACTCGACTTTCTATGTTCCCCCAACACATCTTCTCTAAGATAATGTCAGTATATGTGAGAAATTAACTTATATTTACACCTGAAGATTTTTACAGTCGTTTGATAACAGGCAGCTACTGCCAAGAGCCAGTCGTTTTTCACTGAGCCTTCTACATTTTGAGTGACTACCAAAACAATCAGGGATGCCTCAAGATTAAACATTGCAATGAAGCTCTGCTCCCTATATGCCATGAAGAATTTCTTGCTGGGATCAATGCAGACTCAGGGAAGGATGAACAAGGGTGAATGCCATGCCCTAACTCAGCTCTGCTGATCTTTTCATTATTCCTTCTCTATCTGTGATGCTGGGGCAGCAACCTGGGTGTTCACCAAAGAGCTGTGCTCTGGTAACCAAGAGCTCTTCCCCCTGCTAGCAAAGAAAATGAAGGAATCCTCTAGTTAGAGCTGGCAGAATTTGAAAGGGACCAATTGTGTTGTTAGTGTTGAATCACCAAACTATGGCCTTGTTTGCCTGCTGGCAGGGCACATGAATCACAAGGAACTTCTGCCAGTGGTAACGAAGAGTACAACACTTTGTGATGTCTCTCTTTCTACGGATTCACTCTTTTGGGCATACCATTTATATGCATTTTATATACCATTTATGCATTAATAGTTTTGGGTGGTCTGTACTGTTCCTTATTTACTGCAATATGCTCTGGTCTTTGACAGCATTCCACTGTGTTCATCTTCAGGATGCCTTTCATCCTCCAGTTCACTCCAAGCATATGAGTTTTCCCCATAGTTGTCCAGTCTATCACTGCAATCCCATTTGAATTACACAGTGCCATACCCTGAGGATTATTCCAGTCCATAAAAGGAGTTTTTGACTGGTGATTTGTCTTGTCTTAGAGAAGATCTTGGTGGCTTGAGATCCATTAGTTGTAGGCAGAATTGTGTGGTGTGCAAACTATAATCTGCCAGATCTTCTATGGGCTCTGATCTATAGGAAAACCCATGACTGTGATTGTGTTAAGACAGATTGTGTCCCTCTCTTCACTTCCACTACTTTACTAGATCTGCAGCCACATACTTTAGCCAGATTAAAATGCTGAAATCTATGTCCAAACCCTGCCAAGTCTTGTAAAGTATTCCTTAGATCCCAGAGATCTGGCTTTATTAATTTCAAACATGGCTTCCTAAAGTGTATAAAAGACCTTCGACAATCCCTTTTTGCCAGGTTACCTCAGTGCACATAGCATAATGAGTCTTTCCATGTATTTGAATATTTCACATCCAGAAGAGACCCTTGGTGAGGTACTTGCAAATCCTCAGGCTGCATCAAGTGCAGCTGTGTGGCTTGAGGTCCATAGCCTCAGTACAAAGATTACCTTTGTGATGCACACGTTCTATTCAAAAAATGCATTCCCTACAGGAAATGCAGGGAGAATGCAGGAAATGCAAAAAGGATTCCTGTCATGCCACCAGATGACATGGTAGTTTTGTGTCATCATAAGCCTGCAGTATTTGTTTTCTTTAGAGATCAAAGCCACTATTTAAGCAAGTCCATAACTTAAGCAAGTTATTTTAGCAATAATCACATGCCTCTAATGCGAAGGAGGGTTTTCCATTGTACTCTTGGCTTTTGCTAACATCTAGTGCAAATCTGTTTGCCTTTCATAGGTATGTCTAAAGAACTGCCGCATGAATTCTATGGAAAAGCTGCGCCTTTATATTTTACCTACAGAAAACTGTGATCGTCTCTTGGTATGAAGGGAGCCACTAACACATTTACAAATACTGACTTGCAAAGAGGGGCAAACATCTTCCATCCAACTCAGAAAATCCCCTCAAACTCAAATCCAAGATGTGAGCCAGGTTTATTGATCTGAGCTCATTGATTGAAAGGCTTTCCCCGCTCAAGCAGGGAAATGAAGAGACAAACCTGAGTGCCTCAGGAATATAATTCTCTTCTTTTCCCACTTCCAACAGCTCAAGCTCAGGTAACCTGGAGAAATTCAGGCCCTCCTTCATGTCTTATTCTGCTAAGCTCACTCCTGAGACAGCTGGGCTGGCTGGCTATTTTGTGGCCACTTCGGATGTAGCAGATGCACTTCCTCACAGTTCTTGACCAACTGTGAGGAAGTGAATGTGAATGTGACTCTGAGATCGTTGGGTCCTGGTTTTATAAAGCAGTGTTGTGTCTGTCTAATTTCATGTATGTGTCTGCCTGCAGTGGGAGTGAACCATGTATTTAGTAGGGACTGAGAGGCGCCTGGCTGAGAGACATTTGGTTTATTGCATGCAAAGAGCAGCCTTTTCATATTGAGTGTAACACTCACTTGCAGCTGTGGTTTGATCAGGTCATTTAACTTCTCTACCTTGGTTGTTTCATCTGAGAAATCAGATTGCTAGGGCTTGCATTTTTGACAAGGGGTGTAGGGGGATAAATTCATGAATGTACACCCTGGACTTCAGACAAGTCTACCAGTATGAAAAACTGTAATTAAGAATTGCTTGTCCTGCACCTGAAAACACTTGCACCAACAACCCTATCCTGAGCACAGCTGACTGTTTGCCACTAGTACTTAAGGCAGTGAAGGCTGAAAATGCTTGGGGATTGGAATGATACTAAAAATTTACTTTTAAGACAGCCATTGAGAAACCAGAGTTTGGGAAGAACCAAGAGAGACTCCAAAAGCTAAGGCAGGCAGTGATAGCTTTCCACCAATTCCACCAGGCTTTAAATGAGGTTTGTATCTCCCACAACTGTCTCTGCTATCACTTCATCACCGTACATATACATCTTCATCTTCTGCCTTCTTAGAAAACATGAACTCAGCAAGTTCTTCAAGCCAGAAGAGTGTATTTCTGACATCAAGGAAAGGGGAGAAACTAGCATATTGCTTCTGTAGCAGCTGTCAAAAATCTAGTATTCTAATTAAAAAATACACAAATGCAAAAGAATTGTGAAGGATTGGAGCGCACACTTCTGGAACTGAGCAGTTTTTTCCCTTTGGCTGAATTTTGAACTGAATTTGATCTTGAGATAATTAGGGAGTTGTAAAGGTGGCTTGATGAAATTGTAAGAAGTCAATATGACAGTGGATGAAAAAAATCAAGTTTTGGAAACAAAATAAATAAGGATTTGTGGATTTGAGGAAGTCAGGAGCAGCACATCTGTTCCACCTGTAGGCACTGGATCCACATGGTGATGGCGAGTGATAGGGACTTATAAATGACAGGCAAGGCCCAGCAACACCCTTGGTTGTTCAGATAAAACCTGCTTCGGAGGAAATTGAATCGCCATGCCAGCATATTGCATTGTCCATTTCATGCCTTCTGCATTCCCGGGGAGGATTTTATGGGAGTAAGGAGAAGAAAGAGATAGATGCTGTAGAGCAGCTACTTTGGCTTTTAGTACAGGCATCTAGGGTGCAGAGGAAGATGTATGCAAGTGGTGAAAACTAATGCTGTGGGCTATAGCACAGGAGCAGGTGAGAGTGGTTTTACCCAGTTGCTGATGGAAGAGTAAGGCTGAGGTAGAGTAAGGGGAGGAAAGGTGATAACAACAATTACTTTGAGGGAAAAAAAGTAGAAAAATAAAGTTCAAATGCAAAATGATGCTCCTTCATAGAGCATTCCATCTGCAAAGGGTGAACCTGGTTAAATGTGGCATTTGGCACAACTGCCAAATGGTAGGAAGAAATGAGAGTGGGGTGGGTAGGAACTTCCAGCATCTTTCTTGCTGCTTCAAGTAGTACGAGGTGTCAAGTCTGTGCCCCCATCTCACTGATGAAGTGTCAGCTCCTGGCCATGGGCAGGGTGGTAATTAACCATTAGCTGGGGAAAGGACAATATTGATAAGATAAATGATTGCTGAGGAGATAGAAAGCATGAATGTTGGGATATATGGCAGTGGGGCTGGGACTCCACCAATAGGGCAGCAGCGCTACAGAGCAGGAGAGCAGGGGGACTGAGAGCTCTGGTGTTGGGGTATCGGTTTGAGTGCTGTAGAAGGCTAGGTCCATGAGGAGAAAGAGGTGGAGTTTGGTTGTGAGGAAGTGGGGTGGTACAGGAGACTGTGGACATGTAGAGCATGCATGCTGAAGCTGATTTTTGGGAGGGAAGAGAGATTAAAAGTTTGAGAGGAGGTCTGATGTCAGACTTTGGAGAAGAGCAAGAAATTGTAGAAGATTTACATGAGAGGAGAGGATGGGAGTCTTCCTCTGGTACCCTGTTTTCTATCCACATTTTCCATGTGTGATGCCAGGCATATACTCCCTGTCTCTTGATACAAAGCTATGCCTCCCTTCTTGCTCCGTGCTCCCAGGCACCCTGGGGCTGTTGCTCTCCTAAGGCTTTCCATCCCTTCCTTCAGATGACCATTCCAGGCTGATATTAGTCCAGCAGGCTGTGCAGCAGCCTTGTGTGGCAAGCTGCCCCCAGAAACCAGCCACGGGAGAAGAAAACACCATACTCCCCCATGCTTGGTGATACAGCCCATCACACAGCAGACCGTAGCTGTTACCATGGAGCTGCACCAGAAGAGTGGCCATCTCTGGTGTCACTCGCTGGCTGGACACACGATACTTCTATCTCAAGTATTTTTCAGCTTTGGCTCCTGTTCTCTGCTGGGGGAATGAATGGTGTTTCCCTTCATTTAGCAAATCTGCTGAGAGATCTGCCAGCTGAGACCTTCCAGCTCTGACCAAAGCCAATAATGATCTGTTCATGCTGGCTAGGCTCACTCTGTCCCAGTGAAATGGGCTAGTCCCCATTTAACTTTCCACCTGTTGTTTGTGACTGATGCACGCTTGCTGCCTGGGCAGAGCTGGGGAAGGATGTGGATGTGCCCATCCATTTCTAGCTCTCTGCTGTCGACACTGATTGCAGCTTTGTTTAAGCAGAGGAAGCGATCTTGTTAGTACTTCAGAGCAATGTTGTTTCCGTTTTTGACTGCAGCATTTCAGCCAGAGGCTGCTGTATGAACATGCCAGAGTTACAGACCATAATTATCTCATTTTGGGGAGGAGAGTGGGGTGATGTGCCTTATGTTTGCCTGATTCTGAAGGCTGCTTGTTGCATGTCAGTGCAATGCACAACTGTAGCTGGAGCAGTCCTTCTCTGACTTGGGTTTTCCAGGAGCTGATAGTGCTGCAAAAAGCTGCTATCTAGCCTACCAAAAAAAAGACCATTTAATAAATGTTCCCTTCCCCTCATGCCTCACTGGCTTTGTATCTGATGTGCAGTCTCAGTCCTCTGAACCATCTGTAGCAGGATAAAGAAGACACTCATGAAAAGGGAAAACTGTACAGGAGACTCAACAAGAGTATGCCAGGGTCTAAGGAAGCCAAAACCACAAAGCCACCGTATCTTGGCTTGAAATGTAAGCTTCTCTTGATGATAGCATACCATACAGTTACAGTATTTGGCATCTCCTTTTGGAGGTCAAGACCAGAAAGATTTCTGTGAGACTGGCTAAGTTTTCCAGAGAGAGAATAACGTTCTGTAGAATCACATATGTTGTTCAGGAGAGTAAAAGACCACCTGGAGCATTTCTCTTCTGCTAAAATACAGTATGCTCTCCTCACCTGTGTCTTTGAGCATACCAGATTGACTTGTGGGGCTGATGATTCTGGCGTGACACATGATGGGTAGTACAAGGCAGTGTGTAGTTGCACTGTTTTAGAAATCTTTCTCTTCCTTCTCAGGGAGAATAGAGATAAGCTGCGTTTTTGCACTTTCTTAATCTCTGTGTTTGGTACTAGGTGTTGTATAGCTGTGACCAATGGTTTTAGGAGGTGGATTCCCGGCTGACCAATAGTTCCTAGATTATTAATGGATATATAAAGAAGTTTCTGTAAATAAAGTCTCTCTTTTTGCCATCTTGGGTCCACCTGCCTGCTTCCTCTGCCAGCTTCTGCAAATCTCAGGAAATCTAAACCAACAGCAGTGTGTCCTTGGTACAGCTAGGACAGAGTTAATTTCTTCTCAGTAGCTGAGGGATCTGTTTTGGATTCAGAATGAGAATGGTGTTGATAACACACTGATGTTTCTGTACTCTGCCAAGTCTTGTTTATCCTAAGTCAAAGACTTTTTTCCCCTTGTCTCATGCTCTGCCAGGGGGGCAGTCCGCAAACGAAAGTGGGAGGGAGCACAGCCAGGACAGGTGACCCAAACTGACCAAAGGGATGTTCCACACCACAGAACGTCATGTCCAGTATATGAACCGGGGGGAGTTACCTGGAATGGTGAATGATCTGGTTTCAGGAAGGATCAGTGGGTGGTCAGCAACTGCATTGTGCATCACTTGTTTCTTTTTTTAATCATTGTTATTATTTACCATTATTATTGTATTTTACTTTATTTTCATTATTAAACTGTTCTTATCTCAACATACAGGTTTTGCTTTGATTCTCCTCCCCATTCCACTGGGGTGAGGGAAGAGAGGGGAGGAAGTTGAGTGAGCAGCCGCATAGTGCTTAATTTCAGTCTGGGCTTAAACCATGACACAGTAAAAGAACCCTTTCCTCATGTTCTCCCAAGGCCAAATCTACCCTTGCCATATGGATGACATTGCAAATAAACTAAAACATGATTCTGTCCTTTACCCTTTATGTGGCAAGTTGGGGGAACGGAAGGAATCTTGGTGATTTGATCCCTAGAAACCTCCATCTAATGATCTAATATGGCACAGATCCAGACAGAGAAACAACACTGAGATCCTGGGAACTGGCTGAAATTTCCCTTTCCCTGCCTCCACTGTTGGTATTTCCATTGCTGGAGTATCCTGGACTCACAGAACCAGTTTTTTCCTTCCCTGTCAGAAGCAGGATGGAGGGCTTTCCCCCATCCAGAGAGAAGGCTAGGTTATACCCTTAGTGCTGAGGGACAGTAGGAGCAGAAATCGCTAGGACCTGGTAGCCCAGGAGAAACTGACTATTTCTCTGTCAGTTTTGGAGATGCTTGGGAAGAACATGGCCAGCATCAGTCTGGCTGGGACCCTTCCTCATGGTCTTCACTCTGGCAAACTTTTAGTAGGACCCTTAGGTGACACCATGATTGCTGCATCAGGCTGATTTTGGAGGGAGTTGGCAAGGAAAAGATTTAATGATCTGTCTCTGCTGTGGGCTCATCAGTTCCACGCAAACATCCAAGAGCTGTGGTTGTTCGCTGGGGAGGGGATGGCAGTCTGCTCAGAAGGTTGTACCCACTACAGATAGGCTGATTTCAGGACCCTGCAGGCCTTTTCTAAAGAGAAGGTCAAAACCAGAGATTTGCTAGACATGGGGAAGAGCAAGGGTTAAGATTAAGAGAGGAGGTGATAGCGGACGCCCTTGAAGTAACCAAGAACCTGCCAAAGCAGGATATTCAGCAAGATTTTCTGTGTTCTTCAGCTTGACTTGGGCTAATAAAGAGATTTCTAAAGACTCACCTAGTAGGGGAGGTACTGGGGCTGTGAAGTCTCTGCTTTTGGAAATGTAAAACTGGGGATCCCAACAGTCGGATGAGTGGAATAATGAACATTTGAGATTTCCCACCAAAGGGTCTAATTCTGGCCAGTTACAGGGCTCCCAGGCAGGGAATGTTGGTCATTTCTTTTCCTCCCAATGAATATGTCAGATGGAGGCGGGAGGGAAGTGAAATCTCTGGATTGTTTCCTGGGCAAAGAAAGACTCTAGAGAATTGTCCATGGGAGAAGGAGGACAAGAGTCAGTTAACCCATAAAAGTGAAGTTTCCAGGTGCTTTGGGTATGAGGCCAAACAAACCTTACAACCAGTGAGGAAAAAGCCAAGTGAAGAATGCTGAGACTGGCCTGGCTTGCAGCATACACCTTCTCACAGTGACGCTGGCTAACTAGCCAGTGTGTTCACTGGCCCATTCCATGCTGTGGCTGTCACCTTGGGCCTTACTATAATGATTTTCACCTGACTCTTTTTAGGAAGTAATAGGAAGGTTACCATCTTTACACATGCCCAGTTTTTCTCAGTCTGTACCTCATCTCCTATTTTGCTGTTTCCCTTGTGCTGTTGCAGCTTCTTTTCCACTCTTAATTTGGGGGGGGGGGGGAAGCCTGTGATGGTGATTATGTTTTTCTGAGTAAAAGAAAAAAAAATGTTTTCCCAGCTGTGTCCAGAAAGTCCAGACACACAGAGGAAAATCCAATAAATGATTAACTCAGTCTTTCCATCTGTAGATAGCGTCGTTTCTGGTTAGGCTTTTTTAATGATAACATTATTTTTTTATATTGCTAGCTTTCTTCTCCCTCAAGACAAAAGAGAGTCTTTTTGATTTGAAATGCAATGTCCTGAGAAATTTTCTGGTGAGTACGTGGATGATTGCTTACTTGTGCTTTTCTGCCTTTTGAATACGGAAAGATTACTTGGAAGTGAGTTTCCTGTACTACTTCCCTGTGAGAGGAGAATAACAAGCAAGACAGCAAATTTATAGGCAAAAATTTACAGATTTTATGCACTGGTTACTTTTTACAGAACAGTGATTTTGATACAGTCCTTTCTTATTTTTTCTTTCCTTTTTTTTTCCTCATTATAGGGTGGGGTGGTGGGGTAGGGTATTTCCAGCTGTGAATTTTTGACCCAGACAATTAAGTTTGTCTTAGGAAGTAGTGGGAAGAGATTGGTGCCATCTGCCTGAAACAAGCACTGACACAGCAGTGCTCAATCCATGCATCCACCTAGGTGCTGCCCTGTTGATGAGAGAAAGCACCCTATGACCCCTATGTTGTGACCAGAAGCAGGTTTGACCCACGCGTTATAGTAAAAATAACAGGTTTGGTTTGCTGCCGTGCTCCCACTCTGGTGGTCAGGTGTGGGCTTGCTTGCCAAGCACACCTGGCAGTCCTTGACACTGCCTATCTTACCCATTTTCCTGTTTATTGACCTCCTGTTTTCAACTCAAGACTCTTTGCAAACAAGCAGTCCACCATAATTACTTTTTTGCCCTGGGTACCAATTTTGCTACCTGGCATACCCAAACTTGTTATTTTCAATACCATTACCTTGGCAATCTCAGTTGATAGCACTGTTGGCCTTGCAAAGCTCTGCTCCCCAAAATATCCCCAGCAACTGCCTGTGCAGTTTGCCCACTTCTCACTCTAATTAGCCCCCTTAGCCAAGCTGTGAGATCCAGCCATCCCTCCTGGTGCTTTCATACTTCTATCTGCCACAGCCACCAGCTTCTGATATTGCCTCCTGTTTCCCGTGTCCTACTCAGCCTCAGCCCAACAAACACACAGGCAGATCATCTGCCCAGTGTTGGCTCCCTGCTCCCCATGACTGCCTGTGGCTGAGGAATTTGGAGCAGATTAGCCACTACACCAGGCTGGACTTGTCTGCTTGCCACCTTCGCACAGGCTGAATGCTTCTGTAGGTTTTTGGGTTTTTTAAAATTTCTATTTGGGTTGTGTAAAAATACTCTATGCTCTATGTTCAAATCTAAATTCTTAAGCAATTAAGAGTGCTCTGTAACTGTGATATGTAGCTCATAACTACTTAGCAAGCTGCCAGTTTTTGTGTCAACTTTTGGTGACACTTCATCTATATTTTTTAATTTAACTACCTGGGAACTTATATCAAGCCTTTGGACAAAAAATACAGATTTCCTTCATAAATGTACTAAACTCACCATGTTTCTCTGCTGATTGCCCATTCATAGAAATGTTTTAGGATTTAATATGGCCCTTCTGCAGAAAACAATGAGCAGTGGTGTAAGAAATGCCAGCTTATGCCAATTTCAGGACCCCATCACCCTCCTTTGCAGTGAAGATAACCAACAGCTAGATGCCTGCACAGCAGAGGCTTGCAGGATCATCCTGCCCCAGGCTGGCAAATGCTCTTCTCTCCCAGTCCTTCAGCACAGAGCATATTCCTGGCAGCCTAAATATCTGGGTGACTAAGGCCAGATGCCTAGATCAGAAAGAAAAGGTCAAACTCTCCTCAACGCAAATATGGAGGAAAAACCTCCAAACTGGAGTGCATCCACCACCTAGGTGCGCAGGGCACGGTGATGTGCCTTGCAAGGAGCAGCACCAGCCCCCACTGCAGCCCTGCTTTTGCTCCCAGCTGCTTCCTGGCCTGCAGTCGCATGACCTCAGCCTGTCAGGGAAGAGGCAGGCAGAGTGCATCAACTCCTCAGAGACCCAGGCGCTGGGTGGTTTCTTTTTCCGCTGCATTAGCCAGCTCTGATGTGGCACAGATGGGGAATCTGCAGTCTGTGCCCCCACACCGGCTCCCAGGGCCTCAGGGGTGTCTGACAGATGGGACAAAACCCTGGCGGGGCCAAAACACGTTTGGCATCGCAGCTGTGGCTGCGAGAGAGGGATGAAGCCCTTCAGCACTTTACCCAGCCCTGCTGGCACAATTCAGCCACAGACAGTGGGCACAGAGGAGCTGCACTACAAGGACCTCTTTGGGACCCGTGTCAGCTGTTTCAGGGGATGGAAAGACAGGTTTTCACCCACCTGTTTCCAGGGGACAGAAATTACTGGATTGGACGGCTGCTGAGTAGGGCAGGGGGTAGGTCCTGTGCTGCTCCTGGGATGCATGGGTAAACACAGCTTGTGTGCTGGGGGGCAGGTGAGAGGCTTGGGATGGGGAGAGGGGATATTGTAGGGAAAGAGCAGAATGCCTTCTGAAACACAGTGTACACCAGGTCTGAGGCACCCAGACGACACAGGCGGTGCAGTTTGCTGCTGGGTGATACGACTGTAAGGCTGGAGCACTACTGCTTAGGTAATGTGGAGCTGGGAGAGCTGAGAAAGAGTGGGTTCAGGTTAGGAGAAGCAGCGTGAACTCTGCATGCCACAGCCCTATCAGGAAGAGCATGGGGAGGTGCTGCTGGATGGAGCCTCCAAACAAGTTGGAAGAGCCCAGAGACGGTGCTGCTACCCCTGTCTTACTGCCAAACAGGGAAAGCGTCAGGCCAGGGTGCTTCATGCATTGTGCCTGGACTTACTTTTACCGTGCCAGAAGTGGATTTTTTTCTTCCATGGGGTGGGAGAAATGCTGAGATTGCCCAGTGCTGGCTCTGGCACTGAGCTGTGAGGCCAGTGGGGAACAAGGCAGGGCTATGCTGTCTCCTCACCCACAGAGATGCTTCTATGTCTGGGTGTGGTACACTTATGTCAGTGACTTCATGGTGATGCACTTCTACCACCAGCACTGCCCAAAGCCTTTCAGAACGGCGCAGCATCAGAAAACAACCTTGCCTGCCGCCTAATACACAGCTTTTTTAACCCATGCTCGGGACGATGCAAACATACAGTGTGTTCAGTGGCTCCTGGTCCTTGGAGATTGCTCCAGAAAGCCTATCCTCAATGTTGATGGGTTAAAACCAAAGAAGTTTTCAGCCACTGCTGAACAAACCAGAAATATACTGAACCTACAGAAACTGACATCCTTCTTTATGCAGTCTGCCAGGTATTTGTGCTGTTAACTCCTCTAACTGGGCAAATGAGATCTGGGGGTATTTTCTAAAGCATAGCTTTTGACAGAGAAACCCCACTTTTATTTAAAAGAACAATGCGCTGAGATCCTAGTTAGAGAAATTCTAATGATGTGGCTGTGTGTTCTAAAACCTGACAATGCAAGAGAGCTTCCAGTGAACTGTGAAAAAAACCAAAAGTGGAAAATCAGTTTTGAGTGTTCAGATGGGGTTACTCTGAAGACATCTGCACTCTTCTGCTTTTTGAAGTCAGACTGCGAGGGAAAGCCCCAGGGTTGGAAAAGGCTTCTGCTTTTTAAATTTTTTTGTTTGTTTGTTTTTTGTTTGTTTTTGTTTTTTTGTTTTTACCCCCAGCAACTGCAAGCCGCACTGAGGGGATTTAGGAGCAGAGTACGGCATGTCCCAGCCCCCGCGGGCTTTGGACGTGTTCCTGCCCAGCGCCGCTGCTGCGGGCACGCGGTCTGGGTTGTGCTTTTCACTCTATTGCTTTGCTAATCCTGAAATAATTCCGTTTTTCTTTTTTCTCTCCCCCCCTTTTTTTTTTTTTTTTTTTTTTTTTTTTTTTTTTTTTTAAATCTGTCCGCGGAGCACGTGGTGCGCTCCGCTGCCCTCCCTCCCCTCCCCTTCATCGCGCCCACTCCCGCCCCCGTCTCCCCTGCCCTCCCCTCCCGGGCCGGGCCGCCCCGCCCCGCCCCGCCGGGCCCGGCCCCGCCGCCCGGCCCGCGCCGCTCCGCGCCCACCGCGCTGGGGCCGCCGCGCTGCCCGGCTCCGCTGCGGGCCGGGGGGCACCACGGCCCGGCCCGGCACGGCACAGCGCGGCTCGGCACAGCGCGGCTCGGCCCGGCGCGGCCCGGCGGGAGGGCGGCTGCGATCCGCCGCGGCCGGCGATGGGAGATGGAGGGAGCCGGCGGTGCGGTAAGGGGCGGCGTGTGCCCGTGCGGGTGCGGGGGTTGCGCTCAGCCGGGGGCACTTTCTCCCATTTACTTTTAAATTTGTTCTTTTTTCTTTTTCCTTTTTTTCCTTTTTTCTTCTATTTCCTTTTTGTTATCCTTTTTCTTCTTCCTTCTTCCCTTATCCCTTTTCCTCTTTCCTTTTATTGTTTTTCCTTTTCTCTCTTAATTTATTTTCTCTTTTTTTTTTTAAAAAAAAGCCTTTTCACACTGCCCTAAGGGAAAAAGTTCAGAGCCCGCTTCTGTGCTCGTTAGTGCTAGATCCCGAGAGACACCAGCTGCACCAGGGAAGCCGCACTGGGACCCGCTGGGACTCAGGGCTGGGACCCCCAGCCTGCGTAACGTGCAGTTGGTTTTGCTTGTGTCTCCAAGTAACTTGTCTGTGTAACATATCAGCGCTGTTGCCGCACTGACAAGCTCTCTTAATCTCGCCAAATCCTTGAATTAAATGAGACGTCAAAAAAAGTCAGCCTTTGGCTGAATGGTAGCATTGCGCTTTCAGGGCATGAGTGGGATTGAGATGAATTCAGCAAAAGTGTAAAATTGTAGAGTATGAAACTACACAAGGATTCTCCTGATTAGCTGGTGTGCTGTCTTGGTCCTTCCTCCTGGGAACTGGAGCTACACTTCTCACTGGTAACATAAACACAGAGTTGTAATGAGTTTGAACTTCACACAAACCCACTGAAGTTGCTAACTCCCATATAGATGACTATTTCCATGCTATAAACAGCAATTACCTGGCTCCCACAGGGTCGAGTTAGTATATTGTCAGGCCAAGCCACAGGCATATGTTATTGAAATGATTTGAGTGTGTAATAGGCAACTACAAGTACTATTAGTTTTGTAGCTTCAGTCACACTTTAATTCTGTCTGTGCATAGGGCGATTAAAGCAGAGAGAAAATCAAATGCAGTATTTGTAATGAAACTGGAGGTTGCACACCCAGTGTTTGAAGCAATTGTAATAGACTGCTGAGAGTCATCCAAGCCCTTCTGGTTTAGCTAGTAGAAAGAAGCCTCTTTCTACTCCAAATGCTTTTTCATCAGTCATATCCTTAGTTGATGTGTTTCAGCAGATGTTACCAGTTTAATGCTCTCAGTGAATCTGTCCTAGCTCTGTTGATTTACACAAAGAGAGAGTTGGTTTTGGGGCATGCTTTTGATGGGAGAGAGGTGAGGTTAACTCCATAGGAGACCCTGTACAAATGCTCCCATTCAGTTACAGCCTTGGTTCATTGGGGATTGTAAGAACATTCTTTGTGGTAGTGGTAATGTTAAAAAAAAAATCAAGAAACTTACATGCTGCCGTTTTCAAAACTTGAAGCAACAAAAAAATTAGAACTTCTTAATCCACACAGAAAATTCTTGCAAAACTGACCAATGTGAACGTGGTTCTCTTGTGCTGGTCACGCTTAAGCAGATTGTTTGACTTACTGTTTCCATCTCTGTGCCATCAAATTGAGAAGGAAAAGAGCAGCGAGGATCCTAATGAACATGCCAGCAACTCTTTTTTCAGCAAATCCTTCTTTACTGTTGTCAAGTTGCATAGCTGAAAGGCAGGGATGTTGTTCAGAGTACTTCCCCTCCCCGCCTCTGCCCCAACATGGTCTTTTCTGTTCTTGCCCATCACACTAGGAAAGTCTGACAATTGATTTTGGAGTTTTGGTATAAGAGATGGTTTGGGGTTTGATTCCTGTGGGGTGAAGAGGCAGGCTCTCTGTGGGAGTGCCATGGAGCACCTATGCAGGCATTTGTCTCCATGGGTGTGTTCTGAGCCAAGTGCTGGAATATTCAGCGTTGGGGCAGCACAAGTTGTGCACCACACAAGGCCACCAGTGCAAAGGAAGGGTGGCCATGGCTGATAAACTGTCTTTGCACAAGCACAGTAGCTGATTGCTTGAAACAATCCCTGCTTCATGGAGAGACGGGCTGGCAGACCTGAGAGCTGGGCTGATTTTTCTCAGGCATGTGTTTCTCTGAGGCATGTGTTTCTCTTTGGAGAACCTCTGTTTGCTTACAAGGGTATTAAGAGAGAGCAAGAGGCTGGGGTACTGCTGGGTGCTGATTTAGAGATAATTTAGAGGTAGCACAATGTAGTGGCCTAATGAAGGGAGTCCAAGAAAGGGAGGGAGGGGGTAGTGTCTGCAGAGTAAGATTAGGTGGGTCCCCAGGGTACCAGGGAGCCATCTGCCAAGCTGCTGTGCTTCAGCTGAGGCTGGACAAACCTGTGAATTGTTGCCAAAACTCAGACTGGGGCAGTCAGTCAACAGCCAGAGTATCCTGCTCCAGGTCAGCTCTGCAGTGCAAGTGCAGAGGATCCCCAGGGTGCAGCAGCTGTTAGAGTTGTTTGGTGTGAGTATTGCTAAGCTCACAAAGAAAAGGTGGGAGCAATGTCCCTGAGCTCAGCAGGGACATGTGCCACCCACTATCCTTGAAGGGACTTTTCCTTGCAAATGGTTCCTGATGGAAAGCTGGCTTCTGGTGGAGCAGGGATTTCATGATCTGTGTGTCCCACCCAGACTTGCTCTGTGACCTGGGTGGTTTGTTGCATCCTGGTGGGTTGTAAAATTGTGTGTGGATTCTTCCCTCTGGAAGTTTGGCTGAGAAGGGGTATGTGTGATAGGGAGCTTCTCTGGACAGCCACTGTACAGCAAAGTGGGTCTGCAAATAAACAAATTTAGGTCTTGTGCAATTTGTGTCTTAAACTCCTGATTATCTTTCTAAATGTATTCCTGCCCTCCAAACCCCATGATCACCGAGGCTGTTTCCAACCCTTTTTTCCTGTTTGCAGTGATGTGAAGTTGGGGTGTGTGTGTATGTAGAAGTAATACGCTTCTGTCAGATGAAAAAGCTGTTTGAGACCAGCTCAAAGTGTCTGCCTGACACATTCATTCTGGACGAGTCTCATTCCTATCAGGAATGGCACTGTTGGAAGTATCCTTCTGCAGTATGTTTCCAGATACTTTTTCTGAGTGCAGCTCCTTCTCACTCTGAGATGTTTCTTGCTGTTTTGGCAGTTCCTGCTCGAGACCACAGACTCCTGGGATGCTAATGCATCCACACATTTATTCTCTGCATTACAGAGATGAGCGAGGCAGGTTGTGGATGGTGCTTAAAAGCAGGGTGGGGTGAGAGCTAGCCCTCTGGGTGCGGGCTTGGTTGCTACAGGGTTGAATCAGGAATCAGAGGAGCTCAGGTATTATCTAGCCCTTGAAGCTTGAATGGCTCCTGAATTGACTGTACTTCCTCGATGCTGTAAGTAAAAAAACCTGTTTGGGCACCGGATCAGGCTGTCCGTCAGGGATCAAACTGTCCATCACAGCGTAAGCACTGCATTTCCACCTCCTCTGAGTACCTCAGCCTCCAGTGCTGGCTGTGGGAAGTGCCTGGCATTTGCTGGGGCTCCCTTTGCTAACTGCCTGAAAAGATTTTCAGTGTCATGACTGCTGGGCTAAGCTGAAGGAAACCAGGCTGGAGCTGGCTTCTGAGCATGGTCTGCCAGGGCAGAAACACACTGGTCACTGTCACGCTTGCCGAACACATCATGTCATAGCTACAGCAACTGTTTGCTGCCTGCTGAAAGGACTGTCTTGCACAGGGCCAGGAGTTGGACTTGATGATCATAATGGGTCCATTCCAACTCAGAATATTCTATGATTCTCTGACTGAAAGGAGGCGCTCATCTTGAAACTGTGATGGAGTCATTTGGGAGCAGTAAGAAAACAACCTAACTGGCACAGATTACATAATACAAGCCACCCTTTTTGCAGAAGCAATGAATGGGGCTTGCTTTCTCGGCATGAAATGGCACAGTAGAAGAGGTGGCTTACCTCCAAAGTGTACTCATTATTTTTTTACAACAGTTTTCAAGCGGGAAGTGTCATTTGACTAATAACTGCATCTCCCAGATTGAACGAATGCCAAGTGTGATGGCAAGATGCACTTAGGCCTGGGATATGTCTGCATGTCAGTGCTAACAGAAAAACACTTACCAGGGGAGCCCTTTTCTCAAGAGGAAACAAATTCTAGTACCAGCGAGTTCTGGTTGTCATCAGCTGTCTTGTCTGTGGACTTGCTGTGACTTAATGAGGAATAAAGAAGAGGTATTAACTTCCTCACCAGTGGGACACAAGTGCCAGCTGGCCTGTGTTGTGCTGCTTGTGGGGGATGTAACATTTTTGATGTCTTCTGCCTTCCTGCCACAGCTGAAACTGCCTGTTGGCTCCTGACTGCTCATGGGGCCATAGCTGCCCAAGAACGCTGCAGTCCTTAAGGTGCGCTTTCTTAGCAAGCAAACAGTCTTTCATCAAAATTTTCAGTCCCCCAGTGCATGCACCTCAGGAGAAAGATGCTGATGTGACTTCTTGCTTCTGCCTCAATTCTGCCAGGGATTAGATGGCTCAGATCAAACTTCAGTCAAATTTCTGTTCTGAAAAACTTCTGTTAAATCTCATTAAGGCTCAAAAAGAACTGCTGAGGTGAAAGCTGTAAAATTAAATATGTGATATGAAATAATAATGCAGAATCAATAAGGTATGTCTAAGAGGGAGATACATACCCCTTTTTGCATACTCTGTTGCTGCATTGTAGTTCTACAGTTTGCACTTGTCACGGAGAAAATGTACACCTTTGCAAATGTAAATTCTTCCAGTGGCTCTTGTGTAGAGTGGTGTGATGGTTGGGTGTGTGGTGGTTTTTTTGTTTGTCCTTTGTTTTTTGGGCGTTTTTTACCATTCACTGAAATGGAATATTTTAATCACTTTTGGACACTATCTTCAATTATGTTTATAATATTGATTTGAAAAAGGAAGATGAGCTCTCCCAATACCCTGTCCTTCCATCCATAAAAGCAGTGTATATTTAGCTGGACATAAAGAATGTACAGCACATGGCAAAGGATGCGGTCTGCAAATTTTCAAGGGACAGCAGATGTTGGCTGGGGTTTTGGAAGGAATTTAGTTGCTTAAAGACACAGAAGTAACTTCTGGTAGGCTCATGAGGCATTTAGGCATATTCAAATTTTAGCTTCCACGGAGTAGAAATCCATGTGGAGCAAACCTGTAGCCTGTCTAAACACTGTTCTTCCATCTGAGATGCCTAAAGATGATGGAAGCACGCTACCTGCTGAAGAGAAGCAGTCTGTCAGTTTGCTAAATATACTGGAACAGATTGAACAAAAACAGTAAATGCAAGATGTCTACTACATGCATCACTGAATTCTCTGAATAAAATATGCTGTCTTTACACAGTTTTTCTTAAATCAACCCCCGCCCCAATGCTCTTTGACATAACTTGGGAAAAATACTTGCACTGTAGCTTTACAAAAATTTTGGGTGTTTGTCATTATCTCAGTTTTATATTGAAGAACACAGTGGTTCAAACAGTGAACTAAAGCCTTCTTCTTAGAGGGCTTGTTTTGATTCTTGCACATACCTTAGAAATAATGCATAGATATCCAGACGTCCATACAGCATGCATCAAAAATCACTGACTTGGCAAATACAAAATGCTGAGCGACCTTTAATGGTAAAGTGTAATCATACAGACTTTGAATTAATATGCTGTTCACAGTCATGTAGTTACAGCTCAGACAGCGTCAGCCTTTGCATAATAAAAAGCATTTAATTCTGTATAACAGCTGACTGCTTCCTAACAACTTCAACCAAACAACAAAGCAAGCATTTCTTTAAGGGGAGAAAAACTCAAGTGCAGGTCTAAAACAAGGTGACCAGATTGGAAACAAATTTTACCTGTAACTGCTTAATACTGCTGCTAAGGCATTTGTTTGAGGTTTTTTTGTCACTGTTCCCAGGTTTTTTTCTAAGCAGCAACTTTTTTGCTTCATTTCTGAACTGAACTGATCCTCTCTTTAGACACTGAACTTCTGTGAAGTCTGCCTTTGAGCAGGGAGAGCAGTTTTGATAGTATCTGTACCCTTTCAGTTTTGCTCTTTCCAGTGTGACTCCTTTCTGTGAGGCTGCTCATAGTAAACAAATCCTGTGGTGCTGGGAATGGCATCGGAAGCCTGCAGTGCCCTGGTGCCTTTTGGTGAATCCCTGGGGTAATCGGGGGTGTACTGTGATGAGGACACAAGAGGAGCTGCATGGATGGTACTGAGCCTGAGGTCTGTCCAGTCCAGGGCCATGCCGAAGCCTGGTGAGCAGGTAATAGCGACTCACTGCAATGGTTTGGATTCAGGGTCACTTTAGCCCAGGAGTATCTGTGGGGTTGTGGAGGCCAGCAGAGGCCCAGGAAGAGTTCAGCATAGAGATTTATGAGAAGGATGTGATTTCTGTATTGTTGACAATTTGTATCCCTTGAGCTTGTTCACCCTCCTCGTCAGGTCCCTTAGTATTTTGGTTTCTGTGACATTGCTTTGCAAGGAGGTTAGTGGTTTTGATTACAAACTGTTTGATGAACCATGTCCTCTTTGGTGTGGTGCTGACTCCCAGTACCTTCTTTTGTTGTCCTCTGGCTGTTGCATTAAAAAAAAAGGTGCTGAATCACTGATTGTTCTTTGCCTTTTTCAGACCCCTTCTGAGTGAACCACCTCTGCCACATTTCTCAATTGCCTCCTTCTTGTAGCTGAAAAGTTACATGACTTGGTTATCCCTCTGTAAAGTCCAGACTTCTCTGCTGGACAACAGCTATAGTCAGTGCTCCTCACACAAGCCTTTCTTTCCTCCCTCACCTCTGGCTTTCTATACATCCCCCTGCCACTCCATATAGTTAGGAATTGGTTTAAAACCCAGTGAGTTGGTTTTGCTTGGCCTAGTTTTTGCTAGTGAGTGGAGTGGGGTACAAAGATGGCTCCTGCATGTCCTATGTGAAGGTTCTGGAAGTTTTTCATCATGTCCAGCAGAGCCAGTCTCTGATGGCTCTGAGGATGATGGACATGCTGCTAGCCAAGCCTGGGCCAATTAGAGATGTTAGTTACGCCTCTGTGAAAACATATTTAAGAAGAAATCAAAACAATGTGGAGACACACTTCTTTTTGGCTGGAGGAGAAGGTAAAAATATGTGAGGGAAAACAACATGGAGACACCAAGGTCAGTGGAGAGGGTGGGGGAGGAGGTGTTCCAGGCGCCGGAGCTGAAAACCCTCTGCTGGCCGTTGTGAAGACCGTGGGGAAGCAGGTGGTCCCCCTGCAGCCCATGGAGTCTGGGGAATGCAGAGAACCCCCCACAGCCTGTGGGGAGGTGCCCATGCCAGAGGAGCAGGTGGATGCCTGCAGGAAGCTGTGATCCAGTGGGAGTCCCAGAGACTGAGAGTTGCAAAGGCCTTGCAGGAGAGAGAGAGGCCTTGCTCCCGGGATGGAAACAGCCTGGCCTTGGCTCGGCCTCAGCTTGGAAGTCTGCACCCTATGGACAAAAAAACTCGTGCTGCAGCAAATTCGGGCGGGTTTGCTGCTCGTGAGATTGGACCCACGCCAAAGAAGTTCGCAGAGGACTGTCTCTTTTGGGAGGGACCCCATGGCTAAGTAGAGGACTTTTCTCTCTAATGAGCTGACCAAAGGAAAAGCCCCATACCCTGCCCCCACCCTAGAGCTGTTGGTTGGAAGGAAGGAGGGGGTGAGCTGAGAGATGGTGTCTTAATGGGGAGAGGGGTGAGTAGAGAAACAGTGTTTGTAGCAGAAGAATTGTGGTGATGGACTGACTAAGAGAAAAAACCCCACACCCTGCCCCTGCCCAGGAGTTGTTGGTTATTTGGAAGGAGGGAGGGGGGTGAGCAGAGAAATGGTGCCTGAAGAGGGAAGGGGGTGAGTGAGGAAACAGTGTCTTAAGAGCTTATTTTTACCTCTCATTTATCCTCCAACTCTGTTAGGTTAATAAATCACTTTGCAACTTCAAGTTTTCAGCCTGTTTGCCCTTTTTCAATGCGTCTCCCTATCCATTCCTTATCTCAACTCATGAGTCCAGTGTGTTTGTGTTAGTTTTTTTTCTTCTCCTCTGTACAGGAGGCAGGAGAGAGTAGAGAGACCAGACGTTGTAAGTGCCTGGTATTTGGCCAGGGTCAAACCATGACACCCAGGCTGAGATTTCTTCTCTTTCAAAACCATGGCTAGCATTAAGTTTTAGCAGCTCCAGCTGAGATTTAGCCATGCAAAGCTCCTGTTCTTTTGAATTTTAATCTGTTTTACTAATGCTTTAATTCAAGAATTGCAAACGTGTATTAGCATGGAGACGTGTGAGGAAAACACTAGTATGGTGTATGAGGTCACATGTAATGAAAAGCTGCAGCCCTTGCTAGTGGTCTTTTTGTGAGCACCTGCACTCTCCCTGTGATGTTGGTGCACTAGGTTTCACCAGTTAGCAAGTTTATTTTAATGCCAGCTTTCTGCATTTAATCTTGTTTAGAAAAGTGATTTAAGACAAGCACAACAAAGTCTTTCAGAACAATTGGTATGACCTGTCAAAAGCAGTGAGGCTTGCTAAGCTCATGACCATGCAGGCATGATGTGACAGCAGAGGCAGAGCTCTCAATGCAGGATTCTGTAAAAACTTGTCCATGACATTGCAACTTGCTGGAGAAGGTTTTAAAATCTGTTTTATCCATCATTCCTGCCAAGGGCATAAACTCACTGTATCAGAGTATATGATAGGTTGTGATAGGCAATTGGTTTTTTTGCTGCTAGAAATGTTGGTGAGGCAATGAGAGTGGAACAAACACAGGCTGGGATTAAAAATGATCCAGGTGTGGCTGTGAAGTTCTCCCTCAGTATCAGTAGACTGATTTACAGGTATTCTTCAAGGCTTTTTCTACTTTCTTGCAGCAGTGCAGCTTTTCCCCAGTAGCCTCAATGAAACCTCCAAAAGGTGCTGCCAGTGCAGTGGCTGTTGCCTGCTGTCAGGGCGCTGACATCCAGTGGTGGTGTGGCTGAGGGGGAAGGCAGGCAGCTCTGGGAAAAGGAGCTGTGCAGATGCAAAAGCACATAAAACGGAGGCTTCCTCATGGTGTGGCTTAGCTGGGGAGACATGCCTGGGGACGTTTTGACCTCCCTGTCCCAGCTGTGACAGTTCTTTGTGAAAGGTCCTTAGGTCCCTTCCTACTGATGTTTTCCCTTAGCAAGAGTGGTCTCTTGCTGTCCAGAATTTTGGCTGACTCTTGGTCCCTCGAGACTCATGCTTAAGCACCCATCCCGATCTGCTTTTTCTCAAGCACTGCTTTCCCAGGTCTCCTGCAAGGAGTCAGTCTGTCTTAACAGCATCTGTCCTCTCAGGGAGTCTGAAAAAATCCAGACTGGAATTTGCCATTTAATTATCTGCTCCTTTGAATACTTCCTCCTTATTAGACGTTTTCAAAGAAAACGTATGACCTTAAGTGTGAGTGCTTCAGGAGGCATGAGTTCACACTAGCTCTTTGTGTTCAGACTGACCTATTCCTTGTCACAGCAGCTGTGGACAGTGTTATCCCCTTCCAATGAGATGGAGCCCAGCTCTCCTGTCAGTTCAGCTGAAAATGGTGGTGAGATACAAGACTTTGATATTCTTCAGTTAAAGCTCTCTGACATGTAGGTATGAAAAAAACACAAACCCCTAAGACAAAAACAGTTTGTCCCAGAAAAGGTCCCAGCCAGAACCTCAGTGAAAGTCAAAAGAGGATGCTTTGGTGCTTTTGTTCTGTGGAGAAAGGAGAAGCATTTTTTTCAGCTTTTTGTGACTCATTACACCTATCTAAAAACCACTGTGATTTTTGGAGGGCAGTTTGAGGAGAGCTTGAGTTGAAATCAAATTCATCCAGAGCGAGAAACTCTGCTTCAGAAAAGGCAGAACCCAGCATTCATCAGGAGCCTGCCTAAAGACACCTCTAAAGGGTGAATTGTGGGAACAATTTCTCCTTGCAGATACTGACCCACTGCTCCATTCACACATTCAAACAGCAGAGCAGAGGCAATGTGTGTGTGCTTCTTGCTGAGCTGACTTATCTGTCCTTGGCAGCTCCTGCCAGAGTAGCAGGAACCCTGTGGTTTAAGCATCCTGCTGCTGTTCAGTTCAGTGCTGAGACACGGATTCCGCAGCTTCACTTCCTGCTCTGGCCTGAAACCACCACGAGCGCCACGGGCATATCCTAAAACAATCTCTGCTCCCTAAGCGTGGAACAGAAGGCCAGCAAGGGGGGACCTCTGTTGACCCATGCCAATGCCTTGTGTGAGGTCAATAGAAACTGGTCCTGTGTGCTGGCAGGAGGTCTGAGGGGTGAGGACTGCCAAGTCCGAACTAATGTGGCCTCATAAATGTTATCTAAAATTCACTGAGAGGCAAGTGTAGCCTTCCTAAGTCCTGACCAAAAACTGTGACTTAGAGAAGTAGGCTTGATCAAACATGTTCAAACAGGCAGAAAGCACTGCAAGAGTGATGCACAAATGGGCAGGAGCTTGCTGCCTCTCTGCCCAGAGCATCACTGGACTGAAAAATAATATGTATATGGCTCATGAGAAATGTATGTACAGCTGGGCTGATTTAAAGGGATTGGTGCTCTAAGCGTCACCCTCTCCAGCAATGACAAAGACCAGATGCATCAAAGGTGGTGGTTAAAGCCCTCTGAGGGAAGCAATTATGAAATGACCTGACCTGGATGCAGATTTCGTTGCCCTTGAGCTGAGAGAGAAGGCTTAAGCAGGAGTTTTATATCCCTTTCAATCTTGCTTGTATTTAATCTTTGCTAATGCAGCTTGAAAGCACCATGAATGTTTGTCCAGCCCTTTTCTGGGCTCCTGGTTCTGGGGCATGTTGACTTCTGCAAGGCTTGGGCAAGTGGTAGATCGAAAGAAGAAAAGGAGAGCACATGTTGTTTCTTGATTTGGACATTGGTAAAGCAGTAGTCTTAAAAACTGGCTCTGACCTCAGAGCATCCTCATTCTTTCCTTCTCTTGCATTCTTTTTTTAAGGTTTCTTGTTTGGATGAAATATGTTAAACTTACCCTAAAGACTGGATTTGGACTTTCTTTACACATCCTTTTAGTGCTCTGACAACCTAAATATATGTAAAATTCAGCTGTTCCTATACACAAGCCAGTATCTGTAATTCTCATCAGCAGTGTTGAGCACTTCTGAAAATCAAGTTATTCCTTTCAGATGCAAAGACAAAGGTCTTGCAGTCTCTGCTTAGGCACCTAACTCTGATAAATGATGCCCGATACACGGAAACCCCATTAATTTGACAATTTATTTGTGACTGTTATTGGACAATGCAGAGTGTGCTGTGAACTGGACTCTTCTTCATTGCTTTACAATAAGGTAGAGGCAAATAGAGATCCTTGGAACGTGTGTTTGCTGGCAGGGACGCCCAGTGCAGCAGATGTCTGTGGAATCTCAAAGAGCAAGGCTGAGGGATGGAGAAGCTGTGTCCCAGAGGGGTATAGATCAGAAATTCCTGACTGCTCAGGAACTGGACTGTTCTGTTCATTATATTTTCCATTTCATTTATCTGTCACTGAGATTTGGCACCAGCTAGTTGTTAGCTGTCCCATCCCTTCACATCGATCTGAGTAGGCTGAATTTTTGTCTGGCTCCGTAAGCTACTCCTGTCTAAGCTGTTGCAGACAACGAGCCTTCTCCTGTGTGCTCTGGCTCCAGCTATTCCTTTTCAAGCCCTTCCTGCCTCCCTGCCAGTGAATGAATGCAGCACTGTAAAGGCAGGAGGCTTTTTCCAAGCTCATTTTGTCATGCTTGTGATAGTCATCTTTGTGCTAGAAAGCCCTTTATCTATTCCATCACATTTTTCCCAAAGGATTTGGAAGGCTGGTGTTAGCACGTCCATCAAAGTATTGGAAGCCCTAGAGCTGAGTAGTTGGACTAGTGAATGGTAAACAAATCAGTCCAAGACCCTTCTGTAAGTTCTGTCTACTTAGGGCAGAGTGGTGTTGGACTAAATCCTGCAGAACTGGCACAGTGCAGAAAGGTAGGAGGAGAAATGGGGGTAAAAGGACAGGAAACCCTGGAGCAAAACTGTTTTAGGGCATGGGGCTATTTGTCAATATGCTCTTCGGAAGGAAATGTAATTGTTGGACAGATGGCCTTGGAGGAATGTATGGATTTGTGGTTCCATCCATCTCTGATTAAAGAGCTGTGACTATGTGTGCCTGTGAATTATGTGTCCCTTGTATTTTGCATTTCTGTTTGTAGCTGATGCTTATCCTAAGGTATTTGATAGAAATGCATAAAAGTTATTGTTGTCCTGGGAGGCAGAATGTTCCATTTGACTTTTTTTTTAAAAAGAGTATTTTTATAAGCTAATGCTTTCACCAATGTGAACTATGCAGTGACTTGCTATACTACAACAATTGATGGCCTCAAATGTAGAGCATGAATATAAAGTTTACTGAAGAATTTATAGAGTTAGTGCTTTATTTTGTCTGTCACTTCAAACAGAAGAATTATGGGCTCCATCTTGCCCAGCTGGGAAGAAACCGAATGCTGACTCTAGATAGTTTTTGCTCTACAGTTTATTGCTGGTGTGTGCTTTGTCTTAGAGATTTGTTTTGTCCCTACCTGTTCAGAGAAGCATGTTGATCTCAGACCTGTAGCCTTTCTTTCTTCTGAGAAACTGGACCTTTACTCTGTCAAACTGCTTCTTACAAGAAGGGAGCAGTGGGAAGGTGCTGGTGGCAGCAGGCCAGGGTAGAATGGGTTGCTCAGTCCATCTGTCCATCCACCCCTCCAGGTGTTCCCCTGCTAACTGTGCTCACCACCCTGTGCGTCCTCCCTGCCTCCAGGCCAGAAAAGCAGGCTAGACTTGAGTGGTATGGTTGTAAAACCAAGTTGGGCTCTTATCGTGACCTAAATGGTGATTGCCACGCATGGGCTGCCCAACAGGGACCCTTAGACAGTAGTCCCACATGTTTGCATACTTTCTCCTTTTTCCGTTTTTTTATCATCCTGGTTGTAGTCCTTGCTCCTCCCTTTCTCTCCCCCACTCTCTTTTCAAATAAATAGGCTGCCCCATTTATGGTTTTCCCATGGGTCCCAGTTTTGTGACATACATACTCAAATTTGCTATTTCTGATACTATTCCCTTGATATTTTTAACTCTAGCTGGTATTATTGAGATAGTTGGCCAGTGCTGCTGGCCTTTCAGTGGGTAAGGTGGCTAAAGATGTGAGTGGTTAGGTGCTCTAACATCTCTCCTTAATACTGAAATGCTCGGGTTCAAAGGTAGAGATAGGAGCTCTTCGAAAGTGCTCTGAGTTGGCCCATATCTACTCTGGGTGATCTTGGTGGTGATAGCATGGAGTGAATACTTTAAGAATGCTACCTGACAGTGTACATGAAGGGATTTCATGTTCCTTCTGCTCTTTCTTCACTAAGAGGTAGATAAATTTCTTTATTTTGACTCTACAGGCAGAAGCACTTATGCGGGATAATGACGTATCAGCTCATGCCCAGAATGTTGCCAAGGCCAAATACGAATTTTTATTTGGCTTGGAAGAAGAGAAGCCTTCAGGAATGGGTAAGTGCTATTTATTACTATTGTGTGCAAAAAAACCCAACTATAATCCACTTAGGGAAGTTTTGCAGAAGCTGCTCCCTTAATGACCTCATGGGGGTTTGCTCACGGTGCTATGCTGCCCTTCGCAAGTACCAGACCAAAGGATCCTGCTGGTTTGGCCCCAGAAAATGACAGTGGTTCCCTGTCTTACACCCCCACTTTTCTTTTTGGCACATGTGGGCTACCTTGATGTGACAGCAGGGACTCATGTCCTGGAGACACTTTGGTGGAGGGAGTCTCTGCACTTCTCTGGAGCAGGGTTGTTTCAGCCATAAGTTCTGCAATTGCACATGCTGAAACGTGGCCATCTCTGCCTGGAGGTCCTTCCAGGAATGCCCTTCGTGCTCTGCACACTACCCTTTCTACAGCTAGAGGTAGGTAAGATTTTAATTTAGATATTTGAGGTGGTACCTGAACTGCTCTGCCCTCTCTAGTTAGTAATTCAAGAAGTCCAGGTATAATATCTGATGTTATGCCTAGGGATCTATCTTGTTCCTGTTCTCATAAATACAGGGCATTTTCTAGCTTTTCAGAGCCTGAGCTTAGAAGAAAATAAATGTAGTTATTGTACCTATTTCTCTTGCCTCATCATGATTTTCAACAATCCCTGCCCTCTTTGCAAAAGCATTTCCTCAGGCTGTTCTCTTTGTACCTTGATCCTTTCTAATTGCAAACTTTCTGGAATGTCATTTAATTAAAGAAGACTCCCTTCTTGCCAGAAAAGGGCAGCACTTTGTTCAGAAACAAGCTGTGTAGGCTTCTCCACATCATTAAGAAAAGAAGGAAAAAAAAGCATAGTAAAAAAGAATGAAAAAGCAGAACTGGAGTTTGGAAAGTGAGCAAACAGTTTCTTCCTGGATTTTATAAAGTTTGGTCTTCCATTTGGGAAATCCTTATTGCAAAGAGGAAAAAATAAAAATTTCCAAAAAGGGAAAAAAAACCCAAACCAAAACCAAAAGGTCCTCATTTAGGAATTTTAAAAACTTTTCCAAATTGCCACAAAATGTGTGTCAGATTAAGTGTGTATCAGATTATTACATGAATCATGATGACCTCATTTCTTGCTTGGAAAGACACAGTGTGAGAGCACTGTCAGCAGGCATTGGTACATATCCAGAGATTGGTATTAAATAAAGTATGCTGTGTCTAATAAATCCAAGTGAATCTATTGTTACTACCAGCCAAAACGGTTATCAGATATGACGGGTATTCCAAGCTGAGTACTGAGCCCTAAAATAAAGGGTGGCAAAGAGTAAGCCAGATAGACTCACTTAGGTGTCTAATTCTCTGTAATTTTCCTGGGCTGCTTCATGCCTTGTTTCTAGATTTCCTTCTTGCCTTGTTTCTGGATCTTCTTCTGTTCCTTTATTGGTGAGAAACTACCATTGGGGGCTAACAATTAGCAAAATGGCAGTGATTTCAAGGAACCCTCACAGGAAGGTTTGCAAATATTTAACAGTGGTTAACATATAACGTTTGTGAATTGTACATGACAACTGGGGGACATTGTGCCTACCCAGACATGCCTCATGCTGTCACAAACAAATGCATCTCTTCATCCTCCTCCTTCTCCTCCAAGTTGTTTGTCCACTGTAGATAAATGAGAGTGGTTGTGCCTCTTCTACTTTTTTCTTCAAGTAAGCTGGTTTTAACTGCTTGTTAACTAGACATGAATGAGGACAGGTTGACTGAGGACACAGTAGTACAAACCTAGGGCTTTGTGCGCCAATTTCTGGCTCTTTTTATTTGATATATGTCAAATATGTAGTGACATACACTTTTGGGGGAAGCAGCTATGCCTGAAAGTCTCTCTGTCCTCTTGCACGTTAGATGGGAAGGGATAAAACACCACTTAAAATCTAAATAAACATGCTACTTTATAAAGTTCCCTTTAAAAGTCAGAAGATATGCTTTTCAGGGTGAAAGTATGAAATATTTCAAGCAAATGAGTGACAGGGATAGAGCCAGGAGAAATGCTGGTATTTAAACTTGATCAAGAGAACAACTTGTCACTGTGGGCAGTTATGCTGAACTTTAATTTATCTAACCTAAAGCAGTTCACCTGTGCCATGGCTGGCCTCAGAAACAGAATGTAGCATGTAAGCTGCTGCATGGTTTATCCTTTCCCTTTTGGCCATAGCCATGTTACTGCAGCCCTGCTGGGTGCTGTTGAGGGTATACATTTTTTGATTGAGTACTAAAATCCTTCATCAGACAAACCAATTTGCAAAGAAGGAACAATAATTGGGGGCAACTGTGGCAAACACTTCTGTTTACCCAGGCGGGAGATAGCAGCCTTTTTTGACAAGCTCCTGTATTGATTTTTACCTTCCAGGTTGAAGCTGCTGGTCATTTTCAGATGAGAGGGGGAGAAATAAAGAAATTGCTTTAGAAGAGGGGTTTCATCAATGAGATTCAAATGCTAATAAAGCTGTCACATGTAAAACATTTTCTCTTCTCTACTTTGCTGTCTTTAGTCTGCTTTTATCTGGGATATTTGTGATCACTGATGCCCTCATGTGCTCTTGTGTTTACTATGTGATGCCTCCTGTCTGGCTCCTTTCCTCTCTTGTCCATTGTGCATTCCCCTGCCCTGGATGCATTACTTGGGGCAGAAGCCCCAAGGACCCTCATTGCATGGTGGGAGGCTTGGGACCACACATCTCCCTGCAAACCCTCCCACTGTGAGAGTGGGGAGGATGCACCACACATGTCCACGTGCCCCTGCACAGCCTGACCACGTTCCTTGGCGAAAGCCCAGCCTTCTGCCTTCCAGCAAAAGAAAATGTTTTTTAGAAACTGAATTTAGCTGGGTTGGACAAGACCTCTTCTCAGACTCACTGACATAAAGGGTGCTTGTTGTATATGGAAACATACATTCCTCCTCTGGAAACAGCCATGGAAACAGTGGTCTCTATTGAGCAGGCTTGTCTTTAGGCTTGGCTGTGCTATGGTCCTGATTTTTATGGCTTTGCCGTTAATACATTTAAATACCAAAAAGAAAAAAAAGTCACGGTAACATGACTTAGTTTTAAAAGTGTTTCCTTGGGGAAAAAAGTGAGGGATACTACGGAATAATTCCTTAAGTAAACATGAGGGCCAAATACCCCATAATTCCTGTTATATGAGAAAATAAATCCAAGACTGTTGTTAGGAAGAAAATAGCTTCTTAAGATTAATAAACAGTCTTTTCTCTGCTGCTTCTGAAGAGGAGAAAGCTTTCATCCCTCCTGTGTACCAGAGGTTTAATCTCATCCTTCACAAAAAGGCCCTGTACAAATACTGCCTGTGTTGCTATGCAAATCTGGTCTTTCCCAACAGCTGCTGGAAGAAGCTTGGTTTTGAATTCCTGGTGAAACAAATAGCTTTTTGGAAAGCCTGTCACTTGCTGTTTTGTGTTCAGTGAGGTGTCATGAGGCAACTGAGCTCATTTAACAGCTTGCTTCTGCCAAAAGAGATGGTCCCAGACACACACTGCCATGGATTGTCTTATGCTAGTTCTGGTGCTCATCTGTGTGCTTAGCAAGCTCAAGCCAGCAAAAACTGAGTAACAAAAAAATCCCAAAAAAGGCCCAAAGAACAATTCTAAAAAAAAGGCTTGTTATCTCCTGGCAATGTGGGCTGAATCATCTTTGCACGGGGTCAAACAATGCCAGATCTGACACGTGAAAGAAAACCAAACACATACTTTGACCCATGCAACATACCCATTCCTGAACCTCAATCATAGAAGTGATTGCTTTTGCTTTAGAATTTCTAGAACTAGTTTCAAGAGCAAAAGAAGAACACAATGGCTGCTTTTTTGCCAAAGTGAAGCCTTTTCAGGGTCCTATGCTGCTGATTTAAACAGCTTTAAGAAAATGGTCCCAGTATCTTAGTGTAAAATGAGCATCACTGACATACTAGGTTGCCCTTAATCTTCTGCCTCACTTCTTAGCTGTGTGTTACTTCAAGGCATGCATGTCCAGCTTTGCTGCATCCTCCTTGCATTGCGTGGAAGTGGCACCTTCCTAATCCTTACTGTGTGAACTGCCTTTAGACCACAGGCAGTCACTACACTGTTCTTGTGATAGCCCAGCTTGCCGACTGTAGTCTTGCCCAGTGCTCCAACCCCATTGCTTACCATTTTGAGGCACCACCCTTTGCCATGTTTTCATCTCTTGCTCTTCCCATATCCAGGCAATCCTGAAAGTCTGGGCTTTGTGGTCTGGTATCTTCCTCTGCAGCTCTGCTTTCCTGAAAAGGTGCGAAACTGCCTTTTCTGAGGGTTGGAGGACTGCCTGTTTTTCACACTAATTTTGCTTAATTACAGTGAAGGATAGGTACATCAGATGTCCTGCAACATTTACCAGGTACAAATACAAGGCTGGAATACAGAAAGCTCAGAGCTGTAATACCCCTCTCCCCTGTAATTAAAATTCCATCATCCTGTTATGCATACTTCACTCTATAAGTTTTTTGTTGTTCCAATGTCCTGCTGCATTTTCTGACATACAGAATTAAATCATAGTGAGTAATCAACAGTTTTCTCATAAATATCCCTGATGTTTGGCACTGCTGATAGTCAATGATGCAAAAACGTTAACTTTTTAAATTTAAGTCTCCAGAGGTACTGTATTAGAAGGCACTTTTCCAGTTAGTTTGTGTACTATAGGAAGTGATTACCTCCGTGGCACCAGCATGTTCACTGGCCGTGCTGAGTGCTCCTCTTTCACTCCAGCATGGAGTAAACCAGGTCATTTTGGATGCTCTGAAGAGCAGCAGGCTCCTACAGTGCTGTCAGAAGAGCACATTGGTCTGTGCATATGGAAAAATTAATTCTGGTGCAGGAGGACAGGTTCCATTGTGCTTTGCATCTTGCTATCTGAGGTGGAGCTGTCTTGCTGTCTCCCTTGAATTTCTGAGTCCTACTTCCTGTGGCTGGAAAAGCTGAGGCATGCTCTGGAGCTGTCAGGTGTGGTGTGATGGATGTCTGGGTTTCCAGTCCAGGGGAGAGGAAAACTAAAGGGGGCACAAGGCATTATGCTAAGTCCCTTTCTCCACAGGAGGAAATTGTATGTCTTTTGACCTGCACTTGAAAGCTGGATAGTTCAAGTTATCATAACCTACAGCTGTAGGGAGGAGATTACCACATCCTCGGCTTGCTAAACAGCAGAGTTGTTTGAAGGCCAAGGGTTTAGTACAAATAATTGTTAAAACATGGGCTGTTTGTTTATTGTTTTTAAAGGTGCAGAATTAAGCACTCAGAAGTTAGGAAATGCCAGAGTTAAGGCAGTAATTGCCTCCGTGTCTGTGGGCTGTTGGCCGAAACTGAGAGCCATGGTCACAAATATTTGAGCACACAAAATATTTGGGGACCTAGTGATGCTGGCAGTCTGTCAGTGTCTGGCCACATCAGATGCTCTGAGCACACGTGGCACAAGCTGAACTTGGCTGAAGCTGGCAGGACTCAGCAACACTTTCCTGGAGGCAGTTAGGCCTCCCTTCCATCACACAGACAGAAAATGGGGCATCCAGATCAGTGGGCACAACAGGAGAGGCTCAGCCAGCTGACTTGGCAGGCTGTAGGCAGGTACAGTGGGGTACAGCTGCATTTTTACCTGTCACCATGGCCTCGCCTCCTCTCCTCTCCTCTCCTCTCCTCTCCTCTCCTCTCCTCTCCTCTCCTCTCCTCTCCTCTCCTCTCCTCTCCTCTCCTCTCCTCTCCTCTCCTCTCCTCTCCTCTCCTCTCCTCTCCTCTCCTCTCCTCTCCTCTCCTCTCCTCTCCTCTCCTCTCCTCTCCTCTCCTCTCCTCTCCTCTCCTCTCCTCTCCTCTCCTCTCCTCTCCTCTCCTCTCCTCTCCTCTCCTCTCCTCTCCTCTCCTCTCCTCTCCTCTCCTCTCCTCTCCTCTCCTCTCCTCTCCTCTCCTCTCCTCTCCTCTCCTCTCCTCGGCTTCAGCCCCATCATCTGGTGAGATCTGAAGCACACCAACACAAATCCTCTGTTGTGCTGTAGCCTTGCTTCATTTCTGAACCTTTCCGAAGGAAATGATGCATGTTAACTTGCTGCTGGAGACGGCTTGATAATGAACATGGAGAAGGCATTCAGTTTATGTGGGTAGATGCATTTCTGGCCTGATATTGCACTGAAAAAGTGTAACACAGAGTACAGCATGTATTTTTCCTGTTCACAGTTCACTGCTTTAACTGGTACCTTCTGCTCTAGATCCTTGCGTTGTTTATTTAACTCTGTCCAGCTTCCTGAGGAAGGGAGTCTCATTCACTGTGAGAGCCTGCTGAAAAGCTGCACCTTTAGCAACAAATATTTGGAGTCTGGGAGAAGTAAATGTTCCTCTGTGTCCTATTTTTGTTTTAGCTAGGTGCATAACTTGATATCCAGCTCCTAGGGTGCTTAAAGAACTGCCTAGCAAGCCTCCTCTTAGCTTGGTTAATTGATTCCAAACCCTGAAATGTAGCAAAGGACATCCTTTTCTGCAGGTGTGCCTAATTTCTGGCTCTGAATAAATCCAGAGTTTCTGAGATCTGTGCTTAGCAGTGAGGGATTTTTAAGCCATTTTTGCTTGCTCAAAGCAACTTTCAAAGGATTTTGAGAGGATTCTTTCAAAATACAGTGTTTTAAATATATAACATTAATTACAAGTGAATTTAGAGAGGCTGTAAAGTCTTTGTAGTTGCTGAAAGTGTCAGAGCAGCTGTGAGTTGTCACTGCTTCAGAAGTTTTTTCTTCATGTGAAGGCTCTTACGGAGCTTTTAAAGTAATTCTTGCTTATCAATGTGTGTGATGAAAAAATCACCTGTTTGCTGCTTCCTTTCTCAATCACAGCAGCAGAAAATTAGAAAATGTCAGATTCTTTTGGGATCTGTCATTTACATTTTGGGTTTAAGACTTTTCCAAACATAAGTCTTAAACCCAAAACTTGAGATTCTCACAGCCACATCATTCCAGAGAGTGTTCTTCTTAAAAAAGAAAACTGCATTAAATATTTTAAGACCCACTCTCACTTTTATATCAGGATAAAGAGTCCAGATACTCCCTTTGTATTCCCTCCTGTTCCTGCTCATGCTAGCAGCTGTTTCACTCTACCATTTTGCTTTCCAGGGTAATGACTCCTGGGACTGAGCTATCTCACTGACCATCTGTGGCCCATACAGCAATTTGTAGTGGATAATCCCTCACACTAAATCCTCTCAGCACGTGCTGCATGTTAGTTTTGGACTTTGTCCTGTTTTGAGCTTGCTGTAGGCCTGTGAGTGGCTGCGGCAAGGTGCCATCCTTATTGCAGCCAGGGGAAAGGTATGGGGCTCTTTAGAGGACTCTTAATTCAGTGCAGTTGGGGTTATGCCAGTGATTCCAAACCCTTTTTACCACTGGGAATTAGTTAAAATCTGTGGGGAAAAAATATGCATCCAAGTCACAGTGTTGCTTGCATAAAGCTTTCCATCAGGAATAGGGTTAGAACTTGTGCACTTGTAAAAAAAATCCACACAAACACTGAAAGAGGCACAAAGTGACCTATGTATTCCACATGCTTTCTGAATGGACAGGATTTACATTCTTCTCCTAGCAGCTTTTCTCACTCTTTTTTCCAAGCCAATGACAACTCAGGCATCACATCACTACCAGACTCCAGTGCTGGGACTCAGCTAGCAGAGAGATACGTGACAGATTTACCTAGCATGGGCATGACTGTCCTGTGGCAGGCTGAGGGTTTATCTAGCACAGCTTCTGGTAGCCCAAACCTCTCAGAATTTAGGGAACTAGACAAGAGCGGTGGTGAGCAGTACCTTTTTGAGAATCTCTTCCAGTGTGCAGTAAGCTGTGGGTGTATGATTTCATGAGCAAAACACTGCTCCTGGATGCTTGCAGGGGGATTATTTTTTTCCCTGAATCAATTAGTTTAATTTTGGGGTAACTCTGAGCCACTGCCTGTCACACCGTGTCTTGCTGTTCAAGCATGGTGACTGCAAAGAGCATGCTGGCTGTGCATGCTGTTGGGCTCTGTACCAAACCTCCCAGTGACCACAGCAGCGACTCCCTCTGGTTGTCTCTTTTTGGGGTGAGGGTTCTCAGCCAACACAGTCAATTTTTGTGCATGGGCCCTGCTATACCGTTGTTCCCCTCTACCTTCCCTGCATGTTTGCTAAGGCACAGAGGCATTTCACCAGGACTTATTCCTAGGCAACTCTCCCCAACCTCTTCCCTCTGCTTCCCTCTCGCTTTCACTCAGCTTCCCCATTTTCACCAACTTGTTGTTCTTACATAATGCTGCTGTAACTTTAGATGGGATGAAGACCTGGCTTCGCTTCTCCTTTTTGGAGCAAGTAAACTGCCCAAAAGCCTGGAGTGTCTGCAAGCTGCAGAAAATCCTGTGCCCAGTCTGGTGTGGATATTTGCAGTCCCGTTACAAAAGCCTCGTGTTTGCATTATATTAATCCCCTGGCTTTGGCTACGCTGGCCAGGCAGGACCTATTGCAGCATGGAGAATGACATCATTTGGAAAAAGAGCTGCTGCACAAGGCTGCCAGAGGCTGTGCAGCATCCCTCCCCTCTCGTACGGGACGGCCGCTCCATCTCAGCATGAGCAGGCTGCGTTATCAATTGGAATAGTTTTTGTGACCGTAGAGGTTGTGATATGATGGAGTGCAGGACAAGGGGATATGTGTAACCCTCCTCTCTGGCAGGCTGCAGTAGTGATACAATACCATAAAAACTGTGATTTGTTCATTAAACTCTGTCACCTAGAGATTTGTTTCATCTTAGTGCATGCATTGTTTTTTGCTTGCCCTAATTGCCTTTTACAAACACTGGCAAGAAATACCATGAAAGCGTAACTGATATGATGCGGCATGCAAGCTCACCCACGTGCTGCTTGTGATCGGCGCAAGGAGCTGCGGAGAAATAAAATGCAAGATGACTGGGCTGCTTAGGGAATGCTTCCAGCTCACTAATGCTGAAATGCCATAAAGCATCCTGTGTTCCGAAACCAGCACATGACTCTCAGCATCGCCATTCTGCCCGATTCTCCCCTTACGGACGCAGTTACAAAAACGGCAGCTAAGCACAGACGTATCCCTGGCATGCTGTCAGGCAGCCTTGCTGGAGGAAATTTTTTTTTCCCCCTGCAAGCTGCCAAGGTGGACTCCTTAGCTCCTGCGATAGACTGAATGAGACTGCAGTTCCCCCATCAGTTTCATAATACTCAGAAAGCATCCATTTACATCATTGTGTGCAGTGCAGGGCAGCAGCTGCCAGGAAATTTGAAACTATTTTGATTCCAGTTGACTAGAACAGCAGCAATTGAATTAGCTGGTATCGCTATAGATAAACTGATGATCTGTGCATTTTATTTCTTTGACCAATGGGTAACTGCTGGAGCTACAGTAACCTCTGTGAGTAAGGAGACTGTTCAAGCAAATATATCTAATTTCTCGAGCTAGATATATATTATATATATATATATACTGTATAGAGAGAGACACTCACACCATTCTTTTGTAAAATGTACCTGTAAACAAAATGTCTGTCTATGCTTTTAACTTGTGTTTTGCTTCCTAGAATTTCCTTTTATTATGCTGTAGACAAGCTTGCTTGACATGGAATGGTTATTTACCTATGAAATATCATATCTATGCCTGATTTAAGTCATTAATTCTTTCAACGTCTAGTCATCAGAAAGGCTGCCAAATGCTGTTAGGTTATATTTGCCCAGTCTCAGTTTTCTAGTCACTCACCCCCTTTCTATTTTAGCTTTTTCCCTATCCATTTCTTTCTTTTTTTTTCTTTCCTTTTTTTTCTTTCCTTTGTTGAAAGAAGCCACCTTCAATGCAAAGTAGAAATTTGTGTTACCTGAAAGTGTGTGTCCTTTGTTTGTTTGGTGATGGGTATTTTTTTCCCTGCGCATCTTCAGTGCAGTCCTTAAATTTTGTTGTTGTCTTTCTAGCCTTGTTTGTAATGCAGTCATATTGGGGGATGGGGTTGGACAGGATATGCCAGTAGCTGCAGCAAGACATGATGCTGTGGTGGTGGATGGGAATAAGGGAGGAGTTTCCCTTAAAGAGCTCAAGCTCCCCTAAGCTCTTGTACCTGAAATAGCTCTCTGAGCAAAGGGAGAGGCTTTGCAGTTTTGGGAGAGGGGGGCAGATTGGTCGTGGTTTACCTCACGAAATAGAGAGCTTGGCAGTCGTGTGCATGGTGGTACCTAACATAATGGCAACAGAACACTGCTTTGGTGCCATATATTAATTTTTTTTTAATCAGACAGAGAATGAGGCAATATTCCTGCATGCAGGCAAGAATCCCACTGACTTGTGCTTGCATACGATGGCAGCAGCAGCAGCAGCAGTCCGGCCAGAGCAGGGCTGTTGTCATCTGACTGTAGAAAAGGCCTTACATTTTGACTGTGATTGTGCTGCTCTCTTGGCCATATGGAACACAGCTTGCAGGTGTGGCAGAGGGGAGTACCAGTGAGCACTCTTCCTCCTGCACATCTCTCTGTGCCCACGTGTGCGGATATGTGCTCTGTAAGTGTAGCTCTTTTGGAGCCTGCTGGGCTTGCCAGGGGGTAAAGTTTGCTTGGGATGAAGTTCAGGAGGAGAAGTAAATCAGAAACTTGCTCAGGATTTCGGTCTGCCATCAGCAGTGGCTGTCAGTGGCAGATGGGGACGTGCAGCAGTGCGTTTAGCATTCACCATGAGAAATAAGGCCCCCTCTGTTTGCCTCGTGTTGGTTCAGAAGCTAAGATAGCAATTAGTAGAGACGAGCCTGGCCCCTTGGCAGGGTCTGTGTGCGGTGCCTTGTTAGGGCTTGGCCTCCGGAGAACATTGGCTGCCTCCCAGCCCCACAGGAGGCCGGGGGCCGATGCTCCGGGCTTCCTTCCAACAAGGCGGGATGTGTGGATTGGAGTGAGGCACGGGGGGTCCCAGCTCTTGGGGCACTGTGTATTGCATTTCTTTGGGCAGTGCAGCCAGAGAGTGTGTCCCATGCAGGGGCCTGGCCTAGCGTTGTCCCACAGTGCTGAGGGTGCACCATGAGCATTGCTGTGGGTGGAAGTGTCCACTGAGAAGCATTTACATTAGCATCTCTAATGACAAGCTCCCTACTGGTCCTCTCCTAAGAAATCGCACGTCTAGACCATGCTGGGAGGGCAGCAAGCACTAAACCTCCTGCATTAGAGCAGACCAGGGTTGTGGGATGAGAAAGCAACTTGGGGTTGCTTGAGGTTATTCTGGTGCAGGTGTAGGTACGTTGTAATCACAGAGATCACTGTCATGTGAGTCTGTCCTTGTGGAAGTATCCCACAGTGGCAGCCTAGTGCCTGTGCCATGAAACCTGTGGGCTTGAGATGCACCCAAGCACTGTGTGGCTGAGTTGTATGCCAAGGGGACTGTTTGTCTGCTGCTTCAGACACTTAAGAAAAGCACTGTGGGTGCACCCACACCTGTGTGTTGGAAACCGTTCCATGAAGGCAGGCTGGTGATGGAATTGTGGACAAGGCATCCTTGCTTCTTACAGCTCCCTGGGACCTTGCATCAGAGAGAATGTCCCTGCTTTGCCCAGTCACTGCCCTCAACAGCAACCAAGTCAGCTGGATGAAGCTGGATTTTTATTATATAGTGTGATTAAGTCAATGGCATGGAGATGTTTGGAGAACCTACTGGGGAAGATTCTGAGGCTTGGCAGTGTCCAAGACTGTCACTTTGATCCTGCACCATGCTCAGTGTGCGGTATTTACCCTGTGGCTAGATATACTGGCATATACTGGCAGGTGTGAGCTTCTGCTTACCTTAATAAGCCACTGGTGCATAGGTAGGCACATTAATGCGGTTCTGAACTTGTGTTAGATTATCCTCCCTTTCACCTTGAACTCAGCCTATCATTAACCACAGCTCCATGGCTTCCGCCTCAGAAGCAGACCTGTGGCCAGACTGCTTGGAGCAGGGGTGGGGATCAGTTTGCAATGCAGCACCTAGAGATGTACCTCGGGACCAAAGCATCCAAATGCAAGTTGGTGTCTGGTTTCAGAGCTGTCACCCCTGGTGTTTTTCAGAATAGGTATTTGGGTCTGGCCACCCTGCAGTTTGATTTAAAACAATTTTATACTCCAGGCCAGTTTTTTGCTGCTGCTGGTTGGTTTTTTTCATTGTTGTTTTCGGGTTTTTTCCCCCCAAAAGCTCAGTTCCTCCTTGGGCTATGATATGAGGTGGCCGATTATCTGTCATTATGTGATCCCTGAGGTCCCTCTGGACAGATGGTTCTCTGTTACCTCACAACAATGGGAGCCACTGGGTGCTTGGCACTTGGAAAATGGGATCATCCATTTTTGCTCCTGCTTTGTTTACATCAGTTGGAAAAGCAGCACAAGGAATGGAAGGGTAGCAAGGTTTTTCTGCAGCAGTGTATTTGTTGCAATAGAAAATGTGAATTGCGTGGTATGCCTCCATCACTACAGCATGACCTTCAGCTACCTGAGTTTGTTAAAAAAAGAGGGTAGTGCTGGCAGAAAGTTGAATTGCTCATTAATTGCTTTGTAATTTAGCTAATTAGTTTTTTCAAGGCTGAAGAACATAAGGGGTGTGGCTGATTATTTTCCCAGTGTTTCATCTTTACAAGTGCAAATTATCTAAAAACATAAAGCCATCATGTGTGGTGTCTTTTTTAAGTAAAACCGTCATGTGTGGTGCATGCTGTGGATGAATGTCAGACATCTGAATATCTGCTTTCTTAGGGCTGTGTGCCTGGCCTGTGGCCTCAGACTGTTCATGGGCCACTGGGACCTGTTCTGAAGTGTAGCAGACATTTCTGGCATTCCTTTCTCTGTAGTGCACACTCCCAAAGTTGGGCTGCCCAAAAACTCCTAAGTAAAAGGACCAGCTCTGGATAACTGCAGTGTGAGAGCATGCAGAAGTGAGTTAAACTGAACAGTATTTTCCCTGCAGGGCAGAACATTGTTAGTATTTGGAGTGGGCTGGGGAGGGAGGTCACGCTTTTTGCTTTTTGCTTTGTGCATGCAGTAGATAAATCCAGGCTCTCTTTCTTTTTTCTTTGCAGGTAGTGGCCGTGGAAGCAGCACTTTGCCTCCTCACACCATCATCAATGAATTTCCAGAGTATGGCACTGTAGAGTCAAGCAGACAGGTGCCACCGGCTCCATCGACTTGCCAGGCAGAGCCCATAACACGCAGTCCAGAAAGACGGGACAGTCATCACCATGTCAGTCCCGTTCCTCAACATGCAGCTCCTGCAGATAATTTGAGGCTTGATGCTGGGGCAGCCCAGCTTCACACCCCGGAAGAAGGTTTGCAACCTGCGGGCAGTCTGCCAGAGATTATGAAAATCTCTCGACAGCTAGAAGCAACAAAGGTGGAAGAGAGAGCAAATACTTCTCTCGATTCAGAGACGCAAATGGAAAAAGAGAGTGTTACTGGCAGCCAAAATGTGCAGGCAGCCAGAGAACCAGTTCCAGCAGGCCAAGAAAAACTCTCAGACATGCTTCTTCCATCTGAACTAACAGCTGAAGAAAAAAAGCATTTGATCATGGAGAAAGATCTGGCTTCAATACGGACTGGAGAAAAGCAGTCCGAGTCCTCACAAGCCATAAGTAATAAAGCAGAGGAGGTCCACACAGCTCAGGAGCCAAGCTGTCATAGACCATCTGTGACAAACCTGGAAGCAGTTAGCAGAATGGAGAGAGGGGCACGTTTTGAGGAGTTTTCAGAGTACAGTCAAGGCAAAATGCAAACAGGTCCTGAGAAGAGGCTTGCTAAAGAGGCAGCTGTGAGTAAACATGTAGAATTTCAAGGTGTGGAGATTTTATGGCTGCAAAAAGCTGAGGAGCAGAGAAGAAAGAAGCACTCACTGCTGGACTCTGTGACTGTGGAGAGGAAGGCATTCCCCAAAACATCCAGTAACCCTGTGTCACCAATGGTCTCCCCAGGGTTGCTCTCCTCACCAGACAGTGCATGGAGTGAGGCCTGTGAGGACCCAAGGCCAGGACCTGCTGCCTCTGGAGCCGCTCCTCCAGCCCTGCTGGATGAAAGCAGGAAGGATGAAGTTGCTGTGAAGGACAGGAAGAACTGTGGTGAGGAGGAGATGGCTGTGCTAGCAAGAGGCCAGGGCAGGTGAGACGGTGCTAGGAGGGGAGCAACGGTCAGGCGAGCTTTCTCTTTTCTAGGCATGTGGCTTGTGCCTACCTCTTTAGGTGCTAATGAGAAGCAGCCAATACTTGTCTGCTGCCTGTGGTGTGATGTCTACAGTAGTGGTTCGTATCTGGTGGTTGGCTAGTGCCTGAAGTTGGTAGTGAAGCCACTCCACACTATCTTGCTGAAGTTTGCAGTCCATCTCAAGTTTTGAAATGTGAAGATTAGAAGTCTTGCTCTTTGCACAGTGATGGCTGTGTGATGAAGCATCTGTAGCAGGTGTAGTTGGGATCTGGACATGTCATGTAATTAAATACAGTTGGCATGCAGGCCTGGCCATATGCACCTGAACAGATTTTCTGGTTTCAGACAGAGTGCAAGAACAGTGTGAGAACCTCTGAAATGTTGGATAATAAAGACATTTTATCCAGGGCCATGTAGATTATAAGAGGATAAATGCTGTGATATGCTGTGATGTGCTTTCTATATAATCTATCTATCTATCTATCTATCTATCTATCTATCTATCTATCTATCTGTGTTTATATAATTTTAACAATACATATTGCAAAAATAGTGTGCTGCTTTGCATCCTGATTTGCTTGCTTTCCTGATGTACATCTCTGACAAAGCAAAGGGTTCCACTGGTGCGCTCTGTGCAAACCATGCCTGCTCTGGCCTGGAGAGGTGTTTGCTGCTGAGACAGCAGGATCTCTACAAGGGAGGCTCTCTTGCCTCTGCACCTCTAGATCCATAGAGTTTTGCTTTGGCTGGTGCATGGGATTACTTGGGCTGGCTATTCTAACCTCTGGCATGTGGAGGAGGCCCACAGTATTTGTTGCAGCATAGAAGAAAACTCTCTGCAGGGGGATGCTACACCTTTCCCTGTGCATCAGCAAGCAGGCTGAGTCTTATCCCTTCAATCTGGTTCCCCAGGCTCCATATTTATAATTGCACTTTCTTCACTTTGCATTTTGGAGTGATTTCCTTCAGCTTTTTGCTGAAGACCCCAGTCCTAGGACTGCAGAGCTAGCAAATTATCCTTTAGGGGCAGAGGCTCCATCTGGATACACATCTCCGACATGGGCAGCCTCTGGCACGGCACTGGTGCTAGGATAGACCTTACATGTTGTGCTTTTCTCCTTTGCACATAAGCAGCTGATGTTATCCGTTAGACAATATTAGGCTGTCTCCCAGCCCTCTTCTTTTACCCAGAAAATTGCTTCTTTCTACGTCCCCAGAGAGGGAGATGGTGCCAGTCATAAAGAGAGGTGGTATAAGGAGAAACCAGCATTTTACCTGCCGTGCCCTCTCCTGTATAAAGCTGTGTTGGCCTTTCTGCTCACAAAGGTGGAAGGTGAGAAGGTTCACCCAGAAGTCTAAACCTTGCCCCCAAGCTGAAACAAGCTGTTTCTGATTAATTTTCAGGATCATGGAGGAGGGGCAAGCAGCCACAGGAGGATATGAAGATTTCCGTGGGCAGAGGCACTCCGACGTCTCCACTGATCTGTACAGCTCCCAGTTTGAAAACATCCTAGACAATGCATCTTTGTACTACAGTGCGGAATCGCTGGAGACATTGTACTCGGAGCCTGATAGCTACTTCAGCTTTGAGATGCCACTCACTCCCATGATCCAGCAGCGCATGAAGGAGGGTGGACAGTTTTTAGATAGGACATCAGCCTCAGGGCAGACAGATGTCCCTGACAGGGAGGCGAAGGGATGTCGTGAAGGCATCGCCAATGGCGTAAGGGATGCAAGTGAAACACTCTTCAAAGGAGATGTCACAGAAGTCCCTCGTCTGGAAAGGTAAAATGAGTGGCTGAGCTTTCTGTGTGCCTGCTGGTTTTTCCCCAATCTCTTTACTTCAGTACTGTCATAGAGTGTAGTTTTGCCTCTTTCAACACTGTAAATTTTCTACAGAGAATAATTTCCAGGGTGACTGCAGGAGAGGAATGAGCGATTCAAACCTGTCATTCATAAGAAAAGTGCAAATTTACATTATGAAGGTTTATTAGGCAATGCTGATGTGTTGACAAAAGTCTGTCTAGTATTATCACATCTCTAGCACCTGTCCCAGGAGGAGTTAGTTACTGGTTACAAATGAACCTTGTTCAGTTCCAGTTCCTACCTGAATTTATTAGCAGCAACTTTAGGAGTGGTAACACTTTGAGCACGTAAATGAGTTGTCCAAATGCAGTTTGTGATTTGGATATTACAGATGTGTCTCTGAGCATAGCTTTTGCTCTCTTGACGCCAGTAGCAGTTTTGAATGTTACTTCAGCTGGGATGAGATTTTGCTCCCACCACATTTATGGGTTAGCTGCTTCTTTCCTTTGTGCACTAGTTACTTATTGAAAGAGGAGGGAGCTTTGCAAAAATGTTAATAATTTCTGTTTAGGTAAAGGGGAAAATAAAACCTATTAAAAGAAAGTCATGTGAGAAGTAAAAACTAGGCTGAGTGGTCAGAAAATACAGTTGTAGAAAATCACTCCATATGGAAACTTTCCTCATAGTGCTGTCAAAGAGAGCGAGTGCAGTGAAAGGCAGCCACAGACAAAGTAGGAGGTTGAGTCAAAAGCAGAGCGGTGAGGGTGCAATGCACCTGCAAAGGGGTGAAGGACTTTGTGAGTGACAAAGATGCCTCTGGTCTCCATGCTCCAGGGACAGGATGTTATCTAAGAGTCCTTAGACTGTTCCCTTAGATGGCACTAGTCTAGAGTGAAATTTCCTGGGAGTAAAGGTGGGAGATCTTTTATCTGTTTTATTTTTTTTTGTTCTAAAATGAAAGAAGTCCTTTGAGCAGAAGTAGTTGTACTGACTTTATGGATTAAGGGACAGTTTGCTCTTATAACAACATGCAGAAGAACTTAGCAGTTAAAATATTTTTCCATAACTCCTGCAGTTAAAAAGGTGTTTAAATCTTGTGCATGCATGGTGCCTGCCAATAGGCAATAAGTGACTGCTTATCTGCATTAACCTGTATGGAGCCGGAAACTGACATCAGTCCTGAGACTTGCAGCTCCTTACTTATAGCAAAACCGAAGACTGGCATAAAGCTGGATAGTGGAGAATGACCAGCATATCCAGATCCTGATTTTGTTACCCTGTTACAGCATCTAATATCTGAAAGATACTGTCAAGTAAGGCCCACAATGGCTCATCAAGACAAAAATTATGACAAAGACAAGGTGTGTTTAGATGAGTCACATTAGGTGCCTGCCTAATGTGGATTTCACTTGGAATTAATTTTAGTTTAGATTTGCAGCCATACTGATAAAGCAGCAGTAGATTTTAACATTCTTTCTCCTCTCGCTTAATTTAAAAAAATAAAAAGATGAAAAATGAGTGGGTTTGAGAGTGGGCAGCGGGTTTGTTAGGGACAAGCTTTGAGGGCTCACCTAAGGTAGGTGCCAATAGAGAATGTCACTGCAGCAGTATGGCCAGCCACTAGTATGCCCAACGGAGTAATCCCCCCAACAACAATCTTACAGCCAACACCACCCTTCCCTCTCCGGTACTCCAGTATCATGTTGTATTGCACCAGGTGTATGTTGTGTGGTGACTGACAGGTGGTGAGTCCTGTTTCGTTGGAGCCAGTGGGGAATCCCGGCGTTAAGAGTACGTGGGTGAGGAGCAGTGTGTGCGTGCTGGGGGCGGCGGGGGGCTCATCGCAGAGGGGTCACGGAAGAGTGGGACGGTGATGCGCAGCTGAACCAGAAATAGCCTCCTGAGCCGTGGAAGCTCAGGGAGTTTGAACGCGCGCTTGTGTTGCCTGAAGCAATCCGAGGCTCAGGTTTACCCAACTCTCTGTGTGCGATACGTGTGTGGCACCACCGTGGCTGCTGCTGAAGCCCTCGTCTCTTGCGGTGCCGTGAGCCTGCGGTTGTGCTTGGGGCTGCAATTCCTCACGCACAGCGCCTGCCTGGCGCTGCAGAGCAGCGGGGGCACCCTCCGCAGTGGTCCAGCCCTCCCGGAGGAGGAGGAGGAGGAGGAGGAGGAGGAGGAGGGTGGGGGGAGGCAAGCCCTCGGCCCCGCCGTGCCCGGCCCGGCGCCGTGCCGCCGGAGCGCTCCGTGCGCTTGGGGCGGCCGGGGCTTCCCCGCTCCCGCCGCCCCACGCCTGGAGGAGAGCGGCGGGAGAGGCGCCTCCCAGAGGGTGGGGGTTGCTGTGGGGGCTCGGCATGTGGATACTGGCAAGTGCAAGGGGAAGCGGGGGGATTTCGGGTGCGGGGGATTTGGGAGAAAAGCAGGGCGATGTGGCAGTGCGGGACAGCAGGGAGCAGTGAGACCCCTTTTTTCCGGAAACTGCAAAAACCGAAACCAAAATCACAGCAGTGCCCTGTGCCGTGGTATTTCGGTGGCATAAAAAGTGTGTGGGGAGGGAGCATGCTTCCAAGTCCAAGCACTAGTTATTGGGGGAGCAGTGCAAAACACGTGCAGTTCTTCGTGTCCCAGTGCAGGAGGGGACGGCTGATGTGAGAGCGAGGTGGCTTTACACCTGGAAATTGAAAGCCGTGTGAGAGTTAGGAAAGGAGGAGCCGGGTCTCCCCCTGGCCATTCCCCCTTCTGATAGCGGGTAGCTGAGCACCACGGCCACTTTTGCACTTGTCTGGAGGGATCCAGAGCGTAACTCACAGAGGGAGTGAGGTTTTGATGCATAAAGGCAAGGAAACCTGGCCTCGTAATGAATAAGCGGGAGGGTAACATCCTTCTCCGCTCTTAGGAAATTGCTGGCTTTGGGAGGGGTCAGCTCTGGTATGTGAAGGCCGGTCACATGCCTTCAGAACTGAAAAAAAAAAAGGAAAAAAAGTTATTAGAGGCTTTCAGGCTGCAAGTTCCTATGTGCTCCTGAGTGTCTGAAGATTTCGTCCCTGCTGTCCTCCCTGTCAGCTGCTGGCCGTGCTTAAACACAGTAAGTCCTGGCGAGAGCTGTATGATGGACCTGCCTGCTTTGACAGCCACCTGCCGTGCTTCCTTAGGGTAGGGGGATATCAGCTGCCCCTGGGTCTTCCTGCAGAGCAGACCGGCTTACTTTTGCAAGCAGTCCTTTCCTGGCCCCTTAGGTGCCCTTTGTGCCTGGCCAGTGGAGGAGGGATGGCTGGGGGAGAAGGGCGTGCAGTTTGCTTTCCTTTGGGACTCTTCGTGTCTTTAGGGTGGAGTTTATTCTCTTTCAATTCTCTGAGATTAGCTCAGTTGGTTAGAGCATGGTACTAGTAATGCCAAAGCTGCGGGTTTGATCCCTGTTTGGGCCATTTCCTAACAGTTGGAGTCGATGAATGTTTTGAGTCCCTTCCAACTCAGAATATTCTGTGATTCTGTGGTTGTTATCCCTCTCAGCAGAAAAAAAAGTTCTGCAGCTGAAGTAGCCTTAAATTTCCACAGGAGGGGGTGGGAGAACAGGGGGAGGAGGGGTAACGTGTGAGGTTTCAGAGCTGAGCGACAGCCTTGCTGTGTGCCAGGGCACCATGGGTTCCTCATGAAATACTACGCTGAGCCGCAGGTTGCCAGCGTAATGAAGCTTTGGAATGACAGTAAGGACGTTGCATTTGGGCCCTGTTTGGTGCCCTTGTCTCTGTATTATCCTTGCAGAGGCATGCAGTCCCCATGGTCACACCCATGCCTCAGGTGCTGTACATCTCCTTTCCCATGCCGGTGGGCTGTGTTAACATGAGCAAGGCTCAGCCTTCTTATCTGGGAATGTAGTCTTCTAGGGGCAGTAAGGAAAACTGGAAGCTGCTACCAAGACATTGAGCTTTGAGTTTGCATTGCCTGGACTAGGTGTAATCATTTACAAATTGATTCAAATTGATGATCTAAATTGGAATGGGATGAAAGGGATGTGTTTCCAAAGCAGTAAAATATACTTGAGGGGAAAAGGAGTTATCTTTCGTATGTCTACCATAGACAAAGCATCAGCATGACTAAATGTGAAGTATGAAATTCTCTCTATGATGATCTCCATCGTTCTACTTTCAGACTGTAAAGACTGGACTTCTTTTACACTTTCACTGCACACTCTACAGGAGGCTTTCCGTTCCTTCTCCCCGTGTGTGCCAGAGTCAGAACAAGAAATTTTACAAACCCACAAAACCAAAAACTTAAGGCATTTCTTTTTCTGTGGTGTCTTGGGAGGTACGGTCTCTGTTGGCAGGACATTGCCCAATATTTTTCTAAATCCAGAGAGAAAATAAAAAATCTGTATTGCAACTCCTAATCCTCAAAAATGCTAAATATTTGTCACCTGCTATCATCTTCAAAGAACTGCTGGTGCTCAGCAAATTCTGCAAGTCCTGTTATTTTTTTCCCCCTAGAGATGCAAACACAAATTTAGTCACATATGTATTCAAGAAGGGAAGAAAACAAACTCCCTAAAGCAATCTGGTGAGTCTCAGAATAAATTCACAAAAATGTAGCCTGCAATTCCCATGCATGCCAGGTTACTTTTAATTGTTGGGGCCTCTTATGGTAGTTCCCATGGTGGATTTTTTTTTTCTGTGTATGGGTCATTTCCAGCAGTTTCTTAGCTGGCACTCTGCTTATTCCTTCTTTAAGACAATAAACTCTGCTGACAGATAAACCTAGTTTTGATTCCTTTCTCAAGGCAGATTCTCTGAGTCTCTTCCCAGTTTATCAGTTACCCCGCATGTCGGTAACTCTAGTTTTCAGTTTGCACACTGGTATTTTTGTCCAAAGTAGCTTGTCTTTGATTTTTCAATGTAGATACAAGACTCAATACTTAGGTATCTAACATGTAACCTTTATACATTAATTTTATTACTCTTCTGATTAGAGGTCTGGTAGATTTTTTTTCCACTTAGTGACCCGGTTGAATTTTTTCATTTAGTATGAAATCTGCCGCAATCCCTGTTTCCCTCAGTGGATGTTTTTTCACCTTCAGACATGCCTCAGCTCATGACAGACCCTGGGACCTAGGAGAGACAGGACAGTCAGAACAGAGTACTTCATATTTGCTGCCAGCCGTATGCCCAGGATAAGGAACGTTAGTCAGAGGGATGGCATTGGTTGTTGTCCTAGAAGAGCAAATGCATCAAATGCAAATGCATCTGGTGAGCAAGCAAACAAGTGCTGGAGCCTCTTTGCTGGCACACGGGCTAATGCATCTGTCAGTTGTTGAGCCATGGCTAACCACAATGCGCTGGCTTAGGTGTGTGTTGAATCCAGGTAAAGACGAAGCAGCACAATTCACGGGGGTAAATTTCTGACGCTGTTGGCATTTTGACAGCTGAGGATTTGCCTCATTACACAGCCAAGTAACAGCCAAGTAACTTGTAGAATGTTATGCTACACTGTTCACCTTGGTATTCCCTCTGGGAAGGTGTCATCACTTTATCAAGGCTCTGGAGATATGCTGTACAAGAGTTTGCCTTTGCTCTGTGTAATGAGGTGCTTGGAACACCAGTTTAGTGAGAGTTTGTAAAGCTGCTTGTAGTTCCTAAATAAACTGTTGTTTTAGGGAAAAAAAGGCTGCTGACTTTTCGCCCCTTCAGTTCCCAGCCTTCTCTGAAAATAAAACAAACAAAACAGAAATCCAGGAGCTGACAGAGACAGAAAAGAAAAAGAGAAAAAAAAGTGGAGCAGCTGATCAGTTTGCTACACAAAGAGCCTCAGTATAGTGCTGTCAGCAGCTCAGCTTCTAAGCTGGCATCTGTTGGCACATCTCCATTAAAGTCAAAGCCATTTAGGTCAGGAAGCCTTGATTCACCAAAAGTGAAGCGTCTCTGCCAGCTCTGAGCAGGTCCCAAAGTGCAGCCTGCCATCTCATCCATTAGCCATGATTGGCTGCTAGTCAAGCCCCTCTCCACGTTATTGCCGGTTAAGTCTCTTCTTCCTCTGTGTGTGTGTTGGGATAGAGAGAGACAAAGCCTGGCAGCTGGCAGGACGGCGTAGAGAGCCATGAATGTCTTCAGATGTGATGCTGGAGCAGCAGTGGAGCAGAACAGGGCACACAGCATGCAGACTCCTTGCTAGCACAGCTGGGTGAGCTGTGGGTTGGTTAGTGGTTGTTTCTCCTTTATTGGTTTTTCTTTATTATTATTCACTATTTTTGAGGACAGGTGGTTCATTTTTGCTGCATGGTTTCTGTGTGAAGTGTGATACTAGTACCAGTGCTCAAGAGCTTCATCTGCACATCTGCAGGAAAGCCTGAACAGAAAGGTGTAAACACATGTATTTTTATGCATCTGTTTTGCTCTATGCCAGGGAGTACCAGCTGGACCAGCTGCCTGGTTAATATGTACTTCCTCAGCCAGTCTCCCAACAGTTAAACCAAGCCCAAGCAAGGGGGGAAGTACTCTGCTGGTTTCCCAGTTTTGGTCCTGTCCTGGAGGATCCTGCAGGAGCCTTACAGGGAAGGAAGGTCATGTGGGTGCTGAGCACAGGGATGGCTCTTGACACCTGGAGCAGGTGGGCTCTGAGGGGAGAGCCTGAGGTTTCCTGTAGGGGCTGAGTATTTTCTGAGCAAGGTTTTAGGTGTGCAGTACATTTGTTGGGTCTGTTTTTATTTGCGTTTGGGGGCAGGTGGATCAGATCCTGAGTGTGGGACCATCCTAATGCATTCAAGAGACCAGTCTATATGTCTGTGCATGTCAGAAATATCCATTGCAGGGAGGAGCCCTTGGATGTCCTCTGTAATGAGGGCTAGATTTTCACTTTCTAGTCACAGTGACATTAATGTAGTGAGTGCCCCTTTGCAAACACTAATCCTTGCCATAGCGATGTAAGGAGGCTGAGGTCAAAATGGAATCAAACCTGAAAGTATTTTTAGCAAGACATTTGTATTTCAGATGGCAGCAGGCCAGCATGTCTGTGTAATAAAGTACACACTGTCTCTCGGAAGGGCTGCAATCCTGTCCCTGCATGTGGCGGGACTTCTTGTCCTAATGCTGTGGTCCTGTAACGATGATTGCATTTGCTGTATGCAAGCCTACCAGAAATGGCATTTTCTGAAAGCTTTAGCTGTTTGCCCCCTTTTTTTACAGTTGGTAGGAATTCTTTTAATCAAAGAAAAAGACAAATTATTACAGGAAGGGAGAGGTTATTTTAAAACAGCAGTGTGCATTTCAACCCCTGAAATTGACATAGCGTATGTATTTTATTGATAACCAATAGGGGATTACAGGGATTGTTACTTCTAACTTTGCTCTCTGTGTGGTGTCACAAGGCTGAGGTACTTTCTAATAGATGCTTGGTGGTTACTCTGGCTTGTGGAACCATCCTCGCTTCATATGTCCTGGCTGATGCTGCGCTTGTGAGACACCCACTGAATTGAGTTGCAGTGAAGTGCAGCTGTGTCAGTCCTCAAAGAGGGATCTACTTCAAAGCATGTCTTTGAAGAGAATCCATACGTAGGACTTCAAAGCTGATTAAACCATTTGGAGTAAAATAGCACACTGAGTCATCTGTTAGGAAAGGGCATTATTTTTATTTTTTTATTATTTTTCTCCCCTTCCTACAGTTGTATCTTGGAAGAGCTCTGGAGCTGAAGGTAACTGGCAAGGTAGATCATTGCTTGAAGTGCCTTTTGCTCACTCCCTCCTGGCCCTGAAGAAGTTGGTTTGGAGCTGCAGCAAAGCTGCAGCACAGCCGTTCCCAGCCCTTTTGTGTGGTCGGGTCATTTGTAGCAGGAACTGACTCATCATATCCCACTGCTGCGGGGATTTCTTCACTTTCTTCGGTGGGGCTACTCCTTTCAGAGCCGGGCTATTCAAGCACAACTTTTCAGGTGCCTTTAAACAAAATTCAAACTGTGCCACTGCTTCTATCTTCTGGTCCGCTCTGAAATGTGAAAGGGATCATTCACTGAGCAGCCACATCTCTCTGAACCGTTGGAGAACAGGGATTTGTTTTCTCGGGGCGGGGCATAGAGGGTGGAGGGGAGGATGGGGCAGGCACCTGACTGTTCCTGCTCTTGTGATGTCACTGCCGTGCTTCTGAGGGGCTGTTGAACTAGAAATAGAGGATGCTTTTCGTAGACGGAGTTGATGGTTATGGAGGAAATGCTGTCCTGTTTCAGAACTAGGAGAAGAAGGCGCAGAGTGAAAGCATTCAAAACAACAGGGCCAGCACTGTCCTGTGAAGGGTGATTATCAGCTTCAGTGTGGCTCCCCAGTGGCTGCTGTATCCCTGCTGAAAACAACATCAGTTCTCGCCCTAGCTTCAGCATGCCAGAATGTCTCTCCACCCTTCCTTACTTTTAATCATTGCTGTGTTTTGCTCTGATGGATTTTGCTGGCAAATGTCTGACACAGCCTGCCTTGGAGTAAAGCTGATGTTAAAGGCATGCACATTCATTTGAGAGAAAAAGTTGGTTTTCTTCCTGTTTTTTCCTCCTTTCTTTCCAAAAAGTCTGTGAAGGTTCCACCCCGTCTTACCCAAGCTCCCCCTTCAGTTGGTGCAACCAGTGCACTCCCTCCAGACATGTATGCCAGATGAATTAGTGTTCCTTGGGGAAGGAACATATGCGTCCAGGGGAGTCTGTGTGCCACAGAGCATATGCTGTGCATCAGTCTTGTAAAAGTGGCAGGCAGTGGCAAGCTGGGATGAGGACAGCACTTAAGCTGAGTTGTCACACCCTGCCACTTAGTGTCAACTCTGAACATCACTTCTTTGTTAGCAGCTGGGACAATTGTTCTGTTCTTTTACTCCATAAAGGGAAACGCTAATATGCTTTTCTTCCTTGGGATGAAGCAGAGAGTTTTTTCTCCATGGACTTGCTAAAAAATGAAGAGCATATCAAGGTTTAAGGCATCATAAGCTCATACTCAGGCTGAGGTTTCCTCTTGCAGCCTAGTTGACTGGGAGAGTGGACTACTGAGTTGTGTGTGAGGAACCTGTGTCATTACCAGGCTGGCCTGTGTTGTTACATTACTGGCCATGCTCTGTTATTTCTGGAAGTAGCAGCCATTCTTCAGTCATACATTGCTGTGTAGGGTTTCAGTTTTTGTGGTACCTAGGATGGGAGATAAGGGGAATAAGTGAATCTAGAATATTCTCATACAGATCGTGTGCTAAGTGCTGAGGATGTTGAGATATCTTGGCACGGGAACTAAATTATTGTAGAACTGGTCGATGGAGGAATAAGTGAAAAAACCAGTATAAAATGTTTCAGACTCTGCCTAGCAATTATGGTGTGTTACAGGAAAGCTGGAAAGCCTGGCAGAGTTTACAGTCTGTTGATGTTTCATCTGTGAGCTTGGAGAGGTGACTACTGCTGTTAGAAAGTATTGCATTTACCACAGCAGCTGTGTGTCTAATTCCTTTAGTTTCTGCTGGATATGGTGGTCACAGCCTCTATGCATTCTCTGTCAGTCTGGGGATGCTTTGACAGAAAGGGAAAGGATGCATCAGGAGTGCATTGCTGGGGACAGAAATATCAAGGTCTACAGACCTTGCAGCTGCTGGCTGCAGCTCCTGTGCTGAGACTAGAGAGGTCTGGAGGGTTTTTTTTGTAGCTTCTGTTTTCTGTGTTTTCTGATAGTAGAGATTAATGTAAGTATCTCTGGATAAAAATCAGCAGCCATTGCTGGACAGGCAATTACCAGTAATACCATTACAGTCCCTTTTAGCCTTGAATCTAGGATTAGGGGGAATATTATCTATTACATTTTTCAGCTTGCTTTCTTCAGTGAAGATTTCTTATTTTTATATGACAAAAAGTAAAGCTGCATGAGAAATGCATGTCCAGCCTTGCTCTGTATCACAAAGGCCTTTCTTGGCACTGTTTTGATGGTAATGCTGCTGTGGGTTCTGTAGACTTCAGAAGAGAGACCTATTTGCTGCCTTCGTTGCTCTTAGCTCTTGATGGAATTCATTATAATTCATATAAGAGGGAGGTATCTGAATTCAGCAGATTGGTAAACTGAGGAATGAAGGGAAAATGATGCACCTGGAAAGCCTTGAAAGTAAGAAGAGACGTCAGATCTTTCCCGGAGTGGCAACCCATGGACCCTGCTAAAATGTCCTGCCCTGAAAGCAGCTTGCACAGTAGCCATGTACAGGGTGTCTGCATTTCCTAAGCCTTTCGTGATATGAGCACTCAATCTGCAAGCCACCTAAAACACTTGAAAACCAAAGTCTCACCTTAATGTTAAGAATCTGTCATTTCCCCTAAAAAAGAGGCTTATGTTGCAGACAACCTGTATTGATTTGACAGCCTTTTTGTACTCGGTGCTTCTGTACTGAGTACAAAGAGTACTCACTTAGTGCTTACTTTTCGTACCAAGTACAAAAAGTACTTACTTAGTCCCCTTTTTGTACTAAGTAATAAGCTAATCAACTGCCAGATTTAACTGTTGGAATAGCAGAAGGAAGCATCCCTTATTCTTCGATGCATGTGTGGGCACCCTCAGTCAGGATGAAGCTTTAAATTGGGGAAGTTGGAAGATAAGGTTTCTTAGGCAGCCCAGTTGACTAGTTTTGGCAAGCAGGGGAAAGAGCACACCCTCCTTCTTGCTGGGTGTTCCTCCTTCACGTCCCAGCCGTGGCTCCGAGAGGCAAAACAGAAGCTGGGAGCTGCCGTACTGTTAATTTCACTAAGTGGCAGATGCTGGTACTTCCTTTCTTTCTAAACTTGTGGTGGTTTGTGGTAACATTGACTCTTGTAATGCACTGGTTCCTAGCAGGGTACAGATGTTTCTTGTCAGCTTTGGCCATCTTTCAGGGCTATAAATACTACCTTTAATAAAGAGCAGTGGTGAAAGAGGACTGTGATTTATAGTGAGACTGTGAGTTGGCATGGCTTTTGAAGCAGCATTTGTACCTGAAAGAGTCTGTAGATGTGTTAGCTCACCTGGGTATCCCTTGCTTTTGTCCACTTTTAGAGGTGGGAATTTGGAATAAGTCGTGCCTGATTTGAAGGGACAAGGTGTTGCTCGGGGCATCTGTCAGGATACTCTGTCATTTGCTTTCTTCATAAGTTTTCAGGCAAAATTTAGAGAGTTTCAGACATTGTCTAGTGGTTTTGGAAAGGGCGGAGGAGGCGTTTTCCACAACAACGGTGTCAGGAGGGGCTCTTTTTCTTTTCTAGAATAACTGATGGCTGGTAATGTTAGTGTTGTTGGAATTGTATTTACATTAATATCCTACTAGAATTAATTTCCTACTAGAGCACTAAGACTGACTCCCTTTTGTTATAGCACCTTCTTAGTTACACTGAAATAAATGCAAACCAATGCAAATCCCCAGTTCTTGCAGGAACAGGTTAGATTGCTGTTTTCCTCAGGTACTTGGTAAAGGGGTTGTAGCCACAGAGTGGATGTTTGATATTTCTAATGTTCTAGCAGCACAGAAAGGATGCAAACAGAGATAAAATGGGCAAATCTCATTTCTGTAGGAGCACTGTACACGTCTTTGTCTTAAACCATGGATGAGAAGAGCAATAGGAAGCAGGTGATGATTTGTGACATGGAGAATACCAAATGTTTTTATTTTAAGATGAATATCTCATCTTTAAGGGGTTAATGAGTGGCTAGCAGACATTTTAGTAAATGGTTAGGTAATTGTTACTGGAGCGCAACAATCAATTGTTTTAACCATGGCTTGTCAAGTCGGAAAATTACAGTGGTGTATGGAGCCATGGTATGTTGTTTATAGTGCTGTGTGTTTAAAATCATCTTTAACTCATTCCACTCATATCTGCCCTGTGCATGACCATTGCTGAACATTCATTAGCCCTGTGTAAATGGGGTTTTAGTAGAAAGAATTTCTATATAGTATGAAAATGCAGAAATAGAAATGCTGTCAAGCGCACACACACATACACAGAGCTGAGATTTTGCAAAAATTTTCATGCTAGTGTCAGAGGAAAGCTTTTCTAAAGTTAAAAGCCTGCCTGTGTGCAGGGGTGTGTATGTGGGGGTGTGCTTTTTGGTGTGGAGGGCTCTTAACCTCTTTGATGGGGGAAACAAAGCAGGCACACAGCTCAGCCAGAGCTTTCCTATTGTAGAAGTGGGAGGAATCTGTAAGTGCATGATTTATCTGAAGTGCCCTGGGATTGCAGTACTGAGCATCTTGACTTTGAGCAGCTGGTGAGGGAAATAATTGCCACCACAAGGGAGCAGGAGGGAAGCAAGGACTTCTCCAGGCTGGCATGGATGGCTTGTGTCTGTCATTCTCCAGACTGGGTTCCTTGCTCCCAAGTACTGCTTTTTCTAGCAGTGCCTTCCAATGGGATGTCCACTGCTCATGGGTGACACAAAAGCCACTGAAAGTTCTGGTGATACTATTTTAGATTTAAGGAACTGTATTGTTTTCAGGACAACTGGGGAAGAGTGAGAAAGGGGCGCCTTCTGACTCAGCTTGGAGTAACTGATCACCCTGGCTTAATCACTGCATTTCTCCTGAAAAATGGCTATTTGCCTACTTTTACAGAGACCTCTTCAAGCCAAACAAGCAATTGGGTTAAAAAACACTAATGCAAGAAGCACTCAGGTGCAGTTGTAGGCTGGTAATAGCAAAGAGCTCTCTCTGAAGTGATCCCAAGTTGTGGATACCTAGCACAGTCAGAAGGAAAGTCCATGCTGGGCTGTGTTAAACATCCTCTGTTTCTTCTGGCTGCTAAGTGAATGTTCCTGTTCTACACGGCTCCTTCAATTAAGCGGATTTTGTTACATTGTGTCATTTGCCTCTGTACATTTAATTGCCTTTAATTCTAAGAGGAAACTAATATTATTCTGTTTTTGTTCTGTCCATATTCTTTTCATGTCATAGCAATGCTGAACAACAGAATGTGGTGTTAGACTCCAGTGCAACCATGGGGAGCAATGAACTTCAGGAGAAAGATGCCACTGGCGCCCTTGGCCATGATGTCAGCAATGGTAGCAGCAGCAATTTGGAAGCAGCCAGGCGCCTGGCTAAGCGCCTCTACCATCTGGACAGATTCAAACGCTCTGATGTGGCAAAGCATTTGGGTAAAAAGTATGTGCTGATATGAGGCCTTTGGCCACATTGTTCTTCTTGCTGCTTCTGGAGGGGTTCACTCTTGAATGATAACCTTTACTTATTTCTTTGCTTTTCTTTAGCAATGAATTCAGCAAGCTTGTGGCCGAAGAATACCTTAAATTTTTTGACTTCACAGGTATGACGCTGGACTGTTCCCTCAGGTACGATCCCATTTGTGGACTTTATGTTCTTGTTTTAGTAACAGTGCTGTTGGCAGTGTTGTGCTGTTTGCAGTGTTGTCCTGATTGCAGTGTTGTCCTGATTGAAGTGGTTGTCCTTTTGGGACGTAAGAAGATGAAGAGAGGCCTGTGATATGTTTTGGGGAGAGAACTTTCCTCTTTGGCTTCATGTGCTGCTGTACTCTAATGCTACTGGAGTGGTGGCAGTTCTTGGAGAGGGAAATATTTGGGTGGACCTGCTTAGAGATAGTCCTTGAAACAGAGGAGCTGGAGAAAAGTATCCAGTCACTGGCAAAACAGGGGACGTGTAGTCTGCTAGGTGCTTCTGGGGAGTTACGGTGTTGCTCACTGCTGATCCACACAGACTTTCTGGCTGAGGCCTTTTGGAGCTTGCTCTGCTTTGCTGCAGTGTACTAGGACCAGAGTTTGGTGTGGCTTGGCAGCTCCCCTTTCTGTGTCCCCCTGAGGCATCCAGAAATGTGCAGAACAGCAGAATCTTCCATGTGGAAAATGTGGTAGTGAGTCCGGTAACTATCGGCGTGGGTGTTTGAAAACCCAGCCCTTCAATTTTCTTTCCTTTTTACACTGGAATCAGGCCTCAACAATGTTTGTTTTCAGTACTTTTTTTCTCAGAAGGCAAAACACCAAGTTTGTGTAGCAGTGTCCTATTAGCATAGTTGCTGGCGCTCTGGTGTTTAAGGGGATATAAATGAGTTGGCTGAGGTTACTTAAGTGGGATTTTTTTTTCTTAGTGATACAAATGTAGGAGGTGTGCGTGCACTTCTTAGTCCCCTTGCAGATGCATTTTCGGGGGGTGTGATGCCGTGAGACCATAGCAGATCCCAAGGGAGCCTCAAAATCCTGCCTGCTGAAGGCAGTGGAAATGGAACATGCCTGCACTAGCATGAGCCACCTGGTCCTGAGGCAGGGGGAGTGGAGCCAAGCTGGGGCACCCGCTCAGCACAGGGTGAGAGCTGCTGGGCAGTGGGAGGTCTGCCTCTCATTCCAGGTTTTAGCGCCCCTGAAGCATGATGCTAAATATAGCCTTCTTTTAAATTGTGAAATCCAACACATAATTGCTTTGTGGCACATGTTGAGGAGGTCTCTGCTCCCTGTAGAGACCTTGTTAATATTAATAGTTGTGACCTTCTCTAAAATGTGCCCAGGCTCGTGTGGGACTTAAGCAAGCCAGAGGGTTGTTGAGGTTTCAAGAGTAGCTGCAGTAATTGCCAGCTACATGCCCTGAGCATGCAGCAGCAGCTGGGGACAAAGAATCATCCCAAAGCCTGGGGAGACTGAGGCTTGCTGCCTCGTGCTTGGCAGAGAGTGAGAGGTAACAGTGCGGTTGTTGCTGGCTTACTGACAAGCTGTGGTTTGTTGAGCATTTTGGAGGGAGCTGCCCAGATGTGTGCTACCTCCCAGCTGTGGGACGCTGTTGTGCAGCATCAGCGACAAGTCTGAGACCTGGGACTGCCTGCTCCTTGGATCCATGCTGCCCAAGCATCTCTTGGTGTGTATCTCTCACAACCTCTGCAGGACTACAGGAGGGGAGGAGGTGGGGTGGCTGCTCCAGTTTCTCTCTGGAGGCCGTCCCTGGACATGGGGAGAGCAGACTTCAGGCTGCTCAGGAAACTAGTTAGTAAGGTTTCCTGGGAAAATGCTTTTGAAGGTGCTGGGATCAGTCATTGCTGGTCACCATGTCCTGAGGACACAGGAGCAGGCAATTCCAGAATGTTGGAAGTCAAGCAGATAAGGCAGAAGGCTAACTTGAATGACCAAGTATCTTCTAGAGCTGATGCAAAAAAAGGAAGGTGGTTGCCCAGGTGTTTGCCTCCCACATCACCAGTCAGGTCAGGTGATGTGGGAGGAATACATAATTGTTGCTCACTAATGTAGGGAGAAAATTCCACGAAGTTCGATTGCAGTTGAACATGGCCAGTGCTGTGTGGGACAACAAAAAGATTTTTTAAAAATAACTCAATAGAAAAAGGTAATGCTGAATGGCTCAGCGCCTTGAGCTGGAGAATCGTGGCTGTAAGAGTGATAAACTTCCAGCTGATCCTGAACTTGTGTGGGATCTGCTGCTGCTGCATCTAGATCCCTGTAAATCTATGGGCCCACATGGGATTCATCCAGAAATACTCAGAGGGCTGGCTGATGTCATTGTGAGTTTCTCTCAATGATTTTTGAATGGTCTTGGGAATCTGGAGATGCCCCAGTTGACTTGAAGCTGGCTAACCTTTCAAGGAGGTTACCACTGTGAGCATGCAGCACTTGCCTTGGCAGGTTTGCAGCAGTATGATGTTATCAATTTGCCAGGCGTCCCATATTTATATTTCAGCCATCATCCATCATACCAGAGAGGCTTTACCCACTTGGCCTGCTTGATTGCAGTGCCCGTGTCACAGTAATGGGTAAGTGGGAGATAGTGTCCACAGGTAGATCCCCCTCTTGATCATAAGCCCACATGTATGTTGTGTCTCTTCTCCGATGACCTGAGGTGTCTTGAGCCCACTGAGCCGGAAATAATTCACCTTTATGTTGCCAGTCCAGATTAATCCGAGACACTTTAATCTTGGTGGCCTGATCCACCTCTCTGTTGTTGCCATGTTTTTCCATAGCCCAACTCTTGGGCACATAAGCATCTCATGACATAATTTTACAGCCAACTTCTTTACCAGGGCAGTGATGTCTTGTCACAATTCATCAGTCCAGATGGGCTCCCCTCTGTGCTGAAAATTGTCCTTTTTCCATTGGTCCAGCCAGCCCAACAGGGCATTTGCCACCATCCATGAGTCAGTGCAGAGGTAGAATGCTGACCGTTTCTCCTGTTCAGTGATACCTAAAGCCAGCTGGATGGCTTTTAGCTCTGCAACCTGACTTCATCCACCTAGTCCTTTAGTAGCTTCTGTGACTCATCACACAGGGTGCTTTCCTCATCTATATGGCTGCTTTCCATTTTTGATTTGTCCTTGTGATACAACAGGAACTCTCAGTTATGAGAGATTATTGCTTTTCATTTTCAGGTAGCTGATTGTATGGTGGGCCCTCCTCAGCATGTGTCACCTTCTCCTTCTCCTCTGATGATAGTAGTCTGAAATTTTTGCCTTAGGGCCCATTAGTGATGACTTCAAAGATCCCTGGGTGATTGGGGTTTCCCAGTCAAGCTTGCTGTGTGGTCAGTGCAATCCGGTTACTCCACTGGGGCATGATGTGTTGCAGGGACTTTCCCTTTGAGCATGCAGCCCAGCACTGGCAGTCAGGGTGCCAGGAGGAGCTGTGCTTTGGTGCCAATCACTTCTGAGGCAGCTCCAGCCCCTTTCATAAGTTGCCAGTATCTGTATTTGACTGGGGGTGTAGCTGGCCTCAGATGCTTTGTATGATGGAATGTTTGTATTCCCAACTCCAGAAGTGGTCATCCTCGAGTCTCCATGTGTACTTTTTGCCAGGGACTCCAGGATGGACTGTTCTTCCCTACCTGCAGTGTGGAGTATGTTTTTACATCTTGTGTTGTCCTGACTGGCTACTGCACAATCAGTCTCCTTTTTAATTTGTTCAGAATTTTTTGTTGTTCAGGACCCTGCTTGAAATTGTTCTTTTGGGATCGCATAATAGAGAGGTTTTACAATCTGGAATATGCATCCTCCAAAAACCCACAGTACCTAAGAAAGCCTGTGTTTCCTTCTTGCTGGTTGGTGGGGACATAGCTGCTATTTTATTGACCATGTCCACTGGAATCTGATGACAACCATCTCGCCATTTTACTCATAAAAACTGAGTTTTCCGGGCAGGTGCCTTGAACTTACTTTGCTGTATGGCAAAACTGGTCTTTAGGAGGATTTGGATTATCTTCTCCCATTTCTCAAAAACTCCTGCTGTGTTGCCCCACATGATGATGTCATCAGTATATTGCAAAGGTTCTGGGACCTCACCGTTTTCCTCACTTCCTTTTCCAGTGCAGTCTTGATCAGTCCAGGATAAATAGTGATGGTGTGTTTTCACCCCTGGGGCAGTCAGTTCCAGGTGCACTGGATACCCATCCAGGTGAAAGCAAACTGTGCCCTGCACTCTGCTGCCAGAGGAATGGAGAAAAACACGTCACCGATATCAATAGTGGCACCACTTTGCTATCTTGGACTCCAGCTCGTACTGAAGTCCCAGCATGTCGGACACAGTGGCACTGGGTGGTGTGACTTCATTCAGGCCATGATAGTCTGTTGGTCCCTGCTTTCCACTGGGCTTACACACTGGCCTTACAGGATTGTTAAAGGGTGAATGAATCTTGCTGACCACTCCCTGGCTCTCCAGTTCATTAATCATCTCATGGATGGGGGTCACAGAGTCCCAGTGTGGTGCAGTATTGTCGATGATGCAGTGATGTAGTAGCAGTCGGTACTGGTTGTTCTTCGACCCTTAGAAGTCCCACTGAGTAAGGTCATCTGAGAGACTGGACAAGGTATTCAGTTGTCTAGTTTCCTCTGTCTGCACAGCAGCTATCCCAAAAGGTCTTTTAGGTCCTCGAAATACCCTCTTCTGAGGTAATCTATGCCAAGGATTCCCATGGCCTCTGGGCCAGTCAGAGTGAGGGTGTTTCTGCCATTAGTTCCCACTCAGGCTCACTTCAGCTTCTGGTACAGTTGGCTGTTGGGATCCCCCTGTCACCCCAGAAGAGATGTATTCTGTCCCTACATATCTTGATGGCCTCGGTACTACACAATGTGCCAGTGTGAACTAAAGCCTTACACTCTTGTGGGTCTGATGTGCCAGGTCATTGGATCCATGCGGTCCAACAGAGTTGATTCTCCCTTTCTTCTACCTGGCTGTAGCCTATGTAGTTCTGGTAATTGTACACATTGCTCACTTCTTGTAAACATGAACTGAAGATCTCTTCAAGAGGATCACAAGTAAGATAAGCCCTTATATTAAAAATTAGCCCTGTCCTGGCCAGAACCGAGAGAGGAGCACAAAGTAGGAAGGACAGAGAAAACCCTGTGAAGACTCACTTATATCTACTTGTGAATTGGGTTATTTGCAATACATTACATGTGAAATTAAGTTATTACCAGGCAGATCACACTCTGTACGGGTGTGAGATTGTTGCAAGTACAGCCTGTCTCTGACCTTACATCAGAGAGAAAAAATTAAAGTTTCTGCACTGAGACTAGATAGATGTGAATGTTCCAGCAATATAATTCCATGCCTCTCAGATCTGGTGTTAGTTTCAGTCTTATGGGATATTTAAAAATTGTCTGTTAGACACTCATTCTGTATGTCTTCTTACTTCAGATCCAGAAGGTTTGTGTTTTCAGGCTTTTCTTAGAAGCATCCTGTTAATGAATGAATGCAGAAGGTCATCTTTGGCTGTAAGACACATTTTTCGAGCAGGAAGAATAGCACTGTGGTTAAGAGGAGGGGTGGTCAAGTGTTGGAATAAAAGTTAAAGATGTGAGTCCTCCTCACCTCTCTGCACATGTTTGCTGGCTATATCCAGTGAGTCTGGCCAGGTGTGCACCAGCCCTGTACCCGGGGCTCTCATGAGCAGGAGCCTAAGGAGGGCCAAGTTACTCCTCCTGCTGTTGAAGCTCAGTGGGAGATGTTGCCCTCCTCCCCAGGCATTTTCAGCAGGTCAGGTAGTCACACTCCTCCCTGCAAAGTGACTAAGGTGGTCCTGGCCACTGTGATAAGTGACCCTCTGGAAGGACGACCACACATCTGGTGTTAGCTGTGAGTGCTGTGCACTTGCTTGACTTCACCACCTGGAGTTACTTCTCTGTGAAGGGCAATGCTAATGAAATAAAGTTAAAAAGTGTAGAGGTAGTGGACAATTAGAAGAGGACAGGGAACTCATGCATGTCTTGTCAAGCACAAAAAATGTGTTCCAGTTCCTTGCCTAAAGGAAAGAAAAATATTAAAAGTAGGATAAGAACAGCTCTTTCAAATGGTGGAATTACTTATTATTTTGTATGTTCCGTGGCTGAGACTGGTGGTAATTGAAATCTTCCTTCATTTACTATAATGTTGGAGTTAACTGCACATGGAATGATAGCCAATTTCCTCGAAAGGCTCCTTGGAACCAAATGTCTGATGTACGCTTACGTATTTCTTGTTGTGATGTGTGCTTTGCTCTGTGTATTGTGTGAAAAAAAAAGAGGTTTATTACTTTAATTTGACTTTTTTTTTTTCTGCTGCTCTTTCAGGAGTTTCTTTAAAGCCTTTTCACTTATTGGAGAAACTCAGGAACGTGAAAGAGTTTTAATCCACTTCTCCAGCAGATACTACCAGTGCAACCCAAACGCCATTTCTTCTCGAGGTAACTTGGTTTCTGATACTGAGGTCTTCGCTTGTTGCTGTCTTCCTTCATTCTCACCTTCAATAGCACGTATGGTGTATGCTTGGAAAATGAAGCTGTGTAGTCGCTGTGCCACACTTTGGAGACTGTCTGTGGTGAGCATTGAAACCCTCAGCAGGAAAGGTGTTTAGGCCTCCTCAATATAAATCCTCAGTTGCAGCACCTCCAGATCTGAATGCTCTCAGTTGTAGTTTCTGGTCTCACTGACTTAGGTGTATGGGTACTTGTATTCTAGCTGCACTCTTGTGGACAAGAATAGGTCCCATGTCAGGTGGAAGAGAAACTGTTTGCTTTCCGTGCTCCATTAAATGCTTGTGTCTGCATGCACTGGCATCAGGCATGCCAGTTCTTGCCAGTTGTGGGGGTGAATTTTGGGTGCTGTATCCAGACCCTGGCATAGTTTTATCTCGACTAGCTAACATCAGTCAGAGCGCTCCCTCCTTGCCAATGTTTTCAGTCAGTTTGGAAATGGATGAGGGAAACAAATAAGCACATAGATCAAACCTGAGAAAACTGGGATTGCAGAAGAGGACAAACTGTCTGCTGGCGTAACTGCTGTGTTCAGCCAGACATGCTGGCAGAGCCATGTGGCCCTGTGATTGCAGCATACGCTGATCACTCACTGAAGGAGGAGCATGAAAAAGAAGGCAATCGTGGGTTAAGCTGTACCTGTAGTTTCAAGCGTGAGAAAGAGCTGCTACGATTGGAGGTACTGCTGTGCTTCCTTACCCCTTGCTTTGTGACCCACCCTTGTTGCAGTGAGATGATGTCTGGCCGCTTTGCACCTGTTCAGCTTTACTGGCTGTCACGCTGGGGGGAGGAAGAGTTAGCAGTAAGACTTCCGCTCTTGTGCTGTCTCTGTCCTCTGCCTATTGCCTTTCTTGTTTCAAAACACTGTAGGCAGCCAGGTGGAATGAGTTTGTCATGTCCAGACTGAAATAATGACTTGCCTGATGATGTGGCTGCCTTACTCTAGTATAGGGTGCAAGAGGGAAATGGGACTTCTGACCCTGAGTAAGCATTTAATTTAAATCCTGCACACTTTGCGCTTTGCTCAGGATCTTAGCACTGTGTGCAGTTTTGGGCACCACAATATAAGAAAGGTATAAAGCTATCAGAAAGTATCCAAAAAAGATGGAAAAGGGTCTAGAGGGGAAGCCAAATGAGGAGCAGTGGTCACTTAGTTTGCTGAGCCTGGAGGAGACTGAGGGGACACCTCATTGCAGTTAAAACTTCCTTGTTAGGGGAAGAGGAGGGGCAGGCACTGATCTCTGTGGTAACCAGTGACAGACCCGAGGGAATGGCCTAAAGTTGTGTCAGGAGAGGTTTAGGGTGGATATCAGGAAAAGGTTCTTCCCCCAGAGGGTGTTTGGGCACTGGAACAGGGTCCCCAGGGAAGTGGTCACAGCACCAGCTTGACAGAGTTCAAGAAGCATTTGGACAATGCTGTCAAGCACATGATGTGACTCTTGAGGTGTCCTGTGTAGGGCTGGGAGTTGAACTCCATGAACCTTGTTGGGTGCCTTCTAAACTTGCTTGGAAAGTTTATTTTAAAAGGGCTTAAAGTACCACTTTTCACTGAGGTGGGCACAAAGAAGAACTTGACGCAAGTTCCCAGGACGTTCAAAACCACACTTTCCTCGTACACCTTAGAGGATCAGGAATTTGGCAAAATATGAAACAAACATTCAGTCAAAATAAAGCATTTCACAGAGCATTGACTTAACAAACTACTCATCCAACCTTAGATTACGCATATTTCAAGAAATGGAAATTTAAGAGTGGAAAAGAAGGAAAAGAGAGAAAGAGAGAAAAGATACAGCTACTGCCCTGGATCCTAGTGTGGTTTCAGCTGCCATAAAATCCAAGGACAGTAGGGACACAATCATTTCTTGGGGTCTGCTCTGTCCTCCTGTAGCAAACAACCCGGGGGGGGGGGGGGGCGGTTTCCAGTCATCTGGCCACCCTTAGACTTGACAGGGGCTCCAGGGCAGGGTGTGCGGCATTGCTTTCAGTGTGCCAGTGATTGGTGGCAGTTCTGGACTGGAGGCTCCAGAAGGGTTGGGTGTGGAGCAGTGCACCATCCCATTTTCTGCAGAGCTGCCCCCCTACACGCACATTTCAGTTCTTTTGGGCCAGTAATAATTTTCTTTTATCTCTCACACCTTCCAACTCTATTCTGTGGTTCTGTGAATCAGGCTTATTGCTGAGGGCCTCGGCCATAGGACCAACTCAGAAACCTCTGGAGTGCTCTCTACTCAACATGGAGTCGAGGCAGCATAAATAGCTGACTGTAGTTCTCTAAGTCTAATTGAGCTCTGAATGAGGATGGAGCCAGAAGGGGGGAAAACCAGGATACCCTGCTGCACCCGCTTTGCACACAAGAATGAGAGTATTTTGCTTTTCCCTTTCTGCACTGAAGTGCATGAAGAAGAAGGTGTTGATTCAGACAGTGGTATTGTTATTAGCAAGCAAAGAGTGACAGCATGGTTTCCTGTCTATTTTGCCTCATCCATGGGTGCTGCAGGATAGTTTTTACAGTTACTAAAAGATGAAAGAAAGACTGTTCTGGTTTGGCAGAACACAGACACATCTGGTGTGATGACCTCATTGTTCATTTATTTAATTATGTTTATTTCTTTGTAAAACAGGTTCTCATAAAGGGAACAGATTCAATTAGGCTATGAGGCTCGGTTTCAGCTTATTAAAGGTCCAGTTGTGGTTTTGCATGTGACTCTGGTTTTGTCTCTTTCTGCAGATGGAATTCACTGTCTCACGTGTGCCATGATGCTGCTGAACACAGACCTGCATGGCCATGTGAGTATGCACAGCTTTATGCAGACTGCTCCTACTTGCACCATGCTGTGATGTGGTGGTCTTCTGGCAGTCCCTGTGCTGGTGGCCTTCTTCTAAAGCCCCTGCAGACAGCAAACAGTGAGAAGGCTGCACCCCCAGGCTGTTGTCCTGGGCAGCTCTTTCCAGCATGCCTTGATCAGTTATGTGTAAACTGGCACTGTGCCTGGCTTTGCCACAATGTCTGAGCATACTCCCTGCCCTCAGGCCCATCTTTCTGGTGTGCTTACCATTTTTGCTGCAGCAGGCCCTGACCAGGAATCTGTGCTTGGGGTTGGCTTCCCCTTTACAGTATGTCCAAACATGTGGGAAGGCAGAATAAAGACGGGAGGTGAAGGAGTTTCGGGGGAGGTCACAAAGGGAAGGTGATGTTTGTAGGCATCCAGTTGCAGGGGGCAGATCTGGTGGAAGAAGAGTTCTGCACAGACAAACAGTGGGTGTACTCAGAGCCAAGAGAGCAGAGTGGGGATGTGGGCATGCTGAGTGAGAGTTCCTGCACTGCACACTGCTCCCCACTGCCTGCCTGTGGGAAATAGTATTCTGGTTTGAGTTCTCTTAGTCACAGTGCTGCAGGGTGCCAGCAGCCTTAGGATGGGTATTTCAGCACCCGTGTTGCAATACACCTGCTATGCAAGGTATTCCCTTGCTGATGAGAGGCTTCCTCTGCCCTGGAGTTAGGATGGAGTGGGGAAAACACAGGGAGCATCATGGCATGATAGCAAGCAAAAGCAGTGGCTTCAGCTGGGTGGCTCTGGGGCTTCTCTCTGGCCCTCCACTGCACTTGCAAGGGCTCGTCCACGAGGCGAGGGTGTCCCTCGGGAAATCTTACACATTAAGAGTGTTGTGCTGGGCAGCAGGACATGGAGGCATCCTGGGTCTGTCTCAAAGGGCTGCTCAGCCCCTGTAGGTGCAGATAATAAAATCAAGACTTGCATGTTCACTAGGAGTTTTGAGACTCACCTCCCAATAATTGAATGCCTTCGTCTGAAGGTTGTGGAAGCAGAAGGGGGAAGGAAGTTGTGAAGAATTTTTTTTTCAGAAGGTTTAGCCTTCCCTACTGAAGGGTGTGTCAGTCACATGTGAGGGTGAACAGTGGGGTACAGGAATGTGCCCCAGTTTGCCTCTTAGAATGCATGACTTCAGCACATCAGAGTCTTCCTGCACAGATATCCCACTCCCCAGAGCAATGAGCAGCCTGGGGTTCCTGCTTTCCAGCCTGCCTGGCTTCACAGTCCAGGGAGGGAGACCAAATGGTCATGCATCAGCCTGACTGCAATTCCCATTGCTCCTTGCTTTAGTGGGCCCTACTGTCTTCAGTAGTACTGGAGTAAACGATCTGGCTCTGACCCATCTTGCTGCTGCTGACTCTCTCGCTGTTGCAGTGTGTAATATTGTATATGCAGCTGTAGTATTTGTTAGACTGCTGCTTGTATTTTGTCCATGGGTGCAACATGGTGTTCCCTGCAACTCCTCTGATTTCCTGTAATTTTGATCTTCCTCTTATTGCTTTGCATTTTTCCACATAGGTGGTAAGTTTGGCATTTTTGACTTGGAATGCAGCCCATGCAGATATGCCTAATTGCCTGTTTCCTAACAAAGATAATGCTTTGCCCCATCTTTACCAGGATTCTGCTAGAGAAGGAAGCAAATGAGTCACAGGGCTTTGTCTACATTGAGCCTCCATTTGTTACTGACATACTGATCATAAGTGCAGACACTTCTGTTTCACAATAAGCTCCACTGCTTGTACAGCTGTAATGCAGCTGCTCTGCCTTCACTTCCCTCTACCTCTTGTAGACAAACTCTTACTTATCCCCTTTATTTGCCACACTTCATTCTATGTGTAGCTAAACAATTTTTGCTAGGTATGTCTTGGAAATGCATGCTTGCTTCTCTGCATGGAGGCCATAACCCAGACTGGGTGCTAGAGAGTTTTGAGGTATCACTAGATCACCAGGCACATCTTCTGGAACCTCTGTGTGGAGATGGTAACTTTGGTGCTGGAGCAAAACAGCCATTTGTCTTCAATGCCACATTGCTGTTGGCTTTGGTCAGCATGGAGAAGCTGCAAACTGCTGCGTGGAGGAAACAAATGGAAGCAGGCTGAAGTTGCAGGGTGAGAGGAAAGCACTTGCAAGTCTACTAGACGAGCTCCAGCCTGCACCTAAAGACTGTGGTTATGAGCTGTGTTCTACAAGCTTAGCAAGCAGAGAGCCAGAGTTGCAGCCAGTCTGTGTTGTCAGGAGCTGTCCTGTTGTGGGAAGCCATGCATTGATCTAGTGTTACTGCTTGCCTTCTTTCTGTGGGTTTGTGCTGGCCTCAGGCTATGGAATCTTCCTTATTGGCTAGGTGAGGCTGATGGTCAAGGTTTGGTGGTTTGCCATCTCTCCTGATCACACATAATGGAAAGGGAATCGATGATGTGCACTTTAAGCTAGAATGTAACTCTTAACATTGTATTAGCACCTGTATTAGCAGCTGGTGCCCTTCTTTGGGTTCCAGTCCTGTGTTAATTTGGGCTCCTGCTCCTAGCCCAAGACAAAGCTTACACAAAACTCTTCTGCTGTATTTCTGCAGACAAAGTATGCCCTGACACTGCAAAAGTCATCTTCACCTTCATCTTCTGACTGACAGTGTGCCATCCTCAAAGATACCATGACCATCACAGACCCCTGTTTTCCTCACTGTCTTTACCATGTTTCACAGCTCATCTCAGGCTCCTTTCCTTTCCTCAGATGTCTTTTGTGCCTTTTTCCATCAATGCAGTGTTGCCCACTCACAAGGCTCCCCACATGTTAAGCAGGGGACTTCTAGCACCTGAGGGACCAAGTACAGGCACTTTCTTTGAGGGGTGATGGGGACTGGGATTCCAGAGCAGTTTAGGGCTGCCTCAAGCCTCTAGATGGAGTTTGGTCCCTACATGGACATAATTATTCCTTTCCCATTTGGGCAACTTCCCTTATTTGGGCAACTTCAGTCTGAGACTTAGGAAGAAAGAAAAGAGAGTAAGCCTATGGAAATGTCAAAGCAGCTTCAGCCTGTGAATCAAAAGGTAATGGCCACTCCTGGGCATTGCACTCCAGTTCAGGGCAGTTGCCACTGAAAGGAAGCATTGGAAATTGTAAGAGAAGGGTCTGGAAAGGGCCTCAGTCAGGTGTTTCCTTGTGTCCCAGAGCAGAGCTTTTCAAGTAGAGCTTTTCCATCAGAGACTGGTAGAGCTTCTGGAGACTTGGGGATGTAAGAAACCATGCAGATACCTTCAGAGAGCTTCATCGTTGTTCTCTTCACTACCCCCAGTATTAAGCTAGGGGTTTTTTGGGGGATGTGTGTGGGCCTTGGATGCAAAAGCACCCACTCTTCTCTAGCTATATGCATACAAGAATGCTCATCTGTGGGTAATCTCATGAATGCTTTCTTAGAGCTGCCTGGCTTGGGCTTGAAGGAGAGCAGGAAGATGCATTTAATCTATTGTTGCTCATTCCTGTCATTTTGGAAAGCAGCAGGAATATGATGCTGTGTTTCTCTGACATCCCTTACAGAACGTTGGGAAAAAGATGACCTGCCAAGAGTTCGTTGCTAACCTCCAGGGGATGAATGATGGCAAAGACTTCCCGAGAGGGCTCTTGAAGGTAAGGAATTAACTGCAGAACGTGGGTTTCATTTTTACTGAAAGATGGTTCAAAACAGAACACCCATCTTGCATTTTCTGAATCTTAATTGTGAAACATGACAAGTGATGGGCACGCGTCTCCTCCCAGAACATACATAATATATACAGTGTTTATTCTGTTGTTTTCCCTCTTGCCTTCACTTGATAGTGAAGGAGATTCTCTGCAGCACAGAGGGGCAAGACTGAGCTGCAGCAGGTCTGGCCCCAGAGCTGTGTGCCATGCCTGCGGTCATGCCAACCCCAAGTGCTGTCTCCTGATTTCAGCGGACAGAAGCAGCCAGTTGGCTCTGACTGCAAATGCATAAGGGCTAAGCCTGATCTCTGTGTACAATCTGGAAGGCGTGTGTGTTTTTTCATCAAAGGTGCTTTGGGGTATTCACATTAGAGCTAGAGATGTAATTTCAGATTATAATGTGCTGTCTGGCACAGGCTGTGTTGCTTCAGCTTTTGTTCATTAAGTTTGTGCCAGGAGTTAAATCTGAAGAATGGGGGAAGGAGCTGAGCAGGACAAACCTTATTTTATTGTCAGTAATAATGAGAATGTTTCACTTATTTTTTGTCTGATTGCTAGCATGAAACAGCAGTTTGTTTGAATGAAGACAGGTGTGCATACACTGGTGTTCATTATTTATTTTTTTTTGTAATGGAAATAAAAATAAGAAGCTGCCGCGTCTGAGAGTGACCCAATGCCTATTGAAGTAAATTGAATGAGCTGCCATCTCTTCTGTGGGTTTTGTGTCAGGGCCATTGTGAAATACAGATGTACCTGCATAGTTGAAAGTGGCAGAGTTTGTCTTCTAGTGTTGGTAATTTCTTCATTTCCTTCAGCCTCTTCAGGGAGCTTTTTGTTGGGCCCTCCTGCCTCAGTTCTTACTGAGTAGTTGGGAATATAAACTCAACCCCTCTTTATTTTAGCTTTAATGTCTTTAATTTTTAAATCTGTATACAGAGTATTCATCTGTCAGCAGCCACACTTAAATTATTTTTCCCCCAAGGAATCTCATTTCTCAGTTCACTATAGAGGGATGTGTTGAGATGAATTTGCAGGCTAATTACAGCCCTTATTGAATAAATAGATCTCCAGACTGTGTTTAAATAACCTTCTGAGTGTACTGATGAGAGATTTCCACCAGTGCTCACCTGGTGTTTGTTTTCCTGCTGACAGAATTATGCAGTTGGGGCTGTACCTTGGTATTTAGTGATCACCTGCTAATGCTAGGGATGTCTGACTCCTCACCCAAAGCAAATAGGAGGGCTCAGGATGTTTTGGACATAGACAGAAGAAGTTTGGTGTTGGTGTCCCACTTTGCTTAAGGCTTTCTGCCCTTTCCTGTGGGCTGCTTTGATGTCTTGGGGCCAGAGGTGGTTCCCAGCCTTGGTTTCTCATCTGGCTTGTCTTAAGATTTGATGAACTGACCCTTGCTTTTTAATTTATCAGTGGAGGGGAGTGGAGTGAATACAATTAATTGTGCTAGTGTGATCACAGCAACCATGCTGCCACTAACTGTGCAATTACAAAGCCTTAGTGGAAATTAATTTTGCATTAGTCTCAATGAATTAAATTCACAGCGCCCTGCTTCAGCACAGCACCAAAGTGCACATGGCTTGCCGGTGCATTAGCAGTGTAGCCACTGAGCATCGGTGAGGCTGTGAGCCTTCCCCCTGCATCCATTCCCAGCTGCCCAGGAGAGGAAGAGCTGTTTCCACAGGGTGGCAGTGTGTCCCTGTGGGAGTGAGGTCCTGGTGAGTAATGCAGACCTGTGGCGAAGCGAGTGGGCTTTTCTGCCTCTGCAGTCTCCCTGTGTTCTCCTCGTGGCCCTGCTGCACCACTGTGTGAAGCTCTGCAGCTCTGCTGAGCCCCAGAGCAGAGCTGAGCACCGGCAAGGGGAAGGAGGGGAAAGCTGAGTGTTCATCCAGGGCCTGTGAAGCTCTGTCCAGTATTTACTGAGGATCCAGTTCTCAGAGTCAGGGGTGCAAATGCGCATGCTTGGGCTATCCAGGACAGTTGGCTGACAGGCATCAGTCAAACATTGCCTTCAGTCAGTCCCTTCACCCTTAGTGCTGCTGAGTGTAGAGTGTGGCCCTGAGTGTTTTGTCTGGATAGGAAAATAGCACATCAAGGGGCAGACATCAACACGTGAGGATGGACACACTTCTGTGTGATCAGCCTCAGAAAACGTGGGACATTGGATAAAGTTACTCCTTTCTTTCCACCCTCCATGGGGGAGCTATTTCTGTGTTTTATTAAGCTTTTTTCCAACAACACGAATGCTTTTGGTAAAAACCACAAGGCCTTCATGACCTGATTCTCAGTGTGTCACTATTTGTGCTTTGAGAACAGATACTTCACTCTGGTTTGAAAGCAGAAATTAGAAATGTTAATATGATCTTGCTCACCTTGTGTCTTGCTGTTTGTTCATTTAACATTGAAAAAAGTTTTCATCTGTCTGCATAAAGATTAATTGCCTTTCCTTTTTCCTCATTCCTTTAGTCAGATCTGAGGCTGCTTTTAAGGTTGGGACCCATAAAGATAAACACGCCAAACTGTGATTGAAAGCGCAGCTCTCCCATGGGGTCCGCTTGTAGTAGTCATGTATTCATCATGAATATATGTAGAAAGGGAAGCCATGGCTAGAATCTCCCTCCTTGGAAAGAGAACAAAATCAGTCTGTCATTTTGGCAATATCGAGAACCTCATGACTACAGTGTAGGAGTGGTTTCTTTCTCACGTCCTCATACCAGCTTTAATCTGCTGCAGTGATACTGTCTTCACAATGATACGCTAGTGTCATGCCCTGGCTAAATGCCAGGCACCCACGTCAGCTCTCTCTTGTATTGTGTGACCATAGCCTTCTTTAGAGCTGGGCCTTAGAAGATTTTCTGAAATGAGAAGGAGGTTGGCTTGGAAAGAACCTAATTTTGGCCATACATTCTTGCTTCAGTTCCTGCAGGCAGTGTGGTCCCCACAAATAAAGTGCTGGTACAGTGCTGGCTGCTGTGTTTTCCTCTTGTCATCTTGAGACATGGCATGTGGCCATCCAGGAAGGTGGCAGTAACAAAGCCTTTCATATGTAAGGAGAGAAAATAGCCTCTGTGATCTACAGAGAGCCTGCAAGAAGGCATCTCTAAGGAAATGGATCCTTGCTTTTGTTAGGCGGTGCTCTGGGAGGGGTACTCTGTTGTTAGGCTGTGTGCAAAGTACCACCTGTCCTGCATAAGTAAACGTCCTCTGCACTTAGAGTGTCCAAGACACCTTGTTCATGGAACCAGGGTCATCACCCAACTTCTGTCATGGGCTGACTGGGGGTGGTGCTGCCCCGTGACATGCACACTGGATGCAAGGAAATCATACCTGGCTGGGTGACTTTTGTAGGGGGTGGGAGCTGTTCACTGACCCATTGTATTCTCTGAGAACCTCCATCATGCTGAGGGACTGGCATGCTCTACAGGGCTTTGGCTAGAGTCATTCTGTCAGGGGCTGCTGGAGATAAGACAGCAATCCTCCATAAAAGATCTGTGTTTTCTCAAAAGCTTTTTTTTTGGGGTAGGCCTTATCTCCTGCAGAAGTACTGTTATGAGGTGACCGAATTAACTTGGAGTTGCTGGTGCTGAACTCTTCTGAAGAACTAGTCCTCCTTAATTTCCTAAACAATCTGAATTCTTGATCAGGGTTCCTGGGATATGCAATTTCCTATAGAAGCTGCAAAGTAGGGTTTATCTCATGTTGCTGTCAGTTCCCTGCACTTTAATTAAGGGGTTTTTTTTGCTAGTGTCTTTCTGCTTTCTCTCTCTCTCCCTCTCTTTTTTTAATTCCCTTTGAAAGCCCTCCAAAGCAAACACTTAATTTAAAGAGAATTACTGGCATCTTACTTCATCCATTCCAATAATTTCAGGTATTTAGCAGAGGGAAGAGAATGAGCATCAGGTAGCTAACTCCTCCCTGCACACCCTCAGCCCTCCCTTTGTGCAGAGGAACTCAAACTAATTGGACTGCTGTGTACACCCTAATTGCTCTCATCAGCACTCTGTGTACTTCATCAATTTCATGGCTTTTTAGCAAGAAATTCCCACCTTTGAGGGAAATCTGATAAAGCTGGGGAGATGAGAGCATGTGACTGCATGCCAGAATGGCCCCAGGAGGACAGCACTGACTGCTGTAACCCCCTGCAGCAGTGGGCAGAGGAGGGGAGAGGACCAAGTGGCTTTGCTCCACTGAATAAGACAGAGCTCTGCCTCCTTGTTTCTTCCTCAAAATAAAGTTTTTCTCTTAAAAATACTTCTGTTGGAAATAGTATTTCTGGCCCATTTCTTATCTGTATAAAATGGAAGATCTGTTACTGAAGGCCCCTTTCAGCTGCTAGGAGACAACAGAGTCTAATCTGGCAGTACAGAAGTCAGGGAATGCAGGATGAAATAATTAATCCTTGTCTTAAATAGTTGGTTGTGAAAGCATACTTTCCTTTCACTCTCCGAAGATCCACAGATCCATAGTGACTGGAGGGAACACCTGGCTTGTTTTCACTCCTCTCTATCCTTGTTGAGAACCTTCCTGCTGTGATAACTCTTGCTTCCTTTAGCATGGAGTTTTCGGGGTGTTGTCATTTGTCCTACTGAAGAGTAATAACCCCTTAAAGCATGCCTGTACAGTTCTGTGAATTGGACCAGGTTATGCTGGTGTGTGTATTGCTTTGTGTCCCTTTAATTACAGAGATTCCTGACACCTCCCTGCCCTGTTGAAATGCAAATATATTTTATTTTTGCATTTCAGGAACTTACTTCAGTGCATATAAAAAGAAAAATCTGTAATATATATATTTTTTCCCAAGTCAAATAAACCCAGATATTGAGTTGAAGAAAGCCTCATAGTAGCAAAAGCTTAATAACCAACTGTGTCTCTGAGCAGGGAAAGCAGAACTTTAAACTAAAGGCTTAAAACATAAAATTTTGTAAAGGTGATCCAGGAATAAGGATTGCTCTGCATAGTCTCAGGGTGGTATTAGGGATTGTTTATCTCACTAGGAATTGGGCTGGTTTTCAGGATGGACCCGTTTCTACTTTCACAATCTGCATTTCTTATTTTTGCAATTCATTATTTTTGCTCCTTCAACCTTTCACCTCTTTATTTTCCAATCGTTATTCAAAAGATCTCACCTAGCCTACCAGGCTTTTGTGTCAGCAAGGAGTGAAACCCAACCAGAGTCAGCTAAGAATTTCCATTACTACTGGCTGCAATTATGTGGCTCGATACCAGGCTCATTATGAACATTTGGGGGGTTAATTTTCATCTGTGGAGGCAAGCTGTCTGTAGTGTCTTGTCCAGGTTGATCAGACAAGGGAATTATTTGATGTTTGGCTTCTCCAGCCTGTCAGATAGCCAAGGCTGTCACTTGTCTCCCACTCTTAACTGAAATGCATAGCAGCTCCAAAGGATGAATGTCAGTTGTCAAGTGTGGAGGATACAGACTGGTAGTCTCCAGGAATGATGCACTCTGCCACTTTAAAAGAGGAATTTTGGGCTCTTTTCAGGCTGGGAAATCTCTAATACAATGTCACACATACATTTTGGTCCCTATGACATATTACTCCCACCTCCATGTAGGTAGAAAACAAATTCTGAAAAACATTCTTTGATCTTCCACCCACTGATCTGCTTGAAATTTAAGTTCTGTGCTGCATCTCAAGGGAAGGAGGAGTAGGAATATAATTTATACCATATTTAAAAAAAAAAAAAGAAGAGGAGAGAACATTCCTTACACCAGCTTCAGGATTATTGCTGTATAAATCTTTCGTATTCCTTCCTTCTGATTGTCACCACCCTTTTCAAATAACATTGGACTATTCTTTCTCTGTCCCAGTTACACTATTTGCTTTCAAACAAGAGTATTAGGCTTCTCCTTAAATTCTGATTTTTTTTCTCCTTTCCCGTGATGTTAAATGGAATATTTTGTTTACTTCTGAGGTCAGGCTTTCTTGGATGATTAACTATTCACAAGATCCTTGTACAAATATGGAGCAAATCCAAGGCACCAGTTTTCTGTCCTGTTCACAGATGGGTTCTGGAAGGTGTCATGAGGGGGAGAAAGGATTTCACCTGCTTTTGGTGTAAGGCAGCTGGACATGACTCCGTAGGTAGATGGAATTGTGGAGAAAAGGGATGTCAAAGGTTATGCCTGTTTTTTCCCCTTCCATAGTGCAATGCCTACAAGCACAGGTGACACCCACTTGAAACCTGTGTGGATCTCAGAGTTGTCTCAATTTCTTTCTCCCGCTTCTCTTCTCCCACTTCTCTCTCTTCTTCCCCCTCCCTTTTGTTTTGCCCCCTTCCTTTTGCCCTCTTCCTTCCTTCTCCCACTTCCTCTCCCCACCACTTCCTTTTCCTCCCTTTCCATTTCCCCTTTTCCTTTTTGTTGATGTTGTGTTTGCTGTTTGAGTCACAGAGAAGCCTTGGAGGCTGGGGGTTTTTGGTTTTTGGGGGTTTTTTTTGTTTGTTTTTTGGTTTTTTTTAAATGCAGATCTCTAGGGGAGTGGTGAGGGCTTGTTTTGGTGATGTTGACTCTAAGCATGCTCACTGCATGGATAGAGGCAGAGGATATTTGCAGCGGATCTGAGATAGTTTGTAGGCTTTGCATCAGTTCTGGAATCACTTTTCTGTGGGTTTCCGTCACAGCTGTGCAGAATTTTGGTGTTTTGATGCTTTTACAGATTTGTTCAAAGTGCTGCTGTTTTCTGTGGCTACGTTTGGCAGCTTTAACTTGAGGAACCTGGTGGTCTGTGTTAGCTGGTGCCTACTCTATGGCTCACTTAATTTCTGTGAGCTCTGTTGACAGCTGACGATAATTCCTAAAAGGAAGAATTCAAGAAGAGAAACTTTTTCCCTTGGATACTACAGTGCTTTGCCAGGAAGTACATCTAGTCTGTGAAACAGCTGTTTTCAGATCTGCTGCAAGGAACATGGAGATGGCTAAAAGCATCTCTTCACTTGCAGTGCTGATCAGGATAACACGGTGCATGATTTCTTTGCATCCCTGTTACTATCCAACAGCTTGTTTTCATTAAACCTGTGGTCTCCTATCGTTCTCAGTAGGGCACTAACGTTGGGAGTGGTTTCCTTTGGCGCAGGGTGCAGCGTGGATCCCAGAGAGATACAGTGATACCAGGACTGATTTGATCTTCCACTAACCATTGTAGTTTTGTCACTCTGCTCACTTCTAGGGGCTTGTTGATGTTAAAGGTCAGTTGTAAAGACTTGTGGTGTGACCATGAGCCTGCTGGTTGTGGATATGCTTTTAGCCTGTTTCTCATGTAACCTAAAACAGAGATACTTCAGTTGCCCTCATGTAGTCATCCATCATTCTCCCACCATTCCAGCTGTTACCCTGCTGGGATTCCTGTTGACCTGGTTGCTTATGCATGTAGAAATGAAGTCATTGGTCTAGTATTTCTGCTGTTCACAGGAGACGTTTAGATTTAATCTTGATTGTCAGCTTCCCCTAGTCAGCAGACCTCAGAAATCATTATCTTAATATTACAGGAATGTTACTGTTGATCAGTTTTAACCTCTAGTTCTGAAGCTATTGTGTATCAGTAGTTTATCCATCAGAATTAACTTTGCCCTCCCTTTCCATTTTGAGGAGAAGAAAAAACAAGATTAAGAAAGAAGGAAAGATGAAGGAAGAAGGAAAGATTTAATGCTGTTTATTTTAACAGTATTTAGTGGAAGCATTAAATAGTTTTTCCTTTCTGTGCTGCACAAATATATTCCTGGCTTTTCAGGGTATATTTTAAAAGACTGATATGCACGTGTTTATGTTTTTTGTCAGCTTTTCTTTTTTGTGTTTGTCATTGACATCAGGCTGATGGATTCTTGTGACTTTGTTTGAGGACATTGTAGTTCTTCAGATACAGTAATGGGGTCCTTCGGTTTGTACCCCAAAAAGCCAATGTTGAATTTTACTTTGAATTCTGTGGTTTTTCTTCTTGTGTTGTTGGTTCGCTGAATGACATTGGGAGGACCAAGCAAGGACTGAGTATGTTTTGCCTCCCAGGGAAACTTGACTGGTGGGAGGAACAGATGGGAAGGAGCTTATTTCAGGGTAAGTTGGAACAGCTGCCCATTTCCTTTATGGGTGATGGGGTCTGACATAGTGCCTTGTGACAAGAGAAGAGCTTTTGTGTGGCTTTAAAAGGATGAGATGGAAGGAATAATAGAGACTCTTAATTTTCTGCTCCTGCAGAAATATAAAATTTTCCTGCTGGTTTTTGGTGTGTTCCTTAGACAAACTGATAGGGAAGGTCCACAGATAGAGTCGCAATCCTTTTGCTGAGTCCAGTGACTAAATGAATATTTACATTCTGCTCCTTTGCTACCACCTCTTTGCTGACCTCTGAACAAGAAGATCATGAATTCTTGACACACTTGGGGGGTCCCCTGGGTGTGGTCAGCTTTGAATTTTCTGATTCTGCAGGCTTTTTCAGATGCTCTTTAAAAACATCGCTTCTGTCCCCGTATTTATGTTAACAGCCCACTTCTCCCTCAGAAATCCCTGTTGCTCAGTTACAGACATAAATCAATCCTGTGTGCATCCTGATTTCTAAAATGGTGGGTCTTCTCTAATGTCAAAGAATGGTCTTTCCCCAGAATACAATCAGTGTGTACACAGAACACTGGCTCATCAGGAGTACAAGGTTGTATTATCACTTGCAGATGAAAATCAGAGACACTGATGAAATCTAAACTGAATCCTCAATGTGAAGACATTTAAGGCTTCAAATGCATGATCTCAGGAGGCTCTTTCTTTGGGACAGTGTGAGCTGAGCAGTGTTTTCCATACTCAGTTGAAAAAAAGAAGAAAGAACATCCTGTCATCCTTGGAGTGTTGGACTGCTGCAGAAACAGACTGTTTCATTTGTGAAGTAAGGTTCCTGTCCTGCCTGAGGATCTGCTAACTTCAGCTCAGAGAATGCCAGGTGAACTGCTGCAATTAGGCAGCAGTGATGGTGCTGTGCTGTGGGCAACAGAACAGAAATATTGCTTTGATTCAGTCTAGCTTGTGTTTAATAATAAAATTGCTCTGTGTAATTGACACAGAGGTCTGTGTAGGTCTGTGTGTGATATTTAGGGAATATAATTATTTCAGATGTGTTGAGGGTGCTTGGGGAGTTGGCCTTATAAATCTGAGAGCAAGAATAATCTGCTAGGCAGGGGGCTGCTAGGATAGAGAGTGATTTGTGGCCATTTACGTAGCACCTGTCAGGACCTGCTGCTTAGCTCATCTGGAGCAGTTTGACTGCAGTGCAAATTTCCTCTAAGAAGAGATTTTCTTTGAAAAGCTTTTCCACAAGCAGTGGATAATTTCACATGGGTTAAGTAATATAAAACCTTTTTTGGGAAGTGGCAGTAAGTAACTTTGAGCATGCTTGTTGCCAGAAAAAAAGGTTCCTTTTAGTTATCCTCTAGCAATGACAGATTTGTGTAAAAAAGGGGCACATTTGTGATTTGATCTTAATATGTGAGGTGGGGATGGGCTTACTAGAGCTGACTGTTGTGAAAATGAAAATGTATTTTTCTTGTTGGCCAGAAGGGAAGAAATCTGTGCCTCAAACAGGACAGAGGCAGAATCTATGAGGAATCAAAAGTTTCTCACCCCAGGGACAGTTTTTGTGTTGATACGTATATTACCTGTTTCTTGTTCCACTGACCATTGTCCTTCAGCATGGTCCACACCTATTGCAATCAGTGGGAAGGATTTGCACCTGTAGCATCCTTGGGGGGCAACATGAGCTAAGGTTTCATGCTATCAGAAAGGCTGTTGCATGCTGGGGAGGCAGCAGCATCTTTTATAAGCAAAAATGCATCTAGGGACCATCATGTGGCCATCTAGCCACTTGCCCAGTAAGGATGTAAATCCGTGATTGCAGGAGACTGGGAAGATGTAACCAGGGGAAAAGTCCACTCGGTTCATTTGCATCTTACTACCCCTGGGTGCTGTTGGGCACATGACACAGGGTGAACAAACTCTCTCTTTGCCATTGCATGGCTTGGCAGACATGGAATGGGACTCAGATGTGAATGGACACTGGAGCATCTTCACCCAGCTTTTAGCTGCGTGATGTATTGCAGGACGGGACATGCCTCTCAGCATGGCAGGGCAGCAGTGCCTCATTTCTGTCTGTGCGCACGGACTTGCTCTCTGTGTGTTGTGGGGCGAGTGGGATGAGAGGCTCTCGTGTCCTGCCAGACCCCAACACCACTGCTGCTGTCCTTGCCCTGCCTGGTGATACAGTGGCACGGGGCAAATTGCTGAACCTGGTGTCAGCCTGTGGCAAGGTCCCCTTGCTGCAGAGTCTTCCAGCTGCTCGTGCTCCCCCTGCACAAACTGATCGCCTTTTCTGGGTTTGGGACAATGTCCCCATTGTCCACTTTTGCCTAGCTGCTCACACAAGCTGCTCCACCTGCCCAGTGTGTGTCGGCAGCTGTCACGATCCTGTGCTGAGCAGAGCAGAGCAATCTCTCTCTCACATTGGAGCACGTTGCCATGGCAATGCACAGTCTGCCGCACTCTGGGTCTCCAGGAGCCAGAAATGATGGTGCTTTTGCAACATTGAGGTAAACATCTCTCTTTTCCTGTATGTAGCACATCTACCCCTCAGGAAGAGTACCAGCTCCTATTGGCATGAGCCGCCCCACACCCTCTGCATGGGGGAAGGTGGCTCTGGGCACCAAGAGCATGCCTGGTTGGAATGGTGCCTCTGGCAGTGGCAGTGGCCCTCCCATCACTGGGCTGTATGGGTTTGCCACAAGGGAGAAACATGGTGTCGCTTGGGAGCTGCATCACTTGTGGGGTCAGCGACTGGAGCATGCAGTGGATGGGTGGAGGGATATGGCTACAGCTCTCCTGGCTGCCGAGTGAGGAGATGAGTCCCTAGCTGCTTGTTCACAGCTCTGCTACTGCTTTGCACTGATCACCTTGGGAAAGTCATCTATTTTCTCCTAAGCCCCTTTTAGAGTCTGAAAGTGGTCTTGCTTTCACTTGCGCCCTGGGAAGGCACCCTGAGGACTCTGGTTAATGAGTGCAAACACTTAGAGTGGCGGAAATTTGCTGATTCTTCTCTCTGGGGCTTTGCAGTACTTCGTTATGGTGCTGAGGGTTTTCACTCGTTTCTCTGGTGCTTTGGGAATCCATCAGTATTCTCACATCCAGAAGCCTGTAGCTGGCAGGTGATTGAAGACTCTTTTTACAGTGCTCTTTGTTACTGCAGGCAGTAATGAGCATGACAGGCTGTTGCAGGCAGGGAAGTGTGGCCGCGTGAACTGAAAATGAATATCTTGCTTGATCTGCTGGCATTTGTTCCAGCATCTTTCTCTCCACCTCTCTCCCTCTCACTGTTGGTGTGTGTATGAAGGGGGAGTTGATGCTGGAGAGGGGAGCGGAGCAGAGCAGGGGAGGAGTTTCCATCAGCCTCTTCTTGTTCTTCTTCTTTTTTTTTCTCCCATCCAGTGACGTGAGCAATGCCTGGAACAATCAGGCTGGCTCCAAACAGTGTGCCTGAAGATGCTGGAGAAAACAGCCTAGTGTGCTTTAAGCAAACACTGATTGCTTGAGCCAGGGCTCTCCAGACGTAACCTTTTCCAGTTCCTCTGCAGGGGATTGGGAAGTTCCATTAGCTTTCTTCTTTCCCATTCCATACACTCACTTTTGGAAATGATTGGAGTTAACAGTGTTCAGAGCACCAGCAAAGTCCGGGTGAGAGCCACAGGTTCGGTGAAATACTCCCGAGAAGAATCTCTCTGGCGGCAGTCCCATCGGTCAAAATCTATGAAAATCTCCAACTCTTCTGAGTTTTCTACTAAAGAAAGCAAGGTAAATAACTTAATATTAGTAGTGTTTTGCTTGGTTAGGCATGGGGTTGGTGTTGTGAAAAGGTTATGTTTTGCAGGATTTAGGAGCTCTGGATGATCTGCAGTGATCACAGAATTGCTGTCAGGTCAGGAAAAAAAAATCTCTGCATTTAAGGAGAGACCTGAAGGTGAAAGAGCTCTGGTGTTATAGTGATTGGGTCGCTGAGCTTGGTGCAATAGTAAACTTGCTAGTGACAATGCTAATCGGAGCTCTGCTCTTGGGAAAGGTGCCAGAGTTGGCAGGTGATGTCCTTGGGATTTTCTGTTTAATGGGGATTGTTTTCTGTAGAAAAATAGTTTTTTCCTCCTTATCTACCTCTCTGTGGTTTAGTAGGTGTGGATGCTAGGTGAAAATATTGTCTCACTTGCATGCATGATTAAATATTGCTGTCAGTATTTATTAGGAAGGCATTGCTTGTTCGTTTATAGGAATACATCAGTGTCTTGTAGTGGTTTGTAGCACAGGCTATGCCCAGCTGCTGAAGTGACTGTGTGCAGCATCTCCTCACCCAGCCCAGCCCAATTATTCAGTTCCTAAGCAAACAACCCCCACTCCATGCAGCATCTCCTTTTTTCCCTCATCCCTCATTCCCACACAATGACTGAGAGGCACCCAGGAACTCCTGGCAAGTGCTTTAGTAGCCATCTCCCTCCCAGAGGTGCTCCATGTCTCTAGGGGTTGGATGAACTTTATGCAGTGACCAAATGTGCCTCTAATTTCATTCTTATTGCCGGTTGATTCTGCCCTTGGGATTAGAAGATGTAACCACTTGCAAAGGTCTGTTGAATCAGTGAAATATTTCAAAGCATTGCCAAGCATTTAACCATGTCTTGTGTCAATGTGCATGCAAGCAGGCACATGCAGGGATCTTCCTGTACTGTCCCTTCCCTAAATCTCCTGTCTGTTCTGAAAAAAACCTCCTCTGCTATGGTGAAAAGATCCCAGTGCTGCACAGGAGTTCCTGGCAGATCACTCTCTGCTGGCTTACAGGTTGTATGGCATTTCAGAGCCTGAGCTGTGTAACTTCTATCACAGAGTACTGCAAACAGAAATAAATATTTTTTTCAGTTAAATTTAATGAGCCTGTGTTTTCAGGACCATATTAACCATATCTTAGAAATAGTGTTTTGCTGAGTTGGGGCAGAGAAATAGCACAGCCATCATTCTCAGGCTGTTGCTGATGCAGTGTGTGCTTCTCTAACGAATATCAAAGTAAAGGCTGCATCTTGCAGGTGATCTGGGACCCTGGTCTTGTGATCACTTTCACCCTAAGCATGGGAATAATTGTACAATATTCGGTGGGAGGATTTATGCATGAAAACTCTCCTGCATGTGGTAAAAACTCGAGTCTTTTGACATTGGGTGAATTACTTAATCTTTATGTCTTCCCCCTCCCAGGCTTTGTGTCCACTGTGCATGCATGGTGTAGTGTCCTCAGGGCAGGGACTTTCTCCCAGGGATGGTGTCTGACACAGTTAGTTAACTACTGCAGTAATGAAAGCTCTGTGTTTCTTCCTCTGGGGAATTCACATTTCTGCCTTCTGAGTGCAGTAGATTGTTATTTGAGAGATACCTATTTCTCTTCATGCCTATCTCAATAAGCTGGGAAGAACAGTGCAGCTTTGTATCAGTTTGTAGCGCTGCTTCCTTATTTCATACCTAGGTTTTTGTATTTGTGGGGCATCTAAGGTGTGTAAAAGCTGTGTTACGAAGGGCTGAGAAGATCCCTGCATTCCCTCCAGTGATGCCCTCCTGGTTGATAAGACGACAAGCGACTCTGCCAGTGATTGGTCTAGTGATTTTGTACTGCCCTTTTCTTTCCATCTCTCTCTGTTCCCCCTTCTGATCTTTGTCTGCCCGTTTATTTTGCTAAGACGTCACTGATTTAGAGAACTGATGTGTAATTGAGCTTTGGTGCTTTGATACTGTTGTGTTGGTGGAAGAACCTGGAGGTTGTTAATATGTAGTGTGGCAAAGGAGGTATTTTCATCAGTGTAGCTCTGCATATGTGTTCGTGCATCACTTCTCAGGAAATGTCTTCAGTTCTAGGCTAGGCTTTTCTGGACACGGATGCCATGTAAATTTCCTCAGTCTCAACTAAGGTTTGGTTTGTAGACTTGTCCTCTCCATGTTTCCTTGGGTGTGTTTCCCTCTGTGGCTGGACTACCTTGTATTTTATCTGCTCCCCATATAAAGTGATTACAATGCTCAAGACCTGTTTGTGTGACTGCTTCATCTGACTTCGGACAGGAGACAGATTTAAACCATTTGTGCCTTAGAAACATACTCCTCTTACTTTTTACTTACATGACTCAGCCTATTTTGCAAAGCTGGAGAGTATTATGTATCCTCATGCTTTAGTTAGTATGAACAAAGCACCAATATGTACCTGCAGGTGAGGTGTGCCTGCTGCCAGTGTCAGGGAAGCTAGGTAGCCCAAGTACCTATCATCTTGACACACATCAGTTAGTGCCTCTGTGTGTATACAGGCTTCACTAGGATGATGCATCCTGAGTGTGTGTCACAGGCAGGTACGCCAGCCTCAGGCCAGCAGGAGAACCTGTGAAAAGGATACTATGAGTTATGTACCATTGTTTTCTGGAGAGCAGGCTCAAGTCCAGACTGCATGCAAGGTGAGTGAAAGGACCATAGCATCATCCGTGTGACCCAGCGTGCTCAGTAGTCTCTTCTCCTGGCAGACTCCTTTTCTGCAGCCAGAGACTGAATTGCCAAGAACTTGTGCCTGTCCAGCCTGCAAATGCACAGGGCCAATAAAACAGTTTGAAGTAGGCTGTGTAGGTGCTCCACTATCACGAAACACTTCTCTAGCCTTTTCTCTATTTATCTGTAATAATTCAGTATGCTGCCTTTACAGCAACACTGATGAAACACTTCAGCAAGTAGAGAACAAATCTTTTCAAGCAACCCCTGTGTATCAGTTTTACAGAGGACGCATTTCATGTGTGGCATTAATTTCTTGGCTCTCAGGAGCCACAGCTAACCATCCTTTTCTGTTTTATGATGATATATCTGGCACAATCTTTCTTTCCTTTTTTTCTTTCTCCCCCTCCCCCTCCTTCTCCATACAAACCAGATTTTTAACAGAGGAGTTTCTCTCCGAAATGTTCTCCTCCAGTTGGTGACGCACTTGAAATTCCCTGGGTGAAATGATCTCCTTTCCTTCCCCCTAAAACATTCCTATCAACCCTATCTCCTCCTACACCAAAACAACATTCATCGGTTCCATATGCTGCTGAACAGCTCTGTGCTGTTTTATGAATAATGTATGCTGGCTTGTTAGAAGAACGTTTGTTGTACAAACCAGTGGAATTTAAAATTGAGAGCAATGTCAGCAGACATGCCATGCCTTGCACTAAGGCACAGGCATCTTGGGGTACTATTCTGGCATGCTTGCTGCATCCTCATCAGAAGAGGGGAAAATGCATGAGAAATCGGGGGCATGTGGGCTTTGAATTTGGCAAGGAGATACAGGCACTCAGTGATCAGAACCCTTATTCTTGCCTTGCCAGGTGTTACAGATCTGTGCATGAGGACAGGAGAAAATGTCAAGATCTGGGTTTTGAGGGAAGGTGGCAAATAGCAGGTGGTGAAGCCGTATAGATCTGTATTCTGGGGGAGGGCCAGCCTTCAGGTAGCCACTTAAACAGCAAGCTAGGAGGGGTACGTAGCAATGTGTCGCACCCCATCCAAACCTGGCAGAAGGCAATGACTCAGGGCTACGCTCTGGTCCAAAGGATTGAGCCCATTAACACCTGTTAGGATGCCATGCAGACACCTGTGATGTCTAGTATCTGTTGCCTCTGTAACCTGTTTTGCTTTTGTAGGGTTCTGCTACTTCAGTTGTTTTTCCTCCCTCCAGTAAAGCACATATGGCAGGAGCCAGAGCTGATGTCTGGCTGACTGCTGTGCTGCAAAGGGCAAAGCCAGTGGACTTGTGCTGGGTGACTGGGGGAGATGCTGAGCTTCTGACTACAAAGACTGAGCACAGCTTTGCCCAGTGGTGTGTCTGGGTCTTCCTTGCTGCTTGGGATCAACCATGCGTTTGTCAGCTGGAGGTGAAGATGAAATGTATCCAGGCAGGGCTGCTTCTGGCAGTAGCAGCATGGAAGTGTGGCAAGGGCCTGGCTCAGAACACAAGTCCAGCCGTGTTCTGGGAGCATCAGGCTATTCTCTGTCATGATCAGATGACCATTCCCCCAACAATGACTCCAAAAATCAGGGAGGAACTGTGTGCAAACAAAGACCATGGGTGACAAGATCTGGGGAAGACAGGTCATCCCCGTTGTCTCTGTGAACTTAGTTTCTGTTTTGCCTATTTACCTGCTCATGGCAGGTGTTTCTGGCTCCTCTTTTATGCATGGAGCAGGTGTAAAAAACATGTGTGGTATATTCCTTTCCCTCTTGGCAGGCTTTTCTGCATGGGCTAGTGCATGTAGAAGGTTAGTAGTTTGCTTCAGAGCCAGCCCTACATTGCCTTTCAAGGGGATGACTTGTACAGTTCTCCAGGATCTCTTCAAGCATCTTGAACCCTGCTGACCAGGCTTTGGGGGCCCTGTGCCTACTTGTTATGTAGATAATTTACCAAGATCAGTATCTGGATAATTTGCTTCGTCTTTGTCCCTGTGTACACACCTGATTGTGCCTTTCTTTTGTGCCCTGCTTCTGCATGCAGAGGCTGACTCACAGCATCAGTGGCAGCCAGCAGGTGACAAGAGCAGCCTGTTCAAATGAGTTCAGCGGTTCATGCATGTGATAAGATTTTGAGGAAGGTGAGGATGGTGAATGACCTTTTCTTTCTTGGCAGCTTTGTAAAATAAACAGGAATTTTCAGAAGCATTTTCTCCATAGTTTTGCTTTTCTTTGCAATTGGAATAAAAGTACCAACTGGTGAGAGCTTGTGAAAACCTGGGGTTTTTGTGGACCTACTTGCTTACCAAAGGGGAAAAGGGGGTGGAATTCAGCAGTTTTTTAAAGAGTTATAGCCTTCCATTTAAAAAGGAAGGTAGGTATTTCTTGCCTAACTTATGACCAAATACAAACAAATCCCACGAACCCATTAAAAAATATCTGGTTTTTTACACTGCTGTCTTCTAAGGGTCAAATTGGAGCTGTAGGAAACAGCATTGGAGTTAAAACAAGGAAGGTGCCTAGGATTTTGGCTACTTTTCTGCTTTATTCAGCAGTCAATTTCTTTCATTTTGCCTTCTGCACTTGTTTCTTCAAGGAGCTTACAGCAGTGCTGGGCCTGAGGTGGTGGAACTAGAGATCAGCACTTATCAGAAAGGGGAATGCTGTAAGCTGTAAAGGAGTAGATCTTTGTGTTCTGGGATAAAAAGTCAAAGCACTGAAGTCAGACCCTGCTGAGTGGTTGATGTCTGGGGGTTTGGATCCTGTCCACAATAGCCTTGGGTAACAAAAGAGACAGAAAGTCTTTCCCCTTTCTGAGTGGTATCGGTCCAGCTTGGAAGGTGAGACCTATACAATATTCATTCTGTCATTCACTGCTGTGGTCCAGCCTCCTATTTTCTGGCTTACATAGCAAATTTGCCAAACGCTTCCCAGCTTAGCAGGTAGGAAGTGGTGATTGTTGTCAATCTGCAAGAGTGCTTTAAATGAGAACTTTTTTCTTTTTTTTTCTTCATTTCCCAGAGAGAAAACATGAGTTAATAAAACCTGTCCTTGCAGCTAGCTGAGTACAATGAAAGTCATGACCATGCCATAATCTCTGATGAGCTTTGTTGCAATTTAGTGAAGCATTTAAGTGCTTGTCTCCAAGTTTGTTTGATTTAGTCGTACTCTGGAGAAATGTCTGCTGAAAAGAGCTGCTGTCTGAATCAGGGCCTTGGGGAGCAGCCATGAGGTAAATCAGAGAGCAGGTGTTGTGCTGTACACGTATGGTACTGGTTGCAAAACATGGCAGGGGAAATTTTACTTCCCTGGAACATATGAGAGCCAGTAGACATCAGGAAAATGTTAAAGCGTAAATTGTTTTGGAGAAGGGACATAAAGCAGCTCTGAAAGGCTGGTGAGTCCGGCAGCAAATGTGCAGGCTGTCAGCAGTCTCTGCCAGAGAGGTAGGTTGGGAGACAGACATGAGAACTCATGCCTGTAGACACATGGAACATGCCGTGTACATGGCTGCCCAGGCTGTGGATACTCTGTACAGTTTTCTTTCTGTTTCATAAATACCAGAGACTTTCTGACAGGGTCTGTTTGATGCTCTATGGGGGACACTGTGTCCTTGGTCAGATATGTGCCATATGACTGGGTTGGTGTCTGTTACTCCCTAAAGAAGGAAGACGATGTCTGGCTCATTAGTAAAGATTGGGACAAACATATCTCTCTTTTCACAAGGCAAAAGCCTGGGGCATTTGTTGTCCCTGCACCAATCTGGACTGTTGCTTTTGTGTGTTCTGCTCTTTGGCTGCAGTGATCTCTAGAGATGTGCTTAGCAGTAAAATCTCATAAAAACCTGCACAGGGCAGGTGTTAATTTTCAGAGGTTTTGACCCAATCTTGTTGGCATTTGGGCCACAGAGCAACAAACGTATTTCCCTGAGCCAGGTTTGTGCTGTTTCAAAAACTCATTCAGCCAGATGAAGAAAAAATACTACTTCTGAAAAAATGGGGAGGCAACTGGGGAAGGAATGCAGCCTCTTTGCTTTGTATTTAGAACTCATTTGCTGGCTCAAAATGTTAGAGAATATTTTAGTCATAGCAGGAAGAAAAGAGCTAGTCAAAGAATAAGTTAGGGGCTTTGGCCAAATCATTAAAAACCTAGTGGCTTCTAATAAGAAGTGCTTGGTGACCCCAGGAATCATTATCGACGTTGGTTTGTGTAGAATAATGGAGTTGTGTCTAATTCTGCTGAACTGGTAGGAGAAATACTAGCTCTTTCTTACGCTTTCTTTTTGCAGAGTGGTCTTAAAGTCTCTTGATAGCTTTCACCTAAAAATTAGGCAAGTGCCTAAGAATTTCCAGAAATACCCTTCCCTTCGCCTTTGGCTGGTTGCCTTTAGTTCAGAGCTCCTTGTACAACTTCAGAGAAAATAGGTTATATAGAAATAGTGAAATTCCAGACTTGGAAATATATAATCATATTGCTCTGAATGGCACTGTGAAGCCCAGTTAGTGGTGAGGACCTCTCTTTGCTAGCTCAGTGTGAGTAGGATGGGGCATGATTATTCCTGGTGTTAGTATCTGTTGTATTGCTCTGAGAAACCTACTTTTCTGGAACACTGTGACTAAAAGTTGGTGCCTGTGTGGCATCAGCATGAGGTGAGTTGGACCAGTAAGTTTTACCTGCTTATGTGTGGTTCAGTTAAGCCAGATTTCCACAGAGCCAAATATTAAGGATCTTCAAATAAGACTTCCAGATTCAGAAAGGAACCAGTGGATGACAGGATGAAGAGTGGGATATGCTCATGGTATTGCTCATGTGAATTCAGCTGTGACATATGCAGAAGACTAATTTCAGCTCTTCAGTTTCCAAATTATTTTTAGTTTAGGTCAGCATTAAGGCTATCTAAATGTTACTGTTTCTGTTAAGCATGTCATCGCAATTATAGTATGTGATTTTCAGGCTTGTTCATACTTGATGTGCTGCTTTTTGCTAATCATGTGCATCAACAGTTCTTCTACACGTTAACATATTTTGAGGCTGTGTAGGAGTTATGTGCCAGAGGGAGTAAATCTAGCTATGTATATAAGGTGAATTACAAATGTGGATTATACGTGTGAGAATCAGGGACATTCCATACCAAAATACTTCACTTGAGTCAAGTGACCTATTTGAAGAACTCCATTAGCTTGTAGTAATACCAGAGGTTTAACCATTGTATATGTCAGCTGCTGGAGGGACGAGGTACTTGTTCTCAAAAAAGAAAAATCCATCCCAGCTGTCTGATACTCACCCAGGCTTAAGTCAGCCTTCAGACCCTTTTCTTTGCAGGCTTATATCAACAACGGAACTGTTACCTTTGGTGTCAAATCTACTAGCACCTTTCCTATGAATTGAAGGAGGAGCAGTGTTAGTGGGCAGCAGTCCAAAATCTTCAAGCACAAAAGTTGCTTGACTGTCATTTTTTGTTTTACACTTAGAAACTGAGCATGTTTATGTTTAGGTGTGTGACTGGGAAATCATTCAGGTATCTGTGAGGTTCAGGGACCTTGGACAGATATTCTGGCACATTTTCAGAGGTAAACCCACGTGGTGAAATCTTGGCCCCATTAAAGTCATTGACAAAAAGGTCTCATTGAGTGTCAGGAACTAAACTGAACCTTGAATTTCAAGGCCATAGTCTTGTATCTTTTGTAAACTGTAAATAACGTTCAGGTTCATGATCACCTGAGGAGCTAGAATGTACACAAATCTGTGGGATCCAGTGAAATAAATCCCAGAGTCCTGAGGGAATTGGCTGACGTCCTTGCCAAGCCGCCCTCCATGGTCTTTGTAAAGTCATGGTACTCCTGACTTCACTGTCCTCTTGAAGTCCCAGGTAACTGGAAGAGGGGAAACATTGTACCCATCCTTTAAAAGGGTTAGAAAGAAGGGCCCTGGGAGCTACCAACATGAGCCTCACCTCTGTGCCTGGGAATTTCATGGAGCAGATCCTCCTAGAAGCTGTGCTAAGGCACATGGAGGACAGGGAGGTGATTCAAGACAGCCAGCACGGCTTCACCAAGGGCAAGTCCTGCCTGACCAGCCCAGTGGCCTTGAATGATGGAGTGATCACATTAGTGGACAAGGGAAGGGTTACAGATGTCATCCGTCTGAACGGCTGTAAAGAATTTGGCGTGGTTCCCCACAACATCATTATCTCTGCAATGCAGAGTGGTAGTTTTGACTGGTGGACTGTTCAGTGGATGAGAAATTGGTTGGATGATCACATCCAGAGGGTAGTGGTCAATAGCTCGGTGTCCTGATGGACATCAGTAGCAAGTGCTGTCCCTCAGGGCTTTATATGGGGATCAGTGCTATTTAATATCTCATTAATTACATGGATGAAGGGATCAAGTGCACCCTCAGCAAATCTGCTGATGACACCAAGCTGAGTGGTGCAGCTGAGACACCTGACAGATGGGAAGCTATCCAGAGGGATCCGGACAAGATGGAAAAGAGGGTCCATGGGAATCTCGAGAGTTTTAACAAGACCAAGTGCAAGGTGCTGCATCTGGGTCAGGACAACCTCTGGGTTCAATCCAGGCTGAGGGATGAAGGAATCGAGAGCAGCCCTGGGGAGAAAAACTTGGGAGTGCTGTGGGTGAGAGGCTGGACATGACCCAGCCATGAGCACTCCCAGCCCAGAAAGCCAAAGGTGTCCTGGGCTGCATCCAGAGCAGTGTGGCCAGCAGAGCCGGGGAGGGGATTCTGCCCCTCTGCTCTGCTCTGGTGAGACCCACCTGGAACACTGCATCAGCTCTGGGGTCCCGGCATAGGAAGGACATGGACCTGTTGCAGTCAGTCCAGAGGAGGGGGAGCCGAAGTTGGTTAGGTGGATGGACCACATTTGCTATGAAGACAGGGTGAGAGAATTTGGATTGTTCAGCCTGGAAAGGAGAAGGCATAAGGTTGACCTAGTTGCAGCCTTCCAGTACCTTAAGGCAGCCTACAAGTATTTTGTACCAAGGGCGTGTAGTGAAAGGACCGGGGCAATGGCTTCAAACTGAAAGAGAATAGGTTTAGACTATATGTTAGGAAGAAATTCTTTACTGAGGGTGTGATGCGGCACTGGAACAGATTGCCCAGAGAAGTTACGGATACCCATCCCTTGAAGTGTTCAAGGCCAGATTGGATGGGGCTCTGAGTAACTTGGCATAGTGAAAGGTGTTTCTGCCCATGGCAGAGGTGTTGGAACTAGGTGGTCTTTAAGGTCCCTTCCATGGTTATTTCATGATTCTATGATCTTAAAAAGGCCAGAGTCCCAAAGCTTGCTTGAGAAAATGACTGTAATTGCAAAACCTGCATTCAGTATTTTTTCCTTAGGTGAAATTTCTGCTGAAGATTCTTACACTGCCATTTAGCAGATATGGTACTTCCTTGTTCAGAGACAGCCTGCTTGTTGACATTGGTTGGATATCTTTCCTCAACATATTAATGTTTGTGTAGGAGGGGTCAAATAATAATTCCATCTCATTTCTCTCCCTTTGCAGGCCCTCTACAATTCAATCAAGAATGAGAAGCTGGAATGGGCAGTGTAAGTATACTGTGTAGAAATTAGGAGTTTAAAAATAGTACCTGTGTAGTAATCTGTTTATACCTCCTATGTCACCATCTGTGTGGACTCCAGAGCCTGTAGAAGATAGCCAGCGTACATAATGAGTTTGCTTTTTTGCTAATGAATGACCTGGCAGTACAGCCTCATCTGTTTCTCCAGCAAGGGGAATTGTTAATGACAGGAGCCAACTGCATTTGTAAGGAAAGAGGACATTTCATTTAGTCGGAAACTTCAGCCTGAAAAGAGAGAAATTAAATCCTCTGTTGTTCTATGACTGCATAAATAAAACAGAAGTTGACTTCTCCCTTTATCTTTCTGTTCATTGTGTCAGAACCACTGAATAGAAACACACGTCTTGGATTGAGTTTCCTGCTGTTGGTTTATTGTGTTGGTTTGTCTCCTGATTAACTATGGATAACTTGACAACAGCCTAATGTGAAAGATGATAAATTGGACAAAGTCTGATATACCCCCTTCCAATCCTTAGTTGCTTTCGACAGGTTAACACTTGCTAACTATGGAAATGCTGCAGACAAGAAAAAGCTTCAATTTCTGATTGTGTTAAATTTGCATTTCTTTGTGCGTAGGTTTCATGTGGTCTAGTTATGCCAGCAAAGAGTAGAAGGGTCTCCTTTAGATTTTGCCACTTGCAGAACAGTGGATTTTGATATAAAATAGAAGAATGATGGCTTTAATATATTTTGGCTTTACAAAGCTATTTCCCTGCATGTCTTTACATGTCTGAAACCTCACCTTCTTGGGAACAATGCATGTCTGGAATGCATGCTCCTGTACCTCTTGTGCTAGAAATCCTAGCAGCTGCCACAGGTCTTGCAGAACCAGTGACTTCTGATCTACATTGTTTTAAGTTCATGTTCTGCGGACAAATTTCTTGTCAAGGTGTGCAGCCTCACTTAAAAGGGCTGCTGGTTCCAAGCGGGATTGCTGTCCCAGTTCAGAAATGTGTTAGGTGATGTCAGAGTAGTAAAGACGGTGTGCTACTAAGGGGAATCAGCAAGAAGTGCCATCTCTGATAAGCATTAAAAGTCGTGTTGGGAGACATTTTCACAGACTGTGTCTTGGACCTGGAACACGCTGTGTGAATCTTACATGTCACACCAAAGCTGTTTGCCAGACACTGTCACAGGTACTTTAGAACCAGCAGAATCCATTATGTGACTTTCTCAATGTCAGAATTTTCCTCCAGCTCTTGCCAAGAGACCATACCGTGTCTAATACACTTGGGCCACCTCCAGGTGGGAACTGGCTCATGACTGGCTCTGCTCCCATGAACCTCAGTCAAGGTGATTTATGAGATAGCTTGCTCCTGTATAGGTGGTAACTGCTTTGGCATTTACATAGTCTAGTCTGTGTCCTTTGTTTGGGGGGAAATTCTGAGTGGGCTGGAAGAGGGATAATTCAGACTCTTCCTTATGCTCAAAGGTGCCAATTGTCTGTTCCAGCCTGAGACTGGCATGTAGCTAGGACTGATGTTACAATTACTTTGTATGAGAAAGAAAGCTCATTTGGGGCATGGTCAGTACCTTTAGAGCTGAGAGTGCTGGCTGGAAGAGGGAGGGTGAAGATGTTTTTCTTAGTTTTTGTAGAGGTGTGTGGTTGGTGTAAAGTAATAACCCCAAGGAGCCCTGAGGCTGCCTGAGCTAGAGGGAGGAAGCACATAACTTTCTTGCTCTGCTGTTGCAATCTGCAGAGAAAGCTGAATGGGAAGGAAGCATGGTCAGTTTTGTACTGATGGGACCGAGGAAGATCCTCTCTCCCTTCCAAAGATGATTTCTTTGCTTCCCTGGTTCACTTGGCAGTGTAAGAAGTGGGAGGTAATGTGAAAGTGAAGGTAGGACTGCAAACCTCAGTGTAAGCTCTCCTGTAATGCTGGCAGGTTGAAGGACTGCCTTTCCTCCAGCCAGAAATCCTTTGAGGATCTAAGACACTCATGAGCTAAGCCAAGGTGTAAACTGCTCTGGATCTACAGTATTTTGTGGATTAATGTCTATCAATAAGTCCACACGCAGGAGAGGGTAATGGTGAAACACAAGAGGGGAAAAGACTGCTATCCAATCCTTCTCTTACTAGTTGTGAGCTAGGTGTGTTATCATCCTAAACAGAACTTGCGGTACATTTCCAGTAGAATTACAGTCTGGTCCAAAGCCTACACAGAGAAAAGGCTACCATTGACTTCAATTTTGTAATCATGAGAAGTGACACCTTAATCAGCAGATGTGCTCCAGAGACTTTCAGTAGGAGTTTTCATTTATCCTTTTAGAGCAGGAAACCATGAGTACAGCTCTGAACAGAGAATTGCATTACAGTTCTTTTTCCACAGTAGTGCCTGGTGCAAGTTCTCCACAAAGTTTAAAGTGAATCACATACCATAATCTGTAAAATAAAGAGATCTGACCTGGAATTTGCCCTGAACTGATGAATGTGGGATCCTGAAAGTACGCTTCTACTCCACACTGCACACCCCAAAGATGTGAATTATTCTCCACATCCATTGTGGATGGGCTTAAATTTGAAGCAAGAGAAGTCTGGAATCAATCTTTAAAAAGTTTTCTAGCAATAAGCCTTTTAAACCAGAGCACAGGTTTTCCTGGATAAACTACAGAAGTGCTTTTATTGGAGATTTTTGTGAACTGGTTATTCTGTCTGGAATGGGTTAGGAAGAATGGATCCAGCCACAGAGGTAAAGAGAAGGATTGGCTGACCTCCTAATATCCCTTCAGTCCCATTGTCTGTAATACTATATCCCAGGTTTTTAGGTTTCTTGTTCTTTGGCTTTCACAGTGATCATCATCAGCTTTAAGCTGGAAAGGAAAGTCCATTTGATTAGGGTAGTTCCAGAGCTAAATATGTTTTGTTAGTGTGATGTCTACATGGAAATGTGGTAGTGACCGTTATTGTTTTCCATTGTTTGTAATACTATGTCTGTTTCCTGTTGAAGGTAATAGTAATAAAATAATCTTAAAATAGGTAATCTAGAATTAATATATGAACTCCCAAAACACTGCTTACAAAATTGCTGAAGCCAAATTGCTGCATTTGCGCCAGTTGTTTACCAAAAGCCTCCTCTCAGCAGAACAGTGTAGTTTTCAGGAGAATCACGTGTTTTTTGACTAGTCAATGATACAGTTTTCTTTCTGGAGAAGTTTACATGGCCTTGGTATATTCCCTTCTTGTTTTTCTGGACTACACTGAAAAATTACCTCCTTTCCGCCAAAACAAAACAGGTCATTGAGACAGTGATGGTGGGAAAGAGATGCTGCCAAATCAAACTGTGATGCTGAGATCAGGGTAGTTACAAAGACATCTGTGCTGAAGCTCACCTTTTTCTAGGTCAGACTGAGAAATCTCTCCCTATTATAATTAACTTTCTTGTCTCCCAACTTCTAGGATGTTTTCTGTTTGCAACTTCTTAATTGGTTTTAGAGTGGGGTCAGGTGATAATCGACCTGGGTCTACTTTTTTCCCTCCTCTCACTGGAAAAGATGCCAAAACTTTTGTCAAGTAAATTTCGTAATACAGTTGCTGTCAATTCCACAAATGCATGTTACAAACCTGATTTTTTTTTTCAATTGCAGTATTTAAATGGATTAATGTAACCTTCTGCTATGTCATAAAAGTTTGCTATTTGAACAAATGCAGAGACAAACCAGACTTTTAAAAATGAAGGGCTTGACCACATCATTCCAGATTAGTGTCTTCAAAATTTTCCAAGGCAGAGCCTTAAATCAGACCATAAAGTGTACAGAAATAATTTTGTTACTAAGAGAACCGGATGGTGCTTTCTCCCAGAAGATAAAAATGGGACTTCCTTGTAGAGGGTATTTTTGGGAGAGGCAAAAAATGTGTTTATTCACCAAAATGGCAACATCTGGATTTTTATGTTTTTCACATCTATGTGGTTAAGAATAAGAGGCAGACTCTTTCTGGCTGTCAGTGATCATGTATTTGGGAAGGAAAACGTTGCTGTTTCAATGCTGTGACTGCAAGTGATAGCACAAGCAGATTCTGGCTTTGGTGTACTGGTTCTTGTGGGCTGCCAGAGGGCTGGTTACTGCTCTTTGGGCAGTCTCTTTTCCAAAGAGACAGGCTTAGGGAGGTGGAGCTGAAGCTTCTTGTTTTGGGAAGCCTTGCAAACATTATGTGCCATAAACAGAGTCTTGGAGAAACTCTACAGATGGTAACCTTTTCCTGTTACCAGCACCCTGCAGAGCAGAGACACTGTAGGTCCCTGTATCTCTTGAGGGTGGAAAGTGGGACTTAAAAGAGGTTTTGCAGCTATCAACCCTTTCAGTCCCTTTCAGGGAGCAGGTCACCAGAAGAATTGCTTCCAGACCCAGTTCCGTTTAAGAGCACTACCCCCAGCACTCAGTGGTGTCCAGGATCCCCCAGGATTGCTCATCACACCACTGTGGCTCCTTGGTTAAAGGCACTGGTATATTCCCACAGGACAGTTGATCAGTATACAGTAATTCACTCCTATAGCTCCAAAGGAGATAGCTTATTAAAAAAAAAAAAAAAAAAGTTAAGCCTTTTACTGCAGTTGGTCTCTGCTGACAAGGAGAAATCTGCTGTGTCCTTGGCTGAAATCCCAGAATTCACAAGGCACTTCTGTGTGACAAATCAGCCGGAGTGCTTATGCGCTTTGTGAGATTTTAGTCTGGATTAAGTGCCTCAGACTTGTGTTGAGAGAATTTGTTTCTGGAATTGACATATATCTAAGAAACACATGACACACAGTGGTTCGGACTTACCAACAGCTAGTGAGTGTAGAAGAGACATAAAGGGTGGGGACAAACAAAATTGTCAGAAATGCCTACACTTTTTCAACTGGGAGAGGGCTTCAACCAAAGCATATTTGAAGAATATTATCGCTTTGACTAATAAACAGTATTTGTAGAACTTTCTGTGCTGGAGTGGGAAAGCATGCATGGACTGCATGGTTGAAAGATGCAAGGACTGCTCTTCTTTGCAGGAATCAGGTCTTTTACTCAAGTTTTGTTGCTTCTAAGTAGGAGACCTTGCATGACAGCATCATGAAAATACGGTGCACCTCCTTGATTATATCTCTACAGTTAATATGAGGTGATCAAAGTTAAATGCTTGGGAACATTCCCTGGTACTGTGAAGTTCACTAATACAGTCCCCCTGTTTCTGGGTTTGGTTTCCATGTTGTCAAACCAGTCTATTATCCTTTTATCTCCTTAGACTAACTTATTCCCCAGAAGACCATTTCATAGAATCATAGAATGATTTTGTTTGGAATCATCTAGTTTGGAAAAGACCTCCAAGATCATCAAGTGGAACCTTTGACTGAGGTGGAACATCACCTTGTCAACCAGATCATGGCACTAAGTGCCACATCCATTTGTTTCTTGAACACCTGCAGGGATGGTGACTCCACCATCTACTTGCGCAGTTTGTTCCAATGCTTAACCACCCTTCAGTGAAGAAATTCCTCCTGATGTCCAACCTGAACCTCCCCTGGTACAGCTTGAGGCTATGTCTTCTCATCCTGTCACTGGTTGCCAGGGGAAAGAGGCCAACCCCATTCGACCACAACTTCCTTTCAGATAGTTGTAGAGAGTGATAATGAGCCTCCTTTTCTGCAGAGCTGAGGATAACATACATTTTTTGCTCTCGCCTGCAGTTCTTGGAGGACATTTTTTTGAATGGTCATTCCCATAAGCAGCCATGGTAGCAGTGTATCCCTAAAGGAGCTTCTGGATTTACGTATGCCTTGCTAATCTTCACGTAATACATGCTTTTGGACATATGCATGTGATTGAAGGTCTGCGTGAGCTTGCCCTCTCTGCCAATCATGTGGGTCCAGTGAGATGCAGCAACTTGAGGGCCACCCCCAGTAGGTTGGCAATATTAACCATGGTTATGCTCAAATGATAATTTTTTTTCCTAAGTCAGATGCTGGTCTCAGGAGAAGTGTTGCTACCACGATGTTCCAATGACAGCCTTCATCCTCCCTGACGTACCCTAGTCACCTGGAGGGGAATGTATGTGGACTTCAAAGGATGAAGGACTGCTCTGTAGTCTGGCACTAGCTGTGATTCCTCCAGATACATCACCCATGCAGATTCAGTGGCCTGTTCTCTAAAAACCATTGTCCTGCTCTTGTGATGGACGCCCGTTATTTCCTAGGTTGCCTAGTCCTTTTTAGCCTTTTCCTGTGACAGCAAAAAGGTATTTATTAGTCAGGCAATGCTCGTGACTTACATTGTTGTCCCCAAGGGCTATGTTGAATACATTGCCTTAATTAGTGACATTTTGAGCAGCATTTTGTTTCCAAAGTAAAGATAACATAATTCACCTAGTGTAGTTTTTATTTTTAAACTACTACTCTTATGCTAGCCTGCAGAGAAAGTAAAGAAAAATAGGTAGAGTCTGTGCTTCATATGCTAAGTTGAGGGGTAAGCCACAGTGATCTGTATTATTCTAATTCTTTTCATGTACATGTGAACTCATCAAAAAATTGGGGATTTTTCAGGAGAGCCCAGCAGGCAAATATTTCCCATTTTAGCAATCAAATACGTGGAATTAAAAATAGGTGAAGTTGGAGGGCTCAGGACACTCTTGAAGTCTTGTCTTTTGACACAGTAATGTAAACTTCGGCATTTGAAAATCTGTGTCCTGTGCTGGTGAAGTAGGTGAACTGAAGCTTTGCTATGATATGTCTATATTTTGGTGTATTTCTAGGTTTCTCCCTAAATATGGCTTGCTATAAAGAGAGAGCTATGTTTTGACAAGGGGTGTTCGAAAATTGCTGAAGTTAAACTTTGCTGGGCAGTCCATCATTCATGCATGATTTTCACTGCTTTTTAAGGGATGAAGAAGAGAAAAAAAAATCTCACTCGGATGGTACAGATGAAAAGGATAATGGGAACCAAACAAAAGCTGTCAGTCGAATTGGCAACTCAAATAACCCATTCCTGGACATCCCGCATGACCCCAATGCTGCTGTGTATAAAACTGGATTTCTGGCTCGGAAAATCCATGCAGATATGGACGGAAAGAAAAGTGAGTAATTTTTAAATCCTAATGTGTTATTTTCTTGTTATGTCTTCACAATGCCACTTACCAGTGAGCCTATGTACTTTTCAAGGCGAGTAGTGCTGCTTCGTAAGGGAAATAGGAGCAATAACAGGCAACACAGCAATTGGATTATCACACTGTCACTGTTAGGCCAGGATTTACAATGCTCAGTCCCATTTGCAGCAGGCCTAATGCATGAGCAGAAGAAATAATGTGATACAGCAAAGCCATATGAAGTTTTTGTGCTAAAAGAAAATTAATATAGTGTTTTACAGAATAGAAAACAATTTCAAGTGAGTTACAGTAGCTGTTCTGCAGTAATTTGATAATTCTCCTTTTCCTTATGTGACACCAGATTGTTCCAAATCTCCCCTCCCCGCTGAGTCTGTCTTTAAAGAAAGGCTGTTCTTTAACCTCTGTTTGGAAGATGCTGTAACTGTTCCCTTCCCTACCTTCCCAGCCTTGGGTCACATATCCAATGAAGGGCAGCAGCTTTTGGCACCATCCAGCTTTTTACCATGCAGTTCCTCCCTGCCCCTTTTTTGTAATAATCCTGCTGCATCTCTTACTGACTTTAATTATCTTCTTCCCTTCTTGTCCTACTTCTGTTTGTGGTGTGCTAATTATCGAGGGCCTCTGATGCATGTCTGTGTGGTTTTTTGTTTGGATATCTTTATTTGTTGTCTATAGATCTTGAAAAAAGTTGAGGTTAGTCAGAGCATCTGCATTTTCCCCAATCATTGTTGATGATTGCCTACTTGTGGTTCACATTGTTGGGCTGAATCTCAAAGTCTTCTTTCATGATGGGTTTCCAGTAACTGCCAGTCTCTCCTAGCTGGGCTGTTCACGTGTTTCGGTAGTCTATTTTAGAAGGTACAGTTGGAGGTTCGTGTTTTCAAGATGGAAGCTGACAGCTGGACAACTGAATCCTGACAGAGGTGTCAAAATCAAACTGATCTCATTCTTTGTGGCGACTGGATGCTCTAAATAGATTCATCTTTATTAAACATCTTCTTATTCAATCTTAATAAGTAATTGTATCTAGTTGCCTTTATTAAATTATTTCTTTAATTAAAAGGACAGGAATTGCTCATTTTTCTGCACGCTGGACACTGGCATTTTGGGGATAACTCTTCTATGAGTGATGTAATTATGGTCATATTTTCAGAAGTTCCTGTACAATTTAAAGGTCTGTCTTACCATGCAGCCCTCAAAAAAGTTGCCATCTGGCTTTCCAGGCACAAATAAACAATTTAATTTTTTTAAAGTTAGTTAGACCTTTTCATATTTAATTTCCTGATGGAGTTTTTGCAGGCCAGAGATTAGCTTGTGTGGGATTTCTAATGAAGTGATGTGCTAGAATGTTCATATATATTTTCTCAGGGACCTAGTTCTGAAGGCTAAAGCACTTAGGCACTTAGAGGAGAAGGATGTAACAGGGGCGAATGCCTGGAAACTGAACTGAACAAATGCCAGTTAGAAATAAGGCCTGTTATGTGAGATGAGAATGATTAGCCTCTGGGACAAGGGACTTGTAACCTCTTCATCTTCACTTTCTGTCTTCAGATCAAAATGGGATGCCTTTCTGAGTGTCATACTTTAGTTGTGCACAGGTTATTAAGTTCAGTATATAGTCAGTGATATACATATATGGATTCTAGTCAACTGTGTGTGCTTGGTGGGGAGTGAACTTAGACTCAGGCTTCTAGTCTCTGGCACTGTGACCATACTGCCTGTGCCTAATTCTCTCCCTCTGTTGCAGCTGAATTTCAAACTGGATCCTTTAGCCTTCATGCTAAATTTACTTTCTTTTCCCCACCTGCTGCTTGTCTCTAAGAATTCATGGGCTAGATTCTCTGTTACGTTCTTCAACCTCTAACTGACTTCAGCTTTCTTGTGGGGTTGGGTGTTTTTCATACGGTTTTGTTTGGCATCCTTCTCTTTTCTCAATGCCAACTTGGGTGTGCAGCAGCAGTAAAGGGGAAGGATGCTTGAGAGACACTGCTTTCTGAGTAGTGTCCCACTGGTCCTGAGCAGTGTCTGCCAGCCTGCTGTGGCACGTAGAAAGACTGTTTCTTTCTGAAAACTGCCATGGTGCAGAGCTCAGACCTAGCTGTGTATGGGCAGTGTCTGCCTATCTGCAAGAGCACAAAGACTGGATCTCTGTGGTCTGCTTTCTGCATTGCTGCCGTTCCTTTCTGATCCAATCCAGGGCTGTCGTCAGGGTTGTTGTATTTCTTTCACGGCAGATATGTGCAGGCACTGTGCAAGTTATATTGTCCTTTGAAAAAGCTAGTATGAAGGAGGATTAACACAGGACCAATGTAGCTCTCCTGTAGCCTAGACAAAGTGTAAAAATGGATCCAAGTTAAATGGGTTTTCATTTGTTTTCTTTCCAGCTCCCCGGGGAAAACGAGGCTGGAAAACCTTTTATGCTGTGCTGAAGGGAACAGTCCTGTACTTGCAGAAGGTAGGAGAAATCACTGTCTTTTGAAAACTAATTAAAGAGGGATAAAGCAGCATGCATCCTCTCCACTCTCTCAGCGCACTCCAGGCTCCTTTCCCTCTGATGCACAGCGTGGCTGATCTCCCTACCCCCCACCCTATTAACATATACATTCAGGCATGAGTCCTTTCATTGACACCCTCTCTCTTTTCACAGTCTCAAGTTCAGCTCCACTGTCCCCATCCACATGTGCACCCTGTGAGTTCCAGTGTATGCCATTGCTGTCTCACACAGCTTAGAAAAAAGTCAGCTTCACCAGCAAAGACCTTCACCCCTCTGTGTCGTGCACACATTCCTCTAGGCTGCTTTTAACTTTGCATTTCATATGTATGACTTCCCCTTCTGTAAGGTTGTCCTCCTTTCCCACCTTTTCATAGTGTACTTTTCTGCAGTGCCTGCAAGACCAGCTGCAAAACAATTGAACAACAGCTTGGCCTTGGTAGGAATCTGCAGCTTCTGTTCTTTGCAAAATTGAAGGATAAAAGGATACTTCTTTTCCACAAAGCAAGAAGAGACTGGTTTCTAACAAAATGTGCTTCCTGACAGCAAGATGTCTAAAAAAAAAGTCAGATGAAACCCTTCAAGCCTTTTGTTGCAAGCTTAAATATATTATAGTACATTTTTAACTATACTGTTAGAACATAAAATGCAACATATGAGTGAGAACTGTCAAAATCAAATAAATGGCAGCAGCTAAGTAGGTTGTTAAGGCTTTTTGCCCTCCAATATAGATGAAATATTCATAGAATAGATGCTGCTTGTCCATACTGCCCTGTATTGAAGAAGTATGCTTCTTTAAAACCTGTTTTACATTTCCACTCTGTTTTGTAACTATCAGGAGTGCAAGTACATAGTGCTTTTTCCTTCTCCCGAGATACGACTTTCTGAAGTTGTTGATTTCATTGGAGCCAACCTGGATAGTTTCTTGAGAAGAAAGAGTGGTTTGGATCAAATTTCTGTAGTATGAGGTTTACAAGGTGGATGCTTGGGGTGCAATATCTTTTTGAGGGGGCTGAAATCCTGGAACAGACAAAACAATCTGCAGTCAGGATAGAAGATTTGGGCTGAAAGTTGGATGTGATATGCTCAAAGCCAATGCAAGAACCTCAGATCAAATCTTCTGAATCCTAGGTCCTTTTTCTGGGGGCAGGCTCAGGTTTTACTAAAATGCCTTCATGGCAGGCATGTACTTGCTCTTTCCTGAGTGAAGTGGATTCATCTCCTTCAGTTTTTGAAATAAGTCATCTTTAACGTTCACCTGAAAAGACTGCATGGCTCTCTGGGAAATTAGAAGGCTCCTTGTTTGTACTACAAAAATTAATTTCTTATTTGATATTCAGGGGAAAGAACTGAGGACACTGTCTATTTTAGCACCTTAATTAAATATTTTTATGAACATTGCTGGCATATTAGTTTAAAATGCTTTCTGTTTAATAAAATGTAGAGATGCTGGTGTAGCATGCAAATTTTCTACACAATACTGCCCTCCCCCCTATTACTCTGCATGCTTTCAGGAGCAAGGGAGTAATTTCACGTATGACTGCATCTTTGCAGAGTGGGATGCATTGTTGGAGTTCTTGTTTTTATTTGTTTGTTATTTGTGTATTTTGCACTTGAATTCAGTGATTACAGGGCAGTACTCTGCCAAGCTGCATTCTCCGGCTTGCACTGAAGCCATCTTACTGTGGCACACTGACAAGCAAGGCTTTTGCTTTGGTGCTGTGAGAAGTTGACAGAAGGGTGTGATGGGAAGTAACTCATTCCAAGAGTGATGAGGCAGCTGTGAGCCTTCCCAGGGTGCCTCTGGCCCCTGCGCATCCATATAGTGCAGCTGTGAAAAAGCCTGTGATTTCTCTTCAGCTTCAGAAGGTCCACCAGGACTTTGCTTCAGCACTCAAATAAACTTTGCTCTGTTAGGGGTGTAGTATCATAGAAGGTGAAGGCGCCAGAGTTTAAAAATACACTGCTAGGCCAAGTTTTTGTAGTAAACGTTGCTGAGCTGCTGTTATCCTCTGTAATGTACTAGGCACTGAAATCATACTCATTTCAGCAAGTACTGAACATTTTAGAACAGCTTGATTTCTTTGCAGAAGTGCATAGCTCTGGCAATAGTCTTGGTCAAAGGATTACCTTGTCTCAGTTCACCTTCTCCCCTGATTTTAGAGGGCTGTAGGGTGGGGTGCATTTCCATGCACACACATTTTTCCTCTTTCACTCTCTATGTATCTGTGGAGAGGACATCTGTGATGGTGATTTCATTGCACTGAGTGCTATTGAAGCAGGATAGAAAGAAATCTCACTGTACAGGTGCTGTTAACACACAAAGACATGTACAAACCTCTGCAGTATTGCTTTCTGTGTTCATCTGTAACTCAGTTGTTCCCTTAAGACACTACTGTAATATAAATATTAATTGTTCATAGCAGCTGTGATTCCCCCAGTGGGCAGTGTGATCCCAATTAGGCTGTCACTCTGTTTGCATTCCACATCTCCTTGTTTTGCTGTCAAAGTCCATGTATGAGAGTGTTTTGTAAATGGAAGTCACTTGAGATTTACTGAGGAGTTTTTCTGGGCAGCCTTTTCTCCCTGCCCACATTTTTTTTTCCATTGGAATTATTCCAGTGCTAATTCCTGTGCTGCATATTGTTTTGTTCTTAAATGAGTGATTTAAGAGAGATGGTTTCTGAATTAGTGAGCACAGAGAGCACCGGAGGGGCATCTGCACAATATTTTTATTATATAAAATAAGAAGTTTGACATGTTTGGGACGTTGGCTGTGTCTCTGGGCATCCTCAGGCCAAGGTTAATTTCCTGCCCTCTGTTCATAGCAAGAGGAAATTGCAAAGTAGGAGCTTGACAGAATGTCTGTTCACTGGACTGACACGAGATGTGATGTGCATGCATAAGAGAGACTTATAAGGAGAGGACATAAGGCTGACCTCGCTTCCTTGCTAGAAATTGCTTCTGGGCAAGCAGTGCAGGACACGAACCTTCGTGTTTTGTTCGGACTCTTCTTTGTTCTTTGATCTGGCACTTCATAGTCATGCAAGCTTTGGGTATTTTATATAAATTTTCTCAAATTTCCTCTATTAAAAATTAAAAAAAAAAAAAATAGAGAAAGGCCATAATGATGTGAAGTGTTTGGTGATGAGACTTTCTTAAAAAGAATTTTGTGACCATCACATGCAGCTGAGTGGAGATATCCATCCATGGTACATTGACTGATATGGAAAGACAAATGTCATTCTCTGGTTTACTAAAAACGGATTTAGAAATACGCTGACTCTGGGTTAGTAGAATGTGGGAAAGTCATTCTCCAGGAGTTTGACAAAGATGAATTCAGCATGCCATTGCATTGTGTGCAGCACTCACATCAGCCTTCAGTTGACAGACAGGTCACAGTTCCTTTCTGGCTCCATATATATTTCTTGCCGCTGTTGAGGTCTAGCTTTAGACACCTGCCTTCCATTTCAGCTCAACCTCCACACTGACACCAGCACATCATAGCACATGCTGTCCTTGATGGCGTAGGTGAAAATGGATGTTCCTACTCCCCTAGCATTCCCTACCAGTCAAAAAGAGTTGAAGGCCTTGGAGAAGGAATTTTGGCAGCACATTCATGTCCTTACAGCTTTCTCTGAGGCTGGCAAACTATGTGGAGACATTTCCGGTATGCCGATCCGTGTCTTTGGAGAAGCTGGCAGGGCCCCAGCTGTCAAGGTAGATTGCAGCCAACTGATCTGGTGGGATTAGCAAGGATTACCATGAGTGCTTTGTGTCGGAAAGAAGGGGCTCTCAGCCAGGACTGCTTCTGGGACTGCCCAAATGTGGACTTCTTCTGAAACGGGTTTAGACACCAGAGCAGGTTGTGGACATTGGATGCAACTCACAGAGGAAGCTAAGAGGCAACAAGCTGGGTGATAGCTGACACTGTCTCTAGGCAGTAATGCGAGGAAAGATAAAATATCATGTTTCTGTGGCCTAAGTTCATTTCCTGGCTCTGAGGTTTTCCTAGTCTCCCTGGACAATGGAGCCAGTCGTTTCTCCCTAAACTACCACCAAATAAAGCAGCTTGCGAGCCCCTTAAAGGAAGGGGCTTGACCTGAGGCCTTGCCTCCTCCATCTTCAAGACAGGGTGTACCAGACTCCCTTGAAAATGGTTTAAAGAATGCCCTAAGTGGGCGTAGGCCCAAAATCCGTCAAGATAGGCAGATCCCTCCAAATCTTGCTGAGTTTGAAATTATGAGAGAGGAAGGACATTTGGATTTGCTCACTGCCAGCCCTTGAAAACCCCATATGTCACAGATCTTTGGGTTGCAGGCTGCCCTTCGGTCACTTGTGCAGTAATACTCTGCCTTTCTGCTGGGCCTGCCAGACCTGTGGTGGGTTGTGCCCTTGCCTGGCTCCAGGTGGAGGTGGGCCGCTGGGTAGCTGCCCTCAGGTGAAGTGTCCAAGCAGCAGCATGGCAAGTTTGGGGCCTGCACTAGCAGGACCTGCATCAGGAAGGATGAGACATGGCAGAGGAGCAGGATGTTTTCTTCCACCTTCCAAGTGGTGGCCACCACAGCTGATGACTCACCATCTACTGAAACTCAATGTGGAGAGCTCCGACCCAGCCTGGCTGAAAGCTCAGATACCTTTGGCAGCAGTGTAGATTCCTCTGGCCGCAATCCTCTTCGGTGTGCTGCCAGAGAAGTCCTGTAAATGAACTCATGCACATTAACCAGCTCTTCTCCCGGGCGGGTGCCTCCCTGGATGTTGAAGCTAAGTGTTGTCCCCACACACGCTCTGTGTCCTGCACTCTGTTTTCTCTGAAACCTCGTCTCGTAAATTGTGTTCAAGTGCAGGATCAATAGTTATCGTGCCTGCAGGGAGATATTCCACTGCCTTGCCACCGTCACACTCGGTGCATGTTCCACGTGAAACTGATTTCTGTGTTACACTAAGTGGGAGAAATGGAGTCAATTACAGACTGCTTTGGCCTGCCCTTCAGAAACAGAGTCATGCAGCCTTGCTGGCAAATCAGTTTTCTTTCCAAAAGCTCCTGGCTCTCCCAAGTCATTTATAGTCATGTGGGCTTTAAATTGAACTTGTGGCTACATTATGCCCTTGTCCAGCTTCTATCACTCAGGAGATCAAAGACTGCTTCCAGGCTGATGCTTGCAAAACAAGAGGAGTTTGACTCTCTGTTTTTGTCACCTGGTCTTTGGAGTGTTTCTGTTATTGTGTCAGAAACCCAGATGGAGCTTTGCTTGCCATTTGTAGACCCTCATCAGAGAGATTTAAGGGAGTTTGCTGTAATTTACTTTGTGGACGCTGGTAAGGAGGCTTTTGCAGTGTCAGGACTTGCCTAGGAGCACATACAAAGCTAGTTGGTTGAGAAAAATTAAAACCAGGCAGCAGAGGCTGAGAACCCGAGTGGCTGAGCAGTGGAGGGGGGGAGCTAATCTTGAAGGATTCTTGAAATGAAGACAAATAATCCACAGCTGTTGTCATAGTCAAATACTTCCTGATTACATGTCTTCCTGTCAAGTAGGTAGTGGAACTACTTCTCTCCTTTGGAAAGAGAGAACGAAAGAGAGAAAGAATGAGAAAGGAAAACATGTTGAAGGTAGTGGAAACCACAAGTGCACAAGTAAGGTTGCACTCAGTTCATATACTTTGGTACTATTTCTGAGCTGTGGAGCAAGGTTTTTCCCTAGGCTAAGGAAAAGGGAATAGCACATGCAGAAATAAGATGCCATTTTCCCCCTGCTATCTCTTGCAGGATGAATATAAGCCAGAAAAGGCTTTGTCGGAGGAAGATCTGAAGAATGCGGTTAGTGTGCACCATGCGCTGGCATCCAAGGCAACAGACTATGAGAAGAAGCCCAATGTCCTCAAGCTTAAGACAGCAGACTGGAGAGTCCTGCTCTTCCAAGCCCAGTAAGTGCTCTCCTCGTGCCTTTCATTGAGGAAAGAAAGCAGTTCTGAAGGAGGAGTAAATTCCTGCCTGGACAGGTTAAAGCAGAGGCTGAAGAGGTTCAATCTGTTTATTTGATCAGAAAAAAGATTAAGTAGTGATGTGATTAGAGTGCACAAGTAGTGCATGAGAAAGAAACATCAAGTTTTAAGAGGCTTTTTCATCTAGCTGAGAAAGGCATAATAAGATGCAGTAGCTAGAAGCTGAAGCTCCAGGAAATTCAATTTGGAAACAAGGCACAAACTTAAAACAGTCAGGATGATTAATCATTGGAGCAAATGACCAAAGGCAGTCTTGGATTGTCTGTCTCCTGATGTCATCAGGTCCTAGCTGGATGTCTTTCTAGAAGATATGCTGTGGTTAGAAACGAAGTTACTACTTAATACAAGAATGATTTGATTAAGTTTTTCATGCTGTGATCTCCAGATAGAACAGATGACCTGCCTTTTGCTTCTGAGTCCTTTTCTACTAAGATCCATATGAAACCTCCTAGAGATCTGTGGTGTCCAGCACAACCAAGACCTTCAGACATATGTCTGAATCACCGCTTTGGGTGAATCACCTGTCTTATTGGGATTGGATTAGGAAAAGATGTGTGCTAGGGTGAGGTGTGGACCTAACCACAAGCCAGCCTGTGACTGAATTACTTAGCACTAACTGCTTGCAAACATAGGCAGAAAGACTGAGCAGACTCTAAGACTTGTCCACTTCTAGTTATTCTCACTTTTAAAATGCTGTAGAAGGGGTGGAAAGAGGTAGAAGAGGCTGAGTCGGCAAGTGCTTTAAATGTGTTTCTTCCCCAGGAGCCAAGAAGAAATGCAGACCTGGATCAACAAGATTAACTGTGTGGCTGCTGTCTTCTCTGCGCCACCGTTTCCAGCGGCAATTGGCTCTCAGAAGAAGTTCAGTCGCCCACTTCTGCCAGCCACCACAACAAAGCTATCTCAGGTGAGACATTTTTATAATAGAGGGTAGGTGAGGATGATTTCTCTTTCTGGATGGAGATTGGGTGGTGGTCCTTGTCACTGTTTCATAGCTGTTGCCACTATCAGTCCTAGGAGGAGAAGACTTGCATAGTAAATCTCCGCTCATTTTCTCATGCAGGATGTGAAGGGGGGGGGAGAGAAGGAACAGACTTGAATACAATTGATTTATATTTTTGAAGAAAATAGAAAATTTTCTTCTTGCACTTTTGGCCCTGCAGAGGACATTTAAAATACGGATTGATGTGGGTTTTTTTAATTTGAGTGTTTATTAAAGCCACTCATTTCAGAAGTAGAGATACTCCTGCTCTTTGGCTTATTGAATTGATAAAAGGTGAAAGCTGATGCATCAGACAAGCATCAGGTACATTTCTCTCACTACATTTTTCAGACTCCTTTTATCAGCTCAGGGATTTCCTGTATAATATATATTTATAAACTGTCTCTTAAATGAATGTCTTTGGTCTCCGCTTGTGATCACACAGTCTTTTAGCATCCCATGGCAGGGAGTTTCACAGCTCTACTACTTCTTGCACAAACTCATGTGTTCCTGCTTGTCTCAGACCGACTGTGTCAGATACTTGTGCTCATAGCTCTTTGCCCATGTCTCTTTGGGAGGTGCAGTGCCTGCCTGGAATTCCTTCTCCATTGGCAGGAACATGCTTCATTGTGTTGATCAGGGTGACACGGTGACAGAGGTTATACTTCATGAGTATACTCCTGTAGCTTTCAAAGTGATCTACCCATGCTGGATTGTTTCTTGAATGCATTTGCTGGGGTTTTTTTTACCATCTTCATAGCTTAGCAGCTATCCTTAGAAACCACTGTCTCAAAATCTCTTTCTCTATGGGTGTGGGTTTTTTTTTAGATTGCCCCTGCTTTTTCTCTCTCCATGACAGTAGCCTTTCTTCTGTGGTGACCGACTTACCATCTTCTTTTCTGGGTTAAAGTTTAGAGCGTGTCTTGTAAAGAATAACACTAACTTGCCTCATCCTCATTTTTTTACCTTTTGCTCATGCATACCTTTAAAAAAATACCATTATATTCCATAATGTATTCCCAGTCACCAAAGAAGGCGTTTTATTTGTTGTTCTGTGTGATTGTTCCATTTAGCATGTTGTTTCCTAGTCTCATTGTTTCCATTTAATCTGGAAAGGAAAAAGATCACAGCCCTGTGGTTTGTGTCCTGAAGAAGGGGAGACACGAAAAGTGGAATAAGATAAGCTGTTTTAGAAAGGCAGAAGAATGTTAAGTGTTCAAAGTAGATAAATTCAAAGGCAAGCAGAAACATGTCTGCTTTCATCTGTCAGTGTGGAAAAGCTGCCAGCAGGCTGTTTCTCATTTGGCAGACAAAAAAAAAATACAAATTGTCAAATCCCTGTGGTTGCTGTTTAGGATTTTGTGGGATGAATCAGGATGGACAGTACTTCTTCAAAGGGTCTGTTCCTGGTCAGCCAGAAGTTGTGATGCAGTGAGGACCTAACTTGGGTGAGGAAGAGAGGCTGGACATGATGACAGGTTGTGCAAGATCATGGTACCAGATTTTCTTTCAAAAGCAGAGCAGTGTCTGATCTTGGTTAGTCAATCCAAAGAGGGATGTGACAAAGCTATATATAAAGGAACAACCAGTCTAGAAAAGATGTACTAGGGTGTTGGGTTTTTTCTTTTTTTTTGAGAATGCGTAGCACACGCAAAAGCTCCAAAGCTGGTGCCCTGGAAATGACAAGTGCTGTATTAATAGCTGCTCAAAGACCTCCTGTCATCAGGCTGTAGAACTCACTACCACAGGATATCCCTGAGACTAGGGAATCATACATGTAAAGAGTACACGATGTAAAGAGGATTGGGCACTAATGAGAGAGCATGCAGATCTAGGGTAGTAACTAACAGCAACAAGAATTTTTGGCAGTCAATAGCAAGTGGTTTCAGCCCTACCATGTTTAGGCGGAGGCAAATTATCCCACATGTTTCTCTCTTCAGTTCTCCTGCAAGAGAGTTGAAACACAAGATTAGCTGGGGCTTAGCTATCATCATCTGTAGAAGTTTTCTCCCTTTCTGCTGTTTTCTGCAACTCCAGCTCAGCAAGCCAAGAGGCTCAGTCCCTGATGTGACTCAGTGCAGTGCAGGCATGTCTGAGCTAGGCTTTAATGTGTGGGCTGCACTCAGAGCTACACCACTGAGGGACAGCGCTGGCAGCTGTTCCCTCCTCTGAGGGAAGGTGCCTACACAGGAGCTGACTTGGGTACTACCTCTTGGCTAAGTCACTGATATCTGCATGTTCATGTATCTATTTTGGACTTACCTAAATCAAACATAATTTGAGATCCAAGCCTAGAAATGGACAGAAGGCCATCCTGCAGGAGATAGAAACCTTCTGAGATGAGGGAAGGTTAGCTGACAGATGGACTGGAGGAAGTGAGTGGGCCTGGGATTATGATAAAGGAAATTGCCTAGAAAGTGGGAGTAGCAGCTCCTCACTTTCTCCAACTGCACAGTGGGATAAAAGCTGGTAGCAGCTTAGCAAAATGAGATGCATTTTGGGGATTGGACAGCCCTTCCTCTTCTGAGTGCATTGTATTTTTCTAAACAAATAGAAAACACACACCAGAGAGCTTTTGGCACTGCAGAAATAGAAGGGGGGCCCTGACTCCATGTCTTTTCTATCCTGGAAGACAGGGTAGACTATCCTGTAAAAGACTCCTTTTGCATTGCAAAGACTTGAGGCAGGATCTTTGCCTGTCTCATTCTGCCCTTGCTTTGTCTGCATACACAACAGTCTTAATTAATTTACCAAAAAATGTATTAAAGCAAAAGTGTCATGTTGTCAGTAATGCTCGGCAGCAAGCTGCTTCTGTTGCTCACAGCAAGGCAAGGGATGACAGGTTTGCTCTCCTTCCCAGTGGCATCTGCTAGCTGCTGAGTTTTTCTGCAAGGCTGGCCACTTTGAGTGCCTTTGAGAGAGCTGTTGGTGGCAGAGCTCTGGGATAACAGACCTTATCAATCTAAGAAAAAGAAACTATGAGGTATTATTGTACAGGAACCTCTCTATTTTCCTTTGCTTATTGGATATTTTAGATTCTGTCACTTAAGTGCCTAATCTGTTTCTGAAGGATGAACAGCTGAAGTCCCATGAAGCTAAGCTGAAGCAGATCTCCACTGAGCTTGCTGAACATCGGTCCTATCCTCCTGACAAGAAGGTCAAAGGCAAGGAAGTAGATGATTACAAACTGAAGGACCACTATCTGGAGTTTGAGGTATGTATGGGAAACATTATCACTTTTACTTTCTGGATGTGGATAATCTGACATTTGGGGTACAGTCCTGAAGTTCTGCTTTTTTCATTTTACTTTCCTAAGGACTATGTTCTTACTAGACAGAAAAGCCACAGCAAATGCAGCTCTTCTTTCTGATGAGAACTTCCTGTGACCTTCTTTAGCTGTGAATTTAGCTCCTCATCTGTAACCTGGAGGGTAGGAACGACACCCTCTGTCCTATCTGATGTATCTTTTTAAAGAGATTATGAGGTCTTCATGTCCCAAGTGTCTTGTGTTGTACAGCTGTGTTGCCTAGTGTGGTGGAACCTCAGTCTTTAGAGAATGACTGCATTCTGCAGTAAAACTCCAAAATTATTGTCATAGGCATGCCTGCCTCATCAGAGCCATTTGCGTTGTGTACCAGTGAGAAGGATGTCAGGATAAGAAGGAAAAGAGTAGAATTAAAGATCATAGGATTGAGCAATGCAACTTAGGCAGATACATTAGGAAATTGTTCTGAATATCTGACAGCAGCTTTTATCCATAATGGTGTCTGCCACATTGTAGGACTATGTGGGAATTGAATGGCAACCTGGCAGATGTCTGGTGTATGTGTCATGACTACACCTTTGAGCTTTTTCCCCTAGGACTGCAAGTCAATGTTGCCTTGGGTCTGAAAGATCCTGCTCTAAATAGGCGCTGCCTGGCAAGAAAAATATGTAGTCTAAAAAAGAGGAAGAGCAGGTAAGACAAAAGTCACTGAGACCACCAGAGCTGATGCTGGAGGCAGCACAACATAAGACTCCAGAGCTGAAGTGAGCCTTCTGCCCCATGCTATCAGTTTCTGTTACAGAGGGACTCTTTTTACTCCTTGATTTGACTTGTTGCAAGTTTTGCTTTTGCAGAAGGTCGTAACCACTGTGTTGAGTTTCACTTTGCTGTAGCAAACTCAGTCAGCATGGCCTTATGAAAGGGGAATCATAACCTGACCAACATCATAGTCTTACATGATGAGATGTTTGATGTGATGGATGAGGGGAGAGCAGTGGATGTTGTTCTTTCTTCACTTTGACAAGAATTCTGACATTGTCTCCTCTAACATCCTTGTAGACAAGCTGATGAAGTGGATTAGGAAATTGACAGTGAGGTGGTTTGGCTGAGCCATCGAGATCAAAGGGTGGTGATCAATGGCACAGTGTCAGTTTTGAACAGAGCACTCAGATGTACAGAGCAAGCCACACGCTTTCTCTCTGAAGGGGGTCTTGTACAACTTGGAAGATCAAGGAGTTTCTTACTTTTGGGTTCCTGACACAAAGCTTATTTTCTATCACTTCTAGAAGCTTGGTGAGTTAGGATGAAATGTAGGCTAGAGCGTTAGATGTTTTTAGAAAGATTGATGGAGGAGTAGATTGTTGTAGGGATTTTTTCTATTTTCTGTCAATTTTATCATGGTGATCCTTCAAGATATTCCTCAGGTACCTCACTACCAGTATAGCACAGGGAACAAAAGGTGTCTTCTTCACTAGTTAGTCTCAAACAGCATTTGAGCTGTGCATTTCAGATAAATGATCAACACTGCAGAAATGCTCATCTAAGCAGGCAAATTGTGGCAACAACCTTCAGTTATGTGAGAGAAATGGTAATTCAAGGTGCTGGTGTGCAGTGCTGTGTTACCTTCACACTTGGCACAGATTTCACAGGTAATGTTGATTACCTGTGAAGGACATGAGAGCAGGCAATTCCAAAATGTTGAAAGTCAAACAGCTGAGGCAGAAGGCTAACTGGGATCTCTTTCTGGAGCTAAGGCCAAATACGAAGGTATATGATGAGTGGAAGCAAGGTCAGGTGACATGAGGGGAATACAGAGTGAGCTGCTCACCACTGTAGCAAGAAAATTAATGTAGCCAAATCTCAGTTGGAGGTGAAGCTGGCCAGAGCTATGGGAGACAATAAAAATGTTTTAAAAAATATATTAATGGCAAAAGGCAGTGTAGAAACAACATCGGCCCGTTACAGGATGAGGATGGTTATCTCACAAAGATGGACAAAGCAGAAGTGTTTAATGCAGTCTTTGACTCTCTCTTCAACGTGGGTGACAAACGAGGGAGATCTCAGTGTCCTGAGCTGGAGGACCATGATCAGCTCCCAGTTAACCTTGAAGCTGTGTGGGATCCTGCCGGATCCCTACAAATCCATGGGGCCTGAGGAGATTCACTGAAGAAACCTCAAACAGCTGGCTGATGTCATTGCAAAACTTGTCTCAATGATATTTGAACAGTCTGGAGAGATCTCAGTTGACTGGAAACTGCCTAGTGTTCTACCAGTTTTCAAGAAGGGCAAAAAGGATGATGCTGGAAACCACAGGTCTGTCAGTCTCACTTCAGTGCCTGGTAAAATTATGGAGAAAATTATTCTGGGAGGTATTGAAAAACACCTGGAGGCCACCATAGCCATCATCACAGCCGGCACAGCTTCATGAGAGGAAAGTCCTGCTTGTCCAACCTGATTTCCTTTCATGACAGGGTTACCTGCTCAGTCGATCAAGGGAAGCCAGGTGAAGTAATCTTTTTGGATTTCATAAAGCTTTCAATACTGTCTCTCACAGGACCCTTCTGGAGAAAATGTCCAGCTCTCAGCTGGATAAACACATCCTGTGATGGGTGAGCAGCTGGCCCACGGGTTGGGCACAAAGGGTTACAGTGACTGGGGTGACATCAGACTGGGGACCTGTCACTGGTGGAGTTTCATGGGGCTCCATCCTCAGCCCTGTGCTCTTCAGCAGCTTCATAAATGACTTGGACACAGGACTGGAAGGGACACTAAGCAAGTTTGCAGAAAATACCGAACTGAGAGCACCTGTTGACTCCCTCGAAGGCAGGGAGGCCCTTCAAAAAGACCTTGACAAATTGCAGGGCTGGGCAATCACCAAATGTATGTATTTCAATAAGGGAAGGTGCCAGATTCTGCATCTGGGGCAGGGCAACACTGGATGTATGAACAGCCTGGGAATGAGAAGATGGAGAGCAGTGCCATGGGAAGGGACCTGGGGGTCCTGGTCAGTGGCAAGTTGAACACGAGCCAGCAGTGCCCTGGCAGCCAGGAGGGCCAACCCTGTCCTGGGGGCATCAGGCACAGCATCGCCAGCCAGGCAAGGGAGGGGATTGTCCTGCTCTGCTCTGCACTAGGCCAGCCTCACCTCGAGTGCTGGGGCAATTTTGGGCCCCTCAGAATGAGAAAGATAAAAAGCCCCAAACCTCCAAAAGAGGGCAGTGAAGGGCCTTAAGGGGAAGCCATATGAAGAGCAGCTGAGGTGACTTTGTTTGTTCAGCCTGGAGGAGACTGAGGAGAGACCTCATTGCAGTCTACAACCTCCTCATGAGGGCAAGAATAGGGGTAGACACTGGTCTCTTGTCTCTGGTACCCAGTGGCAGGACATCAATGAAGTTGTGTCAGGGGAGGTTTAGGATGGATATTAGTAAAAGGTTTCTCACCCAGAGGGTGGATGGGCACTGGAGCAGGCTCCCCAGGGAAGTGGTCACAGCACCAAGCCTGACAGAGTTGAAGAAGCATTTGGACAATGCTCTGAGGCACATGCTGTGACTCTTGGGGATGGTCATATGCAGGGCCAGGAATTAGACTGGATGATCTTTCAAATCAGTTTATTCTGCTAGCTGTGAGGCAGTAAAAAAAAACCCAAACAAAACCTAAATGTTGAGCTGTATGAAAATTGTGACTGGAAACTTGGTGCTGTTTTAAGGGTTTCCTGACCTTCCCTTTAGAACAATGTCCTGTCAGGGTCAGCAGGAGATGGTGAGACAGTTTGCTGCATGGGGTTAAACGAAAAGGGGAAGAGGCAGGTGAGGTGGATTTCGTAACTGTCTCTTTCAGACTGAGACTGCATGCCAGACCTGGTGTCTGTGTACAAAGGGCCATGCTGATACATCTCGAGAAACACACCAAAAGTGCCTGCGAGTCCCTAAGGTAGCAGCATAGTACCGTTAGGAAGGAAGAAGCCATTTTCCTTTACTGTAGGTCGTTACAATTCCTTTTTGTTCACACACTGCTGATCCCTTCATTCTTGTTCCTGACAAAAGACAAGTGAGATGGACGGGAGGTGAACCAGGAAGTGGCTGGTCTTTGTTCAAGGATTCAGCCAGTAGCATTCCTTTTTGATGGTGTCTTTGCTTATACACACCAAGGAAGGAACAGTTCTCATTTCCTGCTCTCTGAGGAAGTACTGCATCAGATTGCAAAGGATTTGTTGCTTATTGTGGAAAATTTATAGATATAGAAAGATCTTTTGAGTGCTGTCAGGTAATAAGTGAAGCCAGAACACTGATGAGTGGCTACCTCATCCTTCTTTATTATGTGCATTCATTCTTCAGAGATAACGTTGCATAAGCTTTTGAATGGTTTCAACTTCTGTGGTTTTATTTCTTGAAAGAATTTTCCAGATTATTTTTCTTTTAAGGCAAAATTTGCAGCAGCTTTCACCTAACTTCAAATGTCAGGTCACTAAAAGATCAAGTTTGTCGTGGTTGAAATCAAAGTAGAAATGCATTGATTAATTGTAGTAGAAATCAATGATACACAAAGTCCAGGGAAAAATGGCCCTTTGCACACATGTAGGTCCTGGGTTTCTATTCTGATTGCTGAGTCTTGAGACTCTGGTGGTGTTCACTGGTCCAATAAAAAGCAGAATTCCATATGGCAGTAAAGTCCCCCTCTCATTTGATGATATTACACTGTTCCAAAGCTTAGAGCACTGGCTGGCCTTTTGCAGAAGTGTCTGGTTCATTTTGTGATGAATCATCCATCAGCTCAGTGCATCATCATCAGGGTTCTTCTTGCTGTTTCTCCATTTCCATTTTTATTAAATGACACATCTTACCTGCTTCATGTGTTTGTCTCTCACATTGTGGAGCTGCAGCTCCAGATATGGAAGTGATAGGAATGCTTATTTATTTAATTTGTAGGTGGATTGTGTTATGATTCTCCTCTACGAGGTTTTATTTATTTGGAGGACTCTCAAAAGCCAGTCATATTCTCTTCTTCCCTCCCCCACCTTTATTTACCACACTTCAAAGCAGTTACCAAGCTTTTTGACTTCCTGCTCTCAAATAAGTGTTTTGACCAGAATTTTTTTATTTTATTAAAAAATAGGAAAAAAAATTAAATACTTTTTCCTCTGTCAGGAACATAATAGTTTGGCTGCTGTTTTGCCACTTTGAAATATAAATTAACAGTCAGTATGGATGTTTACATCCACTTACCCTGACCCCCAGCACACTGAGATCTCTGTAATTACCATGCCTGCACCACGTCTTAGGTGGATATAGCAGGGCAGGTTAATAAATAAATCCTGTGAAACAGATTGCTGTGTTCTCCTGCCCCAACATCTGTTTTTGAGACCCTGCAGGGATCTTCTCTTGTAATACTCTCTTCTTTTCCTTGCTGAGTTGTTTCTTGGAGAATGATGCGTTTGTGGCAAACAGAGCAAAATCTTCTTGTTGGAGAGGGAAGTCTGGTCCAGACAAGGAATAGAACAAATGGGCATGAGGCACAGTAAAATGAAGTTTTTCCAGTTGAAAAATACAAGTGTCTGGACAGACAGCAACCTTCATCATAATTTGCTGTGAATGACCTAGCAGGGGTGCATGCCATGTTGTCATAGCCCTTCTACAAGCCCAGGCCTTGTAGAAGATTCTCTCAGGGGCCTAGTGGTGGCCATGCTGGTACAGTCTGAACTTAGACCCTGCTTTGGTATTTCCCCCAGGGATAAGAAAAGCTGGAGAAGCAGGACCTGCTGGTGAGAATGAAGGGTTGCACAGGAGAATTGTAGACAGCCAGAGCAGGATTTTTGTTGCACCTTAGTTTAGTGCACTTTATCTCCATGCCTGCCTGAGCATATAGCATCTCAGTATGTGTGAGCATGGGTTAGGTCTCAGCTTGACTCGGGTAGCAAGCTTTCGTTTGGTGGTGTTACTTGGAATGGCAGCCACTGCCCAGCACGGCGTCAGCATTTGTGTGCTGCGGACCTGAGTGCCTCTAATTACACAGCATCCCAGGCCTCAGCCTGCCTGAAATCCTCTTTGTTTAATTTACATTAGACACTATTGTTCATACCCACATTAAACCACCATTGTTCGCATACATATTGGGCTCCTGGCTTTCAAGGCCAGCAGAAAGCATTAAGTTACTCAGGCAGTCTCTCAAGTGCCCCTTGCAGAGTTTCCTCCAGACTGATTTGGGCCTTTCTTTTCATTTCCCAGAAAAATCGCTATGAGATTTATGTTGGCCTACTGAAAGAAGGGGTGAAGGAGCTGCTGGGCGGAGGAGAGAACGATGCACCGGGACTGAAGAAATCCCACTCAAGCCCTTCTTTGAATCAGGAGTCTCCAGTTAGTGCCAAGGTGAAACGCAATGTCTCGGAGAGGAAGGACTACAGGCCAGAAACACCCAGCATTAAGCAGAAGGTCACTTAGGGTGGAAACGACAACTAGGGGAACAGCCATGCAGCAAAGTACCGGTGGTCAAAATTTTTTCATTTAATAACCTGTCATTCACAAAAAATAAGTGCATCTGCCTGAATGGGGTGTTAGTGACATTTTCTATTGTATATTTTGCTGTTTCTGTGCAGATTGTGGGAGATGTCTTCGCTCCTGCTTTGCTTTGCTTTGTTAATTTATCATTTAGCAATTGAAGCATCGGGACTTTTTTGTGTTGTTCTGTTTCTAAAGGAGCTGGGGGAGGGGTAAAGCGCTGTGACGTTTATTCTGTCTCTTCCCCATTTATCTCCTCCCATCGGCATGTGGCTTTCATCTCTCAAGTCACTTGTCACTTTATTTACATGGTGGGTGGGAAAAATAACTGGACAAGTGCTGCAGTGCTGTGAACGTGAGCTGTAGCTGTGAGAAAAGCTGTGCAAACATGCAGCTGCAGAAGGCTGACTAGACGCTAGGGTGCTGGGAACACTAGTTTCCTGACAATGTGCAGCATGTTGGTACTGGTACTTAGCAGCAGGTGATAAAGTAAATAGTCACTGTTGCTTATTGTTATTGCATTGACCCTGGACACACAAGTGCAAAGGAGTGAAACTTGGAAACCTCTGGCAATGCTGGGATGACGGCATTGGAATAATTTGTTTGCTTCCTTCCAAGCAGAGAGCCTTCTTCTGAGTTTGCAGGCTGGAAGGCATCCAAACCCATGCTGTCTCTGCAGTCTGGAAGATTAGGGATTACCCAGTTGGAATGGCTATCTGGGCTTCACATTTATTTGCAGAGAAGGCTGCTGTAGATGTCAGCCATTAGCATTATATATTGATTATATATATTAAACACAAAGGGCCTCTGTGTAGTTTTTAACTATATGTTCTCACTTAGCTGCTATATAGAGCCTTATGATATATTGTGTCCTGTTGCTTCCCCTTCCGGGGGTTTCCTTGTTGGTGTGCACAGAGAGCCGCTTTCAATTCCTCTCATAGTGACAAAGCACTTTGCTTTTTTCTTCAGAAAGGGATTCTCCTCAGTTCTCCGTTTTCCTCCTTTAGCTCACATGTAGGTGGAAGAGGCTGGTGCCCCCTTACAGTTTCTGCATACCCTGTGCCAGGCTTTCCAAGAGGAGCACAGGACAGGGAGAGACCTGTCTACCATGGGTAGAACTTTTCATACCTGAAAGCTTCCTCTTTGTGCCCTGGGGTGGCCAGCAGTTTTCAGGCACAGAGAGCAGAAATGTAGAAATAATTTTTCTGCTTCCCAGCCCCTGTTGTCTGGGCAGTGTCGTTGCCCTGCAGAGAGTGCTGGCTCTCTTGTAACCTAACCTGTCATCTGAATTTTAATCTCCAGTTTGATACTGGCTCACAGGGTGGGCTTGGATAGGTCTCTCCTGTTTTGTGTCACCCTTTCCCTGTATGGAGTAGTACAACCAAACTGGCTTTTCCCACAGAGCACCTTGGGAGGTAAAGTTGAGGGCCAGTTGAAAATTGTTTCTTGCTGTTCTTTCTGTTGTGCCTGGCACAGGCCAGCCGTCTTGATGAATGCAATTCTTAATGCAGATAGAAGTGTCAAGATCAGTGCAAGGACTGTTTAGAAATGCACTGGTGTTTTCAGCCCAAGCAGTCAAAGGGCCACACATTAAAAAAATTGCCACCTGAGTGGATGTGTGCTCTGCCAGACTTCCCAAGGGTCCAAGTCAATTCATTAAGCTTATTGAGCTGCCAGTCCAGTGGGCAGAACTGGGAGCGATCAAAGAGAAAAGGTCCTTAACAGGCACTGCATGACTTGCCTCCCCCACCAAGTACCACCATGCAGCAGCTTTCCTGGTGTTGTGCTGACTTGGCTGTAACAAAGATGTTGCACTCTTAGATGTGAGGTTTTGGAGCAAATTGATCCTTGCAGCTGCAGCCTGGCAGCAAAACCAGATGAGACTGTTTTCACGAGTGATGTTGGAATGCACATCCATCTGGCATCTGCCACTGACAGTGGCAGCTCCATGCTAGAAGTCAGGAGGTTGGCTCCTAACCTTGGCAATGTTGCTAAAAGCTGCAGAGTCCTGAATAGACACTAGCAGTGCTTCCCAAACGCTGGGGCCTTAGAAGTTGTGCATTCCTACTAAGGTGGAGTTAACACTTAGTTCTCTTCCTGAAGAAGAGCGATGCCTTCTGCTGCTGGAGCCAAAGTGATGTGGTGCAGCTTGTTGTGTGGGGAGACGCAGTGTAGAGATGCATGATAGTGCTCATTGGGAGGGATTGTTTGGAGTAATTGAGAGTGGTGTATCAAGAGCTCCCCCACGGAGGGGAAACAGAGAGAGGTCCCTGCAGCTGTTCATCATGCTCTGGAGGTTAAAAACAAACAAGCAGAACAGCGAGAAGAAATTCAGTTGGGGAATGCCAGATGCACACTTGGGAAGAAAACTTGACCTGTCTTTCGTGATTAAGGAATGGTATTCCCCAATTTAGTGCTCCCACTGAGACTCTCCAAACTACCGGCCGTTTGCTCTCTCCCTCCTCCCCCTCCCCATCCTTGCAGCAGGCTGGAGAGGAGAACTGGAGGCACGAAAGGCAAAGATCACAGATTGAGATAAGACCAATTTATTGGGAACAGCAAAGAGATAAGAAAATTAACAGCAACAGAAGCAGTACTAATAATAGAGCGTACAAGAATGCTCACCACGCAGAACCCAACAACACACAACTGCTTGTTGCCCTATACCCCGACCTGGATGGGATATCTTCCCCCATTCCTGGAAAATTATATGAGGTGGTATAGAACAATGTTCAGGTCCAAGCAATGCCCCTGCCTGGCTACTGCAAAAATTAACCCTGTCCTGGCCAGAATCAGTACATTGTCATGTATAACAATGGGGTACATGCAGCAGAAACAAATGCCAAAAAGGTGCAGATCTGTAAATGGCCCTGCTCGGCTGTCAGGGTTGGGTTGACTAGAGCATCTTTTTGAAGGCAGGCTAGAACATGCTTAGCAAACCTCTTGGATTATGGAGTGCAGTGCTTTAAAAGGCAAAGAGGTGACATTTAACTTTTTTCTTCCCTGGCTTTTAACGTATTTTGGTTGCTGTAGATTCCAGTTAAATCGCTGAGCTCAAAAAGAAATTACTCCTGTTAAATGCATTTTCCAGCTCTGACACAGAAACTGGATAATTCCTCTTCAAAGTCATTGCAGAAAAGATGATTTGAAGCAATAGGAAAACTCTAAAAGTGAACTGAAAAAAAGATAATTTTTTTCATTATTTATTATCTATTTCCATGTATACTTGTAAATGGATTAGGGTATGTTTTTTAAGTCTCATCTGGGCTTATCAAATGCAGTTTTTCATTGCATTTTTTAGTCATTAAACGTTTGTTGAGCTTGGAGCACTCTTGCTGAGACTGCTGAGGCATGCAGATTAGTGTACCCAGAATTTACACGTTCTGCTCCAGTTTTAATTAATGCCATTTTGCTCTGTTACTTTACAATTTACAAGCATCCCAGGCACTCATGTAGAAATGCATGTTTTGGAGACCAAGAAAAAAATGTCATCTTGTTGTGAAAGTCTTAAGACTCCTGCCGTCCCTTGGGAATAGGTTCATCCATCAATCAGTACTGTAATTTGGTTTTTTTTGTTCCTGATGATACTATAAAAGGTGGTGCACGTTCTCATGAGGTCTGAGTGGACCATCTCCTTGAGTAGCACTGTTGAGAATCTGGCCAGGTGGCTTTGCATGGCACCCTGCACCCTTCCCTTCTTTGCTGATATTTTTGCCTTCAGGAGAGATCAGTGCTTGACTGCAGCAACTCAGGAGCTCTGGTTGCAGTATGTAAGGATATTCTGCTGATTTACAGCTCTCCTCTGGGACTCGAGCTGCAAATCACTGGAGCAGCCTGCAGTTTTCTGGTTGTGCTCAGTGCAAGCAGGAGTTGCTGGCTGGCTGCCACAAGCATGTGTGCATGCGAGAGAGCCTTTGCGTTGGTGAAGCAGGGAGGTGTCATCCTTCCTTGTTACCCTCCCTGCTCCAGTGTGCTGTCATGGCTCAGGCAGAGTCTCTGCCTGCATGTTGAGAGGGGGGATGCAAAGAGGGGGGAACAGGACTGGGGCCAAGACCTCCTTGCTTCCCCTACCTTCAGGTGCAGACAGTGATTCTGGAGGGACCCACCCTGCTCTGAAGCATTGCTGGCTTGCTCATCCTCCGGGGCAAAACCATCTGTTATCCCCAGATAAGGAAGGAGAGATAGGAAAGGGCCTCACTAGTCAGCACCTGACAGCAGAGAGGTAGTGGTGAAGGGGAAAATAGCCTTCGCCTCTCCACACTCAGCAACCGAAGCAGGTGAGATACTCTCCTGAAGCTGAAACCATACTCTGCTCTATGAGTCAGCAGGATGCAGGGGACTGGTTGAGATGGTTTTTGTTCTTCAGTGGCTGTGAAAGAGACTCCCTGGACTGGCTGCGTGTTTGTGTGCATCTTGCAGATAAATTACGCATGAACCAGCGAACATGACTACAGCTTCTAAATCCAGTATTTATGTTGTGTCTTTAATTGATGTAGAGAGATAAGTCAGCCAGCAGAGTGATTAATGCAGCAGATTTGTGCAGGAACGCTGTGCAGCTGTGTTGCCAGCTCAGAAAATTTTTCATCTGTAGCCAGTCACTTGTAAATGGTTACCAGCAACTTTCTAATGGTTAGTAACAGCTCATCACTAAAATTCTTTCCCTCTGGTCCTGCCTGCTCCCAGGTTGCAGTCTGTCTGTGTTAAGGGGCTCTCCTGGAGAGCAGTGCTCAGCACAGCCCTGCTTTGAGCAGGAATATGGCCTAGCAGACCTCCAGAGACTGAAATTGTTCAGTGGCTTTTCACAGCTCCAGTGCCTTTGGGTAACAAGGCTGGCTGCTCTTCTGTCTTGAAAAAGCCAAAAATTTTGCCTTTCTCCAAATGAGGTTCTTGCTTGATTAGAGCAGGCCATTCAGTGAGGAGGTGGTTATGGCAGTGGAGAAGGTCAGAGATGACAGGGTTGTCATCAGACTTCTTGGAGGCATTGCACGGCAACGTTCTCCTTGAAAGTGGGAAAGGCTTCTCTCTGCAGATGGCATACTGCTTACTGTGTCTGCATTCTCCATTTCTAAATGAATTTTGGTCTTATTGCAGTTAGTCTGACAGCTCCTCCTCCTTTTCTGTAAAGCTGCTCTTGTCTGTCATCTTAGCACCTCAGCTGCTTCTGTATAACAGGTCTGTTTCCTTCCATGCTTGCAGAAATCCAGAAAATTTGACTCTCCTATCCTGCATTGAGAAAACCTGTTCTGAAGCAGTGCTGCGTTGAATGGATAACCCTGTGAACAGCTTTTTCACTCTGCTTGTCGGTAGCCTGTGTTTCCAGCCACAGTTATAGCTGGGAGGTGTGAGACCGAGTTTTAGACTGCCGTGATCCTCTAGCCATATGCTGCAGGGATGCAAAGTTCCCCCTCCCACACTCAGACCAGACACTTGCAACATTTCTACTCTTCCAGTGTCCAGGTTGTTGGAGACACTGGCTGCTTCTGCAGGGGCAAAGTCAGTATACACATCTTATGTCAACCAATCTTTCAGCTTGCTGCTTGTTTAAATTTTCTCCAGTATTGCTCTCCCCAGGTTCTGGGATGTCATGTCAGCTCTGAGGGGGCAGTTAAGAAGTCCATATTTCTCGCCAGAGCACAATCATTGCTCCCCAGCATGTGTTCCCAGCATCTGGTATCTAGGCTGCCTAGAGGGATGAACCATAGAAGCTGTCTCAGAAAGAGCTAGTCTGCAGCTTGTGCTTTTTAAAGGATATTTTTAGTGCATATGGAAGCAGTACGCCTGGCCTCCCCTCTCTCCCTGAGCTCTCCCAGCAGCATAGGTGTAGCATAGTGAGCTGCTTCAGTTGGAGCTTCACTGCAGGGACCTGAGCTCCAGGAAGAAAAGGCTTTGTCAGCCTTCAGAGAAGTGATACCACCTGAGCTGAGCACCAGTGCACAGGACGATGATGCTGTAGGAAGAAGCCAGTGCCAGCCTGCATGGCTGGTCACCTGCTGGAGACTGCTCTAGCATTGCCCTCGATGCTGGGGGTAATTAGAAATGCTGGCTTCCTTTTCCCCTTAGTCTGTGCTGCTTGAGGAACTGAGAGCACGAGAGCAAGGACAGATGCTTGGAAAAATGGTCTGAATGCCATCTGGGAGTATCTGCTCTGCTGATGGCAACATCCAGTTGAGCATTGTAAGGACGCAGGCTCAGCCCTGCCTGAGAGAATGTCCCTTGCTCTTACGTTCTGTTAGCTGCATTGAGGTTGTGTTTTAGTTACTTGTTACAGCCCTTCCCTTACCAAATGCAAGCCAGAACTTTCCCAAAGGCTGCACCTTTGACCTGATGTCACACAGGACACACAGGTGCCATCTTTTTACCCCACCCGATACACTAGCAAAAACTGGCGCAAGCAAAACCAACACACCTGACTTTGCACCTGTGGTCAGAAGGAGCAAATTTAGGCTAGTACAAAGCATTCCCTCTTCCTCCCCTTTGAACACTTAATTATTCCATAAAAATTATAAATGTTTAAACCATGAGAGACCTCCCATGGCATCTGTTTTTAAACCTGGGCCAGGAACTAGCTGGGGTACAGGCCAGAGGTTTATTTGGACCAATAAAGGTACATCACTTAGCAATGCAAGTGCTTAAAGTGCTATAAGCCACAAGGGCAGAATTTTTCTCTGACATAGACCACTGTAATTAGAAGACAGTCAATAGCAGTGGTCCTGTCTGTAACTCACCTAAATGAGACCTACACAACAAGATACTTCTTGTCCAAAAAGGTGAGTCTTCAGCTCAGGCCCAGTGGGTATCATAGTGTAGTGACAGTGCTGCTAGCTAAGCTGCCATGGAGACTTGTTTGACGTGAAATCCTCCAACTCTCCTTAGCCTCTTGCTGGGAAAAGGGCGATCAATGATATCGAGTCTGTGTCACTGCACAGGGCAAACTCTATTGGTAATACAAGTCTTAGCTCACACTCTTATGAAAACCTCATGCTCAGAGCTGTCACATTCTGAAAGACTGTAGGATGAGAGCAGGGGTGGGTTGTGGTTGGTTTTTTTTAAATTTGTACATATTCATGACGACTGTGTCCTCTTACTTGAGTCTAGAATTATATATTGGCTAAAAGGACAGAGTTTTTTGGCTGTTTAAAAACTTTAAAATCACCACTCTCTGTGTGAGGTACACTCTGAGGCTTACATTACTTGGTGGACATGTTTAAGTGATGCCTATAGATGTGTGTATGTATTTCATAGGTATAGTATGGCTTCTATGGCTCTGCACTGCAAAGCCTCCTGTTCTTTTCTGAGGCTTATTTTGGTCAAAGCACTTCAGCAGCTGCAAACATTGTTAGGATGCTTGTTGCTCTAATTATTCTCAAATGAGGTTAAACAGCTATCAGAGCTTTTGCAGATTTAAGGTATCCTTTGAGCTGCCTTGATCTTCGTGTGTTGTCCACCAGGGGCTGCCTGTTGTTCTGCATGTTGAAAGCAAGGCATGTATTCGAGAGTCTAAGCAAGAGTTAGTGGGTGGGATTTTCTGCTAGCTTAACACTGGGCTGACATTTTCCCTGTTTATATCAGCCGATGCCTGTACCAGGGATCCATACTGACTTCTGAAAATCATGCTCTGGGGATCTAATACACAGCTTTACTTCTGAAAATGTTGACCTTGCTCTGTGAAAATTCAGCAAAGGGACATCATGTCCAAAGTGTCCAAGAAGGACAGGTGCCTGTGATGTCTCCTGCAGATACAGCCGTACAGCAGTAGTGAGGGTTTTTTTATTTTTCTGCAACAGTACAAATTTCCAGAAGAGTGGCTCATCAGCAGGGAAAAGAAGAGCAGCGGGGCTGAAATATCTCTCTTGGGCATCTCGTATGCCTCCCAGAGGTTTCCTTGGAAGCTTTAAACAACCTTTTAACAACTTGCTGGTCTGAGTAAAAAGACACAGGGAAACCCAGTGGATTTTCATGTTGTGCTTTAGTCAGGGCAACAGTAGCATGATCTGCATTATTCTTGGAAAGAGAGAGCAGAGCCTGAGGGTGTGATTCTTACCTGGAGTCATAAAACTCTTTATCATGCAGTTAGCTTGAAGCACTTGAGCAACTTCAGTGAAACTATTCCTTTGCACTTCACTGGACCACAGCCAGAGTGAATTGCAGCTGTGAATGAAATGAAGGGGAACATCCCCATCACCTTTGGGCAAGCTGTTTCCTGTAATCCTTTTTTGGGTACTGAGCTTCTCCCTCGGGTTTCCTGCTCCTCGTGGTGATGGGAATATGTGGGTGAGCACTGTCATTTTCAGAGTCACAGTTAAGAACTGTAATTTACCCTCCACCTGAGCTGTTGGTATGTTGTTTTCCCTTAGGCTGAGAGAGAGGACTGAATTTTCAGTCAATGTTGCTTGGTAGCCATATGGGAAACATAACTTTCGACAGTGGTAGTGCAGAAAAACATTTTGCACATGCGTGTACATTATACATCTCTTGTGTGCAGAACTAACCCTACAGGGCTTGACAGCAGTCCTTGCAAGACCTTTCCTCTGGGTGGTCTCCTTTCCCTTTTGTGATGTGTAGGAACCTTCTTTCTGGTAACCTTGAATTCAGTTTACTCTCATCACTGAATTGCTGGAGTGGTTTTCATGTAACACACCAGAGACACAGTCCCAGTCTCACTGCTTTGTAGTAACTTCTTGGTCTGCTGTGAAGCAACAACATTGAGGTAGCCATTAAATCTTTTCCAGCAGCATGGAACTTGCTGTTCTGACTCTTGGGGAGGTCATCATCTCAGGTTTGACGCTGTCCTACCACCAGGACACCCTGTTTTGTCCCTGGGAACATGCATGGCCGGAAGAGCATACTGAGTGGTTGGAGTCAGAGCTGTGCAGACTTAAGTCAAGCCCTGGTTCACGGGAGATTTTTTCCATGTGCTGCTGACGTCCCTAAGGACTCAAACATATACTTGCTTACACAGAGATGCTTTCCTGAAGCAGAGTTGTCAGTCTTTTCTACAGGTATCACAGGATGCCCTCCCTTATTCTGCTTCATGTATCTGGTACTAGAATGATCATTTCCTGATAAATGAAGGCACTTAATCAGTCCTCTTCCCCTTGGAAGAAGGACTTTTGGGGATATTGTTATATCATTTAAAATAATATTTTGGAATTTGAGTTTACATTGCTTTATTTTTCACTTGAGGTGACTGTATATAAATATTTTCCTCTATTTTATCATTGCTGATAAAGTAAGCCTACAGTATACAGACAAATAATTTGCCTTTGATGTATTGAAACTGTGAGATATAAAGTAGACTTCTCTCTTGTGTCCATGTTCCTGACTATAACTCTGTTCCTCTGTGTTTTTATAAGTTGGAATAAATGTTGCTTACGGGCAACAAAGAGCCTGCAAGCTTCCCAATAATTTTTATGTCATTGAACTCAAGCAACCCTATTGAAGGATCTCACATATGTATAATGATATATGTATATGTACAAACTTTAGAAAGAAATAAACCAAATGTATTTCATGTTCTGCAGCTGGATGTTTTTTATTTGAACCCTGACAGTTGTTCCTACAACTAAGAATGTGAAGGTGGCTTTTCAGTGGCTGGCTGTCCTGTTTCTGTCTTCTGGCATTCAGTAGTTTCAAGGTTTCCTGAGCTGGAGCGTGCATGTACTGTCTGCCTTACAGAAACACAATCTGGATCTGACCTGCGGTTGGGGTAACCAATGGAACCAGAGGCACTGCGTGCACATTAGTCCTGTGTAAGAGCAGCTGGAGCACTCTCTTCCTTCTGCACCTGTACAAAGGTGGCGTCCCTTCCAGCTGTTTCAGGGTGTGTAGCCTGCCGAGCTACCACTGCTTGCTGTAAAGAGACAGCAAGAAGAGAATTAACTGATTTTAAGTGGGTTTACCAGCACGTGGGTTGAAAGAGGGAGCCTGCAGCAGACATCTGTTCACAAATGGTTGCGGCACTTTCGAGGTTGGGAATTGCTGCTGATGTGGCGGATGGGGAGTAAGGACCCATGAAATGCAGAAGAGTGAGAAAAGAAAAAGATGGAGTGCAAAAAGGCAGGGGTGGGAGGGAGTGGTTAAGAACTATGGCTATCCAAAGTAAGGAGAAACAGTCTGTACGACACACAGCAAACAGCCTTGTGCTTGCAGTTCTTGGGCTGGACACAGCTCAACATGGGAAGTTAGTGCACCATGTGGAGAGTGAGTCGCAGGGCAAATGGAGAGGATGTTTCCACAACAGGTGGGGCATGCCCTAGCTTTACAACAGGGCTAGGAGCTTGTACTTGGAGACAATAGTAAGGAAGACATGGTGTTTCTTACCAAGATTTCTGTGAATGTTTGACTATGTTGAGATGACTGTTTCTTTACATTTTTCCTCAGCATGTTGCCTGCAGATGAATGGTAAGACTTTTACACTTGAGGTAGTTCTGTGTTTGTTTGGGGTTTTTTCACACTATGCCTTGGGATATCAGATTTTTTCATTGTTGTTCCATCCTGGTTGCTTCAATGCACTTGGGATTTTTGATTCTAATGCATGCTTCTGGATTAATATGTCTTTAATGAAAAGACTAAACAAAGTGATGGGGAGGATGGGTGGGAGTATTTTACAAAGATGTGTTAAATGCCTCCTGTAAGCCCAAATGAATATTTGAGCTGTGTCTGAATGTTAATGTCAGTGCTGCTCACCATATCTTTTCTTATTTTTTCTTCCTAGCTGACAGAGTCAATGCTGAGCATTTTCTGGTGATTTTTCTGCCTGAAATCATTAGTCACATCACGTTGCTTACAATGCAATAAGCTAGAACAAAATGACAGAACAGGTGCAAAGTGAAAGACAGATGCATTTATATTCTCTTCATTGTCCATTTTCAGTTCAAGTTTCCAAGTACAGAATATAATTATCAAGGAAGACTGAAAGGGCTAGTTTGTGTAAGCAGGAGAAACCTCCACAGTCTGCAGCAGCTACACATCTCTTTGGGCATTTATAAATAATGTAGTGCGAGAAAGAGACTTAGCCCAAATTAATGCACAGTTTGATCTGATATTGTCATGGGTATCTCTGGATTGGAAATGAGAAGAAAGTTTTTACCCATCAGAGCATTGATGTACTGCAGTGACCTCCTAATCTACAAGGTAAGGGCAAGAATACCCAGTAGCTTTTAAGGTAGAGCTGGAAGAGGAATCATGTGATGATAACCCAGGTTTTCATTTGTCAGGTCATCACACGTTCCATCTGTTTCTTTCCATGTTTGCTACAAAATTGATGTTTCTCAAAAGAAATTATGTCAGCCACTATGCTAACTATTTCTCCCAGAAAAAGGGCCATCCTAGAAAACATGAATTACTGCACAACAGCTTTCCAGGTTTGCTATGTCATGGTCATGGGCATGTTCATTTTAGGACACCTCTTCTGGTCCCATTCCACGGCTATTTTTTGGATAGATCAGTACGTAAATGATGCGGGTTTTTGTTTTGCTGGTCTGCTCTTCACAGTAAGATGCAAAGACGAGCTAAATTGGATTCAGGTGAAGGAATCAAGGCTAAGTAGACTTCTTTGCCTTGGAGAATGTGGAAGGTAATGTGTTGCTATGACAAACTGGAAGTTTCTGGGGGTGTTTTGGTCCCCTCTACCCCAGGCAGGCTGTATCAGTAATAGACTGAGTTTGCCCCAGTATGAACCTTGGGAAGTCCAGACTTTGATACAGATTTTGCTGAATTTGGCCAGTGAGGATAAACTAACGAGGGACATGTCATGTCTTAGGGTGGAACTTGGGCAGAGAAAGAGAGGCACAGGAGTAACAAAAAAGTTTGTTCCAGGAAATAGAAACAGTGATGAATGAAGCAAAAAATTAAGTAAAGAGGAAAGGAAGGGGGAACCTTCTGAAAGGAGAAGTGCAGGTGCCTCCAGATGCATCACTGATTTGCAACCTGATCAGTCAGGAATTTCTTTTGGGACTGTGTCTGAAGAACTTGCTGTGAGAGGGTGAGCTTCAGAGGGATAGATTGCTACCATAGTGATACGTCATGGAAAGAGGTAAAGTGATAGATTTTAAGTGAATAGTTTGTGTATGTGATTCATAAGGTTTAAGAGTGTGAAATAAGCACTTTTATAATTGTGTGTAATAGGGTGGAAAACAGTATAATTGCAGATTAGCAGTAGTGGTGTGTTTGTTTGATAATCAGTATATTGATTACTTAATAGATTTACCAGTTCCTTAGTAGCTTGTTGCTTAATCACTAGAGCCTGTAATTTATTATATCAGTTACATCTTGGTCTTGCAATCTGAATGGAGGGAGTTGCTTCCTGAAGTAATGGTTGTAGTGGGGGAAAGAATAATTCCTACCTAGTCTTAACTTGCTTCAGCCACAACACATTGACCATTGCAAGGATGTTTGCAGGAACATCTGTAAATATTTGAATTATGCCAGTGACCACAGGCTGCAAGCTAAATAGGATGAGTCTTGAGAATGCAAATGTGGTAAAAAGTACATACTGGGAAAGTGAGGTCTGTGAGTTAAAATCTCAGGGAAAGACTTTCATAGTGCACAAGCACTGTTTTCTCAGCTAAAACTGCTTGTCTGCATGTGTAAATGTACTGAAGGGCCTTTATTTTTATGATGTGCAGTCTTGAAATGTAGAGGAAATGTACAGATGGTCTGCAGAAGAAAGGAGAGTATAGCATCAAAGACTGAAAACCCTGCGGAAAAGAGGATTGCAAGGAGGGTTTGCCCAAGGGAAGAGCAACTAGGATTTGTTTGAAAACCAGAGGCAAGACAAAAACTGAACAGGACTTCTATAAAGAAAAAGCATGGGAGGCAACTGAGCAGTACACAGGTTTAGTTATCACTTGGAAAAGGCATTCCATTAATAGGAAAGGAGCAGGCTCTTGTGAAGGTTGCCTAACCCCTCCCTTTATCAGAGTGCCCTTTTGGTGAAAAGTTCTTAATCCCCTATTGTTTGCAGAAGCATTTTGAACACTGCCAGGGCTTGCCATAGGGTCAGGACAGCATGCTTTGCACTGATCTTCAGTGGAAACTGCTCATTTAGCCAAGGTAGCTATTCCTTCCTGCACCTGGTAGCTTGGAAGACAGCAGCATCCCAGGGGCTGTGCACTGTCTGCTGAATGGAGTGTGTCTTCGCAGAAAGGACAGAAAGAAAACCCAAAACCAAGCTGGAGCCTGTTTTCCATCATCACTGTACTGAGATTGTTCAAAATAAGTGGTTTGGGTGGGTGGGTATGGTTTGCTGTCTTCCTCTCAGGAAAATGGTTTTTTTTCAGAAATCATCTTTCTGCGGTGCCTCAGAAGTGCAGTGTAGATATGCTCCATCAACTCTTTGGATGGTGAATGTTTTTAGTCAGCTTGGGCAACCTTCTCCTCTCTGTCCAAAAGTCCAGCGTAAAAGAAGTACACTTCCTCTTTTCAGGATAAGTCCAGTTGGGATTTGTAAACCAAGATGTGTGTCGCTGAACACTTGTTGCAAGTACAGTCTTCAGCACAGACATGTGCCCTCCTTTGAGAAGAAATTATTTTGATCAAATGATGGTGGGGATGCTGTTGTGAGGGTGGATGTGCAAAATGCACCTCTCCAGTCAGAAGTGCGTGTGTGATACCCAGCTCTTGATGTGCTTTGCTTCCCCTCCCCTCCCCTCCCCTCCCCTCCCCTCCCCTCCCCTCCCCTCCCCTCCCCTCCCCTCCCCTCCCCTCCCCTCCCCTCCCCTCCCCTCCCCTCCCCTCCCCTCCCCTCCCCTCCCCTCCCCTCCCCTCCCCTCCCCTCCCCTCCCCTCCCCTCCCCTCCCCTCCCCTCCCCTCCCCTCCCAGGCTGCACTATGCTGGGCACCCTGTACGTACAAGTACTAGGACTGGGATGGATGGAGCCAATGCCATTAACATCATAATTACCTGAGTAACAAAGACACTAGAGATGCTCACACCTTGGCAAGAATTTGCAGTGGTCTGTGCCTAGGACAGGAATACTTTCCATGTCTGGCTGCTGGGACAGTTTTGTGGGGGCCTTGCAGCCAGCCAGTGATAGCAGGAATGGTGTAAAACCCAAGTCCTGTTACCACAGCCATACCCACGCTGCGTTTCTCAGGCAACTGAAGTGTGGGCGGCAGTTAGAGGTTGTAATTGTTTCGTGGGGAAAAAAAAGCCCATATACATACACACGCAGAATTAAAAAATGAAGTGCTCTTTCCTTTTAGCTGCAATTTTTGACTGCACTTTAGACAAATTGTCAGAATCCGCATTCCCACTGGCAGGGAGCCAGGCTCCCTGGCACGCTGATTAAACGGTGTGTGGGCAAAATGTAGGCAGATGATGGGGACCTGGTACATTGAAACCTTGGAGAGCTGTGTTTTCCTTTGCTGCTGCTTTCTTTTTTCTCTCCAAACTCCTTTCAGGCTAGTTTTCTGGCCATCCTGCACTAGATCCATTTTGGGGTCTGAACATCCAGCTTTGGGAACTGAGAAGAAGTGTGAAGCCACAGTGGTAACTGCTCAAGGTACATAGTCCCTAGCTGCTTGTTCCCCTGCAGGTGAGCACATAACCCTCTGAGTGCAGTGAAGGAATTTGAGAGACCAAAATGTTGGGCCGCAGCAATATAAAGGGAATTTTTGCATGTATATGGGAAACCTCTTCTTTGAGTGATGTAGTCAGCCAGTAAAACACATGCTTTTGGGTCCAGCTTCAGCCTTCCTAGGAGCTGCATCTGTGATAGCTCCTCCTGGAGTATGGCTTTACTTCGGTGAGCTGCACTGCCTTTCTCCATCGTGGGGCACTGGGATCCATCCAGCTGACAAGCACTGGAGTTAGAGATTTTGAGATGTCACATTTCTAATCAATCTGCTGCTTAGATCTCACAACTGTAGCATTTACACTGCCATGTGTGTGTGAAGACTGGGGACTGTTGCATTGTTCCCAGGATATGTGTCTGCATGTCATGGTGGGTACCCTCAGTTTACACTGACTTGCTTGTTCACTTCCTTTTTATTTGGTTTCCCATCATTTCTCTTAGGACTTGACGATACAGTCAGGAAGGTAAGATGAATTGTCCAGCCTTTGGAGCCACAGCAGGCATTCAGTGGAGAAAATTTTCATGAACATAATGGCTGAGTTCCACTGTGACTCAAGGTTGCTCCCCTGCCATGTCTGATGTCACCGCAGAGGTTTGAGAAGAAATTATTTTACGCCTCAAGTGAAGTAACTCTGCTTTTAAAATGGGTGAGCTGCACAGCACTGAACTCTGTGCAGTGTGGACATCCCAATTCCAATTCATCCCAATTCCAATTCATCCCATTTGCTGAGTGTGGACATCCCAGTTCAGAGGCAGGGTGGCCTTCATGCAGCCTAGCTTCCAGAGCAAGGCAAGATTACTCCGTTTTCAAAATATGGACATAAAAGCTCAATCTTTTTTTTAAATTCCACAGCAATTTGATTCACATCTTTAGCTAATCCCTCTCAAACTTTTTAAGAAATCTGGCACAAACAAGTCTCTGGAGGTATTTTGCAGCCCTCTGGGTTCTTGCTGCACTTGTGATTCATCAAATGTGTCTTTATGTTGAGTTCAGTGTGCAGCCTGGCTGACAGGGCTTCTTTGCCAAGTGTTAGGAGCTGCAGAAGTCCTGCAGGGGCTCATGTGTGCTGATGATGCGTTCTGGGGCTCAGCCTCCCATGATTACAGAGAAGGGTCTGGTGTGCCTGGTCGGAGCTATCTGTTCCAGCACAGCTGCAGTGTGGTCTGCCTCTGTGCCCAGGAGCCTGAGAGGTTCCACCCTCAGCTTCTCCAGGAGCAGACCAGGGCCAGAGCTGCATGTGTGCCTGCCAGTTCTGCCTATGGTATTTAAATTGCAGACTCTTTAGGGCAGGGGCTTTGGCCATGTACATTCAATACCAACAAATATTAATCCTTATGATATGCAAACTGTTTGGCTTTCAGAGACTGGTACGACTTTAATGCAAAACACCTGGCACAGTGTTTTATGAGCCCTGGGGACAGTTTAACTTGTTCAAATGTGTACTTGGCTTTGAGTCACTAATGTGATCAATCAGAGGAGCAGTCTTTTCCCTCTGACTCACCAAAGCTGATTCCTTGAATTTGAGGGGTTTAAATATCCACTTGATTCAAGCATTAAGGAGTTTGACTTAAAAATTCTGGCTGCTGAAATCACAGTGGAGGCAACTGACCCCAGCTCCCACAAGTTCAAGGAAAGATCACTCAGGTGCTAAAGGCAGAGGATATCTACTAGCTTTCATCAGCTGAAAATTGAGCATTTTTAGCAAAAAACCTGTAGATTCACTTGGGTGCCAAACTCCAAAAACTTGCCCTATTAATTTGCTGTGATCTGTGTCTTATCTAAATGGCTTTAGAAAGATGAGGAAAATCAAATCCAGCCCTATGTCATGGGATTTTCAGGTTTCTTATTCCACTCTTGGGAGCCCTGATTTTGCCAAAGGACATTAAAATGAGAAGGAAGTATAAAAGCCCATGCCCCTCCTTTTCCATTCAGGTCCCTGCTATTGAAGTATGACTTTTATTCCATATTTCCTCAGCAGGTATGCTGAGGCCTGATGATTTTCTGCAGTCCTTGCACTGTCTCACCTTGAACGTAGTAATGCTACTATTTTTTTTTTTTCTTTTTTTTGCTTCTACTCTTCTGCCTGCTGGTATTATTGGTGTCATTGAAGTATGCAGTTCTTTGCTTATCTGTGCCCCTTAGCGCTTTTATTGTTGTTCAACTGACCACATCATGTTGTATCTTCTCAGTGAGCTATTGTCCCCATGTCCTCTAGGGGGAAAACAAAGCACATAGAGCCTAAGTAACTGGGTCACACAGGAATTTGTGAGCACACCTGGAAGGTGAATTCCCCTTTTCCAGAAAAAGCAGTGAATCACTGTGTCACACTCCTTTTTTAGCTGCCTCCAGTACTTTGACAGCTTTATCTCCTTTTTGAAGGTTGTCCCTTCTTAGTCTTATCCTTAATTTTTGCTCTCAGCTTACTTAGTTATGAATTGTCATAACTAAAGGAAGACTTTGCAACTGGCTAAATCTCTGCAATTCTGACTAACAGCTCTAGCATATGTGCAGCTCTCTTAGCTCAGCTCAGAACCCCTCTTTCGGACAAAGCGGTAGAACTGAACAGACCTGTTTGTGGTCACCTGCGCTGCAGTCCTCATCTGAGTTCAGAGTTCTGCTGTGCTAAGCAATGTGTAGGCCTCCCATGCCTCCAGACTGTGGATTTATTCCGAAGATTTATGCTCAAGCTGAAATTCAAGGGTGAGAGGTTTACTGGACTTTCCGCCATTAAATTTTAGTAGGGTCAGGTCACGCTGACTCGCTGCAGGGCGTGAAGATTAGCAGACAAAATAGGTAGGAAAGAGAGGAAAACAGAGACAAAGAAACAGGCACACTGTGGCTATTTGCCCCTGATTAGATGATTGTTACCATTAACTGTCCTTAAAGCTCATTTTACTCGCAATAAACAAAAATAGGAGCTGTTTTGATTGAGGGTGGAGGTTAGCTCTGCTCTAGTAGTTCTGCCTTAGCATTTCCATCCTGCCAGGTGAGACAAGTAAAGCACAACTTCAAACAAAACTAAGCCCTAGAGCCTTTCTGTTTTTTCTGCTTAAGCACAGAATAAATTATACAGCATTGGCACAGTCTCCTTATTAATTTCACTCTGTAAGCAATCATAAAGCATTTAGTTTTAACATGAAATATTCAAGTTCTTCTCTGTTTGTTTTTGAATCCTTTATGTATAATTTAAAGAATTTGCTAACACAGAAATTATTAAACACAGATACGTGAGATTACAACTAAGCTGAAGAAAAGGGACAAGGATACTGGAAACTGAAGAATTTACCAAAACTAAAACAAAGTGTTTTGAATGCAAGATTTTTCCTTGGGTGATGCAAATAATAATCCCTGATACTAAGGCAAGGAATGACCTTGTTGATAACGTGATAGAGCCAGCACTGCGCAGTCTGCAAAGCACTGGATAGGGTTATTATTACTGGCACTTACCTGTCATCACATGGTGACAACAAATTAGTTGACTGACTGCACTGTGTGCTTTAGTGCAGTCCCAGCTTATGCAAAGCCTGATCCAGAAAACATCACCCTGAGCATTTGAGCTTGGAAAGCCCCAATGGAAAGATCTCAAGGGACCCATCTTGTGCCTAGTTAAACTGCTTTTCACTTGAAAAAGAGGTGGCATGCTTGCTGTGTGCTGCATGTACCATGTAGCCATAATGTATTTGTAGCATTGTCAAAAACAAGAACTCCATCCAGCAGGATGACAATGTACCGTTCTGATATCTCCCAGTGCTATGCTCTTACTGGCTTTCCGTGTGCATCTCAGGACTTGCCTCCCTTGCAAGTAGAGGATGGGGAAGTGGGGTTGCAGAGGAAGAGCTTTCAAGCTGAAAGTCCCTCTTGCTCTTTCGTGGTCTTGAGCTATGTCTGTAATCCATCATTTTTCCAAGTCAGATTTCCCCTCTGACTTCCCAAAACAATGTTGCCCCCAACACTGAGAATGCGTTCCCCCAGGAACATCCAGGTCTTCCGTGCCTCTGCTGCCCCACAGCATGCCAGCATGAGGTGCTCTGTGCCACAACCCTGAGCTGCAACAGGGTGCAGCACCTCTTTCCTACCAAACTCATTCTTCATCATTCTCCTGTGGGTTTCCTGGCTACCTGGACTCTGTCTGTGGGTGCGCAGCTGCAGTGGTCTCTTGCTCAGATGTCTGCTCTCACCTGAGCCCAGATTATTGGGGTACATCCTTGTCGATGCTCCAGCATTCAGCCCTCAAATTTCTCCCTGTTAGCTCTCCCACTATTGGCACCCTCCTGGCTGCCCTGAGTTACGCAGGACTCGGAAATCTCCTCCATGCTTAGCTGCCAGGCAGGGAGGGGACTGTGTGACCTGCACCATTCACAGAACAAGTACTCTGCCTGGCATCTGCTCTGCTGCTCTGCCAGTGCTGCTGGAGGAATCAGAGGGGTCACAGCAGTAGTGAGTGAAGCTCCCCAGGGGCAGATGAAGAGTTCCCCTCCCTTCTGGGTGGCTGTATGGGCCTGTCTGGCGTGGCAGAGATGAGGGATCGGTGACTGCAGACACGGATGCCCATAGGGAGGGTGAGGAAAAGGCAGGAGCCCCGTAAATGTGCCAGAGCAGAGCTCAAAATGTCCTGCCAAAATACAAAAACCCTTGTCACAGTCCAAGGGATGGTGGTGCTCTGGGAGAGTGGCAAGGGAAATCTGCCACGAAAGGGCTTGAAAGGCAGAATGGGCTGAAGGACTGAGAAGTGGGCAAGAACCAAAACAGTGCTGTGAAGAAGTCTGGATCACAGGGGCATGACAACTTCTCCTGGCTGTCAGAGGATGAGGGAGGCTTACAAAGAGTGCAGGGGCAAGGTCAAGCAGGAGGTGGATGAGAGAGGCACTGGCACCTCCATCCTTTGCCCCAAGCCTTGGCCTGGAAGTCTTTTGCTGGTGCCAGCAAGACATGAGTCATGACTCAGAGCCTGAATATGCATTCTGCATCACTTCAAGCTTCCCACCTGATCAAGTTGTGCCACAGGGTGTTGATGGGGTTGGCAAGATAAAAGAGGGGGCAGAACTTGCTAGATGGAGCTGGATGTTGCTCTTTGGCCAAAAAAAAAAGTTGCTGCTATGATTATTCACCCTTTCCAAGGCTATTAGTAGGCTGTAGGCGTGTAGGGTTTCAAGAAAAGCGTTATCCATTTAAAAGTCAGATTAAGAAAAATCTGCAACAAACCATGTTTCTGAATAGAAATTGAAATTTCTGGAGAGCCAAACATGTATTCATTATTACTGAGAAGCCAATTGCTTCTGAAAAACCTGGCTCCTTGTTGCTTCTTATATTTTCAAATCTGATGCAGTTGCACGTGGGGACAGTTCAGTGGTGGGAGCTTTCACGCAGATTTGTAGCACAATGGGTGCAGGAGCAGAGGGAACAGTTTGTGCCGTTGCATCACAGCAGCTAAGAAAGCCATATGTGAAATATCAGCCTCCCATCAGCCACGCAGACATACATCTCCATTCTTTCCTCTCCAAATGGCTCCTGTTTCAGAAGGCAATGAGGAATGGAATGCTGCATGGGGAATGCAATCACTGATTGCAGAAGAAAAGGCAGTCCTTGGTGAAGAGGTTATCATTCAAGCTTTGTGCCTGTTCCAGAAAGGCTTGGACTTAACATTGTTTGTGAGCAAAGGGAAAGGAAGGATGGAGAGGGGCAAACCACTGTGCATTTTAAACAGCTTTGATTCTGAGTTGGAGCTTTATGTTAAATACCATGATTCATGTCTATTTATTTTGTTAAGCAGTGAGCAAGCAGAAAGTCTAGCAGCTGAAATGATGTGCCTGAAAGACTCCTGGCAGGCAATCCATCAAGCAACTATTGATTAGTGCTGCCACAGGAACCATTTTGCACAGTAAGACCTTTATTCTTTACTCTGACAAATGCTCACTTAGATGTAAATTAGCTGAAGGTGTCCTTCTCTCACTTGTTAGGGCTGAACTGGGAATGAAGGTTTGCTCTCCTAAGAGCAGGACTGTGGAAAGCACAGCAAGAGCCATGAGGAAAAAAAACATGGGTAAGATTCTAGGGCTTCAGGAGGTGTTATATCCTTTTAAAAAAGGATGAGAGAAGATAAATCAAAAAATTTCCCTAAGGAAGATAGCATTCTATAACTGAAAAGTCCTCTAGTGTGCTGTAATGGCTAAAAGAAAGCTTGCTGGTAATGGTGCTACTGAACAGTCCAGCCTCCCTCAAATCCTGAGGTCCATAATGTGAAGGAAATCAAAGGTGAGGAAGGTGCAATGATACCATTTAGACTTGCACAACATTCCCTGCATTGCCTCAAAAGTGTGCATGTCAGTACAATGGATAAGCCAAGCCAGCTTTGCTCTCCCAGAAGGGGTCTAAATGTGCTGCCCTTGTTACCTCCCACAAATGGTTAATTTCTCCTTAATTTTACAAATATTTCTATGCCCATTGTAAATATCTGACTTCAATTTCCAGACATTGGTTGCCATTGTGCTTTTCTCTGCTTCATTAAACTGCCTGTCAGGATCCAGAATTTTCTGTCCTGCAGAGGTGCTTTTGCACTACAGTCATGGCCTATTTAGTTATTTCTTGAAAAGCTAAACAGATTGAGCTCTCACCATCTCCAAGTACCAGACATCTGCTCTGATTTTAGCCTCAAATGCCCATTCTAGTTTTCTTTCTGTTCCTACTCACAGGCATTGAAGGACAGTGTTTTCGGACACAGTATTACACCTTTGGTTTCCCGCACATGGGGTGCAGAGACACAATCACACTTCTTGTCCTGCACCTTGCCTCTCTGCAGAGACTCTGCAGAGGCACTGCTCTTAATAGTTGGTGCTGATAGCCGGAGCAGACCATTGCAGTTTTTCCAGGCTCCACAGTGGTCTCTGGCTGAATTTGCTCCAGATGAATGACCCTGAGCTTCTCCTTGCCCTCAGCAATGAAAGTGCCTGGGTGATACTATTTCTGCTGGTGCTGTGTTGAACTAATTATTCGTTATTTTTTCTGAAGAGCTGAGGTATGCGTATCTTATTCTTGCATCATAACTGAAACCATTTCCCAAATTCCAGAAAAATACATGGTCGTGAAACAATCAGTATGAGCCCATGCTTGGCTGTTTGTAAAGGCTGGATGAGAAGTACCTTGCTGTTTTTGTCTGGAGAGGCCTCTACATGCATGATTTTTAGTCTCTCTGTGGGCAATGTATACTTGATAGCTTGCAGTTGATGCTATCTCCCTCCTGGAATTAATTAGGCACTGCCAGATCATAAGTCAGTTTCTGAACTGCAGTAGGTGCTGTGCTCAGTCTGTCAGCAGCTCAGCACATCCAAAGACATCAGCCCAACAAGGCAAGCACGTTGGCAAGCCTCACAGGTGAACAAGATTGGTAGGCTGTTGAGCACAGCAGCTGGGCAGAGGTAATACTGGGGGAATATCCTGGGTTTTCATGCCCATAATGCTATGCCTTGGTTTTGGACATTTTAGAGAACACTCTCAAATGAGCTGCCTCTTTTTATAGGTTCAGCCAATCCCTTATCACCAATAAAGAAGGAATACGAGGAAAGATAAGTGAAAAGGCAAAAATCATGTGGCACAAGAAGCAGAGCTGCCTGCCTGAGCAGACTTTAAGTGCCCGTGGTACCACACCCACACCTCCACCCCCCACCCCCAGCTCAATTTTCTAGCTTCAGGGTCTAAGAGAGACTAAAAATTTTTAGGCACCGATAGATATGGAATGCAACAGCATTTTGGGTTACCCACAGCATGCTGTCATGAAGGAGACAGTTTAAGTGTGTGGAACTTGTGCCTAAATGCTGTTGAGAGTCAATGCCTTAGCTGGAGGTGGGTGTGTGGCAGGTATATCACCCTGGGCCTGGGTAGTGACACGGAGTGGAGGGCTCTGCTGCAGCTCAGGTGAGCGACAGCTCTGCTACCTTGCCATGCAGGCAAGGAAAAGGGGGATTTTTCTGCTCCTCTTCCCTCTGCCTGCTGGGAGAGTTTTTTGTACTTTTTCAGATGTAATGCTGTCTCCATTGCTCATGAGAGTCTTAGTCTGAGTTTGCTCCAGTACTGTACTACTTTATTTCTTATCCTGGCAGTGTGCAAACACTTTGCTGACCTGTGATCTCTGTGTGATATGGATTTATTTTAGGTTTAGGTGACTGAAGACATTACTGTAGTCAGATGCCCAGTCCATCTCCTGGAGAGGTGTTACTGGACCTAAAATGAAGCAGTATGTTTAGGCATGGTTCATCTTGCACCACTAATTGAATGACTTGAAGTAGCATTAAAACAACTAGGCTATGAGGTGCACATCCTATTATGTCCAGGAGTATTAGCCCATGCAGAAGTGTCAGAGAAAGAAAATGAATCAGTCTCTTCTAAACCACTGCCTAAATCCACTTCTGTCATGGATAAATTATTTTATTACAATGATTCTGGCTGCTGATTCTGGATGACTTCAACTCCTTTGGCTTCAATGTAATTTTAGCCTGTGCCTAAATGAATTTGAACTGAAGCTGGTATGAAAACAAAGCAGTCTTAGCAAAGCTGTGACTTGTACTCTTTCAGATTTTATAATTTTTTGTTTGCTTGTTAATTTTTTTTCCTTTGCAACTAATTATTTCAGGAACAGGTGGCAGGAGAGAAGGTGAATGCTTCTATAGAGACATCTTCAATCTCAGCCATTTAAACAGCAATTAATTGTAGTTTCTTCTAATTTATTAACTCATGCAGGGTCTAGTATCACAAAATATTAACAAGAGCTGAACAGAGAATTCAGCAACAACAAACTATCTCTATGCACTTGACTGAGTGTTCAGTTTATTAAATGGTACCTATAGTACAATTTGAAGACAGTCCACTGTGTAAACTGATGTGACCTCACATATTTTACTCTGTCTTTTTAGTCACAGGTCTCAATATTTTCCTGTCTTTCCTTAGGGCCATTTTTACTTCACAGCTCATGTATTGATTTCTCCTATTAAGGACAGACAGAAAAATTATGAAAAAGCACAAGGCAGGATCCCACCAGGGTACTGGAAGAAGAAAACCTGTGTCTATGAACTCCTGATGTTTTAATTCTATCATTAATTTTTCAGGAAAGGGATCAGAATGTATACCAGCAGCCAAAGATACACTGGCTGCAAGGGCTGACAGCAGCTGGTAAGGTGTACCACGTGCTGCTCTGGTTTGCTTCTATGGTACCACCTCATTGTCATGACTCTGTGCTTTACTTTGCTATGTGTGTTTCTGAGCTCGCTACTTGCAACACCTCAGGGTTTTCTCCTGTTACATGTGGATACTGGCAAGCATTAGCCAAATGCTGGAAGGCTTGGTCTTCTATACAGCTGTCTAAAATGCAACAGGAATTTTCCATGGGCCTAGCAGCACTTTTACTGATTATTCCAGCTGTACAATTGGCCAGGCCACAAAAGTGGGGCAAGGAGGGTATGGGGCAGGGGAGCCAACACAAAAGATGGAGCAATCCTTAAGGGTTTATGGTCACAGGTTTCACAAGCAGCGCCATTCAGGCTGTGAACTCCCAGTGCTCACCATATGGAAACCTGGAAAAAAGACCCTGGTGGTGGGAGTGCATCATCACTGGCTGCTACCTTAGTCCAGCTGTTCTAGGCAGCTCTGACCATGTCACCTCACTGGTGACAGCAACAGAAGGCAATGGGACCTGAAGTCACTGGAAGAATGGTGGCCACCCAAAAGGACTTCTGGGTAGTAAGGAATTCTGGCATGCTGTGGCAAATGCTGATGAGCCTCTGACTGAGAGGGACAAATGCAGGCATGTTTTCTTGGAAGCTGGCATAGAATCATAGGATCATTAGGGCTGGAAAAGACCTCTAAGGTCATTGAGTCCAGGCACTGCTGTGCTCTGTGTGTCACCTCGGCAGCAGTCTGGTCACAGCCCTGGAGTCACTGCAGCCTTTTCCCAGGCTGTCTCCAGCTGTCTCTGATGTTTGCAAACTGCAAGGTGCTGCCTGTCTCTGTTTGAGCATGGCACATAGAGGGTGTGGTTGTGCAGCACCGCTATCCCTTGTTTTAATCCACACATCAAGAGCTCTGTTTTATGATTGTGAACTGTGGAGACAGAGAGCAGCCTCTCTTGGAATATGGGAAATAGGCAAAGAACACCCTTTCCTAGACCTGACACTCATTTTCTTGCATCAGAAACTGGACAAATATTTGTGTGCTTTCACCTGGCTGGTGAGTCAGAGGTAGGAATGCAGGAACCATCCTTGTTCTGTGCTCACATACTGACTTTGTGTATATCCCTGCTACAACTTGACGATCTATGCCATGGGTGTGAAGGAAGATGAGGAAAGGAAACTTCGACAAACCAAGGGGAAAGTCCTTGGGTGCAGACAGGGACATAGGGCTGGCTCTGGGGTGGCTGTCTGTGGCACATGGGCTGACAAAATGGTCAGAGCTACTTTTAACAGGGTCATGGAAAAGCAGGATGGCCACTACTGAGGGAAAAGTAGGGAGTCTGCTCTCCTGAGCTTCTTCAGTACAGACATCCTCCTTTGCCCTACCAGAGGACACAGCTGACCTTCTCTTGCTTGGCTCCTGGCAGTGGTCTCTTGGGTTTTTGCATCCTCTGCTCCTTGGACTTCATAGTGAACATGATTGGGAAATAATCAACACCTCGGAAATGTTCTCCACTGATGCATTAACACTTGTGTCGGCGCACCTGACAGCTGGACACAGGATGGGGGAACACACACAAACAGTGATTGCCTCAAGAACATCCTGTTGTTTCGTTACAAGTTTTGTTATTCCTCCTCATGTGTTCTAAACCTATTATTTGCAAATCTCTCTGCATCCATGTTATTATGAGAGTAGAGTTACTCAGCTGTCCATCCGCCAAGCCATTCAGTGTTTGAGACATAGCCTTAAATTTCCATTTATGACTTCTCCTTCTGAAATGAAGCCCCGTTCCTTCAGTCCCTGAAGCTGTATGAGATTCTTACCTTCCTCAGAGCCTTCTCCTACTCCCAGTTTGCACTCACACGCAAATATTTCTAGATAAGTGTGTCATTTCACCTAATCTTTACATGTTCACCTTCTGGGGAAGTTCAGGGGCTGCCTTGGCATGCAGGCTCCACATCAACACCAGGTCTAGCTGCTACTTTACTCATTATTCATTCTCAAATGGTGAAAGCAAGTGACTCAACTGTTAAATGTTTCCTACTGTGCTTAACCGAGTAACACTTGTGAGGAGAAAAGCTCCTGTTTGCCTCCGCCTCGCTTTCAGCTGCAAAAGACCATCTGAAGAACACAGACAGCCTTCTCCTTTATGATCTTTCCATAGCACCAACCCACTGGAGTAGTTAAATTTTCCTTTTTGGTGCCAGTAGGTGGCATTGCTTAATCTCTTAAATGCCCAAAAGTTAAGCAAAACATTCGGCCACACCTTTAGAAGTAGTACCCAGTTGGAAAGTCTCACGACCTTTCCCAACACAGCAACAGCTTCCAAATCCAGCATCTAAATTTTGGCTGGAAATGAGTCTGGTTTCTAGCCCCCAGAGGAATGAAGTTGTGTTAGCACTTTCCTGCTGAAATTACAGGGGCAGAAGAGCTAGGTAGTTTTATGCTATAGCATGACAAATTTGTGAGCAAGGTGGCATGGTGAGATTACCTGTGATATGATACAACAGCAGTCCTTGATCTTGCCCTTGCTACAGTGGTGTGCTCAATGGAGGCGTGCCACTGGCAATTACAGCTCCTTCTTGTGCCAGGTTGTAACTGTGGTTGCAATCAAGTTATGTCACCCCATGGCATAGACTGACAATGATGTAGCCATGCCATCTTTCTTCCCAATGGATAGCCATTTCCTGTCCAGAAAATATAGCACATGGGACACCACCTCTTCGTCATAATAACACTAGAGAGATTTTTCCAAGTGGATGTTGAAAGTTTCTGGCACTGTAAATGCAACTTTGCTGAGAATCAGCACTTCAGGAAAGACAACTTGGCAAGCTGGGGATGGCTATGGTGTCATCACCAGCGATGACTCTCTACAGGCTACTGGGAGAGGGGCGGCATATGAGGAGAAAGGCAAGCAGCACAAAGGGAGTTGGAAGGCTAAGTGCAAACCCCCTTCAATGTTGTTTTGTATCCAGAAAAAAACACACAGACACATAAGGGTAAACTTCAAGGTCTCTTACCTCTTTGTGTGTAAGGAATCTCTTGGAGGACTCACAGAGTACTCACCACCACAGGATTAGATTTATGAGCAGAAGACATATCCTTGGTCTGTTTATGAGAGGACTGCTGAAATGGATGTGAGACATTAAGTGACATGCCCAAGATCACTCTGGACACCTGTCTCTAACATCTTGCCACTCATCCTTGCTCAGGGAAGTGGAGGTCCAAGCACAACTTTTATCCAGCCGTTTCTGTGTCATCACATGGCAGGCTGGGATGCATTGCACCTGCTCATGTGGAATGCTTTGAGCATGCTGATGGGAGACTGTGTGATTCACCTGCTATCAGAGGACAGTGCACAAAAACGTTGAGCAGCTCTCCAAATGAGAACCAGGTCCAGCTTGGCTCTGGACCACTGCAGAGCACCACATATTAATGCTGTAGCTCCAGTACCCAGGATGACTCTGCCTTTCTTTGCACAGCAGGTAGATCACTGTTTTCTGAACCGTGCATGGCATCTAACACAAATATGGAATACATGTGGGGCATTGTGCAATCTACCCATGGGAAGGGCAAACAGGCTGTTCCTGGCTCTACAGTGATCTTCTCCTACTACATGCTGTCCCTATCTTCTGATTAGGAGCGGCTTGTTAGAGTGTGTGTCTGCTCTTTCAGGAGTTGTAGCTCTAATGGACCTGACCTTACATGATCACTCCTGTGCCACTGGAATCCTTGATCTGCACCAGTGAGATGCCACTCTAGATCTTGATGAAGTAGGAGTGCAGCTTATCTGGCAGGAGAACCTAAGCCATGTGGAAGACACCCCATCAGGAGCTCCTTAGGACACAGACAGTGACTTTAGGACCTTTCCCTCTTACCCATGCCTGAAAGGTTGTATTTTCTACCTCTTGCCTCAAATTGCTGACAAGGGTGATGATTTTGGCCCCTGAACATCAGCTGTGCAGCAAGCACAAGGCTTGGAGGATACATTTCCTTATCAGATGCCCATTATTAAATGCCTTTCAGTTTGTTTCATAATCCTTTGTTCCAGAATGAAGACTCCTGAATGACGAATATAGTTAGCATCAGGTGATGTTCACTGTGAATTAAAAGATTTTCAATTCCATTGTATATAATTTCTAGGGAGCCTACTTACATTACATTTTCATGATTTATTTTTAAATTGTGGCAAAGCACTGGAGTCTATTCTTCTTGGAAAGTGATGTATGACAAGCTGTGGGATGTTCTCCTGAGTGGATTCAGACTGTCTTCTTACATAGTCACTTTACCATTTTTGGTTTTAGACTCCCAGAGAAAATTTGAGAGTGATTCAGATTCCTAAACACGTGCACCCAGCAATATTTTAGCTAATCCTAGGATGTCCAAACCCTCCACTCAAAATAGGCAGATCTTGTGTGGCACCTGTGGGCCCACAGGGTTCACAGACTATTAACTGCAAAGTGCAGCTTTGGTAGTTAGTCCTTTGATATGCATTCTAAATCTATCATATTGTTGTTCTCTGGCATTGGAGGTGTTATGAGGAAATTAGCTCCATAGGTTCATCGTTTGCATATTCTATGTCATGCTCATTTTTTTTTGTTTCCAGTTAGGAAGTGCAGCTCCTCCACCTGTGGCCAAATGGTCTTGGCTGCAAATCTTATTGATCAGGCTGATGTGGAGAGGCCTATTCCTTTGATTGAGAGAGTCCTTCTGAGGCAGTAGTGGCACAAAATACATAATGTCTCCTCCTCAGACTTGGCTGGGAGCCTGTTCTGCTGTTGGCAGCCCTTCCTCAACTCTGCTTTTTGTCTTGCAGGGTATATCATCACTGCCATGATATGCACTCATGGGACTGAATTATCCCTGAAAGCAGCCTCCTTGGGTACACATTACATCACATTATGGCATTGCTGTGATGCAAAGAGCTGAGAATGGTTCAGTTGCCTGAGTATGAGGGGCTGGTGAACTCAGAGGTTCTGGTCCTTGCAATGGGCCATTCATGCCCAGGTGTTCTGTTTTCAGGACTGCTTCAGGCTCTGCTCCAAGAGCCTTGCTGGTGGTGTTGACCGTGGCATGGGAAGAAGGAAAACGACATCAGCAAGGGAAGAAAATATGACTCTTCACTTGCTCACACTGCACATACCTGTGTGGCTTGACTTCAGAGAAGAAGGATCCTTTCTGAATAATTTTAAAATAACTTTTAAAAAGAAAATTATCCAGCGCTGTCTTTCCTGCTTTTCAGGAGAAGCAAAGTTTAGGACTTACTACCAAAATTGGTCACCTCACCAGAACCTGTTGGGAGACTTTGGATGCTGTGCCTCACACACTTGCAGCATGCTACCCTCTGGAAAAAGAGGGCTGTGATGGATAAGAGTGGCCATGAAAGCCTCTGAAGGATAATAGTGCTGGAGAGTCATGTTGGCACTTCCCTCTAGCCCCCATGGCATCCAGAGGGAATGAGAAGGCATATAAGCAAGAATCTCATTTGTTCCTAAGTGTTTGTAGTGACTGCGAACACCCATCATGAGGGGGAGGATGTGTCCAGAATACACACAGACCTCTCCTTAGGACCTCCATTGCGAACTGAAAATTAATTAAAAAAAACAGTAGCAGAAAGGACATAAAATGACAAATTGTTCTAAGATTGTGTGTGTCCCCGAAACACTATGTGACTACTGGATTGCCAACCAATGGGTATCTCTCCTATATCAGAAGAAAAATAAGCTGGTCAGGATATGCTACAGAAAAGGGCCTTGGGGTTTCTTTTAACCTCTAGGCAATGAATTCTGGAACTCTTTTCTTCCATTTATATATAACCTGTTAGCAAGCACTGGCATTGACCTGAGTTGTGCCAGATGCTCCTAGTTGTCCTAGACTGGAACTTGGAGATGCTGTCTGAGACCTAGGTCCTCTTTCTACTATTTTCACATACTAAGCACATAGTGAAAGAGTTCTTCAATGTCCATGAGGTCTAGTTTTCCTGAGCACAAAACTAGACACCCAGCTTCTTATCAAAGCACTCTGTGAGCAGGTTTGAACTGGGTTTCAAGGTTTTTCTCCTCCAGTTCAGGAATAAGTCCTTCATATCAGCTATTGGTAAGGGGCTGCCGTGGCTGTGTTTGGCAAGGAGCTGTGCGCTTTCAAAGCAGTGCAAGAGTGCACATTGAATATGCCTGTGATTGCTCTTCTAGAAATACCAATTGGCCAAGAACCTCAGCTGTGTAGCGCTGTGGACCTCAATGTGTCTCCCGCAGAGTTTGGCAGATGAAAGACCCAAGGGAGGAAACTAAGGCATAGCAAAGTGTTTCACCTCTTTTGATAGTGTTTCTGGCCCCAGAGTGGGAGAAACTGGTACAAGATCTTTTGTCCATGGTGAGCATTACTTGATGCCCATGTGTCAAGGGGTTTTAGTGACCAAGGTCTTTCAGATTAAGCTTGAAATTAAGATTTACCTTATGTTATCCTTTCTCCTTCCAGGGTCATGCCATGTAGTATTTCAGCACCTCTTTAGGACTATACAAATTGGTTTCAGTTTCTGGGGGCCACAAACTCTTGAACATCTCACCACAGAAAGGTATTGACTCAAAAGCCATATCTGCTCCTGCCTGCAGACCTGAAATGCCCATAACCAAGACCTGCAGGGAAAGCATCTGAGAGAAGATATGAGACAGATTACTCCAGATAATTTTACAATCTCAGTATTGAACACGGTACCTGAACTGAAGGCAGGGTTTGGGATTACTTGCTTTAGGACAGGGATTGATTGTTTCAAGTAGCTTTAAGCCTTAAACTGTGTTTTATCCATAGTGTAATAAGTCATCCATGGTCAGTTTGCTTATAGTGACAACCTGATGGCTGAAAGAGAGCTACAGGTTAAAGATACTGATCAACCCCACTGGAATAAATTCTCCTGCAGCAAGTGACCTTCCTGAGGCAAAAACATATTAAGAAATACTTCTAAACTTCTTAGCTTGCATTTAATTTAAGTAATAATGAAGAAAACTTAAAATAGATCAGGACTAGCAATATGTTTCATGATTTGTGTAATACTTTTTCCTAACTGTACACTAGGGATGAATGGTAGGAGTTTATGTCCTGTTGCAAAATTAACCAATTCATGCTGTTCTTTCCTGAATTTTCACAACAGTCTGGATATTTCTGTAGCAAAACTATGGTCTTCTGTCTGAAGATTTCTTTTCCTTCTGTCACATTTCACTGCTTATGATACAGACTTACAGGAATACCCACATCCCTTTTGCCTCTACCTTGCTGTCTTGTCAGTAGCCACCAAGATGGCTCCTCCTTTATCTTTTATATCTAATGATGTATGTGTCGGGGCTGCAAACCCTTTTCTACTTTCTCAGTATTTCCCCTGCTCTCACCTGGTATAACAGAAATGTCCTTGAGCTCCTTGTTGAGGGCATGAAAAATCAGTAACAGATCTTCCAGAACTGAGTCGTTTTAATACTTGTGTTTGAACACCCATCCTGGAACATACAGAAACTCCCATGCTTTTCCTGCAGACAGTTCCTTCTGTAATGGCTTGCTTGCTTTTGATAGTCTAGTGATGCTGAGTTCTTCCATAAAAGTTGATGGATTTAGGTGCCCACTTTAGAGATAAATGGGTGTTAAGGCTCTCCATAGAAACTGTGAAACCTCTCATCTCTAAGTATGAGATCTGTGCCTTGACATCCAATTTTAACAGAATACAGTGGAACAACTCTGAATTGAATGAGGGCCTAAAACTGCTTTGTTTTCTAGTTCATCAAATCCTGTGTGTAATCTGAAAAAAACAAACAACTGGAACTTTGGCTGAATTAACTGAACAGCTCTTAGAACTTGTGTTTGACTTTCTGTGGGTTGATTTATATTCTTGAGGGAGAAGGAGCAAGGGAAAAATGTTGAAGGCAATTGCCAGAAGTTGGTGGTAGGGACTTGAGTAGGTGGAGGGATAGCAACAGAGTCATCTTTCTCAGAGAGTTGTTCCAGTTGATTCTCTTGGGGTTTGCAGGGCTGAACATGTGAGTGGGAAGGGCTGCGATGTTGGCTGCTTGCCACAGCACTTTAGGGTTTGGAGTGGCTTCAAGTGGTGAGTACTGCCCCTCTAAAGGGGAGGAGGGGGCAAAACATGCAAGATATGATACTCAGACACTTTCTGCTTATTTCTCAGCACACCTCACTGGCTGGTCTTCAGTCAACCGAAGTCTTAAGAGGGTGATGTTTTTCCACTTAGGATGCACAGAAATGCTTCACTGTAGTAAGTCTGTGCTGGACCAGGACATTTCTGTGTAAGGGCATAAAGCACTTTGGAGGCCGTCCTTGAAACCCATGACAAGGTTTCACAGGGAAAGTATCCGGTAACCAAGTGAGTTGCCAGCATAAGACTGTGTGGAAACAGATACAAGAACAGATGGAATCAAAATGCCCAGACCCAAGAAATGAATGAGAAGTCTCAGAATGTGGCGAGGACATCCTGCAGCTGTATTCAAGAAGTAGTTTTACAATGGAGTGTTTTCAGTCTGTGGTGTGCACATCAAACCTTGCCTCAAATACTTGTCTCCAAAGCCACACCAGTTCCTAGATTCACCACAGGGAGATGGTGTTTGCAGGACATAGATAAGCATCTCTGGTGGATGTTGAATTCCATTTAGCAATCACTTGGCAAGGCTGGCTGCAATGCAAGCACAGTTCAAGCAGTTTCAACTGTGTACTCTCTCCAGGGTATTGTGTCATGCAGGAAAGGCCTCTAACTTCTAAAAAGGTCATGACCGGACTCCCAGGGGCCTGAGATAGCCCTTCTCTATCCTTGGGGAAGACGTTAATTTTCCAGTGAATGTGGGTGTAGATAGAGAAAGGATGGTGTAAGGTCTTGGAACAAAACATCGTGCTGGGGTTTAAGCAAGTTCGAGGCTAGAGGGGAATAGGCCTGATTCTCCTCTTGGGTTATTAGGCAGTCATTTATTGAGATGGTTTACCCAAGTGCAAGGACCCTTAAGCACAAGTTTGGCTTTACTGTGTTGAAAGAAAAAGATGTTCTTAAGTAAGACTGAGCCAGGAAGAAAGTGATCAGCACAAGAAAATATTATGAAAAGGGGTGTATTCCTGCAATATAGACCTGTATGAGAAATGATGGAAGAAGGCCTTGTCACATGAGGAAGAATTAAAAAACTGAATTTACAATTCATGTATTTTTATTCTCAGCAGGATTTGTTTTTTGGTTTTTTTTTTAGCAATAAACGAATCTTTTTTTCATATCCCCTGGTTTGACCACATATCTTGAGTGTTTTAAAAGATCAGACATCTTTCCAGTTTGTGCAGCCATAACACACAAAGCTAGTGAGCTGGTCCTACTTGAATTCCTGTTAGGTAGATGGGAGGCCACTTTTGTGCTCTACAGATGTTACAAGAATTATTTGTCATAGATAGTAGCAACTGTCTGCATGAATCTGCTGTACTTTTGTAGGATTGGAGTTACTGGAATTTCAGAGTCTTTTTTTCATGACACTTTTCACAAGGGTTTGTGTATACACCTTGGGGCTTTGAATTTTGATTTGGATGCTACAGGAGCACTGTAAACAAAACGGGCTGCTGAATGGACGAGGCCATACGATTCTATGTCCAGTCCAAAATTTTGCCTCCAGAATAGGTGCTTAAGGGAAGGCTGGCAGATACACCACTCCACATGACTAACACTAGATAGCTGGCTGACACAAGAGAGTATGTGCCTCCAGACACACTGGATTCATCAGCTGTTTTACACACTTCACGTGATCCCGGAGGCCATAACCTCCTAGGGAGCTGTCTGTATAAATTTCACTTGCAGTTTCAGGGTTCAAGAGTCCTCTTCCTCCAGACTGTTTCCTTTTGCCTGTTCCTGGGGCAACCCAGCCTACAAACATTTTGGAAACTTAGCTTCCACAATGCATGCTGTCTGTGATCATCGGATGACAGGTGGTGAGGAACTATATCATTGCTGTAAGTCTCTTGCTCTCTATGCCTGCATCCAACCATGGTAAAAAAGCTGGGGAAGGGCATTTCTCACTGAGTGTCAGTGAGTGCAGCAGAAGGAGTAACCAGGCACAGATACACACACTAACGTATTTCAGCAGGCCTCCGGTAAGAAACTAATACTGTTCCCTGCTCAAGTCAGTCAATGGTCCCAGCCCTGTGCTTCACCAGCACCAAAACGTACCAACAGGCTGGGCTGGGAGGAATGAGCCTGTTCCCCTGCAAACTCAATCGGGATAATCAGGAATTCCTCTTCAAGGAAGTACCAGACTTTGTTTCCACATGTGTAAACCCTTCATTGCAGAAGGAGGCCAATCTGGTCAGGCAAAGAGCCATATAGTAAAAGGTCTTGTTTCACTGTAAGGAAACATTCACTATCAGCTATTGCAAAGTTACTAGTAGCTAATTAGAGCTGACTTAAATGGTATTGAGTGTGTTATTCCAGAAGAAAATACTTTTTCACAGAGAACGAATGTAACAATTACACAGATACCAAATTATGAATTATCATTTATATTTTTAATGGTTTTGAATTTTCAGATTCCAGATTTTTAAAATTTATGCTGATATTATAAAGCTGTGGAAATTACTTTTTGGGGACATACATGTTACATTTTGGATAAAAAAGGTATTAAAAAATGCTACTTTATTTTCCCTCAGAAAAATGACATTTGGAAAGGGAAAAAAACTGAAATACCTGCCTAAGACCAAACACAAATACTTATTAAAACCATCATGATAAATTAAATCAAATAAAATAAAATCCAATTAAATAAAAAATTGTTCATTATTCAAATTTGATTTCAAGGGCTGGGTGGTCATTTCCCTTTCTACCCATTAAAAACAAATTTAAAGGGAGGTTACAAACAAGAAAGTTTTAAAAAATTGCTTTTAAAGTGTCAAAACAACAAGCTTGGATGGAATTACTTTTTAATCTCAAGCAATTTAGTTAATTCAACCCAAAACTGCAAAATACTCTGATTGAGTCATAGCCTAAGTTTTCAAAGCCAAAAACTATTTAGGCTGAAAATACTTTGCTGAGCTCTACTTCTGCCTCAAAAGAGAAGCCTGCAGCTGTTTCATCGTGAATTATCCATGGAGCACTGACTCCTTCCTTTACCATGCCTAATCAGCCCCAAATTTGCCTTAATCCATTAGCTTTGTTTGCTCTGTTGTCTGTCTCTTCTTTATCTTGGGAAGGAATAAAGGTGACAGCCCAGAACCAAACAGTGGAGGACTGTCCTCTTCAATTGCTTGCAAAGCAACTCACAGGGCAGTTCTTCCCTCTAATCAAAGTCCTGTAATGTCCCTAAAACACAAGGAAAGAATTTTTAAAGACCTCCCTTGTGAAAGGAAAACTTTATATGGGAACTGATTTTACCATGTTCACAAATGGAAGCTCCTTTGAGGCTATTTTTTTTCCTACTACAAAGCTTTTTTTTTTTTTTTTTTCCTCTAAAGACTGTTAAGAGAAAGAAATACAGGCATAAGTACAACAATTTTAAAAAACCAAAAACAACAAAACCTGGTTGGTCGAGATGACAAACCACAATACCCAGATACGAAGTACTGAAGGAGTCAGAGAGTGGCTTTCCACTAATTTGCTCTCCAACATAAATAAATTATAAAGGAGAGAGATTAGCGAACAAGAGAAAACTAGTGGCAGCTTATGAAGTGTTCACTAGTCCTAAAAGGGGTTGAATTTTTGAGGAATGAGGCATATCTTATGGAAGCAGGTATTTTATTAAAGACTCTCCTTCTAGTCCTGCAATTGCTTATGACTCACAGCTTGCATTACAGAAGAGTAAATGTTTAGCCTTCATGGCCACAGAGAAGAGTTTGACGTTGAGAATGTTAAACGTTAAAGACCAGAAGGCAAATAAAAATTACCCCACCATTTGTCCTTTGAAACAAAACAAAGAAAGCCTAGCAGTTTTTAAGCTAGACGCAGTAGTGTTCATTCTTTCTGCTGTTTGTATTTTCTGTAGTTTCTTCTCAGGCCTGTCAGTTCAACCCCGTCCTTCAACCATAGAACTTGTAGAAAACCACAGGGTATGCACACAATGGCACCTCTGCTTCTCCTTGTGGTGAACAGGAATGCACGGGCTGGGTTCACGCACAGCCAGCCTCTCCCGTGGGAAGGGGAAGTGTCATCCCATTCTCAGCATCTCGTCATGTTTTCTGCAGCAGCACTTACAGCAGGTTTAGTGGCATTTCTAAGACCTGAACTCAGGATCACATCTAGGTCAAGGACTGTGGCCAAAGAGAGCCTTCATTTTGGCCTTCAGGGTGCATAAGCATCAAGCAGCCAAGCGTCTCCAGAACGACTGGTAAATGCAGATATCCTTGGAAAAAGCCATCTCTGTTAGGAGCAATGCGAGCATGTGGAAGAGACAGAAAGTGGCTTTTGCACAAAAATCCGTGCTGCAGCTCCTAGATGGGAAAGCACTTATTTGGTCCTGCACTGCAGGCAGGTTAAGGCATCCAACAGGAGCTGCGCGGCAAGGCCGAGCGCTGAGCAGGCCGAGGCTGTTTGGTGGTCTGTGGGAAATTCTGCGCAAAACACAATTTTGTCAGGTTTACATCAAAGTGGGCTCAGGGAAGCCTCAGGAATGTGCTTGGAGGAAAATATAAATCAGCAGTGGAGATCACTGGAGAGGAAAAGCCTAGGCCCAGCACACAGGCCTTGGTGCAGCACGGTGTGCTGGCTGAAGCAGCCCCTAGCCTGTGGCATGCTTTGTACCCAGCAAAAACCCAAAACCCCTCTGATGCGAGGGGCTGGCGAGTGCCTGGTGTGAGGGTCCACTTCCAACAGCAAAGCAGATGTGTTCCTGGGACCTTCCCATTTAGTCGAAGGGAGTTTTCACTGCTTCCGCACCGTCACCTCAGCTGTGTGAGTCCACAATATTGTGGGCACTAGGAATTTTGTCTGGCTTTATTCACCCATGAGTTTTAGGTTAAAAAAACCCAACTTTTTTGTTTGCCTTAGGTCGAAAAATACATTTTTATGTTCCTACATGCAAAGCACTGAAAGCCACAGTTCTAATGCCAATATAAAACACCTAAGGATGTAAACAACCACAGTTCTAATGCCAATATAAAACACCTAAGGATGTAAACAACTAAATCCTAACGCTGGAAAATTTGAGGAAGAAGTTCACGCAATAACAAAGGAACCAATATTCGTTTAAAAAGCTGCATTCCCAGAGTTCTCATGGCATCAGACCGATAGAAAATCAAGTTCACATGTCCCTAATTATTTAACAGGAATTCTTAAAATTCCCGCAGGATAAGTAATTTGAAACAACCCACAGAGCTATTTTGCTTGTTTCCTGGGGCAAATTTATGTCACAGTTTGGTAGTTACAATGTTATCAGCTGCCTTGGAAAAACAGGCTCTGCTAATATGACCATTACCTAATTCATGCCTGGAGTCTGATCCTTGGAGATTTCTAAGCCTTTTAGTGATCCCTTGAATGGCCTCTTTATAACTTTAAACACAGGGACATTTACTGAGGTGGCTGCCATAGTAGGAAAACAGGAAGGTCTGTAAGAATAACCATTTTTGTTTGATGTCCTACCATCTGCACAACTGCACACTTGTGTATAAACACACATGACTACTTTTGCACTATACATGAAGATAAAATTACCCAAGGCTCTCTCAGAGATGGGAATGTGGAGGAGATGAAGGTACTAGTGGAGGCTCATATCTCTTGCTCCCAGAGGAGATGGAGGCAGAAAGTATTTTTCCCCTTTTCCATGGGTTTTTTTCTGCTTTTACGTCCCTTTAGGAAAGACAGTGAGTGGTAGTCCCTGCCCTGCTGTGGGCAGTGTGTGCTCCGGGTTTCTTTCTGCTTGCTCCTCACTTTGTACACAGCCTCTGTACAAGCCATTTCAATCTTCAGTGCCTCAGTTTCTCACTCTGCTGTAAAGTGCTTACACGTGGCCTTACGGGCTGCAGAGGGTGGTTTCCTCTCACCCCGGTCCCCAGTGCTGCCTGCTATGATCCTGCAGGAGCACTGAGGCACAGCAACAGTGAGTCAGGAGGAAAGCAGTGTCAGACACCATCAAATCAGCCAAGTTTCCATCCCCTCTGTGTGTGCTCTGGCTGGTGGAGAGGACCGTGAAGTGGACGGGTTGTACTTTCTGCTTCCAAGGCTGCCCTTGATACACAGAGCTGGTGCCCCTGGACTCCAGCAGGAGCTGGAGCATGCCCTTTCTGCGGCGTGCTGTGTGGCAATGCCTTCAATGACAGGCACGTGACTTGCACAGTAAATGTGACAAACTGAGCACTTTGCAACTTTAAAAGCAGAAAAAAGTTTCACCAGATTTGTGGCTGCAGATGACAATGATGGCATCATTTGGTGCCCTGAAGGCCAAGTTGATGTACTTCCCCCACAGACAGTCTGAAAGAAGGACCCACAGAGAGAATGTGATTTTCCAGCTTGGAGAATCCTGTCTATGGGATCTGAAGCCTCTCATGACCAGGGAATCAAGTCTACCATTTTTCAGGCTTCTTGCATAGTTTGCACTGTGTTTGGTGTTGACTGATGAATAGTGAGATCTTATTGCTTTGGCTCCTGACCTCCGTCTCCCCTTCTCTTCTTTGTGCCTCCTCTTTTTTGCTGTGTCTTAGTTTCAGCAGGAGTATCTCTGGGACAGGGACCACAGCTTCACATGTTCCTAAAAATGTCAGCCTACTTGTCAAGATAGTGAAATAATGCAGTGAAAGAAGTAGGTGGAAATAAATACGATTTCTTGTTTTCTTACATGTGGCAAATACAATAGATCAGACAGGGACATTTTACTGTGCATATGTAAACTCAGCCTGTTTTCTGGTCATAGTTTGAAGACAATTTACTAACTGAGCTTAGGCTTTGCTTGAAGTCTTTTAAACCTCCATGAGAAGTAAAATTGATAGGTATAAGAGTTACAAGCACAAAATCACTACACGATGTCCCTGTAATTCCTGGAGGAACTGCACAAGTGTGCTTTGACTCCAGGCAGGCTGAACTGTCCTTTGGGAACACACCTCTCACTCCATGAGCACTTGGTTTGGATGTCCACAGCAGAAGTGTTAGGCCAAGAGGGTGTTTTTACTTACCAGTTGCAAAATTCCAGAGAAGCAATGCTAACTCAGCCGAAACTTTAAATGAAAATTAAAACAAATCCCCTTTGGGATGAGATGGAAATGTCAGCCCAAGGATGAATCTGTTCTCAGTAAGTTGCAAGCAACTAAAGGAGATACAAGTTGGAATCCAGCCTTGGCTGCACCACACACCATCTGTCAACCTTGTAGAGAGAAATAAAGGAAAAGCAGAGAGCCTGCAATTATCCTTTCCCTCGTTGGATAGCCCAGAGGCTGGAGAAGTGGATTCTCCTCCCTGATACATTTCTTGAGACAGAAATGACACATTCATTTTCCCACAGTGGTGGTGCTGTGCATTGTTCTCTCATCCTACTCGCTCTCCCCTTGGCAAGGAGGAACACAGACTGCCAGGCTGGGATCTGAGTGAGAAGGCTCCCTTCCCAGGGTTAGGGATATCGATTTAGCAAATTGCAGGAGAAGAACATGAGAGACCAGGGGATGCTGAAGTCTCTCCACCAGGCACATTGCTGGCAAAGTGCAGGGACTTGCTTCTGCCCTTACAGGCGGCTGAGCACTGCTGGTACTGAGCACTTTCAGTTAAGCAAAATGTCTTCTCTCTCTCCTTCTCCCCCCTGCCCTTGCACATTTTCGTAACCTTGCAAAAGTTTCAGACAACGTCATCTTTAACCTACTGCAGGCAGGACGTGGGGGCCACGTGAGGAATAGCGAGGGGGACCATGCTTGATCAGAGCACCAGCCCCACAGCCAATGAATGGGAGACTTGGATTACACTCCCCTACACGCCACCGCAAACAGGGTGCCAGAATTGCATTTTGAATTGCATTTTGAATTGCATTTTGAAAGCTGTGTCTTGCAAGACAGCTAGCTGACTTTGGCAGGCACTGCCATCAGTGTGGTAATTAATTAAAGTGCAGTTGAGAAAATCATAGTGCGAGCTTACTCCACGATGGGATCCACAACTCACTACCGGAGCAGGGTATCCTGCTCTATTCCATACCTCTGCTTTTTTTTACAGAATCAATAGCTTACATTGTGAACTGGAAATAAGAGAGTGGAATGAAGAGGAATGAATCCTTGTGCTAATCAGTGAGAGGACCTCGTCTGTGAGATAAGGCAACCAGGGAACAGAACAGCAAGTGATATCACAGCAACAGAAAGGACAAATATGGGAAGACATAATAGCTAAACGCTATTTTACACAAGCCTCCTCCTGTTTCCTGTGTGACACCAAAGACTGAAAGAACCTCTCTGAGAAACAGAAAAGTTAGCAAGAGGAACAGGTGTCCAGTCTAATGCAGTCAGAGCTGCAGCTGCTGCATAGCTCCCCATATTTCTATGTCTTCAGCTGGGCTCTTCCAGGTACCAATAGCGAAGCTGCACGTATTATGTTCCTAAACAAACATCCATGTGATTCCTGCTGTCCCCTTTCCTACTGCTGCCCATTTAGGGAGATTGAAGACAATCACCACGCACAGACTTTGGTGCGACTGTAGCTCTCACCAGCCTGGATGCCTGCCTGTCACTGGGCTGTCTCTGCAGCAACTGAAAGGTACTTGTGGCCCTTGCTCACTGCCAGTGAGGAAAAGTGGGCAAATAATGAGCCACAAAAAGGGCCTGTTGATGAGTGTTTGTGGGACAGGCTCACTAGTCACCCTCAAGTCCCTAGATGTCTTGATGTTTTGTTGCTCCTTACTTGAAAGTACGAGGCTCAGCCCACGACAAGAGGACCTCAGCTGCGTGTGCAAAGTTACTGCTGTAGCGCAGTTAGTGGTTATTGAAACAGGCAGGGAAGAGTAATTTTTTTTATTCCTGAACAGGCGTTTCATTAAAAATGGCTGATTTTTTGAAAAATACATTTTAAAAAACATTCCCTTGGTATCTTTGAATGAACTAAAAGTAGGAGAAAAGGATCATTTTTGTTTGTTTCTTTGAACTTTTTAGTACAGAAATCATCTGAAAACTTACTCTCAATTTTTTGCTTTATTTTCACTATTTTTCTTCTGGGTGGGGAAGGAAAAAGTGCAAATATTTATAGAAAGTACAAAAGAAAGAAGAAAAAAAGACTTCTTACTTGTATTTCCTAGTCAGAAGGAGACCAGAACATGTTTTCTGCTTGTTTCTAAGCAGATACTTTTGCTGGAAGACCTCTCACCCTCAGTTATCAAGGCTTTTATATTAAAGCAGCACAAAAACATTCAAAGTGTCATGTTGTGTCACCTCCCTTCCCTTCTCCATGTGTTTCAAGCTCTCTTTGGAGCATTGTTGTGGAAATGAAATTTTCTGCTTGGTTCTCCCCTTCCTTGTTGCATGAGGCCAGTGAGTTTGCTCGGGATTTTTGCACAGCTGCACCACATAAACCAATACTGCCCATGTTGTGTTAGAGACACTTCTGGGCTTGTTTTGACTTTAACCTTCTACATGGTCTGTGGGTACAAATACCAGTCTAGTTATGCAACTCCTGTCTCCATTGTCCAGGCTTTCCCCTGTCCTTATTAGCAACAACGTATTTTAGCTCTCATTATAGTACCTTCCACCCACTTGGGAGTTCATGCGTACTATAAATCAGCCTGTTTTACAGATGGAGCTTTGCTTTCCCCTCTAGGATTATGTGTTTCACAGAGGAAGAGGAACTCAAGTCCAGTTAATGATTGCACTGAAACACCTTGAGTTGATGCCATGAAGCTTCTTCTCCATCCAATCATGTTTATCTGTAAGGAAAAAAGGTTTTTAAATGTTGGGAAATGTGCTGTGTCCCATTTATTTCAGATTATTTTGCATCTGTGCTTAACAACAGACTTAAGCAATTTGTTCAAGATCCAAGAAACCAGAATTATCCCCTTACCCGTCTTTCATCACTTGAAAGTTTCCTTTTGGTGTTTTGTCTTTAATCTTCCTTTTTGATTTTTTAAAAATTTGGTGGACACTTTGCCTCTTTCCTAAACACATAACTGTGTTTTAGAGTGAGGCATGGGCATGAAAAAAAATTAAACAAATAAGCATTTTCAGTGTAACAAATTACATTTCATTCTATGTAAATCTGCTGCCTGCCCTTGCAATTCATGAGTTTCACAATCTGTATTGGGAATTAACTAGAACTCTGATTACAGCCTGTGGATTTGCAGATGTGGCCAGCAATCCATCCAGGACTGACGTGCCAAGCATTGCCACTGCTCCTTTCTACCTGGTCCTCTAAGCAGTTAAAACTACACTACTTCTTTTCCCACACTCACATTGTAATGCAAGCTTTTAAATTTTTCTTTTTTTTCCTGCAGAGCCATGGGTGTAGTTGTGCAAATCAGGAGACTTCATATTCTGTTTCGCTCTGATGGGGTAGGTAGCATCACCCGTGATTAGGGTGACCTGACAGCCTCCCTTAGAGCAGCTTGCCTTAAAGTGTTTGTTCTTTTAGTTTGCCTTGTTTCCATCAGGGAATGAAATTTTCTAGGAAGGATGTCTGACCCTAGACTGAGTTAGGCTGATTTCTAAGGGGGAAATTAGAGATAAGAGTTTCAATAAGAGTTTCAACCAAATTAGATCAAAAGAACTGCATTGTTTAGTCAACACTCAGGGATTTTTTTATTGTTTTGACAAGAGGGTCTCAAACACTGTGTGACAGAGGATATGCTCAGTACTCAGCAAGCTGCAGCACAAACCATATTTTTCCCTGCTCACATCATCACCATCCTCTGGTGAGGAAGGCTGGTCTCTCCTTACTCCCAGTCTCTTCATCTCTGCTCTGACACCTAGCCTCTCTGCCTGCCTCACCCACTGTGTTAGTCCCCTCCTCAACCTGCCACTCAGTTGTCTCAATGGGAAAGTCTCAGCACGCACAGTTTGTACCCTCACTAAATTCTTCCAATGCCTTCTGGATATAAATAGGGATGGCTGATGGAGGAAATTCTAGTTGTGTCTTGGAGAAAATGGATTCTCACTTATAGATCTTACTGGTCTTTTAGTGGAACCTAAAGTTGGAAAGGTGACCCAGTACTGTTACACTTCATCAATCTCTCATTGAATAGTCCCACTAACATAAACCAGATATGTTTTCATCTCCTAAGGTGCCCAGTAGGAGAAAGATCCATTACCCTTGAAGTGAATCCCATTTGCTTCACATTGCAAAACCCAGGGAGTCTTCATTCCTCATGTCATAAGCTTCTTTATAAAGATGGGCTTTTGGCAACAAACTGCACAACGGAATGAAGACTGGTGTTGTTATTAAATTAATATCCTTACATAACTGATCTCTCACCCAGTGGCTGCCAACACAAATCTTACTGCAAACCACATTTCTGAGAGGACGGCAGAGAGAGTTGAAGATGTCAAAGAATCAATTTTTTACTTCTCAGGAGCACAGATGCTGTCTCCAGTGAATTAATTTTTTTCCCAAACTTGTATCCCCTTAAGTGCCAGCAAAACAAGGTCTCGGCAAAGATTTTTCAAGGGAACAGCAGAAGACCCCTTGCAAGCACTGTACAGAAAATGCATTTAGCAGCTGGTTACTGGTACAAAAACATGAATGGGAAGGAAGACCCCAACAGAAGCCCAGAAGAGCTGGGTCACCACAGGCAGGAAGGACCAAGGGGGCGAAACACCAGGGCCGCACCCCGGCTCTGCGGGCAGGGCTGGCCAGAGGGCCGTGCGAGGGCTATGGGAGACAGGCCCACGGAGGGCTCAGAGGCGAGGGCTCTATGCATGCCGTGCCGAGCCGGGGCCGTGCCGTTCCGTTCCGTCTCATCCCGTCCCGTCCCGTCCCGTTCCGTGCCGCTCCGTACTGCGCCCTGGGGAGAACCCGATCCCGATCCCCATCCCGATCCCCATCCCGATCCCGATCCCCATCCCGATCCCGATCCCGATCCCCATCCCGATCCCCATCCCGATCCCGATCCCGATCCCCATCCCGATCCCCATCCCGATCCCCATCCCGACCCCGCGCCCCTCCCGTCCCGGGAGGTGCCGGCCCCGCCCCGCCCCGCGGCGCGCGCCCAATGGGCGCGGGGGGCTCGTTTGCATATTTGCATATTTGCATATTGCCCGGGACATAAGGGCGGCCGGGCAGGAGCGGCGCTGGCCGTGCTGGGTGCTCCCGAGGCTGCCTTGTGCATCGCTGCGCTTCTGTGCCGCACTTGTGTTTAGTTATCATAAGTTTTTAAGGAAAAAAAACTTGTTTTTTATTTTTTTTTTTTTCCCCCGCGCCGAAAGTTCCGTGCCGCGGCAGGAGGCGAGATGGGAAGGAAGGCGTTCCTGGCCGCCGTGTGCCTCTGGCTGCGCTGGGTGGCTGCTCTCGGCGGTGAGTCCCGGGGCGGGGGGCACAGGACAGCGCCCGGAGCGCGCACGGGACAGGAGGTGCACGGGAGCTGCCGGGCCGGCCTGTTGCTTTTGGGAAAGGGGCGCTTGCGGGGGGGGAAGCGCTGCCGGCATGGCGGGAAAGGGGAGTTTGCAATCTTTCCTTTGTGAAGCTGTCTCGGGGTGCTTGGGATGCTGCGGGACCCGGGCGTCGTGAAGTGCGCTTGGAAGGCGCTGGAGACCGACGCTGGGGGAAGATCCATCGTGTTAGGAGAGACCTGGAGCCTGTAGCCCAAGCGAAACTTAGGCATAGCCTACCAGGCTGATGGCGCGACCTGTTGAGGTTTGGGATGTGTTTTTTCCCCAGAAACAAGGTGGCTTTCGAGAGTCCCTTGCCCCAGCAGGGAATTTGCACAGCAGTAGCGCCACGGTAAGGTCCCTCGGCTCCCTCCTCTGTGGTTCTCATCCATCCCAGCGTCCCGACTATGTACAGTTCTCGATCCTAGACAAGGCAAGGCCGACTTTCATCGTTATCGTGGTAATGTGTTAGAATTGTACTTAAGCCTGTAATGAGCAGAATCCCTTACGGGAAAAGTGAAGAGAGAGATGTACTCTCTGTAGGTTCACTTCTGGCTGTGTTTGTGCTCTGCCTGTTGTACCTGCACTTGTGCATGGGCACCCTACCCTGTCCAAGCTAGAGCAAGTGGAACATGTGTAAATGTTGACTGCTAGGTGTTCACTAATTGTTCACTGCAATTAATCACAACATGATTGAAGCTGTTATGAACAAAGAGACTAGTTTTAAGAGACCACTATTCCTCAAGCTTAAAAACTAAAAACAGTTCTTAAAATATTGTTATCAGTGCCCTGTCACAGGTTTACTTTCTTACACTGATCTCCCACACATAGTATGGGTTTTAAAAGTTTCTAGCCTTAGAAGAAAGGGTGGCTGTAACTCCTAGAGCTTCTTTGTGATCCTAAAACGGAATATATAAACTGCCCGTTTTTTCTGCTTTGTGGATGCCTTTGTTACTGCTTTGTGTACAAGGAAGCTGAAGGGAAGTATTCAAAAGTAAGAGGATGGGGTGCTAGGGTACAGAGAAAGGAATGTGTTCTAGCTTTGAATCCAATCTTGTGCCATCAGAGACAATCAAAACCAGTTTTCATCACAGTATCCAAATTCTATACTGTAAAATAACTATCTTCCCAGAGAAAGCTTTCATCCCTGCAGGAACTGATTTGCCACAGACTAATAATTTTATTATTTCTTGTTAGGAACAGGTTATATGAAAGCTGGTTGTGTGTTCCTCCAAAAGCAATTTAGTTTCGCACTATTTCTTGCATACCACAGTAAAAAGTTTTTTGAAACCACAGAAAACACATGATCCAGCCCTCCAGGAATCCAGAGTATTTAAAAAACAACATAGAAAAAACTTTCTAGGTGAAGAAAATGTTGGTGTTCCAGGAAAAGATAAAAACTTTGCTAGGAATACATTCAGATTCTTATTTTTACCAGTGTAACTCCAGACTCAGTGTATTTACGCTGTTGTGTCATGTGAGCTGCTGGCTTTTTCTATGGCTGCGTTTGGGACAGACATACCAGGGCAGCTGTGGCGTGGCCTTTCAAGAAACAACGCATTTCTGAGAAGGTGCAGAGATGACGCTTTCAGGCATCAAGTTGTGCTGCAGATTAGCATGATCACTAGCACTCCTGGAAGTTTGCTGGAATCTCCTCTTTGCAGAAGTACTTGCATGATAGGGCTTTCTCATGCATCCTTACCTCCATATTACTGCAAAATCTGACAGTGGTAGCATTTTATTTGTCTTGGGCTAATTCCAGATATCCCAGAGGGATTTATGGATGGCAAGACCTCTGCTGGATTGAGTTCCAAGTGTCCCAGCTGCAGCTGAGTAAAGATTTGACAGAGAGTACCTTGGAGAGGGGTGGGCACTCCTGTGTACAGTGTGAGAACAGCGGTGTACCAGCTGCAGAATTTGAGCTGGGAGGTCCTTGCTTAGCTTCTGAACTTGTGCCCAGTAGCTTTTCAGAGGTGTTGCTCTTTCCATTGGCCCCACCTGGGAAGTGAAGCAGAACGTACTCTCAGGGCTCTACCATTAAGGAATACATAAATAAACTTGAAGTTGTAATATTTTTACAGCAAGGTTAAACAATAACCTGATTTGTGAGGTAGGTTTCCTAGGATTGCAACACACTGTAGTCTGCTTTCATTTTACAGTGTAGATTAAATTAAATGATAACCATTTCTGTGATACAAACCTTTTATTGCAGGTGACTGTGAGTTTGTTCAGAACTCGTAGGAATTTGTATGACTGATTGATGGGTGATCCTAATGCTGATTGTCGGCTGAGGGAAGATCTAGTCCAGTTAACTTCAGCTGGTAAATGTTCAATGCAGATGTTTGCTGCTGTGCATGTGTGTGCATGCATTTCTTTGTGGGTTATAGTTTACACAGTCTAGCAATGTACTTTCTAAGGATCTTACACATAGTTAATAGTATTTCCATTTCTGAGTGCATAATTCAAGGAAATCATTATTTATCAAAGATTCCCTTTTTAATACCATATCTTAGGTGCACTCATTCTGGCAAATGCATTGTTATCATATTTTGGCAACCTGTGTGATGTGGGCAGTTTAACTTCTGATTAATGTTCCAGATGTCGTTACTTCCTCAAGACTCACATTCTCCACCCAGCTGACCAGTGGTAAACAGTTTCACAATCAAAATAATTGCCAAGTTGCCTTGGGCTTGCTGCGAAAGAAACTTGAACCTTAATTTTCTTGATTAGTGTGTCAGAATGTCTAAAGTCAGTGGGATGCTTTCAAAATTGATAATTGACAGGAGTCCCTAACTGAACAGAATTTCACAAGTTGCAAGTCCAAAGTATCACAAACTCTGAGCAGGAAAAACAAAACTACTGACTTTTCCCAGTTAGTAAGCTTATTCCGCCTCTTCCTACCCCCCCGCCCTTTTTTTCAGTTCTGTGAGAGTCTCAATACCTTGATGCACAGGACAGTTTTGGGTTTTTTGGTTTTTTGTTTTTTTGGTTTTTTTTTTTAATATGGAAACGCAGGCTGTGGAAGTAAGGGTGTAAGAAAAGCATCAGAAAACTTTCTATAGCATGACAAAATGGCGATGCAGCTCAGAAAAGCCAGCTTGCATCTGGAATTGGTCACTTAATTCATAACTCTGCTTCCTTTTCCAGTTCCCTAAATAATCCCTTTGTAGGTCATACTAACTGTAAGCACATAGCAGTAGACAGAAAACTTTCTTTTGCAACAGGTGCTTGTATTTGTGCCTGGAAGCTTTGGTCTTACACAACACGTGCCTTTGTACCTTTGCTGAACTATGTCTGGGAAAGTGTAGTTTTTAGCAAAAGCATAGATTTTTTCTCTTCTGCGTATGTTTACTTCCAGTCCGTTTTCTTCAAGGCGTTATTTAGAAATGGACTTACATTCTTGTCATGAAAAGCTTCTTCAGTATCTCAGCATGGATGTATGTATATTTCTTGATATCTAATTTTATATCTATATTATGCAAAATGTGATGTGAATTCAGATAAATTTTTGTCCACTTTTCAAAAACATGCTGAAAACTACCCATTTTTGGGTTTTCCCTGGTTTAATTAACTTGAGTTAAAACATATTATTAACTAAACAGTGGTGAGTGGGTACATTGACTCTCTGCGCTTCTTTGTGTAAGACTGAGGACCGACAGGTCAATGGCTCAGATCATGATTCAAGGAGACTTCTCCCTTTAAATCTGTGCGGAAAAGGTCTATGGCAAGAGTCTATGAAAGACAAAATTTGGTTATGACTTATTTTTTTAATAGGCCGAGAAATATCATGAGGTTCAGAAGCAGAAGTGGGAAATGCTAGTTTTCTGAAGTGATACACTGTGTAACTTCTCTGCTTCAGGCTTAAAGGATGGTACATGTATATGTTGGTCTATGTCATGACTGTGTACATGCTATATGTTCCTCTGTAATCTATTTCTAAACTGTATTCTTAGAAGCTGAGATGTGAGGTGGTACTGCAGCATGTGTGCAGCACAGCATTAGGTGTAGACAGGGTGTCTTGTGCTCTGAACCGTATAGAATTTGCAAAGCCAAACTCAGGCAAATTCGGGGGAAGCTTCTTGATGAGCACACCATGAAGAAGTCTGTAATAAACTCCACTACACACACTTCCCTCATCCAAAGGGTATCTTGCCTGCTGGGAACTGACCATATGTGGACATAAGATAACATGACACTTTTTGTGGGCATAAGATGATAACAGTAATTTCTTCTGACTTTCTAATTCCTCATACAATATGGTTAAATGAGAAGAGTGGCTGCCTGCCATTTCCCTAACTCATGGGCTGTTGCTTTGCAGCTGCTGCTTTCCTGGTGGTGACTGTATCTCAGTGATTATGTCCTCAAATCCCCATCAAAGATTTTTAGACTAAAACACGCAAATATTTGTGAAGCACTTAGCACATCTTCAGTGGCAAATGTACTGCAATTTTTCTAAGCTTGGTGCACTTCAAATTGTAAATGTCCTATAAGCTTGTTTTCAAAAGAGCTATGGTCTGAACTTGCATGCAAATTCTATTATGTGTTTGTAATTGAAAACACACAGCAAGACAGGATATCAACATAATTTAGATTTTGGATAATTATCAGATAAGTTTAATTTGGAAGGGAAATGATATCTGTGTATGAAAGGAAGCACTATTAACTCATGAGCAGGTGGACTATTCTTGTTCACCTTCCTGTACTAGCAGGGAATGTACATAATTGAAAGTCCTAGCGTTTGTACACCTTACTGATGAAAGCTGTTCTTGTTCCTTTCGAGGTTTTACTGAGTGAAAAGTTATAGATAATATTTAATCAACAAGCCTTTGGGACTTTTCTTTTTCTTGCTAAAAAGTAAATAAGTATAAAGATATGTTTCAGGAAAGTGTTTTATGTTCTTGGTGAGAAAAAGAAATTTTGAACATGGAAAGATATTGAAAAGGGGCAAACATTTGGTTAGTTTGGTAAATTTAGCTTTCAGTAGGTGGGTAAAATGTTATATTTATCATTATGTGAATCCTTCTGCTGGTTTGGAGGAAGGGTAAGGTCTATGAAAAACACCTTTCTTTAGGAGGAAGGAGGCAGAAAGGGGGCCCTCAGTGTAATTATCCTGGATTAGCTAGCCGGCCTGGTGCACTCAAGGTCAAAACCTAAAGCTGAGTACTGCCTCTGTTCAGTGAACGGTTCTTGCTTTCCTCCATGTGCTTTGACAGGTGAGAAATCCTGCTGAACGTGGGCAATGTTAAGCCATTGATTACGGATGACAAGTTTCTCTGAGGCTTGTACATAAGCATTTGTTGCAAGACTCTGTGCTGGTTTTAGACCTCATGCAAGACATTAGACCCTGATTTCTTGTGACCCTTGAAGCACAGCAAGAACTTCCTAGACTTTATAGAGCTCCCTGAGCATTAGGTGAGGTCAGGCATAAGTCAGTGCCCTGCTGTGGATGGTAGCTTGCATGAGAAGACCAGAAAAACCCTTTTGGAAAAAAATGAATTGTTAGTTGTTCATCACCTGAGTGATTAAGCACAACTTTACGCAGATACGCAAATCTACCAATTATCATAGAAAACCTTATCTGCCATGGGAAAAAGAAGAGGAATGGAAATCTGTTTTGCATGCTAGTATGAAGTCCTTACCTTATCCATCTGCATTCCCTATGGCGGCTTGGAGCCATTCATTAACGTGTTTTTAGGAGTTTGTGAAAGGTTGGTGGTTGTCTCAATGCCAGGAAAGACAGCACTTAGCAGGACAGAGTTGGCCTAAGTTCAGCTGCACTTGAAAAACATGCAATCAATATCTGCCAAACTCAAGTTGCCAAACTAGGGCCTGGGTTTTGAAAAGTTAATTACAAGGTTTGCTGTCTGCTGTACACAGGGGCATTGAAGTGTTGAATCAGACATAAAAAGAGGAGACATTTAAGTTTCTTCCCAAAGGAAATAGCGAGTATGAAGCCTGAAGTCACTTCTCTGTCTTGGCAGGAGCAAAAGGACTACTTAAATTTTGAAGCTGGAAGCTGAAGGGAGTAATCTTTGCAAGCCATGACATACTTTGTTACCACCAGTGCATGGTCTTCACCTCCTTCCCCACCCTGGACTGAAAATAGCTTCAGACAGAGGAACATGTTTTTCTGCAGCTTATTTTTCTGTAGTTTATCAGATGGTCTGAAAATGAACTTCCTTCAAAATAGACTGCTGGTTTGCTAGTTCAGTTTCTCTGATGGGTGTCTGATCTTCTCACCTGCTGTTTGTTGGTCAAAAATTAAAACTAGCATTTTGTAAAACAGTGGTGACTTAAGAGCTCTTAATGCACTACAACTACATGGTGTTATAAAAGGCCTTTTTTAGGTAGTGATTATTGATGAGGTGATGTGGAAGATGCACCACCAAAATATGTAACAGTGTGGTAGTAACTTGCTGCTTTCCTGGATGACTGTATGTGATGGTCCTGTGCAGTTTTCTATACTCTTGTGACACTTAAGAGGTTTCCTGTTTAATGTAATGGGGAAAATACTGACTCTTAAAATGGATTCATACCTCTCTGACAGCTCAGCAGATTCTTACTGTTTTAGCAGGACCTTGGAAGGGGAGTAATATTCACACTTTGATTTCCTCTTTAGGTGGCTATTATGTGGCCCTTGAGTGCTGTAGGAAATGAAAACCTTATGTCCCATTTTTTGAGTGTTCCAGCTATCTCTCCAACATTATACCTGGGCTTTCCGACTTTGTCCTAGTGCTCCTAAAATACTTCTATATGTTTTTTGTGCTCTTGCATAGCAGAAGCTGAAAACAATTTTGATGGAATCGAGAGCAAGTTTTCCTTACGGACGCCTGCCGAGCCTGATGAGGATGTCTGCTACCTGGTTCCGGGGCAGGTGAACAGCCTGGCACAGTGCAACTTCAATCATACCAGCAAAACCTTTGTGGTCATCCATGGGTGGACGGTAAGACAAAGTGGGAGGAATCTGCCTTTTAACCACAGTTCTGATAAACTGTGCAGAGGTGTCTCACAGATATATTAATATATCTTCTTTTTTAATTAAAATCCCCAAAACCAACAGGTGACAGGGATGTATGAAAGTTGGGTGCCAAAGCTGGTGGATGCTCTCTACAAGAGGGAACCTGATTCAAATGTCATTGTGGTGGACTGGCTAGTTCGAGCTCAGCAGCACTATCCGGTGTCTGCTGCATACACCAGGCTGGTGGGAAAAGATGTTGCTACGTTTATTGACTGGATGGAGGTAAGACATGGAGGCATGTCTCATGTTCTACGTAATGTCCTAGGACAGGAAACAACAATGAGGCAGCTGCGTTAATCATCTCCAGTTGGGTAGACGGAGTTAAATTTTTGCAGACAGTAGTTCTGCTGGACTGGTAAAATTCCAGCTTTGGTTCACTGGTTATCTCCTACTCAGAGGCCTTTTGTAATGCATTCTAGAAGCTTTACCTTTACCTTTACCTTGTGGTCTGTGGAGCCCTGTGAGCCCACAGTATTTCTGAAAGCTCTGTGAGAGGTAGCTATGAAAGACAGGCTCCTATATATTATACTGCAGCCAGCCCTTGGGAATCAGAAATCTGCCCTCCCTTTGGAAAATTCTTAGGAGATTTGGAAACTGGTGAGGAGAGGCTCGCTGAAAACCTTTATAACACATAGCCCTGTGTTCTGTCCTTTATTCTGCATTCCTTTCAGCTTAGATTTTGGCCGTAAATTAGTTACCTCAAGAAATGTACTATGGCACGAAATTATGATAACTCTGTTTCCATTCTGTTATTCATAGCTCAAAGAAAGACCCCAGTATTAACAAAACGTTTTATTTCGTGTCTTCTGATGTTTTTGTGTTTGGGTTTGAACTTTAAACAATTTGTTCTCTTCTGCAGGAGCAATTCAATTATCCTCTCAACAAGCTCCACTTGCTGGGGTACAGTCTAGGTGCTCATGCTGCTGGGATTGCTGGGAACCTGACTAAAAAGAAGGTGAACAGAATTACTGGTAAGAAAACCTGTGACTGTAGAGTGGAGAGTCCCATGTCATCCGTACTGAAACATTATATTCCACTGAAAAACCATCAGAATAATTGTTGCTTGCTGGCAGTACTTTGGTTATGTGTTCATGATGTAATGAGACAGCAGGGCTGATATTTCTGTAGTAGAACTGGGAAAAGATTCATAAAATAACAAAGGTGGTGAGTAAGAAGCCTTTATTTGCTTCTTCACAAGAAATGAGTGAGTGAGTAGGCCATGGTAAAAGAGTAGTTGGGGGGTGTGGTGGGGTCTGACCAAATCCACACCTTGGAAGAAGCTACAGTATCTCTTGCAGCATGGGAAATTCAGCTGGTTGTCTTTATCTAGGCAGTCTTTCCTTGCAGCTGATGGAAGCCATTCAAAAAGAGCAGGAGGTAAATCCCGCTGCAGCAAGTTTAGTACCTGCAGAACTCTTTGCCATGGATGATGCAGATGCAAGAAGTTTGTATGGGCTCAAAGGGAGGCTGGACAGATAATCAGAAGAGATTGAATGTGGGTTATTAGAAAGTCAGTCATAACAGGCTCAAGAAATATTCCAGGCTGGAAATAATACCTTGAGAATTTGGGGAAGAGGAAGGGAGCATACATATGCTTGCCCTGTTGCTATGTGTGCTTAGATGTCTGCTTAAGGTGATTTTTGGAAACTGAGAAGTGTGCTGGAGAAGGCAGAGTGCTTGGCCACCCTGGGGATGGTTTACAACCCAGCACCTGGAGAGCTGAGCCCCTAGCACTGATCTCAGTGTCAAAGGACTTGCCAGCATCAGCAAACGAGGCTAAGAAAATTGCTCCTCTGTGGTGTCTTTGTTGCTGAGAGAGCTTGGGAGCAGCATTCAGAAGAGAGCCTAGCTCCTGGCACCCTTTACTGTTTCACCTGAGCCTGGCTGTGATCCCAGATCCACAGGCATGCTGAGAGGTCGGCTAGGCAGCAGTCACATCTGGAAGGGTCGAGTCCTGAGAGGTGGCAGATTAAAATCAGGAGGCCAAAGCTCTAGCTCCTCTGCCCTTCATTTCTCTAAGTTGCAGCTTTGCTGCTTTCACTGAAGCTGCCAAATCACTGACAAGTCAGTAGTCCTGTTATGCCTCCACAGTTTCTCTTGATGCTGAGGATGAACCTTTCCCTGGGAAATGCACAGGGAACAATGTAAGGTGCCCCCGCAGCCCTCACAGCTGAGGGGGAGGCAGCTCACACCCAGTGAAGCCAGCTGTGTGTGAGCAGCATAGGTGCCTGTCCTCAGCTGAGGGCTGCAGTAGAGACATGTCCCTTCACCTCTGCCTTCAGCCATCTCTCAGGTAGTTGTCTGAGCAGGAGATAGTATTTGTTCACTGGCAGAATAGTTCTGGGTTTTTTTTATGTCAGTGTAGCTGCAGCTTGACAGTTTACCATAACAATCCCCTTCCCTTTAGGTATGTAGACAGTGAAGCCCTCATTTAGGTTTCCCACTTGTTTCCCTGGCATGGAGTTGTCAGCAAGACTTTTCCTTACTTCAGACACTTAAGTTACAAGTTATACAGCTCTTGACTAGAGAGGAAGACATTGAGAAAATACTTACGTGCTTGTTTCTTCCATCCACTGGAAATGCTACAGCTCTGAGGAAGTTGGCTGGGCTTCCTTCTGTGTGTTTGCATATACTTTTATTTTTTTAAACAGTGACAACATTTCAAGGTGGTTAATTTTATTTTCCTGTACACATGAATGTTATTTAAATAGTCCCTCTGTAATGTCTGCAGAAAAATCAACACTATACTCAATACTCCAGCCCAACATGGCAGCTGAGTTTGGCATGTTATCAATGTCAGTGTCTTTTGCAGACAATAATCTCAATTCTTCATTGTGGTTTGCCCCATAAAGGGCTGGATCCTGCTGGTCCTACCTTCGAGTATGCTGACGAACTCACCCGCCTCTCCCCGGATGATGCTGACTTTGTGGATGTCCTACACACCTACACCCGAGGCTCTCCAGACCGCAGCATTGGGATCCAGAAGCCTGTTGGACACATTGATATCTATCCCAATGGTGGAGGTTTCCAGCCAGGCTGCAATCTGGGAGAAGCTCTGCGTCTGATTGCCGAAAAAGGCTTTGGAGGTGAGGTTGCACTGATACAAACAATATAACATTCAGATGGAAACCTGAATAGCCCTGCAAGGTGTCTTGCAAGGAAAGATCTCTGAGAGGAACAGGAATATGTTCTTTCAAGTGCTTTTAAAAATCATCCTGTAAACCCCAGCTCTGGGGATCATGCCTGTTGACAGCATTGCTTAAGGGTTTATATCATTACATGCATGCATGTATGCATATTACACATTTTCATTCTTTCAAGATGTGGATCAGCTGGTGAAATGCTCCCATGAACGATCCATCCACCTCTTCATTGACTCTCTCCTCAATGAAGAAAAGCCCAGCATGGCCTACCGCTGCAACACAAAGGAGGCCTTTGAGAAGGGGCTCTGTCTGAGCTGCCGCAAGAACCGCTGCAACAATTTGGGTTACAAGGTCAACAGAGTGAGAACAAAGAGAAACACCAAAATGTATTTGAAAACCCGTGCTCAGATGCCCTATAAAGGTAGGTACTGCTTGCTGACTGGTGAGCAAGGCTGGTACTTGTGCTCAGCTGTGTGTCATGGTGGGTGTGTCCTGCGGATGACAATCCTGCTGCTTTGGTGTCTGTGGTGAGCTGGGGTGAAGCTGACCTGTAATTTGCCATTGAATACAAGTCTCAGAGAAGTGTCATCTTGTTCAAGGTGTGGAGGTGTAGGTTAGAGTACAAAAAGAAAGGTATTTTGTAACAAGTTTGTCAGTAGCAAAAGTTAGACTTACTCTGCTCCCCAGTCACTTGGAGCTGCTGAGTCTTCCAAGATTTTTCAGTGTTTTTCATCAAAATGATTACTTCTTTCTGCTGGGGAAATAATCAACAGAACTAATTTTGATGAGCAACTTATTTAAAGATGTGCAAACATCAGGTTTGTGCCTTTGGTGGTGCGTTTGCTAGAGGAGCACTAGCCCTCGTTAAAATATCACAGCATTTCTTTATTCCAGTTGTCCCTCTGGGAGGTCTGAGAAGTACAGTGCCAGACAGACCTGGGAGGCTTTGAGCTAGGAAAATAGCTTGAGTTGGATTTTACTACTTTATTTTCCTCCCCAGCTTTGCCTGTACCCCAGGGTATGCTTATAGTGTGCGTTGTGTGATGGACCAGCCATCAAAAGGTAAAAATCCTGCAGGGTTAGAACAGCTGCAAGACTGGTGTTCTGTTGGCATTTGGTGCCTAATCTGCAGTGTCAGCATGTTGATTTTGTTCGTCCTTTTACCAAGCTTCCTGTAAGAGGAGGGCACAGCTCACTTGTTTGAAGTCAAGGATAGCAAGTCTTGCATGTTCAATACCAGGTTTGAAGGTGATAGTGCACACTCTGGAGTTACTATAGTGGCAGTTTGAATGCAGAGTTTAGTTGCAAGAGCTGCAAAGGTGTTCTTTAATGGTGATTGCCTTGTTTACTAATATTTACCTTCTCAAAATAATAGCTCCCTGGATACTTGCAGGGAAAAAAAACTCCTCATTTTAGTGAAGTTGTTGTATTCCAGCCTAGGATTTTCGGAGGTGAGGCAGGGTGGTTTTGTCACCAGCTATCTCTTTGGAGGTTGAGTTTTCTTAATGGCCTTTTCTTTTGTATTCTCCCAGTCTTTCATTATCAGGTCAAGATCCATTTCTTTGGAAAGACTAATACAACAAAGACAAACCAGCCATTCCTGATCTCTCTGTATGGCACTCTAGATGAGAGTGAGAACATTGCTTTCACACTGTGAGTAGCTACAGAAACAACTGAAAAATACTGTTGAGTTTACCTAAATTTGTTAAAGCCTCAAGTGAAACACTAGTTCTAGCTCCAGCTACAGTAATCTTACAGAGTCTCAGAATCTGCTCTTGTCCTTGATCAGGAGCTGCATTCACTTCTGAAACTGATGAACCAAACCCGACAGGAGCTCTCTTTGATAAGACGTCTGAAATATGGAAACATGAATCTGATCTGTGACTCAGCCTAATAGGAGTTTTTCTAGTGCTTTCTTATTTTCTTTTCAGTGTCCTTATACCATATTTCAACTGTGTTAAATCTTAAAAGTAGAGTTATGTGTCCGAAGGCCTCAGTGCATAAGCTGAAGGAGACATGGGATTTGCTTTCACAGCTCTGCAAATAAGCAGAATTTTGTATGTACATCCCTGGACATGGGCTGGCAGGGAATGGAGCTGGAAAGCACCCAAGTCTGTTTTCTACTCTGTGGAATGCAAACTGTTTCTGGGTGGTGGTTGTCTGGCTTTTCTGAATTACCAGCACAGGAGAGGACAACCTTTGCCTGGCAGACTGTCCCAGGATTTTACCAGCCTATTTTACCTTCCTAGTTAGAAGGAAGTTCCTTTTGTCTCTACAAAAGCTTAAAGGTGGTTTTTTTTCCTTATTTGGTCCATCAGAACTGTGCAGAAGGTTGCTTCCTTCTCTGGAGTACAAAAATTCCAGATTCTATTGTACCTGAATTTTCTTTGTCTGTCTGGGAGTTTCAGGGTCTTTTTGTTTGGTTGGTTGATTTTTTTTCTTATTCTCCTTCCCACAGGCCTGAAGTCTCCTCAAACAAGACCTTCTCCTTCCTGATTTACACAGAAGTGGATATTGGAGACCTGCTTATGCTGAAGCTGCAGTGGGAAAAAGACACCTTCTTCAGCTGGTCAGACTGGTGGACTCCTTTTACATTTGACATCCAGAGAATCAGAGTGAAGTCAGGAGAAACTCAGAAAAAGTAACCCGTTTTGATTGTTAAAAGCTGTATTAGTTTTGACAGTGCTTCCTGATTTCTGGTATCTCACAAGCTGGGACAAACATGTTAAGCAGTTACAAATAGGTGCAGTACTGATAATTTGGGCTCCAGTGGTATCAAACCACCATTTATGTCTGCCAGGTTCAGTTGTTTATTTTCACTGGGATCTGCAATTTGTAGTCTTACTCCCACATAATTAATTTTTGTCCCACTGTTATAGCTACTTTAGGTTAGTTATAATATGCAGGAGAGTATCTCCATGAACCAGCACCAGTAGTGACTGTGTTTGCAATTTCTCTCATCCTTTTTCATGCTGGGCATTTGCATAGGTTTTGTCACAAAGAGCATGCTTAGGTGGAGATTTTTAGAAATCCTTCCAAAAGTGTGTTGGCATAAGAAATTATTGCTTAGTTAAGCTGGATTTTCTTAGGGGTTGAATACCTGAATGGTGAGTGAAAACTGAAACACGTGACTGTTGTAGGACATTGCTAATGCATGAATGTTAAAACATCAAAGTCTGAACAAAAGTGCTTTGACATGAATCTTTTGAAATACTCATATTCACTAAACATCAGATCTGTTTGCAGAACATGAGCCCAGAACAGAGTATGTGTGTCCTATGTGTAGTATAGTAAATAATAATAAGTTCCTTCTTTGAATAAATAGGTCAGTCACCTGATCAAAGAACAGTTATCAGAGCTGAACAAATATAGGCGTGGGGAAAGTACTGATAAATAGAAAAGCAAGTGCTGAGGTTTTCTGGAAATTGCAACCTACTTAGTTTGCAAACATTTGAGTGAGTATGGCTTTTTTCCAAGTTCATTCACCTGACAAAAAACTCACATAAAGACTGGTGTAAATAAAGATCCAAGAGACTTCAGGATAGAACTTCTGCTGTCTTAGCCACAGAAGATTTTATGCACAGGATCAGTGAAAGTTATGGCTATGGTTTGATGCCCATGCATAATTCATTTACCAGTTTTTCTTGCACAGCGTTTCTTTTGTCACAGAATTCTCTTTTAAAAGTAGCTTTCTCACAGGCTTGCAAAGTAGTAGTGCCCCACATGACAAAGTATAAAGCACCAATCTTCTTTCTAAGATTAAAAAGGGATGCTTATCTCAGTCATGTGATTTTTCCAATATTTATTCCACAGAGTGGTGTTCTGTTCTCGAGATGGCACCTCACGTCTCAGCAAGGGAGAAGAGGCAGCAATATTTGTGAAATGCTCGGAGCAGCCCGTGAACAAGAAGAGAGGAGGGTATGAGTAATCACGATTGGGTTTAGATTGTTTTATTACCACTTAAGTAGTGATAAAACTTCCCCATTAATTGACTTGTGCACTAGTCTTCTCAAGGCTTCAGAAGCATCACAGCTCAGACTAACCAGAGGTTTGTTTATGGGAGATTTTCAGCTTAAAAGCCCTTAATTTGGTTCTCTGCTAACCATCGTGGTGTGGTTGTTAGAATGGCTAAAAAGCAAGTACTGGTCACTGCCTCTCACAGTCACTCAGGGGCCAAGGATTAGGGGCTGTTAGAGAGGGTTACAGACAAGGCACTAGCACAGAGGAAAGCATGTCTCTGTCTCAAGATGCCCTACACTTACCCTTAGCTGAAGAACATTCAAAATGCCATACCAAGTCAGTTCAGAGCCCTCCCTCCTCACTGGCCAGCAGCAGATTTGGAGGCTGGTACAGGAGTGGAACAGGCATATGAGGGTGCCCTTCTTTGCACATTGCTTTCTGATGGCAACCATCAGGTGTGTGCATTCCTGAGATTTTCATCTCTATGGATCAGAGATTCTGTCTTTGTTTAACAGACTGTGGTGCACTTTAATATTTTTATCAATAATTTTTCTGACCTAGAGTAAGTGTGGGGACAGTCTTTGGACTTTATCCACTAAAGTTTGAGATAGAGAAGTGGTTATATTTATTTTAGTTCAATTGCTGTGTGGGAATGGTCTCATGGGGACACTTGTAGACTGAGATCTACCTCTGCATAAAAATGCACATGTGCTGGCTTTGACTCTGGGGCAATGACCTGGGGAGGCCTTGAGACCTCTGTGTGTGTATCTGACCTAAAATCAAGCAGAAGCCAGGAGAAGCCCAAGCACGTAGTTTGTTTTCCTGTTAAGCAGGGAGCTTTAAAATCTTAATTCACAAAAAATAAGACAAGAAGGAACAAGTATCTTACATTGTCCTCACCACCTTTATATTTTTTTTTCTCCACAGTTCCAAGAAAGCCTCTAAAGAAAATTCTGCTCATGAATCTGCTGAATCTGCTTAAGTGACAAGAGCAAAGATTTTTCACACTGGGGAGGAGAAGAATCTGTTCATCCCTGTGGACTGGATGTTCAGAACCAAATATATAGAAATATTTATCTGCTGCTGGATTTTTGCCTGCTATTCCTAGCTATTTCAGAGACTTCTTATAAGAAAGTCTCAGCATACAAAGTTACTAACCATAAAGATACGTTATCCAAATAGTTGAAAACAGAAAGAAACCTGCAAAACAAATTGCCAAAGTTTGGAATGCTGAAAAGAAATAAGTAATTTTGCTTAATCATGGTGCCTTGTGACAAGGTTTTTTGACATCAGATCCTTTATAGCAGTTTTTTAGTATTTATTGAAAAGAAACAAAGCCCTGTGTATGGTTTTATTTCTTGTTGGTGTTGTTTTTGTTTTGTTTGGGTTTTTTTTTTTTTTTTAATTGGGTGTTTTTTTTTTGTTCTTTTCAGGAGTGTTTTGAAACTGGACAGATTTTCTTCTGTCTTGGCTAACTGAATTTTCAGGCAGTTCAGCAGAGAGAGTTCATCGTTTTCAAGTGTGTGTTTAGCAAATAAGTAGGTTTCCCATGTGAAAAAAACCACCTTTGCTGTGTGTATTACTAGAAGGTGTCAGGGACTGACTTAATATGGGGATGAATTTTTTAGTTTGTGGTTATGAATGTATTTAATTGGGGGTAGATGCCAGTGCTACTTAGCAATAGGTATGATCTGTTAATCTATATACTTCTATGCCGCTTACCCTAGAATAAATAGCAGCTGTAGGAGAAGGCAGCAATGCCAGTGTCCTACGCAGACATTTAATATTTTATCTATGCTTTCAGTTGTCTAGCCTTCAACACTGTGAATAAGGAACTGCAGAGGAATTGAGCTACCAGAAAATGCAGGAAACAGATATTTCCCCCCACCTCCACCCTCTCCCTGCTGCTTGCGTCATGTATGCCAAAACTGTCACAGTTTCTCTGCTCTTTGACACCAAGTGTCGGTCATGCAGCTGAGTGGCTGCTGTATGCAGTTTTCAGTGCAAGTGAATCCACTTGATAGCTGACAGGAATGCTCATAGTTCCCTGTACTGGAATTGTGATTGCCAGTGATCCACCTCAGTTTGTTTCTTGGCTGTGGTGCAGTGCTAGGAGCTGCTTGGTTTTCTTCCATGAGAGGGAATTCAGCAGGAAGCAGGAGCTGAGCCAGTTAAAAGCAGCCTGATTGTTTGCTCAACAAGAAAGAGTGCTCTGAAAAGCAGTGATACACTGAAATTAGCCATGCTGCAAGTTGACAAAAATAAGTATATTAAAGGCATTCTGCTTCCCCATTTGTAAGTAATACATATTTTTTCTAGTATGCTGAAAGGTGCAGTAGCCCTCTTTTAGCTTTCTAGAGGATAAACAAAATGCTGGGGAGGTAGAAGGGCTTTAAGACAGACACTTGGAGAAGCGTGATATTCACTATTGATGCTGGGTGTTATAGTCTCTTCCTGCATGTGCAAGACAGCATGGAGATGGTGATTTCTCCAATATCATCCCATCTTAAAAGCAAAGAAAAAAAAAGTATGTGTTTATGTGCACAGTTTGTTTCCTTTTTCCAACTGTAGCTGCTAGTATATTTGGGGATAAAAGTCTTAAACAGTGCAATATGTTGGAATATTAATAGCTCTGAAATTGCTCACATTTGATTTCACATTTGATTAAACTACAGCAGAGATGTGATGAGTCACTGAGGGTGGGGTTGAGTATTGAGCCACTGCATTTGAGACCTCTAAAAATAAATACAGTGATTTATTCCCTATAGATTCCACATTTTCTTGCAATTTTCTCTTAAGAGTTAATTTTTTCAGGAACAAAGTATCTGGACAGCTGTGCTCTTAATACAGGATCAAATACAAACACATTTAAAACTTGGATACAAAATAGTGAAGGTTCTTTTCATAAGGAAAAATGATTTAGCTCTGGATGTTATTTATTAGCTGTAAATAAGATATTTATGAGTGTAAAGGTAGTTTGTATATATTGCTAAAGTTGCCAACAGTCTCTACATCAATACAGTTGTGTGGTATTAATCCTGTATATAGCTTTCAGAGATTTTTATCAACAAGCCACTTACATTGCCTTGTTTCCTATGTGGTTAATACCTTTTTTTTTTTTTTTTTAGAAATCTCCTCAGTTTTGTATAGAACAGAAACCTATGGTTTTAATAAAATTCTCAAACTAATACTGAAGTCACTACTTTCCTTTTCGTGAAACAATCTGCTTTATACCTTATACTTTATATGTGAAGGCCAGAGCCTATCCTTGAATTGTGGGCTGAGAAGATGGAATGAAACACTAAAAAAAAAAGGCAGTGTGTGATTTCTGCACTGCCCTCCCCCATTTCGTTTTGGGAAATGCAAAAGCCATCTATTAAGACATCAAGGAATCAGTGTGTGAAAGAAAGTAACCCACATCATAAAAGAAGTAGCTTTTCACCTGCAGTTTGTGGTTTTCAAGTTTCAGGCCCCTTTAAGAACAGTCAAAGAACAGAACAGTCCGTATTTTTGAAAGTCTTATTACCCCTTTTTGTGTTTTTTTTTTTTCCCTTTTTTTTTTTTTTTTCTTTTTGGAACTGTGCCTCTGCTCCATATTTTACCAAAATAGAGATATTCTGGCCTTGTGGTGCAGGAGGGAAGCACCAGTCCCTTACTAGCCTATTGCCTAAGGAAGAAACAGTCTCTGAAAAATCACATTTGCCCTTGTGTTATGAGTGCAGTGGAAGGGGATGGCTGGAATTAAGGAGGATTGTAGTGACACGCACATGGGGGACCACATTAGGAGTAATTAGAGCAGCTTGAGTTGACCTGAGGAGCTCTGCTTCCAACACTGTTACTTGGTCAAAGGTGACAACTCTTTGACAAGAGCGGAGTTTCATTCCTGGTGAAAGCAGAGGGAAGCTATGTCATGTAAAATGGGTGGTTGAAGAGGATGAGTGGAGGGAGGGATGAAAGAGGGAATGGAAGAACTGGAGGGGGCAAGGAAGAGGGGGGATAGGGAATACCCTGAGGGAATCAGTGGAAGAAGAAAGAACCCAATCTGCCAACTGGAATGCTTGGAAATGCGGACAGTGGGTGTTCTAAGGCCACAGCTGTTTTCCCTGTGTCAGTGTCTGGATTAGGGAACTGGAAGGACTCCTATGGTTGTACAAGACAAGGCCTGTGATCACATCTACAAACACAGCGGTGTGACTAGTCTTTTAACATCACAGCAGCCCCTGTGTTATTAGGTAAAGCAGAGAAATAGTTTTTGGAGGAGGGACAAGAATCCAGGTTTCTTTGATGAACCTTTAGAGCCATCCCTGGGCTCCTTTGCTCTTGCATTTTGCTCTGCAATGCCCAACCACATTGAACAAGGCGATGATCCCTGCTCACCCTACCGTGCCCTGGAATGGGCTGGAAGGAATAGACTGTCCAACAGTTAACCCATGGGTGGACAGACAGAAAGGGACATTCTTGACTGGAAGGGAAGAGTGAAGAAAAAGGATTTTTGCCAACGTACCTGCAAGATGAGGAAATCCTGACTCAAGTTTCTAATGCCTAGATTTTAATTTTCATATTTAATTCTGAGAAATTTTTGCAACCAACTTTGCCCTCTGTTGGAGTCTCCATACTTTCTCCATTCAGATACCGTTGTGTGCCTGCTCTTTTGTGTGTTATGAACAAAATGTCAAAGCTTGCTTCTTGGGATGAGCAAGACATTGTGCATGTGTTGTTTCTAAAGGTCAAAACTGGATTCTGAAAAGAAGTTTCAGTAACAGGGAAGAATTAAAGTAGCTGTAGTATTTTCCTTTTTGTTTACAGCTGTCAGTGCAAGGCTCTCCATATTCTGACTGTCAACACAAACACAGCAGTATTAATATCCTCAGGTCCAGAGGAATCAATCCAGCTGCCATCAAGTTGCCAACATTCAGGAAAGACATTTCCATCTCCTCCTGCTGCATCTTCCCAGAAAAGTCTTCTAGTCAAATGTCTTTTGTAGCAGGTCTGGAAAACCACCAGTTTAAGCATAAGGGAATAAAGGGATTAGCATTCTCCAGTGGCTGAAGGAGAACAAGGAAATGAGAAGAGGAAGGGAAGGGAACCATTTGGCAGAACATCCCATATGAAGCTTGTCTTAACAATGCTTTTATATCCGTGTGTGGTGCTATCTCTGCTCAGCAACACTCAGAATGCTTCCCTAAATGAGCTCAAGTTAACTCAGACAGAACAATGCATCCACATCGGAAATGCAGATGCTAAATGGGGACCTCTTTGGGTATAGCAGGTGTTAGTGTGGGGGTGCAGTGCATTTTCAATGACGTAATCTCCCAGCCATTCCTGTCAGATAAACACCATGTTCTTCATTGTGGGCCCTTCCTGTGGGAAGTGACCCAATGTCATCAGTCTCAGTTCTTGCCAATGACAAGGGAGTGTATCTGGGTGCTGTTCATCACCCCACCATGGAGAACCATTCAGTGAGAACTGAGACAGCCTGTTTGGTCATGGGTTACTGTCCCCAAAAGAGCCAGGAAGTGAGGGCATGTCTCATATTGTTCCACCTACCAAAGGCTTTTTTACCCACAATTAGCTGTAAACTTGGAATGTTCTAAGTAATGAAACAAGGACACTCTAAATACGGAAATTAGGAGCAGTAGGAACAGATTCCCATGCTAGAAAGAGGTTGAAAAGATACTAAGAATATTCACACATTTTCAAAAAAAGCATTGAGAAAAGAAGACTTCTAAAGTTTTTCTTGCCAAGTCCTCAGGCTTTGGTCAGTCCTTGCTTTTTTCCTCTGGCAGGCTTCAATCAGGAGCTTTTGAGTTTGCTCCCACAGCCTGAGCAATTTCTGCTGCACAAGACTCCCTTTGGAGTCACTTCTAGTCTGTGGGTTTAGAAACCACTCCAATGGGTAACTGTGCATGTAAGGAGGGGGCTCCCAGTGCTTCTCATGAAAGGGCCAACTCTGCCTTCAGTAAGAGAAACAATCAAAACTCCACCGAGGCTAGGAAAAATCTTTTTGTTGACATTGTGGGATTTTGAATGCTTTCCTAATACATGGCACGAGACCCCCAGATTTAAAATGAAAGTACAGCTCAAACTTTCTTGTCTTTGATAAACCCTATGCAGTATTTCCAAACTGAGTACATATAATATCAGGTCATGATCTGCTCAGGCACTAGGTTAAATATCAGCTCTGGATGACTTCTCACAAATATTGCCAGCATTTCCTGGCAATAAAAACGTTCTAATTTATGGGACATCAGAACAAACTCTATAATTACAATGGTGTAAATAACACCCAACTAAAGTTAAAACAAAGAAATAAACTAGGAAAAAAAACCAACCTGAAAGACATAGACACAATATACAATACTTCATTTTACATCTGGGGGCTTTTGTAAGTAGGTATGAAACCAAGACAATCCCAATCAAACTCCACTGTTTCCTCTGCCCTTCTTGCAGGCAGGCATGGGCAATGGGAGTCATCTCAGGGACACTCTCCCATAACTCCAGCTCACACTAACCACAGGTCTCAGGTGGCTTACTCCTTCCAGAGCCTTGCTGAGTCTTGCTCTGAAGCCGGGCATGGTCACATTAATTCTTAAATTCCTCACTGCTGCCAGGCTGCACAAGAAGAAAAAGAGAGAGTGTTTGGTTCCTGGATCTGAATCAGGGGGATGATCAGCTTGACAGCCCTGATCAGCCAGGAGGCTTGACAGAAGTCTAAATGTTGGAGAATTTTGTTATGTGTCAGCATCAATTTTGAGTGAAATCAAAACAAAATCAAAACAAGAAGCAAAAAGCAAGAGCAGAAATGTCTAAGAAAGGCAAGAAAGAAGGAGGGGTCTTTGATATTGCTGCAGGTTGTGCAGTACTGTAGTGTAATACGGTGAAAACAACCCTACTGAGACTTGCACAACAGGACTGTTAAACATTCTTTTGATTTTAAATACATGTTCTCTTGACATCAAGAAAATGGAAGTGCGCACCAGAGGCTAGGTATACATTTAAGTGCTTTACACTGTATTGGTATCCATTAAAAATATTTACTCCGTAACAAACCAATCCTGAAGAAAAATGCATATAGACCCACCACAGAAAGATCACCAAGATTACAGAATAAAAATCAAGATATAAGTAAAGGTTAAAAAGTAGAAGCACAATTTCAGAAAGAGGAATAAATTAAGAGGAAGAGGAAAAGCAAGGAAGAAGAACTTAGCCTTAGCAAATTATTCCACCCAGGACACCCACCCACATATTCTTGAAGGTAATTGAGCTATTATTTATATGTTCATATGACTAATTTTCCCCTCTTTTAATGTATTTATAACCCAGACACAAAATTAAGCCAATTTTTTTGTTTATCTTGGCAAAATTTTGCCCTTTGCTAGTAAAGTTTTTCAGTACAAGGGTAAAAAGTAGATCTTAATCTCTCTGATTTTATTTCCCAGGCCTTAGACAGGAAATTCAGGTCAGGCTACATGCAACAGAAAGACTCCCTCTAGTATCAGTCTTCTCTTAATGTCCTGAGCACAGAGCATTGATGGAGTAACAAAGTGCCTACACAATGGCTGATTCAAAATATGAAAAATGTTTGCTTTTTTCCCCCCCTTTTTATATTTATAGAACTGTATTCATGTGTCTTGCTGTAGTTCTTTGTTTTTCTTTTAACATCAGTGAATTTCAAGACCCTGGGGAGAAATCAGGGAAATGCTGGGGAACATTCTCTTGACAGTAGATTTATTCCCATATTTAGTGAAAAACTAAAAAAAAATTTGTGTTTTTGTCGCTGGATGTTTTTTAATGAAAAACTGAAGCACACAGTCATATTCAAAATTGGGTGTCATTTCCCTCTTTCCCCCCTGAATTTGAAAGCATGATTTTGAATTTTCATGGGAAGAAGAAAAGAGGGCAGGTCTTCTGTACCAGTTTTATTTGGGGCTTCTTGTCAATATTTCAGCAACTCTCTCTGAGACATTTCAGTTATTCAGTGGTGCCTCATCTGACTGAGTAGTCCCTGATCATCATTTTGTTTTCAGCTGCTTTCTGACAGGATCCCTATGAAAGCACCCCTTTAGCTGTCAAGTTGTATTGCCTTCAAACTTCCTTGGGCATCTTAGGGGTAGGGATGAGTGCAGCTACATGGGAGCATTTTCTTCCAGACAAAGTGTAACTAAGTTGGCAAAGAGCTCTGACAAGTAGCTTTTACATAACCAGAGAGGAGAACTTGTGTTTTCTTACCAAGCTTAGACCAGATGCTTGGACATCTTTGTGTAGGTATGACTAAGTCTCTATGACCTTCTCTCCAAACTTATCCTAGCTTGCTGCTGAATCCTGTTTTCCATTTCTCCTTTCATTTCTCTTTTGGCAAAGTTTGCAGAAATCAGCATCCTTCCTCCTACCAACGCCCCTGTACTCCCTGTCCCATGACTGCATAGGACCCTGGTAAATTTGTGTGTTAGTCTTCGCAAGACTACCCCGCCTCCACCCAGACAGGAGACCAGCCTGCATCAGCTACTTCTCTCAGGATCCTGCAACACTCTTTTGCCTTTTTTATTAGGTTCCATTTAACCTAACGTGGTGCAAAGCCCCCACAGAAGGGGAGAAAAAGGTACTGTATTGGGATAACAAAACGGTCCTCCATAAATTGATCAGAATAAGAGGACCTAGCTGTGAAACCATCTTCTCAATTGCAGTGTATGTTCATTTAAAGAAATAGCAGAAATCTCCTGTTCGGACTTTCCTCTGTGCCATGATAACATCTTGAGGACTTTGGATCCATATCCTGTAGAAACAATCATCTTTATCCCATATCCTGTTTTCTATAGCATTCATTGCTCATGTACACACAGTGTTGTTAAACAGGAACACAATTCTCTCTGCAGTGTTTTGTGTGTGTGTGTTTTGCTGTGAGGATTCAATTTTATATGCTTGCCTAGTGTTAGTCAGAAAAAAACCTCAAAATATGTATTTTATATGGCTCTGTTTAAATCCTATATTTAATGTTTCTAGAGATGAGACAAAGAACATTAAATCCTTGAAGAAAAACACTTTCATCATTCCATTAAGTAGCATACTCTATACTGGACTGAAGGAAAGACTGTCCACAGAAAAAACATAATATTGAGTTCAGGTTTCCTAGCATTTTACCAGACTAGACTTTCTTACATTACATAAACTAGTGGTGGGTGGAAATAAATTCAACTGTTTGTGGAAGAAATGCTTGAAGATTTGGAATAGGCATTTGATGAATCCCCAAAACTATATTAAAACCCATTTGACTGCAGGAAAAGAGGATTAATGGTGAGCTCCCTACAGGTCAAGCTTGGAGAGTGATGCATTTGAGCCTAATACAACTTCAGTAAAATTTTTCCTGAGCCCTTTTTTTCTATGATGCAAGTCCTTTCTACACTTTCTACACATTTTAACTTTGAAAGAATCAATACAAGCAAGTAGTGAAGGACCATCACATGAAAGCAGAGACAGTTAAGATCCTGTACTCCCACCTCTTGGCTAGTGTATGTCACAGAATCACAAAATAATTAGGGTTGGAAAGGACCTCTGGAGATTATTTAGTCCAAGCCCCCTTCCAAGGCAGGGTCAGCCTGAGAAGGTGACGCAGGAACATGTCCAGGTGGGATTTGAATGTCTCCAGATAGGGAGACCCTACAACCTCCCTGAGCAGCCTGTTTCAGAACTCTGACATCCTCAAAGAAGTTCTTCCTCATATTGTGGTGGAATTCCCTGTGTTTTGGTTTATGGCCATTGCACCTTGTCCTGTCATAGGGCACCACTGAAGAGTCTGGCACCATCCTCCACCTTAGAGATATTTGTATATATAGATGAGATCTCCTCTCAGCCTTCTCTGGACTAAATAGGCCCAGCTCTCACAGTCTCTCTTTCTCTCTTCTCGTAAGAGAGATGCTCCAGACCCTGATTCACCTCTGTGGCCTCCCCTGGACCCTCTCCTGTAGCTCCCTGTCTTTCTTGTACTGAGGAGCCCAGACCTGGACACAGCACTCCGGATGTGGCCCACCAGAGCTGAGCAGAGGGGGACAATCACCTCCTTTGACCTGCTGGCCACACTCTTCCCAATGACCCCCAGGATCCCTCTGGCCCTCCCGGCTGAAGGGCACTGCTGGCTCATGGACAGCTTGTTGTCCCCCAGGACCCTCGGGTGCCTCTCTGCAGAGCCGATTCCAGCAGGTCAGCCCCAGCCTGTGCTGGTGCCTGGGGTTATTCCCCCCACGTGCAGGACCCTACACCTGCCCTTGTTGAACCTCATTAGGTTTCTCTCTGCCCAACTCTCAGCCTATCAAGGTCCCACTGAGGGGCAGCCCAGCCTTCAGGTGTGTCAGCCACTCCCCCCAGTTTTGTATCATCTGCAGGCTGGCTTAGGGTTCATTCTATCCTTTCATCAGATAGCATCAGAGTGCTGATAAGCAAGTTGAATAAGGATGAACTTAATTTCTTCTACGTGCTTGGTGATGACCTCCAGAATGATCTGTTCCATCACCTTTCCAGAGATGGAGGTGAGGCTCGCTGGTAGTTTCTCAGGTCCTCCTTCTTGCCCTTTTTGAAGATGGGAGTAACACTGGCTTTTCTCCAGTCGTTAGGTATCCCTCCCACTTTCTGTGAGTTTTCAAAGATGATGGAGACTGGCTCAGGACCATCTGTCAGCTCCCTCAGCACACTTGGGTGCATCCCATCAGGCCCATGGATTTACGGTGTTTAGTTGCCTATTCTAGAGGATCTCTAACCCAACGCTCTACAACCACGTCTTCCATTCTCCAGCCTTTTTCTTTCACCTCTGAGGTCTGGGATTCCTGAGAGCTGTTCTCAGCAGTGAAGACTGAGGCAAAGAAGACATTCAGTAATTCTACCTTCTCTGTGTCTTCTGTGCTGCCTCAAGGAAAGATGACTGCAATGTGACAGTAGTCATGTCAGAAAACAGTGGATTCAAAGCATAGAAAAGAGTAACTTGCATCCAGGACCAAGAGTAAACCACATACTGTTAAGCATTGACACAGGTAAACACATCACAGGGCAACTTCTGTGGATAATATTTCTGTTGTTTTTATCTAAGCATTTTCATTGATTTTGTAACTTTGATTCCATGCCATCTTCTCCTGTAGAAGAAAACCTGTCAATACTGCTGTCATCATGTCCGGATGTGTGAAATGTAGTAGAGTAGCCAGGTGTGCAGGTCTGTAGTACATGCCAGCTGACTAGAAGCATGGCTGTGCTCCTGTTGCCTCTGCTGAATTAACCACAGAGTACGAATCCGAGAATAACTCTTCCATAAAGGAAGAAAGGTCCAGTGTAAAACACAGAGCAGCTGAAGATGACCCTGGTCAATATTTGGGCTTCAGACATAGTTATGAAAAAGCAATGAAAGAAAGTTCTTTGCTCTTTAACAATGTTGACACAAATTCACAAATGAGGAGAGCAAGTATATACTGTATCATCCACTTGCAGTATTTATCAGTGCCTTTCACATTTGTTGAAAAACAGTAAGGGAAAGGGGCGGGGGGGGGAAGAAAGCTTTCCTTGTAAGTCACTACCCTGAAGACTGAAGGCTGAAGATAAGCTAGTCACTGCTGTGCAGTACACGGATGCCACGCATACTCACTCTCCAAACCCCATGAAGAAGTGGCAGTGTCCTTCTTACTCAGTCACAGCACAGCTAGGTCAGAGTTCCTCAACTTCTTACCATATTCCTTGCCAGACATGTTGTATTAGATTGCTACTAACCCCAGATCTTCCTCTTCTCCCCCAGGAAACATGAGGAAAACCCCATTTGCTTTAAAAACATAGGCAGTATAATGGTGAACTCAGGAATCTGATTCTTTCCTCTCTTTTTTTGTTCACAAACATCAGTTGTCAGGCAGTGTTTCTAGGATCAGAGGGTTCTTATCTTTGACTGGGAGGTTTAAGGTCCTTCTGATATGAGAAGAATGGATTGTAAGGATTGTAAGTTTCCTTTGCTAGACTTGTCATCACATCTCTGCTCAATTATTATAGAGTGTGTGTATAGTAATGTACATGGACACAGGCACACACACAGACACATGCACACGTACACACGTTTTTTAATTTCCTGACAGCTATGGCCAAAGAAAGCTTCCAGCAACTCTCACAAGCTCCTTGTGTTGTACAGAGCCGCTAGTGTGCTGCTTCAGCTGTTTTGAGAAATTTCTGCTCTCTTGCTAAATGACAGGATCAGGTGAACAAGTTTAGAAGCCTTTGCTTCTCCTGGAGAGACCAATCCTTGACTGCTGCTTCCTAGAACATACCTCCTTTGCACATTTTCCACAGGAAGAACAGAGGCCCTGAGTCTGGGGTATTTCCAGACTTCATGTCTCCCTCTGACCATATGCTGAAAATGGCCCTCACATATTATCAGTTCCTGGGACACTTGTTTGTCTCTCTCAGAGGCCCCATGGTGAAGAGATAAGTTGGTGACAGCTGGGGGAGGGGGGGGGGAATCTGGAAGAATGGATCTAGAGCTGTCTGAGCGCAGTAAAAGTAGCTAAAGTGCAAGTTGCTCTTTTTAACAGAGCAGGGTGGTAGTGGTACCTGCCAACACTGTGAAAACCACAGCCTCTGCAGATCTGCCCTTCCCCTTCTGGTGTGGGTAGGCATGGAGCAGCGAGCACCAGCAGGCAGGCTGGGGAACCTATGGCTCTGGAAGAGACAGCAACCTGAAAGCAATATAGGCTAGGAAAAAATGGTATGCAAATAGCATGAGTGGGCAGTGAGGAGTTACTCACTGCATCCTTGTCATGTTATCCACCTTCCCAAATATATCTTGTCCCCTGCCCCTAGAGTACAAACAAGTGCTGAGCTCTTTCCAGTGCCTTCCTGACCTCTCTCTCCTTTGTGATCTCAATCCGACCCACTTACATCTTTGGGTAGCTGCTCCTTTTCTGCAGGAGCTTTCCCAGAATTAGGCACATGGGCAAAACCAGAGAGGAGTAAAGGGTAAGATACACAAGTACATGTCAAAGTGCCCATGACAATTGCTTCCCACATGGAAATTAAGCCTTCCTTTGCTTCCAGGGGAAAACAAAGCTTGAAGACTCTGACATCAGCAGCCTCCAGTACCACTCCATCTCAAATCACTACATCTACATATAACCATAGGAATACACATATACATATTTATACATATTTATACATATTTGCATACTGACTCGTCTAAACTCCTTTCCCTTCTTAACTTTTCACTTGTTACAGCTGCTGCCTGACAGCCACTGTAAAGCAGCCCACCATGAGACTAACATGAGAAGGGAATTAAACAATGCCACTGCTTCAGGGAAGAAAGGTTACTTTCGGACAAATTCCTGCTGCAGCGCCAGGGTGGCTATTTGCATGTGACGGCTCTTTGCGCAGGGGTGAACACAAGGTTTGGTGCTGAGGGAAGATGCTAGGCTGTTTTGAGCACTTGACTTCAGAAGTAACATTTCTGAAAGGATTGCCTTGGCTATGGACACAGGCAGGCTGAGAGAATAACAGCTTTGACAGAGCTTAAAGACTCATATTCTTCCTAGGATATTGCCAGTTAACTTAAGCTTGAACTGGCATATTATTTGAACGAGCATATTATTTCCTCCTTTTTTCCCCCCTACTTTGTTATCAAGGCCCTTCTTGGCCCACATCTTCCTGAAGCTTGCATGTCCAACAATCACTAATGAGTTTTATTCTCTTTATTTTTATTTAGAAATGCAGAACAGAGAGAGTGGGGTAGATTAAATGACTCACCTACAGGGACCATGGATGGTTCAGCAACTGCTGATGGTTCATCAATGATGGTTCAGCAAGAAAAGAAGGTTTCTCAGGGTTCCTGAATATTCCTTCATTGCCCTCTTTCTTGTTTGGTTTTTCAAATGTAATTAAGAGGAGAAAAAAAATTTGCAGTCACCGCAGATCCAAGTATGCGAAAAACTGGGATCACTGTACAACAGCACAATGGCAAAAACCAATTGAATTTCAGGAGTTGAGTCTTAGGAAAGAGAGGAGAAGGGAACAGAACAACACCCTTGTTTGACAAACCTTTCTTTCCTGTTTTTCTCATGCCTGGTGACTCCATAATTTCCTAGAGTCATCAACATGGAGTCTGAAAATATGAGCCCTGTAGTGCTGAGGAGAGCAGAAGAGCATATCTATAGTGTCTTGAGGTAATTTCTGAATGAAATTTAGGCTTATCCCTGGGGCAAGTGCTTTGGCTATCTCACTGTTAGACAGTGGGTCTTCTTCCTATTTCTTCCCACTCCTTGCTCCACTGTTGCAGGTCAACAGCTCTGCAGTGACACCTTGGATCTCAAGACTGCCACAGCAGTCCTAGTGGGTAGAGAAAAGGTTCAGTCAGTTCTTTATGTGTGACTTTTCACAGACTGTCATTCCCAGCCATGCTGCTGCTGTGTGAGGAGCTCTTGTCTGGAAAACCTTCCAGCACACTCTGAGGAAAGAGATATATTATTCTGATTCTACTTTCTACAATACACAATATCCATGCTATGTGGCCAACAAACCTAGCAGGTTCACCTAAGCAGCAGTGTGGAATGTACCCTCCTGTGCTGAGGATACTGGTGGGAATTTTCCCTCCTCCCAACTACAGTCCAGATGGTGACAGCAATGTATCTGTGATATAACCAAAATCTCAAGAAAATATAAGGGATGTATTTCACAGAATATGGAGTTTAAAGGTGGGACACCTTGACACAAGAATTTTAGATGCCAAAAGACTATGTGGCTCAGAAATTATCAGATATCACTTCTGAAGAAAAGTCTGTCTAGGGCTGTCATGCACAGCAATACTGCCTGGAAATATCTGGGTGTCATATGACTGGAGGCAAGGAAATCATCTTGTAGAAACTTGGCTACGTTTGCTTTGTTCTGCAGGTGCTTGGTCTTAGTCACTGTCAGAGAAGGATTACCACCTGGTAAAACTGTACCCCGGCCTAGACATTCTCATATATTCTAGCTGATAGTCCTATTTACATATTATTCACCTTTTAAATTAGAGCTGTTCTAGTACACTTAAACAAGGTTTATTTAATGTCTTGGTTCTTAGGTTTACCCTAAGGAGTTGGTTAAAATCAATTGTAAATGTGTGCATTTTCTCTGCTCACTGGGCTTAGAAGAGGGCGGTAGGTGAGCCCTTTGATATTTTTTTCTTGTCTTTGTTGAAACCCAAAATTCCCAAAGGGTAGATACACAAATAATAACTTTGATTTTCTGTTCTAACAAGTTTAATACTTCTTGCTTAAATAGAAATTCAAAATTCTCAGTAGTGACGGTAAGGATTTCAGTTTAAAAATGGAAGGCTTCTGGATAAACTGTGAAGTAGAATTTTTGTATCTAAGTGTATGCATCAACTCTATGCAGGTACAAAGTATGTTAAATGATAGCAGCTATTGCTAAACTGTTTATACTGAAGGCCAAGGTACACAGTCCTTGAATGTTCATTTGTTAACATGTTGAGTGAGTTAGATTTTAAGCTAAGGCTTTTCAATGGATCTTTGCAGGTTTTCTCTCTCTGGGTCCTACAATGCAATTCAGTGTACCTACATTCCCGGTGAGACCCACTCTGCCTTACACTGTAGACATAGCCCAAGTGTCTTTCCGGGTAAACGAGTATTAATAGGATCTCAGATTTCAAGACAGTGATGAGACAGACAGAGCCTAATTAGCAGTTTAGGAATGTCTTCACACTTGGTGGGTTTTGGTTTAATGGTATCTCAGCTCATGAAAAACTTTTCTCATTTGTTCCATGCTGAGGGAATATTGCTCCTGAGGCAATGATACTGTATTTCTGGAAGACTGATCATTATGTTCCAAAGGCTGTACATTTAGACTTCTCCTTAGTGCCAAGTAACAGATGCTATCATGGGAGAGATGTCCTCTTCCCCTCTTATTCCAGCAGGCAGAGTTGCTGGGCCCTTTGAAGGTGTAGAAATAATATCCTTTCCAGCATTCCTAGTAACAGGCCAGATGATTAACCTGGGATTCATAATCCAGCATCTTTCAATTTCCTCAGGTTTTACAGATTATTCTGTGTTTCTGGTTTCTTCCTCCCCTGTGCTGGAGAAGGAAGGTACTCTGATGATGGATGTGGTGTTGTGTGAGAAGAATGTAAATTCTGAGAGCACAAATACTCTCTGCAAGTTGCATTCTGCAGGTTACACTCTGGGGCTGCCCAAACAGAAGAATGATAGGACTGTCTCCCCTTTATTTCTTTCCTGACTAGGCCAGGACCGCAGCCAGCCATGCTTATGATTAGCAGTCCTCATTAAAGGACCATGAAGAGAGGTAAGCTGCAAACTGCAGGAAAGCACATCCACACAAGAATAGGCAGGACTGGTTAATTGTACCACACCAGAAATGGCATGTATGACTGCTGTGTATACTGCTGCAAAACATGCACTTCACTGTGTCCCCTGCTGCTGCAAGGCTTTCCAGATAAATTGCAATTGCAAAAAGCAGAGCCAGCTGCCCTCTGCCATAGAAAAGCAAATGTGTGTTAGTGCCTGTTTAGCAGTTTGTGTATACTCAACTGCTCTGCTCTCTCTGTCCCCATTTCACTCCTGGGCTCAAGCCCTCACTGATCATGTTGCATACATGTGATGCAGCTTCTGGACTTCTCTCTGAAAATAGGCTGTTGAGAGCACAGTTTGTTTTAAATTGTGTATGCTGCATGTACAGTACTGCACGTACAGGAGAGTCCTTCAGCTTTGTCTCAGCAGGACTTGCATGCTCAAATGTCTCTTGCTCCCCCTCAAGTGTACTTATCTAACAGTATGGCATTGTCATGGTGATCTGCAAAAAGGGCCTTCTTGCCACAGAAAAGGAATGACTGTCCCAGAACAAATACAGTTGAAATAACAAAACAATTACTTGTAAAGCCCTGAGGATAAGGTCTCAATATATGTTGTGAATGAAACTATTCCACACAAAAAAAGGACTGAGTCGACACCAGCTATGGATTAGTTTGGGGTTTGTGCCCTACCCTTGTTTGTAAAGGTAGTATGAACAGAACCAGTTTAAGGCAGAAAAAGGGAAGTAGTCAGAGCAACTTTTCCCCTGGACCATCGATTTTCTAACACACCTCTGCTCTGTTAATCCACTCTTGCTCCTTGAGAAGGGCATATTCCCATGGCATTTATCTGTTGTGACTTCCCTCAGAGCAATGAAGCAGAGTAGGAGAGCATTGGGTTCAGCAGTAAGAGAGAACTAAGCATCCTCTGGTACAGGCTCAAAATCTTCAGGTTACGCATATAGCAGAAATGAACGAGACAGAAGCTGGGAACTGGAAGGTAGAAAATTTGAGACATTAGGCATGGTATAAATACCACTTAGAATAATCGCTACCCAATCCTTGATCATTCACTTTATTCATCTGAAGGGTTAATGGAATCAGATTAGTTCCTGTGATTACTTTGTTACAGCTGAATTTGTCACATACCTAGACCCCTTGACAGCACTAGCATGAGTCAGTCCTCACAGCCTGCTAAAAACAAAGAACGTGGGTAATTTTTCTTTGGTCTGTCATATTTTTCTCGTCTGGCTAACTTGTTTTGGTGCCATTCCCTAATGGGTCATAGCTAGCAAATCAGAAATCCCTGCCTATAGCAAATGTTTTCTCACCTAAAAAAGCTGAAAAGAACAAAAATCTGGCATTTTATGATTGTTTTCCTTTCTGGTTCCAGCACACCTGACCTATCCAGCCAAGTGGGGGAACTTCAAACTGCTCATAACTGAAGTTATAAGCAGGTATGTGCTTTGCTTCTTGGAGAATTTTGGAAGCACTTCACATAAGAGAACCAAGTTAGTGGACGGGAGAATTCTGCAAAATGCAAAAAAGGTGTGCAGTGCCAACAGACTTAGTTATCCACTTATCTCCATCTTCTTTCTTATAATTTCCAGGATGTTGAGGATGCTGACTCAGATCAAAGTCCTTCCATATCCATGGTTGTCCCTTTTCCTAGAGGTAAGCTAGTCAATGTTGCACTGACGGGTTTGCATCTGCACTCTGTCATGGCTTGTTCCCTATAAAAACATCTGGAGAGTGTAGGAAGACTGGCACCACTCCAATGCAGTATGAGCAGAAGTGGTGATTTATTACTTTTCCATATAAGGGTAATGAGAGAAGTTGGCAGATTGACACTGGTCTTTGGGAAAGGCACAGAACTGGAGCGGGTAGTGGGAGGAAGCCTGCCCTATTATCCTGTCACTCACTTGAGATCCTGTGACAGAACTGCACTCATCCACTGTGAGCAGCTCAGCCCAAAACAGAGACCTCATGATATCCACAAGACACTGCTCCACACTCCTCTGAATGCAGAAGTTGTTCCTCCCACAGAGAAGTCCTCTTCTCTTTATTTGCCACCCATGAACCTTGAAACTTACTCAGGCCTGAAAATGGGCCTCAGCCTTTGCTTACAAGGCAATCTCTTACATTTAACCCTGAGGCCAATACACAAACAGTAGAACTCAAGTTTCTCCTGTCAGCTTGAAGAGCTGAGGTTGCACACACAGTGTCAGGGCTGGAAAAGATCCAAATCCAGCTCTCTGTGGTATCCTTGACAATGTGTCCTGCAGTCTTCTAGGGATGGAAATGCCAGGTCATGCTAAGAAAGGGGCTCTGGAAAAACTGAAAATTATTGTACCTAAAGACAACCACTGCTGGTTTATGCCAAGTTTCATCCTGGCAAAAGAGGTTGTAGGTGTTCCCTCATCTTGGTCAGCCCACTGCATTTACAGGGAAATGCATGAAGAGATTTAAAGTAAGAGTTCCCTCTAGAGGAGTGAAGCAATAATGTACACATCATTCCATGTTCTGCTAGAGCCCGGGCTCCATTTTATTTAGAGATTCAGGCTGACAGTGGGATAAATCTGCTTATAAATTCCACTCTGTGCATATGCAATAAAAACAAAACAGTGTCAGCTACACAGAAAAAAGACAGCAGGGCATTCCAAGGACTATCAATGACAACCAAGGACAAAACCCTATAGCTTCAAGATTAACCCAGATAGAGTTTACACAATTCTGACGCTAGAAAGGAAGGAAACATCATTATTGATAAAACCGCAAGAATCCCACAGAATGATTGTGACCCTATTGTGCTTAGATATTGTGCATCACTATTGCACTGCAGAACTCAGCAGCTAAACATAAAAGGAAATCAAGACACAGAAAAGGGATTAGGCTCTGGTCAAAATCAAACAGAAGGGCAATCACATGAACAAAATTTATTTGTATGGAGTCCTTATGTCCCCAAAACTTGTTACTCGCTATTTTTTAATTAATATTGATTTAAAGAAACTTTGTTTCAGGAAGTATTTTGTTCCATGTTCTCTGGATATTGCAGGAACCATTCTTTCTTCTGAAGAAGTATTCAAGGTTATGGAAAGGCTTCGCAACTGCATATATTGGATATAATTATACCTAATAAAGATGTAACTTTATTTGCTACTTTTACATGGAACTCTGATCACAGCATGAACACTGTGAAGACCACCTGTAAAGAATTAAGGTATCCTATCTTAGCAATATCTGCCCAGAAATCTCCATGGAAAAAGCCATGGGATTAAGTTGTTTGATTTCCAAACCAAACACATGTGAAGGCAGAAGAGACCAGATAACTTGCACAGGGAGAGAAGACAGCAAATGATGAGCTAGGAAGAGAAGAAATATTCTTGGAAGGATTTTGTATTGCAGCAGACTGATTTAGACAGAACTTTTTAGACTGGGCTCTTCTAAAGAGAACAGAAGAGATAGGCATACAGCTTCCACTTGGAGTAATCTGAAACTTACTCCTGCAATTAAAGCACGTTATGTTTTGGCCTTTTCCGCAGACGGATTTAAGCAGAGCGCCTCTTTGCATTCACCTGTATTTTTCATCCCAAGGGAATGCGATTCCTTCAAACACGTATGTGAAGAATTGTTGATGTCATTTTACACATGACGATGGAAAGACAACACCAAATTACGGTATACCTGTCAGACTTACATATACACATACATAGAAGCGTATAGGTATAAATTACCTTCCTGTATTTTTTATATATGCAATTATTCATAGAAAAAAGTGGTCTGAGGAAGTTAAAGACAGCTAGAGAAGAGAAGATGCAGAGGTTCTCATTGTCTAAATGACCTTTCCAAATATTTGTGAAAGAACATATACTTACTATTTCAAGGAAACAGAAACAAAAATAAATATGAGAGCCACAACAGTCTGTCTGCATGCTAGTTGCTTTGTTAAACACGAAGGCCCAAAAGGTCAATGTGGATCTAATGTCTCTTATTTGTTTTGGCTTTGAAAGTTAAGTTGTGATCCATAATCTGCAAGATGGTAGAACAGTGACAGATCCTACCCAAACTAGACTGGTTATGTGACACAGTTTCATGAAACAATTCATTGCAAGAAAGTGGAATGTGAAGTAAGTGAAAAAAAGAAGATTCAGAAGCAACCTAAGAACCAGCCCAATGTTTCAGGAGATTTAGCATCAGTTTCATAGAATGTCTCTGTGGCCCTGGTTAAATCACTTGAATAGTCTTTTCCTTCATACCTAGAGCTAAAAGATAAGGTTTTAAATACTCCTCCCACCTGACTGCTTTGTGTGCCTCTTAGATTCAAAGTTGAGGCCATGTAAATTCAAAGTGAAAAAAAAAATCCAGATATTATACATTTTATGAAAAGTACATTGTAAATTATAACATTGAGCAGTGTCCTACAGTTGATGTAGTTCCATACAGTAACACAATTTTATCTATATTACCCAAGAAACAAGGCTGTGATTATTTTTGTCTGCTGCTCCATACATGTTACTCCTGTATAAGACGTTTCAAATGCAGTGTCATGGATAGGACGGATAAAGGGCACACGGTCATTACTACTCCATAACTGGAAAAGCAGTTTGGGTGTTTACCGCCTCTGTGAAACAGGAGCGAATATGTAAAGAACGCAATGAAGTCAGGTAAAAGCAGCTTTCTGTGCTTCACCTTTCCTGCAGACAGGAAGGAGTGGAGCTCTCAGCAAGCAAGAGCAGCAGGGTGCTGAGCGGTGGCTCTGGCCATGAGTTTGGCCCCAGGTGTCCCTGCAGCCAGATGTCCCCAGAGCAGTCACTCTCCTCCCTCCTGGGTGGAGGTGGGATGGAAAAACATCTTCCAGGCTGTCGGCACTTTCTTGGCCCACGGACCTCTCTGAGATAGTGTTCAATGATGAGTGTAGTGAGTCATGGAGTAAATATTCTGGAATCAGTTTAGATGTGCTAATTTTTTGCCAATAGCTGTGGGTTTTGCTCATAGCACCTGCCTAATCATGCTTTGTCTAAGCCGTGGCACCTCCCTAACAACTACCTAGCCCCATGATGAAGGTCTGACTATGGCCTCTGATAATGGTCTAGCCACTTGAGCAATGCCAGCTCTATAGGCTAGAAACTAAACAAACCCTTGCTTTAGCACTCCAAAATCTCTCCTGTAAATGACACACATTGCAAAGTTACTTGTCTCACAAATAACATTCTCTGCAGCAGCCTGCAGGTCTTTGCATGCTGGGCTACAACAACAAAGTGCCCCTATTTCACTATAGCTTCTGAAACTTTCAGGTACACTTTTAAACTCACAACTTTTTTGACTTTTGACTGCTTAAGTCAAGTAGCACTTAACAGGTTTTCCCTTTGTTTCAGCCTTTTAACCTCGATACTTTTTTTTTGCATTCCTTCTGTTACTTGTACATTTGTTTACAAGAACATTACTGAAACTAACTTTTATTACCAAATGCCTCTTTTCAGGTTGTTCTGCAAAGGCCCACTTAGTAAAGTAAAATACAAATATCTGTCAAGGATATTAAGTTGTTACAGGTTGGCTTAAATAGTTACTGTTCAGGCAGTTTTTGTAACTGTTACCCAAGGTTACATATATTCATTTATAACACTGGAACTGCTTGTTTACATTGTTTTTCTTTATGAAAAGGGGTTTTTGTTACATCCTAGGATATTTTAATTTAAGATAAACCACTGATGTTGCTGTAGTGTCTTTGAGACTTAGAGATGAGAGAATTTGTTACACCAACTGAAGTCCATGTTTTAGTTGTCCATAGCTTCATTGTTTTGTTTCTTAAATGAGAGCTGCCATTAGACTACATTATTTCATGTGTCCCATGTCTGCAAGCTCTCTTTTTGAGATGTACCACTGTACTTCTAGCAGTGGTATGGGCTATAGGGTAAGTTTCCAGCCAGCCTGTAGTCATTCTTACTAGGTTAAGGGCATAGTGATTAACCCTAATGTTATTACACGAAAGTCCAGTGTGCTCTGCTTGCATTGCATCTCCAGATTTAGAGTTCACATACCATCTTTCTGTGCTTCAGATCTTTCATTGTTTGACTTCCTCTTTCATTGATGCACAGATTCCACTTGTGAAATGGCATCTGTGCCGTTTCTAAGCGGTGTGGCATCCTTAACAACTACCTAGCAACATGCTGAACATCAAACCATGGGCTCTGGTATGGCTCTAGCCACTCCACCAGCTCTGCAGCTCTGTAAGCCGAGACACTGGGCAAAGGTAATGCAAAACCAGAGCTAGCTTTGTTAAGGATATTTGGTAAAAGCCCCAAAATCTCTTTCTTACGTATTTTTCTAATGCGGAGTTCATCATACAATTACTGTACATCTGAAGGAATTACTCTTCTCTGATAATGAAAACATGCTCTGTATTTACATTCAAGATATTACTAGCAAAGCTTCTATTACTGCAGCTCTGTCTTGACAGTGCTAAGAAAAGTCTGTTTAATTGTATGAAATTAGCAATACCAATGAGGAGAGAAGATACATGTTGCTTTTTTAGTAAGATAAATCTGGAAAAATGTGTAATATTTATCATTTATCTCTATTGCAAGGAATAGTTTAGTTTCTTTCATGCAAACTGAAAATAAATGCCCAAAATTATTCATAAATCTGTACCTTTGATCTTTTAAATGCAGACTTTGCATAGGCATTAGTGTTTTCTGTAACTGAATGTCTGTCTCTTTTTTGTTCATCTTTTGTATTATTGCTAATAAAAATGCAAGTGTTCTCTATCTGCAGCAGGAACTCTGATTGCACTTGTGGAACTCAAATTTTACACCCGCAGGTGTAAAATTCTTTCCTAAAAGAAAGAAATTTCCTGTAAAATCCTTCTCTATCAAAATTAACAAAGACAAAGCAGGAAGTCTGCCCTTGACTGCAGATTTGCTTACATGTTAAAAAAGCTGGTCTGACTTTCTGTGCTAATTCAAACACTTCCGTTCATTACTGGCAATTGTTACAGTTTGTACATTTTTGATATCAAAGCATGCCTTTGTGAGGAATTCAGGAGTCTTAAAAATAAAAACTCAACCATTCTTCTGGAGAAAAGCCAGAAACTGGAAAATAGCCACAATAGTTTGAAGAAGCCTTTCAGTAGACAACAGAGTCTGCAGAGTTTACCCTCATATCATGAGAAGGGTTCACTATAACACTTTCTATGGGCAATATTTACCACTAATGTAAGACTGTGTACCAGAAAAAAAGCAAAAAACTGCAAGTCAACCCACAAACCTAAACAACTCTGAGCCCATATTAACTGGCTCCAGCTTTTCTGAGAACTGTGAAGATCTTGATTCCTTTCCACAGACTGTCAAGAGACAGCGTTATATTGTTGAGCGTTTTGTCCAAATTGGAAAAATTTAACTTGCGTGTTTCAGCTCTTCTCAAGGGACTTTTAATCATTCTGAGTGTGTCACATGCATTTGATTCTTCCTTGCCCTTTTGTCTCCAGAGTAGAAAAGACAGTTAAAATGACATTAAAAAGTCCAGTGGGGTCTGGTTTGAAAGCCTGGGTGAAGTCTGCCTTCCCTGATTTCCAACAGCAGGGAGGCCTGGCCACCATCAGGGTTTCTCTCCACAGGCACCCTCATCCATGTTACAAAAGACTTCCCACTCACTGATTTGGCTCCCTTATTCCTGGTGATTTGAATTTTCCACGGGTCTTGGAGATTTGTAACGCTTTCCTACAGTACTCTCTGACTTTCTGGCCATGTTTCAGCTACTTTTGAAGTTGCAGTTTGACTTAAGGGGTGGTTTCTCCCTTGGTGGCTGCTGCTTTGTCTCTCAGAACTAGTGTACCCAGAGAAAAATGGTCCTTTTGCTTCATTGTGAATCCCGGCCCACAGCTGCATCCACACTGATCACAAGCAGACCTTCAACACCAATGGAGGCGCATGGCCTGCAGCATATCCTCACTGCTTGGTCTGTGATGCACAGGAATGAATCACAGGACACTTCCCTACCTGCTGCCATGTCTCTCCTTGCAGAAAGCAGGACACATCTCTGCTGTTGGGTGAGAGAGTAGAAAGCATGATGTGCTGATCCTGGCTACCTGTGCCTGCTGAGCCCTCTCCAGCTTCAGGCAGATGTGTGCTCTGGCAGCACCTGGGCATAGTGGTTCAGTGCACTAACCAAGCTCAGAGGAAAAGATATAGGAAGGGGAGAGGAGAATTAGAACTACTTACCAAGAGTCTCACATGGAAATCTGTTCTGGATTATGGAAGAGTGAGACAGGAAAGAGATACATTGCACATTTAGGGTTACTAGCTATCTGCCTTTAGCATGTCATCAATATATGGATGTCTGTGTGTGCATGTGTGCATGTGCTTTTTTGAGACTCCTTATCCGTGTTTCCACATCCCAATTGATATGAAGGTTCTCAGGACTGAAGAGATTCAGACCTATCACCAATCACATCTGAAATTCAGACCAGCTATTATAAAGTTGCTGGTTGTATATAAGAACCTTGCCTATGTTGTTGCAGTGTGGTTGTCTATGGGCAGTCCAAAATAAAGCATCCTTGCTCCAGAAGACATCCAGTGTGAGTGTTAAGCACCAGGGATAGACAGATAAGTCAGAAGATGACACAAAGCAAAGGAGACAACATTCATTAGTGAGGCAAATAGTGCTGTGTTATCCCTGCAGCTCAACTTGGGAGGCACCTCAACAAAAGGGAGTTCTAAGAGCAGTGTGGTAGACATGTAGATGTTAGTGATTGCAGATGGGACAAATGTCCTCATCTGACTAGTCTCAGTCTTAATCATCCTTAGAAATCCTGCTACAATTAAATTTTTAGGGGTCCTGAGAGGCTGCTACAGCTCCCAAGGTACTTCATGAGGTAAATGTTAGGGCATGAACAGGCTTTAAAGGTGTTGAAAAGCGAAGCCAGGCAGCTTATATTTAGCTTTACAAAGAGATGGGATCCCACAGAGGAAGCTGAAGAGAAGGGTAGCCTATTTTTAGTGACAGTAATATGTATGTTCTTTCAAGAATGCTAGCAAAGAGCTCTATTTTCCATAAACCTCTGTGCTGTCCGTGATAGGTTTTCCCATAGATTTTCTGACAAGGGCATTGTAACAGAATATCCTCAGCCTTTTACAGAATCACCAGCAAAGCAGCATAATGTGAAGGCAGCCATTATAAAAGGCACCTCTTTTACTTAGGTTACCTGTTACTCTAGTTGGAGCACTTTCAGGTGAGAAAAAGAGGCAAAAGCTTATAGAAGAAAAATCCTCTGGTGTTGATTGATAGCACTACCCTGCTGTTCATGGCTACATTTAACTCTTGTTGTGAGTCTGTATTTCAGCTTCCTCATGTCTCAACCTAGATCCCGAAGAGTAATTTTTCTCCAGGTGGACTGTTTCCTTAAGATGCAGAGGCAGACCGGGTTTTGGCATTTCCTTGGTTCCTTACATAACAGACTGTACTTTCAGGGACCAAACCTTCCAACTTCGTCTCTTCTGTTTAAAATGATGCATATACTTTGTCTGTAAAATACACTTTTGGTAAGGGAAGTGCATTCAGTAAGGAATTTGGAGAATGCTTTTTCATCTGGGAAATAGATTTATTTTGCCAGTTTGCGGCTATGCAATCTGAAATGGCAAGACTTTCAGAACTGGGACAGATTATTCTTCTTTTTAACTATATAGATAGTAACGCTATCTCAGGAATTCAGGTTTGACAATCTTGGCTTCCAAAGGAGCGCCTACAGAAATTGGGTGCTCCAACTCCCACGTTCTTATCATACTGCAAATTCTCCCAGAGTGAAAGAAATATTATATGGTTGCAGGCCTAATTTAGATAGTGTCTGACCCACTGCAGACACTGTTCAGATAAAAGGAAACACAATCAAAAATTTACTTTCTTAATACCTTTTTGTCTCTTTTCTAGGATACACACCAATCATTGGTACAGGAAGATATGCTGTGGATTTAAGTCACTGTTTTGTAAAGTGTTTGAGAGGAGTCACGCAGTGGAGCAGACTGAAGTACTGTGGTGCTGCCTGTCCTGCCACTGTCTCCTGTTAGATTGCATTAACAAGGCTGCTTGGCCAGTGACATTTTCTCTTTCTCCCAGCAAAAATCTGGATTGGTTGTTGGCTAGCCCAGAGCCCTTCTTGAAGATGAGGTCTCTAACATGGTGCAGTGCAGCTCTATCTTGCTTTGATTTTAATGAAACTCATTATAATGCTAGCCAGAAGTCTTTTCCTTTTTCTCATAAGTGGTAAGTCTCTGAAATTTGAAAAAAACCTTTTTCCTTGCGGTTAATTACATTTCATCAGATTGGGAGACCTTTTTTTTTTTTTTTTCCAGTGAGGAAAACTATTAAAATAAAAAAGCAAGAAAGCTACACAAAACCACTTTTGATTTCCTATTATTCATGGAATACAATTAGATGTTAAAAGAAGTCGTTCTTTGGTAACTGTGATACTGGCCACTATTAAATCGCCTGATCTACTTTTACGTCACATTCTCACTTCTTTATGTACAGACTTGCTTGGATTTCAGCTGCTTCACTACTGAAAGAAGATCACTCAGTTTTAGAATATGTATGTTTGGCCTCAATCTGGACATAGAAAAACTTCATCTCATCTAACGAGCCTAGATTGTCAAGTAATAGTCCATTCGGTAAAAATGGGTATTATTTCCTGTCAGAAAAAATAATAATGATGCTATCAGATGACGGTGGAAGATAGCTTTCTGTAATATCTTAATTTATTATCACTAGTCTGATAGACCAGAGAGTGTTAATATGTTTTTCATCATCTTGGTTTAAAAATTCACACTGCAGGTTTCCTGCAGGTGGTTCAAGGAATGATCTATCTCCTCTGTACCTGGCAATTCCAGGAAAACCATGATGATTCAGTTCACTGGCTTTAGATTCTAAAGAAGATGATAGACATACTCGTCTTACTAAGAGATGACATCTATTTCCAAAGTACTCAAAAATTGGCAGGGCACGAAATAGTTAAAGAAAAAAATCCCAGCAACTCAAAACTGATTTGGGCCAGGCCAAAAAAAAGATGGTGAGTGGTACAGAGATAAAAAAGTTTGTACCCACTGGAGAAACAAGTGTTTTATCCAAGCATCATAGCAAACACTTGGTAAGTGATACCTTAGTCCTGACCACGTAAGTTTACTCTAAATTAACTTTCTATTGTCCTGGTCAGATTACATTGTTAACTCCCATTAAATTTTTTGCAGCCAAATTTAGATCTGTCCTGACTGTATCTGTGCAGGTCTGGACTCTCCTCAGGATGAGGAGTATTTGAATAGTTTGTCCAGACCCAGTTTAATGAAGGTCTTCACCAAAGAAAAATTACAGTAATTTGAGACACATACCCAGAAAGTTTAGAAAAGTTTGTTTTAAAGTGAGGATGGTATCAGCTGGAAGTCCGGTATTGCACAAGACGCCAGCATTTGATTGGTTTCTTTAGCCAAATTCTTAGTTAATATCAGGAGTTTAAGCCATTTTCTGCAGAAGTGAGTGATGTTGACTCTAAAGGTCTTGCCATTTGCTCCATACATCTGCCGAAAGTAGACATTTTTCTAGTGTTTCTTATCTATGCTGAAGTCTTTGCTGCACCAAATCAGAGTAGAGTTCTAGGCAAGAGGAAATGCCTAGAAGAGGGAAGAGGAAAGAGGAAAGAGGAAACCACAAAGAGGAAGTATGTGCTCATGTAATACGAATGCTGGTGCAAACAGGCCTTGTGAGTTCACTCAATAGTTCCTGTATCACTCATGCATGTTCTAATGAAATTTAAAAATTACAATTAGAAACATCACATCCTGTCATGTCATGTCAACCCTGTTCCACTGTCTAACTGCTTCCCTTTAAGGACTTGTAACATACATAACACGAGCTTTTTCAATTGACAGAGTTTGGAGCAGGTCAGGTGCGACAGATGTAGAAGACTTCACATAGCAGAAATACTGGAGATGCAAACAAAGTTTAATTCACACTTCTTCACTTTTCCTTTTTTCATCTTATGAATTTGAGCTATGTGAGGTGTTGGTCTTATACAAAGAAAATTTTGTACAATCGGGTAACAGATTTTCTGTTCTTCCAGGTGATAGGGCCTGTTCCCAGTATGTAAAAATCGAACTGGAAAATTAAGGTTATCATCCTTTTAAAGGTCAAAAACTCATAGTGCACAGAGATTCACGTTGAGTTCATAGTAAGCTTAGCCATAGTTAGACCATGCCAGTTATAACAGTGAAATTGCACTCCAGATAGAAGTCCTCCATAGAGGTGGCTATTTGCAGTTTCCTCTTCAAATAGACAGGGGATAACGTGTTCACGTGGAATGAAGCCAGAAATTTTTAGCTGTGAACATCTTAGAGCCATCATCTAATACCAAGATTTAAAGTGACAAGTAGTAAGAATAATGATGACATTATTCTCTGCTTGTAAGGCCAATTATTGCCTCTAATTCATGATGTTCTAGTTACAGATGAGGCAGCTTTTCCATTACAAGCTTCTTCTCTGTGTCTGTGTCACTTGAAGCTGACATTTCTCACAGTAGCTGTCAGTCCAGTCATAAGAGGATTTTATGATTAATGAGATTCACTTTTCGCTGTTTCCAAGGTACTTCAAATCCCACATAGTATACCAGAGGGAAAAGTGGGACACTTAAGGCTGATGTGTTCGGCCTAGAACAGCATCAGCTTTTCTACTGAAGCTTAGCTGTTCATAGGTGATTTTTTGTCACAATGACCAGAGGTTTTGCTAAAGCAGAAAAACATTGATGTCTTCTCTGATCTGCAGCCATGCCCACACCTCTTTCTGAAAGTAAACCTTTTGAAATGCGAATGGAAACTGTGTGATCTTTGCCTTGTGTTGAAGGGGAAGTTATAGAAATGCATGCTCTTCATATTGTTTTGCTTCCTTCAGTTATTTGTAATATTATTTTTGGACAACATTTTATTTTATTTTGCCAGTTTCCTTTCTGATTTTTGTCAATTTTTCTATCTCTTATATTTGTGCTGTGGTAGCTTTTAGAGTCTCCAACTGGTATTAGGGCCCTGTGGTTCTCTGCATGTACATAACACTGGGATATTGATGGTGTGGAACAAAGCAGGATTGTTTGAGCAGAGAGCTGACCAATTGGGATATGACTGAGGTTTATCCTGAGAGGAACAGAGAAAATAAATGAGGAAATTACTGTTTCTTTCATACTAAAAGAATTAGGGGACCTCAAATTAGCCCAAGGGAGCCATATCCATAACAAAGGAAAGGAGGACATGGCTCTTCACATAATAGGTAGGTGAGCTGTGGACCTCCTTCCTCTGCAAGTTTTACAGGATTAATTTTGCATGGATTCAGAAGGAGACAGAACAAGTTCATGGGAAACTATCCATCGTATTCCACGTGGAGGGTGATTAACACATAGAGAAACGCTTGTGGCTTATGATTCCAGAGCCACAAAACTGTTAATGGCTGTGATAATATTCTAGAGTAATATCATTGCAGCTCTGTCCTGACCTTACATGGATTTTTAAGCATCTGGTCTTGTATGTTGGTGAGATTCAGGACCACATGGGCCTTTGGTGTGATCCAGTTTGACTGTTCTTACCTGCTTTATATTACAGTCTTTGAATTATTTTGTTCAAGGAGGAGAAATGAGCCCTGGGGAGGAAATCCGTATAAAAGTGGTTGTTGATCTCAGTGTAAGTCTGACAGCATTCAAACAAAGTCAGCTTCTCATAGCAGAATTAAAGAAAACCTAAGCAAAATTTGACAACTGAAATGTCCTAGAAATGTAATTATTTCTTCGTATGTATACACAAGGGCAGCTCGGGATAACTCAACTGAATGATCCAGAAATATTGGAAATGGGAAGGCCAATCTTTGGATATGTCTGTTTCACCACGGGAAAAAAAATCTGTTGAACCTAAGAGGGAGCTTCCCCTGAGCTGAGCCAGTCTTCAGACTGGTTCAACAAAGCCCTCTGGACTTAGTAAATTACTGAGTGGAAAAAAAAAATGTAATGATGGCTAAGGCTGTCATTGATTTGCAGATTTCTGTCATCAGTAATTAAGATGGTCAAGCCTTCATTCAAGAATATTAATGTCTGATGATCTCAGGCTGTCTCCTCTCAGCATTTGGAAATATTTTAAGGTAGATGAAAACATGGTATTTTTCACTAGCTATGAATAGTCCAGAGGCTGTACATTAAACGCAATTGTTACAGTGTGACATCCAGAAAATATTCCACACAAAACCTTCAAAGTCCAGTGTCCTTACATCCATGTGACAAAGTATAGACCTGCAGGTTTTGGACATAATGTGTGCCAGCAACAAAAAGCGAAGAATGGTTCACAGATGAATTTACAGACAATCTCTATATTCTCTGTATTCCAGAAGCTAGAGCTTTTTGCCACTTTGTAGTGTTTTCTGACTGTATCAAATACTTCTGTCAAGAAACTGAAGGTAAGGCTATGTTGGTAAGGGGCTTGGGAGGTGTTTGATTCTGATGGGTCAGGGAACTGCAGAGGTCTGCTCTACGATTCATTAATAGATAAAACTTCTCAGAAAGGCTGAACTACACAAGTACTCCAGCAAAGAGTGAAGCTGATGTTTAGGGGGACTTGAAGAATGAGAGGCTCAACAAGTACATACAAACACTTTCTCCTGCACCTAAAAGCTGGATAGGACCCAAAGGGAAAATCGTGAGAATTTAGTTAAAAGAAGGATTTTGCTAGATGCAGGGACTGTTTTATCACCTTTGGAGTCTCAGTCTTTTCATGAAGAGCCCACACAGGCCCCATTGCCAGCAACAACTGCTCACACGCACTGTTGGGTAAAGAGAATTGGAATCATAAACTCAAATTTTTGTTTAAGGATTTGGGGGAATGAGCTTGCAAAGTCATGTTAGCATGTTACAGGAAAGAGCCACTCTCTGCAATTACCCAAAGAAGAAAAGAAGATTTGCAGTAAAATTACTTTCCCTTAGGCAAGCACATCCCAGCTGTCTTATGCTGACAATTTTTGACAGGCAGCAGTGCAGAATGATTGTATACTTATATAAACATATTTTCAGGAAGGGTAGGAGTAAATTTGCTTAATTATGCTAATTCATCCACTAAGCTTTTGCTCATAACAGCTCTTCCTTGTTGCATGTTTATTTCTTTGCTGTACTTCATTGTTTATCTTGAAAACCCTCAGAAATCTGGCAACCAGATTCTTAAGCCACAAACAAGGATCACAGTCATAGAAACAACAAAGCTGTAATTTGTATTATTTAATTTTGTGCTCTGTTGTAATATAGCCCAACTGCCAAGGACTCAACTTTGATCTTGCTTTGTTTTGTTGTTAAGCTTATGAGAGGGAAGGGAATGGAAAAGGGAAGTGGCTTTCTGAAGAACTTAGCTTACATTTAGGAATCTCAGGGACATGGTCTGATTTTCAAAGTTACATATATTAAGAAGATGATTTATTTTCTAGGTGCTGCTTTCCATTAAAAAACCCCTATGGTTTTCCATCACTTTAAAATTTTGTATGCCTTCACTGGTTCTCAAAGGGAAAGCCCCACCTTAGTATTCCAGTTCCCATCTTCTGCTATTGCTGGCATGAACATTAATGCAACAAAACAGTCAGCCAGGTCTAAGAACAGATCAGCTGAAATATATCCTTAAAAAACATACTTAACAACTGTAAGACTTGAGCTATTGTAAACCTGCATGTATCCTTCACCTAGCACAAGGAAAGCCTGCTGAGCTGCAGTGGGCTGCAGCGTGAGATGTGGCTGCTTCTCTTCGTGTGGTAAGGATTTTCATGGGATTGAGGTCATACGCTTCATCTCTGCAGCAGCAGAGAGCACCTATGTCTTCATTCTGCATTTGCAGGGCGAGTCTTCCATCTGTGACAGGAATGTGCCCTAGTGTTTCCAAGGGGAGAGCTGGCCTGGTGAATTCAAATTGCCGTCTCTCTTTTTCTTGCCCCAGGGAGATGTGTAGCTGTGAGGAGAGCCTGTTCCTTACCCGGGGGGGTGGCTTAGCAGTTTGCTGCTGGGCTGTTATGCTGTAAGCACAGCATCCAGACCTTCAGATTATGGCAGGGAATTGTTATAACTCCTTGAAAGATTTGCTGTCTTGCTCTTGTTATTCTTGGAGCAAAGCATTCATGCACAGGTTGACATAAACTAGGCCAGACTCTGTTCTTGTTTATAGTTATTCCCATGGGACTTGACTGTTTCCTTGGCAATACGTATGCTACACTGAGTAAGACGCTTGCATTGAGGTCTTTTATGTTTTCAGAGCTGCGATGGCACCAAAGGACCAGGTTGCATTCCTGAACCCTGTTTTCTGGCTCCAGTCAACTCTTGGCATGCAGCAAGACGAAGAAGAGCACAATAAGAGGGAGCATACTGCTGTCCATGCCAATGCATGCAGACTACAAGATCAGAAAAGAGATGTCTGACAAACCCAGTGAACTTAGAATTTGAAATGCCTTCTGTTCTCTGGAAAAAGAAATGGAGCTATTTTGTATTCCCATCAAATTTTAGATCTCTTTTCATAACCATCAGGAAAATGTTTCCTTTAGCGCTATTAATAGAGTGATGAATTTAAAAAAATGAACAGATGGGATTCTTTTTGAGTTTGTTATTCACCAAAAGGCACACTTCTGCCCTGAAAAAATAATAGGTGCAGTGTCCATCACTGTCCACAGGGAGGGGAACAAATCCTAGCTCCTAGTACGCACTGGGATTTTTGCAGAGAGAAGGCAGCTCATCCACACTTGAACAAAGTGAAAAGAATCTGAATATATTTTATTTAACAGACCAAATGCCCTGGCCAAGACTGCAGGGTAAATTTACATTTTTAGAGGCATTTTCAACAATCAGTATGAACCTGAAAAGAAAGAAAAACAAGTTTCTTAAATATCTCAGCAACAGCAATACTATTTTACTAAATCAGAGGTGTACCTAACTGATAGTAGGATCAGGAGCAGGAAATCATGAACAAATAAGATAAAATTGAACTTTAAAAGGTACTAAGCAAGAGAACTTTCATGTCTGCTGTCCGGGTCATGTTGAATCTAGGTCCAGGATGTTTCCTCCATTTAAAGAGTTCTTGAGGGCAGAAGTGTTCTCCTTCATTATGCCAATCAGCATCTCTTTCCTGCATGTCCTCTTACATTTGAGAGCTGTCTTGTTTAATCATTTGCTCTTACACTCTCCAGAAAATACACTCCTTTCCACTTGTTTCTACATAGACCTGATGCTCGTAATTCTGCTCCTCCTGATGGGTTAGTCTGTGCTTTGGTCAAACTGTTTTGGCACAGGATGGAATAAAAACTTAGCAACTTGATGTAGGGGAAGGTGTGCCTGCCCTTGGCAGGGGGCGTTGGAACTAGGTGATCTTTAAGATCTCATGTCCCTTCCAATCCGAATCACTCTGTGATTCTATGATCCTATCTCCTACAAGGAGTATTTGAGGGTGGAAATGTGGTGACACGACCTGTTCCGTACTTCTTGACATGAGGGGCGACCCCTTGGCAGAGGCATAGCTCCAGAGTACACTAAGACTGTGCTTCTGCATCACCTGTGCTTCTTCAAGGTGGATGAACAGTGCAGAGGCACCGACTCACAGCTCTACAGCCCTGCAAACAGCAGAGCCATGTGAGCATGGGACCATGATGAGGCTGGCATGGCTAAAGACTTGCCTGACGTGCTTTTGTCCAGTGCTCCATTCATGAGGCTTCAAGGGATTTGAGAAAAACCACAAAAGAAAGGTGGCCCTCTAATCATGTCACTTAGCAAGGAAGTCCAGAGCCTTCGTACTTAGTTTAACATTGGTGTCTATTTTTTAGAGGTTTGAATGCAGCCACAGTGCTCAGGATGTTGGTCAGTCTGAATTGAGTCTAGCACAAAGAATCTTCTACCATGAATGTTACTGGACCAACAACAGCAATGGAGAAATCCAATTTAAACTGATCCATGTAAACTGATCATAATGACCTGTCAAGCTCTTACGTCATTCTCACTATAGTACTGCAAAATTCCATGAGAAGGCCTATTTAGAGAATAATAAAGACTAAGTTATAGCTTAAAAAAGGGCCTGCACTGTTTCTAGTTAAAGGCACTCAAAATGTTACGAGGATTCAAAACAAAATTGAGAAAATATTCTGATGTTGACAGCCACTGTAGCAAAATAAAGTAGCTTTTTTTACATCCTGAGTGGGAAAAATGTCAGTTGAAAACCTTACCTGCAAAATCAGCCCATTTTGTTGAGATGGAAAGGATTCCTCACATATGCTGTGCATCCGTGCTGGAAGTTTTGCTGGAACATGTTTTGCTCAGCTTCCACATGAAAGTGTGGCATATTTTTTCTTCATGGTTTTCCCTAATACATGCAGAGAGACACTTGCTCACATTTGTTTAGATCATGTTTGTTTTCCTGGGTTTGTCCTAAAGGAGTTCTGGTTCTGAGTGGGAGACACTTTTGAGTCATAATGACGTGTGTGTAACTGATAATGCAACTGATTAAACACTGAGGAGTGGGCAAAATCTAAATAATTTCTGTCTGGTTTGTAGTGCAGAGCTCAAACTGGGGATGGTGCTCGTGACACTGCAAACACTTGGCGCTCTTTGTAAGTCAATATGTGTGATTCAGACATGACCTGGTACTGCCTGAGACTGGAGTGGGGAAGTCACTTGCTGCAGGGATAAATAGTGCTGAAAGTAATAATAGGCTATGCTCTTCTGAAAGCACAGACGAGAGGAAGAATAATATTTTTATTTTTCATTAAGGTAGCAAGTCAGAGATTGACAACTGCTTGTAGGAAGACATAACTACTTAGCTGCAGGTAAGTAGCGTTTAATCAAGCTGTATTCGCTTACACAGAGGTTTGTTTCTATCCATGGATAAGGATGCTGAGGTAGTCCTTCCTGTGAGCTGGGCAAAACTTCAGATAGGTGATATAAAAACAATTTGCTTCTCAAAGAAAGCCTATAAAGTTTATCAGGCAAAGTTTTCTATCATATTTATTCTGTAATTTGTGTTACAGTGAGGTACAATCAATCAGTAAGAGTTTCCATTTCCAGGAAAAAATCTTCCATGAGCTATCTGTGCTCTTGATATTTGAAAATATTGGGAAGATTCCAGTTTGGTAACTTAGAGCAACAACAGCAACAACAACAATAATAATAACAAAAACAACAACAACCACAACAACCAGAAGAAGTGCAATTTAGAAAGCAGCTAAGCTGTCTGATAGGTTTTCCTAGCCTAAATTTCCAAATAGTCTGGTGTTGCTACATCTTCTTGGTGTAACTTTAAAAAGGAAAAAAGAAAAAAAAAAAGGAAAAATACAGTGAACTTTTTTGTTCCTTTGAAGGAGGAAACCTTCAAAGAATTGTTATACCATGATGCCCAAGAACTCAGCTAAAATACATGTATATTTTGAAGTTAAATCACTGAGTTTTGGTCCTGGAAATGCTTATGCACAGCTTAGGTTTACATTTGTGGTATGTTCTACAGGCTTCGATGCTAAAGAGAGATGTAAGTGCTAGCATGACGTTTGACAGGACTGCAAGGGAGCAGGGCTGTTTACAGTTTGGCCACTGTGCTTCTGTCTCCAGCAGGACTGTGAAATATTACAGCACGCTGCATTTAAATACTTTGATTCATTGCTCTACTGTGTAGAGAAAACGTCTGCAACTCAGAAACTGAAATTATTCTCAGATAGGAGCTGTCTTTGTATTTTAACAGAAGTGCCAGAAAAAAAACTGCTGTAATGTACAGGAGTAGAATTCCAATTGAACCTTGAAAGAAAAACTTGATTGTCTAAAAATATTAAGCTGTTTGAAATGGTTATGTATTTTTTTTCACTTACAAGGAATGTATAAAGCAATGAGATTTGCAAATGCCTGCATTCACATTCCAGATTGCGTAGCTGCTGCAGACATATATTGCTTTGTGTAACATTGCCCAGCAGACATAGGTACCATGTGCAGGTTTTTTTACTCTGGGATGCAATTTGGGATTGTGGAAGCCTGTAGGAATCTACAATTTCCCATGCACTAATTCATTTTGAACTCATGAGGTTTTGGTTACTCTCGTGTGAGCAGGCTGTGTATTCTGCTCACAAGTGTAGCACATCCTTCTAACCCGGCTTCCCACTTGCCAGCCAAGAAGTTTCCACCTTGCAAGTGGTGGTTTATCATGCTACAATCTAGAGTGAAAATTTGTGATCAAGGACTAGCTGTGGGTTCAGATCTCCCTTCAATGCAAATTCAAAATTAACTAACTTGGTAAGCAGCTGTTAATGAGTTATTGCTATCAATTATAATTGTAAGAACTATAAATCATTAGTCATAACAATAAAAACAAAAACATCTACAAGAATATGTTGATATGTTAATTTCAATAAGGTAGTTACTGTGGCACCATCTGAATATAATTTTCTCCAGGAAAAAGAAGTATTTCACAACAGAGAATGGCAAAAGCAGGACATAACTTGTGACCTGAATATCTATACAGATCAAGGCATGAGAAATCCTTTGGAGCGGAATAAAGCTGGACAGGAATAGAAATGTGCAATACAAAACCTGCTGTCAAACAATTCCATATGTTTCTCATTATTTTTTTCTAATTTGGTTTCAAACCAAGGAAAAAGTCTCTGAATGAAGGCTTTGCATGGACTGGGAAGAAGTGAACAGTGGGGACATCTTGACTTCAGCAAAGCCTTTGGCACTGTTTCCCTATGCACTCGTAGGTAGCTCAGGGAGTGTGGGGTGGCTGAGAGGACAGCGAGGTGAACTGAGAAGTGTCTGAATGGCAGAGCTCAGAGGGCTGTGAGCAGTGGCACAGGGTGCAGCTGGAGGCTGTATCTGGTGGGGTTCGTCAGGGGTCAGCGCTGTGTTCAGTCTTGCTCAGCTTATTCATCCATGAGCTGGAGGCAGGCACAGAGTGTACCTTCAGCGAGTTCGGGAGGAGTGACCAATACCCCAGAGGGCTGTGCTGCCATTCGGTGACACCTGGACAGGCTGGACACTTGGGCAGAGGAGAAACATCTGGAATTCCGCAAAGGCCAGTGCAGGGTCCTGCACCTGGGGAGGATCAACCCCAGGCACCAGCACAGGCTGGGGATGACCTGCTGGGGAGCAGCTCTGAGGAGAAGGACCTGGGGTCCCGGTGGACAACAAGCTGTCCATGAGCCAGCAGTGTGTCCTGGGGGCCAAGAAGGGCAATGGGATCCTGGGGTTCAGTAGGAAGAGCATTGCCAGCAGAGAGAGGGAGGTGATCCTGACCCTCTGTTCAGCCCTGGTGAGGCACATCTGCAGTGCTGTGTCCAGTCCTGGATTCCCAAATATGAGACATGGAGCTCTTGGAATAGGTCCAGTGGAGGGCAACAAAGATGCTGAGTGGCCTGGAGCATCTCTCTTGTGGGGAAAGGCTGAGGGAGCTGGGCCTGCTCAGACTCAAGAAGAGATGACAGAGAAGGGATTTTGTCAATGCATACAAATACCTGAAGAGGATGGAGCCAGGCTCTTTCCAACTGAGAGAACAAGGGACAAGGAGCAAAGACTTCCATGCAAAGCTCCACCTGAATATGAGGGAGAACTTCTTTATTTTGAGGGTGACAGAGCACTGGAAGAGATTGCCCAGAGAGGTTGTGGAGTCTCCTTCTCTGGAGATGTTCAAGACTTTTCTGGACATGATCCTGTGCAACCCGTTCTAGGTGAATCTACTCGAGCAGAGGGGTTGGACTAGATGAGCTCCACAGGCCCCTTCCAACCCTAGTGATTCTGTGACATAAAGATAATTCACGCCTGTAAGGAAAACTGGTAAAATCCAATCTAATCTGAAGACTGTAAAGATTTTGTAATCCAATCAAAAATCATACATGAAATCTACATAAGATCTAAGACAAAATAGATAAATTAGATGTATTCATGGGTATGAATAGCATGAAGGGAATTAAGATTGTGTTGTGCAAAGTGGTGATAGGCATCTTGTTATCTTTTAAGCAGTGGACCTGTCCAGTCTGTACTGGGAAGGAGTGCTGGCCTTGTTTTTTCAGCCTCAGCGGTGACCTAAAGATGGTACAAACCTGTTCATTTTTCTTTATAGATCTGTACTACCACATGGTAGGTAGCCCAAATGTTGCATGTAGTCATTATTCTAGTGCAAATTTGTTTCTTGGTGTTAGATATTTTCTTTTCTCCCTTTCCACAACTCAGGGACACTGCAGAAAAAGGGACAGGGACACCAATCTTCCCAGCAGCAGGAGTGAGTTGAACATACAACTGCTGCTGCATCTTCAGGTGTGCGGGAGTAGAACAGGGAAGGGGAGGCATTTCAGACCTATATAAAGGGTACAAGAAGATCTCAGGGCTGCTTCTGAGATCCTCCCATTTGGACTGGGTCAGCAGATCTATCTCATCTGGTTGCATTCAAATGATCCTGGGAAAGAAAAGGCAGGAAAAACAAAAAGGCTGCCATGATGTAGTCTTCCTTTCCAGACAGAAATAGGACACAGTTCCTCTGACCAATTTAGCTATTCTGCAACATGACATTCCAGGCTAGCAGGAGACTGTATTTCCTTGAGTGCTCCCACATCTTTCTGTAGCTCTCTTGCAATTGGGCTAAAATGAAATGCATCCTCCCACATATCCATTCTGCTTTCCAGAATAAGAAGGAGATCTCTACGATTTGTCCAGGGACAAGAATTTGCATAGCAGATGCCTAAACAGTCATTGGTCTGTCTGAACTCTATGCTGTAGAATTACTAATTGAATTTGCCAGCTATTTCAGTGTATCACCTTTTCATTTTCCCCACTGTTCTCAATTTCTTTTTTTTTTTTTTTTGGTGACAGATGATAGCCATTTTAGTTGCCCGAATGGGACTATGGGTAGGAAAGCTTAGCACTAACAGTTTAGAGTAATACATTCACGTGCTTACCAAGCAGAATTAGCACAAGCAGGGGCCAGGTGGGCAGTAAGTTGGACACAAGCCTGCTGTGTGCCCTTGCAACAACGAGAACTAAGTGTGCCTAGGCTGCCTTAAAAGAGAATAGCTGCCAAACTAAGGCATGCAACTTTTCCACAATCTTCTCATTCTGAGGAAGAAAACATTCATTACTATCTTAGGCTGGAGATGTTTATCAGTGTATCAGAGGAAACCTTTTTTCTCCTGTTAGACAGAGTTAAGTGGAAAGAAGCAGCTCTGGAACCTGAAGCCCTGAAATCATGTTTTGGCTGAACCATGTGCTTTTTACTTTATGATTGAAATGGCTCATGACTGCAGTATAAATTGACACGTTACTTAAAACTGCAAAAGGCAAAGAACATGATTCTTGGCTGACTCAGCTCCACAACGTCTTAGCTGAGAAGATACAACTCTGCAGTTGTTTATATCAATAGGTAACCAACAGTGATTGTCTGTTAGGTTTGTAATCATTAATTTGTCTTGTTTATTCAGTAACTAAGTTCAGCTAATTGAAGTCTTCTGCAAGCATGCTAAAAATTGGTACAGGTATGGCAAGATCAAACTTACTCAGTTTAATGACTGCTACTTTTCACATAAACACTTAGACTAAGATCCTTACTTTAGAATTTCATACATCTTTCAAGGAAACATTACGGTCCCATTCTCTTCTACCAAATTTAAGGTGACTATAAATTTAAAATGTAACTACTGCCCTAATGCTGACTTGTGCTAACTACCCTTGTTTGTTCTTTGGGAGGAATGTTTAGCCCTGAGGAAATTGCAAGTAGTATTTCTACTTTTCAGAATTTTTGTATTGAAGGAAAAGCTCAGTGAAACAGATGAAGATCAGACTGAATTTCTGATATTAATATGATTTTTGGCCCAAAATTTCATGTCTGACTGTGACTAGAGATGTTGCTTCAGCAAAAGTTGCAAGAAACCTCACAGTAAACAATGACCAAATATGTAAAGAAATTTCTGTCTCCTACTTAGAATGTCAGTTTATATGCCAAGGCAGAAGTGTTTTTATTACTTTTATAAATAATCTTTGTCCTCTCTCATGTAATTATATTTGATTGTTTTGAGTTTTTTTAAAATTAGATGTAGAAATATTTCAGATTTTTTATTATCTTTAATCTGTCTTTCTGGTCAGCCTCAGGGAGATGTTTCAGCAGCCAATTCCACAGGTTAATGAAGTGTAGTATCCAGAGACACTTCTTTCCCATCTCTTTTAGACCAATTGCATTTCTTTCCTCTTGAAAGCATTCCAGTTCTTTTCTGTTGAAAGAGGGCAAACAGCAGAATAATCATAGCTCGTCTTCTTGCAGCCAGAAATCTCCTGCTTACTGCTACCCTGTCCCCTCTCTCATCAGCTTTTGCTTACAAATAGCCTTTTGGCTCAGAGTAGTTCTTTCTGTACTGACAGCATATAAAATAGTACGTGAGAGACTGCTTCAGTGCCAAAATATGACTGCATTTCCTGGCAGTTTTGCTGTTGTATTAAATTAAGGAATTACAATCACTGAAACCTGCAATATTCATTTTGGTCTTCAATCCAGTGGTTTTAATTCCTTTACCTGTTCAAGAGCTTTTCCTTGTGTAGTTTGGGTGGCTTGTTTTTGTTTTTCTCATTGCTTCTAAGTCCAGGTTGTCTCTTGCATACATATTTCATACTGACAGGGACACAGATTCCAGAAGCATCCCTGCTTCTCCCAGATTATCCACTGCTATCCTGTACCTGGGAAAGTACTCTGCACCCAGAAGTCTCAGGAGTACTTCGCAAAAGCTCACAATCTAATCCTTCTGAAGGCAGCTGTGCTTCTAAGTGCTAAATTTTCAGTGATGCAGCTGTAGATGACAATGGTGCAACAAGCGCTGGGCCATGGTTAGTGAAGGGGTAAGCACGTGCCCTTAGCCCTCTGCAAACCTGCTGTCATTTGGCTTATTTCAACCCCCTTTTGTGCACACCATAAGGACACGCAGCTCCTTTCCAGTAGCTCAGGTAGCATAGAAGTTGTCGAACTGCAGCAGTACAGCTTTGTCTGAATCCCTGCCCTCCCCTTACCAACTGTGTCTCTGCTTCCAGTAACAAGCTTCACAGATCCTTGCTGGACTTGTCATACCTGGATTTCAAGGCATGACATTCCTGCATCGCCAGGTGAGGCCCCTCCTGGGTCATGAGGAGGGCATCCTACCAGCACGGCAGCTGTCAAACCCTGACGGCACTGCTGGTGAACTTGGTCCAGCCCTTCCTGCCAGCCTCCAGAAAAGACAGCAGAATGAGAACGGTGTCACTGAAGCTGTCAGAGGAGCAGTCCTGGCTTCATCTGTTCACTGTGTTTTTGCTCAGCCTCTCCTTTCCAGGCGTCTGTGTTCAAATGGTAATCATGCACCATCAGCTTCTCTTGCAGCTGGGAAGGAATGGTGAATTTGGGTCCCTCTAGAATGGAACTCAAACAGACCCTGTGCTCCTTTTGAGAGAGATCAGCATTTTCTCACTTTAAGAAATGGCTGTCCAGTCTCCTGAAGAGAATAAGAAAATTCCCTATATTACCATATTTGCCTCATCCAAAAGGTTGATGATTATGTATTTCCTGGGCCTTGCTGAGATGCTTAGGAGGTGGGCTGATGGCACTAAGCTGCTGCCAGAAAATCACTGTAGTTAGATCATTCCCCTGTACACTCCAGGGAAGACAAACTGCCACCTTCAGGGACTGTGAAAATGATGTCTAACCAGCCCCATGCTTCACTGAAATGTTCTTTGCTTTACAGGTATTAAATGTTTGTCGAAGAAACTGTAATTAATTTTAAAATTGATAAAACAAGCCCTGTAAGCCCCTGGAGAACATGATTTACAGAAATGCAGCTGTCTCCCCATGACTGAACACTTGTAACAACATATAATGATTGAAGGTGGTGTTCTAGGTTCAGATGTTCAAAGATATTTAAATATATAGCTCCCATTCACATTAATAAGATCCTGGGTAAAACAGTGTAATCCTTATGGCTTTTATTATCAAACATTGTCAGATCTTTGTGACAAAACCATATGGCATGGTTATTGGATTCAGGTCCGTTTCCACTGAGGAACCTTGCTTGAAAAAGCAAGTGCTTTCAAGAGAACTGGGAATTCATCTTATTGCTGAACTCCTGCCAGCTGCTGAGTTACATAACTAGAAACTGTGCCACAAACCCTTTTATTCTAAACATAAATATCCTTAGGCCCTGTTGTTTGTATTTTTGAATTCTTTCTATTGGAAAGACAAATGCTCACATACATGCACACAGCCCTAAGGAGACAAGCATAAGAATAGCACAGAGAAAAATAATGCCAGTCTGCACTTAAGAGTCTTTAAATGGCAGCTATAACATCTGCAAGTCCCTTTTTAATGATATTGAAGTTTGGACATGCTTTTACATTTTTAACATTAATTGGAGGAAGTGGATAAAAGCCCCTCTTGCTGTCAGTAAATAGACCATTGTTTCCTTGAAAGTGCTCAAGTCAGTGTCAAAAACTGTAAATAGAATTAGGTGCTGCCTCCAATTAAAAAAAAAAAAATTTTTTTTTGGTCTTCATTGAATAACGAAGAAGCTTGTGTAAAACACCAACTGTAGGAGCTGAGATTCCCGAGACTAATATTTGGAACTAGACTGTAAATTACTTTCTTCGTAATAAAAAGTGATCCAGTGGCTTGGACAAGGCAAAAAAGGGAGGTGTACATCCAGTGAAAGTGATATCAGGTGACTTGGAAAGAAGATAGAGATGCTGCTCACCACTGTGGGGAGAAAATTCATGTGGCCAAAACTCAACTGTAGTTAAAGCCGGACAGAACTGTGGGGACAATAAAAAGAGTTTTTCAAATATATTAATGGCAAAAGGTAGTGTAAAAATAACATTGTCCCCTTACAGGGTGAGGATTGTCACCTCACAAACAGGAACAGGGACAAAGTAGAGGTGTTTAACACATTCTTTGTGTCTGTCTTCAATACAGGTGACAGACTAGGGGGGTCTCAGCTGGAAGACCATGACTGTGAGAAAGACCAGCTCTCAGTTGCTTACTTCATACAGGATCTGCCACTCCAGCTGGATCCCTACCAATCTGTGGAGCCTGAGGGGATTCAATCAAAAATCCACAAAGAGCTGGTTGATGTCATCACAAAACCTCTCCAGACGATTTTTGAAAGATCTTGGGAATCCACAGAGGTTCTAGCTGACCTGAAGCTGGCAAATGTTATCCCAATTTTCAAGAGCAAGAAAGAGGACCCTGGAAACTACAGGTCTACCCGTCTCACTTCAGGTCCTGGTAAAATTATGGAGATTATTCTGGGAGATATTGAAAAACACCTGAAAGCCAACAGTCACAGCCAACACAGCCTCATGAGAAGAAAGTCCTGCTTATCAAACTTAATTTCCCTCAAGGAGAGGATGACCCATGCATCTGATCAAGGGAAGCCCCTTGATGTAATCTTTTTGGATTTCATAAAGCTTTCAATACTGTCTCTCACAGGACCCTTCTGGAGAAAATGTCCAGCTCTCAGCTGGATAAACACATCCTGTGATGGGTGAGCAGCTGGCCCACGGGTTGGGCACAAAGGGTTACAGTGACTGGGGTGACATCAGACTGGGGACCTGTCACTGGTGGAGTTTCATGGGGCTCCATCCTCAGCCCTGTGCTCTTCAGCAGCTTCATAAATGACTTGGACACAGGACTGGAAGGGACACTAAGCAAGTTTGCAGAAAATACCGAACTGAGAGCAGCTGTTGACTCCCTCAAAGGCAGGGAGGCCCTTCAAAAAGACCTTGACAAATTGCAGGGCTGGGCAATCACCAAATGTATGTATTTCAATAAGGGAAGGTGCCGGATTCTGCATCTGGGACAGGGCAACACTGGATGTATGAACAGCCTGGGAATGAGAAGATGGAGAGCAGTGCCATGGGAAGGGACCTGGGGGTCCTGGTCAATGGCAAGTTGAACATGAGCCAGCAGTGCCCTGGCAGCCAGGAGGGCCACCTGCGTCCTAGGGTGCATCAGGCACAGCATTGCCGGCCGGGCAAGGGAGGGGATTGTCCTGCTCTGCTCTGCACTGGGATGGCCTCACCTCAAGTGCAGGGGCAGTTTTATTACAAAGATGTTAAGTTATTAGAGAACGTTCAAAGGAGGGAAACTGAGATGGCAAAGGGATTTGAGGAGAAGTTGCATGAGGAGTGGCTGAGGTCACTTGGTCTGTTCAGCCTGGAGAAGAGGAGACTGAGGGGAAACCTCATGGCAGTTACAACTTCCTTGTGAGGGGAAGAGGAGGGGCAGGCACTGATCCCTTCTCTGTGGTGACCAGTGACAGGGAATGGCCTGAAGTTGTGTCAGGGGAGGCTTAGGTTGGATATTAGAGAGAGGTTCTTCACCCCAAGGGTGACTGGGCATTGGAACAGGGTCCCCAGGGAAGAGGTTACAACAGCAAGCACGACAGAATTCAAGAAGTGCTTGGACAATGCTCTCAGACACATGGTGTGACTCTTGGAGATAACCCCGTGCAGACCCAGGAGTTGAACCTGGTGATCCTTGAGGGTCCCTTCCAGCTCAGCATATTCTGTGATTTAATTGCTGAAAAGTTGAAGTATTTCAAAAGAGAAGGAGAGTCCTTTACAAAAAATATTTTTGGGTTTGTTTAGTCTCATTCTACTTCTATCCTCCTGTAGTTTCCTCTGTCCTCACCACCTGAAATTGTAGCTCCAGCATGGAAACCTCCAGGAGATGGTAGAACTTTCCTCCTGAGCTATGGCATCTTCAACAAGGATTCTCATGCAGCTTGCTTACTTCCCCTCCTACTTCCTGCTCCAGCAGGATGGTGATGAGAATTGGAGGTAAAAAGGTGAAGATCACACATTGTAGTAAGAACAATTTACTGGAAACAACAAGATAAGAAAGCAAAAAGTAACAGCAATAAAATAAAAAAAAAGTACAAAAGAGAGGGTGATTCATGTGCAAAAATGCTCACCGGGGATCCTGAGACAATGAAACCATGGCAGATGGCTTCCCTTGGCCCACCAAGTTTGTTTGACTGAAAACCACACACTTCTTCTCAGAAGTAAAGAGAGCTCCTTCCCTCCGCCCCAGCAATGACCTGAGGTGGTACAGAATAACCTCTGTCTCCTGGTCAAAACTAGAACAATGGGGGAACAGCCTTTACCCACAGCTGAAAAGTATGGCTTTGTACTTCAGCCAAGCTCACCTAAAAGCTGCTGGAAGAGGTGCTAATAATCACTGCACCTCAGCTCGTTGATCTGTCAAACCAAGTGATTGTCTGCCTGCAACACTGGAGAAAGAAGCAGAAATCTTCATTTCTTTTAAATCACAGATTTGATTTCCCACAGATTGGCTAATGGAACTGACTCCCATAGGGGTGTACAGACCTAACTGTGATGTCCATCCAAAGCTGATGCCATCAAGAGAGATTGACCAACTCCAAAACACCTGTACACCAGGGATAATTTGTGCCATAAGTCCTTTCACAAGCTGGGTTTTATCAGGGAAATGTAAAGCACAGGAGAAAAATCTCTGTTCTTAATGTTATATTGAAATTGATAATGTATCAGTACATATGATAACCCTAGGCATATATAGTGTGTTTTCCCTAGCTTATTTTGTTTGCCTGTCTGTGGGTATTATTGCCTGCTCAGGAGGGCTCTCATATCTGTTCTGTCTGCTTGCAGATGTACCTTCCATGTGCTAGGCCACAGGGAATAGCAACTGTAAGCCTTGAGATCTGCAGCCTCACCTTCCAGCGACACATGATCACATCTTGAATAATAAGGTGGCAGCTGCAAATGAAAAAAGGAAAAGTATTGTAGCAGATAATATCTTTCCTGCTGTGCCTTGTCACCTCTCGCCTATCATGGGTCAATATGATATAGTCCTTAAAATGCATAGCAAATCCTCAGAAGGGGGCAGTCAGAATCTTGACAACTATTCAAACATTTTGCAACTTGTTTGAATGTTAGAAAAATGAGTGGAGAATAGCAGGACAACACTTCTCTCTCAGCAAACTGTGTAATAGTATGAAATGCAACTCATTTGGGAGAAAAGAATTTGGGCATTAAAGTGTAACTTTGAAATTTGATGGTTAAACTTATATTTCCCTCATTGAAAGTTTTGTTTCTGTCTTTTGATATTTTTGCATTGCATCTACTCATGTTAGCCCCTAGTAGTCCCTCATGTCAGAGCAGCTCACTTGCTTCTGGCTAAATTACCTGATGATCTTTCAGGAAATGCCTGTAGGTCAAGAAAGTAGAATTATTCCTTGCCTGCCAAGCCTTGCTGTGGTCTATTTCAACAAGGTGATATTAACAACATGACACAGTGACATAAACTTTCATCGAATTCATTAAACCAAGTTATGACATAGAAGGGTATAAGAGGGAAAAGAAGTCACCAGAATCAAACTTGATATTTAAACCTTTTAATAAGACAAACCAGGACGACATTTTTCTTGTGGCAGTTCCATCTTGCCATCTTAACATCCCCACTCGATCACTTAAATTGCAGGCTGCTAACAGCAGTCATTGCATATTCAGAGAGGTTGACAATAATGTTATTTTGAAGATGTCCCAGTGTTAACAGATTATACTTGTGCAAAGTGGGGTGCTGGATTTACTCATTTCCTTGTAGCACTCACTATGGTGTGTTGGTTTTAGCAACTAGCAGGGAACTAAACTCCAAACAAGCCCCTCCCTTTTGTCCCACCCATTCCAGTAATGGAGGAATAATAAAGAGGCACAATAAATTGGAATAACCACTTACTAAATTCGTGATAGATAGTGCAATATTAATGGCAAAAAGTATATGAAAGAGAGAGGGTGTCTTGCCCACATAAAGTTATTCACCACTGGGAACACAAAGAAGGCTTCCCAAAAACAGCTCTGCCCACCTGGTCTCCAGACAAAGGCAATATGGCTAGAAGAGCTCTCATGGCTTAATGTTTTCCCTTTACCCCAAATCTGAAAAACACCAAAACAAACCATGAGGACCTAGGACAAAACAGACCTCTTGGGAGCTGGATCATCCGTGTGGTGCTGCCTGCTGTTTTTCTGGAGTGGTGCACTCAGTTGTGTTCAGCAGCACTCACCCAGCTTGACTCAGTCCTGGGGGACACAGTCTGTGGGCTTGGAGGGATGGAACAGGGAGCGGTGGTGGCACAGAGCGAGCTGGGGCTGCCAGGTGATCCCATCACCTTCTCTCTGGAGAGACCCAGGCAAGATGGTAAATTTCTGGCACTTGGCTCTTCCTGACGAAACCTTGTGCCCATCGATAACATGGGTGGTGCGGAATTAAACAGTGCTACCGCCTTCTCTCTGTAACCAGAACACAGAGCTGCAGGTTTTGTATCAATATCAGCTCCAGCTTCCATTACTGGAGGCCTCTGTTTTGTAGAGCTGCCGTGGTGTATTCCTCAAGGAAAGCAGGTTTGTTTAGCATTCCCAGTCACTCCAATGGCAGCACAGCAGGGGTCAGCCAGGCCTCTCAAAACAGCAAACATACCAGAAGTGATCTCCTGATTACCACAAAAAGCAAACAAAAAATATGCACTCTGACTCTAATGTCACATTTGTAAGAGAACAGATCAGGCTGTTGAAAAAGCCCCAGGATATTTTAAACTGGTTTTTTTCAGAAGACAAATATGATGAAAAACAGGGAAGGATACTCACTTAGGCCATGATTCATGAATTGCCTGAATGAAAATAGTGATGATATTGATCAAGGATGGTGAAAAGATAAGGACATGCCAAGCTGTTTTGCTTTGTTTTTGCCCTGAACAAGGCTACATTTGTACAAAACTCTAGCTTCATTAAAAAACCTTTCAGACAAAGCTTTTCTTAAACAAACTGTCCTTTTGTCTCCCTTCATCAAGATAAATATTTTCTCCTTGTTCTTAAGGCAAACTTTCCCTCTCACTGAGACTCTTGCAATGTGACAAGCCTGCATAATCCACTGCATGAGAAGATCTCCAATATTATTTGCATGATGTTGAGCAGCATAAAATGACATTTCAGGCTGAGGTATTTGAAAAATTCTGAAGAGTAGATTTTGTTTTTCAGCCAGAGAGGCTTGCAGTGAGCCAAAACCAGATGAGAGCATTAACATTTAGGTGAATAGTGACAGTGATGGCAATGGAAAAGGGTAAGGTATGAAGGGAATGAACAATTTATGATAATTTTTGTTTGTTTCTCAAAGGATGAGATAATGTGGGTGACAGAATACAAACATGCTTCTGAAAGTAGTTATTCCTCTATTTTCAAATAGCATATTATTTGTCATATGTGCATATTTATTAAAAAAGTCTGAAGATTCAAAGTACTAATTTGATTTCTATCTCCTTATGTGTTTGCAATAACACATAAATTAAAATAGCATATAGCTTAAAAAAAAATCTTCTTCTGTAGATGTCCCAGCTTTTTATTCTAATAATGCTTAGCAGAATAGGTAATGACACTTAATTGCTGCTGTAGCTGATGGTAGACAATACTGAAAACAGACCACAGTGCAAAATAACATCTTATGTCTTGACAGAGTCATGTACATAATGTCTTTAGGTATTCAGAAAAAAAGCAAAACAAGCCCCCACAGAGTTCAGTCTTTTATGTAGCAGACCTTAAGAAGGCAAATACTTCAGTAAAAATCTATCCATGTTTTGAAAGACTTGAACCATGATTTAGATGGTTGAATTTCCTTCCTGACCTCAAGCTTCCTCTGACAACTTGACCAGGACACTTAGTGTCAATTCAGTTTCCTTTGCAGATAATCTCTATCTTCTTAGTTTCATATTGCAGGCTGAGGATAAACAGATGGAGAGCAGCCCTGGGGAGAAGGACTTGGGGGTGTTGTGGGTGAGAGGCTGGACATGACCCAGCCATGAGCACTCCCAGCCCAGAAAGCCAAATGTGTCCTGGGCTGCATCCAGAGCAGCGTGGGCAGCAGGGGAGGGAGGGGATTCTGCCCCTCTGCTCTGCTCTGGTGAGACCCACCTGGAACACTGCATCAGTTCTGGGGTCCCGGCATAGGAAGGACATCAACCTGCTGGAGCAAGTCCAGAAGAGGCCAGGAAGATGATCAGAAGGTGGGAGAACCTCTTCTCTCCTACAAAGAAGGAGAGCTGAGAGAGTTGAAGCTGTCCAGCCTGGCAAACAGAAGGCTCCAGGAACACTTTAGAGTAGCCTTCCAGTACCTGAAGTGGGTTAACAGGAAAACAGAAGGACTTTTTAAAAGGGAGAATGGCTTTAAACTGAAAGAGTGTAGGTTAGGTTAGAAATTAGGAAAAATTCTTTACTGTGTGAGATGGTGGAACATATTGCCCAGGGATTCTGTGGGTGCCCCATTCCTGTCAGTGTTCAAGGCCAGGGGCTTTGAGCAACCTACTGTAGTGGAAGATGTCCCTGCCTGTGGCAGGGGAGTTGAAAATAGGTGATCTTTAATATCTCTTCCAATTCAATTTTATGGTTCTGTGATTCTATGACATTCGGGTGGCAGAGCTGCTGACACAGGAAGCAAACTCCATGCTCTAAAACAAAGTGACCCATAAGAAAGAGACTTCTAGGGAGAGCCATCTTATTCCCAGGGTACAGCTGAATAATGGAAGTTTTCCATAAAAGTCTAATGGAGTCTGTTGTCAAAATATGTTGTTTGCAGTCTTCAAAATACACTGTCTGTAGTCTCCATTGAGCATTGTTAAAAACTAACATTGGGAAGGTGGGTAGCCCAGGCAAGGAGATCTGATGTTGAGGAAAGACTGGCTGCTCTGCCACAGGGGTCTAGCATCACCTTTGCCATCCCATTTATCCATCCCAAAATGAACAGACACCATTAGTAGGTAAGCATCCAGATATGAAGCCCAGGCTTCATACCTAAGCTTGTCTTCCAAACCTAAGCTCCAAATCTAAGCTTGTCTTTTGCCTGTCATCATGCTGGAGGGATTCTCTTTCACATAGATGTGAAATTTCACAGCACAGACAGTACTGAGGCAGTGACCACTCCACATAACTTATTTGAAAAGTGGCAACAATTTTCCAGGTACTTCGAAGAGCATGTTGCAGCACTAGATTCGATTGTAAAGATTATGAGTGGAGCAAACACTTGGTGATGCCAGGGCACTGTGAGAAATGCAAGAGATAATATTAGCATCTCAGGCAGTGCAGGGCAGATTATTTTGCTTATCTATAATTTTCACTCTGGGACACTCTTGCTATCATGACAGCAGCAGAAAGATTTTTTTTTTTAACATAGTTTAATAACTATTGTATCTTTTCCTTGCGGTATGAGTACACAATGCCTATGTATCCTACACCGCTGCCATCCCAGCAGATCCTGCTTTGACCTCCTCAACCCAGGTTGCAAGCACAAAACCCTTTGCTGCTGCCCAAGAAAGCCCCACCCCAGTACAATGAAGCACAGCTTCACTGACCTACAGGGACAGCAGCCGTTTCACCAAGAGCTTTCTGGAGTCTGGCAACAGCTGCCAGCTGCCAAAAGTAAACAACAGGCATTTTTCATCTATGCAGACCCATTGAAATGGGGCTTTTCTTTTGGCACTACAAGTCTCTGGACAGGTTCCGTGCTACAGATATTTTGCCAGACCCATTCCTGCACTTTGATTCACTGAAATAAGATAGTGTTTATTGCTATTAGGAATGGTAGTACCCAGATTTTTACCACAGCTGGAAATGATAGGGTAGGTTCATTTTTTCTCTCTGCATCTCCACCCTTTATAGGGCCGTTTCACTCTGGAGGAAGTGCAATGAATATCAATGGAAGTAATGGAATACTTATGCCAGAGATGATCATCATGCAAGTCAGGACAGAATATATCATCTAGATCGCCAACTGGAGTACCTTGTGTTCATTTGACTTATAAATTTGGTTCTGCAAGAGGAACATGGATAGATTTCAGGCTGTCTTATTTAGCAGGAACCCACTGACAACTTTGAGGACTGTGCAGGTTTAGTTCTTTTCCAGTGCAAGACCAGACCTATATTCTACAGATAAAAGTTGACCTGCAAAGCTCCTTTCCCTGTGAAGTCTGAGATTTTTGTCTCTAGAAGGTGGTACTTCAGACAAAATGTCATAGAATAATTTTATCTATCTTTGTACTATCAGCCTGGAAATAAACTTTGTTACCATATAGGTTTATTTCAGGAAATAAAATAATCCAAGTGTTAAGAGTCCTAGTGTGCTTGAAAGCTTATGTATTTTTCCAACTTTATCAGTTGCTCTAGTAACAGATACTACCATTCTTTTCCCCCCAGAAACCATGCCTTGTTTTTTTCCTTACTTTCATTGCTACTGAAATGTACAAAGAGAAGGAGGTGGTTTGAAGGGAGACTGGGCAGCTAAAGTGCTCTCTTCATATAGACACATTTTTTAGCTAGGCCATATACATTCCACTGCAGTATGCCATTTAATATTTGTTTCTTTTGCTGTCTCTTAGTTGCTTCTCTCTCTGCTCAGCAATTCTTAGTCCTGTTCAAGTATGTACACTGACTGTGTTTTTCTAAACAAATGTAGCTATTATCACCACAATACTCAGGGCATTTGAGTTCCAAGGTGAATATAGATTTCTTGTCTATCTTTGCTAGGTACTGTAACATGGTTTTGTTGGTACCAAAATTTTGTGGCTACTTTTGACTGGGCTAAATTATCATATCCTCTGTCAAAACCAAGAGTTGCCTGAGGAGACTTAATTTGTTGCAGAAACAGTCAGAAAAAGCCAAAACCCATCCGTCTGTGTAAAAAAATCTGTTTGTAAAAGCAAGCCATAAATTCTCTTCAAGGGCCTCAATGCTGTTTTCAGCTGCACCTACACAAACGGAGTGGGCAGATACATCTTTGCTATGTCTGCCCTTGTTGATGGCAAGACACAAACCAGCTCTCTTCCAGGAACTGAATAGTTTCATTCAGCATATGTACAGCTCTGAGCTAATGTGTTTAAATTGGTCTGGCCTGCAGCCAGCAGTAGGCACACAAGTGAAACAGACGTGACCGTCTGTATCTGTCTGCGCCTCCAAAAGTAGAGTCCTTGCCATTGTTTCCAGTATTCATGGTATTGAACACTTGCTAAAGCCATCAAATTGTTCTTTTTTCTCTTGATGTAGCCAGCTGCATGTCAATTAATCCAGCAAGGCAAAGCACAACAACCCCTGCAGCAACCAGTTATTTATTTCCCATGTCTTACTCTCCATTTTTTCCTGCTTTTACTCAGCTGCATCAGCTTAATTCACTGATTATTCCTTTTTGTTTTATGTAGGTTTACCCTCAGTTGTTTCTTCTTTCATATGCAGGATGCTAAAGGGTAAGTTTATTTCAGTTTTGCTCACCCTCAGACAACTATCCTTTCAGTGGGCATTGCTGCAGGTAAAATTGAGCTTGAATTGAGAGGCTGTTGTTTTCAATGCCTTGGCTCAGACCTTTATGTTGTCCTCTTGTTCATTAATGTCCAGTGGACTTCTCTGTCTAGCAAAATTTGTTTTAAAATTTACTTCAAAATTTCTGCCAGAATGCATTTCTCATTCAGTTTTCCCCTAAAACCGTAATTTTGTTCAGTGGTGTTACACTTGCCTTGCCTGGCTCATGCCCTACTGTCTTTTTGTCAGGATGTCTCTGCAACCCTTGACATAGGGAGAAGACATTTCCCCGAAGAAATGCAGGTGAGTCACATTAGAAGGGAGATCTGATTCTAGGAGATCAGAAGACAAAACAGCCTGAACTTTTTGAATGTAAGGTTCAGTGACACTGTTCTGGGTATTCAGACTTTTCTTTCATTCACAGCCAAGGGCTTCAAGATCTTTGCAATACACTATTTGTGTAGAGGTTGCTGTAAGGTTGACATCATATATAACATACATGATGTTAGATCACAAAATTTGTTCCCACTCCAAAACTTCTGTACCTTATGTAAGCAGGATGCAGAGGACAAATGTAAATAAGAATTGAATCCTTGTGGTCTGGTCATGGAAGAAGCTGGTGTGATAACTGAAAAACTTCTTATCTTTCGAAGTGGATACTGAAAGTCTTGGAAAATTACCAGAAAGGATTCACAATCATCAGCTGTAAAAACCACACTCATATGGTAATTTTTTCCTTCAAGCCTAATGTCCATAGATGAGGGCCATTTCTCGTTTCCAGAACCAGTTGTTCACTGATCACAGGATGTGGCAGGCACTGGTGATGTATCTGGCACAGCCACAGGATAAAGACTCTCCGACTCGTCTGTGCCAAGTGACCCTATGCATCAAGCAGGTTGAAGCAGCGATATTCTTGAAGAAGCATGCACCACTGCCAGGGCAGAAGGAATTCCGTTTCCCCCTAACAACCTTGTATCTTTCATTTTGATAGTCCAATTCCTCTGAAAGTCCAAAAATAAATGCCAGTGTATTCTACCTTGCACTCTGAAGTGATGCAGGAAACACGGTTTAAGAGTTACTCAGGTGGGGTGTAAAGCTCTCCTAAGAACCATGAAGTGCCCTGTTTCTGTACCACACATGTGTCTCCTCTGAATGATACATTGGCTAAGGAGATCTAGTCCAAGATGAGGAACTTGTCAATATGTAAAGCAAAGGGGGATAAGGACAGCAGGGATGGGAAGAGGACACCCAGAAAAACACAGGCCCAATTTTCCACCCCAATCAAATCTTCCTCACCTGCAAGCAAGGTTGGAGAAGCTCTCCTCTGCCTGTCTGAAAGTGGCAGAACAAGGCTTTGGTGCATCTGTCTCTGGATAGTGTGAAAAAAGGTAGCGATAAATATGTTGAATGCAACCCATACTGGTTCCTCTGTTATTGGGAGCTACTGGTTGTTTCAAACAAGGGTGGGTTCTCCAGGTTTCAGGCTACAGCTGATCTCTTAATCCCCTTTGGTCATGTTCTGGAAAGGAGAAATATACTTCTAATATGTAATTATCTTTTCTCACCCACTTCCAGAGAGAGAAGGGGCCACTAGGGGATATTGTAGAAGGAATATGGAGGTTTATCATGCTTTCATTTTGCAGGAGCTCAGTCTGTAATGTCATCAACATACACTGCTTTTACAAGTTGAGATTTATTAAAAGCACTTGCCTTGTTGGAGCTCTTCCATGATCAGGAGTGTCCAACACATTTGGGGAAAGAAATGAGGAGTCTGGGATGTCCTTTGGATCATTTATTGCACTGAAGGCTTCCCTCAGAGGGGAGCTAAATGATAACAAGGTCCAGTAAAGCAGTTCCTTATGGAGAGAGCAGGAAAAGGACCTAATTTGACAGAAGAGAACATCTAACAGTAAAGATTTGCAGATGATTTTCAGTGCAGTGAAGGTACACAGAGCTTTAAAAGTATTAAAGAGGGGGTGTAAAAATGAATGCATCATGCAGTTAGTGCTCTTGCCAAAGTGTGGTATAAAACCAGACAGCTTATTACAGCAGCTCTGAAGACACAGATAGTACCACTTTGCACAAGTCAGTGCAGTAATTTACTCCTGACTGTCTTCTACCAGATACTCTGTGCTCCACTTCATCTCTGCTTCTTGACTGTATTAATCATATCCATAGTGATTCTCTCCCTCTTGCCTTTTGGGCTCTGTGTCCTTGACTGATGAAGAGCCACGCTGCCCCCCTGAAAGACTCGTCACCCAAGGAAACACGCAGTACCCAAGACAAGGCAGTGACTCATCCAATCCCTGCTGGTGCTGGCCTGCTTTGTAAAGCACTCGTGTTCCTGTTATGTCTGTGTGGCATAATACAGAGAGGAGATGCTCCTGCAGAAATTCCCCAGACAGCCCAGCACTTCTGGGCCATGTCACAGCCCAGGGTTTCAGGAGTCATCCCATCCTCCCTATTGTGCAAGACCAGCACTGCACACTTAGTTCACTGGCCCTGGGACCACACTAATTATTAATTAGAGCTGTAACACCTTTTCAAACTTTATGTCAATACTGCATGTGACACCTTGGAGGGAAGTGAGGGTTTCAAAGCCAGAAATAATATTAATTATTTCATAAAATCAACAAAAAACAAATAAAAAATGTCAGAGCTAGCATCATGAGGATTGGTGCGAGTCCACAGGAATGAATCCTTCTGCTGTTTTCCTTGCCTGAATATGCAAGGTTAATCCAGCTGCTTCCAGTGGGGCAGAAAGGAGATTTCTTCTAGAATAACTTGCCAGGGACTTCTGTATTTATTTTAAAAATTTTTTAGTGCCTTCCAGCAAAGATCATCTGCTAAGACCATCTGGATGTCATGAGTTCAATGAATTTCCTCAGTTAAAGGTAACTTGGCTGTTTGTAGAGTGGCAGATGCCTTTTCTATTTGTGGCTGACATTGCTTGCGTTTTCCTGTTGACCGTGATCTGTGATAAAAATTTTGTTTGGCTTCACCTCTCCTTCCCCATTCTGCCCCTTTTCAGGGAAATTAAAAAAAACCCATCCTTTGTAAAAGTACTTAGGAAAGGTGAGCCCACCACTCATTTGTATTATGGAGTGCACCCAGCCCCAAAGACAGAATAAAGAAATTATAATGTAGCTTTTCTTAAATAATTGAACTCTTTTCAATGAGCCTTCCTGTTTGTGGCACTCTATTGATTCACTTCATGGCACCTGAACAGCTAACAACTCTCATTGCCCTACAGTACTCCCAAGGGATAAGGGAAGGGCATAGATGAATGTCTGGAAGCTGTTCTTAACAAAAAGTTTGAATGCCTCCTGTGGTATCTATGTTGCAGAGGGTTTCTAAATATTTAGTGATGCTTGAAGCAGTCATTGGAGAAAAACGTGGGCCATATTTGAAACACCCACAACCAATGTCTCATTTACATATCACATTTACTTTTCTCCTATGAGGAAGCTGGGATTTGACAGCCGTCAAGAGCACAAGATCTGGGTCATTCTGTGTTTGTTGGAATTTAAGCAGTAGGGATGGCACAGGCAACTGTTTTGAGCTCTGTCATCTATCTGGTGTCAGTGGGGCCCTGTAGACTGCTGCTCTCAAGAGGATGCGTACGGACTGAGAGAGCTGTACGGGCAGAAACATAGCTGCAGCTATTTCACAGGCTCAGTTTTCATGCAGGTAGGTACAAAAAGCCAATGCAGTTGGTCTTATACAGATGCAATATACAAGTGTTCATGCAGTGGTATGCACCTTCAGAAGCACTACAGCCTAAATGTTCTAACTTAAGGTTTTCCACACAGAAGTCGATGACAGACCAGGGAATTAAAGAGTGCCAATGCCCTCACTGCTGGTGTCCAAAGATGTAGCAAATCTCTGCTGCAAGAAGCCAATGCACCTGGACAATGTTCAGCATTCCAGACTGAGTCCGTGGCACATCCTCTACAACTCTGAGACACAATCTATTATTGCTTGAAGTTAATGTCATGGTAACTACAACTGAAGCCATACACACCTAGTACTTTGTAGGAGCAGGAATCCCATTATTTACTCCATAACAAAGACATTTGTAAACTGTAAATGCACGAGTTTTAACACAGGCCACCAGATTTTTGTGTAAGGTGGTCTGTTAGATACTGTTGAACCTGTAGAAGTTTGTCTACTTAGACCACATGTGATTCTTGCGCTTTGAGAAGAGAGGTTTGCAGGTCCATGTGGGCAAATTGCCCTGAATCTGTAACTCAAACAATTAAGCAGGAAGGGAGACAGAGAGGGAGGGTAGGCCCTACATTTCCTTGCCTGTAAACAAAGACTGTGGAAGCGGGGGAAAAAAGGAAATAAAAGTCAAAGTCAGATTTAGAACATTTGAAACAAAACCTCACCATTGAAAGGGAAGAGAGGTGATGAAACAAGATGGTTTTGTCACAGTCTGCTGACCACTCCACATACACCCTTTCATCTTCCACTAGTCTTCAGGAGCATTCTGACCAAAGTTCTGTTTCTAAATGTTAGGCATTTAGCTTCCAGCTTAGAAACATGACAAAAGAAGCATATCACAGGAAAGTAGTTTTGCTTCTGTGGGTTTTTTTCGTAGTTACCTTTCAAGCCCTGGGTTTAGTGTTCTGCAATAATGTGCTGTCATGAAAACAGCAGTCTGCCTTAGTCTCTCTGGCATGCTCCTGGTTGTTCTTTTAGCTATATAACAGCATGTTCCATCTTGCGTTGCTTTGAAATACTGGGAAGGTAAGCTGTTCCAGGATGCCGAATATTTAAATAGTAGGCTATTGCATAAAATACAAAAGTGTTATCTAAAATGCCAGCCTTTCTGCAATGTGTGCAAGACAGTTATTGGTTTACTATTGGAAAAGTTGTAGAAGGACTCTGTTGCCCTACAGCATCTGTATTTTTTCCTTCTATGCTGGGAGCAGAAGCCGAGGAAATGACTCTTGCCCTAGCACAGTCCTATACCAGGTTGTGGCCATGTCACACACCCTACATGTGACTGTGTGGGAAATACAGGATCTATATGTATGCTGTATAAGGAAGCCATGCAACTGCACTGCTATGCCACCCACATCTGTCTGTCCCCAAGTGTCTGGCATGTTGCAAAGGAGGTGTGTGTTTGTGAGGGCCTTGGGTGAAGGAAACTCTCCTCGAGTTTCAGGAGAGTTGAGGTACTAATCTCTGGCAACACTGAGGCAGCTGTGGGCATGTGTGTAGATGTAGCATGGTTAATTTGTGAGTTCAGAAAAAAATAATTCTGCAGCTGTTAGAGAATAAACTTTTATATGAAGATTACTGAAATATGAGCTGGAAAACTTCCAGTGCTCCTCCCCATGTAGCTTTCAGCCCAAGTATGTCTCCTCCATGCTAACATGCAGCCACATGGGTACATGATCAGGAACACATAATGAGCTCTTTTGGAGGAGTCTCTGGCCATCTTCTTTGGATGTCTTTGGCAATGTTAATGAGTGTTGGCATCTCTACTTAGCTTGCTCATGTCTTCCTGAAACATGGATACCATTGGAAAGTTTTGATTGCTGTTTATTTTTCACTATGGGTTGGCTGTTTGTTATTGTCTCACCAATAACAAAGCAAAGTTGAAAACTTCCCAAATCCATTAAAAAATCTAAATCTCTTAGTTGATTATACAAAGGTCATCCCCCATAGTTCTCTCTCCAAAAACATTTTGCTATTCTAACAAAACTCTCATCCCAGAGAGTTCCTGACAAAAATTAAAAGTTAGACCTTGTTTCATCTCATTATGTTTAGTTTCCATTTTCCTTGGGTTTTCCTTAATTCAAAAAGAAGATAACAAAAAGATGGTGGATGTGACTTCTCTTCCAGGGAAATTAAATATGAAGAATCTTTTGTTCTGACAAGAGAAGTATCACAAAAACTATATTTCGTGGCACACCTGAAGGACAAACTGCCATCCAAAGGGACCTGGACAAACCTGAGAAATTTTCCCACATGAATCTCATGATTTTTAACAAGACCAGGTGTAAGGGTCAGAGCAACCCCCTGCATCAGCACAGGCTGGGGATGAACAGATGGAGAGCAGCCCTGTGAGAAGGACTTGGGGGTGCTGTGGGTGAGAGGCTGGACATGACCCAGCCATGTGCACTCCCAGCCCAGAAAGCCAAATCTGTCCTGGGCTTCATCCAGAACAGTGTGGGCAGCAGGGCCAGGGAGGGGATTCTGCCCCTCTGCTCTGCTCTGCTCTGGTGAGACCCACCTGGAACACTGCATCAGCTCTGGGGGCCCAGCACAGGAAGGACAGGGACCTGTTGGAGTGGGTCCAGAGGAGAATTACAGAGATGACTGGAGGGTTTCAGCACCTGTTTTATGAGTAAAGGCTGAGAGAATTTGGATTATTCAGAGAAGAGGTTCTATGCAACCTTATTGTTGTCCCCCAGTACCTGAAGGGGGTCTACAAAAAAGATGGAGAGGGAGCTTTTACAAGAGTATATGGTGACAGACAAGGGGAATGGCTCTATACTGAAAAACAGTAGGTTTAGATTAGACATTAGGAAGAAATTCTTTGCTCTGAAGGTGGTGAGACACTGGAACATATTGCCCAGAGAAGCTGTGGATGCCCCGTCCCTGGCAGTGTTCAAGGCCAGGTTGGATGGAGTTCTGAGCAACCTGGTCTAATGGGAGGTGTTTGTGCCCATAGCAGAGCGGTTGGAACTAAATGGTCTTTAAGGCTCCTTCCAACCCAAACGAAATCATTCTATGATTCTATGATTTTATGTTGACAGCAGTTGCAATTATTTCTTTATGACATGTGAGTTGCTCTTTTTCTTACAGTTGCTTTTTTTTTTTTTTTTTTAAGCTGTGTCAGCTCCAAGAATCTGGATTTGAAAGAAAAAGTGAGGATGTAAAGAAATGTTCTTCATTAATTTTTTCATTATCTTAAGTCAGTTTTTAGGCTGTATTTATGATACTCTTTCCACAGACAGGCTTTGAATCAGATGCACAGAGGTAAAAATGCTGCATATATATTTTCATATATTTTGTTATAGATGCTGTTTTAGTGTGATATAATGGACAACAACCACTGCCCAAGGGTATCTTACGTTTTGCACATCAAATTAGAAAGAAAAGTGAAATGAGGAAAGTCCTTTTTCAAATTTTGCACACCTTTCTGAGTTTTAGTTGGATTTGCTATGGTCAAATAGGATCATATTTAATTCCCTCAGGATAGCTTCATTTACTTGGATTGATAGCCAGTCACAAAAATGGACATTGGAATTAGCATACCTCTAAGAGGAACAGAGCAGTTCTCTGTGAAGCCAACTATGTTTTCAGGCAGCCTGCAGACAGGCAAATATCTTGACGATACTACCAGTCATACATACCCATAAGCCAGAGCAAGAAATTGCATTAATACCATGATGTTTAGCCATGTCATAAAACAGAGGGTCACTGTAGGGTATTCCTCCTTAGCATGAGAAGAAACTGCTCTCACCTAGGCTGCCTAGAGTCCAGAGACACGTCTTGCTGCATGATCTAAGGTTAGCAGGTTGGAATAACAGACCTCGTGAAAAACAAGGCCAGAGAAAAATGTCAGGAAAAGGCTAGCACAGGCTGCATACTCTCATCCGCAGTGCAAATCCCAAAGTAGGTTACTTTTAATAAATTCTCTGTGATGTGTATTTTGAGGGATATAATCCAGGTCTTTAGTGGCAAAGGAAGTGCCACTTGTTACCTGACCTACTAGATTTGAAGCAGTGTAATGCATAAGCAGATACTGCCTAGAATGTCAGATTTCAAAACTAGCGTATTTTTAACAGAGACATTTCCTGACCAGTTTCCTGTTGTTCACCAAAAGCTTCTGTTGAAACATGTCTTAGTCCTGAGGTGGAATTCCTGGCTCAGTGGCAAAGCAAGTGTCTGAGGTGTTCAACGCTTAGTTTGGGAGGGTGGATTTCAGATCTCTGTTTATTCTAATGCAATCCAAGGATGCAGACCACTGCACAACACCATACAGGACCAGGGCACCGGCCATCGGAAGGGAAAAGACATCGCTCTTTCCTTTTCCCCTAAAGAACTGCAAACATCATGATGTCATCCCAATGTGGGACCTGCTCAAAGTTGCATCTTTTGAAATTTAGGAGTAGTTAGGTTGAAAGGCCCCTTATATTATGCTCTGGTTATATCACCAGATACGGACAAAGTAAAATCCATGAAGCCTGGATGATGTAATTTACCAATATATTTGAGCTTAAAAGGCAGAGTTCCCAAACCTCTTTGGGACCATGGTGCTCCCATTGCTAGGACTATGTGCAGGGCAGATTTCCCTTGTACTGAACAGGTCTGGTGTGTGGAAATGACTTTATTGTTCCCAGACTGGGTGGAGTGAGCTTCTATTGTGCTCAAGCGTGATGCAAGAAACTTCAGCTGCAGTCCGGTACAAACATGTCTGGCTCTATTCTGTGTGCTCCCAGTGCTCCAGTGTGCCTATGCACACTGCCTGGTAGCCTACAGACATTTCTCTGGGGCCTCAGAAGCAGCCTGGTGGCACCCATATAGGTTCTGGCTTTACAGGCTATAGTTTTGACATTTCTCTCATCCCAGGAGCTGAGTTAGCTGGCACACACCACTCTGTAGGCTTGCAACCTGACATTTTGCTCCCCAGAACTAGGCTTCCTGGCCCCAGAATTCCTGCAATTCCCTGCAGCCCTTGCCCAACTCTGTATGCTCACAGCAGCTTGTGTGCTGTGTGGGGAATGACAATGACAGCGGATTGCCTGAATTCCCCACCAAGTTCAAGCTCTCCACATGGGAATGAAAGCATCCTGAAGGAGGGCACTCCAAGCCTGTCAAATGTTGTCTACCTGACTGGTGCTCAGTCTAGCTGGTGCTTAAACAAAACTCCAGGCCAGAAAAAAGCTTTGGTAGCTTTAATGAAGAAGGAACTAATCGTGGGAGGAGCATGCCATCTCAGAAAAGAGATCTGATGAGCTGAAGAGGCCTAAAGTATGGCCAGATCCAGCTACAAATGCCTGTTGCGGGAGCAGAGCAAGAGGGCACAGCCATATATAAACTGCTTTGGACAAATCCTACAAGCTAAGCAACCCAATGAGAAAACTGCTACTGAGAAGCAGACTGAGGGCTCGCTCACCCTTGCTGAAAAAGGCCTGAGACAGAGGCAATCAGAATTGCAAACCAGAATAATGAAACTGATCTGGTAGGAGAATAGGCAGCCCAAAGCTTCAGGAGAGCCTGGTGCTTCAGCAAGTGACCAAGGCAGCACTAAGTCCAGCGCTGGAGCACCACCTGGTGACAAAAAGCCAGAAAGGTTTTCTGCAGATCCCACATTGTCTGCTGAGAAGATGTGTTTTCTCTGTGACTGAGATGCTGCTCAGGTGTCTGAACACTGACCCCTCTGTCAGAGAACATCCATCCTTCTCTGGCTCTCTAGCAGGAGGTGTGACAAACAGTCCAGAGGAAAGCAGTGCAGGCTGAGTTTGTGCAAAATTAATGTGCGTTTTTAAATAGCAGTCAAAGAGAAAATAGCCCAAAGAGGCAAATTAGCATACATGTAAGTTATTCTACCGTTCTAAATATCATTATTATTGGGCAAGGAAAGACTGTGCAAGAAAATCTGCCCAAATGGTATGTAGGTCCCATAGCTGTACTATTTTGGTAGGTTTTGTCATGACTAAATTGCTCTCTGTGTAAGATTTCCTTCCGCTTCTAAATGCATCAGCACTGCTAGGCTTGTAAAGCACTGATCAAAGCTTTCTTTAAGGGAAAAACTTACCCGGAATCACAGGGTATGGAGCAGTGGTCTGGTTTGGTCTTTCTTGCTAGGATGTGCTCAAGCCTTTGTTTTTCTGGAATGACCAAAAGAAAAAAAAAAAAGTCTAAAAAGGAAGAACATAATTCAGGTCGATGACAAACCTATTAATTAAGCTATTCAAAAGGCTTCTGGTCATTCTTTTGCCTTCCATTTGGCTTGTGAACATCACTCCCCAGAATAGGCATTTTGAAAACAGCATTTCTGCGTGCATGTGGTGGTCTGACCAGACTCCGTGGCACCTCAGTATCTGCCTGACTGGAGGTGGTTTGCACCAGTCACAGTCAGAGAAGTGTGGTTGGAAGGCGGCTGGTAGCTAGAAATAATCCGTCTTCCCTTGGCTGAGGTCCAAACCACATGTCCCAGCTGCCACAGTGAGGCACAACTCACTTCTGCCCACCCCTGGCTTCTCACAAGGAAAATTCCCTGCTGATCACCTGTCCCTTCTGTATCTAACATCTCTTTCAGACAGGATACCATGTGGCTGCTGTCAGTGGCTGAAAGTTTGAAGGCACAACTCCTTCATCCCCTGTTACCAGAGAAAGAAGCCATCCCTGCAAAGAAAGTACATGTCAGGGTTACTGGCTTGTGTCTGTGACCAAATCTCCAAGCTCTGTCTATCCATGGCTGGGAAGCTGGCTGTTCAAGAGGTCTGTTGGAGCACAAAAGTAGCTACCTCAAGAGCAGAACACATACAACAACCCAAAAGCAGCTACTTCAAGAGCAGAGCACATACAGCAACCCACAGTTCCCAACACAGAGCCACATAATGGCATGGAGCATTGGAGAAAAGCACCTGTGTGTCAGGTTGACTCTATCGAATTGCAAGGTAGCTTTTACCCAACCTTCGATCTCAGTTTAAATTCCTTAGGTGAGAGAGAAAAACAAACCCACTTTGTCTGGTGGAAACAAGGCTGTTCGTTGTGCGTGGATGTACTAGTGATCTGGCTGGTTTGTAGCAAAACTACCAACATGAACAATCCAAAACACCTTAAATTTCTCTGGTGTTTTCCCCTGCTGCCAATTCTGTTAGTATTTCTTTAGTGAAAACCTCTTCATTTGGGTGTATTTCTTATATCAGGGCTGGAGTCAGAAAGGATTTGTGCAAAGCACTGCTATCTCTTTCAGTAACTAATGTATATTTTTCTTTTGTTCAATGCAGTGATTCATTGATTCAGTTTCTTCTCCTTAATAACAGGAGGGTCAGAGTCACATTAGGGGGGCCCACTGAAGCACAGGCAAACAGAGGCTGATGGGTCCAATCCTATATTTGAGGGAATTTTATCATTACAGTGTCACTTCTTGCCACATGTCTCTGTGGATTTGACAGTAGAAGCTGGCAGGATTCAGGATGGAGAGTGCACCCCACGCAGAGAACCAGTGACATGTAGGTCAGCAGGTGCTTGATTTCTAATTTTCTTTATCACGTTGCATGAGCATAAGCTTCAGTGTAAGCGCAGCAGGAGGAGCATGCTCCAAGTCTGCAAGAACTGATCAGCAGAGCTGTCACCGCTGAAACTACACCCCCACATGTCACATGCAATTTAACACCACACTGGAGGCTTTAGGACTCTGATCAGCAGTTTGTTCCAGAGATGGACAACCTAGCTGCCTTGCAAGTCCTACTGGAAATTTGTCATGTTTATTTCCCACTTGGACCTCGCTTAGTCTTTCTGCTGAATCTTAGTGAAGGACTTGGTGTGACCTTCAGAGCCCGAGTGGAGAGATGGGAAGAGAAGAACTGACTAGTTAATTGCATAGAAAGGAGGAAGAGCCTTAAAATTAAGAGTATTCTGTATCAGTAGGAGGAAACAGTGCTTTATGCTGTGATGAGCCAGAGCTCTGTAAGCTGTTTCTTTGCAGAAAGGAACAGATTGGACCGTGAGTCACTGAAAGTAGCATGATCCTTTTATAACTCAGAGCAACAGGTCTTCCACATATGAGTTATGACGTTACTGAAGGTACATGATACAGAAAGTGCTTAATTTCCCTCTGCCATTCACCCATTTCCCTGGGAACCAGATAGCACAACAAACTAATGCAGCAGATAAACACCACTTGGTTTCTACTTAGAGACTAAACGACACTTGTATTCCAAAACTGTCTGGCAAAGTACAGGAAAGGAAACAAACTCAAATTCCTCTCCTACATCGCTGTTGATGATTGCCTGCTGTTATGGTTCCTTTCCCCCAGTCATATCATTTGGTGAGTTGGAAAAAAGATTGAATATGCAGAGCAGGGATTCCAACAAACTCTTTACTGGACACTCAAACCATGCTGATAAATATCATACCAGTTTGTTTTACATCAAAAAGCATTGATCTGGAGAGGTTTTCATCATGCACCAGAAAAAACAAGTTCCTACGCCCATTCCTTTACTCAGAGATTTGATATGTAATTTTTTTGACACTGTGAGTTGACTGATCAAATTAGTGTGAGCAGTTGCAAGGTAACTTATGAAGGCAAATCAAAAGTCTGAGCTGGATTCAAAAAACATTCACAAAATAGCAAGAGTCAACTGTATTTGGAAGTGGATGAAACAGCGACAGGATCCTAACCTGAGAAATCTACAGGACGCATAGACTGGCCAGACTCTGTAGGAAAATGAGAGTTAGGAATAGCCACCCAGTAGTTTTAAGACCTGTTTCCCCCTGAATTGTTTTTCCTTCTGGTCCAAATGACAGTTAGCTCTAAGGGAACGGGCTAGTAAAGGAAGGAGAAGAGCAGACACTGCCAGACCTCTGAAAGCACTCCAGCCCAGGGCCTGATCTGAGAGTGGGTGCGCTGTATTGGTGCTTCATTGCTGGAGGGAGGAGAGCCTTGAGCTGGAACAGAGCGAGAAGAGCATTTAGCCAGTTGGGAAACTAGACACATCTTTTACTTTGCCCTCTTTCAGTGTTCCAGCTCTCCCCAGTCCTTAGACCCAGACTCAGCCAGGGATGCCACACAGGAAGATCCAAAATGCTCATCTGTTGTGGTGGAAGTACTGACTGTCTTTCCAGCTCTGGAAGTCCTTGTGTTTAAAAGCACAGCAGGGAAAACTATTCATGTACTTTGAAAGTAAAATCTTGTGAGAGAAGCTGGAGGACCTAAATATACTCCAATATTTAAAGAAAAATAAAAAAAAGAAAGAAAAAGTATTCTGCTTTTATATCCACTATTTCTAGTCTGAGAACTACAAAGAAGCTGGTCAGACACTTATCCTCTCCATCTCTCCAAAATCAAAAGAAACAGACATTGCAGTGGGCTGGGTTCAGAAATCTCTGGGTTGCCTTTACTTTGGGCAGGAGGCAATTCCCGTGAAAAGAAGCTCACACCTCTCCCAGAGAATGCATGCACTGTGTTCTAAGTTACCTTGTCGTGAGGATATAGTTCAATTATATATATGTCAATTAGACATTTAAAACTTATCTGAAGTTTGAAAGCCACAGCAAAATCCCTCCATGCCTGCAAGACAAACACACATTTCATGCAATTTTTTGTCATTTTTGCTTTTCCAAAGACCAAGAGTTAGCAAGGTGAGCTTTATGATAAGATGTCTAGATCTCAGAAATTCAGACTTAACACTTTGTTGTAAATATCTGTATACCAAAAGAGGAAGGGATGATTCCCAACATTTTTCCAACTATGTGGCATGATCATGATGTGTATGAAGAGGTAAGACTTGTAGTGGCATCTTCTTCCAGAGACCGGGAAAAGCTTTGTTAATCTTATCTCCCATGTGTGTTTGATGAATTTTTCAGACCACATGGAATATTCTTTTCTGACAACTACAGATTCAAAGCAGGGTTTACTGTAAGGTGCATGGTGGAGGCCACAGTATTTGTAGCAGTATGGTTCAGTGCAATATGTGTCCTCGTGACAGAAGAACAATTTTCCTTCAGTCTCCGGTCCTGGCCCATCTGTTCTCTGAAGGTTAAGACAGATCTTTGTGATCAACCAATCTGCCTTCCCAGGAAGGCAGGCTATATGTATTCCCCACTCTTTCTTCCTGAGCTGGTGCATTTCAGCCTGCCTGAAGTCAGAAAATGACAGTGGTTAAGATTTGTCATAATGTTCAGTCAAATGTTTCAATGATTAATTATCATCACAGATGAAAAGGTGCATAGTTTAATGTTTGGTTTCAGTTATGGGGCTTTCCTTTTATCTCTGTCTACTAGATCCAAAAGCTGTGTGCTGCTTGATTTCCTTCTGCTTGTAGTTTTGTTCTTTCAGGTATTTTGGAACATACCTAACAGCACTGGAAATTGTCCTTGTCCTAGTGAAAATGGAGTTCCTCATTACACTTATGCTTTAGAGGTGTCAACTAGGTCTTTATCCATTTAGTGGCTGACATGACAGGTTAAATCTACCTTTGAGGGAGAACACCATCCAGCATCATGTCATAAACCACACCAGACATTTACCACAGAGATGTCCATTAACTTCCATCTCCCATGCTCTCTTAAAATTTTTTAATGTGTTAAACCAACATTAACCCAAATGAAATTAAAATAAGCTTCTTCAAGGTCTAGAACAAAGTTCTAGCAAGGCTACGTTGTTTTAAGACTTATTTCTTCAGGTGGCAGTTTGCTGGTGGAGGGAATGGAAAGGAGAGTGAAGGTGCAGCATTGATTGATGCAGAGCATGCTCTCCCACAAAATGTGATAGAAAAGGGTTTGGCAAGGGGAAAGGGGTTATATTTAGAGCAATACTGAAGAATATTGGCAGCAGAATCCGTGTCTAGGATATGTTCATTCTCATACTGAGTATGTCAAAGGCACTTGCGAAAACGAGCTGCCAGAGCACAACCAGAAAAAATAGCAAAGCAATCTAAAATCAGTCCTTGCTTTTACCTGGTTCTTCCAGTCTCTCTCCTTTGCTGACAGCTCTGCTGCCTGTGAGCAAGCTGTTCAGCATTCATCCTTAAGCTGTCCGTACACTCAACAACTCTCTATGAACACTGAGTACAAAACAGAGAGCCACTCTTCATTGGACTGTGGTGGTTTGTCATAAGCATAACAAACACACTACAGCACTTGAATAACTTCATGGAGAAAACCATTGCTCAAAGGCATAAAGAGCTTGGCACAATTCCTAACAAATACTTGAGGATTTGGTCTTTCGAGACCGGACAGAGGTAGAAATACTGTCTTCAAAAAAAAAGGCATCTGAGACACAGGCCTGAGACACAAGCCAAGTAGGGTTTGTACACAAGGGCCTCAAGAGGCCACAGAGATGTACGCAAATAAAAAAAGTGACCAGAGAGCAGAGTAACTTGGTCTTAGCACTGCCTGGCAGAGTACCATGAAGACTTGAGTCACTGAAATACTGGCAGGCAGGAGGGAACCTGCAAGAATTTCCATGTCTCAGCCTAAAAACCATTTAACTTTGCCTTCACAGGTTTGGGGCAACTTCTGAGCAGTAGTGTTTATCTCATCAAAGATAAAGCAGGAACATGAAGGAAGTGTGCAGCAGTCTTTAGTTTTGAAGCAGAATGCCGCAGAGGAATGTCTGAATTTTGTATGTAGAATGCCATTTGGAATATCTTATAAGATTACAGAAAATGGGGCTTTTGAATTATTTTATTACCAGAGAAGGATGGGTAAGGAGTGTCTTGGGAGTAGAGTCATTAAGCAACAAATGAGGAGGGAAAGCCTGTTGGTTTTCATTAGCAATGGTAATAGCAACATGCATTTCTTCCTTGCTGGAGATGTCTTTGATGGTATGCATGACTATTATCAAGTGTCCAATAACTCACAAGAGTGCAATAGTTCTTTTTTCTGCCACATGTGCAGGGAGAAATTCCTGCTGTCTGTTACTTCAGTCTTTACACTGCAATATTATCAGACTTTCTCTGTTTCTGTGTCTTTCAAGATGAAAGCAAGCCTGATGCCAATGTTTCTAATTAAAAAAACCCACACACCCAAAAAAGGACCTTCTTGCCTTTTTCTTGGCTACTTCTGTGTTTTTTAGTTCTGCAAGACTTTTCAAATCTAGTCACATCTGGAAAACATAGTTTCCACTCCTCATTAAATCTGATACCAAGTGTTAGTCATGTGATCAGCTTGGGTTGCAGAACTGTCTGAAACTAAACTACAAAATGCTTTTCCTCAGTTGTTGGACACCAATGGATTCCAAAGTGGTCTGCAGGTAAATAGGGCTTTTTAATTGGCTCATTTGACTGTCAGTTATAGGATTATGGAGGTTGGGATTTTAAGTTACCCATTGTCAGCATTGCCTCATTTATTTATTTGATTAACCAAGTGCTGTGGCACAGAGCTGGAAGCAAAGATTTTGTCCTTCCTCTTTGATTGTTGTCTAATACATCTACTAACATAACCTATTGGGCCAAAATAGAATGAACTGTGGCCAGAATTATATTTAATCTTGCTTTGCTATAGTTTCTTTAGCAAGTAGTGTCAAACCTTTGTATTTCTTAAGATCAAGGGATAGTTGATTTGCAACTAGAAGAGCTACTATATATGTACATATAACTTGAAATGCCATAACTTGAACTTCAGCTAAAGCATATTCTTAAAAAGATAAGCATTACTAATGCAGTTTTCTAGATCGGAAGAGTCAATAAGCCATCTATAGGTATGTAATATCCAAATGTGCTACAAGGTAGTGCACCTGCAGCTTTAATACAGCCTTTTCAGAGGTGCATGCTGCAAGATGTTATCATCTCTCTTCTGTTTCTGTCATTGCTGCTTGAAGTGCTGAGATGGGCGTCCTAGTGTGGAATGTTGAGCGAAACCTGCTGTTGAGATCCTGTTGCAGTGTGGTTTTGAGTAACCCCTCTGAGCAGCCCATCCTAAGGTAAGGGGACAGGAAAGTTTCTTGCATTGCTGCCTTGAGTTGTGGGGCAGATGAAACGGCTTGCCATGCTGTAGTTCTGTGAATAAGCAGGCTCTAGGTGACCACTTGTTTAATCTTGCAGTTGTAAGGCAAACAGAATTCCTGAACAATTTTCTTTGTCTTATTACTTCGATAAATTGTGTTTTACAAAACTCCTAATTTGCAACTGCATAAACTATTTCTCTTACTTTCCTCTCAGCTCTTTTCAGGAAACAGCGATACTGGCTGGTAAAGCTCTGTGATGACTGGAGTTCAATTACTCACCAGATGGAAAGAGCCCTGAACACTCAAGGTGACTATTTGGGTAAGACTGGCCAGAAATCTGAATTGGTGTTTGATTATCTAGATTCAAGCAAACTACTCATATTTGGGCAGCCTCTTCTGTAGCCCTGAGAAGCCACAAGCGACAATTTACTCTCACCCATTAAGTCAGGTCCCAAACAATATCAGCAAGTCCTAATAACTGCTGTGAAAATTATAAATATGCTGGTATTAGGAACTGGCAGCTCTGTCACAGGCAGACTACCTTTTCAATGTATCATTAGTGAGCTGGGAAACTGGAGCTAATGGATGGACTTTCTACAGTTTTCCTCTTTTCTGACATCCAGTGGCCACTGGATAGCACTGAGGCTACTGTCCCACTCACAAACACATTTTAAGAAGCCTCACACTTTGATTTTAGGAGATCCGACAAATTGTCTGGGACACTGAATTTGGGTTATTTGTCTGGACATGTGTAAGGCTGGTTGCATCAGCTCTTGTAGTTCAAACAATTCTTTTGCCCCTGTTTTGGGACTGCTTACAGCTAACAATAAATGCTCGCTGTAAATCTCCACAAAGGTGTGCACTGATCCTCAAACTTGTGAGTGCATGCTGATGGGTAAAGATGATAAGGACCCTTGATTGTTGTATCAATCCCTGAGCTACATCACTGGTACTGGCAACAGAGTAATTTCAAAGGATCTGCCAAAGCATACAATTGTCTTTAGGTACTGGTGGTATCAAACAAAGTTCACTGATTCTCCAGCCATCTTAATGCCCACAGCTTCTGAAGCTTTCCCATGGTGAAAGCACACGAACTATAGCACAATGTTTTCAGAAACCAAAATACCCGACATCTTAAGGTATTTGTAGATATCTGACCTCAAGGCTTCTTATCTATCTCTGAAGATGAACTCTGCTGAGGCATTCAGATTTGTTTCTAGTGAAAATGCCACTAATCCCTTTTTATTATGCTGGCTGAAAGCTGGAGCCACAAAAACAGAATTAGCAGGTTTTATGTGTGCTTGATCTACTCAAAACTGCCAGCATGGTGGTTCACCTGGAACTGGGGATGGATGAGAATCTCAACAGCTGCAGCAGAAATAACTTTTTTCAGGTTCTGTCTCAAACTATGTAGTGCCAAGCCACCAGGATCTTGGGTGCATTTGTCTTCATGGCTCCTCTTTAGCTGCTAGACGGCTTGAACAAGTTAAATCCCCCTCTCTTAAGCTCTAGGCTGTGTTTGATTTTGTAATCTAAGTGGCTTTTCAGGAGGATGGCTCTTCAAACTGCTAATGTCAGACAGTTTGGTTTGCTTTTGAGGGACGAGCCAGAGCTGGCCAATAGTTCAAATCCTGTTGGTGCAAGGACACAAAAAAGAAGTGGGCCCTGAGGTAAGGACCCAGAAGGAAGCACAAGGGAGAATGGTGAGCAGTGAAACCCCTCTTTCACACTTACCGTTCTGGCAGGGTAGTGCTCTGGGTGCAACCACATGGCACCTGGCTGTAAAGCCAGCGTGCCTCGGACAACAGCTAGCCAGCAGAGTGGTCTGCAGGTGATGGTGCCTGGTTTCTTAGCTCTGCAGCTCTGCTAAGTGAAAGATGGAGTTGGGATACTCAGAGTCTGAAAGAGCCAGGAACTGAAATATCACAGTGATTAAGGTAACTAGATGCCAAGTGCTCGATCCTTTTAAGCAGTTTTCAGAATTCTGTATTAAAACGGTTTTTCTTCTCTGCTCTGCTCCCTCAGACTTTCAGCAGATTAAGGGCAGGTCAGAGTCACTTTGTGAAAGCCCAGTTTGCAATACACTGGCTTTCAGAAAGGAATTTCAGACTATATATACACAACTAATATTAGAAAAGTCTGAACACATAGGGCATCATTTTCTGGTGTCTGTTTAGATGTGTGTTTCTACACAGCAGATACACATCTAGGCACTAAACTACATGAAAATCTCAATGTCTCTTTCACTGCCAGTGAGTTGCATCCAAAACCAGACATTAAGGAATTCAAGAAATCTTAAGCTATGCACTCTTATTTCATGACTCCAGAGATGCTACATGCTTCTTCTTATTAAAACTGTGCATTGCTTTAATACAGACAGGAAGTTTGAGAGAAGAGGCTAATTTATTTATTTTTTTCAAAAAAAGAGACTTGGTACTTGTGCATAAAAACAAAGTACTGGGAGATTTAACAGGCAGAGGTTGCCAGAACATCATCAAGCATTGATCTGGTTTAGAGAAATAGATGGCAGTGGAATATTGATTGTTTTGAAGTGGCTGTTCTTCTGAGAATACCATAACCTAATTTTAAGTAGATATAAAGTCTGCTAGTTGTTTTTGATTTTGCAAGGACCTCAGCGTTCTGCCATCCACCTGAACTCAAGCTTGAGTTCAGATCCAGTGCCTTTGAGAGTATTGTGTTCCACATGACATCCGAAGTACCTGAATGGTCTGTCACAGTAGCTACTGAAGCTATGTTTGACGCAGTATATAGCTACACAGCACACAGCTGCAGGGATTTGGATACCTGGAGCAATCTTAACATCATTTTTCTTCAAGTTAGTGTGCTTTTCCACTTGATTTTCTCTTCATTTTTTGGCTGTTCTTTCAGTGAACACTTAGAATCCAAACAATTCTGTTTTGTCCAAAGGGCTTTTTATTTACATGCTTTTGATTCCTGAGAAACTGTGGTGGCTCTTTGGCAAGTTAATGAAAATAAAGATGGTGTACTCAAGAATTTTTGGGCAGGAGGGGGAACAGTCCAGTTTTACTGAGCTGTTGACTCACATGGCTGCCTGTCTCTTTTTACAGAGCCAGCTATATGCAAGAAGGGAGGCTTTTTATGAAACAAGTGTTACTTAGCTGTGGTGTGGTCCTCTTCAATGCTTGACTTGAAAGATCTGTTCCACTGTCAAAAATCTGCTGTCTCTATATGGAAAAGAGTCCTCCCTGTTTCTATCCGCCCAAATCTGAAGAATGTTAAATTGACGATTTCTGGGCTATGTGAATGTATTTTAAGGTTCTCAAATCTGCAGAAGTAAACTACACATGGTCTAAATTTCTCTAAGTAATAAACATGCTGCTTCTAAACAGCAGCAGCTCTACAAGGTGTGAGTGTGGGTGTGTGTGTTTCTGTGGGTGGTGGCACAGTAGCTGCTGTGACCTGCAGTAGATACTGGTTAGCTTCCATCTGCACAGCATCATGTGAACTGAAGCAACAGATGTGTGCATGGGAAAAGTTGGTGCTTCATTCTGAGCAGCTGAGCTGACATGTTCTCACATCTTCTGGGTTCTTCCTTGCCTCTGTATCTAGTGTTGTATGCACACTGAGACACTTTGTGCTCTGACCTTGCAAACTGATATTTTTAAAAATAGACTTCTGAGGTGTAGGTGGAAAAATGCTTAAAGCACTCTTATAAGCAAAATTCAGGATGGAGCCAAACTTTCCCAAAGGCTTCTGTATTGTGGCAGAACCTGCACCAATAAGCCAATAAATCCAAATAAGTTGAACTGGGAAGGGGCAGACAAGTCTCCATGATGTTGCCCAAGCAGCAGCCCTCCATGCCCAGCAGACGGGATACCAGGAGAGAAAGGGTGCACTGCAAAGCTGCAATAAAAAGGGCTGGAGCATACATGGGCAGTGCCATACTGCTGTGTTTGGATGAGGGGTATGACCTGTTGCTGTGCACTGCCACACAAGCAGAGAAGATATGGTGTAGCAAAGAGAGCCCAGGATCCTGAGGCATGTGGAAAAATGTCACAGAGCTTAAGAAGAATGAGTGATAACCAAATTTAATCTCCATCCTGAAGAAAAAAGGTGATGAACAGAAGAGGGCAAGAGCTGAATGTATATTAGCAAGTAATACAAAGATGTTAAGGAGAGCCTCATAAAAACAAGCAAAAATCACCACTATTGACATTACCTCCTTCAATATTGTAAAAGAAGTGTGTCAGGTTGAGGCAGGTGATTCTTGCCCTCTACTCCACTCCTGTGATGCTTCACCTGGAGTACTGTGTATGCTCTGTGAGCCCCAGCACAAAAAGGACATGGACCTTTTAGAGTAAATCCAGAGCAGGCCACAAAGATAATCAAAGGGATGGAGCACCTCTCATATAAGGAAAGGTAGAGAGAGCTGGGATTGTTCAGCTGGAGAAGAGAAGGCCTTGGGGTGATGTTATAAACAGCCTTCCAGCACCTGAAGGAAGCCTACAAGAACGGCGGAGAGGGGGTTTTTACAAAAGCATGAAGTGATAGGGAAGGGGGAATGGCTTGAAATGGAAAGAGAGTAGGTTTAAATTAGGTATTAGGATAAATTCTTTACTGTGGGGGTGGTGAGGCACCAGAACACGTTGCTCAGAGAAGCTCAGAATGCCCCACCCCGGCAGCATTCAAGGCTGGGTTGGATGTGGCTCTGAGCAACCTGATCTAGTGGAAGATGTCCCCTGGCCATGGCAGGGGAGTTTAAACTGGATGATCTTTAAGGTCCATCTCGCCCTTCCACCTGTGGCTGCTGCGCTGGGGTGTGGCCACAAGCTTCCCCAGGGACTCTTGGAGCTGGCACAAGCCCCACTGCAGCCGCTGCCATGTGTCATGGCTCTCTGAACTGCTAGTGACACACGGGCATTTTGCAACTCTTGAGTCCCTGCTGGGCATGCCTGCCCAGGACACTGCTGCAGCAGTCCCCTCAGAGGGACTCACGTGTCCCCCCATGCACTCTCTCCTCTACACAGGTGTTGCATTAAGAGTATAGAAATTTGGCAGGAGATAAACCCTGGCATTCCAGCTGGACCTGGAAGATCAGAGGGGGTGGGTTCATCTGGGCTTTATTTCTGATTGCAAGTAATTAGGCACTGTAAGTCTGGTCATGTTCAGTGAGATCTCAGGTGCAGAGACAGTGTGGGTTACACCAGAACGGTGACATGAGCAATCCCAGATTCACAAATAGTGCGGTTCATTAGTTCAATGCTGTAAGTCTGGTTGGGTTCAGTAAGAACTGTCACGAACACAGATGTGTTCCTGCTCTGCCCAGTCTGGGCTGCGATAGAGGCCCCTTCCTGGGACAGTGAGGGAAAGCAGGCAGCCACACATGGCATGGTGTTTGTCACCTCTGTCCTATTCAGCCTATTCACTGTGTTTGGCTTCTGAAGAGCAGATCCTGCACAGGGAAATTGGTATCAGACCCTTAGGGGAAATTGGTAATGATTTTTGAGATCAAGGTCATGTTTGAAAGACATCATCAGTATCTGTTACTAGCTAGGATTAGAGATGGGCTGGAAGAATACTGAATATGCTTCTGTTAAGTCTCCCCTGATTCACCTATATTAGTGTTTTGACAGGACCTCTGTTTCTAGACAACTCTGCAACAGAAAGCAATCAATAGTAGCTCAGTCACAGTTATTCTTCCCCCACATAATACTTTTCTTTTGCACTTTTATTCATTTGATCAGGTCCAGAGATAATCACTGACTGTCCCTGGTCCTCTTATCATCGACACTACTGTCAAGAGCTGGACTGAGCTTGCATAACCATTTCTGTAAACCATGATTTTCAAAGGAGATTCTATATGGAGTACATCCAAGAGCCAACATTTTTTCTTAAAACAAAATATATTTTCAAAGCCAAAGCTGTGGTGTAAGCCAGCCTAATCTGACCCATTCCCAGATTAAGTTCAACTTTCTTCACCAAAATATTTATTTTCCTTCTTCTTTATTAGGTTCTAATTCTATTCTCTCCAATTTAGAGGCAAATTTTAAATTGTCTCTAAACTGTTATTTGGCTGCATGTAGCTCTACATCCACAGGAGGGGGCACTTGAATAAAATTTTGAGCAGTTTGCCGAATACCTCTCTTCTCATACTTCCTTTTGTGCACAGTGGTTCTGTGTGTTGGAGAAGGGGAAGAACTAAAAGATGATGAAGGTGCATGGAAACTGGATAGCCCATCAAGTCCTAAAGTATATTGCTGAGCTCTTCTAGTGGGTGTATCTTGCACTGTTTCAGCCATGCTTTACTTCAAATTAATATAATGCACACACAAAAAGTAATCCATCAAAATAAATAAAACATTGAGTCATATTGTTCCTTGGTCTGAAATTTTGTTCTCTGCTTCAGTAGCACATATGGCATTTTTTTGAGGAAGCCTTTGTTTCATGCTTAACATCCATGCACAGGTGTCTAAAGGGTTGAACTAGACTAAAGGGCAAACTGCTAGTGGTTCGGCAGACTGAAAGATCTAGAGTTCTTAGTCTGGTGCAAAGAAACTGTACTGCAATGTCACATCAGCTTTGTTTAAAAAGAGATTTGTTTCCAATCCCTGTCTGCAATGCACCCATGCTTCCTGAGGGGAGCAGTAAGCAAAGGAAAACATATATAACTGCATTACCAGTAGTCTGCACTTAAGCTACACTGATGTGTCAGAGCTTTCTGAGGAACCAGGGCTTAGCTAAGCATGGGAAAAGTAGATGTCTAACTCTGCTAGACCATGTTTCTTGTTCTTTGACCCTCTCTAGGGCCTCTCTGGCCTTTTATGATTGACAAGGTGTAGGACTTGGGGAGAATTGAATTCTAGCTCCTGTGGACTTGTAGATTTTCAAAGCTGAAACTACAAAAGAAGTAGGCACAAGTTTAAATGCCAGCAGGACTGAGAAATGCCTCTACCAGTAGACTCAATAGCAGGTTGTTATAGAGATTTCCCCTCTTCCTTCCACTCTTGTTTTTGTTCAGTTTAAATCTAGACTCTGGATATGGGCACGGTTCTGCTCAGGACTGGAGACAGGGCTGTCTTCACTGGAGCATCAGGCTCATACATGGAACTGCAGTGAAGATGTCTCAACAAAGATCCACTGCTACCCCAGCATGAGTCCTGCTCATTGATCCAAAGCTTCTCCTGAGCCAGAACAGATTCCTTTACCTGGATGGGGACAATGAAGAGGTGACTGCTGATTTCAGTACTCAGATTTTAACACTGAGGAGAGGGAAAAATTAGAGATGAAGTCTGATATAACTAGCAAAGCTTCTTACTTTTCACTTTCCTATTGTCAAGTGATAGTAGATGTGACTCTCACTGTCTTCCATTGCCCATACAGCAGTCAGAAACCATAGTTTGAAAGCAACTTTTGTAAGAAGAGTGCTTAGGTATGGCAGGGTCCCAGAATAGGAAAGAAATGAAAGGAAGTGGTAAAGGTCTACTATTAAGTTTATCACATTAACACTGTTCTTGCTAGTGACATACCCATTATCAATTAAGTTAATTACATTGCTGCTGCCCATGGTGTGAACTCCATGCTGGAGAACAGACATGGCTGGATTGTTTGTTTGTTACTTTCCTCCTCCCCCTTGCTTTTGTATTCTGTTCTGATAGCAGAAGTTGCATTTTAAAGCCTCCCAGCACCGGCCTCACTGCACTTTCTGACAGCTGCAATCAAATTCTGGTTTGCCTAACTGCTAGCACTTCCACTGGTGAAATTCTGGCTGACTGCAGTAAGAACAGAATTGGAGCAGTTCAGGCTCCTCTAAAAATATCACTTCAAGAGATTGCTGTAGCAAAACACCATGATTCTCCATCTGAAAGAGTGAACAGTTATTAGGGCCAACAACAATGGATGTGGAACCACAGGCAGGGAAGGAGACACCTTTTTTGCTTATGTGGGTTGTGGGGAAGAAAGCAGGACCTAATTTTCCTGGTCCCAGGCAGACCAGTTGAGCCTAAGCCTCACTGTTTAAAGTTATGCCAAATGCCATTCTGTTGATGTCTTTGATTTCTCACAAGACATTTCATCCTGCTTCAAAGCCCTTGACTATTTGAGAACTATTCAAGGCCAGCTACCAACCCACTTCATACTGCTGCTTTTCAGAGAAGGCATCTGCAGAACTGTGGCTACTAGGTGTATCTGTGACAAAGCTAAGACAATTTTCTTTGTTTCTTTTTCTTTCTTGAGAGAGACAGCTGCTTGGCTCCACTGACAGCAATGCCATTTTAAATTCCTGAGACTCCAATTAAAAACTAGATCTGTTTCCAAGACACTATTAAGGACACACCAGGGGATAAGGATTTGAATTTATTGTCATGAATATAAAGCTTATCTCCTTATTTGTGGCCACAGAGAAGCCTTTCTCTCCTCCAGAGTAAAAGAGTGCTCATCCAACAAAATGGAGACTGAAACTAGTGCTTTTCCATTTGTGAGATGTCTAGATTTCAGGAGCTGGCAATGGTGAGATAAACGTGCTATTAGGAGCGGCAGTCTGATAAAACAGCTGGCAAACTTTCTGTGTCGACTCTGCCTTGTGTCCAGCTCACTTGTTTTCTCTGAGACACTCAGGACTTGATGTTCCCAAATGTGTGCCATCTCTCTCCACATCAGACAGCCAAATATGCAAAATTGCTTCTTGCTATTTTGATTCAATATTACTTGAGAAGTAGGCCTGGTAGTACTTTTTGTCTTATGAGTATTCACTACTGGGATCTGCCAAAAAAAGGAGATGATGAGCAGTAGCAATTCAGAAATAGGCTCTGCCTCAGCTCTGCCTAAGCTTGCTCTGCCAAAGCCTTCAACGTCAGTTCGACTCCTTGTCTCTTGATGGTGATTAGAGTGGACTTCTGGTGAGCTCAGAATAATTAAGCTAAACCTTCAGTCATCTGAGAACAACCATCCTATCTCTCCTTCTTTGGAGCAATGTGTGGGTATAGACCTGAATCCAGTCTTCACGAAAGGACTGGAGAACAGCCGTCTCTATGGGTACCAGCAGAATGTCACTCTGCAACTGCAGCGGATGCAGCACTAATTGCCAAAAGCAGATCCATAGCAACTGGGGGTGTCAAAGCTACCGAGATGCTTGCAGATCTCAGCACACAGCTGGGCTCAAAGAGGACAGAACATGATTTTAATGTTGAATTCAAAGGAAGGCTCTTATGTAAAGCAAGTTATAGGCCTCTGCAAGTGCTCAGCGTTGTGCACGGTGTTCAAGCCAGACAGGGCCAGGTTCTGGCCATCAGGAAATGTAGTTTGGTTGAGTTGTAATCACTGACACAGGGCTCTTCGAACCTGTTTAAAACCTAATCTTTGAAAACTGCTAGACACATTCAGGGATGAAAAGCTCATGGACCACAAGGAAAGAAGACACTTTCTCTGGTTAAGGAGGTCCGAGCCCATGACATCCAGAAGCTGAGACACACTGGAAGAAAAGCTGTCACCTGCTTGCTGGTGATTGGTCTTTCCCTCTATGCTGTTATCAAAAAGGCCCTTACACGGGCCTTTGCTCTTGGTGCTCCAGCAGCCAGTTCCCACTGCTCCTGGTGCAGGTGCTCCTGAACAGTCCTTAGGCAAATACGGGCCATGGTCTCAGACACACTTGCTTTAGTTCATCCATCTTTGTACCAAAAGAAAGAAAAATTGGTCAACTTTTCATCTTCACCTTGGGGGTAAACACAATGTTGTACAGAGAAGCTTGGTCTGAAATACATTTTTCTTCTGAGGAAATTACAACATCTCTGCAGTTCTGAAACTGTCACGTTCTGAAATGCAAAGAACAGAGAGATTTCAAACCCAGCAACAAAACACTTTAGCAGCTTTCTCTATTTCACACCTTCACCTCCCACCACTGTTTCATTGCATTCTTCCTTAAGCCAGAAGTGATGACATCGAAGACAACATGGAAGATCTTGGAGAGAAATGGAATGCCTTGTAGTGGAGAGAGGAAAGCAGAACCCAGCATTTCTGTAAAGAAAATTGAGCAAACTAATTTTGCTCCTTACCACAGACTGTGTGTTGGTTCCCCAGAAGAAAAGATGAATTAATATTTATTGGAATACCCTTCTTACCTGTCAGTTCCTCAAAGGTATTCAGACTCAGACCTCCCATTATCACTTTTCTGGAACACTTTTCTACAACACAAAAGTTTAAAAAAAAAGTGGGATTTTTTTGTTTCTTGTTTTGGTTTGGGGATTTTTTTGTTTGTTTGTGTTGTTGGTTTTTTTTTTTTTTCCCACTTGCAGGTAACCAAGCTGTTTAGAAAAAAACCAAAAAAACCTAAACAAATAAAACAGAAAAGAAAATTTAAAAGGAATCTCAATAGTCCCAGTGCTCCTACCACTTGATTCTACCATCAAGGACAGAATAAAATGGTAATTGGCTGCAAAAGATAAATTATTTGTACAGACTTGACTTCCCTCTGTAAATTGGCAGATGACACTAAGTTAGGTGGGAGTGTTGATCTGCTGGAGGGCAGGAAGGCCATGCAGAAGGATGTGGACAGGCTGGATCGATGGGCTAAGGCTGATGGTATGATACCCAGTAAGGCGCAGTGCTGGTTGGGTCACAAGAACCCCATGCCATGCCACAGGCTGGGGGCAGAGAGGCTGGAAAAGGACCTGGGGGTGCTGGTGACAGCAGGTGAGCAGGAACTACTGAGTGCCCAGGTGGTCAAGAAGGCCAATGGCAGAACTTCTTTTTAAAGGTCTCAGCAGGAAGACCTTGCTGCAACTGGCAGCCTTTACATAAGAAACCAAAACAAAGCAAGCCAAACAAACAAGAAAACCACCAAAGAATTATTTATTTTAGGGAAAGGAAGGTAGGGAGAAGAGAGAAAAGAGATTGTGGGCAGCTGCCATACCTATTTCCATGTGCAAGAGACTGGGAAAAATTGAAAGAAATGGTGAAAAACGGTTTTATTCCAAAGTGCCTGTACAAAAATAAAATGTTAATTCCTTCATTACTAAAAATATTAACAGCAGTAGACAGGGCTGATACTGTCTATTTCCATGGAGACCACTGCAGTATTTTAGAGCTCCAGTTTTGTGGGCAGAGGAATATGCTGTTAAATTATCTAATACTTGAGAAGATAGACATAAATCCTCACTACATATTTTGGGAATTCACATAACCTTAAGGCAATGCAGCTACAGCAACATCATAACAACATCCTCTGGCCTCCAGTAACTACTTCTTTCTGGTGATGTCAGTGACACAAATGTCCAGAAATGGCATGAGTGTTCTGATGGTCTTTACCAGGGCCCTCCCCACTCTGCAATAAGGACTTGTCCATCTGACACTGACATCTGTTCCCTGTGAAAGGGAACAACCTGATGCTGTCAACTGTGCAGAAAGGCTTGTTCTGTGCTAGAAAGAGCAGAGTGCAGCACTGTGTTAACCTCACACAGACAATAGTCAATGCAAAGCAGAAAGAAGACAGAAGCAAGCCATTTTTCTGGTTTCCTTGTTCATTTCTAGCACGTGAAATCACTATAGTGAGCAAGATGTGCATGGCACAGTGCCACTGTGCCACTGACTGCCGGCTCCTACTGATTCATATGCTTACAAATACATAATGAATCTACCTCTTGCCAACTTTTATTTCTCTCCTTTCTTCCTTTCTTCTTTTCTTCCTTTCTTTCTTCCTTTCTTCCTTTCTTCCTTTCTTCCTTTCTTCCTTTCTTCCTTTCTTCCTTTCTTCCTTTCTTCCTCTTTTTCTTGTTTCCTGCCTGCCTTCCTGCCTTCCTGCCTCCCTCTCTCTCCTTCCCTCCCCCTTTCTCTCCTTCCATCCCTCTCTCTCTCCCTCCCTCTTAGTTCTGTCAGCTAACTTCCATGTGGAGCTCTTTCCTTAGGGCAGTGCCTAGAGAGATGGACATGATCTTGTGTGGAGGAGGAAGATCCTGAAGGACTGAGGACAGCTTTAATCCCTGGAGATGCTTGGTTAACAGGTCTGCCTTTCTTACCAAGAGTGTGAAAACCTCTGCCTAAGAACCAAGGTTAATGGAGTTCGGGAAGATAAGCCCTCCTTGAAAGAAGTCAGCATTTTGCATGACTGAACCCTGTAAAGTTCATTACCCTTGCAAGCCTCAGCATAAGCTGTGATCCAGTTTTCTTGGCAAGGATGAGTTTAGTCCATTAGTATCTGCCCTTCGTTCCAGTGTAAACAAGTTGCACAAAAACCCTTTGACCCAAATTTGCAACCTGAAAGAGCACGTGGGAAGGAGACTGTTTACTCAGCTGTGGCATCTGATGTGAAGTCAGCTTTCAAATACCAAAAAAGTAATGTACTGAAGCACAGCCATGGAGTTTCTCAGAGATGGATGAATGCATAGCATAACTTTGGTATGAGTGCACCAAGAACATACATCTGCTTGCACTTTCCTGTGCAACTTCATCTTGAGCTAATGTTTCCACAATCTAAAAGCCTGACTGCTGTCAACTTGGGTCCTTCACTGTTGAGTGTCTTGTAGATCTCTTGACAGTACCAGCGCAGTATAAACAGTTTGTACCTACTTTCTACCACTAATACCTTGCTTAATCAAAATTCAGATGTACCTATCACAGTAGACCTGGGCAATTCTTGAGCCCAAGTCTGAGAATATTTAAGAAGGTGTATCAAAAAGGGCATGTATTTTCTTGCAAACTCTAGCTTTATCATCATCTCTAATTGCATATTCCATTAATATATTAGGAGGTTTATAATGTCTTCAGTAAAATCAATTATAAAAAAGGGGAACTACTGTAATTCTCATATTCTTTCCTTGGTAATTCTATCATGTAGTCTTAGAGCTACCTGCTTTTCCTCCTCTCTGATGAGCATAAACTCATCAGCTCTTGATTGGGAATAGCACAAAAAAAGTAATGTCTTTCTTGGTTTTCAGTCCATTCCCCAAAGTGGCTTCTAAAATCCAGGAGGGCAGCAACTGAGATGTGTATTTCAGAGACCCATAGATATCCTGTCTTGAAACATAATTAAAGCAGAAATATTTTCAGCAAAGTTAGTACAGTTCCCTGCATCTGACTACCAAATCTTTGTTCATGTGCTGAAACTAGACCAGCTGAACCATAAACTGACTTAGCTGAATCAGAGCAAACCTCTTGTGTACATAAGCTGTTTTAATCAGTTTCTTACCAAGTTAAGATAACCCAAGAAATGCCTCAGAGTGTTTATTTTCACTTTGTGGAAAGCATCTGTGTTAGTAATCTGGAAATGGATTTAAGAGGTAATGCTGTTTGAACACAGAACGCCACCACTCCTTTCTGCCAGATCTCGAGTCATGCTCAAGCTGCTGATGTGTAGTGTTTTGATGGATGGATGAAGGGAAAGCATCATTTTTCTTACCTTCAGCTTTCCCTATGTCTGTGCCTGTTTACCATGCTGGTGCAGACAAGACACTTCTCCATAACTCCGTTGTTCCTCTATTACTGCTCATAACCACTTCTCCTTTCCCACCTCTACCTGCACCATGTAAATGTTCTTGAAAGCTCTCAGATCTGCCTCCTTCCTCCTGCAAGATCAGTGCAGCTGACTGTCTTGTTCCAATAGAAAGGTGGGCTGTATGACTCAGAGCAAAATTTCTCCATTCTCAAAGCCCTTCACACTTCTGACCAGAAGATATGATGGCCCTTTACACAACGTCTGTGGTGAGAGAGGCTTCAGGGCTGGGACATGAACTGTATCAATTTAAAAGCAGGATGGATCCCCATTGCATCATGGGCATGGATGTGGTGGAAAGAGGTAAGACGTGATGAGGAAGTTACCTAATGCTTTTGACAGACTTTTTCAGTCTGAGGCACCAAGAATATTACTGCTCTTAATGATGAATGAAGCAGACAAACATGATCTTATTCTAGCAGTAATTTGAATATGGAAGTACTGAGGCATGTGTCCTATGATTGCCAATTATCTGTTTTGCAGTAATCACAGTAATGCTTGAACAGTGCTACGACCAGAGGTGTCAGTGCCTTTGAGCATTAATTTCCTGCTGACATGCAGAGCTCTGTAATGGATGCATAATGTGCTCATTAATGACAAACATTTAGGTAAACCAGTGAGATTAACCAGTGAAACAAAGCAGTTTTGAGCTGTATGCAATTTATAGTACTGACCAGATGCTGTCTACAATGTATGCTCTGCGAAAAGGTCTGTAGGAAGGCACCAGCTAATCTTATAGGCACCTACTGCTAAGAAATCCCATGTGTGTGTGAATTCACACAGCTTCTAAGGGAAGGGAGTTTACATCAGTGGAGTTTGTACTTAGTCTGAGCCAACTATTTCCATTGACATTTGTACCTTGTACCTCACTGGTTGAATATGTAGTACTGACCCTGTTCCTCTGGCATCGCTTCTGAACTCAGACCTCACAGGGTCCCTTCAAAAAGCTTCTCAACCCTGTGCCAGTAAAGCAAAGAGGAGCAGTCTTCTTGGCTGCTCTGTCTCAGGAGCTAATGATGCTCTGTAGACTCAGGTTAAATTGTTCAGCTAAAAGTTAATAAAAAATATACATAATGAATATCTTCTGTAGGCACTGGTAGAAATTTAGGGTCTTCCACGTGAGGAAACGACGAAAAGCAGCCACTTTCCAGAGTGTGTTCCTAAAAACTGGTGATGAAATGAGTCTGAACCTGACATGGCATCTGTATTTGGGAAGCCTTTAAATCCTGGATTGAGAATGCTGAGATTTCTTTATATGTTACCATCTGCCTCTTGCTTTTGGTGCAATAGTGACATGCCAGAGACTGCCCTTTTAGGGTGATAGCCTGACTGCCTGCTTTATATTCACAGCTTGCCTGGAAGCCACTGCATCAGTGCCTGAGCTACATACCTGGTCATGAGAGACGTGTGTGGGGGAGAACCTGATTTCCTTTGCAAGCTATTGTTGCTTTCAAAACACCGCTGCAACAACAGATGTAGTTCAATTCATTCAGTCAATGTCTTAAAAATATTGGCATTAGCTGGAGCTTTGTTCCTTGATATCTTCACTGAACTAGAAGTGCTTGGCTGATATACACGTGAATGTGTCAGAGTATGACAGGCCCCCACATGAACATTGACACTGTAGTCAGAGATAAAGGACAGCTTATACTGCCCAGTTTTTCTAATTGAAGCAGTGATTTCATTCTTGAGGACACATTCAAATGGTAGAAAGATACCTACAAAAGTCCCATGATTGTGGGAAAAATCAGGCCACAGTGATGAAGAGTTTTGGAGGCCCTACAATGTAGATCTCACCAAGCAGGGCAGTTAGGAGATCACACATGCTGAAAGAAAGAGCAAGAAGTTGCAAGGATTAGTGTGAAAACCTAGGAAAAGGCCTTCTGTGGGAAAATCCTGTGTGTCAGTCACAAAATTTTGTGTTTTAGGGTATATTTGAGTAATTAAAAAGACAAAACCAAAATTACTGCAGCTAATCAATATTAACAGAGAACAAAAAGCTGTTATGTACTTGTTATTAGTATGCTAAAAGGCACATCCCTATGCTAATCTGGTATCAAACCCAGTCTAAAACTTGATTAACTCCATTTTTCTGCAGTCTAAGGAACTAAGCATAGGAAAGAGGGTGGTGGTCTTTTTCTGAATAGCTGGGACTGGAAAACTGAGACATGTTAATTGTCTGGGATATTTCACTAGAAAACATACATGGATGTACGAAGAAAGAGGCTCAGTCCTGTCTGAATATCAGGGCTGAGATTTGACTCAGCATCATGTCAATTCTGTAAATTCCTGTTTCTCTGTCAGTTCTACTTATATGCATTTACGACCAGTTTTCTCTGCTCTGCACCCAGTATAGGCACTATGCATAGAGCTAGTCTCTACTAGTCCTTGTACTTCCAAGGCAACCTGAAGAGCTGCAAGGCAGACTATAAATAACTAGTTAAGGACAAGATGTACAAAAGAACTCAAATAAAAGGATTTTTATTCCACTGAAAGAGCTGTACAACCATAAATTTTCTTTTTCTTGAAAAAAAAGCATGAGGATTACAAAAGTTGCTATTTTCTATGTCTACATTAGCATTACTTGCCAGAAACAGCAAAGTCTTCCTGTATCTCAGGCCCAGCCTGGTATATGTGCACAATTGGACTTTCATTACATCTATGCATGGGAAAACTGTATTTTTCTCATGCCTGAGTAAGGGCAAAGACATGAGTGCTGCACTATCTGTTGTGAAAACTGTAGAGGTGAGTTAAATTTCTGAATAGGATAGGTAGGACAGGCTTGCCTACATGTTGGTTTGAGGCAACTACAGATCCTGAGCCTCACATATCCTCTCTGTAAGCTTTGGGATGCTAACATTCCTGCTACAGACTCACAAACAGGAGCAAGGAATTCAAGACATTCTAGAGGCAGAATTGTGCAGTACTAGCCCACTAACAGGAACTGTGTTTCACTCTGCAGTGGAAAAAGGACTTCCTAGCTTGCAAATGCAAACTAACAGCTGTACCAGGAGGAGACGACAAGAGAATCAGGATCACAGAATCGCAGAATATGCTGAGTTGGAAGGACTCAGGATCACCGCAGATGCTGGGCTCTGCACGACATCATCCCCAAGAGTCACCCCATGTGCCTGAGAGCATTGTCCAAATGCTGCTTGAGCTCTGTCAGGTTGGTGTTGTGACCACTTCCCTGGGGAGCCTGTCCCAGTGCCCAACCACCATCTGAGGGAATGATATTTTTCTAAAATCCAACCTAAACCTCTCCTGACACAACTTCAGGCCATTCCCTCAGGTCCTGCCCCTTGTTACCACAGAGAAGAGATCAGTGTCTGCCCCTCCTCTTCTCATGAAAATTGTAACTGCAATGAGGTCTCCCCTCAGTCTTGTCTTCTCCAGGCTGAACAGACCAAGTGACCTCAGCCACTCCTCATACAGCTTCCCCTCAAGGCCCTTCACCATCTTAGTTGCTCTCCTTCGGATACTCTCTAAGAACTTCATGTCTTTTTTATATTGTGGCACCCAAAATTGCCCTCAGCACTTGAGGTGAGGCCGTCCCAGTGCAGAGCAGAGCAACACAATCCCCTCCCTAGACCGGCTGGCGACGCTGTGCCTGATGCCAACAGCTTGGGGAATTTACAGGTCTGTCAGGGCTGGGAAAAGCCAGCCTTGTTCAGTTTTCTCAGCTAGTGTCCTCCACTTTACTCACTTTCTTTGCCATATTCTTGTTTCTAAGCTGTACTTGGGTTAGGGTTTAAGCAGCTCAGTTAGGGTTAGGGTTTAAGCAGCTCAGTTACTGCTTTTGTGTCTTGGCTAAGCACCCGTGAGGACCAGTCTGCCTGCCAGAGCTACTTACAGATGCCCTTACTCTGGCTGTTCCTCAAAAACTGCATGCTGTGTGAGCTGAAGGCTCACAGTACACCACCTCATGTGTTAGCACTTGGCATAATAATGTCCAAATTGCACTTTTCTTGTTGGAGGGTCAAAAGCTGCCCATCCATGAAACACATCTGTCTCTGGATGTTTCTCTGGCTTGGTCACTCAGGTCACAATGGCATGTCAGTGGAGCTGGAGTACAGCCCTGCTGTCTTCTGGAGCTCCACTTCCACAGATTTGCTGTGTACCAGGTTAACCCATTGTCACTGGGATGCAGTGTACAAACCTGGGTTCCTATCTGGTAAGCAGCTAACAAATCCGCCTCTGTTTCCTGCATTTTCCTGCTCTGCAGCTTTTCTTCAGAGCTGTCCCTTTTCTGCCAAGCCTGGTACATGCTGATTGGCTAAGTGGGAGCAAAGGAAAACAAGCTGTCACTCACATTTGTCCTCACTACCCTGCCTCCTTCAGTGCCTGACAGGAGATAAATTGACTCTCAATCCCCCAAGGCCAGTTTAAAATACCTTACAGCATCAAATATATTTTAACACCTCCAGGAAGGCAGTCTTTAAACCAAATGTCCATACAACAACTAACTTAATTTTGCATTTTGTAGTGGTTATAGTGGAAAATGTCTGAACTAGAGAGGAAGGAAATTACCCCTTTGAGGAGTAGTTTGCATTTCTTGTTGTCAGGACCACTACAAATGACACATCCCATTGATTCCCATGTTCCTGAAGAAAGTGTTAGAAGGTCAGAATTGTAAACTACATGGAAAATGCACTAGCAACCCTTCCCTCTGTTTGTTCTGAGGATTCTTTTGGCTTGCTGGGAGTACTTCGTCTCTTATGAACACAAACTGGCTTGCAGGGTCTGGACAAAATGAGGTATTCTAGTTTTGGGTAGTCCTTTGTTAAGAATCACAGTGACAGGAACACTGAAAGCCCACCAAGATGGTATCTTTGCCACCTGGGGAGTGTGTCCATCCTCTGTTCTAACTCTTGAGCTCATAAAATTCCACTGGGCAATTTTCTCTCTGAACTGGTCTTGAGCTTTCTCACATTCTTGGGAACTGGCTAGTGCAGTAGTAGGTTACAGTTGAAGAGAGTTTAAAAAAAATTTAAATACCCTGAGTAACATATTTAGGGGAGTTGAATGGAGGGCTTCAGAAAATGGAAAAGTTCCTGGATTAGGCTGATCAAACTACTGAAAAAAGTTTGCTAAAAGTCTATTGTATGAAGGAATGCTTGTAAGTCATCAGGTTCTCTGTTGAAAATACTTTCTAAAAACACAACAAAACCAACTCTGCTGCTACTGACAGTGCATGCACATAGTGTGTCCATGGTAGTAGATTTTACAAATGTGCTGCTGAGGTCTTTTGGCTACCATCTTTTCAAGCTGAATCCATACCTTTGGGTTTTGTAGAAAAAAATTTTCTGAACAAGCTCAGTCTTGTAAAAAAAAAATCCCACTGCTTGATTTGGGGGGAACAAGTGAAAACTCAACATAGTCCTGCTAACAGCAGGAAAACCTTGGTATTAACCATATAATGATGTTCAGGTCTTTGCCTTCTGTTTAGATTAGCAATTCTGTAACCCTGAATACAAAATGAGAGACTGAAAACTTCATTGCTGTGCTGGGGTTTGAACATCTAACTATGATTAAAAAATTAGAAAAATCTTACTCAAATGCCCCAGAAGAAAAATCTCACTCAAATGCCTCAGAAGAAATGTTTCCCACCTTGAGAACCATTTAAGAGGGCATTGTGATTACAGGGAAATAGACAAGCCAGAAAAGGTGTGACTGGTCCAAAGCATCATAGCAAACCAATTGCAGATTTGGGAGTAAAACTTTGCTCTTGACTTGCAGCCCATACATTATCTCTTGCACTTTGCATTTTCATGTGAACTAACTTGAGTAGAAAATGTAAATTTTAGTGACTGGAGGCAACCTTAAGATATTCTAAAGTAGGAAATAGATGACTTGATATTATTAATGAGAAAGATTTTAAGGTCAATAGCTAATAACAAAGGAAGCCAGTCAGGTACTGGGTAAACATGAAGTTACTTGTATTGGGTTGGTATTTTCAAAAATTCTCCTCTAAATGCTGCCTAGAGGCTGCTTTTAGGGGCAGAATGGAAGAATTCAGGATAAGTCAGCTTTTAATTTTTTTCTCAATAGGTTCTCTTTGCACATCAACTTTATGAAACCCAAGGTTTCCTGCTTTCCATGAAATAGACTGCTGGTATACTGACATTCTCTTAGATACTGTGGAGCAGCAACAAAAAACAAACAATTAAAAAAAAAAAAAAAAAAAGTGGAAACCACGAGTGCTCAGAGAATTTGGTTTTTTAATTCAATGCTCTCTCTGTATTTTAGGTGCTTAACTTCTGTTTCCTAAAACTCAATTTGATAATGCAAAGCCCGAACACTGATATATATACAGTGTTACTGTATACTTAACCCCATAGCTAATAGTGAATGCTCACTAGTAGAAGTTGGTTTATTGTGTATGGAGACACAAAACTGCTATCATTATTAGCAGAAGTGATTCTTTCAGCATGTGGTCCAGCTCAGGAATGGAAGATATTTTCAATACTTTGTCCTTTGAACTTTTGAAATCGTTCAGACTCTCAGATTATCAGTCTAATCACAGCTTTTCATGTCCACATGCCCCACTTTTGCGAGGAAGCTTTGAATTATTTACACAATAGGATGGTCTGCACTGGGAGTAAATGATTTGAAGCAGGCAAATTTGATATCTGAATGAAAAGGCATCTGGTTGCCGGGCATGGGGGCTTATTCCCAGCAAGAAAAAGAACAGGTGTTTAAGAGATGGTTAAGTTCCCCTGGACACTCCGGTCTGTGGCGGCAGAGTAACAGCAGTGAACATGAGATCCCCGTGAGAGTGACCGCGGCGATGCATGTGTGTATGTGCACTTAGTGTGTGCGCACATTCAAAAGAGGGAAAGGAGCTTTCCCAGCTGGGGCTGCATGCTTGCCTTCACATGAGGAAGCTGCCCCTCCTAAAGCACTGGCCAGGATGAGCCTCTGACCCTGCCATTATCACAGAATCAAAACCAGACACTCCCCTGAACCTCCACGTCATTCAGCTCTGTGGCATGGCACAGTCTTCAGGGAGTTGTCAGGGACTGCTGCAACTTGAAAGGAGGCAGGACATCTGTCCCTCCTTCATCCAATATCACCTTTTCTCTCCAAAGGGAAAGTGGCTTCTGGTTCTAGTCCCACCAAAGCTTAGGCTAAGACTCACAGGGCTTAACTACAAGCAGCACTTCCTTTACTGTCAACTGGAATTGAGTACCCCCCCTCTGTGTTGGTCAAGTGTCTTGTGCTACTGAATAATGTTTCAGTCCTACAAGTTTGAATAATTGCCTTGGAAAGTGTAATTTCAAGTATGAAGAGCCATCTTCAGTGACAGCAGTAGAAGAGTATTTGGTGAACATCAGCTTGAGCATTTCTTGCAGCTGATACAGCAATAGCATCATTGTTACAGTAAAAACTATTTTGACATTTCATTGAAGAATATGGGAATATGTCAGCACTGTAACTCCCTGTAAACACGTACAATAAAAGCGTTATACTATTTCAAACCATGCCTTTGTAAGTATATGTCATGGCTTTGGCAAACTTGATGCATAAACCTATTGTGACAAAACTTTGATATATAGAATGACATTAATTAAATGAAGTAGATACCAAGTACTTTATTGAAACATGACTATTCCAATGATTCTAAGGCTTCAGCTGCCAGAGGGACTTGCTGGAGCCTTATTGGAAATGTGGGTCTGTTCTGCGTCTTTATCTGAGCTCTGTTTTCTTTTTAGTGTGCAAAATGCTTGCTGTTCATGCCAGTGTAGAGAACTGGTACCCTAAGGCTTAGATTTTATATGGAAAACAGTTGTAATTAATTTCTCAAATTCAGTTAACCCAAATTATCCAAGACTTTTTCTGTCTCAAAGCTGACTCTAGAATGGTTGGTAGTACTTCAGTACTTAGAGATTCCTATGGGTGCAGGAGAGGTAAGGCTGAAGGCATCACAGACAGTGAAATACACTGGAAAACACACTGAAGAAAGGTTGTGTGCCAGTATGAGGAGAGTTCCTGGACTTCCCTGGGAAACTGCAGTACTGGCAGGCCAATAATTATTATTCTTTTTGGGGTTATTGCCTGTCAGTGGGGCTTCAATGTTAGACTTACAGCAGGAATAATGTGGTACAGTGCAGTCACAAAAAGATAATACACATGAATGTTATGTAGAAATACTCCTTCCTCCATGATCAGGCACCTTGTTGGAGCACATTTAGCTTGTTCAGTGAAGAGCAAGGAATTTTCTTCTGAAAAGTGAGATTTGCCAAAGGAAACTTCACAGCAGAAGTTAATATAGGACACAGGAAAGCAGCTTACTTCTGAAAGCAGTTTGTAAGAGGTGAGTTTTACACTGATCTAGCTGTGTGTTTCTGGAAGTGCTGCATGGAGGGAGAACTTTTCCTTTTTTTTCCTTGCTGCCCTCTGCCCAAGGATTTTAGAGAAGATAATGTGTTAGTAGTCCTTATAAGCAAGCAGAGCTGAGGGTCCCCTGTTTTCTATGGCACATTTGTAGGCCCTTCAGAAAACCAAGGCGGTAATAGACGGGCTTGTTAAGGGTCCAGCTGTGTGAGAAGAGGGAAAAGAGATAGGACTATTGCAGGGAATACAGCTGACTGCAGGGACATAGCCTGTATAAGGAAATACAGAACATTTCCTGCAGATCTGCTCTTAGCATAACATATGAAGCTGCAAGAACTGGCTGGCTGTGCAATTGCTAAAGAATTGATCCCATACAGTGACAGGTTTTAAATCCGCACAATTTTAGCAATGTGTTGCACTGAATTTCAGAGTGCACCCTTTTTGCATTAAAAAACCAAATTGCTCTGACCAGACAATTTCTTCAGTGTAGTTCTTGGAATGTTTAAATTTAACCACTTCTGTGATGTGCTGACAAAGGAGGATTTCTGCCTCAGGAATCATTGGCAAAGCAACAGTGAGCCATTTATCATACAGCACAGCTAACGTTAAACAAACACACTTGTCTAAATTAATGAAGGCTGTTGTCTGTAAAAGCTTCAGGACTGAGCAGAAGTTGTCCCATGAAGTTATAACACTGGTTTCCCAAAGGAGAGAAAATGTTTTTATTTCAATGAAAATATTTTATGAGCTCTGTACTAAATTCACTGGTTTCTATTTCGTCTGACAAAGAGAATGATGCACTAAAAGATGAATAAGGAAAATTATCTTGTTGGCTGTTTACACTCTGGCTTCTGACAGTTGCTAGTTAGATAATCTTTTAATTATTTGTGAAAAAAGGCCTCTCTTGAATTCTCCACTGGACTGAAAAAAATGTTCCTTCTCATCATCCACAAGCAATCTGGCTAGGGCTCCTGGCACACAGAAAGGTTTCTGCATTACTTTGGTTTATGCATATATATCAATGAGCCAGCCAAGTTCCATCTGGCTTCACATAATCAGAGATGAAGGACAAGATGTGAGGGCAGCAGAGGTGTGCTACTTGCACCCCAGAACTTCTGGAAGTGCTGCTTCCTTTTATTTTTTACACACAGTTAAAAATAAACCTAGTTAAGGTTTGATAATCTTGTATTGAGTGTTGTTATGCAAGTGCTGTGTGCGTTTAACCAAGCTGATTCTTAGAGCATGGATACAGAATCCACTCTGAAGAAATGTTTCTTTGGTTTGGGTCAAATAGTTCCACTATTCCCCAAAATCAGCAGTCACATCTGAGTCCCAGTTTTGGACACATGGAGGCTGCTCAGCCCTCCTCACATCAGTTCAGTGGGGGTGTTTAGTATCCTTTTGCGTGAACTAGATTTGATGTGATCTATGATTTTAATATTCATTACTGTCCAAATAGGTTGAAGAGGAGAAGCAGAAGAAATGTAAAATTATGGGATTAACTAATCCTGATGTTTCTTATTCTCCTCACTCAATACATGCTATTTAGGTGACTCAAAGCATAGTCACTCATTAAGTCAGGTAGGCTTCTTCTTCCAAGTTTGATTGAGAATGTAAATGTCATCCCAGAACAGCTACATGCTCTGAAGTGACACTTAACAAATTTCCCTGAAACTTTCTTGACTAAAGGGCAGAATTTGCAGTAAATTACCCACTGGCCAAGTAACTGGCTGGCTACATTCTACTTACATCTTAAATTGTGGCAGTTGCATTGAGCCATGGAAACGAAAAAGATTAAGGCTGTAACTAGCTTAAGCCACTCACAGCCTCCAGCTTTGCAGAGAAAGCTGTCATTCTGTTTCATTCCTTGCAGCCCTGAGAAGTTGTGTAGTGTAGGGCTTGGATTCCTTTCCATGAACACATCAGGAGGGTGTGCATGGTATGTGGAAAACTTATCACCCTTTTCTAAACAAAAGTGATACCTTAATACATTAACTGTATTTCAACAGGCAAAATAGCAGGTATTATTATGGATCAGGAATGACTCTCCAAAATGCCTTCATGAGGGTGGTAAGCTACTGATGCTCCATTAACAAAGAAACCTGCTTGCCAAGAACATGCAGGAGAGTGAATGGTGCCAGTTCTGCATTTCAATACTGCAAAGCTAAGATTCAAACCCACCAAGGCATCCTACAGCCTGTCAAGCTGTGTCTTCTGCCACCACCTGCCTTTGTCTGAAATCTGTGTGGTCTGCACCTGACTGTCCTATATTAGGTGTGCTTACAGTTTCATAAGAGGAAATGAAAGGTTAGGCTGATGCTATTGGAACATGAGCTATGTAAACAAAACAAAGAAAGGGAACCAAAGAGTATAAACAGCAACAACAACAACAACAACAAAGAGTGCAGTAGCTCACCTGCAGCTTGTCTTGGCGTGGTATTTTTTCTGAGCAGGAATGTACAGGACCATCAGGAAAGGAGGACCATGGGCCTAACTTTGTGTTTATTTCACCTACATTAACATCTATAAATTAAATTAGGGCAGGAGCTGGAATGGATTTTTTTATATGTGAAGATATATATATATCTCTTCACTGAACTGATGTGAGGAAGGCTGAGCAGCCTCCACGTATCCAACAATAATGAATGGCAACTCCTGAGGATCGCAGTGTGGAAGACTCCAAAAGGCAAGATCCATTGAGGTAGGAAAGGGACAAAATTTCAGGTGTTGTGGGTACAGGTAACTGTCCCCACAACAAAATTCACCTGCCCTCATACTCTTATAGGAAGACTATGTTTTAAAAATTGGACTATGTCCAGTATTGAGTGGGTCTAAAATAGCTACTTGATATGATGAGCTCAGCGAGTTGCATGAGAAGAAATAAACTGTTAATGGGTTTCAGCTTTTCCTTCCATGGAGTTTTTTGAGTTCAGTGGAACAAAATCATTTGCTGCTGTTCTGAAGTTCAACTTCTGTTTGGAGTTCCAACTTTTCATTGCCTGGGGAAAAGCCTGGTTTGGGGCTCTGCACAGCCCCTACTTTCTGGGGCACACGTGAGTTGACAGAGAACAAATCCTGTCTGTAATCAGAAAGACTGTAGTGACCTTCAGATTGATTTGGGACCATTCTTTGCATAGATTGAGTTTCAGAGAGCAAATAATTCCTTTGAAGCTGGAAGTGTTGGATGACTTCAAGAATTCAGTAAGGCTAGACTGGAAACCTCTGATCTTCCAAACATTGTCTGAATTTCAATTCTTTGCATTGCATCCGCTGTTGGAAATTGATGAACTACCACTTATATAAGGTGAATGCTTGCTTAATCACTAAAAGTCTGAACTAAACATACTTACAAATCAAATCAGCCTGTCTTAGCTTCTTGCCTGTTAGCAGGGAAATTCAGCACTTTTGGGCACCTACAGCTGCCAGCAGCTCTAGGTACGGCATTGAGATTAAACCCACTGCATTCATTAATCATGTTTGAGAGTCACATGCATTTGACATAACTAGAATTTGAAATTCCAAGTCATCCAGAGCAATGCATCCTGTCCTCAAGACACAAGCTGGCACTGTGGTGACTCTGAGTTGTCTGTAATTCCTGATAGTTCTTGATCCTGAGGTGAAGACAATCTAATTACTTGTTGTAGGTATGTAACCTCATACTAATGTGATTAACACTTAATTAATGCTTTGCTAAGGCATCTGCTGGAGATCTAATTCAAACAAATGGTAATTAATAACATTGTTTCAGTGTGAAAATATTAGTGATGATTCTTGGATGCAAAGAAGGAAAAGTAGTTTGGAATGACTAAAGTGCCTACACAGCATCTCTTGAAGTGACAACAAATGGCTTGGAAGAATCTTGGAAGGTGGTCAACTGATTTGTCATTCAGTGTGAGGCCCCTGATACATAATAGAGCTCTGGTATGGCAGCAGAGGTCGTCTTCCTGCTGCTCTGTCAGACAGGACATCACAAACAGAAGCTTGTAAGAACTTCATGCAGATGAAGGTACACTGTGATAGAAGAGTGCAACTGAGATGTTCGTGTGGGTGACATAAGACAAAGATCTATGAGGCAAATGAATTTTCTAACTTGTTCCATAAGTAAAGAAGCATGGAAGGTGTATCAGGCTAAAACTGTCTGCCCTCTGATAGAAAGCCAGACTTACATACATGAAGGGAGCTTTCTATCATAAAATGAGCTCATATGCGAGGAAAAACTTTGTTCCCAGCTCTGGCAATTCACTTAGGAGGTATGGGGCATGGGGGAATACGGTATCAATCTCTTAACTGTGCATAAGGAAATGGTCCAGCTGAAAGTGAGCAGCATGGTGGCAGTCTTCTTACTGAATGCTTCCCACAGCAGAGACACAAAGTGTTTTTATCCCTGTCTCAAGGCACTTTTTCATATGAACAGCAACCTACAGCCTTCCTTGCACCTCCCAACTTGTACCAAGAGGTGCAAAAACCACAGTTCATTCAGATCCACTGTGAGCAGTATATGTTTCTGTTCTTTTGGTTCTTTTTGCTGATTTCACCTTTTATGAAGAGCTAGGAGAAAGCACTACCAAGCATCTCCTACATGGCCTACTACAGTAGTAGCCTTTCGGGGCAGAGACCCTGTATAGACCTGCATGAATCACACGACCTGCTTCCTCTTCTGCAGGCAGCATACCTTCTCCTCGGAATGGTTACTTCACAATTACACTGGTACAACACTTGATTTTCTTAGGAATAAAGACACTGTAAGTAAGGTAGTTAGAAAGAACCCTATGCCTCTTTTCTGCAGGCTCATCAAATGTGGGAACATTTTGGCTTCCCTTCTGATTTTAATGATCCTCATCTGTTACTTTTTGAAGCAAACGTTTGTGAATATCAGTGATATGCCATGAAGTAGGTGGAGGCATTGATTAGTCCTCTGAAATACGTAATTTCAGGGCCAGAGGTTCTGGGCTCATTCCCATGTGCATCGGGTACTTGTCTCACATTCCACCAACAAGCACAAAATGTATTACCTCAAACACTATTTAAAATTACATTTAAGTGCTGGTAGATAATGGTTTTTCTCTGTTCTACTTCAGTCCAGGGAATCACTCTTCCCAGTTTCCCTGAACGCTGCCTCCTCCACATCTAGGATACGTCTGTCACTGACCCTTTTCATGGTGAAAGGGATGCAGTGACCATTGGGCAGGTTGTCCAGCCAGCCAAACTCTATCCCAGGCTCAGGACATATAATGCTTTCAAGGGCTGTTCATTCAGTTGTGTAATTCAATGTGGGGCAGAGTCAAGAGATGCCAAGCTTGGGCCAAAGCTGGAAAACAGACATTAAGACCTGGCTTCCTGGTAAATATCTTTTCCATGAACTGTTACTACACAGGAGCCCAGTACATAGCAGGTCCGGATGACTAAGCTTCATGGCTATACAAAGTCTCATAAAGGTAGTTTTATGTTACTGAGCACTGCAAGAGCCATAAAACAAGGGGTAGTGGTTTAAGGGTGGGGAAATATGCTTGGATCCTGTAAATCTACAAATGTGGTATTTACTCAGGTTACATATTTGGGATGATACACTAGTGCTTGCTGTATAGGTACCACTTTCTTCCAGAGCTCTACTGCCGACACAGCTCAGTATCTGGTCTGGTCACACAGCTGTCAGAAAAGCTCATGGTTTGAATGAAATGTGTCTTCAGCCATGTGGCTTGCAGTTACAATAATCTATTGTACAGAAGCAGAAATAAATTTGATGAAGAAGAACAGCAACTATCTGAACAGAAGTCTCCCAGTAGAACTGAATATCATGCCTGAGTCTTAATAAGGCAGTGTGCATTAAATTAGCCAGGTGTCTCAGACTTATGTACCACCACCTGATCATAGCATCCTGACCTCACCTAATTCTGCTCTGAAAACTTAGTATCAAACTGTAGGAGTTAACAATGTGGCAGCTTGATATAGCCCCAGGACCTACTCAGCCCTCTCTTGAGGTCCAAAATGTGTGCTCTGTTCCTCTCTCTTTTTTTTTTTTTTTTTTTTTTTTTTTTTTTTTTTTTTTTTTTTTTGCCTCATGCAGCTGTGGTCTCGAGGGCTGGGGCTTTTTTTTTCAGAATCCAGATGCATGTATAGGAAGGGATCTGAGTAAACACTTGTAGGTAATGTTGAGCTTAAAGTTCCCTGTTCAGTGCAGGAAGAAAGCAGTTGTCAGGAATTATTCCCCTTCTTCAGATATTAATGCTTGGATGTCTGCATTGCTCTTTGCTTGCTTCGCGTTTATGTAGTGGCTGTTCAAATGTGTTCATGTCTGCATTAATGATTGTGAGTGAGCAGGAGAGGCAAGTGGAAGGACTAACTGGGACACCTGTCAACAGATTGCTAGTCTAAACCAAAATGCAAATCAGAAAAGAACACTTGCTGCAGTCAAAATGGGAACTTACAGGCCTTGTTACAGTATCCTTGAACCCTTTCTCACCCTGTCTAATAGACAGCAAAGTCTTAGTGAAGTGTGTGTTTCTTTTGGAGAAGTTTTTCCTAGAAGTGTGAGACTACGACTTTGTCTATTATTGTCCCGAAAAGAATTGAGAGCAGTATGTCTGCTACTCTTGCACCTCATCTCTGTGCAATAATAGGGTATTTAGTTTTATAGTTCTGTGATTACTTCTATCCAGCAAGGTGACCCCGGAATCTCCAGCAAAAGAATGTGTAGAAATTTATAACGGTGCATGGAGTTCCCTTCCAAGCTACAGTGCCACTCTGCTAAGCCGTTCTGGTGCCAAGAAGCCTAGACACAGTGAAGCTGTAGTCTCAAGGTCAAACTTTTAATGGTGGCTGAGATAGACACAAAATTTTGGGTCTTCTGCATGCTGGCTTGCACACACTCTTACTCAATTTTACATCCTCACACAGAAAAGTGCTGAATCTCCACTGTGCAAAAAAGACCACTCTGCTTTAAGGTTGCGCACGGGTTTAATATTGGCCTTATATGGATGCCCAAGGGAAGGAAAAAACCTCACAAAAACTGTATTTTGTGCTCTGGGAATAAAAGCAAAGCAAACAAGGCTCAAGCTCATCTTTTGAGTAGTCCAGATGCATATGAATGCTTTTGAGCAAAATTGTTGGAATCTTTCGTGGCAGCAGCTGAGGCATAGGCAAGAAACTACATGCTTGTACCCTGAACTTTTTTTAGGTAACATGTCAGTTTGGGAGAAAAGAGGAAGACAATAATACATAGCTTAAAAATCCAGCTAAAAGGTCACAAAGAATTGCTCTGTGCCCAAGATAGCTTAAAATCTATGTTTGTTCTTGGCAGCAAAACACCTTCCATACATAGAGGCAAAGAGCTGGAAAATCTTCTGACTTGCTGGAGCCACTGAAGTTTTGCTGCTCATTTTCCAGACTTCTTTGAAATAAACATGAGAAGCATGACTGAAGAAACCCATACTCAAAGAGAAGTTCAGCTTTAGCTTATGAAAAGGTCTGCCAGATCAAGAGCATCTTTATACACTTGAAAGTGCATGCAGAAGTCCCAGTTCACATGACGTGATAGTAACTGCTATGTCTTACTGGATAAGAGAGACTGGGCAGTGCTAGTAACAGCTTATATTTTGATTTGAGCCGTTCCTTGATCAGGTTTCTGTTATAATATCAAAAGATTTTAGCAATTGCAAGTGAGCACACAATTTGCAATAGGAAAATACAAAGCATCATTCTTTTTCTTCACCCTTATTGCAGCACTATTAACAAAGAGAAAAGAACAACCGAGTCTTAATAATACTCTAGAGGCCAGATTACTGGTTTGAATATAAAGTGATTATGAGTGGTCAGCACGAATTCACCAAGACTGACCTGATAACCTTCCACAATGAGTTGACTGACTTAGTAGACAAGTGAAGAGCAGTCAGTATTTTCTACCTTGACTTCAGTGACGTTTTCAACACTGTCTCCCATAACATCTTCACAAAGAAGCTCACTGGATGAGCCAACCTCATCCAGTCTGAGGCTGAAAACTGACTGAATAGGCAGACTCAGAGGTTAGTGATCAGTGACATAGTGTCTAGTTGAAGGCCAGTGACTAATGGCGCATCACAGGGGTCAAGTTTGGAACCAATCCTGTCCATTTTCATATGGTCTGGGTGTTGGGGCAGTATGCCCTCAGCGAGTTTGATGATGGTACAAAACTGGGACGAGTAGCTGATACTTGTTCTGCCTGCCGTGTTCTACTTGTTCCGGCTTGTTCTGCCACCCAGAGGGTCCCTGACAAGCTGAAGAAATGGGCTGACAGGAACTTCACGAAATTCAAAGTGGGGAAGTACAAAGTTCTGCTCTTGGTAAGGAAGAACCCCAGGAACCAGCACATGCTGGGGTCCACCCAGATGGAAAGAAGCTTAGCATAAAAAGATTTGGGGGTTGTCACCAAAAACTGGGAAATAAACTCTCCAACAAATTTTTTAGGTTAGAAAGACAACATTATTTTATTAGCAGTGCTGAATGGATAGGGAATCCTCCTCAAAGTGTACATGCTCAGGAACCTATCAGACCAGATTATATTCCTGAAACAAATAGATATTCATCCCACATTTGAATACATGCATATATACTAATTATTTCCACAGACTCATTTGAGTGTGGTTCTGGATCTTCTGATGAATCTTTTCTCCTTGGGACTATCTCAAATATGACATCAAGTCATAATGTACTTCTCTTATCATTCTTTGCTCTGACACACAACCCTTGTACTCAAAACTAAGATATCAGCTAGTACATATTAATCGCTAATATAAGTAAATATGGAAGCATTAGTTGGAAAACAATTTATTAGTCCTGGGTGTAGGGAATAAATCATAGAGAGCAAGCATAACGCCATGCTTATCTCTGGCATTTGTACGAGGCACTGTATGATACAAAACTAAGCATTAATCACGAATAAAGTGATCATACACTACTGTGCTAAAGTTGAAGGAATTTTCCGACATCTTCCCCAACTTCTCTCGCTGCATAGAGATCTTGTTACAGAAATAAAACCTGTTCAGTGACAGTTCTGGTGGACACCAAGTTGACCACAAGCTAGTCACGTGCGCTCGCGGCAAAGGAGGTTAAGGAGTTAGTTGTGAAGTTTCCTTGCTTGGAGAAACTGAAAAGACATTTAGACACAGTCCTGGTTCACCTGTTCTAGGCAGTCCTGCCTGAGAAGGGAGGTTGGACCAGGTGATGTCCAGAGGTCCCTTCCAACTTCAATCACACTATGATTCTTTAAATATAGCTAAGTTTTGTGTTATAGTGTTAAAAAGTTTATGAGAGCAGCTTATTGATGCTCTGATAGGCTTTGGAGTGATGTATCTTGCTTGCATTTTACTGACAGTGCATAATCCTCTGAATTAACTTATGCTGTAAAGGATATATACACATATTTTTGTTTTACAGCATAATCTTTAAACAAAATGTAAAACTGGGACATGTTTCCCATCAGTTGTTGATTAGCAAAAGTACAGCTGATAAAATACTTCCCAATATCGACTACAGATATCTAAACATAATTCACTTTTTGCCTTGTTGAAATGCAATATGATGCTTTATTCTTGTTAATCTTCAGTTTCAGACAATTCAAGGTCTGGTGACTCAGGCAACTTGTCCTCTTTGCTGTTTTAAGTCTAAGAATAGGTGTATTCATGCAACAACGAAACAATGACTCATGTCTGAAGCAAGGCATTTAGGGTGTAATTCTTAAGTCCTCTTTCACCACTCAAGGAGAGGGTAGCGTGGAGAGACGGAATCACAATGCGAAGGAAAATTGGATCTTTATCAGTCAAAGCTGGAGGAGTAAAATAAAGTTTTTTCAGCAGTTCATGTGATATGTGACTAAAGAGAGATTTTGTAAAGTTTTATTATGGTTCAAGGGAACCAAACACATTCTTCCACCAGGTAAGGCAGAACTGTGTTTTTGGAGGACTGTTTGTGGAACAAGTCACTGTGCACAAGGTGGAAGGTGCCTGTGTTTCTCATTCAGCCTCAAAACAGAGAAGTCATTAACATGAAGCAACTTCAGAAAATACCCCAAGCAGTCATCCTCCTTATTATGTAAACATAATGCACCTAGTGAGGCCTTGGCTCCAGTGAAATTCATTCAGAGCAGAGAATCTTGGAGGAGAAGCAAGCAGATCTGTAACAAAAGCAAAACATTTGCTTTCTGTCTGTATTCAGCAAGCAGCTGCAGATTCCCTGTGGCACAAAAAATTGCTCTATTTATACATGCCAACAATACTAGCAAATTCCGGAGTTTGCTGGAGCATTCTTACAATATGAAAACAAACTTTTTTTTTCAGCGACAGAAGGAAGATACGAAAATGGGCGCTTTCACTGACTCATCATAATCATGGGGGTTATTACAAAATGAAATTGTTCTTCTAAACTACTATTTCCACACAAACAACTCATTTGCAATTGATAAGGCAAGTGTCTTAGCAGAAATAGACCCCTCTGTTACAAAAAATGTTGCCATCTTCCTTTATTGTAGATTTCATTTGAAGAAAATGGATATGGAAAAAGTCTTATACCTCTTCATGTAACTTTAAAAGAACTACCATTATATTAGCTTTTCCTCACATATGCTTTTCAAATATAGTTTGTATTTTTTAGTAGTGGCAAAGCTGTAATCAAGGGTCTGTTCTGCTGCCATCACATCTTTTTTTATACATTCAAACTTTTCTGTTTGGAGTGGGAAACATTTTTGATCATACCTCATCAGATATATTACACCAAATTTCCATACTCTTAACAGTTCCAGAGAAAGGAAATTTTCTGCTATACAGGTGTATCCAGAGCAGATGATGTATGTACATCAGGCCACCAGTCAGGGATTAGAGATGCTCTCTGAACACAATGACACCTTTTCCTTGTTCTTAATTCCACTCTTGAACTGCCTAATTCACTTTTGTCCTCCTTTGTGAACAGATGCAGCCCCTTATGCTTTTCTTGAAACACTTGGGAGAAATGAATACTTTGGCAACAATACTTAGTTGCAGGAATAACCATATTTTTTTTTCTACTTAGGAAAATGTTCAAAGAACTTTATGGTTTCAGTGGTGGCTATCTGACCTTGTGGGTACAGCTTGGGGCTGTGATGCAGAGCCGTCTCTGTGAGCTGATACAGATTTCTTTTTTTCCTAGAGGGCAACTCAGCTGTGCCCAGGGAAGGGTAGAGCCCCTACCGCAGACAGGCAGAGGGACACTGCAGAAAGACAAGCATTTTGAGAGCACAGTTAATGATAAAGTTACCAGGACATTTTGCATCTGCTTCTGCAATGAAGTCTTTCAGCTAGGAACATATAGAAACGAGAGGAGTTCTTCAATAGTAGCCCGTGAACAAGACTTCAGTGAGTTTGGGTATATGGGAGGAGCCTGGTTTATTCCACTATTTGAGCTAAGTGGTGATAAAAACTGGGCCAAAGTGAAAAGACACATTTGTAAGATTAGGTTTCATAAATCAAGTTCTGGTTTATTTGTAAGTTGTCTTGAGGCTCATTTTCTAGCTGAAGCAATAGCAGTATAATTTTGGGGAGAATACTCTCTCTTCCACCTTCTAATGGTTCATTTGCACTTCAAAGCAATGATTCAGACTTAATTCAGCCCTAACTATCATGACCTAATTAACTTCTTTATGTTGCAGACCATGTCTGAATATATGATATGCTTTGCCATGCTGAGGGCTGGCTGTTTTATCTTATGGCTTTTCCTAACGAGTTTTATCTTTCACAGCACTTCCCCTTTCCTTTCTATGCCTATGCATTTTCCTCAAAGATTTTCCATGGAAGGCTCTTGCGAGCACTTTAAAATCCAGATAGATTATATGCATCCAGACCACTTAATATGTTTATATTATGGGGCACAGTCTTCCTATGTGGAAATGGTGCTAGCTTTTGTTTCAAGCTATTTCATATTAATTCGTAGTATTTCATCCTGATGGTTTTGTAACACATTTGGCTTCAACAACTTGAAAGCAAATAGCTGACCCCTTTTTTGTCTTGGAAAGGAAAAAAATGCCAGTTTGCTGGGAGCATGGAAACATTCCAGGAACGATTTTTGGTTAACTGATATATATAATCAATTTCATGCCCCCTAAAAGTTTACAGGAGTAGTACAAACTAAAACATCTTTAGAAGTAATTTTGTCTGAGATTGTCTCACAAAACTGGAATGTCAAAAGAAATTAACATTAATTTACAATTAATTTTGAGTTCTGTTCCTGGCAATTGCTGTGTTGAGACTGACAGAAATGGGTGGAACATCAAAGTTAAAAGATAAATATAACTTCTGACTAACTCACTAGCAAAATTAAAATACTTGATGCTTTTTTTTCAAAAGCGTTACCTAGAAATCCTTACCCAACCCTAGTTATTGGAGATTATGGTTCTCTGAAAATATATAGCATTTCTTTTGGAGTCTCTCTTATTTTTTGTGGAAGATAAATATATACAGACAAACTATGAAATTCCTTGTCATTCGTCATGGGGTTGGACAAATGTGCAAAAAAGTTAAAAATAAGTAGGCTGAATTAGTGAAGCTGCTAGACCTGCTAAGCAAAGAAGAATAGGTTTTAGTTTTAGGGTTATTCTTACCTCCTGAACCATTGATAGCTGGCATTTGAGAGTGGATACTGATGGGAATATTCGTCTATGGAAATTTTTCATTTTATCAAAGCATCTGCTACTGGATGCTGGCATGAAGATACTAGATGGATCACTATAAATCACAGTTTGTCCTGTAAATCATGAATTATGCTAATCAATATAGCTGATAATTAATTATTTGCAAGGGACAAAGTGTAAAAGGAAAAAATCCCATTTACTGCTTTTAAACATGAAGAATAGGCCCAAGCCCACAAAAAAATCTTTAATGAACAATTCTTGATATGTGCTATTGTGCTGTTTCCTACACTAAGTCCTTGGTTAACTGAAAAGTGTTCTTTTTAACATTTTCTTTACAGGACACCACATTACAAGCAAAGGTAAGCAAAAATTTGGACAAATCTTTTAATACTGCCAAGAGCAAATTTCACAGTAAAAAAGATATTTTATGAAAAATAAATTAAGGGCCATTGAAAGAAATCTTGGACTTCAAATCCACAGAAGTTTCCACACTCAAATTTAGATTCCTTTTAAAATAAATCTGAAGGTTAAAGCACACAAGATTTAGAAAAAAACCCTAAATTTTTTTTTTTAAATTTTAATAAATTCTATCAAGAAGTACATTGCAAGACAAAATCTATTCCAATTTAGGTGATCTTTGGTTAAAAATTCAACTCTGTGCTCCATGAGGGATTCAAATCTTGACGAAAATACAATGTTCCTGCTAACTAATATAAGGTATAATTCTACTTCATTGTTCATTTCAAATATTCTAAAGAGGCTTTGTCTGAACTGAGACTCTCTATACATGTGTGTATGCTAAGCAGGCTGTGTGGAAGATGGCTGTTTTGGGACACAGTCTGAAGAAATGCAACTTCTGTCCCATAAGATTGTGTTTCAAAGTGGAGAATTTAATTGCACTGAATAGCTCATTTTCTGTTCAGCACCAGATGTCAGCAGAGCTTTAGGTAGCTGGCTCACAGTCTAGCTTTTTAGAATATATGTAGCACGTCACATACCATATCAGATCTACACTTACATAACAACCACTTGGTGAATTACTAAGGGGTGAGGAATTGCTTTCTCTGTCCTTGCCCAGATGTCCTCTTGGGTCCCACGTGTGAGCAGCTCAGTGTTTTGTGCTGCGTGCTTCCATCCTCCTGCTTTGTTTCCACAGAGACTGCTCAGGCACAGTTGTCAATTGCACCCTCTGCAAGAGGCACTCTGCTGCTGGCTAACTCACCCAACAGCCCATGCCACCTGCTTTTGTGATCTGCTGGGTTGATCCCAGGCAGCAGCTAAGCTCCTTCCCGGTCGCTCCGCATTCCAAACTCCCAGTGGGATGGGAGGGAAAAAGTGGAAACCAAACCAAACAAAAAAAAAGTAGTTATGGCTCAAATTGAAGACAGGTTAATAAAGAAGAAAACTGGGGAAAAAAACAAGTGACGATAAGGCAATTACACACCTGCCCAGCAGCAGAGTGTTATCCAGCCAACTTCCAAGAGTGGCTACTTATGACGAAACTCGCCTCCCCTGGATTTGCTGAGCACAATGCTATGTAGCATGCAGTATCTCTCCAGTCAATTCAGGTCAGCTGTGCCAGCTCCCCCCATCCTAGACTATGCCCTGGGGAAGAACAGAGTGAGAAACAGATGATGAGTGAGCACTACCTACCAACAGCTAAAACATTGTGGATTTTGTTATTAACTATTTTCAACACAAATGTAAAACACAGCACCATTTGGGCTGCTATAAAGCAAACTCCACCCTAACTGGACCCAGCACACAGAGGAGGCAGACTACCCCTTGCTGATAGTTCAGAGCATGCAGCATGGGTACCCATAAGCTGGTGAAGATTGCTGCTTGGTGCAGCAGAGCTGTGGGGTAGATCTGCAGTGAGGTGGAGCTCTAAGTACAGTGTGGTGGAGCTCTGACTCCAGTATGTGGTACAAACTGACCTGTGTTCAGACAAAAACATGCTGTTTTGCAGGCTTGCTACCAAGGAAGCTTTATAGCCCCGCATAGTTTTCCTTCCACTATGTACTATAAAAGAACTGTTCTTTAAGAGTATGGAGACACATTTCCCTACCCACTCATCTCACCTTTCCCTAGAAGTTGTCACTTCTTTACAGACTTTCCTCATTTGAAAAACAAACAACCAAAAACAAAGAAAAAAGAAAAAAAGCAACAGTATTCACCTGCTCATCCCACGTCCTGTCCTCACCTCTTTTCTCACTTCTTAGTAGCATGAGTTGTCTGTTGCATATATATATATCTATTTCTATATATATCAACATATACTTGTTGAGAATATGGCTTGGAACCCTTGGTTTAGTGCTGTTCCCCACTGTCCTCCACCGAAATCCCTGAGACCACTACGGGAACACAGGGAAGGATATGAAGAAGGCAGTGCTTCGCCTCAGTTCCCGGCTGTGGTGCGTTAACCAGACCACGATGTCTCTCAAAGACCGAGAGTCCTACATGTCGGGAAGTTCTCTGTTGCAGCTTCCCACTTTGCCCCTTCCAAGTTTAGCAAAGCAGTCAATACATTGAACTCTGTACCTTTTTTACTTTAGTAGGACTATGTTTGTCCTTAAATACACCATCAAACACCGTGCTAGATGGGGATCTGCCAGAGAAAAATTACATTTCAACTTATTTCCTGTTCATGTGGACTTTCGTTAAATAGATACTGGTTTTTGTTAGCACCCAGCCCTTTAGCTAGTTAGCCTATTAAAAAGAAAAAGAAAGGGTATATAAATGAATATAAAATTTCATTATGCAATATAAATGTTGTTAAGTCTTGACCAGATGCCACTTTTGTATGCTGGTAGGCTGATCAGCCCATATTACTGTTTTTTCCCCTTAAACATGGATTCCTCTCCTGTTTGAGAATGATGTTTTGTCTTCTAACTTAGAAAATATGAAGAATATGTACAAATATGAAGACCTTGCACTTTTTTATCACTAAAAGTGCAAAAAGCATTGTGCTGTTTCCCTCACAGTTCTGCTGGTGTAGGTCAAGCAATATAGTTAGCTGAGATTAATTATTTTTCAGTTGAGCCTCTAAGGAGGCAGAAAGACAGAATGACAGAGTCACATGCTCTGTGAACATGGGCAAGTGATACCAAAACAGAACCTGACAGGCATGAAAATTTCAGACGACATAGATCTTTGAATAGTGTATAATATGTTTTTTTCAAGAATGTAACGCGGTTTTCTCAAGAATTGTATGAGATTAAAGGCTCTGCATAGAATCATGTGAGCACTCTAACTCGTTTCCACGGAACTCCTTATGGGCCTGATACAAGTCTTTGCTGACGCATGCAAGAACCGTGTCCAGCTGTGAATTTGACTCCTGTTGTATAAAGCACTCTCAGTCCCATTATAAACCATTGTTGTTTTAGTTTCAAAGAATGTGACAGCTTCTCACTTACAAAAGAATGCTTCTGCATCTTCCCTGTATCAAGGGATTTTAATGGAACTGAAAATAATTTCTTTTCTGTTTCTCGGATACTTGCAGTTTTATTTATATTTAAATGCTTTCTGTGTGGGAAAAAGAAAGGGTATATTACAACAAAAAGTCTAACAGTATGTGTGAATTTCAAAAACAGTCAGAGAGAAACCACTTTGTAGTCAAACATGCATATTGGCAGGCAGTGAATCCAAATCCCAGTGTATGGGAAACCACACAGAGTTTACTTGCCAAAAAGGCTCCAGGGAAAAAAACATACCAATAACAAACTTTGAAAAATAAACTTTTATAAACTCATCTAAACACAAGTAAATAGGACAGGTTTTCTTCAATTGTAAACATTTAAGTATCATATTGCAGCAAAAAGATACTGGGTTTTGTTACTGTAACTGTTTTTATAGCCAAGGTAAGGAGCAAACATGACAGGCTGACCTTTTCCAGTTGCTCCATCAGTTGCACACAACAGGTCAGGTGTGTTTCTTTTCTCGTTTTACTCTTGCCTAGTCATTAGAAATTTGCCTTTGATGAAACTAGTAGAAAATGCCTCTTTTTTTTTCTTGGAAGTTTCTTTGTTCTTCTTCTCCTCTTGTTGAAATAGCTGAATGAGAAATTAAAGTCATAACATTGGCAGCTTCCAAAGGTGCTTCTTGGAGGGGGTTTTTTTGATTGGTTTTTTTATTTGCTTGTTTGGTGGAGGTTTGGGGGTCCTTTTGATTTTTTTTACAGGGACATCCACCTTTTCCAGGTTTAATGCAGTACTAACAACATATAATATATGGTTTCAAGGTGTGAAACTGCTCTCTTCCTCTTCCTATGGGAAAATAAACAAGGGGATAAACTGCTGCTGAAGTGAGTTGCACAGCGAGAAGAGAACATTTAGTGTTGTCACAATTTGAGAAGACTCTTGTGTTCATTACTTGGTGAGGCTTAAGGATTTCCACCTTCAGCAAAATTAAAGAGAAAAGCATTAAAAAAAAAAAAATCAGTGCTACTACAATATATGCTGCATCCTAAAGGATACTTTTGGAAGATTGTGGTCTACCATGGTATCATGTTCACACTCAGACTTGAAATGAGCAGGAGTTTCCATTTTTGCCTGTTCTACATTAGTCCCTTTGAAAAGTGATAAGAAAAGTGCTGTGAAACTTCAAAAACAGAACAGATACTTTGGAAAACTGCACTTCTACAACACTGTATTCTTACAGAGATATCAGTGTACAGGAAAAGTGGAGATAAGCTTAAATCGTCAAAAATGGCCCTTCATTTTGCAGCAGCAATCAAAAGAGAATGTGTGTCTGTTTCTCCTTTGCAAAAAAGGGAAATACCAGCAATGTTGTTTCTTTCAGTAGCATAAAATATTACATTTAAAAAGCAATTTTTAAAAATTTTACTATGGGAAAGGAAATGCAACATGCTAAGGACAAATGGTTACCTCAGTGTTGCATTTTCTTCTATAATCTGTTAGACTAACAGTCTGTGAATCATGGACCAAGCAAGTAAGGTATCTTTGCCAAGGCAAGGAATAATCTTGGACTGGAGATTCACAGATGGACAATTTTTGAACCTGACACTCCTGGAATTCTTGTCCAATGGATGGCTTTTAGAGGGCATACACAAATACACAGGGGTGAGACTGCTGGTTGCTCTTCAAGGGTCCTCACATGAGACACGCATCTCCAAGCAGTCAAAACCCTCAAGTGACAACACTTCCTATGATAGCCGTGACAAAGTTGCTGGTCTGGTTGAACCCTCAGCCTTAGTGAATGCATGGCGTGGCCTTGGCTGGGTAGACTGGCTTTCTCTTCCAGCTCAGGGGCAGCAGGAGCGATTAAGGGTTTGAGATCGAGCCACCAGAGGGAGATAGAAGGCCACATGCGTTTGAGCTGTGCCATCTGCTGTCTTCTGATGACGCCTTCATAACCATCTGTGCTGCCATCACAAAGCTCTTGCTAACTCAAATTAACTGTTGTGGCAAACAGCAACACCATCAGGCCACCAAAACTTGCCGAAGATTAATGTTACCATTTTAACTTTGCCTCTGGCAAAGCCAATAAATGAAATCCAAGGGACAAAAAAACCACAAAAACCCAAAACCAACACAACACAACCCATACAAATAAACTGAACCCCCCCCCACCCAAACAAAACAGCCCCAAAAATTCTTGCTGTGGTTGTTTTTGTAACAGATTTTTGCAGCCTGTTGGAGAAGTTTGCAACTGCGGCTCTGTGGTGTGCATGGATAATTTGTTTTACACCTGCTACTGCTCCACTTGTGTCAAACTGGGATCCAAGAAACCATTAAGTTTCTGCAAATATTTTGGCATGGACCTTTTGGAATATTCCTATTGAAGCTCAGCCTGCTGGGTGTTTTTCTTAGAAAATTTTGCAGGGAATACATGTTTTGAAAAAATTCCACTGAACATTTCAAAGTCAATTTTACACTCAAAATAATCATTCAAAAGCAACAATACAGACTACAATGAAAACACTTAGTGAACTGCTCTTAAGAAGATGATTCAGACAAACTCTTGGTTAGATATTTGTTCTCTAGGGATATTCTCTGTCTTTTTAATTTTTGTATCTGTCTCTTCCTTTTTTATGTAATTCCTAGACCATTCCTAGTTGTAGTGTAAAATGAAGAGCCTAAATATAATAATAAAGTAATATCGGTTATAGGAATAAGTAATAAATAAATAATAAACATAGTAATGATGAAGTAATAAGTCATGAAGCAATAATAGTAAGTAATGAAGTAAATGCAGCTCTTTGAAAAATTCAAGCTACACTTGTCAGTAAAAACTTAGAGATTTCTTTTCTGGACTAGAATGAAAAAAACTCCCAAAGTTATGACGAAGTATATGTGAATAAATGTTGAACTCTTTTGACATTTTTCATGGAAATAGGACATTTCAGTAATTTCAAGTTTAAGTCTTTTCAGGCTGGATCAGCAGCAGCCGCACCCCTGAGGCCTTTTCCATTCTTGCCTCCCTTCTAATCTTGCAGTCTGACTATGGGAACTCCTCTCATAATACCCTGATACCCTGTCCCTGATTTTAAATTATCTTGTCTGTGTTAGAGACTAAGAAAGAAGAAGGCACAAGGCCTTGGAAGAGTGTAAGAAGTCTGGATTAAGGAGCTGTAATTTGCTGGTCAAATGCCTTGTCATATGCAATACTAAGTGAAAAAGGAAAACCATGAACAAGATAGGCAGAGACACTAACATAACGGAACAATGTAACTGTGACAAAGATGAGAAACAAACCTGGCCAATGCCAATAACAGCCATATGGGATAGCAATAAATTCAGAGGCACAGTGGGGTAACTGATAAGGATGAAAACTCAAGGATGCTGGAGAAGCTGGAGGGATGGTGCCATTCGCTGAGGATTCAAAGCAGTGAGAGGGTCAGACAGGAAGGGGTGTAGGAGAAACTAGTTGTCTGTAAGATGAGACTGGTTACTCTCTTCACCTAATTACTACAATCTGTTCTACCTTCTTATTACATCCTTTGTTATCTAACTGCATAGCCATGGTCTCTAACCCATGAGCACGACTGCTGCAAGAACTAAGTGCCGACTACCAGGCAAACTGATGTGATGAATTTAGTGCCAGCTGCAGGAGTCGGACCATGGGTTTTGGTGCCCCTGTAGTGACAACTACCAAAGTGAGCGGGGTATCAGTGCCAGTGACTAGGGCAGAGAGGGCTCTTGGCCATGAGTCACTGGAGTTGAAATGGTGTGTGTTCAAAAAGCCATCAAACTGATAACGGATCAAAGCAGGGAAAGCTGGCAGAGCAATTGTTAGAAAGGAGGAATGCTCCTTGTTAGAAGAGGAGATTAAAATATCTTTTCTTTTTTTTGCCCCCTAAGGATGAACCTAGAGACAATGCTGAATTACTCATAAGCACTGTGGAGCAGGAAGAGTGGAAAACAGAGTTATTTCAGGTTCAGAATGGTATCAGCCAGATCTAAATAGTTGTTTTTGTGCCAAGTATGCATTTAGGCTGGGAGTTAGAAGAATCCCTTACTGGTAGAGGAATAAGATTGTGGGATAGCTTATCAAAGGAAATATTTTGGTCCCAATGCTGCAGTTAAAATAGATCTCAGAATAATTATTAATTAGGTTTATCTTGACATGGTTACCTAAGTTCACAAGTGACCAGACTTTATCACTTCTGTGTTTCTACAGAACTGTTGGCTCAGAATCTCCTATTAGAAAATGTGCTGAAAAAGGAACAAAAGAAATTCTAAGACCCTCTTTGCAAGGCTGGTCTTCAGCCTTTCCCCATATATTGTTTCTGCAGTATGGCCATCTCTGCTACTGTCATTCCGCTGCAGGAGAAGAGTTAAAAAAGCAGAATTCATGTGCTCCTTGCTTCACCACTATAGCACTAGGGCTTGGTGGGACATAGTGAAAATACTCAGATTTCTCTAGGGAAAATTGGATGCTTGTCTGTTATTCTCTTGGTTATTTTGCACACATGGGCACACACACACACACACATTTTTACCTACATATATAAACTACGTTTACTTTTGTGTTCCCAACTAAAATATTGAAAGTGTGGCATATGTTTCCTGCACAGGGAGTCTGGACACTGTCTCCTATAACCTAAGGAAGTCTCTGCTTTTGTACTGCTTTGAACTTCTGCTGTAACTGATAACTGATGCATGAAAGCATCTTTTAAAAAATCCTATCGTTTTATGCCTCAGATATGTTGGATCCAACACTGTCTACTGTTAATCAAATCAGACATAGTTGAAATTAGATCTCATCCTTTTTTTTCTCTCTCTCTCTTTTTTTTTTTTTTTTTTTTTTTTTTTTTTTTTTTTAAGTGTGAAGATGCTCTGATGGTCTTACTGTTTGTAAGTCTGATGAAGATGGTGGTGAGTACAGAGCGGTTAACAAAAGAGGCAGATAATTCTGATCTTAGGGACTTTAGTCTTCTCGAGGACTGCTAATGGGAGAATGGAAAAATTTCAATCTGAATGATGCTAAATGGGGTGATAGTTCAGTTCTTCCAGAACTGAACTGCACACCTCTAAGAATCAGCATATTTTCCCCCTTTCACTGAAAGCAGCTGTCCATAAGGACTAGGCAGTTTTTCTGACTCAGGATACAGCATGGCACAAATTCCCACTGCTGCTGCTGCAGCATCCAAAGCCACTCTCACCAAGTGCAGGGTCACAGAGAAACACAGAGAGCACCTGCTCAACTTCTGCTCTCTCTTTTTTGCATGGACGGGAGTTGTCCATAGAACTTACAAAAGGGCGGAAGTAATTGAAGTCCTGCAATCTACCAGCATTGACACAGCTTGTTGTGAGGGTGACTGGACACTCTTTGGTGATGGCTGGCATGAATTACAAAGAGCTACTTGTAAAATACAGGCATCCCTCTGTGTAACAGGACCGATATTTAGAAATGGAAGCATGACAGTAGTTTGATGCATGTGTTTGTCTGGAGTTCGTCTGATCTATGCTGTCAGCACACACTTACATGAGTTACATGGCATTTTGAAGTGTCAAGCTTGTTGTAAGCATAAATCTGTTTAATGATGCAGAAGTCTTGACAGCTCTTCATAAAACCCTTGAGATGCAAGAGTCTTTGTCAGGATCTGTTTCTTGTTATCTGCTCACCATTGCTGATCAAGCAAACAGCTTTCAGAGTTGTACCATTAGAGCTGCCCCAAAAGCTATGGCGTCTTTGTCAACAAGCAGTGCTATGGAAAGGGACCTGGAGGTCCTTGGGGAGGGAGAGCTGAATACAAGTCAGCAGTGCCCTGGCAGCCAGGAGGGCCACCCATGTCCTGGGGTGCATCAGGCACAGCATTGCCAGCTGGGCAAGGGAGGGGATTGTCCTGCTCTGCTCTGCACTGGGGGGGCCTCGCCTCAAGTGCCAGGGGAGATTTTGAGTTACACCATCAAAGAAAGTCATTAAGCTCTTAAACACCATCCAAAGGAGAGCAACAAAGGTGGTGATGGGTCTTGAGGCGAAGCCGTATGAGGAGCGGCTGAGGTCACTTGGTCTGTTCAGCCTGGAGAAGAGGAGACTGAGAGAAGACCTCATCACAGTCTACAACTTCCTTGTGAGGGGAAGAGTAGGGGCAAGGACTGATATGATCTCTGTGGTACCCAGCGACAGGACCTGAGGGAACAGCCTGAAGTTGTGTCAGGGGAGGTTTAGGTTGGATATTAGACAAAGGTTCTTCCATTAGAACAGGCTCCCTAGGGAAGAGGTTACAACACCAGCCTGACATTGTGGTTCCCTTCTAACTCAGCATATCCTGTGATTCTATGAACCAGAGAAGAAATATACATGTACCAAAGCCTTGGAAGTCATACTGAGAATTTGCTTCAATTTTGCTGTCTACACAAAGCTATGTGGGGATTTGAAAACAGCCACAGGAATATCCACTTACATGATCCATACTTCTTGCTACACAGATGTGATGGGTCATTGGATTCACTGTAAGTAGCTTTGTAATCATGCTACAAATGGAACTTTTTTTTCTGGTTGCTCTTGTTAATTATGCCTGCAAAAAAATGTAGCCTTGTTTTCAGGTTTTTTTCCTCCAGACTAAAACTCTGATTTAGCATGTGCTTAAGCACATGCTAAAGTACAGGCTGCAGTGCCTTGTTGAAAATCTGTGGGTATAAGAACATGTTTAACCATAAACATATACTGAAGAGCTTTCCTAAACTGAGACTTTTCCCCAGAATAGTAATTACTTAGATAGCAACTGTAACACAAGCTTAGTGATGCTCTGAATTGAATTAGAGAACCCACACTAGCATTAAGGAGAGAAATTATTTTTCATTTTATCTTTAAAACGTAGACATATGTGAAAAGAAAGAAAAGCAGCATTTTCTTATACGAAGGGGTTACTTCCTGTTGTTCAATATTTTAAAGTGTAAACACTAGTTCTGTTATTAAAATGACAGGGTGAGACATGGGAATTTCAAGAAAACTGGATATTAAAATCACAGAGTCTGATCACATAATAAAGGTGAATTTAGGTCACTGGCCTGTGGTCAGTTAGAATGGCCTGCTTGCTCAGGGAGAAACTAAATGATACAAAGGGAAGTTTTCAATGAGTCACTTTTCGGAAAGCCAGAAATTATCAGCAAGCTGTACTGTCTAGAAATATCTGAGTTCCAATCACAGATTTCAGTGCAAATCAGACTTCTTTGTTAGGCACTGCTCAAATTAGGGATGCATTGAAGTAATCAGTATTCTCTTCAATTTTTTTTTCTGAAAATTGTTCTTTGTTTTTTCCCTTCATTTTCATTGCTAAGGACTCATTCAGGAGACTGATACTGAAGTGCACATACTGGGGAAGAGGCAGGAGATTGCTTCTTGTACTATGAGTTCAGATACTTTTGTACTTACTGAATGTAATGTGACACTGGTTGAAGCTGTCCACCCACACTGTAGACCTTAGATTCGCCTTCATATAGAGTAAAAATGGGCAAGTGAGCATGGGAAAGGTATGCACCGGATAATTGGCTTGGAAGATGCTTGGAAAATCGGCAAGAGCTTGGGGTTCCAAGTATTTTAAACAGCAATACAAAGTCTAGCATGTGACTGGTTACTAGTCATGTCTCTGTGACATACTGACAGTGTGGTCAAAAGTGTGTAATATCTTTACTAGTGACCTGTGTGATGGGACAGAGTGTGTTCTCAGTAAGTTTGTAGATGCCCCCCAGACTGTGGGAAATGTCAGATACACCGGTGAAGAGGGCTGCTCTTTAGAGGGACCTTGACAGACAAGCCAGAGAAATGGGCTGATGAGAACCTCCTGGAGCTCACCATCAGCAAATGTCAGGTTTGGTTTGAGTTCCCCCGTTCATCTCAAGACAGACACTAAGCCCGTGTGGCACGTTCAGTGCCACAGATGCAGAGGCACAGGTCAGGAAGGACAGCAAGAAGCGGGTTTTCTCAGCCTGGGAGTCAGTGAAAGGGAGTCAGTGAAAGGGAGCTGTCATCAGTTGCTTTGTGGCAGAGCACTGAATTAATAAACTGCTCTCAGGGATGCACCAAAGGCAAGAAACAGTCATTGCAATACAGAGCTCTCACAGACGATTGAAGAATACCTATCATCCTGGGACGATGCTCAGTACATAAGCAGGGATGCCCAGCGAGGCTGAAGGCTCTCCTCTCTTGGGGATCCTCCCACCTGCATGGCCCAGAGAAAGCAGATGAAGTGTCATGCTGGCCCACCCGTGAAGCAGAGAGGAATCCATGAGCCAGTAGATGAGCATTTCATTCAAAAGTGAGACATCTGGGCTCGAGCAAGCTCTTCCAAAACAGAATCTTGCTGTTTGTGTTTTTAGTGTTGTTTGCCTACTGTGCCCCCTTACACTAGCGGTTATGCAGAGACAGGAGTTCTTGCCCCGTGTGTGTGTTTTATGTTGAAGTAATTAGGAGTATGAGACCCCGGCTCAAGTCTGAGCCCCGATAAAGCACAGCTTAGGCGTTTTCTCCGTGAGGAACTCGTTTGGAAACATGCGAACTACCCCGAGTTATTGCAGATCCCCCGTGAGCAACACGATGCTCTGATTTACGAAAGTACCGTGCGACGTGCACGGCAGACAACAGACGAGAGAGAAACCGGGGGAAAGGCATGAAATGGCCGATGAAGGGACGACACAGCCGTTCCCGGGGGCCAGGGCAGCTGCCCCCGGCGGCGCGGGAGCCCCCGGCCGCGGGGGGCGGTGCGGTGCGCAGGGGGCGGGCGGCGGGCGGGGCGGCGGGCAGCACCATGCGGCCGCGGCTCCCCGCCCTCCCGCTCTGGAGCTGCGCGGCGGCGGCGGCTTCCGCGGGGCGGCCGGGGCAGGCGAGCCGCCGCCGCTGCCCTCCGCATGGAGCCGCGGCCGCCCGGCGCCACCGCCGCCGCGCTGCGAGGGGCGTCCGCGGCGCCGGGGGCGGCGGGCGGCGGCGGCGGCGGCGTCGGGGCGCCCTGCGGAGGATGTGGTGAGTGACGGAGGCGCCGCGGTGCGTGAGGGTGCGAGTGTGAGTGCGTGTGAGTGAGTGCGAGCGTGTGCGCGGGCGGGGGTGTGTGTGTGTGAGGGTGCGCGCTCCCGCGGGCCAGGCCGCTCCCGGCCCCGGGGCGGCGGGTCCCGGCGGCGGAGGCTCCCGCGCGGTGCCGCGGGGCGCTGTCCGCGGTGCTGAGCGCCGGCCGGGCGGGCGCGGCCGCTGCCGCCGCGGGCGCGGAGAGGCGCGCGGGGAAGGAGGGCTTCCTTCCTTCCCTGGCTTCCCGCCTTGCGGTGTGCTGCCCATGCTGGCTCGGCGGAGAGGGATGGTCTCTGGGCTGGGCATGAAAATACCTGGCCGGACCTTGCTCGGTGCGCCCGCAGGGTTGGTGATCCGGTCATGGTAGAAAGCAGTGGGCAGATGAGACCGTCAGTAATCGGGTAGAGCACAGGGTGACACAAACGCAGCTCGGGGTAGCAGTCCGGAGCTGGTGGTGTTTTCAGTTTGCAAATCTAGACAGTATCTGCTCAACATCTGTTTGCAGCAGACAAGATAAAGTAGCTCCTTGGCATCCTGCAGTTTTGCAAATGAAAACATAGACTCGGTTTTTGGTGTGCATTAGCTTAAATAAATTTGAGGTCAGCTGAAGCTTAGATGCATTATTCTTACATTTTCTTAGTCTTGAGTCATATCATGACTGGCACTGATTGTTGGGGAATGATATGTCCTTACTCTTATGAGGAAATACATTTCTTAGAGTGGAAACTTCCCTCAATGTGAAAGACCATACACTTCTTTTCAAGCCTTTCCTTCTTGTAGCCAATATTCTGCCTCTCTTTCCTGCAACAGCTAAACATTCTCCTCCTTTGTTATCCTGCAGCATTTCTTGCAACAAATACTCTTAATTTGCCTAAATAATGAATGCACTGTTGCATTTTTAGTATTGTGTTTGTCTTTGAATCTTTGGAAACCATAATTTCTTGGTGCTGCTATATGTATGTGTAGGTGTGAGGAAGCCATGCTTTGCATTCAGTTATCCACAGGTCTTTGCTCCTGGATACTGTGCTTGGGCTTAGTGGAAGCTGAATGCTCCAAGCATTTTGCCGTGGGATCTGAACTTTCCAAGCATTTTGCTGTAAGTATATGGCACTTGGAAGAATGGGGTTTTCTTCTGAAGTTGGAAGGAGTTTGTCTGTTTAAAAGGTAATCAGTACTGTTTACCGCAGGTGTTACCAGACAAAAGCTTGAGAGGAGTCAAACTGTGTGATCATGAGGCTATTGTATAATCAGGCAGGTTAGCCATGGCAAGGACCATTCTTCTGCTGCACAGAAGCTGGCAAAGTGTATTTCTAACGGTGAGGTCTGCCCACAGACTGAAAGCTGCCACAGGCATTCAGGCCTGTCTAAATGGGAGTCTGTGAAAATCTTGAGTTCGGGGGAGTCACAGCCTGTAAAATCTGGACTGCCTTCAGCACCTACCCAAATTCCTTTATGATTCAGTGGGATCTGTGTTTCACTTGCTTGTGTCCCAGCTTGTAAGTCCTGTCTCACATGTGCTAACTTTGGCTTCTGCTTTTCTGATCAATGATACTAGAAGAATTTCTAAATTTGTTACTGAGATGAGAATAGGTCATTTTGTTTGAGTTTAGTTTGAAGTTACTCTTGTGCTCACTGACATGTTGGTTGCTTCTATTTAGACTGTGGAAGAGAAAAAAGGGCAATTTAAGAAAGTCATGATCTGCCTCAGATTCATAACTTTTTGTTCCATTTTGCCTCGTATGAACACGTCTGCTGGCTTTAAGCAGACCTCACTGTGGGCATAATTTTTCTCTAGTGTTTTGAAGGCAGAGGCATAATTCCTGAAGGCTTAGGTTTGTAGGTGTTTTGCTGACGTGATTAATCAAGCAAATAATTCTAGGGGCTTCCATGCTGGACTGCTTATCTGACTAGTGACAAGAAATATATGACATCTAAATAGAAACCCATAGAAGCGGATTAACTGGGAGGCAGAACCTCAGCAGAGGCATTCAGCTGGCTTTCCTCAGCTCTGTGCAGAAGACAAAGTGGCACACTCAGCTTACCACTACTTGTTGCTCATGTTGTACTCCTGTCTCGTCTCATAAATTCTGGAGGGCTGTCAAATGCTTCCCATGCTGCAGCTGTAGAAGGGGCAGGAGAGCCCTGGCCCACAGCTGGTGGAAGTGGGCTCTGATCTAAGGACTAGCTGTACAGTTGTTCAGTCATGCTTGCTGTGCAGCCCAGATGTTCCCATTACAAGTACCATGTCACCTCTTGCCATGTGTTTCACTGTCTTCATGTGCAGATAAAATGGGCATAAGTTACGTGTCCTGTGTGTTTGAATGGGCCAGCTTTGCAATCATGGATGACAGGGTTGTCTCTTTCCCTACACAATTGAAGGTATGACCAGTTGGCAAGCCACAGTGTGTGTGTGTGTTGTGTGCGTTGACCACATGCAGGCACTTTAACTCTTTCGTCGTTTCTTGAGACTGTCACAAAGCAATATCATGAGACTAGTAATATCTTATTTGTGTTTATATAGGCACAAATTTGTTCTGCAAAAATATGCTTCTGCTAACAAAAGTTTGTTTAAATATACTGAGCAAGGTGCCTAAAATTCATTTCATCTAATGAGCAAATATGATTTGTTTTTATATAGTAAATAGCTGAAATGGAGAAGATTTGGAAAGTATTTTTTATACCTATTCATCAAGTCAAACTGCTTAAGGTTTGCTTCTAAATGGAAGCAACTTAAAAATGTGTTTGAAGACCTGAGTTAAAAATAATTGACTTGCTGTTTGCCTGCACCAAGAAGTCTATTTTTGTCGTTATTCACTAGCTTGCTCACAGGCATTTCGGGCCTCTTTTATAGCAATCCAGTCCCTGGATTTGTGTGTTAAATCATTTCGATTAGGTTAGCAGTCACATTTCTTCCTGACATACAGATGTTTCTAATCATATAGACAGGGAAGGAATACAAAAGTTTATTCTAATGTCTAAACATATTTTCAGCTCGCTCTTTGAATAGCTACATGATTTTACTGTCACTTTCAAAACTGCACTGAAATTCAGGGGAATGCCCAAACTCAAACCCTCTTTTTTAATATTTGGCTCTCCTTTGTACTTAGGACTGATAGATTTTCCCAGCACTATTGAAAATAGACTCCATCAATAGTTCATTTTAAATGGTTTTATCTACAAACATCAATTTGAAGCTAGCTAAGATTGATGAATGTATATCTTAAAAATAAAAAATGTGACACCATCTGGGAATACTGTTTTTAGAGTTCATGTGCATGTTTTGTTGAATTGAAGCTGTATAGAGTGAAGGAATTTCTTTTTCATTCTCACATATAAAGATATTTAAAGCTGTATAAATTCTATGTTTAGGACATGATACAACCAGAAATAGATTTTATGTATTTGTATGTGTTCAATATATATATTTATATGAAAACTGTTCATGTAAAGCAAGTATATGCAGTGTGGAGGCATAACTGATATCTCTTCAAAATATTCTTTTATTCTGTTGTTTGCAAGGGAGTTCTGGTTTTGTAATCTGAAAATAATCAACCTCAGTTCAGAATCTCTGAAATAAAGGCTTTGTGTTTCTTGGATAGTACTTCTTGTTGGGATAAGTACACTGCTGAAGGTCTGGACAATTGATCCTGATGAAGCAGCCTGCCTGAGTGATCCTTTTGGGATTTCATCTGTGTTGCTACTGCGACAGCTGCTTGAATTGTGGGGGTTTTCTCCTTTTTTTCCCTTTTGTTTGCAGGAATTTAGCTGCCTTGCCATTAGCTCTGCCAAGTTAGAGGGTAGTGTTTCTACCTGGCTTCTGCAGGCTGAGATTTTCAACCTTTCCAATCTGCCTGTCAATCATCCTAACAGCCAAATTTTTGAGATGCTAGAGGGCTCCTTTAATGTGAGCACTTACCTTTCCTGCTCATCTGGGGCCCAATCCTGCACCCTTGAAGCAGGTAGGATTTTTGATATTGCCTCTGGTATTTGTAAAGCCTTTGTTGTGTCAGGGACCTTGCATTGCCAGGAGAGTGCAGCTTTCCCCCACTTCCCACACACCAATGTTTCTATTTGCATGATAGAAATAACAAGGGTTCATGACCTTTCCTTCTTGGTGCACACACACACTTCTGAGGTCAATGTTTTGATGAGAATGAGTTGTGTGAAGGAGATGAACAGAGTGTTCCTCTGTTTTTCCTTTATGCTAGTCAGGCTGCGCAGGTGCTTCCATGTATATTGCCAGCAGCAGCTCAGTTACAAGTATGGATAGTTTTCATCCCAAAATATTGGATGAAATGCATCAGAAATACATCAGAATATCTGCTTTGCGAGATGCAATTGAAAATACATCTAAATATGAAATGGGGTGATTTAAGTCTCTGCAGGGAAATGAACATCAAGAATCATGGAATAAATTATTACTTTCAGACAACCTGATAACCATTTCCCTTGCATGTCTGTATGTATAATTTGCATAAGGATTTCACTTTTGTGCTTATTAGTAATGTGTTTTGATTGCATTCTGGTAGCAGGTATAATTATTTATTTGATTGTGAGAATTTCTTTTGTCCACAAATGGGACAAAAGGTTGTGTAATGCTCTGGAATATCATAGCTATATTGCTGCTCTCATGCCAAGATCATCTTCAGCAATGAGATACATATCTAAATAGAATACATTACGGTCATTATCTTAATAAAATGTGAGTCATGCACACCAGCACTTTCATTCTTAAAATACTTCAGTAAACTGGTATATCCGTTTGCCAATGGATAGAGCACACTGTGGAAGATAAATCTGTTGCTGTGTGGACAAATAGTCTCTAGCATCTTCCCTGAAGCTTCTTCCCTGAAGCTCTATGGTTAATTTAGCAATTTATGCGTGAGCTCACTAATGAACATTTTAAACATGCTTGCATGAAGTATGTTACCATCAAGTTTTAACTAAAACTATAAATGTTGAACTATTGTAAAGTCTATTCTGGCTTAACAAAATCCTAGATTTTAAGAGAGACTGTTGGCTAAATATATCCGTTTGTTCTGTAGGACAGACAGAAAACCTGACTGACTCTGTATGTGATGGTCCTGTAGCTATTGAGAAAAGATAGCACCTGATATCACAAATTGCTCCAAAACCAACGTTCCAGCTAAGGTTTCTGAGTAGCAGATTATGACTCAGAAAAACTTGGACATTCTATCTTGAAAAATATATGCGTGCTCTGGGAAAATAAAAGGGGAAGTTGAAACTGTACAAGCTGTCAGACCATGTCATGTGTGTCCATGGAGGAGATCAGCAGGTGAGTCAGACAGAATTTGGGAAGTATTGCATTTGGGGGATGCTGTGGTACTTCTGTGTTTTGAATAGATTTTGTCACTTGCAGGGAAGAAGCAGACACTTCAGGGCCTCTGACCATGAAATAAATTCCTGATGAAATTAAAAACCTGTAACTTTCAGAGTAATTAGTCCATATATTTCTATAGATTCTGAAAATAATTTTCTAATACTGATTTTTTAAAACAGAAATTCAAAATAGAACATTTAAAAATCCCTAATCTCTTCATAGTACCGCATCTTCTCTCCATCTTGCTATCAAGTCTTTTACAGTCACAGTCAAAATTAATTTATAATCCACCTGCTTTCTGACAAGAAGAGTTGTCAGTTTTTTAGCTGATATCTCTATGTACGTGTTTGTACTGTCTTTGTGTGAAAGAACATTTGGGAGCTGAGCAGAGGGAGGGAATCTGATTCATAACAGGTGAATAGGAACTCAGTTAGGTTTTGGTACAGCTGTCCAAAACATTCAGCCTTTCTTGTGAGGGCAGGGTATATTCATGGTGACTGCATTCTTTTTTCTTCTCATCTTTCATGTTTGGTAGTTCACTGTGCAAGGCTGGTGGAGAACAGTTGATTCTACTGTGCTTCTTCTATACGGAAATTTGTATAACCATCGAAGATATGTGAACCCCAGACAGTAAATACATTTTGATTTCTTCCATCAGTGAACATCATCTACCATCAAGCACGTTTTCACAGAATCATCTAGCGGCTAAAATTCTTCAGTAGTGCTTTTTAAAAACAGCATTTATGTTTATAGTAATCTTTTTTGGTGAATTATTTTGAAGTGCAGAGTTTTATGACCAGCTGCTCTCAAGTATTCATGTTTAGGAATCTAATACTGCATATTCTGTGAACAAACAATTGGTGCAAAATAAAACTTGTGGTTCCTGCAGAGTATCTTACTGGCATGTGTTGCTTCCTTTATCCTAGAGGTGGGTGGCTTTTTCCATTTTGTGTATGATAGTGAAGCATCTGCAGTTCCTGCTTGCCTCTTTGAGCCTCTTTCTACATTACTATCAGCTTTTGACAGTGTTTTTGAGATGGGGGAGAGCAAGCTGAGTAGATGAGGTTTGTGCTGTTGAACAGGCATCGTTTCAAAATGTGCTGAAGGGTTTTATTTCTGCTGCTGGTGGCAGAATAATAGTGGTATCATATTATTGCTAGTTTTCAACACATGCTTTCCTACAGATGGTGGAGATTAACGCTGCAGTGCCTGTTGTTTGAGCTGCAGTGCTGATAACAAAAGCTTTGCCACAGCTGCTTCAGCCACAGCAAGGCAAGGGCCCCCGGGGACCTTTGGCAGGATCTGGTCTCTGTGCATCACTGGCCAAGAACAGAAGTTTATGAACACTGTTCATTTGTTTATTTATGACAGCTGGTTGTTGTCAGTGGTCTCTTGGAGGTCACACATGTTTAAACTTAATCAGAGAGAGTTCCTGCCCTTTCTTTTGTTTTTTACCTAAGTGTTTTGCTGAGCCCTACACATGGTAGGGAGGGTTTTAACTAGTGTTTTCTATTCGAGGCATTGACTGTGTGGTCAAAAACCTCAAGCACCATAAGCAAGTGGATCTTAAACATATTGGGCTAAATTGGTTCTCTGATACATTTTTGGAAGTATCCAAAATTCCAATTTACATTAGAGTATGTTTCTATACTGAAGTAAGCAGCAAAACTTGCATTGACTTTCACTGACACAAGAACAGCCCCTGAAGCTATTGTTGTAGTTCAGCCTAAATTGCATTGGAAAGTGGTTTGGAATATTTCAGTGAATATTCTGAAATAATATTTCTCCCTTGACATCTAGTAAATTGCATAGCTGAAAGTTTCAGTATGCATGTGTACTCAATTTTAGATCAGATTTTTTGCTCCTCTTCAGACACATTTCAAAATGCATCCTTATAAAGTGTAGTAATGCTTCAGTAGTAATCAAGATAAAATAGAATATTAACAAATGCATTTGTTTTTACTAGAGATGTGATACCTTTCCATTAACAGTGAGCTGAAGATTACAGTGGAAATGACTACATGGTGAAATGACTATAGTGGATGTTCAAGCATTTTTGGGATTTATTTTATTGTTTAGTTTGAATTAAAAACAAAATAAAACAAAATGAAGCTTATTTAGGGAGTATTTTCCAGATTGTTGATAAGATTGAAGTGTAAACTCTCAGGTGATGAATATTTTTTTCAAAACCACAGTTAGATAAGAAAAATAATACCCTTACAAGAAGTGATTGGATCTTTTGCTGAAGATTAAGGCACTGGTGTCAAGCTGGTAAATACGTATTTCAAAAGATCTTGGCGACGAATTTAAGTAGGTATAAATCTTGGCAAAAATACCAATATTTGAGAACAAAGATACGTCGTAAACACACAACATAGAAGAAAATAGTAGTTTTTCCAATTATCTTTTCGAAATGTTTTTGCTAGATGCTTCAAAACTGCTGAATGGGTATAGATATCTGGACATTTGAGCCTTTTTAGTTTGTCCAGTTTCTTACTAAGAAATTGTAGGAGGAAGCGGGTGAGTGATTCGTAGATGTCTGAAAATATGCCTGTTTTTTGCTAAAAGAATGAAAATCAGGAGTGTTCTGCAGTTCCACTGACTAGCACCATAAAGTTATTATGAACATCGTGACTTTCAGGTAATTTATTAATACAACATGTTGTGTGATTCACATAGGTTTCTGAACAGTAGCTGGCACTGGACTTGTGACATTCTCTTCTTCAGCAAGACTTGCTGTGTCATAGAGAACCTTGTAGGAGACACAACTTTCTCCCCATCCTTCAGTGACTGTGGATATACTTTCAATAACAACAGAAACCACCAAAAAAATGAATATAGTATCCAAACTTTTTTTCCTAATGCATAGAAAAAGCATGCAGTGGCTTGATAGATGCTGTGCTTGAGTATCTGTTCAGCTGGAGAGAGGTTTTGCCCAATTGTGGCAAATAAGGGTTTTGTCTCTGGCTTGGAGCCACATTTTCAATCCTTTAATTTACTTGGGATTTTCTTTTGGCAGGACGGGATGTTCTACTTTGTCTGTGAAAATGTCTTACTTTATTGACAAGTTATGAAGGTCAAGAGAAACATTCAGTTGGGTTTGTATTCAGAGACATCATCAGAAGATGAATAGCAAGGGAACCAAGGGAATAGAAGCAGTCCATTTACAAATGCAAATCAAATTAATTCTTCAGGTTTTTAGCTATAACTGGCGTGCTTTTACTTTTCAATTCTCACCTCTTTTTGTATATAATTTCTGTTCTAGGAGGCTAATTTTCTACTTGCTTCTGAAAATGTTATCCAGATATGGAAAAATGTATAAACTCTTTACAGGTGTAGTCAGAACTGATACTTTTGTCCTGCTGGTGATTTGCCGTAGTGATTTTTTACACTAATGCTTCTGATTAGATCCACTGACTTTGAGATTTAAATACCAATGGAAAGTTACGTTTGTGGTCTAATGCTATCTTAAGTGCACATCCTTTCCTAACTCTGGATCCCAAGAGATGTCTCAGCTAAAAAATCTGTTGTTATCTTTTAATCTTGCTGTTACTGGCAGAAGTTTATTCCATTCCTCAGAGTTGCCAGTATTTCTTAAACTGACATTATAAGACAGTTATTCATAGTAGACATTTATAAAAGAAAAAAGATAGTGATAAAAAACCTGTACTTTTCTTTAAAACTTCTTCTATTTGGAGGCATTTGCTATTTCTGCATCTCTCAAAAAATTCAATATTTGCTTTAATAATACAGAATAAATATTGACTGCTGCATCGTGGTATTGATTTCATAAATCCCTTTGATATTAACCTGTCTAACTTTTAGGCATTACTTTGTACACTAAGAAGGCTCTCCTGACCATGGTCCAGTTGTGAGCATCTTTTGCCACTCTTAATTAAAGTTTACTCTCTTTACAGTTTCTCTCAAAACAGTAATCTACTGTGATGTCTTAGTGGCAGATGAACTTTAAAACCATGGTGTAGCTCCACCACCTTTCACTTTTGTTTTTTTCAGCATGGCTTTAAGTGAAAAGATCATGTTTCCACATTTACAGGCACATTTCAGTTTTTTTAAAATATTTTCTTTCTTCTTTTTCATTAGCAAAACACGGAAGCTTAAAACAACTTTTTTTTTCCTAATATATATTGCAGAATGGCAATATATATTAGGAAAAATTTGTTGTTAGGAAATTATTTGTTATTCGGAATGCTATGTAGTGTTTAGTAACCTGGCTAGGAAATAGTAAAAACAATTCATGTAACATTAATAAAATTATGCAGGTGATTGCATGGAAAGTGCTTTAGATTCCCTGTGTTGTTTAGCACTGGCAAAACATAGGCAAATGATAAAAGTTTTATTAAGTACAATACATTTTACTGAAACAGTGACATACAGGTATAGAAGCAGGAGAAATAGATGTAGAGTTTTATTTATGCAGAAGAAAAATAGTTATTGATAACTAAAATAACTAGAAACTATGCAGACAGGTGTTTGGTAACCTTAGTTTCTCTTTGTATATAGCACAGATTATCTGTAGCTCAAGACCAGTATTGCAAATTTTGTGTTTGCTTGATTTTTAAAGATTGCAATTTTCAAGGTGATTTTAGATCTGTTTTCCTGGCCTATATTCTAATTTCCTTTCTTATATTTTGTGACAGTCTGTTGTTCTCTTATGAAACTATAGTTCTGGTATTTTTCTCAAAAAGTGTAAAATATCTTTGCTCTTTTTGCTTTGAGGATAGAGTCTGCCTTAGTGTAATATATTGCATTTCCTTACTCAAGTGTAGGTCAGATAGGGCTTTTGTTTTAGTAAGGTGAAGTCTGCATAGTCCCAGAAAGTGGACAGTTTTCTTGTCTTCACCAACCCAAGCAAAGGCTTTTTCTGAAGTTTCTTTGGTGATGGAGATGTGTGTGTTTACTTGTCATTAGAATTTTATTCACTGTTCACTGTAAGAACATGTTGGTGGGCAAATATGGGGTGTGGAGCATTTATACAATACTGTCTGTCACTGTTATAATGACATTTGAATCATGGATCTTTGCATCAACAGTGTTAGGTTAAGCCACTGTTGCACGTAAGGGTACTTCTAAAAATCTCTTGCTGTTCAGTTTCAGATTCAAAGGAAAATGACCAAAGTGTATTCAGGCAGTTTGCACAGAGAGATCACTCTAGAAATTATGAGAATCTGGCTTGGTTTAAAGGTGAGCTGTATGAGTTTTACTTTTGTACCCATGCAATCTTTACTACCCACATACTGTAAAACAGAAGGTTTGAAATCAAAGTATTTTAGAAATCAAAATGAAATAAGATGCTGGGGATTGTAGGTTCAGACAGTAGCTGTTTACTTGTTTGGTGTTCTGAAAGAGTCATCTGGAAGAAACCATAAAAGTGTTGGAGACTATTAAGGACAGGGAGGTATAATTGGTACAGCATGGCCTTGAAATCTTGTTACGTTGGATGCAGCTAAACAATGTGCATTTTATATAGTCAGATTCAAGTAATAGCTTTTCAAACAAGGACTGTACCTTATGACAGAAGAGCAGGATTTGGAGTAATGTGGAAAAAGCATCTGTGGAAAGAGATCACAGGTCATGAACACCTGCAAACACTAGAGCCTTCTTCAGTGTAGAAGCTAAAATGACATTCTTTTGAAAATCTACTGGTATTTGGGTCTTCTTATCTATAAATATCAGAGTTTCATCTTGCACATGTCTGTTTTTTGTGTGTGAACACTAGGAAATGAGACAATAGGAGAGATTTCAGAGAGGAGCTACAAACCTGACTGAAGGACTGGAAACCAGAGTTGCACGAGGTTCAGTCTACTGTCTCTATAATGGGCTACAGATGATACAATAACTTTCTCTTAGAGGAAGATATCACTTGAGGATTTAAAAGTGAGACTTTTCATGCTCTCTATTATCCCATAAGAATTAGGCATCCGGATATCTCTGGGACAAGGCCTACGGGTATCTGTGCAGATCTTCACCATTATAGGGAGAAAATTCATGGGGACAAACCACTATTAGATTTCAATCTGGCCAGCACTGTAAATAACTAACAAAAGGACTTTTAAAGAATGTTTTAGTAACAAAAGGAAGATCAGAGATAACACCGACCTATTGCTTGATGAGGTCAGTCTCCTCACAAGTAGGGAGATACACACAGCAGAGATTTTTAATACCTTCTTTGCCTCTGTCTTTAACACTGATTGTGGTCTCTCAGAACCCCAGAGCCCTGTGTTGAAAGAGTGTGACTGGGGGAATGATAACCTTCCAACTGACCCTCAGTTTTATTTAAGACATACTGCTCTAGCTGGATGCACATAAGTGTCTGGGGCCTGATGGGATTCATCCCAGGGTACCAAAAGAGCTCACCAATGCCATTGCAGGACCTCTCTCCAGTATTTTTCACGTGACTTGGGAGTCTGGAGAGGTCCCAGTTGATTGGAAGCTGGCAAACATTGTCCCAGTTTTAAGAATGGAAAGAAGGAAGACCCTGGTAATTGCAGGCCTGTCAGTCTCAATTCACTGCTTGGTAAAATTATGGAGAACGTTTTTCTAGTAGTTGGAAAACACTTGAGAAACAATACAATCACTGGTAATAGCCAGCAAGAATTCACACCAGAGAAATCTTGCTTAACCAATTTCATTTCTTTCTATGACAAGCTCACCCAACTAGTTGACCAAGGGAAGCCAGTACATCTGGAGCTTGTCATCAAAAGTTTTTAGCAAAACTTTTGATACTGACTTTCACAATATCCTTCTGGACAAACACACAGCTAGACAAGAATATAATACTTGATTGAACAATTTACTGATGGCACTGGTTCAGGTTACATCTGGCTGGTGACCAGTCACCAGTGGTATTCCCAAGGAGTCAGTTTTAGGACCAGTGCTGTTTAATGTTTTTATAATCTGAACACAGAAATCAAATGTGCATTTATTTGTCAATGATACAAACTAAGGGCAACTGTAGACTCCCTTGAGGGTAGAATGTCTATACACAGAGATCTGGATAGAGAGCTGGGCAATTACCAACCATATGAAATTTAACAAGAGCAAGTGCTGTGTTCTCTACCTGGAATGAAGTAATCTTGGTTGTTTATACAAACTGGAGGATAAGAGGTTGCAGCCCCACAGAAAGTTCTGTTTGTGTTGATGACAAGTTGAGCCAACAGCGCCCTGGCAGCCAGGAGGGCCAGCTGTGTCCTGGGGTGCATCAGGAACAGCATTGCCAGCCGGGCAAGGGAGGGGATTGTCCTGCTCTGCTCTGCACTGGGGCAGCCTCACCCCAAGTGCTGGGGGCAGTTTTGTGTGCCACAGTGTAAGGAGGGCATCAATCTACTGGAGATGTGACTAAGATGGTGAAAGATTTAAAGGGCAAAATGTATGAGGAAAAGTTCAAGTCACTTGCTTTGCTCAGCTTGAAGAAGAGAAAGCTGAGGGGTAACCCCATCACAGTTTACAACTTCCTCAAGGGGAGCAATGGAAGAGAAATTGCCATTCTCTTCTGTCTGGTGACCAGTGGTAGGAAAAAAGGAAAAGGAATAAAGCTGTGTCAGGCAGGTTTAGATTGAACGTTTGGAAAAGTTTCTTCACTGAAAGGGTGATTGATCACTGGAACTGGCTGTCCAGGTAAGTGATCACAACATCAAGCCTGGCAGAGCTCAAAAAACTCAAGAGCTTTAGGTAGTCCCTCAAGATGCAGGGAGCTGAATTAAAGATCCTTGTGGACCTCTCTAAGCTTGAGATACTCTGTGATTCATCCAACTATGATCTCAAGAAAAAAAATGAAACATTATGAAGTGTTCAAGGCATATATTTGCTGAGATGACACCTGATTTTGGTTGAGCATTTCCAGTTTGTCAAGGTATTTACTTTTTGTTCAGATTTCTTGCCATGAAACTTGAGGGACATAAAGGCTCTCTATAGACCCTTATGAATGTCTCTGTAAAGGCCAGATTGTCCTCTTTTGGCTTGTTCACAGCTGTAAAGGTTAGTGATATTTATTTCCTGACACTGTTCTGTTCCTGTTGTCATCCTTTTTTTGTTATTCATTCTGAAACCCAGTGAATTATGGAGGACTTGGGGGGATGATGTTGGTGAGGGTACCAGAGTAAAATTAAGAAAAGAGAAGTGGTTATTATGCTTTGAAGCTACAGCTTTTGCAAGAACATTTCTCGAGGTGCAAGCTGCCCCTTAAAATTCATTTGGTCTTTTTTCTTGAGCTTTCAAAGATCTTTGATGGTTTATCGACCTCTTGAAGTTGTGCGTGGTCGAGGACAGAGGTACTTTGGCTTGAGTCATAAGGAAAAACTAATTAAAGGGATACTCTTTTTTTCTATCTGCATATCAGGAAACTTAGTGCTTAAGCACCCTGGAGAACTTAAGCAAATAAGTTATGACAAAACCTGCCCGTCAAATACTTGAAATAGAATGGTAGTGTTCAAGAAATGAAGTGTCTGGGAAAAGACCCACTACCAGGATAGCTAAAGCTGCAAGAAGGAATATCCATCTGTACTTGTGAGAATTAGGGAGTCTAGGAGTTAACATGTCCTTGTGGTACTGAAGTGACTTCTTAATTTACAGAGTTGTTGGCTAGTTGTCCTCAGCATCTCTTCTCTCACGTCACCAGACTGGCTCTCTTGTTTTGCTGCACCTCAGCCAGTTCCTCTTTTCCTGTAGTGGTGGGACGCACCTGAGGAATGGTGTTCCTTGTGTTTCAGAAGAAATTGAACTGCTAATACTGACAGTTCTCTTTGCTGAATGACTGGATTTTTTAGTGAAACTTAAGTATCCAAGGATGAGCGTCTTTGGCAGTCTCAAATGGGTACTAGTTCCATATAAGTGAAACTTAGCATAGAGAAAAGAGTCTAATTGCTTTTGGCAGGGGCTTTTAATTAAAAATGTCTTGTGTTCCCACTGAAAGTACAACTATAAGGGTCTGGTAGAAAGAAAAAACAAGGAACAGTCTTGATACGTACAAGAGAAAACCTGGAATGTTGAAATCCCATACTTAAAGGAAAAACAGCTATCTAGTATTGTATTTTGGGAAGAAGTCTCATGCTTTAATTGTCTTTGATGATTAGTTCTACTGAGGGGAATGAGTCAAAAACATCCTACTGAATGGAAGAATAATGAAGGAAACAGAGATATGGAAAAGAGACTTCCTGCAAATTCCATCATTTTGCTTTGGTTTGTTAATAGTCAGCACCACTATTACTGTCTTGAAATAAAGCCTTTAGAATAAATATAGAGAAGTCTTTTGAGTTTTTATTCTCCTGACAATGTGACTTTTCTCCTGATACTGTTTCAGCTCTCTAAATCTGAATTTTTTAACTTTTTCTGTCCAAGAAAGATGTTGTGCCTTATAGGCCTTAATAGCACTTAATAGCAAAGGAATTGTTTGTAAGTAACAGAGCTACTACATCAGGCCTGCCTGAACCATGCCATGTTCTTTGGCCACCAATAACTCTAACAGAGAGTCACCCACACTGTCAGACTCTAACTTCCCTTCTTTTTGAACATCATCAGCATCTTCTGTGGCACTTTCTCTGCTGCAAATGTCTGTGGATGACCAATACATTTTTAGTTTATGTAATTTCCCGGCTATAACTGTCTTAATATTGTCTATTAATATGACCTAGTATTCCATCTTCATTCTGTACATTTCCTTTAACTTGAAATTGGGTTACAGTGCAACAGAATACCATGAACAGCAATAACTAAATCTTTTCCTCAGCATTTGCTACGTCCCTGCAGGTATTTTTGTCAACATTTCTGTTCAGTTTGGAGCCACTTACATTGAGGTTATAATTCATAGCTTGGTGTTGAAGGTACAGTTCAGAGACACATTAGTTAATGAAAAGCACACTTCTGGCCAGCAAATCTCCCTGTGTTTTCCAGAAAAGCCTTTGAAGGATACAATAAGGAGGAAGCAAATGGTTTTTTTACCGGTCACATGTTGTAGGACTGTCCTAAAAATGAGAAATGCCTACCTAGAGAAGACAAGTGATTACAGTTTTAGTCAACAGCACTTCTGATAGCATGATACTTTTGATTGTTATAGGACCAAAGAAGATTTATTGTGAACTTGGGAGCAATAAACTGCTCTTTCAACATTGCAAACAGCAAGCTGTGAATAACACTGATCTGCAGAGTATGGAGTAGTTTTCTATCACATCAGAGTTTGATTGCTGTAAAATACTTGACAAACCTTTGGACAACTGTATTATATAGTTAAGATGCTGCACAGGGGAGGAATTTTACAGGCACCTAAACAAACAGCTCTGCTTCACTAGTCTTGAACAGTAACATCCTGGGACAAAGACACAATTTTTGCTAATCCTTGCAGAAAAGATGATGAATGCGTAATGATGGTAAAATTTTAAATCATTGTATCCAAATCTGAGCATCTGCCCAAGCCCTGAGCACATGAGAAGCAGAGCGATATGAGGAGAGCCCAATTTAGCTCTCTTTTCAGGGAAAGCTGCATGAAAAGATCAGGGCTTTTGTCACCTTGCTTGGTGATGTTTCATCTTGTCCCTGACACAAAAGTGATAATGGTCAGTAAGCCCATCGCAGTGGCATACCTCATGTTACCAGTTTCAAGTTAAAGGCACTACTCGTAAACTTCTTGGACAAATACGGTTTTTCTTTTTGGCGTACATCTCAGCCCCAGATGTTCAAAGATTTTGAGTTAATGCTCAGGAAAAAAAAAATGCAATTTTCTGACTCAGTATAAAAATATTTAATTTTTTGTAACTATCTTCTACTTTTGAACTTCCTTAGACTGTGTTTTAAAGACATTCCAATTAAAAGAAAAGCTGGGCTTCTAGTGTAATCCCATAAACACAAGACCTGATGCATTAAAGCAGACTAAAATTCATGACACAGTAAGACTGAGAGATGACAAAACTGATTCCTTGTTTAAGAGACTACAAAAAGAGAATCTGAAGGGAAAGTTGAGATTCTTGCAAAGTCTGGGGTATAATTTCTGCTGAAAAAGGTTGCAGGCAGTGTACAGTTGAAAGGAATAAACACCTGCAGAACACAATCCTATTTCACTCTCAATATTGTAGTCAATCACTGTAGGATTAAAGGCTTTAAAGAAAACATTAAGCATGATGACTTAAGGTAGTTCAGTAAGTTGACTGAAGCTTTCCTCATGTAAATAATGCAGTGAAACAGCCCAGCCACGGAGTCTATCTATTCCTTTGTTCCTAAACAGTGAACTTGACATGTGTTAACTTTGGAGAGGCTGCTTTAGCTTTTTGATATTTTGTGTTCAAAGAAAGCAGAAAAATTGGGGTTCTTATTAAACTGATTCAGCAGCAGAAAAATTTAGGTTCTTACTAAACTGATTCAGCAGCACAGTTCTTCATCCCTCTTACGGTCTGTGGTTGTAAGAAACAGTTTATTGTTTAGAATCATAATGACAATATTTACAGCAGCAACGATGTCTACCTTAATTCTTTTTATATTAATTGGATGATGTCAGCTATAATCTGGAAGACTAGGATGTGAGCGTAATCTTAAAAAGGAAAAGCTGAATAGCATGCTTAAATTTAATTATGTTTTTTAACCTTACCACTTATATTCTCATTACTCTGTTTCTAGCACATCCTCCGAAGTGTCTATTGGAATGATTCCTGGTTTCTGCTTAATAAAAAAACAGGCTAAACTCCATTATGTTTACTTGTCCTAAGATACTTCAAAGTTTTCCTTCAGTTGTTTCAAAACTACCACAAATATGTTGCTCTGCCAGTTAAAATATATTACCTGTCTGAGCTTATTTTACAAGGCAGTATTCTCTTTGCTGTGGTCCAATTGAACACCTAAGTACCTGCTCCATATTGGCACAAATCTAGCACACATTTAAATGCTCTGTTGAATTATATCACAGTGCTCTGCAGGATCAGAGTCTAATACACAAGTACGTTTTGCAGATCACATTAGCATCACACAGAGGGTACATATGCACAGGCAGCTGTGTGAAGATATCAGCCTTGGCTTTGAAAGATGTATAAAAATTGACATGTTTGCCTACAATATCTGAACACCAGTTGTTTGTTAGACAGCTATGATTGCTGTTGGGCTGGAAGTAAAACAATGTCTCTGAAGCTGATGGCAAAATTCACTTAACTCAGCATTTTACCTGAAGTGTCTTAAGCGGTCTACACTGGCTCTGCCTTTTACACTGGCTCTGCCTTTTACCCTCTCACTGCAAGCTCCGTCTTCATTGAGGAATTAGTAAGCAGCTCTTGTGGAATGACTTTGAAATTTCCCCTTGTGCAGCAAAAATTGTGTCTATTTTTTGAGCCAAATAAATAATTCACAGGGAGTAAGTCATTAAGTGAGTTCATCCTTTTATTTTCTTTTGTTTATATTCCTCATACTTGTGGTGGTTTGCTCCTGTGCTGCTCAGCCTTCTGGGCTGGCCCTGCCTGCCCTGGGAGGACCTTGGGGGTTTGAGCTTCTGGGTCCGCCTCTGGGTCCTGGAGAAGGCGTGCCCAGGACTCAGGATTCACCCACCTCTCCAGCAAGTTCTTTTCTGTTGGTTGTGTTACTGGTTAGTTTGAACTGTGCCCCACCTTCTTTTGCTGTGTACCCTGACCCTGCCCCTCAGCCCTGACAGGTTTGTGTACCCTGACCCTGCCCCTCAGCTTTTCCCTGACTGGTCGCCCTTTTCCCCTCTTAAGTGGCCGCACGGAGGCTCTTCAGAGAGATCTCTTCCGCTCTCTCTCCTGGATACCCCTACGCTAAACCCCCAATAAAGAGAGCTGGAGGGGACTCCCTCCCGCACACCCTTTGTCTCCTCGCGCCGCCTTTTCTATTGACGCTCTGAGCGGGACTCGACAGCCCCGGGTCGCCGCGCCTGTAGGAGAAACATCCTCCCATGACCCCACGAGGGTAAGCGGCGCACGCCTTTGGCGGAGCCTGCCTGAGCGTCCGGCGTTACTATCGTGGCGAGCTAGCCGGACAGCCCCGGTCAGTCCCGAGCTGACTGGAGGGAGACCATAGCCTGCAAGGAAAGCAGGCTTGGTCTCCTACAAGTGGCGCACCAACGTGGGCACATTCGAGTCCACGCAGATTGTGCTGTTTGTGGTGCTGCTGGTGTGGCCAACGACTGCCACCTGGCCGGATTTTGCGTTCATCGGCTCGAAGGAAGGAGTCCGGAAATACCCACCGATGCAAGGACACCAGCCTTGGTCAAGGAGGACCCTGTGCCGTGGTCTTATTTGGAGGGGCGACCTGGGACGCAGGCAGGGTAAGCTGCGGTGGGCGCCTGACTCCCCCTTTTTTTAAGATAAGTTCTCCATTTTCCTGGCACCGTGGGTGGGTGCAACTCCATCTGGCAAGTTCAACTGGGCAACGGCTTGTCCGAGGAGCTGCGGGAGCTCCCAGTTTATTTTTCCTGTGGCCCCTTCCCCTCCCATGATTTTGAGTTGTAGTTTAATCCTTTGTTTGAGTATGGATATTAACTGGACGCATTTTGTTGGTACCCCACCCTGTCTAAATTTTAATTTAAGTTGAGGTATATTTTAAGTTTGAACCTTACCCTAGTAAGGTGTATTCTGTTTGTAATTTCAGTTGCCCTCCCCAGTTTGCACTTTCCTGTCCCCTAACTCTCCGACCCCTTTTACCCTTTAGGAGGGGATTGTAAAGTGACCCCTTTAGGGGGTGATTGGCGAGGGTAACCCGCCACGAGGCGCCGGTTTTCTGTCGACTACCGGACCCTCCCCAACACCTTTTTCCCGGGCGCTTTTCCGACCCTCCTTCCCCTGGCTCGGGTGGTGTTTGCTTCGCTCGGAGAGGATTCCTGCCTGGAAGAGAGCCTGGCCAGCCCTCTCCGGACAGTCTTTTCTGAGCACGGACCCATGCGAACTCCTTCCCGAAATCCTCTTTCCTCACCCTCTTTCCCTGTCCGGGTCTCTGGCCATTCTTGTGCCTCCTAAGATGGCGCCTCAGGCGAGGCAGCTGCTAGGGGACGCAAGATGGCGGCAGCCACATGGCTTTCCCTTTCCCCATTTCTCCTTCCCACAATCCTCCCTCCTTCCTTCCCCTTTTCTGGCTCCTTCCCCTGGGCGGTTTCGGGGTAGGGGGGCAGGCCCTGGGCCTCCACTCCTTCCACTCTCGACCCCGCTCCAGCAGGAGGATCTTCTAGTTCCCACGGTCCCCTTCTGGACTCCCACGGTGGGGGATCGGGGGAAAAACACCCCTTTCTTCGTTTGCTTTTAACCCTTGTTTTGTTTGCTTAAGAAAAGGCTTCCCTGCTTTGAGAAGCCACCTGGCTTCAGGCTACCTCCTGGTGCTTATGCAAGGCATCAGGGGGTTCTGGGGGCCATGGCTCAATAACAGGTTCCGGACTGTTGGTCTTTTGGAAAGCAATGGTCCTCCCCACACCACGACGTTTCCCTCCCACTTTGCATCGGGTTCCCCTTTCGATCGCGTCGCACTGTGTGCTTGCGTCGGGCCCCCTCCCATGCGGCAGGGAACGGGTGCGTCAGTTCCCTCCCCCGCGCCAGATCTGACCCTCCAGAACAACACAAGAGGACATCTTCAGAGACCGAAGCCACCGGAGCAGGAAGCACCTTCGCTGTTCTTTTTGTCTGATTTGGTAAAAAGGGGGCAGGTGTGGTGGTTTACCCCTGTGCTGCTCAGCCTCCTGGGCTGGCCCCGCCTACCCTGAGAGGACCTTGGGGGTTTGAGCTTCTGGGTCCGCCTCTGGGTCCTGGAGAAGGCGTGCCCAGGACTCAGGATTCACCCACCTCTCCAGCAAGTTCTTTTCTGTTGGTTGTGTTATTGGTTAGTTTGAACTGTGCCCCACCTTCTTTTGCTGTAATTGGTTTGTGTACCCTGACCCTGCCCCTCAGCTTTTCCCTGACTGGTCGCCCTTTTCCCCTCTTAAGTGGCCGCACGGAGGCTCTTCAGAGAGATCTCTTCCGCTCTCTCTCCTGAATACCCCTACGCGAAACCCCCAATAAAGGGAGCTGGAGGGGACTCCCTCCCGCACACCCTTTGTCTCCTCGCGCAGCCTTTTCTATTGACGCTCTGAGCGGGACTCGACAGCCCCGGGTCGCCGCGCCTGTAGGAGAAACATCCTCCCATGACCCCACAAGGGTAAGTGGCGCACGCCTTTGGCGGAGCCTGCCTGAGTGTCCGGCGTTACCATCGCGGCGAGCTAGCCGGACAGCCCCGGTCAGCACCGAGCTGACTGGAGGGAGACCATAGCCTGCAAGGAAAGCAGGCTTGGTCTCTTACACATACTTGCATTAATTACTCTGCTGTTAATTGAATGAAAGTGAGCCCATCTGAGTTTCAAATATTGCCTTTTTACTAGGTAACACTTTGACACTATAGCTGGAGATGTTTTGTGCAAGACACAGCTTTCACTGCTTTGCCTTCACCTAGTTTTTATTATTTCTTATAGTTGACAAATATTCTTTCTCATTAGCCTGGTTCATAAGCATAGCTTCTGTCCCACAATGTATATTAGCATTTCCAATGTGAAAATCTGGGTCAGATGTGTCACATTTACACTGTAGTGAAGGCCTCACCTCCCAGCCCCTGACGAATACCAGCTATTAAAGTCCTGCTGAAAATCACTTTTGATCAATCTGCAAAGTTAAATATATCTATGCAAATTTATTTGTACTTTGCGTCTGTTTCCATGAAATATTTACAAGACTTTGAAATTCACTGTCTGTATAAGCAGCAGTAAACAAATCATTCCAGTATTCAGGGAAAGCCACCCCAAAAGGGAAGCAAGCAGTTTTTTAAGTAATTCCAGTTCATTTGGGTGAAAGACTCAAGACAAAAAGGAATCCATTTAATCTGCACCTTCTCAGTCTGTCAGTCTGTCAGAATGTTTCCTACACAGAGTTTGAGATCTTGTTACCAAACTAGGAAACACACCTGATGAGTTCACAGGTTCCTCACCTGCTAGGGCTGTTTTTTCTGCACCTCCTGTAGTCTCAGCATTCTTCTGCCACAGAATTCTTCAGCTGACAAGAGAAATCAAACTGTCAGTAAACAAAGAGTGGAAATAATTGCTGTCTGCTGCTTCTAAAGTACAAAGTGGAAAAGAAGTTATCATACAAGCAGTCCTGTGATGGCAAAGACTGTTGTTTCCCATGTTTGGTAGGACCCTAAGGGGAAAGGAGCCTTGCTTTACTCCTAATAATCACATGAGAGGTAGGTGACTGCTGACTTGAAATATATTTTTCCTCCCAGACCTCTTTGGATAGTAACATGAATGCTACGCACCTACCTACCCACTGTTCCTGCCATAAGGTTAAAGTTGGATTAATAGCTTTTTTACAGTTGATAAGTGGCACTATCCAGGTATTTTCCTGGAAGCACCAAAGCTCAGTCCTGACTGATTGCTACCCTAACCTGTTTCCTATTTTTAAATGTAGCCTGCAGCTTCTCAAAGCTCCAGATAACTGAGTGGGGATGACACTGATGTACTGGACTTTGTACTGAGCAGGAAGGCTACCTGAGTGAAGTCTCAAGCAAAGAAAACAAAAGCCGTTGTTGATATTTGGCAGTTTCTGCTAGAAAGAGCAGTGGACTGAAATGAGACATGCACAGGGTATTTAAAATAAGTGCACAACTTGCCACTGCACCTTCAGCTAAGGAAAGAGGTGATTGAATGAAGAGCACAGTAGGAATGCCCAGGAAGAGTTTGGCTTTCCCCATTGTCGCCTCATAGAAGGCCGAGAAGTGCCTCAAGTTGTTACCAGGAACACAAATCAAATTATACCTGAATTGGCACCTAGACAGTGAGTCATATGTTACTGTACCAGGACAGGACTTTGGTCTGACTCTTTCTAAAGCAGTTTCTCTCTCTTTCCTAGCAATCCCTCCTTGTGCTTTTTGAGTTTTGAGGAAGATGGGGAGATGGACAGGCTCGTATCAATGGTCCTATCTGGACACAAGGAATTGGAATTGGTATAATTGTGCCTCTGAGGACTGGAGAGGGTTCTTCATGATAGCTCCAGCAGCTATCTCTGAAGGCAGGGTTGTATTTGGTCTGCTGCAGAGTGTGAAGCAGATAGACCTAGGGACCCGGGAACAGTTAGTTTCTCCTGCCCTTTTGTACACATAATGAATCTTCTCCAAGGAGTGTGGGTGTCATGCACTTTTCAATTTTTATTTAATTTTTGTATCCACCAGGGCCAAGTTCTTTAGAAAGGGGAAAAAAGCGAAGTGTTATGTCTTCCAATAAGATGAGTGATAGGAAACTACCACATGTATAGGAAGCTCCTGCTGTTGCACAGCCTAGACATTGCTGCTTTAGCATTCACTGGCAAGAACACTTATTCCCTGCAGTCATCCCTCACTTGTTCTTTTCTTGACAGCAGATGGGAAGCAGGATAAGGAGACACCCTGAAAAAGAGTAATTACATCCTTATCTTTGCTTAATCTTGATTTTCCTGCACCTTCTTTCATAAGAGTTGATTAGTTGTGCTGTGTTAAGCAGATGCTTTAAAGAAATCTATTTATGGGGACACTCTGTTTGCAGCTGGAAGTGGTTTACAATGACAAATAAAAGGACCTTCTCCACTGAGATGTGCAGACAGGCCAAGGTCACGCTAGTCAAACAGAAGACATTCTCAGTTAGTGAACCAGATGACTGTGCTGGAACAGCCAGATCCTCAGAATCACAGAATGGCTGAGGTTGGAAGGGACATCTGAAGGTCACAGGATCCAATCCCCCATTTCAAGCATGACCACGTAGAGCTGATTGCTCAGGAACTAGTCCAGACAGCTTTTGAGTATCCTCAAGGATGGAGACTGTACAACCTCCCTGGGCAACCTGTGCCAGTGCTCAGTCACCCTCACAGTAAAGTGTGTTTCATGATGGTCAGGAGGAATCTCCTGCGTATCAATTTGTGTTTGAATGTCCAGATTAAGGGTGCTCCTTGGACTAATCTTGCTGGCCACAATTTACCTACAGCTAAGTGTAAGCACAAGTATTTTGATGTACCAGCATGGACAAAACAATTTGATATCTTTATTTTGGTGAAAGAAAAGTTGAAAGAATTATCTGCTGTGATACGGGGAGGGTATGCCAGATAGGTTTGGCTGAGAAACAGTGGCATCTCTGTATGGGTCATTCCAAATCACCTGCAGGCTTTGTCCAAAACACATGTAGTTTACAGAAATCAAAGATTCATTTGATTTCTGTAAACTACAGACTAGTGAGTGCTCCTGTTGGCATAGAACTTGCATCTTAAAGTGTATTTTCTTTGTAACCTCTCAGGGGTGCATATTTAATTTGCATTTAATTTTGCTGGTTATCTCAGAATAATATGAATATGTGCTATACTTTAGAAGGTAAGGGTCCAGGCTTTATGATTACAATATGCAAACCTCCTTCCCAAATTAGGCAAAATCTGGTGAAATGAGAGAAATGCATGAGAGAAATGCATCCAGTTTATTTGCAGAAATGCAAGCCAGTCTCCTTCTTAACAGAACTAATACTTCATGGTGCAGGACAATAGCAAAAAGAAGTCCTGCAAGTCCTGCACAAGGCAAATTTGCAAAACCCTGAGGTACAGAACTTTGAATAAGCAAATCCTGTGGCATTCTGCACTGCTTTCCAGGATTCAGGGTTATGTCAGGGGGGACATACAAAGACAAGGGCACACGTATGCATCCTGTACAGACTGACACAGATCTGCTGTTCATAGAGGTCACCAAAAGCAATCTCCTCATGATTTCTAATTTAAAGATACAGTCCCTGAGTTAGTGAATAATGAGAATGAAATGACCCATCACCGTGTATCCATTCTATCTCTGCTTCCCACCTGGCCAATTTTTAGCACAAAAAATCATGAAATTTCTCAAGCATAACATGGCCAGATGTGCTTGACCTGAACTGTGAGAGTATTTGAAACTGAACTAATTTTTCTGCTAGCATGGAAGTCAATATCAGGTTTATATGAGGACTGAAAACACCACTGAATTTGAACATTTTGTTGAAATACAGGCTGACTTTAATTTCTGTCAAAGACTAATAGCAGAAGCAGCAATTGCTTTTTTCAAATAGTGAGCCCAGGTCCATAATTTGCCTCTAGATTTTAAGCATTTTAGAAACTGAAGAGGCTCAGATCTCCATTTTGATTAGAGTGCTAGCTCGGACTACAGTGGTTCTCTTCAGAAGACACCAGAAACAAAATTAATAATGATAAAAAGGTTTCCTAGTGAATAGTAATAAGAGGATGTCAAATTTTTTTCAGACCTGCTTGGAAAAATAGCATACAATGTAATACCATAACCAAATGGCCTAACTTCTTCATTTTTTCATCAACCAGAGATGTAACTGTTTCTGTAAAAAACCCCAAACCCAAACTTTGCTTTGCTGAGGAATGTCCTTTATGCATACAACTTATTAGAATAAGTTGAAAGTTCAGTGGGGCCAGCTGCTTGTTAGAAAATGAACTGCAAGCTGAGATATTTTTGACTCTATCATGGGAATGCAAAGATGCCTGCAAGAGCATCTTTTTGATATTGCTGCAAACTCAAAAGTCTCTTCTTTATCTGTGAAGCAGAATTCTAGAAAGGGATGCCTTCTGTGTGTTGATAAAGACATCTATTTTCCCCATTATTCTGCTGTTGAAAAACATAGGGGATACCAAAAAGGGTGCATGTTATAATGACAAAGTAGCCATACAGGCTCCTCTTTTCATTACTGGTGGCAGCCGCAGTAGCCACAGTTAATACCTTTTCTGAAAGACAAGATTTGTTATAGCAGCAGCCTATTACACCAGAAAACCTATCGTCCCAAATTGGTTTGCTTAGCTAGGCAAAGGAAGAACGTGGCTAAAAGGAAGGGGAGTGGGAGAAATATGGCTCCTCATTTGTTTGTGCCATGCATTTTGTATATAGACACAGGTAATGAGGCTGGCTGACATTTATGCCACTGGCAGCAAGTGCTTAGATGAGTGGGGCAGTTAGCACCCTGCAAGGACAAGCCCTGCTCTTATACATCATACCTGGGCACTGACCAAAGCGTCTGGGTACACACTGCTTCCTCACAAATGGTGTGTTATTTCCCAGGCATACCATTTGGCAGCCTTGCTGGGATGTCTTCTGTGTGCACTGATGGCTAATATGGGAAGCAGCAGCTCTCAGTGCATAGCAGGAGTCAAGCTTGTGTAGCCTCAGAACTGTCCCCCTGTCACCCGGGGGAGACAGGGATGCCCCTGACACCATCTTGCAGCTGTATCCAACACGCTGGCAATTCCTTGCAATAATGTAAAGAAGGTGTTGTGCTGCTGTGACGAGGGCACTGACATTGAAGTGATAACTGATGTTTCATGCTTGGAGGCCATTTCCTGTGTAAGGGGGCTTGAACACACCCTGAAGACAAAAAAATACTTCAGGAGACTGTGGTAATGCACTGTCCTTACTTGTGAGCTGTGCATAATAATAATATTTTTTCATTTCCAAAGTCACTATAGCTCCCAGTCATATTTCTCTGATGTTACCACAAAGTAAGAAAAAGTAAGGTTAGGTATAATTTTTTTAAAATTCACTTATTACTTAAGCTTCTAAAATGGAGCTGTTTTCTGTAACCTCTTTCTTAGTGTGAAGGCCTTTTGAAACACCATTAGAAAACAATACAGACTTTTTGTGCATTTGCTTATCCAAATAATGCAAGATCATACTGGGACCACTGCTGTTTAACATCTTTGTCAGCAACATGGACAGTAGGATCAAGGGCACCCTCAGCAAGTTTGCCGCTGACACCAAGCTGTGTGGTCCAGCCAGCAAATGTGCATTTGCAGTTCACAAAGCCAATTGTATCCTAGGCTGCATCCAAAGCAGCATGGCCAGGAGGGTGCGGGAGGAAATTCTGCCCCTCTGCTCCCCTCTGGTGAGGCCCCACCTGGAACACTGCATCCAGCTCTGGGGTCATCAGCATAAGAAAGATGTGGACCTGTTGGAGTGACTTCAGAGGAGGACACGAAGATGATCAGAAGGATGGAGAATGTCTCCAGTGAGAGAAAACAGAGAGCTGTGGCTGGTCTGCCTAGGGAAGGTCCCAGGAAGATTTTATAGGAGCCTTCCTGTGTGCAAAGGTGGCTACAAGAGAGCTGGAGAGGGACTCCTTACAAGATCACATAGTATGGATCAAGGGAGAATGGCCTTAAGCTGAAGTGGGGTAGATTTAGATTAGCTTTTAGGAGGAAATTCTTTACTGTGAGGGTGGTGAGGCACTGGCACAGGCTGTTCAGAGAATCTGTGTGTGTCCCATCCCTGGAAGTGTTTAAGTCCAGTTGAGCAGGCCTTTGTGCCACCTGCTGTAGTGCAAGGTTTGCCAGTCCATGCTAGGGGGACTGGAGCCAGAAGAACTCCAAGGTCCCTTACAACTCAAACCATTCTATGAACCTATTATTTGAATACTTCAGTTATGTATCTTTTCTGCTGCACGGTGATGAAACAGTTCCTAAGCAAAATCTAGAAGTTCAAGTGTAGGTGACATAGAACATCCCACTGATGGCACTATTTTTATTCACACTTTTCATCCATGTTCACCATACTGCCTCTGCATCTCCCAAACAAGATTTCATTCTCATTCCATTAGGTCTTTAAAGATACACAGTATCTGCCAGTACAGAATTTGTGGCCTAAGTAGTGAGGAAAAGCTGTTGGAAATGAGGGAAAACTCATTTAACTATCCATAAAGACTGAACTAGGAGCAGAGATCTTATCTTCTGAATTTCATGGAAGGTCCTTAATTTCTCACTGTATACATTCCTAAAGAGTTACATATTAATTATCATATCCTCCCATGTTTTGAAGCTCAGAATGTCACTTACATAAATTCTGCCTGGGAGGTACATATTGCTTAATAGCTGAATTAATTTTTAATCTCCCTTTGAAGAATATTAATGCTTTATTTTCTATACTTCTTCTCAAAAGCAATATTCCAGCAAAATGTCTCAAAGAAGAAAGCACTTGGAATACTTAGCTGTAAAAGCAACAGCTTATCATCATTTATTGGGACTGTCAAACTTTTCCGCAAGGCTCATACTTCTTTCCCTGACTACTTTATTGATGCTGGTGTCACTCAGCATTTATAGGAAGAGTAATTTCTCAGTATTGCAGTACCTGCCTGAACTTTCTGAACCTGGGCCTGTTACACCATGATACTCTTTGCAGTGCTGAATATGAATCACCGCCTTTCCAGAACCTGTGAAAATATTTGAGTATCTATTTAAGGACTGAGGGAAAACAGTTCTATCAAAAGTAGAAAATGAAGACTGAAATCTAGTTTTCCATAGTGTTGTATAGATTGAAGTCTTCTGGTTTCCTTTTGAAATTATCTGAAGTTTTTGCTGTCTTGAAACTAAAGCCTCTTCACTAGGACTAACTGTTGTTCACACATGTGAGTGGGCTGAATTAAAGCTAACAAGCATATTTTATTATTTTGTTACTTTGCCTTTGAGTGCTTGATTTGCAGGCTTAATGTTCTTTAAACGTAGGTGGATGATGGGTGAAATTTAGTGGCGTCCTTGCATACACATGCAAAAAGATCAGTCTCTGATCCTTAAATTGGGGTCCTGTTCCCTTGATCCAGAGGTGTTGTATATAATTCAGTTGAGGTTTTTTCTGCAGCATTTATAAAAAAGTAGTATTCTGTTTCCAGCACTTATTCTATATTTGCCATGGTGAGATAACAAAAGGAGGATGTTTGGGCCCAAACCAGACATTTTTAAAAAGAAGAATTAGTTGATGCTATGTTGTAGTGTGGAACAGTCACAAATCAAATCAAGAAAGAATTTATACTTCAGGTAGAAAATGCTGACCTGAATCCTGCAGCTGTGTCTCCCAAACAAAAGAGTGGTTGTTATGACCAAAATGAGAAAATAATTCTATCACATTGTTGAAAGCCTCAGACTTGCTGGCAGTGTGTGCACTTTGAGAAGAATGGGAAGAAACAGTACTCCTCATGAGTTTTTACTGGGTAAGCTCACTCATGGCAGGATTGCCTTTCTGCTTTTGTAGCTCTGCCTGTTTCTTGTAACTGGCCTGCATGCTAAGGTCACAGCTTCCAGAGTTAGACAGCTGCTGGTTGAAAAAGAGCTTCGAGAAATCAAGATTAGGTGTAGTCTTCTCGCAAATCAGAGCCTGGTTAATGACACAGCTAGCAAGAAAAGGCCAGTTGCCTCTCAAGCTGGAAATCAGTGTATTCTGTATGTCATGTTGTGTGTCACATTTAATGAGTTAGTGAAGGAAAAAATAGCCTCTGTGCAAACTCTGCTGAGGACTTTCACCATTTTTGACTGTTACTAACACAAAGGGATCTGAGAAAATCTGGGTTGTCATGAAGACATGGCTTACCTTGGAAAGTATAACACATGCTGTGAATTGGCTCATTCCTTAAATATATGGATGAGGCTTGCCTTGAGCAACCCTCTGGAGAAAGTGGCATGGACATCTGGTTGAAGGTATTTTCTCATAATGCTGTTGAAACTTAAAGGAAAACTCTTTAATGCCTCATAATTTCAAGATGGACATGAAAAAAAGGGTTACCTAATCATATATAGGATACAGGTGCGTCCCCTTCTGAAGTGCCATGCCATTTGATGCCTGTCACAAAAAATCAAGGTGATACATAGAGTTATTTGCCCTTAGAGTAAGAACAAAGATGAAGCAGATAGCACCTAAAAGAGAAGGTGCTTTAAGGCATGATTATTTAATGCTGATAAAGAAGCAGTATCTGACTTTGGTCACATATTACTGCATTAATATCAAAGTCACTCAGGGGCCTGCCTGCCTAAGTCTCTGCCTGCCTCAGAGACCCTTCCAAGGCTGCTAATATTTTAACAAGGAAAGTTTTGAAAACTGTGCAAACTCTTTATACACAACATCATCACATAGAACCTTGAGCAAGAGATAATAGTAATGGCAGTAAATCTAGATCAGATAAAAGTAAACAGAGCTTCATGATAATCATCATGAAAACAGAAAATTTATTGCTTGGTGATAATCAGGTCAAATAGTGTCTCTGGAATTAAAAGAAATTACATATATGTTTTATGAGGACTAATAACATTTTAATTGTGTGAGCTAAAACAAAGATAACAATCGTTATGATGTTACTAGCTTCATGTGATGGCTAAGGGCAGAAATACACTTCTCATGCATGGTGGTTAAGATCAGACATTGTGCTGTGGGATCTCTCTTTACTGACCACTACCAGTCACATTTATAGGCAAAGTTGTCTTTTTACTGCCTAATTGTTCTACTTTTGTCCTGATCCCTCTGAGTGAGCAGGAGGTTGACTGCAAGGTGACTAATAGTGTAATGGGAACAGAGACTTCTAAGCTCCCTTATACAGCACTCTTGTTGCAGGCACCTTCTTATTCTACAGTCAGTTGATACGACCCTTGTTCCCTATCTGTAAGTAACACCAACAACCTAGCTGTTTCAACAAGGAGATTAGTAATTTCCTTTTGCAAAGTTATTCTCATTTATGATCATAGGATCATGGAATGATTTGGGTTGGAAGGGCTCTTTAAAGGTCAGTTAGTCCAAAAACCGTGCATTGAGCAGGGACATCTTCAACTAGATCAGGTTGCTCAGAACCCAGACCAACCTGAGCTTAATATTTCCAGAGATGGGGCATCTACCACTTCTCTGGGTAACCTGTTCCAGTGTTTAGAGAATCATAGAATTATTTAAGTCGGAAAAGAGCTATAAAATCATTGAGTCAAACCTTTGACTGATCACCACCTTGTCACCTAGGCCAGAGCACTAAGTACCACATCCAGTTGTTTCTTGAACACTTTCAGGAATGCTAACTTTACCACCTTCCTGGGAAGTCCATTCCAATGCTCGCCAATCCTTTCCATGAAGAAATTCTTCCTGATGTCCAGCCTGAACCTCCCCTGGTGCAGCTTGAGGCTCTCAAGGTGTCCTCTCACCCTGTCCCTATTTGCCTGGGAGAAGAGACTGAACCCTGCATTGCTGTTTTCACCAGCTCCTTTGCCCTTCTCTGGACATGCTCCAGCACCTGAATGTTCTTATAGTGAGAGGTCCAGAGCTGGTAGAGGGACTGGAGGGGTGGCCTCACCAGTACCAAGCACAGAGGGACAATCCCTGGTCCTGCTGGCCACACTATTGCTGATATAGGCCAGAACGCCACTAGCCTTCTTGGCCACCTGGGCACTCAGTGGCTCATGTTGAGCCACTGTTGACCAACACCCCCTGGTCCTTTTCCACTTGGCAGCTTTCCAGTGACTCTCATTGTAAAAATTTCTTCCTTATATCTAGTCTGAATCTATCTGCTCTTGGGATTAAAACAATTATCCCTTCGTCCTATCCCTGCAGGCCCTACTAAAAAGTCTGACCCCATTTTATAAGCCCACTTTAGGTACCAGAAGGCTACAAAATGGGCTCCCTGTAGCCTTCTCTTCTCCAGTCTGAAAAACTCCAGCTCTCTCAGTCTTTCTTTGTAGGAGAGCTGCTTCATCCTGCTGGTCATTTTTGTGGCCGTCTTCTGGACCTGCTCCAGCAGCTCTATGACTTTCCTGTGCTGAGGACCCCAGAGCTGGGTACTGTACTCCTGCTGGGGTGTCCCTGGAGCAGAGGGACATCACACTTGTTTCGATGCAGCCCAGGACACGTTTGGCTTTCTGGGCTGGGAGTGCACATGGCTGGGTCATGTCCAGCCTCTCACCCACAGCACCCCCAAGTCCTTCTCCCCAGGGCTGCTCTCCATCTGTTCATCCCCAGCCTGTGCTGATAGAGGGGGTTGCCATAGGCTGGGTGCAGCACCTTGCACTTGGTCTTGTTGAACATTGTGAAGTTCTTATGAGCCCACCTCTGGACTTGTCCACGACCTCCCTCTGTATGCCATCCATTCCCTCAGGTGTGCCAAATGCAACACTCAGATTTGGTGTTAGTAAATTTGCTAAAGGTACTAGATAATGTCTATTTCCGTGGTGACCGGATGAGAAACATTAATTTTTATGTCACCAGTTGTGGAAAGGGACTCCTTCCCTTTCCTTTCTTCTTCCAGCTCTTTTTTCTCTGTAGAGTGAAGGTGCCCTTTACTGAGCTCTATCCATGGGATGATAGAAATTTAGAGAATAGGTCTCAATAACAGAATGAGACTGCATGCTAGAACAGCTGTTGCATCCTGTGTGCATACTGATCTCATCCCATGGCAGAAGATTGCCTTGTGGGTGCAAAAATAGTTTTCAGTCTGGCCAACAGAACCAGAACACCCCTCTCTGGGTGTGCTTTAGAGCACGTGTTAGATGCATGCCAATTTCTAGGCAGCTTTGCTGCTGTAGCTTTGCTGCTGTAGCTTTGAAGCAGAGCAATATTTTTCCTGCCTACAAGCATAATCTGGGTGATGCTAAGGCAAAGCCTGTTATTCTCCATGCTCTCATTTATTTGGAAAAGGCCACACTGATTCCAGCTGAAGGTCTGTTACAAACAACAGAGAGCTCTTCAGGGTGCCCTCATCTGTGCATGCTGCCTTTCTATGCTTTCTAAAGCATAGAAAGGAATGCTGTGGCCTGCATGTCTTACATTTGATCTGGACTGCCTGGCCTGAGCAGTGGGACATTCATTTGAAAAGCAGTTGGTGGGAGCATACTGCAGAATGTCTCTTTTCTTTTTCATGTCTTCCCAAGCGACTGTGGACTTGAAATTGGGTCAGGCTGTCATACATGAGTCATCCAGACTGGAACATAACATCTACTGCTTTTGAGGGTGTACTAGTTCTGACATGCTGCATGTAGTTCTGACATGCTGCATAGCTGGATCCTTTGTTCAGTGTATTGTGGAGGGCTGAAACATGCAAGTATTTATTGGGCGAGAGCATTGAAGAGCTATTGCTGTGCCACTACTGAGGTCTTCTGCCTGTCAGGAGAGTTTTTGTTGTAATAATACACTATTTGACATTTGCAACTCACCTATCTTACTGCAAACATACTTGAAAATAACAAAACTGTTGGACCTTTCTGGGTGGTGTTGTGTAAATAGTAGTGACTGGAGGTTCTTTTTGAGTATTTGCACTCTTTAAAAAGCAAATGTTAAGACACATGTCTGTTCTCTGTCTCTCAGCTGATTATATGATCTTCTCTTCCACTTTTACTTGTAACAGTTCCAAGCATCTTTTTTTTTTTTTTTTAAATAAGATCACAAGCTCAAATATTTGTACATTGGTTTCCTTACGACTTCAGCATACCTACCTGCCTATTAAAATTATTATTTTAACTGATTTTAGAGCATTTCTGTGTGCATAAGTGTGGAGTATCTAGGTGAGAAAGTTGTTTTCCCCTTGTTTCTGGCAGCTGTTGTTTACAGACATGATCAAAAATGTGTATCTGATCACTCAGGAGTCCAAGTCTTTATCAAAGCAACTGTATCCATCACACTGATTTCTGCTTATTGCATTTACACATTTGCATGCATTAAGTAGCCATAAGTAAGCAAGAACTTTGACAAACTGTGCAGTCTGACTGCTTACTGCTGAATAATGGCTTATGGAGAAACCTGACAAGAAATGTAAAATGAAGACAGTGGTCTTCACCTTTCCTGTCTTGGTCTCGTGTAATCTTAAGCAGTAGTCTTCAAGAACCTTGATACTTTGAGATCCTTCTTGAATCTAAGCATAGAAGTACCTTTGGATTTTATCCTCCTTTCACTTACTAAATAAGCGTCACATCTGTGGTTAGAAAAACTTCTAAATGCCAGCTTAAATATGTTCAAAATCAATTTGAGCTAGTTCTTGTGCCAACAGTCTCTTTTTCCACGATAATTTTGCTCTTCCCTCTGATGTTTAGCCCCTATCAGTTTATAGACAGTGAACATACCGTCTCCAGTCCTTGCTTTGCTAAGCTTAACAACTCCAATCCTTCTGTCCATTCAGCTCAGGCCTTTCCAAAAAGGAAAGACCTCACTCTATTCCTGCACCGTATTTTTTTCCAATTTAATTTCAGTCTTCCTCGAGACTGTTGCCCAGAACCAAAAACAGGAGTTCACCACCATCCTTGTGCAGTGCTATTTTCTTGCTGTCACTCACAGCTTTTTGTCACGGTTGCTTTACATAGAGGACAGCTAAGACATTTTTGTGTCTGAAGAATCATGCAAAGTTTAACCCTGGCAGTATCAGCCTTCTGTGTTAGCAAACAGAAAAGCACTAACTCCTCCAAATCATCTTCTCTTGCTATGGGACATTTCTGCAGATGAACAAGCATTGCAAGTGCTGGAGTCAGTAGCATGCTCTTGCATTCATTATGTGTGCTGCACATTCACGGGCACTTCAGAGCACCTGCACTGTGCTGCTCATATGTGAATTTGATTGGCCCTCTCATGGTTCAGGAGTCCAGACACAGCCCTTGACACCAGTTCCGGCTGGTGTGCACAGTCTTTTGATCTGGAAAGGGTCTGGAGATGTGCTGCCTCTATGGCAGTGTTTTGTTTGTGCCTTGTACATGACCCCTGGGCTCAGGATCTTCCTGAAAGCAGCGCTGGAGCCTGCTGCCATGCCATCTGGTTCAGTCTTCTCAGACCATCTCTCTATGGGACCCTTCTTGTGAGCAATGCTGCACAAGGAACTCCAGGTAAGGACGGTGTCTTGCACAGCAGCTGCTCTTCCCCTTCCTATCCTCAACTGCTGCTGCCATGAATGTGCATGTCCTTCTGCTCTTCCTTCCTTTGCCCTCCTGCATCTGTCCAGGCTGGGCCAAAGTCCCAGTCTCAGGTGCATGGCAGAGCACTCACTGCTACTCTTAGCAAATGACTTATTAGTTGACAGAAAAGACATCTTAAAGGTCCCAGGATGCTTGTAGGCAACATCAACCAATTAATCAGAGTATGTATCAGACATTTGCTCCTTTAAAATGGAGATCTGTCTCGGAACATCAGTAGCAGGAATAGAAAACAGGTAATAAAAGAAGGCTCTGGGGAGACCTTGTTTCAGTCTTCAAGTACTTCTAGGGAGTTCATAAGAAAGATGGGGTCAGACTTTTCAGTAGGGACTGTAGTGATAATGCAGGGGTTAAGGGTTTTAAGTCAAAAGGAAGTAGATTCAGACTAGATATAAGGAAGATATTTTTTATGTTGAGGATAGTGAAACACCTGAACAGGTTGCCCAAGAGAGGTGGTAGATGCCCCATCACTGGAAGCTGTCAAGGTCTGATTGGAAGGGGCTCTGAGAAACCTGATCTAGTTGAAGATGCGCCTACTTATTGCAGGGAAGATTGGAGTAGATGAAATTTAAAGGTCCCTTTCAATTCAAACTAATCTATGACACTATGATTTTACAGTTTTATGATCATAGAATAGAAAGCACATTTCCTTCAGTTGCATGTTGACAGGATTCCGTGTAGCTCTGACTATACTCTTTTTGGAAATATGGGAGTGCTGTGTTACAGGTAATTCAGTATCTAGTTCTAAAAGCTAAAACCCATACTTCTTAACTTCAATTTTGTGTATGGCCATCTGTCACCAATTCTTCAAAACTTGCTTTTCACAATGAGATATTCCTACCCTGCAAATCTTTCTCCTATTGTGTTACACTGAGTTCTAACAAGTGATAGGTTGGCCGTTTCTGTGTAATTTGGCCTGTGAGTGTTCAGGGTACATATATACAAGAGTAATTTTGTTAATGACTCATATTTACTGCCCGTGTTTTTGAATATGCTGTTGCCCCAAGCAGGTGGAGATTATCATGAATACTGTTTCAGAAAAAGTTCCACCACTGGAGCTGCAGTAGTTGAAAAGGTTTATTCAAGTATTTATGTCCCAAATTGTGGAGTTTTATTTGCTGTGTCTTACTGGCACATTAGCTACTGCAATTATTAAGCTTCTCTCTTAAGACAGATGGAGAGAAAACTACATCCAGAAAGGTCCTGAAGAAGATCCTATAAACTGGGAATTCTATTAGAACTTAAAGTATTTTTGCCTGTAGAATATTTTAAGGTTCTTTTATTCCAAGTGAGTGCTACTTTATTATTATTATTATTATTATTATTATCATAATCTTATTATATTATGGGAATAATTTTTGTTGTGGAGATGTGCAGTCTATCCTCAAACCTTTATAAAGTTCTTCTTAGTTTGTACATAAACATACAAATTTCCCTGATCAGTATTTTCTCCAAAATACTGATTATTGTACTACTTACCCTCTCCTTTTTTTTGAAGGAAACAGCATACAGTTCTTGAGTTTCATGTGACATATAAAATGCAAGCATGTTTGAAAAGAGAAACATTGTTCCAACTGAACTTTCCATTCTTTTATGCTGTTTTGAGAATGAACTAGCATGCTTCAGATCATGGGAACAAACAAAAAGTGTGATGACAGAGTAACAGCAGTGTTTGAAGTAAAGCTGTTTAGCACTTCCTCTCAGGGTACAATGCCCTTGTCTCATAAACTAAAACTACAGAGGGAGTAGCTGCACAGAAGGAAAATTAAACATGCCCATGGAAAATTGAAATATGCATTGTAACTTGGCAGCGTTTATTTGTTTGTCTTTTATTGGTGGATAATCTCTCAATTACTAGAACATACTTGCTGTCTCCAGCTGTGCCTAATGCTGTTTTGTCATGACCATAATTAACATAGTTAATTGAACAGTTCTGAGTTGAAGTTAAGTACTTAGGTCACGTTCAGCTGCTGTCTTCACTTTAACCTCATGAATACATTATTAAGGCTATGAAATTTCTCTGACTATAATACAACTTTTATATGCATACTTTATAAAATTAATTTGATGTTTGTATAGTTACCTCATTGAAGCTGTATTTATAGTCAATTGATCTTTCTTTCCAGACATGTTTCTGATTGTTCTCTTGTTATCAGATACTGCTGTATTGTTGGCATGTGAATTTAAAGTCAATCACAATCTTTAGTTTCTTCACCAGAGACACTGTTTAGGAGAAAACATGGTCAGGAGAGGAGTGGGAGGAAAGAGGGTGTTTTGGTATGCAGTGGTAAAATCAGTTCAGTGTGAAGAATGGACTACTGTCATAGTCCACTCATGAAAGGTGCAGGCAGCATTTATCTTCAGAGGTGAATTCCTGTAAATTTGACATCTTGACATCTAGCACTCTCTCATTCAAGGCCAGATAGGCTGACATGATGGCCAAATTAGGTCTGCTGATTTAATTTGTAATGCACCAGGGGTCTGGGTGTTATCCCATGCCATTGGCTCCAGGGGAGGCTCATCACCTGATTTCACAGCAAGTTCAAACTCGACTTTAGGCTAATGGAGAAGCGTGTCAGATCAGAGACATCCTACAACCCTTTGCAGGTTGTCACTTTTCCCATACCCTGTTTTCTCTAAGTCATGGTCCACAGGCACCATGTCTTGGCAATACTTTTAACATTTATTACCAAGATGTTGCCTTAAAGCTCGTCACAATCTGGTGCAATTAAAGGGTTGGATCCTCCTGTCATTCAGCTCTGTGGGAAGTGTGATATTTCCTCATTTCGCACTAAGCTTAGTCACTCCTCAGACAGACAGGGAAAAGGGACATATGTTCAGCTCTGTGTACCTGAGATAGCAGCCAGGGCTCCTCAGAGTCAGAGGGACAGATGGGCTCAGCCTCTGATTCTCTGTTCTGTTCTCTGAATGAGCTGAGTGTCCACAGCATATACTTTGGGGGGGAGAGCAGGGCGTAAGACAGCCCTGAGTCCAGCCTACTGTGGCCATTATTGTGTTCTTGCCTGGGCCTGGAAACAAAGAGCCTAAAAGCTGTTGAGAATTGGAACATTGGGTTAGTTCTTCCAACTCCAGCCATTAACTTTTTACTTATTTCTCTGTCACTCCTCAGAAGCCTGGCCAAAAATAGGAGTGCCAGCGCACTACGTTTTCTCTGTGTACTGTTGTATCTTCTGTGCCAGTCCAAAGGAAAGGCATATCATGGTGAATTGTTTCAGGGTTAGGTCTTCCAGCATTTTCCATTATCTTTGCTAAGAGTTGCTTTACACTGCGCTGTAGGTCTTGCTTGGGATTACTCCTAAGGTGTGGGATGTCTCCAGTGGGTTCTGTGCACACAAGGCAGAGTCCTGCTGCCTGAACTACCACATCCTTGGACTTGCTCTGTTGTCAGTGGGTTGGTGTTGGGACCAGTCTCCATATGATGAGTGCAGATCTTTGAACCTACCCCTTTTTAAACATCTTCTCACACCAGCTATAGTGAAATGTAGCTTTAATAAGGGATGCAGCAAATGTTGGGTTTTTAAGCCACGTTTTAGAAGAGATTTGTGTCAGTTTCAAAGGGTGGGTACAAATATCACGCTTAATGACTGTGGTGTACAAATGATAACTCAAAGCTGTGACTGAATGCAGAGGCAGAGCTCTCACAGGAGAAATGAGCCAAGAACTCTTGAAGTGCCTGAGAATCCCAATATTCAGTGTAGCTGACAGATACAGCTGCCTCTGAGGAGACAGAACTCAAAGCCTTGTTCAGAATCATTGACCAAGTGATTGAAGAACATGTCCTTGGATGGGACTACCCTATGTGCATGCAAAACATTTGTGACTGCTGCTATATTTGTAAAGATTGAAAGGCATTTGTCCAAGGGTGTTGTAAGCCTTTAAAGCTATAGATCATATTGCTGCTCAGGATGGAGAGATTTTTGTGAAAATCTCACACCTGTCTTAGAGGTTTGATTATCAGTGATTATCAGTCCCAGCTCACAAAATTGCTCTAAATCTCATCAGAGATTTTTTTAAGATGACTTCTAAAACAGTTGCTGTTATGTTGTCATAACTTATTAGCCAGAGTAAGTGCACAGCACATGACTGTCTGCCAGGTTTGTCATGAACTTCAGAGTCAGAGTTCCAATATCTGTATTTATAATTTTAAATTTGCTTTTTTTTTCCTCAAGCTTTTGAATCCAATGGGACTCTACTTTTGACTTTTTGATACCTAATATATATATGCGACAAAAAAATATTAGGCTGTGATCCAGTGCTGTGGGTAGATAGTATAACTTATCCAAAGATAATCAACTGAGAAAATTATGGGAATGTCCCATTATTCTAGAATGGCTAGTGATCCTTCTAGAAAACAGTTCAAGAGAGGAGAAGTGGAGGAGATTGACTGAGTTTAGTTCTACCAGAGTCTTACCTTATCCAAGCTAGAAATGTTTGACAGCAGCTGTTCCATCTTGTTCTCCTGTTCACACAGCCAGAAAGGAAAGCTCAGGCTCTGTTGCTCACAGTATGTGGACTCTTGGGGCTTTTCAGAAGTTGCCTGCAGAGGCAGACCTTGAGAAGCCTGGAAGAATCCGCTCAGAAAATGATGGCTGCAGAAAGAACAAGAACGTCCCTCTGTCTTGGGCCTGGTCCCTGACAACTCGTGATCTATTTGATGCATCCTTCTTGCAGTGGATATGTGGCTGGAGTTCTCCCAAGCACATTTCTGAGCTTAGGGAGAGGATGATTCAAAGTCAGAATATCTAAATCAGTGCTGGGTTTTCATTGCTACATGATGTGGCTTATACCAGTGGGACTACTCATGTGAAAGCAGTTTGATGTGTCATTAGACATTTCTGCTGCAAAATATATTGGCAATTAAGAGACCAGCTTTTCAGGTTCTTTTCCCCAGCAACTCTGCAAGGTCTTAGTTCAGATTAATTTTGGATCCTCAAACTTTCCCTCACGGATACCAATTATGTTTGGTTGCTTAAGGAGTGAAGGAAGATTTAATCAGAAGTATTTCCCTTTTTGTGATATCAAAAGTACCTCTATAAAAGATGTGTTTGCTAGAAGTGCTAAAGTGCCTTTTTTAGAAAAGGCTTACATTTTCTAGTGAAAATATTTTTGTTGTGTGTGAGACTAAGAAAGTCAACCTTTTTCTTGTTTAACTATGAAAAACACTGCTAGGAAACAAACACGCAGACTACGTGGATCTTGTTACCACAGATGGTGGCTTATACCTGGGATTCCCAGTTGTGGAAAACCAGTTATCTCAAAGCTGGGAGCTAAGCAGGCAGCTGGTCTTCAAAAAATACAGAGCTGGTGCAGCTCATGTGGTAATGGCATCCAGACTCAAACAGAAAGGACCACTCCTGTGCACTGCTTGCAGACTGGAATGATCTAATTTTCAGATCCCATAAGCATCAGCTGAAAAAATATAGCTAGTGGATAAGCCTTCTGCAACTTATAATCACTCGTCTGCCTCAAATTCAGTGGGGAAGAAAAATTTATGTTAATTAAAAACAAACAAAAAACAAACAAAAACCAACAACAACAACAACAACAAAAAAAAAAACCAAACCCAGCAAAAGTCCCCATGCCTTCTAAATGACTAGAGGTACCTGAAAATTTGACTGAATCAGTAGCATGGTGGGACCTGCCAACAGAGCTAGCGAGAAAGCAAGTTGCCTCATGTTTTCATATGGAGACCTTGCAGCTTGGGAAGGAGGCTTTGGTGCCACCTTCGCCTGTAGAGCTGGGTGGCTTCATAAAGCCATCAAGGCTGCTCCCAGCTGGGACTGAGGGCAGCCCTCTGGGTACTGGCTTGTTCTGGCACTGGCACACCGAGGCTTCTTGCAGACTGGGCTGTGGATAAGGGCGCTCACCAAGGGAAGCCTTGTGTCACTGCCTCTTCTTGAAGCTGCTTTAATCCCATTGGGATATGGCTTCACTCTGGTGCTGTGTCCCAGCCACATTTGCTGTGTGTTTCCCAGCTGTAGGTGTCTGAGATGAAGTGAATAGAATTCAGTGATTATTCCAGCTATTTAAGATGCTTAGAGAGTAGAGAAGGAAAGTTAAGAGGTGAAGATATTTCTTTTCAGAAGATTTATAATTGTGGGGTTTTTCTCTCTATTTTTCTACCATATTAAGAAATAACGAAGCAGAAGAGAGTCTAGCTCAGGCTGTGATAAAGAGGTACTTGTTTCCTTGCCCAACAATGTTGATTAAGCTGGAGACAGGAAAGTGTATTTATTTCCACACTGCTGTTCCAAATCAGTGCCACCTGCAGGAGGAATGGACTCTGACAGATTCCTGTAACACCATGAGACACTGGAGTTATATTGGTTCTGTAGCCTTTTCTGTTGAAATATCATCACTGTGGTGGTTGTTTTTCATTGGAAGCCGCGAAAATAGGCAAATACTCTCTTGTGTCGTGAGGCCAGATAGGCTGAAGTAGAAATTGCCAGACTTAGTGTAAAGAGGATGCAATTACTTGGACCAAAATGCTGTAGCTATGTAATGCAGGCTACAGGGTGCTATATGCTAGACAGTTGGCCTTGACTGAGCACTGTGAGCACTTGGTAAACTTCAAACTGTATGTGGAAGTACTCCCAATCCAAATAGAAGTCTCCTCTGACCTCTGTTAGCTTTGGAGTTTAATTTACTGCAATAAGGGATAGTACGAGTGGCTCTTTCAAAACCCATTATGCTTAAATCCTGAGCGTTGTTACCAAAATTTTTTTCTTCTTCCCCCATCCACAAGAAAAGGGGTTGGATGTTCGCATTGCCTCACTCTTGAGCTGATAAAGTCAAATTGCTTTTTAGACTGTGCTCTTCCCCAGAGAAAGATGCTTTTGAAGACCTGTCTTTTTAAAGCACTAGCCTGACATAACTCTGCAGCTGTGCTGACAACTCTCAGTAAAAATCATACTGGTCATGGAACTAGGTGATTTTTTTTCTTTGATTAATGCATTTATTAGAAAGTGATTTTTACTTGGGACTGAACAAATAAAATTATATGAGTTAAATATTTCTTAGAAGGACCAAAACTTTTCAAAACGGTTTTGCAGGTTTTACATTAAAACAAATAAATTTAATTAGGGTTAACTATTCAGAACATAACCAATTTTCAGCAAAAGTACACTTGTCTTGCATTTTCTTTATCTATTTATCTCCACTATCTAGAAAACTGAAAAGAAACTAAAGGCCTCGTAGAAAAATACAAAGCGTGGTAGAGGATAGTCTGAAAACTGTACCAACTATAATGTTAAAGCAAAGGAAGGATTGCTGCAAGCTATAGAACAAATACAGAATTTATGGAGAGGTTTTAGAAAGCAGGAAGCTACTGGAGATTAAGTTTCTGTAAAACCAAGTTCCTAGTAAGACCTATTAAGAAACTTACTGATAGAGCTGAGTGTGGCTGGAAGATCACGGTCTCTTTGGGTTGTCTCCAGGTCAGAGCACATTTCCTGAACTCATGAGGTCTATGCCCTGTACCCTGACCTGCAGGACTGCTGAGTCTTTATTTCCCATTCTGTTGTCTGACCAGATTCGAAAGTACCTGTGAAGAAAACATAGCAACACTTGGGACTCCAGGACATTCAGTTGCTATGGTCCCTGTTTTGCTGTCATCTTAGAAAATGCTCAAACTGAAGAGATAGCTCCTACAATCTCAGGACTTTTAGGAAATACATGTGATGGTGTTCTTGGTGTATTTTTCACTCTTAGCAGGTTCAGATCATGTGGAATTTCTAAGAGTTTGCTCTAGTTCAGGCCAAAAGCAGAATTTGGGCTTCAGATTTCCTCTCCGCCAGAGATACCCGGTTGCAGACAAATCTGCTTAACATCTTGTATGTTGGAATGGAAAGTGAGACTATTTTCCCGGCAAACAGCTTTGCTTATTATTCTGTGCCCCAAAGCTATTTCTGCCAGTGTAAAATGGTTAAATAAACACAGTAACCTTTCCTCTCATTTTGCACAGAATGGAATTAGCAAAACTAATTCAGAACAAGAAGATTCTGTTAATCCAGGCCCATTTTACTTCCTTCTTTCTACATCTCTTTAGGATGGAGTGTAATTGATCCAATATCTTGGGTCTTATGTCTATGGGGTTTTTCAAACAAAGAACTTGCTTCTATTTATCCTTAAATGTACTGTCACACAATTTGGGTACTCTGCTTTTTTGGTCCATGCTGCAAAGGTGCTGCAGGGAACCAAGTTTCCATTCCATGGTGAGTCTCCTGCAGCTTTTGCTAAACATTTGCTCATATACTGAACACATTTATTCGACCAAATACTATTCTTAGTGTCACTGTTTGGTGACAGCATCCCCTTACTTTAAGCTATTCTCATTAGGGAAACCAGAACAGAGTGATTTCAATGCCTACAATGGGTTTCCTCATGGATATAGATGTCCCTAGGTGCATTCTTTCTGCATAGGAAAGCAGTGCTTTTGCAGTCCATTCTGCAGTCACAAAGTGGGTGCGGGTATAGCTGGTGACAGTCGGCAGGTCTTCTCTTCCTTGAAATCAAGGAATAGGTGCTTTTCCTGGGGTTCAGTATCTGTCTCTGATAACTTGCATTAAGGGAAGGGGTAACTGCTGTGCCAAGGGGTGATATAGGGATGACCTTTTGTGTTTGCATTGGCACACTTCACCAGATTGATAAATAGCAGTCACACAGCCTGCCAGTACAAGACATGCTTGGAGCATTTTCCATCTAATTTTCACTCCTACGCAAAAACTAGTAACCTCACAGTCCTTGTATATGTAACTCGGCCTGGGAGAGGAAGGATCTAATGCATGAAATGTAGCTCTCTCACAGCATTGGATTATACATAGAGAAAATACTAGAATGCAATTGCCCACCAGCTGGAAGGCAGTAGGAGTAGGTTCGCTGCTGAGGGAGGGCTGCAGACAGAAGTTCAGAGAGAGAACGAGGATGGAATTGCAGTTCTCATCTCTAAAGACACTGCAGCCCTGTTAGCAAAAGCTGGAGGGTGGCCTGCAATAGAAAAAGGAGTGATGATTAGACTGATGATGAAAAGCTAATAGACGCACCTGCACGTTAGTGAATATGGATAGTAAAAAAACCTATTTTCTGCATAATATGGTGGTGAACTGATGGGAATCTGACCCTACTATTTTTTTCCCAATTTTGTCACATTTCAAAGCTTTTGCCATGGTTCAAATCGCCAAAATGCTGTGAAACTGGTTTTAAGCCACTGAGAGATCAAGGAGGGGGAAAAATTTTTAGAAATGTGAAGATTTTAATAGTGTTTTAATGTCTGTAGGGTGTAGTATAGTTTCATTAGTAGTTTCTAGCTACCTAATGATAACCATAAGGATCAGAATTGTTTTATATCCTAATGGAAGCATGAAATGGGTAAGGGTGGAAGGGACCATGGTGGGTCATCTGATCCAACCTCCCTGCTCAAGCAGGGTTATTCTAGAGCACATGGCACAGGATTGTGTCCAGATATTTCTTGAATATCTCCAGTGAGGGAGGCTCCACGCACACTCTGAGCAGCCTGTTCCAGTGCTCAGTCATTCACACAGTAAAGATGTTGTTCCTCATGTTCAGGTGGAACTTCCTGTGCATCAGTTTCTGCCCATTGCCGCTTGTCCTATTGCTGGGCACCACTGAGAAGAGCCTGGCTCCATCCTCTGAAACCCTCGCTTCAGATACTGATAGATGTTGCTGAGGTTCCCTTCTCAGTCGTCTCTTCTCAAAGCTGGACAGGCCTAGCTCCCTCTTAAAAGCCTTTCCTCGTAAAAGAGATGCTTCAGAGATCCTTCATCATCTTTATTGCCCTCCACTGGACCTGCTCCAGGAGCTCCATGTCTCTCTTGCACTGAGGAGCCCAGAATTGGACACAGCACTCCAGATGTGCCTCATCGCGGCTGAGTAGAGGTATAGGATCATCTCCCACAACCTGCCGGCGATGCTCTTCGTAGTGCACCCCAGGATGCCATTGCCATTCTTGGCCACACAGGCACACTGCTGGCTCATGGACAGCTTGTCCACCATTTTCATTCCCCTCCAATCCTAAAGGTCCCTTGCTTCTGGCTGGTGGTGAGAGGGTAGGGAGTCCATTGCTTCTTGTGAATTGGATGTCAGTTCCATTTGTCTGAGGCATGGCAGAGTGTTGCTCCACCAGTCAATCTCTTACTCAGAGTCCTTAATACTTAGTTTTTTTACTTCATGTCTCATCTGTACCTCTAGGCTGAGGAGATCTTCACACCTCACACAGCTATTCTCCCTGCTGCCCTCTGACAGCAGTGCCAGGCTCTGGCACTGCCTGCAGCCTGAGACCTGGACCACTGCAAGCTTTTGTGGGTTCTCCATCTGGGTCACCACTTCCTTCATGGTGCACAGAGAGGAAATAGCTTTTTTACAAGTGGACACCATTCCTGAGCTCTCTTGGTGAGGATGATGACCACCAGCTGAGCTAGGTGGTTGAGCTGGCAATGCCTCAGTGCCTGTCCTGCTCACACGGCCTGCACAAACTGCCACACTGTGTCCCAGCTGATGCACCGTGCCCTGTTTGTCCACTTTACTAATTTGGTGTGGTTCCAGTGTGTGGTAGGACTGATGAATGTTGACTGAATCTGAACAAAGTGCCAGGCTGATTTGGTCAATGGTCAAAGAGTTCTGAGAATTTATTACTTTCATAACCATTCTGAGCAAAGACATTATGAATGAAAACTCTTTTGCACAACTTTCTAAAGGGTTTCGAAGAGATTAAAAAATATTTTTGCTATTTCTTCAATATATTGTCCATATCCTTCCCACAAAATGCGCCCTTGCAGTTGCATTCTTTCAAGTAGCATCACTTTAGCCTTTAAAGCTTTTTGAACATGTATGAGTAGGTCTTTAAAAGTCACTCTCCTTTTCATTCCCTGTCTTGTGGACACACTCATGGTCACACATGAAAACCTGTGGGCTCCTGTGGGTGTCCTGCCAGTCCAAACACAAATGTGTGTGGCTTTTCTCATTACAATTGAGCATGTAATTAGAATGTATTTTCATTTTGGGTATGGATGGCATTTTTAGGAGCTCCACATGAATGTGAAAGCCCAAGTTATAATCTCAAAAAGTGAGGTGGAAACTTCTGAGTCATGTTCTTTGCTAAAAGTGTTTTACATCCTTATATTTGAATTAAGATTTTTGTAATACTCAGAAGGAATTTTTATCTGATTGTCAATTTGTTGGAGCCCTTAGGTTTGTGTTCCTAGAAAGCAAAAATTTTGAACTTCTTTTAGTACAAAGGGAAAACCCGTAAAAGCCTCAGTGGGAAAAAACCTGTGAAAAAGACTACCAGGTCACCACAGTATTTTTATAAAATTTTGATAATTTAATGCACAGAAGTGAAAGTCACTTGCCATCAGGCTTTTAAAAAGAAAATTGCTCTGGAGTGTTTTGCAGTCATCAACACTGACAACAGCATCTTCTCAGAGAATGGGCTTTTACCAGCTGTGAGATGGTAAGAGAGCACAGCTGGCTACAATAAAGCAGACATAGTGTGAGTCTGTACAGCACTTGTATGGCCTGAGATGTAGCAATGATTTTTTGAAGTCCATTCCTTCTGTTTGCATGAGAGAATCACAGAATCAAAGCACTCTGTTAGTCCAAAGTAAGTAACTATTGTTCTGGAACTGGTGTCAATTTTTTTCATGAAGAAATAATCTTCAGGAAAGCTGCTGCCTCTTCCCTTTTCTCTCTCTGTAGTAGATTTGAGTATGAACTTGATCTCAAATTGTGTAACAAATAAGATTGCAATGTTTTCATGGTGTAGTCTAATCCCCAGAGTCTTCCTGAAGTAGACAACCCAGAGATTCATGCCTATTTCCCTTGCTTATTGAATGGTAAAAGAAGAGTGATGGTCTTACCCTAGATTTTCTGATCTGCTGTGAATTACTAGGGAAGACTTAACCTCGACAGAGTTTACAGGTCAAGATACACATAAGAAAGATTTTCTTTACAGAAATTGTCATATTACTAGATGTGTGTAATTAAACCATCTCTTACTAGATGAGATTTTCTGGGTAATTGTATGCAAGAGGCATGCCTAAATCTTAGAAAAACTGAATTTTTTCAATTGGAAAAGGCCTTTAAGATCATTGAATCCAACTGTAAATCTGGTACTGCGAAGTCCACTGCTAAGCCACATCCCCAAGTGCCACATCCACACATCTTCTAAATACCTTCTTGTATGCTGACTCAGCCACTTCCCTGGGGGATCTGTTCCAATGCTTTACACCCCTTTCTGTGACATCTGCTTTGGCTTTAAAAACAACTCATTTAATGTGCATAAATTGACCATCTAAAAACCCACACATTGAATGTGTTGGCAATGATACATTACAAAGAGGGATTTTAAATGATCAGTTTTAGGAAAGACAGATCAGTGATGTCCACCAGGTTTTATAGAGCTTGCATCTGCTTTTCATTTCCATTTGCTTGCGGAATCTGTTTCTGAAAGATTTCATGTCAGTAGTGATAGCTGCTACAGTGAAAACAAAGTAGTGGATGCCAGATCTTGACTGGACCTGGCCAGGGGCAGACAGAAGTGCTTCTTGACTGGTCAGTGTGGGACCAGCAATCTCCATGCAGCTTGCATTTGGTATTTATTATGTGACTAGATAAATGGTTGTGATTGACCATAAGCGTTTTCAACTCATGCTAACTATGGATTTTGTATATAAGAATATTTATCTTAGCTATTCCCAGACTAGCTTCCCATTTCGTTGGAACCTCTAAATATGACCTAGACAGAGGAGAATCCTTTAGGAATGGTTTATTCATTCAGGCTCCTACTACTAGTTCTCCTTGAATAGAAAGTCCTTAGTGGTCCTTGAAACCCCAGCTGGCCTTTAGGCATCTTCTCCAGGGAAATAGTGATGGATTTTAAAATTATCCTTGGAATTAAGTGGTGTTCACTTGGGTAAATAAGAGCGAGCCTCTGAAATGGTTCTGCTCAAGGCCTGGATGCTTGGTGTCAATTATTTTCCTGAGTGATTGTGAACACTTGGCCTGAATCCCCTTTGTGTGCTCCTTAATGCAACTCACATCAGCAGGTAGATATCCTGAAAATAAAGGTCACATTAGAAAGAGTGTGGTAAAGATGTGTAAACAAAGACAATAATCACAAATTTGAAGCTTTTAATTTTATTTAACTACTCTCCAGAAGCCCCATCCTATCCATGTTCAGTTCTGTGATTGTGCTGACCCATAACACAGCTTTTTGTTGATAGTTTCATTGCCTATAATATTAACAAAGAAATACAAAATTTCTTGGCAATGAGCAATTTACAAATGCAAGAGATGTCTGGATCTGGTGCTGGGTGATGTGATTTATTGGTTTAGAGGTTACAGTGGTAGTGCTGGGTGGACTGGAAGGTCTTGACAACCTCTTCCAACGTTAATGATTCTATGATTTTATTTGTGAATAGAAAATCTTCTTTCCTTTGGTAAAGAACAATATAAACAATATAAACTAACATCCTACTATGATAAATATCCCACAGCCTTAAAACACTGTTCCTAGATCAAATTTATTTCTATTTCAATGAAGTAAGCATTGCAAACAGATTTTTTTTCTGTTGATGATGCTTTTACATTGGGCCCAGTAATGAAAGAATTGGTCAGAATGAGAAATGTTATTATTACCAGCTAATTAGAATGTCAAGTTTCCATTGTGAATTGGAATTTTTTTTGTTAGTCTGAATAATGCAAAATACCATACAGTGTTTAAGGAGACCATAATAGAGGAAATTTTTCATTCAGTCCTATTTATAAAATAAATAGCACTTAAATAATGAAAGAAGACAAATGGGTGATATAAAGGGAATTTTAAACAAAATACTTCTTTAAGAGTTTTACTGAAACGTGTCTCCTTCTGAGAAATGTTTTATAGCTTCTTCTGTGGAAGCATTATACAGTAGCTCTTACCTGAGAATGCCGAGTAAAGACACTGGGCACAACAAAGAACAGGTTTGGTCATCGCCTCTGGGACCCAAGAATTGTAGGTCTGACCTACAAAGCTGCTAAATGCTTCTTGTATTGCTTTGAGCAAAGCACTCAAGCTCACATCTGTCAAGAACTTAAGCTTATAAATGATTTTCATTTGTTAGCAGTTGAGTTATTCCATTAAATGTATTTTCTCTTTCCAGAAAACACTTTTAGGGAACGCTAGTACAAATTTTGGCCAAAATATTTTTCATCATTAAGGGGACAATTTCTAAAAAAAAAAAAAAAAAAAAGAGATTGTGAAAGCTGTGTTTTCAGTTGTCCCATTAATGAAATTTTGCCCCTTCTTCCCCTCTTGGCAGTTCCAGCCAAGAACTGCCATCCACTGTTTTGTTTTCACTGTAGCAGCAATCACTACTGACACGAAATCTTTCAGTAACAGATTTCACAAGCAAGTGGAAAGGAAAAGCAAATGCAAGTGGTATAAAATCCAGGAATTTAATTGTCAAAACCTCTCAATATTTTTGTGTTATTTGCTAAAATTGAAGTATATATTTTTTGTCCTTCTAAAATAAATCTTGTGTTGCTTTATGCAAATTGATTTTTATGAAATTATCACTAAGTCAAAAAAGGTAGATTCAACTGAAATGCTTTTGTTATAAGGCTTAGATGAAGATATACTTTCAAAGAACAAAAAAAAAATAGGGACAATGTCCTCTGAAATGCCTGAAATTCAAAGATCTATTTAGATAAAAAGCCTGACAACACGCTCTGCTGCAATCTGTGCACAGAAGTTGCAGCTGCAGGAGAACCTGCTGGCACTGACTACCTCATGCAGTTCTCCATGGGGAAGTTCTCTTTGACAAGATTTGAGCAGGGGAGCAATGTTAGCTCTAAATTTATCTCTGCATTCATATAGGTTTAATTCTGTTGTGGGAAAAGGACAAACTAAACATCTTCATGAAAAGCAAAATAATAAAAAATATTGTTTGCTTTTTTGCTTTCCATCTTACCTGTAAAATCTGTAAAAGCATGGCTAATTTAATTTTACTTCCTTTCCTTCACGTAGATATTGCACCTCTTTGCAAGCCATCTTTCACTGCATGACACATTTTGCTTATAAGTTTGATTCAACTCAGTATGTGGTTCTAAAACCTCTTGATCATGTGTAACATTGTACTGGAAATTTACCACTTGCAGAAGATAAGTTTGTTTAACTCCCAGGCTGGATGATAAAGTGAAAATGTTTTAAGAACTAGGTGACACGGTATATAAATTTAAAAGTGTTTTTTGGGTTTTTTTTGTTTGTTTGTTTTGTTTTGTTTTGTTTTGTTTTGTTTTGTTTTGTTTTGTTTTTGTTTTGGTTTTTTTTTTCCCTTTTTGGTTAAGATATGAGTTAATTCAGTTTCATTGCAATGGACATCACGTAAAATTACAATGTGTTAGAAGCATTGTTTCTCAAATTTATTACGATTCCTTTGCAAGGCAGGAGGATTGGAACTAAAGATGACTTCAAGGCTCCCTTCCAACCCAAAGCATTCTGAGTCTGCATGAAGAAATAGCATGGGAAAAAAATGCAAATAATGTAGTTCTGAAAGTTTTTTTACCAACTGTGCAGAAATCAACAGTTTTGATCTCTGTGAGGCCATGAAAATGTTAATGTCAAAGTTGGCACCTGTAGTGTAGAATTGCATTTGGGTTTTGTGTCTCACAAAATTCAGGTGAGATTCACACCACCTGAGCTTGTAAAATCCGAGCAACAAATAGATGTAGTTGGGACCCTACTTAGTCTTTTCCCTCTAGGGTGCTTTTCTAGCCACACTTTTGACATGTGGACATTTATCCCACCCTTTCCATCCCAATGCTGGAGTCTTTTCCTGTCACTCCATCAGAGGAAAGCATGTGCTAGGCAGTGTATGTCTCATTTCTCCTCTTTGTCTAGATATTACTGAAGTTTTCTGTCTATACCACCTTGTGCCAGAAACAGGAGTGATTGTGCCAATTATCAATACAGAAAAGAGACTCCTTATTCCAGTAAGACATTGCTTAAGGAAACAAGATGAGGAAGAAAAAGAGTTTTCAAATCAGAAAAGCAACGTAAGCAAAACAGTTCCCAAAAATAGTCATTGAAACAAATGGAGGCTTCACTCATAGAAGGTAGAAATAAAAACGCACTTTGTTCTGACCTGAAATGCATATTCTCATTTGACATTGTCATCTGGGCAAAGATAAGGTAGTTCAGACATTTTGAAAGACCTGACTCAATTTCCTGTGTACACAGATGCTACCCCATGCTCTAATAGTCCTTGATAGCTTTCCTCTTTAGGGCTCCTTCTTGTATTATCACCCTTTGCTTTGTTGTGTGTCACAAAAATATTTAACGATGTTGGTCTGTTTTTCCCCAGGCTATCTTAATGACAGCACCTCTTGAGTATTAAAAGCTATAAAGTCAGGCTTCATGTACCACTGAGTGTGTGTAAGGCATTGGGAAAGAAACTCTGTGAAACTGAACCTAGATGAAAGATATGAGGAAAAGAGGGAAAGAGGGATTGGCGTGCACGTAAGTAAACAATGGCTAAAGGCAGATGAAATCAAGAAGTCTTAATATAGGGTATTATCTGCTTTCTAGTGAGTTATAGATTAAAGCTATTGCAGCAATACTGCAGTATAGTACAGTATGGTTTATTCCCTCCCTCTCTAACACCAGGCACAAGGAAAGATATTTTTTCAGTTATAAAAAGCTGGAAAACAATGATGAAATAATCAAGGAAAAAAGGTTGAAGTTTCCTCTTTGTGGTCCTAGAACACAAAACTACAACCTTCACATACAGAAATAGTGTTATGTTGATACATCTCCAGCCAGCCAGTAATTGGTGGTTTGTAGACATAATCTGATCACAATAATTGTGGATATTTGGATTGTAAATACACACCACCAGAAAAAAACATTAGGAAGCAATTAGAAAGGCTGTGGTAGTAAATGAACATCTGCTGTACTGCTAGACTGTAAAGTTCTTGAAAACAGTGAGGAGTGATAATAATTTAGAATAGTAGGAAAGACAGGCTTGCATTCAGCCTCAGAGTCATCTGTTCGAAATCAACTAAGAGGAACTGACTAGTAACCTCGGGAAGAGCATTTATTCAAAATGGACAAGCTGAGAATGCATCTGAGCATCAGTGGTTTTGGTGGTGTTTCATTGTAGTTAGTTTATTAATTTTTGCCTGTATGGAGTTAATTTGGAGACAGAGAGCTAATATGAAGAGATTTAATACTTACAATTAAGTGTTGCATTTTATAGTCACCATGCAATGATACGAGGGAATTGGCTCAGAGTGTCATTGGACCTCCTGAAATTTCGTATCTTCTGCAACTACATAAAACATGAAAAATGTCAAGGGGAATCAAAGCAGGATCCTTAAGACTTTTAACTAACTGGTTGGGCTTGGTAACACAGTTTTTTTTCCATTGTTCCACCTTCAGTATTGAAAGAGCAAGGTACAGAGAAGAAAGTCAGGCAGAAAGGTTTGTTCTTCCATATCTGAGGCAAGGGTGTTATAAGTTAGAGACAAAAACCAGGCCAATTAAAATAATTTGATTTATTGAGCAAGCTACAACAAGCAAAAACAGCGCTGGGCGACCGTGGAGACCCTGCTCCGCCAACGGTTCGCAACCACCTCCCTTAATTCCTCAATTTTTATAGTCTCTTTGAGCAGGTATACGTATATCTTCCGGGAGTACTCTGCGTCTGCGCGGGCTGTTGCTAGGGGGTCTTCTTTCTGCCTTCTGGTGGTCGTGAGGCCGAAGACCGACGTCTTCCTCAGGGGGGGGCTCATCCCAGGGGGGCTCATACATCGCTTACTTCACTGGGTATAGGTCATCCTGACCTGACTTCGTTATCTGTTCCCTCTGTTCTTGCTGAGACATCTGTTTTCCTTGGCCTTGCTTAGCTTTTTGTTAGATAAAACTTGTGAGCTTCTTGACTCCATTTTAACCATTTATTCCCTGTGTGATAAACGAGGTTCACTCTCCTGTTGAAATTTAAAAGTTTAATAAAGAACAATAGGGGATCCGGTCAAGCAGGTAGTGTGGTTAGTAAAGGAAAGTCTTTTAAACTACCTCTATCAGTTATTTTACTATTATATCAAAATCTAGTTAATAACAGAAATTAAAACATTGGTTATATACCTCTATTCTTTATGACAAGACTACTTATATAAACAGAATAAAACCATACACAAAATGAATATCTGCGAAAAGCCAACACTATATTATTACGTATTTATCACACCTGGCTTAAGCAAGATTTGATTAACAAACACACACGGTTATTTATCACAAGGGTTTGTGTAAACAGAGCCATGTCTCCTTGTCCTGAAGGCTTGGTGATGTCTAAGGGCATCAATAGGATGGGGGAAGAGAGCTGCAAGGAGCTGAAACTCATTCCACAGCAAAGGCTGATAAGTTCTGTGAGCAAGACTTTGCAACATGCCACAGAATGGGACACTCTGGGCCAGGGAGCATAGGCAGCCTTCTGCCCAGTGAACAACCAGCTCCTTGGCTTGTGTCTCTTCCAGCAGCCTCCTCTTTGAGGGGGCAGCCCAGCATGCTCTTTTCCAGGCTGTAGGAACAGTAGACACAACTTCGTCTGAGCGTCTCATAATTTAGGAGCCTGCAGCAGCCTCCCACTAACACAGGTCTGGTTTCTCTCAGTGGCACTCAGATTGCTGCAATAAAGTGCATTGTAGGATCCAGAGCTGATGGTAACTAGTGCTGACTCTGGAGCTATTTCTTCAGAGCTGTTGCTGGAACTTTTCACTAACCTGCTGTTGAAATGGGCAGGAATGGAACAAACTACCAGCTGCAAGGGAAAATAATAGGATATTGCTCATTTCTATTAAGATGCTTTGCTTTAATTCAGTGGAGTGGAGAAAGGGAGCAGTGTTTGGTAATTTGATTCAGTGCACCCTATTACCTTTGGGCAGGCAATGGGGGAGCACTTTCACTGTAGACAAAGCCAGAGAATCAAAAAGTTGGGTGGAGGAGGCTGAGGGCAGACCTCATTGCAATCTACAACTTCCTCAGGAGGGGAAGAGGAGGGGCAGACACTGATTTCTTTTTTTGTGGTGACCAGTGGCAGGACCTGATAGAATGGCCTGAAGTTGTGTCAGAGGAGATTTAGGTTAGATATCAGGAAACAGTTTTTCACCTAGAGGGTATTTGGGGAGTGAAACAGGCTCCCCAGAGAAGTGGTCATAGCATCAGGCCTAACAGAGTTCAAAAAGTTTGGACAACAGGCGCTTTGTGTGATTCTTGGGCTGCTCCTGTACAGTGCCAGGAGTTGGGCTCAATGATCCTTGTGGGTGCCTTGGGTGTGCATATTCTAGGATTCTGTCACTTATTTTTCTGAAACTGTGGCATAACCATCACAAAGCTTTTGTGTTATTGCACACTGCAGTTATGAGCACACAACATGCCCCTGTGACAAGTATCTCTTTGCTATCAGTCAGGTGGGGACTAAAGTGTGAATCTGATATTTTCTGTAGTGGGTGATTCTTGTTTAGTCTCTTTGAAAGTTAGAATTGTCCAGGTCTGCAAAGAAAAATGTCTGAATTCAGATTTACTGAGACCATTGATACTTGCGTACTCATGGGGCAGAAAGAGAACAAGTCGGTATAAGGTTTTTAAAACAATATTATCTTTTTTTAAATGTAGTGGTTTGGGTAGCATCACTCCTGGGTGATGCTGAGGAGTGAAGAATGCTCAGAGATTTTAGAAAGTAAATCAATCTTTTTGCAGACAAAGTGTTCTGCATGTGCAAGTTGTTGCATGCTGCTTTCAGTGAGGCTTAAGAAAGGGTGTCCAAAGTGGTAATTTCAGATATATGCAGAAAATCTTTCAAAAAAGAAAAATAAATAGGAAAATGGGAAAAGTTTATTCAAAGGGTGATTGTTTAAACTTACTGACATCGAGTCAAAAAGGAAACTTCATCAAAAACCACAACTCTAGTGAAGGAAAATGATAGGAGATAAATCTTTTCTTTTGGAGCCCTTGCTACTATGAGTGAGAGAAAAAATGAGAACAGAAGCCTAGTCATGGAGAGCCACTGTCATATGCAAATACCCAGGCATATCTAGGAGTAAAATGCAGGTGGTTTTGGTCATTCCTGACGATGCTTATGATCCAACAGTTGGCCAACACTGGCAGTCTATGCCAGACTCATTTTCTGTTGGTAACATGGAGCAATTTCTGAACTGAGCTGAACAGCAACTAACAGAGAGAGGGTATGGGGGGGATAGGAGGGGTATGATTATGTATTTTGTGACTCTAGTTATATTCCCACTGTATCTACAATGACAGGACTGACAATTCAGTCTTGGCACTAGCATCAGGATGATTACTACAGAATTACTGAGCCATTTTACATAGCAAGGAAGAAAAATGGTGGTGTAAAGATTCAATTTCCCACTGCCTGAATGACCCATCAGGCTGCAACCCATCTGCTTTCCTGAACTGCATGTGTTCCCAGAGAGTGCCAAGTACTGGAATAAGAAGAAGGTGATCTCCAGGGGAGAGAAGAGAGTTTCATCAGGAATTGAAGAAAAGTTCCTGTTGTATAGCCCAAAAATCAACCAACCAACCAACCAACCAACCAACCAAACAAAAAGGTAAATAAAGAAATAGATTTAGATAGAACTGCCATTGCTCATGTCTGTAGAAAGTCCTGTGAGAGTGCCAGATCCTAGCACTAAACAGCCAGAGGGCTCTGCAGCAGAAGACACTGCATGGGATAAATGTAATATTTGAGAGCAGAATGGAAGTAGCTTCTGATCCTCCTCAGCCCTATTTTTACCAATTCTGTGTAACAGCAACTTGAGAGCAAAAATAAATTAGTAGATAGGAGCAGATACCTGGGCAATACTGTGGTGACTGTGAGATGGGGTATCTAGGACTGCTCACATCTACAATGACCCATAAATTATATAGGTCTGTGTAAAACAGGGATAAAGGTCTGGGTGGTGAGCAGTGTTTCATTAGGGGTGCCTTAGTCTTCTGAGGTGTCTTTGCCTGCAGAGTTGGGAATAACTGCTGAACAGCAGCAAAATCTGTTTAAACTCATCTGGCACAAGCAGGCTTTAGGTGTGGTCACGCTGCTCTTTTAAGGATGAAGGGCATCTGAACGCAGCCTGGGTCATGTCACCTTGGATTGCGGTAGTTTCCTAGAAAGGTTCCCAAACTGCAGCAGCTCTTTTGCAGAGACATCTGCTCCTCCTCCACATAATTGAAGGCCATAGAGAGAAATAGGGAACAGTCTGCTTCTCCTGTTATACTTATTCAGCAGTTAATTATTTTCCACATTTTTCTGTCATCTGTGAATCCTGGTTTGAGCTACATTACTTTGAGTTCACTGCCTCTGGACCTCATTAGGTCCTTGACCTGCTTAAACTAGAAGTCTTTACTTGTAGCGCAGGGCTTTTCCTTCACACTTCTCAGCTTTGTCTTTAGTAAGCTGATAAATTGTCCTTTCTTCCCTCAGCAAGTGTGCTCCCTGGCTGATGAGACACTCACATAGCCCTTTGCATCCTTTAAGATCTTTTTTCAAGTTGCACAGCAGAGCAGGGATCAAGGTCTCATCGGTGTTTCCCTGACCTGGAACTTGTAGAGGCTCTTGCTCTTTCCATGTCAGGCCCAGCTCAGTCCCCAGGCTTGTCAGACATGAGCGGTGCTGCCCTGCACAGCTGCACCGCTGTGGAGTGGCCATGGACAGACACAGCTGTTTCCAAAAGCTGTTTCCACAGAGCCTGGGGCTACTTCAGCTCACCTAGGCTGTGCTTTGCCATGGGACTTCATACCAAGCAGGAAAGCTCGCAATCTCTACACTCAGACCAGCATCTCCTTCCCAGGTCGTGTCTTTTCCCTGACCTCCCAGGAGTATGAAATCCCTAGTTCAGCAAGTCTTTAGTGCTGTCATTAAGGGGGAAGAGGCCTCAAGCACTGGGTGACGTACTGTGGAAATGCACCAACAAAAACAGCTTTGGCATTTCCATTGCCTTGACAGCTGGTGGATGATTGCTTGATGTGACTGAATCATCACGTTCGGCACCAGTCTGCAGGCACAAAGCGTTTTCTAAGCCAGACCATTCAGCAGCAGCACGTGGCTGCGCATGAGGCAGAGGGGAACCTCTCTTCCAACACCTCTAAGGCTTGTTCGCGATGCAGTGGACACACCACCAGCAGTCACCTGGTGAAAACCATTCAAGCCACCTCAAACACTTGGTTAAACAAACCCACTAGAAGCTTAAAATTTTTAGCAAGCAGCCTGAGTTGCTTGTCATGTTTTAGAGCTCAGATACCATAGGATTTCTGAGTACTGTCGTGAAAGATAAAGGTTCTCAGTTGTTCAGTTCACTTCATCTCATGGGGAGCAGTGAGGGTAAACTCCCAGGAGGTGCCCAAGTCATGCTGCAGTGGCCTGGACCAAGCAACAAAAGCTTCATGCAGCAGCTATTAATAAACTAAAATAAATACATTTGTAGTCTAACAGGAAAATAGAACAGAAGGGAGAAATATTCTCTGACAAGTACTAAATAGCTGTCTTGAGTCACTGCATTTTTTTATTATCACAAAAATTCTTGCATCGTAATTATAATACCTGGAATCAATAATAAGAAATTGGGTTATAAAGAAACATTGCTGTGATGTTTAATACATTATTGGCATACTGAAATAATTTACAATCCAATAATCATACCTCTATTGCAAACTGCAATTTGAGAAAGTTAAATTCTGAACCATAATTCAATACAGTGCTTGACAATTACCCTATTATGCATAAAGATAATAGGCATAACAATTGGCTTGTTTACCTGTGGCAGAAAGCCTACTCATTTTAATTTTGGATATTCCGATTGGCTGTCTTTTTTAAAACAGTTAGAGGATAATTCTGCTCTTGCTTACCCTTGAAAAAGTAAGGGTGATTTCACCAAAGATAAGGGCTCCTTTGCATTTTTGTGCCATAGATCAGAATACTGTCTCTTGAACTTACCTCTTCATGTGGCTATCTTCTGCTCAGCAAGCCTTATATAAGTTAAGAAGCTTTCAGCTTAATTGTAGATTATTTTGTCTGCATGGAGTGGAGCACTTATATAGCAAAGTAGCAGTTTGTTCAGCTCATGGTATGACCTCACCCCTTTAAAACTAATGTAAAGTTATCAAAATGACTCAATTTTAATCAATTGCATTTCTGCAGATTGCCTGATGTTATAAGCTGGCAGAAATCTAGAAATTCAAAAACCATAAGCAATACTTTTTAATGCCTCAGATGTTGAAATAAGCTAGTGATTGGTGTGTGACTTCCAGAACAACATGTTTTATGAGTAGGATTATTGTGCTTGTTTTTTCTATCTAATTTCTCTTTTTGCTTTGTTGTGTAAGATGAGGAAGTATGAGACTTGTCATAGCTAGAATCTTACCTGCCTTTATCTGATGAAATTTTTTTTCTAATTTTTCATGTATTCCAGCATATCTCTGACATAAGTATCTTGGGAGAGTGGAAGAAAACAGAAGAAGAGTTAAGATATATTATTTTTCTCTTGATAAATAAACCTAGCAGAAAAGAACCCTGCAAGAAAACTGTGATTCTATTCTTTTTAATTTACCCTCTAAAGCATTGTATAATCCAATTGTTTTTCCATAGCAGTCATCAGAAATTCACTTCTGTAACAATAAAGAGGGAACATTTTTTGTATGCAAAACAACCTTCTGCTTAGGGCTTCTAAAATGAAATTAATACTGCACATGTATAGTGTTCTTATTTTGATGACTCTTCAGATTAGGTGAAGAAAAGGTACCAGTTTTGTTTAATAAAAATATTTTTTGTGAGTGCTGTATAGAACATGGTCTCCAAATAGTGCTTTCTTGGGTTGGCCTTTACTTCTATTAAATAATTTATGAACTTTTTTCTCGTATTAAATAGAAAGTTTCAGAAAAATATTTTGAGGTTTTTTCCCAAAGGAAAAAAAATGAAATTACTTCTACCGATTAAAATGATTAAAGTGTAAAAATAATTTCTGTAGACAAAGGTGATGACCTTGAAAAGTGAGGTACTTCAATTTTTTAAATAAGTTATTTCAGCCAGCCTACTGGCACAAAAGTTTTATATCCATCTCAAAAAATCCCAAAACCCCACAAAACACCACAGTTTTTTTTACTGTTGTCTAAAGGTGCTTTCCATAAGCATGGCATTCAGGCTTGGGGGACCAGGGAACAATGCAAGTCTTGTTAGGTGTGCAGCTGTTAATGTGCCCTTGAAACAGAGGATGACATTCAAGCAGAGTGCTAGTCTGTTATTTTAGAAGTACGTGTTTATCTTTACAAAAATCTAACTAGAGGTTAAAAGAAATGTTGGTGGGATGTTAGATCACTGAATCAATTTACAAGGAAGGGAATCCAGGTCCTCTCTGGTGGTCAAACTCAAGCTGGCTGAAGGGTTTTCGGTGTTAAGACAGCAATGGTAAATGCCTTAGAAACTGCCTAGTGAAACAGCAGAATGTTTTTACATGTCAGCTGGTCTTTGCAGTCCCCCCAGCTGACACAGGAGATAAAGCTGATTTGCTTTACCAACACCTGAGTGACTTAGTGACCTACCTGGAGCCTATAACCTAGAAGATTCTCAAATTCTTTGGGTTATAAGAGTACTGCATGGTTTGTAAAGTCCTATCCTTGATGCCTTGATGCATTTAGGGACAGTCCAGTGCAGTACCTTCCTCCATATGCACAGTGAACACTTGGAATTACTATCTGAAATCATTCAGAATCTTCCTCAATACCTTTATCAGTGCAAAAATTGTTCTCACAAAAAAGAAGGGAAAAGAAGAAGAAGAAGAAGAAGAAGAAGAAGAAGATAATCAGTAAGCTAGAGCTTATTGGCACCGGAGGCAATTGGCACTTCTTTACGAGCATGTTTTCTCACCACCTCAAGCTGTTTGTGTCCATTCAGTGTCTTCAGGCTTGTGTTTAGACTGTAGCTTCCACTAGCTGTGTTTGTTCCCTCTTCATTCCACAAATAGCAGCATTTTGAGATGATTTATTTTTGGTACTTCAATAGGAAGAGTAATATAGTGAATAAAGCACTAACTAATGAGGACATCTCTTAATTTGACACATTAATGGGACTTTTTTATTCAAATAGTTGCATCCAAGCAATTTGCTTCTGCAAAGGCACGTAAATGGGCAAAGCATAAAGGCAGTGTAAAAAAATGTAAAAAACATACTGTACCTGTCTGTAGTGACTCTGGGAGAGGTTAGAACTTGATGCAAAGCAAAATGGCTCAGCCAGGTTCTATTATGAGTAAATACTGCACAACTGGTGTATAACAGCCCTCCTATACAAAATTTGCAAGGCAAAAGCCAGCCATTTGTGGATTTGTGGTACAGAAGGACTAAAAGTTGAATTTCAAAGCAGAACCTGACATTGTATCTAGCAAGACCAGAGCAAATGAATATATTTTTCATTTATGCTTAGGTTATGTTTCATTTAACTTCACAACTTGCCTACAAAACCAACAATAAAAAGGCCTGATAGAAAATCCTATTTCACCATTTAAACAAGAAAAAAGGTGAACATGACTGGAGGGAGTAATAATATACTGAGGGAATGTAGACATTTATGGAATGCAAGGTTTTAATGAAACCACAGGCTATGAGAAAATCCATTCAGTCCAGGTATTGCCCCAAGAAATCATTTTTTCTGTGAAGTCAATTACAGGCTTGTGACACATGGCATTATGTAGAGAGTTTTGATAGAAGGGATTATGTTCAAGCGGAAAAGCTTATCCTTTGATAACCTGTGGCTCTATATCTGATGTTGTTGTGAAGACTGACCTAAAAAGGCCTTGTCTGGCTTCTGAGTTGCTGGCTAACATTGCTTAAATTTGCAAATGTGCTTTTCATCGTTATGTTACAGGTGAAGAAGGACAGACAAAGAGGCTGAAGTTTAGGGAAACAGACAAACTTTTAACAGTGACCCCATGAAATCCAACTGAGGTATTAGCTAGCTGTCCAGGAAAGGGAAAGCTTCCTGAATTGCACCTCAGCTTCTAGCAAGTTATCTGATAGCTCCTGAAAGGTCTTTATCCATCAGAAGGCTTGAAACATGAAATGCTTAGGGGCACCAATCCCAGTCCCTGAGAAACAGTAAACAGGAGGGGGGAATCAAACAGGCCTATAGAAACAGAGGTAGTGCTGGCTCATATCACAGAATCATAGAACCATAGAATGGTTGGGGTTGGAAGGGACCTTAAATTTGACCTAGTTCCAACACCTCTGCCACGGGCAAGGACACTTTTCACTAGACCATGCTGCTCAGGGCCCCAGCCAGCCTGACCTTGAACAAATCCAGGGGGAGGCATCAACAGCTTCACAGGGCAACCTGTGCCACTGCCTCACTACCCTTATAATAAAGATTAATCTATACCTGTCCTATGTCAGCTTAAAGCCACTATCTTGTCCTTACGAAAAGTCGCTCTCCAGCTCTCCTGTAAGTACTTGTAAGGCTGCAAGGATGTCTCCCCTAAGCCTTCTCTTTAGTAAGCCAAACTCTCTCATTCTGTCTTCATAGGAGAGGAGCTCCAGCCCTCTCATCATCTTTGTGACACTGCTCTGGACTCCCTCCAACAAGTCTACGCCATTCCTATGTTGGGCAGGGCAGCTTCAGGGCAGGATCAGGGCAGGATACGGTCTGCATGCATGCTCATCTCACACTGACCTTGTTCCTCAGACGTTGCTGAGAATGGCAGAGCCCAGGCATGGGAATGATCTTGCAGAGTAATATTGCTATCAGACACAAATGGCTTTATATAAAGGGACATACAGTTTTTACGGTTTGTTAAAACTTGTGCTTACTGGGTACAGGAGCAGGCAATTCCTAAATGTTGAAAAAAAGGTAGGTGAGGCAGAAGGCCAGCTTAGCTGAACAGGGATTTTCTCTTGGAAATAAAGTGAACAAGGAAGGTGTATTCCCAGTGGAAGAAAGATCAGGTGACAGGAGAAGACATGAATGCTGCTCACCACTGTAGGTAGAAAATCTGTGTGGCCAAAGCTCAGCTGGAGTTTAAGCTGGCCCGAACTTTGGGGAACAATAAAAAGATTTTTTTCAAATGTATTAATGGGAAAAGGCCATGTAGAAATAACATCAGCTGGTTACAGGATGAGAATGGTCATCTCACAAACCGTGACATGGACAAGGCAGAGGTGTTTAACACATTCTTTGCCTCTTTCTTCAACATGGATGATGGACCAGGGGGATCTCAGTGCCCTAAGCTGGAGGACCAAGACTGTGAGAATGATCAGCTCCCAGTTAACCCTGAAGATGTGTGGGTTCTGCTGCTCCAGCCGGACCCCTACAAGTCCATGGGGCTTGATGAGATTCATCCAAGAATCCTCAAAGAGCTGGCTGATGTCATTGCAAAGCATCTCTTGATATTTGAGTGGTTTTGGGAATCTGGAGAGGTCCCAGCTGACTGGAAGCTGCCTAATGTTTTCCCAGCTTTCAAGGACAAGAAGGATCACACTGGAAACTACAGCCCATCAGTCTTACTTCAGTGGCTGCTAAAGTTTTGGAGAAGATTAGTCTGAGAAGTATTGAAAATTAGCTGGAGGACACTGCAGCCATTGTCAGAACCAGCACATCCTCATGAGAGAGGAATCCTGCTTGTCCAGCCTGACTTCCTTTTATGACTGGGTAACCTACTTAGTTGATCGAGGGAAGCCAGGTGAAGTAATCTTTCTGGATTTCATAAAGCTTTCAATACTGTCTCTCACAGGACCCTTCTGGAGAAAATGTCCAGCTCTCAGCTGGATGAACACATCCTGTGATGGGTGAGCAGCTGGCCCACAGGTTGGGCACCAAGGGTTACAGTGACTGGGGTGACATCAAACTGGGGACCTGTCACTGGTGGGGCTCCACAGGGCTCCATCCTTGGTCCTTTTCTATTGAACATCTTCATTAATGACCTGGACACAGGACTGGTAGGAATAATAAGTAAGTTTACTGATGACAGTAAACTGAGAGGAGATGTTGACTCTCTTGAGATCAGGGAGGCCCTTCAGAGAGACCTTGACAAATTACAGGGCTGGGAAATCACTAACTATATAAAGTTTAACAAGGGAAAGTGCTGGATTCTGCACCTGGGATGGGACATCTCTGGATGTGTGTATGGACTGGACAATGAGAGGCTGGAGAGCAGTTCTGTGGAAATGGACCAGGGAGTACTCGTCAATGGCAAGTTGAATGTGAGCCAGCAGTGCCCTGGCAGCCAGGAGGGCTAAGCATGTGCTGGGGTGCATCAGGCACAGCATTGCCAGCCGGGCAAGGGAGGGGATTGTCCTGCTCTGCTCTGCACTGGGCCAGCCTCACCTCGAGTGCTGGGGCAGTTTTATGTGCCACAATATAAAAAAGACATTAAGCTATTAGACAGTGCTCAAAGGAGGGCCATGACGATGGTGAAGGGTCTGGAGGGGAAGCCTTACAAGGAGTAGCTGAGGTCACTTGGTCTGTTCGGCCTGGAGGAGATGGAGGGGAGACCTTGCTGAGGTCTTCAGCATCCTCGTGAGGGGAAACAGATGAACAGGCACCAATCCCTTCACTCTTGTGACCAGTGACAGGACCCGAGGAAACAGCATGAAGCTGAATCAGAGGAGGTTTAGGTTGAATATCAAGAAAAGGTTTTTCACCCCGAGGGTGGTTGGGCACTGGAACAGCTTCCCCAGGGAAGTGGTCACAGCACCAAGCTTGACAGAGTTCAAGAAACATTTGGAAAATGCTTTCAGGCAGGCATATGGTGTGATTCTTGGGGTGTCCTGTTCGGGTCCAAGATTTGGATGTGATGAGCCTGATGGGTCCCTTCTGACTCAGGATACTCTGTGAGTCTATAATTTGAAGGCCTGAGTTTAGAAATACAGTTGAAGGTGCTAAGTTGGAAAGGATTTTTCTGCTGCAGGAAATGTCAAGGTGATGGAAAACCTCACTGTACTTGTCAAAACAGGATATATTCCATCCTGCAAATGGCTAAGAAACTGAACTGACCTATCTTTACCCAGATTATCAGCTCCTTGCAGCAACACAGACTCCAGGATGGATGGAAGGATGGATGGATGGATGTCCCAGCAGAACAAAAGTGAGTGTATATTCATTCACTTCCAGCGTAGGTCACTCCTTAAATTCTACTGAGGCAGCATTTGTGGAGGTGTGTTCCAATAAAGTTTCACTGATTAAAAGGGCAACAAAGGATATATAGTTATCTGTTTATGACAGCAAGAGAAATTAAGAAGGAAATGGCATAAAAGAATAAACCAATTAAAAAAAAAAAAGAATTTTTAATCAACCCATGATTCTTAGTTTGGAAACTGTTAGCTATAGAAGTGTATTAAATACAGTCGATTCCTCTTCCATTTCTTCTTGTCTTAGTTTGATTTCAATCTGATAATTATTAATACATATTTAAGAATGTTCTGCTGGGACAATTTGCAAAGCTAAAAGGGCAGTTACAGGCTTGGTTTTCATTTTTGGGGCGCTTGTTACAGGTCTTGAAAATCTCAACTTGGCATGGGAGTATTGGTTTCATTCAAGTATTTAAAAACAGTCCTGCAGTTTTTTCACCAGTCAGTAAAATGACAAGGGGAATTTAGAAAACATTCCTTCTCCTTGAGCACATTGCAGTGATTTAATAAGATTATCTCATCTCGTACAAATAGCACAACCCTATCCAAGTGCTAACACTTCTTCCTCTTCCTTGTTTCTTAGCAATAACTGCTTTAATTAGAACTTTTCATGATTCCTACTGTTTGACAATGGAGTTATTTCCTTTCTTGGTCCCTTCTCAGATGGTGTTTAAATTGCTAAGAAGTTTTGAAGTTTAATGACACAGTAGCTATAGCCTTTGGTGAAGTTTGCTTTACTCCATGCTTGCAAAGATTTGTGCAATACTTGACTGTGGGATCTTTGCAGAACAAGATGCTTGACTTTGTAAACAAAACTGTAATATATAGCCCACCTGCCTTCTTTTTGCTGTTTGGCTCTTCTGCCTTTTTTTTTTTAATGAATAGAAAACATCATAAGTCCAGAACTCTGAAGGATAGGGTTTCCTCAGAACTATTAGCCCAAAGTAATCCATTTATTTATGAATTATACTATTACGCTTTTTCAGAATTATGATCTCTCCAAGGTTTAAATACCTGCTTATATATTGGATTGGCTCCTCAGTGAAATGGAATGACTGCCTAGTCTGTTTGTTTTAAAAAAGCAAGTCAACTGCTGTTTTAAGAGAAAGACATGTTCTATTCTTTCAGCATAGCACTGGGGCTACCAGTAGAGGAGTTTTTTTGCCTATGTACTCTCATAGCTCAGCCAAAGCTGAATCAGCTTGTTCAATATTTAATAATTTAGGTAAGAATAATTTCGGAATTTATTTGTGATTAATGTTAAATGAGGTGTTTTCAGAACTGTCTAAACCCAAAGAGTAATCAAGGCCTTATATTGCCTCAATGCCTGCTTCTGTTCAAGGCCACTTCTTTGATAACAGCAGGCTGGACTGGCACCTGAGAAAGTAACTGTACTTTATTTAGTTATACTAGAGGAACAAAATTACTGCTGCACACAGCTAAGGTCATGGCAGAACAAAGTAGCTGAGGGCACAGATCTTCCTTTCATGCTCTGCCAGGTTCAGTAATCCCTGGATTATTCATTTTTCCTTTTCATGGGATAACTGAAGATAACTGAATTTTAAAAAAATATTGCTTAATGCTTTGGACTCTAGGGCAACCAACCCCCCCAACATTAAAAAAAAAAAGAAAAAAAAGAGAGAAAAGCAAGCAAACAAACAAAAAAACCCCATTTCCAAAAGATTCAAAAGCTTAATGCTTTGGATTTTAGAGCAACAAATAAAAAATCCTCCCACATAACAACAACAACAACAACAGTAAAAGGAGATTTTGAAAGTAAAGGTATTAAAGTGTACCCTTAAAACCCCATTGCCAAATATCAGTGTGAAATAGATTTTTATAAATTTTTTGGGAAAAAAACAACCAACAAACATACAAACCAAAAACAAACCCCAAAACCTTCTACAAACAGTTCTAATGAAAGAGACACATTTTTTCCTTGCCGTGTGCACCAGGGCATCATCACTTTGCACCACCATGCATTAAAGGAAAAGTATCCTTTCTATTAAGCATCACAAAGTATTGATAGTTGGAGTTGAACACTTCTGCTGAAGCTGATTATGGCTTTCAGCAACACCCTGTACTGTTCTTTGCCATAAGAACAAATAAAATCAGGAGAAATGTACATTTCAGAGCAAGCCTAGAATTTTTCTGAGGACAGCCTGCCACAAAGGCTTCTTCCTTCTCCTATGTACTCTGTTCAGAGTCCACTTCAGAGCTGTTGTCAAAGGGAATTTTAGGGACATGGCCATGCTTCCCTCAGAATAGGGACCATGAATAAGGTGGTTATCAGTTTGCTTACATATTCATGTCTTCTTACTCCTTCATTTCAGACACATGCTTTGTGCTGCATCACCATTTTTTTCAAGAATTCACAAAAGGCAGCTACTTTAAACGATTTATTGTAGCATAAATACTTAAACAAAAGATTAAACTTTTAATCTTCAATGCTTGGTTGACAGTAGTTTGGCTGAACTATCAATTAAACAAATTGCTTGAGTGTGTATCCATAGCTCTTAGTTCTCCAGCAAATGAAGTCAAAAACACTCTGAAGGCCAGAGCTGGCCCTCAGGGAGAGGTTAATATAATGGAGAAAAAAAATCACATTTAACCTTTTCTAAGGTAAAATCTTCACATCGGTTAGTAACTGGCTATTTTTCTGTTGAACTACTCCTAGCAGATCTTTGCATAGCATTAGATTAACATTTTCCATTTTTACAGTACTTTATTCACCACTGCATCTTAAAGTTTTTTGCAAATGAGTCAGTTATGTGGTGGCAAGTGAATATCAGATGAGCTCAGAGCAAGAACATAATGTAAAAAAGCCAGTTTTATTTCTTTTTTATAGTTGTCACTTATCTTACAGGAAAACCTTAAAGTTCTCTTTGAACAGAAGAAACAGATGTGGAGGTTTTCAGTTTCATATTCCATTTACTGAGATATCGTATCTCTATCTCTTTCCTTTCTCATCCAGCAATGCAATGCAGGGTCATGTGCTGTGTAACTGGCTAGATTTTTTTCCCTAAGAAAAAATGACCACAGGAAAACAGTGAGTTAAGAGTCCAGTATAATTTTAATCCATGAAAAAGGCAGACTTGTGGTTTTGGCAGATGCATAAAAGAAAAAGGAAAGTCTAATTGCATGAATCTTTAATGTCAAGTAGTACACTTCAGATTATGGACTGAGTCAGTAAAAAGACATGGAAATGGTTCTTCTTGTATCTCTGAATTCAGTTCTAAGTATTGAGACCTTCTGAAGCATGGCAGTGGCATTTTTCTTGGCACTTCCACCTTTCCTGTAGCATCCTTTACACTGATATTTTCCCTGTTTCTTATCATGGACCAACAATGTGGTGAGCTGCATGTTTGCATGCTGGGAGGACTTTCTAGGTTGGAACATTCACCTCCTCCTACTCACTTTTATTCCTTACATTCCTCCAGCTTCTTCTCCCCTTTCCGTTCTTGCTGAAAGCAATAGCATTTTCCTCTCATGAGAATGCCTGGCAGTAATATTCCTAACTGACTGCCTTTGGGGGTATAGGAACATGTCATCTATGAGCCAGCCTAACGGACAGCAAAGAACAATTTGAAAGGAGCTTCTTTGCATGACTTGTTGGTAAGTCTGTTGAGAGTTGGAATTAAAACAAACCAGCAAGCCAAAAACACAGTCTCCCCACCCAAACCCCCCCCCCCAAAAAAGAAAAAGCTCCAATACTAACAAACCAAGAAAAAAACCCCACCCCCAAAAAAAACCTCCACAAAAAGACAAATAAATATTTTGAAAAGATTCAGAAACTTAGCCTTTAAAGTTCAGCTTTTTAAAATGAACAAAATTTTTGGCAGAAAAACCAAAAAGAAGAGTTACTTATTTTAGCTAATGGGCTTATTATGCGTTCTGGTACCAAAAAAAAATGAGTTGGAAGAGCTGCACGTCAATCATCTTGTATAGTTTCTGTAGTACAGGTGCTTGCAATACAAGCATAACTTTCAGAAGCACTGATTGACAGCTTCTGAAAATTTGTGGATGTGCATCTAAAAAGACATTTCTGTCCTCTGTTCCCTACAGAGAAGCTTGACCTCCCCTGAAAGGATGGCAATAATGTGACAAAATGCCCTGCTAACAAGAGTTTTAAGTGTGGGATTGAAACTGACATGCTGTTCCTCCATTTGAGAGATGGGTTCTATTAGATCAACATCTATTAGATCTCATCATTTGCAGCATGTGAATGTGTAACACAAAGGAAGGTTTTCTGTTTGGAAAATAATTTGTTGCTTTCGTAGGACTGCCACAGAGTAACCCACATATTCAGTTGTGGTGAGAAGTACTCACAATGAACGCAGTCATTGTGCGCACTAAAATGTTCAGTTAATGCTGTACAGAGACAGGGAAGTCTCTAGTCTGGCATTAAATCAGAGGTTAATCCACAAAAATATACCTCCCAAACTACTAATAGTACAACAAGATGCCTTTTTTCTTATTTTTAGTTTTAGGGAGGGAAGTAACCTTAGGAGAAGGGAGTTTCAAAGTACAGATTGAGGAGAAAAATCCTTGTGTAATACAGCTAATGGGTTTATGATTTTTAGTGCTGGAATATTCACACAAAAAGAAAACTTGACTCTAAATCTTCTTATGAAATCATGGGGAAAAGTACATCCAAGTTTAAAACTTGAATTTCTCTGGAATTGTTCAACATTTCAGTCATAATTTTCTTAAAATGTCAAAGAATTTTGTTTTCTGCTTATGTCAAAATAATAATAGTAGGTAAAGGACTGGTGTATGAGAAGAGGTATCATCGCAAGTAGGAATACTTAAAAAAATGGTCCAATATTTTAAAAAGTAAAAGTAAAATAATATAAAACAAAATAAAGCAAAGTTGGAGCATCTCTTTTACGAGGAAAGGCTGAGGCAGCTGGGCCTTTTCAGCCTTGAGAAGAGTTGACTGAGAGGGGTCCTCATTGATGTCTATTGGTATCTGAAGGGAGGTGTCAGAGGATGGAGCCAGGCTCTGCTTGCTGGTGCCCAGCAACAGGACAAGGGGCAATGGGCAGAAACTGGTGCACAGGAAGTTTCACCTGAGCATGATGAAGAACTTCTTTACTCTGGGTGAATGAGTGAGCACTGCAACAGGTTGTCCAGAGATGATGTGGAGTCTCCCTCGCTGCAGGTATTCAATGATCATCTAGATATAATCCTGTACCATGAGCACTAGGACAACCTGACCCATTCTGTGGGTCAATGATTCTGCTAAATAAAGGATGCTTAGATGAAGTGAACTGGTTATTCTGAGAACTGCAGGGGTTTAAGGAGGTTACAAGTCTCTGGAAAACCAATGGATATTTTAGGTGCTTAGCTTGGTATTTGTAGAATGAAACCTTTGGGTCCTCAATATTATGTCCTCTTTCAAATTACTGGTTTATTTGTAAAATAAATATAATGGGCTGATATAATAGGTAGAAAGAAACATGCAGTAAATAGATTGTTGATTTGTGAAGAGATATTTGAACACCGTTTTTAAGGAAAGAAAGCATAAACGTCAGTCTTTATTGCAAAAATCTGCACAGCATTTTAATTTACTCCTTAGGTATGATTTTTGGAAGAACTTGACTGTGCTCTAGTTTTTTCACTTCAAAAATAGAGACTTTATTAGAAGGTCTTCTGAAACAGCCCTTTTTTCTGTTGTTATGTTGTTAGGTTATCCAGGAATCAGCTTAATTTCTTGCCTCATATGTTTGTGTTCAAGGCAGCTCTGGTGCAATACCAGGGCATCTTACCTTCTGATTAATTTGCAAACTATTCATGTTTCACTTACTGTAGAGAAGTTTGGAAGATGAGACTGTCAAAATTGGTTGGTATACAGCTGCTATTTTGACACCAGACTAGCCTGTGGTTCGCGATATACTAGCAGGCTTTGGAGATGATTCCTCCCTTAACAGAACCATCCCAAGACACTAGCATCCATCCCATCTTTCAAAACTGTAAAGAAAGAAGGTATATCAGAAGTGAATACTGAAGTTTTGCAGGCTGTTTTCTGTGCTTCTCCCAAATACTTCTGCTTTGGCAAACACACAAAACCTTTAGAATCTGATCATTAGAAACCACCACTATTCCTTTGCAGTCTTTGATGCCTTTCAATAGACTTCTCTTTAACAAGAGTTGGAATCTATCTAAATACATTGCTTTTCAAGTCCTAGGAGGGTAACTGGAAAATAAATCTATGCTGTCTACTCCTGTGTATGTGAATTAACCTTTTTTAAAGAAAACTGCTATACTGAGGGAATAGGGAAGTCATAGGACTGGAAGGGGAAGGAATAAGAAATCAATTCAGAAACAATTCTGTGTTTTGACCTCTCTGAAGGATTAATTTAGCCCTAAGTTACACTCTGTTTTCTGCCTGTTTTCTGATTCTTATGCAACTCTACTCTTTTCCTCAGGAATTAATTTTCTTAATTTGAGGAACACTGAGTTAGTGCTTTCTGCAGCGAGTTCAGGTTTATAATGCTAACTGCTTGTCTCCATTAATATGGCTCTAAATATGCATTCTTCTTGCTTTTGTTGTTATTATTATTAATTGAAAGAGGCTTTTTACAAAAACACTCTAGTATCGGATACTCTTGAACTAGGGTAATAATTAAAAAGAAATATATTTGTCATTTTGACAATATATGAAAGCTGGGGTACATACCCACATGACTGACTTGACTCATCAAAATCAAAACACACCCTTTCTGTATGACTATCTTTAGCCCTCAACATGTGTTACTATAGAAATGGTATCCACACTCATCTGTTCTTCTTTGGCAATTTTAAATCTCTTTAATTCATGGATTATCATAAACTTCCAAGGGAGGTTAACCTCCTTTATCGCTAAAGATTTGAAAATCCCAAGGCAGCTAGACTGTCTCTTACTTACTGCTACAGTAACAGGAGTGCCTGACACTGACTTTTGTGTTCATCTGGAAATTGTTTGGATCGAACATAATATATAATTTATCAACATTATTAGATATTTCATGAGTATTCAGCAGTGAACTTCTTTTCCTTCTTGGAAAGATAGTGATAAACTACCTGGACACCTGCAGAATTTTGTGCCTTTTTTTGCAGCAATGATCAGCTTATGCAGTCCCCTTAGGAACCGTAGATCAGCTTTCCCTGTGTAGCTTCTAAAGAATAAGACTGTAGCTTACATCACAGTTCCTCCATTAAGCATTAAGCATTAAGCTAAAAACTTAATCTTTCCAGTGTATATTTCTCATTGACAGTCATTTTTATGACTATCATAAGAACCAGTTTAAAAAGTGGAGCTAGGTATAACATCAAACCAAGTGGAAATATTTTTCATTTAAGAAAAGGAAAAAATATTTTGAGCTTGTAGAGTGCTGATTGCCTAGCATCTTCAAATGAAATAGCACTATAGTATTTGTTAAGTCTTAAGAAAATTGTATTTAATTTTCAGGCATTAAAAATCTCATTAAGCTCAAGTTATCATTGATAGTAGAGCTCACACATTTAAAGGTAGAAGGGAGTATTATGGGAAGATTGCAACTCCCTTGGAAAAAATTCCTATATCTGGGTGCTAATAAGTTAGACTGATAAAAAGGCCAAAAAGAATAAGGCATGTCAGAGAAGAGAACAAGAGACCCTCTGATTAGGCATAGATTTACAGCTACCCTCAGGAGTTTCTAATCAGAATACATTCAGGTTGCCCTTTATTTGTAGTGTCATGGTTTGGAGCCCAAACCTAATTATTTTATTTTCTCATTCTGTTACTTCATTATTTATTTTCTCCCCAGGATGATGTGTCTAATATTCTTTAATAAAGTCAGCAGAAGCTGCGAGGGCAGATCTTTAGATTGTGTGAATTTATTACCATCATCTCCTTACCCCTCATCAAGGAGCAGTCTACTCTTATCTGACCTCATACTTTTTCCAGCAAGAGACTACATGATGTGACCTGACTTAGCTTAATTGTAGTTGATATGTTTTTCAAGATGGGCTATTACTGTAACTTAACAGTGCGGTTTCTCGAAATTAATATTTCTGGTGAAGACCGTATTTTGCCCAGAAGGGCATTTGTACAGAATCAAATAAATATTTTATAAATATTTTATACTATTAGTTGCTAAGGAAGCTTGGCTTTTTTAATTTCTCAAGGAAAAAGAAACTCTCTATCTAATTTCCTACCAAAATGGAAATCCATTTCCATGGATTTTTGAGCTGAAAAGTAAGCATTTGGACATTATTATTAACATAATCAACAAAATTATGTTGCCTCCTAAAATTAGATTCTTCCAAAGCATACCACTTCCCCAGGGCAGGTCACTGCAGTCTTCAGTTTAGTGATCCTTTTCTGTCCCAAGGCGGAATAGGTGAAATTAAAGGGCATAACTAATTAATGCAGCAACTTCTACATAGAGCAGTACATCAAACGTGCTTTGACTCTACTTTTTTTTATGTTGGTCTGTTTTATCCTTTCAAGCCCCCTAGCACTGCATATTTGAGGGTCAGGAACATTTCAGAGTAAGGAGGACACCCCACAATGTTTATTTGTCTGGTTCTTTTAGTTTTGTGATGTCCTTTGAGGATGGTGCATGTTGTATGTTTTGTCTGTCTGCTCTCAAGACAGGTTCACTCCACATCCATTTTTGGAGGTCTCAGGCTCGTGCTAAGTGGTGTAATCTAAGCTGCAGGGTAGGGAAAGAGCTTAAGTGTTTTCTGCACCTTGAGACCTGCTTTTTTTATCTCTGGTTTTGTGCCGGCTGGATCTGGAAAAAGCTCAACTATTGCAAGTTAGATCACTGCCAGTTCTCTTGATGTGGTCTTTTTCTGAATCACAGTGCTGATGCTTTTGAGAGAGAACTACTCACTCACTTTGCCTTAAACCTTAAAAGGTGATTTTGTTCCTCTTTTTTCTTTTCTTTTTTTTTTTTTTTTTTTAATGTGGTTTTAACAGAGTTGGGATAATATTTTGAGGAAAAATGAATACACTTAGGAAAAAAAAAATTACATGACATAGAGAAGAGAAAGGACAGTGGGACAGCAGAAAACTTGAAGTATAATTGTTCGCCGTTGGTAGGTGCATCAGGTGGGTATGAATGTGCAGTGTTACCAGATGTAGTCCAGGCACAGTCTGGTGTGTTTTCTCCTCAGCTGCACTGTTTATTTATAAAAGAGAGGGAGGAACCCAAATTTGGCAGATGCTGCAAAGAAGTGAGAAGGTACAAACCAAGACAGATTCAGCATCAGCAGCTTCAGTTTTATCAGTTGATATTAGCCTCCCCCTTTAAGTTGCCTGTGACCAGGTCTTATATCGGAGCTGTAAATCACATTATAGCAGAAGCTACCATACTTGAGGGTTATGGTTGGTTTATCCCCTCAAAAACCCACCTTTTCTTTTTTCTTTTTTTTTTCTCTTTTTTATTACATATATGTCTCAAATGAGAGGTATCATGGCTTCAAAGAAATGGATTTGTAAAAATGCAGATGCTACATTTACATGCAAACATAGCGTTTTATTTTAAAAGTCAGTTGATGGTTGTGGGGTGAGTGAGAGTCACCTGCGTTTGAGCTGTGAGTAATAGAGATGTGGCACAAGACTGGCCTAAACTGTGGAGGCACCGAGGGGGGAAGTGACCACTTGAAATTGACCATTCCAACACCCCTGCTGGGAGTGGTCATCTTTAATTTAGATACAAGCCATTATACATTCAAAGGCATCCTGCAACAAAAGTACTCTGTAAAAGTATCTGGCAAAGCTTTGAAACGGGGAATTAGCCGAGAAACAAGCAGACAACAGAGCGAGTTTAAGTAAACAATTTACACTACTCACACTCCCATGGAATCAATGACTTTCACCATATAGCAAGTAGGCTAGGGCTTTTTAGCCACTATTTGAATAATGAGCATTGTTTTTGTAGATGTTTTTAGGGATACAGAAGTGGAAAAGGAAATTGCATTCTCAGGTGATGATTGAAACTCCATGAGAGAGAGTACTCAGGACTTGACAGGATTTATGAGACGAATCAGTAATTTACAATTAAATCTGAGTCAAGGTGTGCATTGATGTCCAATACTGTAGTATGTGATGTTCATGTTACAAGCTTTCACAAAGTCTAACACCAGGTACATTTCCTCCCTTACAAGCTGTGATGCCCCAGGTTGAAATGCCCATGATTCAGCCTGGTATAGAGACAGAGAGAGAGAGAGACAGAGAGAGAGAGAGAGAGAGAGAGAGAGAGAGAGAGAGAGAGAGAAAGAGAAAGAGAGAGAGGTTATTTCCAGAAGTTTTCTTCATCACAGTAAGATTCTAGAAGTCCTGAGACGTTGTACTGAAGGGCTTTGGGAAGTAGTAATTACGCCTTAATTAGATGTGAAGTTAATGTGGGGCGAGGACAAGCCTTGGAGCTGTGTTTTGTTATGCTATGTGTATTAAAAGCAGGGCCTCTTCTTACTGCGCCGTCCAAATTAATGTTAACAAAGTCAACAGTATACACTTGTACTCAGTTACCCGAAGTTTAAAGGTTTAAATTCTATCTTGTGGATAGATTTGATTTTGTTTAAATCAGAAAGTTTGAAAATGCATTTGCCCATAGTTTGACTTTAATCTTCTATGGGCAGAAATGAAACTGAGGGTGTTCCAGGTGCTTTTCTGTTGAGAAATTGTTTTCTTAATGTTTACTGTCTGTGAAGCTAGGTGCTAAGTGTGTTTGAAGCCTTACTGAAGAAAAGTATATTGAAATGCTTTTATTTAAAATTTTGTCAAGATCATGATGGATGAAAATTGATCTCCTGTCTGAATCAAGGAACAAGAATGGCTACTTCTTTCACTTTTTATAATCTCCGTTACTTTTTAACAAGTCCCTCGAGTCCATTACTAGGGTTCTCTGTTTTACATTTTTTCTTTTTCAAAAGCAACCTGTCCATATGCTTTGGGAGAAAAGCTTGACAATACACATCTTAAGCTCAACAATATGTATCTTAAACTCTCTGCCCTTAGGAAAATGAAACAAATACATCCCCCTACATATGCCAGTGCCTTCAGACACTCTGATTACTGTCCATGTCAGGCTGCCTGAACAACCCTGAGCCAGAGAAGCTGAAACTGTCCCTGTTCACAGCTGAGAAGAGGGAAGTCTGACTGCAATACGCAACACAGTGGCACAGCAACTTCTCAGAGCATGGGCAGGGTTGAAAGAGACAGAAAGGGCATTTGTCATAGCTAAACAGATATGCTTGAGTTATATTTTAATTTAGTGTGTTGATGGGGTGTTTTAAGCAAAGGACTTGACACAAAACAGAATCTCCTATGCTCTACTTCCCCAAGGATTTAAAAGGATCCTGCTGCTATTTTTCACACTGAGTTTCCACCTTTTGTGCTATTTCTAACTTTTTTTTCAATGTTCATCTCTTTTCCATGCTTTTCTCTGCTTTTCCAAATCCTCTCAGTGAGATGCTTGCTGTCAGTTGTGTCTTCCTTTGCAGATCCTGCAAGGATGTCTTCTTCTCTAGCTCTCTTGTTTATGAATCAGTTCCAAGAGCTTTAAAATGGGCCAGGGGGAGATCAAAGTTTACCTGTTGGCAGCAAGGACACTTTCCATGGGACAGTAAACTTGTCTTTTGTCTGCAGAAGCTCAGGAGTTGATCAGAACTGGTGTGTTAACCCCTGTTAATACCTTGCCATGTGCAAATTAAAACAGTCTAACACCTGAATACAAGAGAGCAGGGGGCACAGATACCTTTTCAAAGCACTCCCTGCCCAGTTCTATGTTGGTCTTGCACAATCTGTCCCAAAATTTTCATGTCTCCTTCCTTGTTACAAGATTCGTCAGCACAAATCAGGGATGACAACAAAATAAAAAAGGAAACAGCTGGATATTTCTGGAGAAAAATCAAACCAAAATGAAACAAAATGCAATAAAACTCACAAAAACCTGTCAATTACAACCAAACTTATTGCTTATTGCTGTGAAAACCTTGCACATAAATACAAGGAACCACTTAAAAATTAATGCATTCAGCAGAACAAACAGTGACTGAAAATATTTTTTCATTCGTATAGTCAAAATTAATTTTTCCTTTTAGAACAAAAGGAAAATTTTTTCTTCAGTAACCTCAGAATCTTACTTTGAAAGGGGCTATGTAATTGATTCTTACTTCTCAAAGTAAAACCTATGTTCTGTAAGGGTTAACACTATATTTTAAATAATAATGATAACAATTATGATGATGATGATAATAATTATAATAATAGTAATTATCAACAGTATCATTATCATAATCATCTTACAAACAGCTTAACAAAGCTTCTCTCCATCATGTTTAGGCTTCTGACATGATGTGTGTTTAGGACAAGTTTGAGAGTACTCAGATTTGCAGAAGTTGTATATGAAAATTTTCTTTACTAATGCAGAATGTTTTTGGACAGCATATCTGGATTTTTACTTTATCATTGGCAAAACATTTTATACCAAATATATATTATATGCTTTTCTATCTGAAGATTATTTCACTCAGCCGCTTAGAGCAACTGGCAGGAATCTGCCCTCAGATCTGTTTTGACTGGTGATCGCTGGGGACTATGAGGAATGTACAGCAGCAAATGTATGCTTTTCCAAGTAGCCTTCTACATTTGCCAGCAGTGGAGACAAAATACAGGACTACACAGTCACTGTGATTGAGAATGCAATTTCTCTATTACATTTTTACTTTGTTAATATAGTAAGGACTGAATTTGCACTTTGAGATCCTCATATGAAATGATTGTTATTCTCAGTGCAACCATCACCACCAGATGGTAGCGTTAAAGTCTTATTTGGTATGTAAATATTTCACAGTCTTTCCAAGGATTTTGTGTGTGTGTGTGTGTGTGTGTGTTTTGTGTATGTTTTGCAGAATACTTTTGCTTTGTTTAGGTGTAAATCACAGAAAGAACCAAAGCAATTTTAAAAAATTCGGGGTTTTGGGTTAAGAAACATTAGTAGCTGGTAGAGGTTTATTGTAGAGGTACCCAACTGTATGAATTCTGGTCCACAGCTGGGATGTATACCACAGACAAATACAACTTTTCATAAAACATCCATTCTGCATGCTTCTGGCTTGCTCTCCTGTACAGTGGACAGGCTTATAAGACCAGCTTGTAGGGCAGCAATAGAAAGCTGGGGGGGGGAGTTCCTGTGTGTTTTTGCTCTCTCTTGTTTTCAGATTGTATTTCGTGATCTCATCTGCGCTCCTTGCAGAACACCTGCTGCGGTTGTGCTTCCTCTTTTGCAGTGTGAGTCTTTAGGGAATGACTGCAACAGCAGTTTTAATTTGTATTTCTGATGTTAAAATCTTTGCTCCTGCGTAGAGAAGGGGCCACTCTCTGCCAACAAAGACTCCTCAGTTAAATGCTGATATATATTGTTCTCCTACAGCCTGGTTTCCAGTAAGATCTGTATACTGTCTTTAGGTATTTTAGCCATACATTTACATCACAGGGATTTCCTTAATCTGCATTCTTTAGACTACAAGTCCCGAATGTCAGAACAGTGCTATTTGGTATCCATCCCTCTACAATGGACAGAGAATGCTGGAGAAGTGAAGGAATTACATAAATCTGTTTTGAAATGCTCTAATCAATGCAATTAATTTTTTTTCAAGTTAATTTTTTGGTTGAGGATTTTGTTCTATACCAATTGTGACCTATTCATTGGTTGTAATAGGCTTTGAGGAAAGCCATCAAGCTTTCCATAATGACATTAATTAGTGGCATTATTAATTTTATGTAAATAGACAGCATACATTTCAGCTTGCAGTCACCTTTTTCTTCATGACATGGCAACGCCAGCTCTGGAGGAAAAGCATGGAGGTGCTTTGATCCAGGGAGGAGAACATAATGAAGTCCTGTTGACTTGAAGGACTTGCTATGTTAGTGCTGCACTTCCACCTGTCTCACTAGACCCCTAAAGGCTGTTTCTCAGTCCTGCACACTCCCAAGTTTCAGAAGTACACACGCTAGCACAGCTTTACATAGGAAGGCTGTAAAGGGAAGGTGTCTTTCTTGTGAGAGCTGAGTTGTCACAAGGATACATATGCTTTTTAAAGCCCTTAAGTCATTTATAGTCACATCAAAATCTCAACAAACCTTTGTATACCATTAGTGAAAAGACACTGTGGATAGGCTGCTGGGTTGTAAGGGTACTGAGCTATTAATAAAACAGATTTAGACAGAGAGAATCCAGGTCTTTAATGCCTCTACATTTCAGATTTTCACAAAGGAGTAGTGCACACTGGTCAACTAACAAGCTTCTTTCTTCCACTGAACACTTAGTTACTTTAAAGCTGTTTTCTTTCAAACATGTCCTGGAACTCTAACAGAGCTATAAAATAATATCTAAGCTGAAGCACAGAGAAGAGGAAAGAAGACGGAGGGGATGAACATATGTGCCAGCTTAAAGATCTCTGCTTTTTATATCTTGAAAAAGATCATTGATGTTTTATACACTGCATGGAGAGATACATTTTGCCAAGGCTTATATGTGTACTTTCACTTGTGAAGTAAACTGGCTGAATCTCATCTTGCATTGCAAAATGTTTTTTGCCAGGAAGCACAATACAGTTAGAATATCCTGTATCTTTTTAACCATTCTGGTGAGTGCTTAGGATTGCTAAGGAGGGCTTAATTTAGGGAAAAAAATCATTTTTTATTTCAGTAAGTATTCAATTCTCTAGATAATTATAAAAATCTCTTTTATGTTCCCTTTAGAAGGAGACCAAAAGAACAACAGAAAGTATACACTGTTGTAGTTTAGTCAGGATATGTTTTTCTGCAGAGGCTTTGTGCTAGGTGTCCACACTGATTTTGGGGTGAAAAATTTTCCCTGATAATCTTAGAGTCATCCCACAGCAGTTTTACACTCTATGCACGACTTGATTCTTGGTTTGCTGCAAGAGTTTGCAAATAGGAGTGGAATAAGACAAGGTGACCTATCCTTTCCTGCATTTTGTGAGCTGACTATTGCCACATCAGCACCAGGACCATTTTTTCACTAGAGTTGTGAATGGCTAGTTGTGAATGAAAGGATCAATAATTATCCCCTAAAATAAAAAAACACCTGATCTTCTGTCTCTCCCCTCTCTCAGATCTGGCCCTGGTACCTGTTTCACACCCAGCCTGCCTGATATCATCAACCCCAACTCCCATGTCCTTCTGCTGAGATGATGTTCATTCAGATGTGTTCCAAATAGTCATAGCAGGAAACATATGTTCTTGCTTGTGTTCCCTGCTGAGCTGTACACATATATAAGGAAATTTTCTGCCGCTTGAAACTTGCTGACTTATAGCCAGCTGGCTTATAGCCAGAAAGTGTCCTTTCAGATTTCTCAGAATTAAGGTAAATAACAGGACTTCATCTAAGATTTTCCCACTCCCCTTTTTTTTTTTTTAATCCCCACAGTTTCAGTCACAATTCAAGTTTAGCAATGTATTCTTTATTGCCCTCAAAAGGAAGTGTTGTTTTGGATTTTAGTGTCAGACTCTAACAGGAAAGATTTAGGCATTACTACTAAATGGCAAGCTTGTCATTCTCATAATAATTTAATCGAGGTCACTGACTGCATAAGAGATCATGCAGATTTAAAAAAAATACAGAAAGGAAAACTAAGAAATCTATTACACTCCTCACTCCCTCTTATCAAGGTGGAAATCAGTCCACATTGGAGATAATAATTAAAAAAATGCATTTCGTGGCTCTGCCAAATGATATGTGGACATCAACACTGAAAGGTGTGACTCAACTAATTTGTTTGCTGATGGTCTGGGGCACACATGAGGACTCAGTGTGGATAGGGTTTCCCGGGTCCTGAGCAGGTTTTATAGGAGCTATACACTTTTCAATGCTAGACCTAATTCAAATCTTGCTCAAGATTTGTGATAACATCTTCCTCCAGTTTTACATATTCTTACCCAGCCTAGAGGAAAAAATTAATGAGACCAAATAGCTGGACAATGTAAAAGAACTAGTGCAGACAGTGTCCACAATTTCCTAGAAAGGAGCACAGAGCCTGGAACAAGCTGTGTTTATCAAGAAAGCATATACTTCTTCTACAGGAAATCCATCGCATTTCACCTAATAATGTGAATGTGATGCCCTGCAGTTGCATAACAGTATGGTATAAAATTCTGACATGTGTGGTAAAATCTGCCTTCTGTCTTTATATGACATAAGATGGAGAGAGGAGGGATGATATCCCGATCTCATGGGAGAAATGTTGCTATGACAATTTACACCAGCTAAAAATATACTTATGACTGCTTAAAAGTCAGGGTAGAAGAAGAAATATTCCCATTCCAAGATAAAAATGAGCAGCTTATTGGAAGTTCAGAAATGGCTAATTCTGAGGAAGATATTTTGACCTTCAGTTATGTATCTAACACAAATAATTTAGTCTCTGCAGTGAACAGTAAATAATTAAAAGTCGAAGTTGTATAGAAATATATAGGGGGTTAATGGGTTTCTATGGTGAATTGCCTGTTACTGCATTTATAAGTTTTTTGAGCACGTGAAGAGCATGTGCTAATCACTCCCAGAATCCAGCAATACAATGATGCTGGTCACAAAAGTTAATCTTCCTATTGAAAGATGTGACGTGACTTTCTTTTGTAGAAAAGCAAAGATTTGTCTGTGCAAATCTTTATGTCATGTCTAAACAAGAAGTGTGCAGGAATAGTTTTCCAAATGTCTCTGTCAGTATTTTTACAGTACCATCGTCTGCAGAGTGGGCTGGAGATCTGGTTCCTAAATAATTTTTCAGTTGAAAACACAAATGAGGATGTGGCAGGTCACACATACACCTCCTTCTTGTCACAATGTTTCTTGTACGTGGGTACCATGTACTGCTGGAGAAGGCAGAGTTGTTACTTTGCCTCTCTGATGCAGGTAAAACCAGCAGTATTTACATGGCCCAAATTCTAGCTCAGACCCTGTGCCTGACTTGCTGGTGGGTGGGCATAGGTTTTCAGTCCTTAGATGAATCACCATTTGAAGGGATCTGCCTGTCTCTGCTGAATTTCAGGAGAAAGTGCAGTACTGTGCCAAGCAATGCTCCTCTAATTTGGGATCCCTAACAGTGTTTACATCATGAGACCCAGTAATTTACCGCGGGCTTCAGTTTTCCAGAGATTTGCTAAGGGCATGTGGGGTTTCCCACTTCATTTTTAATACAAAGCTCATATCCCTAAGGCTGCTTCATTGGCATTCACACTCTTTTTACTACCTCCTCTAGGTTTAGCAACAAAACCATGGCCATTTTGGACAGACAATCGTTCCACTGTCAAGGGTCATAGAAAAAAAGGCCTCAAATACATGCAGATCCCAGACCATAATGTGTGGCCTGATGCAGGTGCTACTTTTACAGACTTTTAAATCAGATAACCAACACTGAGAAATCCTCTAAGTATTCCCAGGATATTTTAATGAAGCTTTTTACCATTTTTGCATGTTTAGTTTGGATATTAGGAAAAATTTCTTCACTGAAAGTGTGGTCAGGCATTGGAATAGGCTGCCTGGAGAAGTGATATTCCTGAAAGTATTAATAATTGTGTAGATGTGGTGCCTAGGGACATTGTTCAGTGGTAGACCTGGCAGTAGTGGATTAACAGTTGGATTCAATGATCTTAGAGTTTTTTCCAACCTAAATTATTCTATGATTCTCCGAAACACATGTAACAGTAACTAGAAGAAAGCAAACTTTTCATTTTTCTGTTGTTTGTAAGTAAGCATATGCTAAATTAAACAGAGAAATACAGGTGAGAATTGAAAAGAAGTGAGTCAAACTTGAAAGGCCCAACTGTTCTACTTGCTGGCTGAACTGTGAGGCAAAACTCCTTGGAAATCTCTAGGAGAACAGATTATTAATAAAGTTAAAAAGATACATGAGGCACTGTAACCAGAATAGTCCTTTTATTTTTATCCAGGTCAACAGTCAGATGTTTGATGTTAACTTCCTTTTCTTCTGTGTCTTTTAGCTCAGGGTGCATAAAGTTCAGCTTGTGGTAACCTGCTGTAACTCAGTGCATACATCCTTTCATGTTATTATATAGGTGCAAAAATTTGGCAGAAGAAAAGTTCTTCTCGAAATACTGCGTATTTATCAGCAAACAATTTGAAAATAGCTTCACATTACTTACACTTCTGTTTCATTTACTGCATCCAGTGAATGAAATCTGATTTTGTTCAGTTTTGATAGTCTCTTTTATTTTATGTAAATATCAATAAATGAAAGCCTCAGTGCTTTCCTTGTTTTTTGGTTTTTTTTTTTAAAGATGTGTATTATCAGTTCTACAAATATGGGTAACTACCCTTCTTCATTTGGTTTCAGCTTGAATTTATCCTTACATTTATTACTGAGCGGGGCACTATCCTTACTTGTTAAAACCCACCCTGGCCCGGTGCATTATTTTCCCCTTATTTTTCTTCCTGTGTTATAAGGTCCATAGGCATTTGCCATGGTTGATTGTCTCCTGAGGCAGAGCTCTGGTTACACATATGAGCGGTAAGCTTCCTTCAGAAGTCATGTATGGTTTTGCAGACCACTGCACTGCTGAGTCCTCAGGTCTTGTCTACTGTCTAGCTATCCGGAACTTTCCACACACCATTCCTGCACATGGCAAAGTCCATGATGTGTTTTAATGTAGTTTACAATCTTGTCCATAGGTTCTATCTTTACACTCACTTCGCTGGCAGGTTTTATCATTCCCTGAGGATAAATTGCAAAACACTGCTGTCAGCATGTGGGTCATCTTGCTGCCTAGCTGTAGGGTGGATGTTCCAGCGCAGTTTAGTACCTAATCCTTACTCCGGGGTTTCTGCAAAGTAGCATCAAGGAAATACATATATTGCTGTAGGTCTCAAAAATCCGAAAGAGATTGGAGGCGAGGAAAATGAGAGAAATTAATGCATGAGTCTAGACACTTTTATTAGAAATACACAATGAAACAGTGGATAGAAGCCTCTCACTATGATAAAATCAATTATTTTTATGATATGTTGGGCTGCTGGATGAGGACATACCAGTTCAGGCACAATGCAACACTCTGTCATAGCAATCCATGTGATTTCCAGCTCTGATGACTACACACTTATGTCCACTGCCATGTTAAGAGGGTACTGATATACTTTCAGCATAAATAGCTGTATATAGATCTTTGTGAGCAAGATGAAAAAAATTTAAATTAATCTGACTGGACCTGAAATTTTCTTTCCCAGCACAGAAGAGGGCGTCACTTGCTGTTACAATGACAATCAAATCCCTATTTCAAGGAATACTTAAAATTTTCATGTACATGGATAAGACCTTTAATGTGAAAAAAAAATGTCAAGAAATTTAAATGTGTGTTTGTTTTTTGTAAGTGTTGTTTGTGGGTACAGGCAGAAAAGTTTGTAAAGAAATAAGGCCAAATCTCAGATTTATAAAAGAGGAGGAATCACTGAGTTACTTACAGCACTCTGAGGCTGTCGCTTGCTGATGCTTCTCAGTTCTGTAGGTGGGGAGGTTGGTCACAAATATCCTTGAATTCCTGAATTACAAAGATTTTCTCTTATATTGGTATTCTTAATGGTGGGAGCTGCGTATCAGTCAGCCTGAAAAACAGGTTACATATGAGCATACCTTTTGAATGTCTGAATTCTCATAAAGCCAACTACTGGGTGTTTGGCTGTGCCTCAAAGAGACATAAGGAAATGTAGCTCTCCTTCTCCTCTTCTTTTCCTGATGAAAGGAAATCAAATCCCCAGGCTAACATGCTGTGCTGCTACAGGGACACTGGTGGCACTAAAAACTGTCAAAAATGGAAAACCTTGAAACTCTGAATGAGGCTCTGAACTGTTTGCATGTCTTCACGGAAAGTATTTTCTTTTACTTCATATTGAATTTTAAAATAGCAGAAAGGAATAACTGTAAATTATTTCAAAGATAATTCTAAGAGTTTTGTAATCTCCTTGCTTTTTCTTTTTCTGTATTGTATTGTTGCTCTGAGGTAAGTAGCTGGTACCAGCACAACAGGAATACATGTAGGGACTGGTACTTGAGAAAAGGTACTTAACATATGTATAAATAAAATGGAGTGCAGTCCCATTAAAACTGAAGCCTGTCAGCATTAGTATGGAACAAAACCTTATATCCTCAATATTTAGGCAGAGCATCAGTTCTGTGGGGATGTAGGGGAGAGAAGTCAGTCACCAAAGTATTTTTCTCACAGTCTAGATTTCTTTTTCACTTCAAAATTTTTAAACTTACCCATAATTCTAAACTGACTAAGATGTCAGAGCTCAGGTAGGCCCTTTCTGGTGGGCCTACTGGTTCTGTATTGGTGTCTTTTGGTGTATTTTTTAATGTTTTGCACTGATTGTCTGTGCTGTTGTGTTTGATGGTGGAGGCCATGCCTGGAGCTGCTGGTGCTAATGCAGAGTTCAAGAAACACCTTCACTACATTGAGTGCAGCAGTATACTTGCAAATCGAGCCTGACTGGTTTCATGGGATAAACCTTCAGGTAGGGGCAATGATACAGTGATGTTGAGAAAGTTGGGTTGAGTTTTGTCATATTTGCTGTTCAGGCCAAGCACGGAATTGCATTTTTCTATACCAGGGAAAGGTAACGAGGCAAAGAACAAAATGAAAGACCTTGCAATAGTAGGAGAAGAGCGACAACAGTTGCTAGGAACTGGATGAGTGGGAAGATGCAATAACCCTTTTGACTTAGGCACACAAAAAATTAGCAGCCTGGGAACACCAACTGTTGCCTTCCCTGGAAAGAAAAAGGATACATATTTTTGCATTGCCTTGAAATATCCAGGCACAGCACCAAGGTTAGTGATGAATAACTCAATGTCTGGGGCTGTGGATGGGAAGAGAAGTCACAGCTTCATTCCAACCATGCCTGCGGACTTTGTAACCAGGCAGTTCCTCTTTGTGCCAGTTTCGCTGGGACAAAGTCAAGAGCCTTGTCCTAAAAGGATGTTGTAAAGACAGAGTGTTGCAAAGAAAGGATTCAGGTCAGTTACCTGATGAATGGGTAGCCCCTAGATCCCACTGCTGTGCTTAGGGCTTTATATCTGATGGTGACTGTACAGATGGATGTAATCCTCTCTGCTCGGTTCCTTGTACAGGGCTGGGAGCAGATGGTGAGGTTTTATGAGGTTTTACCTCTGGTTCTGAGCACAGTTCTTAGAATTGATATTGCTTTGCTGAATTACTGGTCAAAAGGCAGATAGCAGCCCATCCAGATAGATCTTAAAAATGTCCAATGCTAGGACACTCTTTACACTCTTTCCCTGGGGAAATTATTCCAGTGGCTGGTTGTTCTTATTGTGAAAAATTTTACTCCGTGTCCAGTAGGAGTGCCCAATAGGAATATCCACAGAGGTATTTTGTACCCATTACCTCTCTTTTTTTCTGTGTGAATCGTGCAAAAAAGGAGTCTCCATCTTCTTTGTAGTCACAATTTAAGGACTTGAATGTGGTGATAAGGTCTCCCTAAGCTTTCTTTTCCCCAGGCTGGACAAACCCAGCTCTCACCCTTTCCTTGAACGACAGGGCTCCCAGTTCTTTGATCATCTTCATGGCCCTTCTCTGAACCCTGTCCAGCCGGTCTACATAGTTTTTTTTTGTCCAGCAGGGACCAAAATGGAATACAATATTCCAGAGGTGGCTTGACAAACTCTTAGTAGAGGGGGATGGTGACTTCTTTAATCTTTGCTGGTGATGCCTTTTTGATGGAACCCAATATCCTCTGGGCTTTCTTTGCCACAGCAGCAAAGAAAGCTTACTCCTGTTGAGCTTGTTGTCCACCAGGACCCCAGGTCCCGTTCCTACAGAGCTGTTCCCCAGGTGAGTAAATCCCAGCTTGTGCTGCGCTCCTGGATTGTTTTCCCCATGGCGAGACCTTATATTTGTTTTTACTGAAATTAAATCATGAGCTGTTTTCTACTTCTTCACATTGAGTTCTAAATGGGCTCATCTCCATGCCATTTGTTTAGTTCCCATAACTGCTATAATATGCCACCTGGTGTAGATCATTAAAAAAATCAACTTTTGAGCATGTCTTGTTGAGTAAGTAGTGTTAATTTATAAAGTCAGAAAGCAAATTTTGGCTTCATTACATATTTTAAAATTAAGATCCATTGTCTTGCTTCTGACATGTGCTGAGAATTGCTTCAACTTTCTTCTTATTTTAATGTTTAACAAAGGTGCATACACTGGTTGTTGCCAGTTATTATTTTCTTTTAAAGTAAAATCAATTTAATAATGCATCTGACTAAAACAGGCAGTCTTGGACACAGGTTAGTCAGCACATCTGAAATAAGTATTTTAAATGGAAAAAACAAAAAAAAATCCCTTCAGCTTTTTGGTGCGATCCTGCAGCAGTTCTCACATCTCTCACTGGCATTTGACAGCACTGGTATAAACAATGATGAATCTCTTAATTTTAGAGTTGTCAAGAAAGAGCTCCATTTTCTTAGCTAGTTTCCTTTTTTCTTCATGCACCTCAAGAAGAACAGGAGAGACTCTGACCTGGCATGGACGCAGGTCACTGTTTCAGGTAGAGCTAGTGGTCTCAGTGTGACCAGGCTGTTGATACAGCCATCTGGGAAGGAAGGTTTATTCAGGGGCTAGGCCTGTCAAATGGATTTAGTCCCCTGCTCTTGCATATGTTGCGCAGGTGCAGATCATCAGTATTACCTGAGCATCTGTCTTTGATGGAAATAAACTGTTAACCCCAATGGCAGTCACATGCCTGAACACCTTTTGGATGACCTAATTCCTATAAGCGTGACTCTTCCATTGCTTGGGTGAACTGCTCTGCCCTACCTCCCTGCGCTGATATGTGCTAGATGTGTGCCAGACCTTTGTCAGGAGACCTTCTACAAAAAATAGTATCAGAGATCTAATAGACAGCCATTTCAACACAATGTTACTGTTTTTACTGTATCTGAAGATGAATAATCACATCATTAAGTATGGTAGCACTGAAAGATGGATACTCTAGTCATGGGAAATGTGTACACTCTTATTACCAATTTTCTTAGATTATTCCACAATGGTTCTCTGAAATAGTCTCTGGAACTTCAGTTTGATTAGATTTATGTTTTTATATGTTTTTTGTATTTCTAAGAAGGCTGCAGATTAACAACTCTGGTCTTACACATCATTACCAGGATATGTTTTCTGTCCTTTTAAAACAGAGATTGCTGCAAACTCTGTGATTACCTCCACACTAATGCAAACATTTCCACTGCAGTTACTCAAACCCTATTACCCCTATGGTGAATTGAATACTTACTGGGTTTAGTAGTCAGTCTCAAAATTGTTACAGCTCTCCCACTCTGCTCCTGAAGACAGAAGTGTCTGACATCAGAAACAAAGCAGTATTAATTTATCATTAAGTACCATTGTAGTACTTAGAAGTACTCTCCTTGACATTTATTAGTACTTGCCTTGAGTTGGAGGTAGATTTGTGGGTGAAGATCTGACATTAAGCTGACATGGCTTACTGGTTAATACTGCAGGACAGCATGGGGGATATCTCCACTGTAGTCTCTGTCATGTGCTCAGCATCTCCTCTGATTCACTGGATCACTCTGATGTAGGGGGTTCATTATCTTGTCATGACAGGGCAAATATTCAGAGCATTGACTTCTTTTTACCCTACCTTTGTTCCATGAAAGTGGGAAGTGGGAAATGTATCAAGAAAAGAACAAGCTGACACCAAATTTTTAAAATTAAATCAAGTAACAGAATTTTCTTGAGATTTTGACAAATCTGCCAGCTTTGCATAAAACTGCCAGTTTCTTACAGAGTCTTCCTCACTAATGATACTAATGATGAATAAAATGAGAATAAATTGCAGAGCCCTAGCAATCCAACCAGAGCTTAGTCAGTAATGAATTCAGATTTTTGCTTTAGCAATCAAGGTTTGGCTGTCAAAAGACCTTCCTCTCTTTTGTCAAAGCTTGTGAGTATTCAGCTGACTGAAGATAACTGAAACTAGTCATCGACCATTCTCCCTGAAAAGCCGTGCTCCAACACCTTGACACACTGAATGCTGAGTACCACTGTTATCTGTCAGGATAAAATACCTGGAAAAACCATCTTTAAAAATCAATTATTTTACCTTTACTGCTAAAAGACTGGCATGATGACTTGAGCATCTGACTTGAGAGCCTATTTGCTCCCACATTACAATGGCTGGGGAGAATTAGGTCTCTTTGTCACAGATGAGGTCAGTCCAACTGATGGTCAGTAGTCCACGTAGAGGTCAGACCAGTCTACTGATACCATGTACAGAGGGAAACACTTGTCTTAATGTTGGCAGAAACTTGTGGCTTTGCAAAGATCCATTTTTAGAAATAGCTTTGGTTGCCCCTCTTGGTACTTAGTAACAGGATAGTGACCCATAACTAGCAGCCGTGGCAATCCAGCTCTTCTCACGGGTGGCCAGTTGGGTAGCCAAGCTGCTGAAACAGCCAGCTGGAGAGCCCAGCATGTCCAGCCAGCATCTCATGGAATGCACTGTCTGGCTCTGCTTCAGAGACAAGGTTTGCTTCCTCTGGGGCAGATTTTTGCTTTCGACAACTTTCAACCCAGCGGCAGCCCTGAACATGAAGTAACCCTTGGACCTGGTAGCATTGCCCAAATCCAGGAACAAATCCAGATGCACCTGACATGTGGGAGCACCCCTCAAACTTGGCAGCATGCACCTGATGCCCACAGCAACACCCACAAACCCCGAAGTTCACCCCACAGTGGCCGCAACCACCCCATCCAGGCACATCCCCAAAACCTATTAGCAACTTCCAAACCCACAACATCTTTAATCTGCCAACAGCACCACAGGTTCAGAGAGCACCAGATAAGCCTGGGCACCTCTCCTGAGGCCAGGCAGCCCCCCCAAAAACTTGCAGCACTGCCTGGCTTCAGCAGGGTGCAGCAGTCCTGAGCCCAGTGGGCTGTTGCCATGTCATCTGGGACAGCCCCTAGGCCAGGCCCCCCCCAGTTTGGGCAGGACAGGGAATGAAGAGCAGGGAACTTGGGTTGGCCCAGGTCTGGTGGCACCACCAGGCTGGCTGTGCTCTTGTCACTCCTGGGGACATTCCAGGGCACAGGGGCACAGCCAGATATCCTGGGCAAGGCTGAGACCATGGATGCAGATGGAAGTCAGGCATGTGAACATCCCCTGGGCCCAAAGGGCTGCGCTAGAGGGACACTGACAGCAGCCATTTTGGGCTACATGGCTTGAGTCACACAGCCTGGCTCTGGGCAGCCACTTAAGGCAGTCTGTAGGGAGAAAGGCCTGGGGAAGGCACTGCCAACCATGGGGAAGAAGACAAGACCCCTGTCCACCCCATAACACTGCTCTCAAGGAAGGCAGAGGATAATGACTGGAAATTAGTGGGGGATCTTCCAGCACAGATAAGCAGACAATTTCTTTATGACCGTTGAAGAGGGCCAGCACTATGGGCTGGTTCACAGCTAGTTCTGTGGTGGTTTTCAGGCCAGCTTTAGTGCTTTTTTCCCCCCACCATGGTTGTCAAAAGATGTGTCATGTCTGAATTGGCCCAGCCTGGGGGTGGCTGTCACTCTCAACAGCATGGGGGAGGCCCCATGCTGCCTGACTGGCAGTGCTGAAGCTGCTGGTTTCATCACTCTGTGCTGGCACAGTTGACCAGTGGTGTTTTTTGAGGCTGGCTATCTGAATTTTGTGCCCACTGTTATTTCCCTGAGCAATTTTGGATCCGGTCTGGCCCAGGATGGCTGGAAAGACTGCTGCTTTCAGGCACCAGAGAGCCATGGGGCTGCCCTAATGCCACCTGGCTGGCACTGCTGGGGCTCACAACCTCCAGATTGTCACTGGGGACTGCAAGGAGAGGCAGGATGGTCAGCAGGATGGCCAGCCAGCCCCCAGGCATGAGAAGCCATTGTAGTACTCACAACCCTCCTGAAGCCAAGCCCTACGGCTCTGCTGACAGCCCCAGCCTGGCCCCTGGCCCCAGCACAAGACACCTGGGCTTGCCTCTTGGCAGTGTCCCTGGGTACAGCTGTCACACTCCCAGGGTTTTGTGCCATTCCTCAAAGAGAAGCAGCATTGCTTTGGGCCAGCAGGACCAGAACAGAGACCATCCCCTACACTGGACATTGGTGAAGCCGAGCCTTGAACCCTGTTCTGGGCCCTCATGATGAGAAAGACATTGAGGTGGTGGAGCATGTCCAAAGAAGGGCAGCACAGCTGGGGAAGGGGCTGGAGCACCAGTCTGATGAAGACCGAGGGAGTTCAGCCTCGAGAAAAGGATGCTTCGAGGGACGTTTTCACTCTCTAAACTCCCTGAAAGGAGGTTGTAACCAGGTGGAGATTGGTCTCTTCTCCCAGGCAGCCACAGACAGGACAAGAGGAAATGACTTCAGGTTGTGCCAGGGGAGGTTTAGATTGGGTATTAGGAAAGATTTCTTGACTGAGAGAGTGCTGAGGCATTGGAACAGGGAAGTGATGGAGTGGCCATTCCTTTAAACGTTCATCGTGTCAGAGATATGATTTAGTGGTGGACTTGGTAGGGCTGGGTTAGCACTTGGACTCAGGAATCTTCAGGCTCTTTCCCAGCCTCTATGATCCTATGATGTCTATGAGTTTTATCATGATTATTATGAATAGCAGCGTTAGTAGTGCTTGCTCATGTTTCTCTCACTAGAAGTCTTCCCCCTTGCTTTGAGTAGGTGTATTTTTCTTGTTAAACACTTCTCCCCTGATTTTAGTCCATAATTTATTAGTTTACTCTTGCAAATATTTTTTTTAAAGTTAGTATTTTATGAAAAAGTTGGAAGAAAAGATACATTAGAGATCATTAAGCTCTCTACAAGAGAGAACACTGGCAGATAGATGGGCTTATAAGCTGAAAATAAAAATAGTAGTACCTTTTGGAGCATTTTGGGAAAGACAACTGAATTCCTTTGGGTGTTATTATTGCAGCTAAGTACCTCCCTGCACTAGAAGAGGACATGCATGTGCCAGTTTCACTGAGGACTTTCAAAAGTGATCATGCCATTGGGGTATGGTGGAAGTGTGTTGACGGTGCTGAAATGAAGGCATTCCCAGTGTCTGGTCACTCTTCAGCTTTTCTCACCAGTTTGTAGTTCTCAGCAGACTTCCCTGAACACATGAATGGTTGTAAAGAAAGATTGATTCAATAATCTATCTTCAAACCCAATTTTGAGCTTAACTGGGCAAGTTGGTCTTTCACCTGAAATCTTACAAGCCTCTGCGAGGGTATTTCCTTAGATACATGAATCGTCATCTCAGTGAGTGATTTTGTCTCCGGTTTGATTTCGTGTGATTTTGTCATCTGTGATGTGGGTCCTGTGACTAGTTCATATTAACATTTAAAAATTCCTGAAGATATCTTCTCTTATATTCTAACCTGGAATAATGTGTACAACATAGACTGCATTTAGGATTCAGAACGAGAGCTAGACTCATTCAACAGGGTGTTACTGAAGAATACAATACTGTGGGCAGTCCTTTGTCTACAGAACATCTGCTTCAAGTGTATTTGCTTACCTCAATGCAGTCTCCACCTTGCCTTATATTCTTACTAGCAGCAATGAGGCCTCTCACTGACAACTCCCTTAATCAGTTAGTACAAATTAGTTTCTTTCTTTTCTGTTTCAAATTTTTATAGTTCCTGACTAGTGTTGCCAGTGCCTTAGGTGGAAACACAGCCTGAGCATACACAGTAATTCAGAAAACTGAATCAGAGCTAAGTCCTATATCTCACATGGCTTGAGTAAGTACATCCTAATATGTTCAGTTAGTATCCAGGAATTAATCACAATTTTTACTGAATTGTGTTTACAGTTCCAGAAATCAAGGGTGAGGGAAGGTGTGTCAGGAACCTTACAAGTTTTAATCAGAAAAGGAGGAAACTAATCTTTGAAGGACTTGAATATTTTGCTGCTATCCAAGCAGCTGTTACAGTAACTTAAGGTCAGGTTTTCACACTTTTTGCCCAGAAAATGAGGACGGATATAGGAAAATATATGAGCTTTTTTACTAAGATGTCTTTCATTTTCTAGCTAGCATGTAGAATTTTAGCTCAAATATAATTTCAAATGTGTATGACCTAATGTAATACTAGAATTCTCCCCTATCTGCTGTTCTCTCTCTGTTTTAGATTTTCCTTTACAGGATCATTTTCATATTTCAGAGAAAAGCATGGCTTCATATACTGTGTCAGAGACACCCATCCCAAGAGAATGCAAGCTGCACTTTTGTTTTATTAATTAATATAGTATTAGTAAAATACTCTGAAGATGGTAAGCACCTTCACAGCGCTGATGTAGTTACCACTTTTCATACCAACTATGGTCCTAAGAAAGTAATATGGATATGAGCAGTCCAAGATGATAACAGGACAGAGTCTCGTGACATGTTAATGGCTTGGAAATCTCAAGTAACAAACGCATAATTAGTTTACACTTTAAAACATAGTTTACAGGGCCAAGGGCTCTTAAAAAATACAAGCATGAGGATATTCTGATGAAGCTAAGAAAATTGTGTGTGTGAATGTGCATGTATAATAGCATACTGCACAATAAGGCAAAAAGGATTAAATCCTTCTGGGAGACTGGGTTGCATTTTCATATTTTTGCAACAATTAATTTTTTATGGATTCTCTACACCTGAGAGCATTTATCCCACCTCTCTCTCTTGCCTTCTGTCACTTCCTTCCTATGCCTTTTTGTCTGTGCATTGCTCCATGCCAAAACGCTGCTGAAGAGCTGGTCATATACTGCAAAGTTATATTCTCACAACTTCACAGTCAGGGCCTGCAGTAAGGTGAGAATTCCTGAACCTGAGTGATGACAGTGTGACTTTACAGACCAGGTCAAAGTGGTTAGGCACATCCGGAAAGGTACTGGACAGCTAATATTTCAAATAGGTGCCTGGTGTCTTTGAATCTAAGCTTAGAGCAGTTATGAATGTACAAATATATCTGTGTTTCTCTGAGGAAGCAATAAATAGAATTGTACTTTACCATGGTTTTGCTGGCTGTGAGCCAAACCAAGGAAGCAGAGACAGGCGGTGAGGCATGTATATTCATACCCTCCTGCACTGACCTCAGAGTTTACTCCGGCTTCGAATAATTTCTTCTTGATGCAGCAAACTATTTTTTATACTGTTACAGTATGTCACCTCTGAAGCTCAATCCTAAATCCAAATAGTTAATTATGTGAAAAGGCTATTAACTTGAGTAAGAGGACTACTCATGCACAGAAATCTGTGCAGTACTGGGCCAGGTGCTAAAAAAGGAAAGCTGATCATGTTGTTTTGAAAGGCCAAGACTATAAAAGGTCTCCATATAAGTTTAAATTAATTCTCCCAGGGAAGTGAACTAGGAGTTTGAATTTCTGTGTTAGTGATAAGTCTCTCACCTTTACAGTTCATCATTTATATTCATTGGCTGCAACAGACTGGAATCTGTCCAGAGAGTAGAATATTCTTTTTCCATTGTGAAAGGATTCCTGTTTTCAGTGAAATCCTCCATAATTTCCATTTTTCACTGGTATGATATTGCTTATTCACAAGGGTTGTAAGTTTTAATGAGCGTTATTTTTTGTTCTGTCTCAGCCTGTCAGCAAAGTTTAGTAAACCTTGTGCCTTGTGACAAATGCATTTACCAGCTGGATGGAGCATATTTGCAGCGTGCTCTCTTTGGAGATGCTGTCTCTGTGAATTACTGTGGTGCAGACCGAAAACATCTGGCATTCCCTTATGAAGAGCGGTAAGCCTGGATCCCTCACTGCTGGCCAATCCCAGCAGGGCTCAACATTTGGTTTCATCAGAAAAAGGAATTAGGGAAGAACAGCATGAACCATGTCTTTGCCATGCGTGCAGAGATACACGAGCCTCAGGGCAAGGAGGCAATTGTCCCCTCACTCCTCTTCCACACCTCCCGTCTTCCTTGTGGCATGGCATCATTTCAAATCTGCATTCTTCTTGCATGGTAAAAAAAAGCTGTAGTGCACTCTCCAGGACCTTCTTTGCATCTGGAAATTGCAAGGTGGCCATGCAAAAGGTAGGCTCTTTTAGACCAGACACAACACAGCCATAAACTCATGCTCAAAATGTAATTTAGGACTTGAACTGCTCCCCTTTGGCACTCGTATGGAATCACCATGGCAACTGTTCCACTGGGAGCACCATGGGTAAACTGGAAAATACTGAGACCTTGAAAATAATTTTGGGATGGAAATCTCATTTGGAAACCAGGTCTTGTATGACACAGTTGACTCTCATTTCGATAAAATACTAGAGAATACTCCCACTCCAAAGAGGGGTAGTTTTTGGGACCAATAAGTTTGTGGAAATGCTGAGAACTACATGTAGAATTTCAAAAAAACCTCTGGAGTTTCAAAAAAGTGGCTTCCTGAAGTTGTTCAGTTGAACAGAATAATACTTCTGTCTCCACTCAGTGTGCACACACAAAGGACACTCAAATTGCATATAAAGTCATAGCAAGGACAAATACATGGTTTTCCTGAGAGGAGATAAAGGAGGTTCTACTGCATGGTGATGTGCTGTTTGATGACCCTCGCAATAGTGCCACAGCAGCTGCCCAGTGGAGAAGGTCACTATAAACAGGGAAGGAGGCTCTGGTAGTAAGAAGGTCATGTGAAGTACATTTTAAAAAAAGTACAAAATCCATTTCTTTGAGATTTCCTTTTTAGTTGCTTTATTCTGTAAAGCTAATTGTAAGGATCAATAGGCAAAAAACCCCAACCCTGTTATTGTTAAGAGCACACAGATTTCTAAGCTACTATGTTACTTTAACACTCCTGGGTTTCCATCATGATTTACACATGTAATAGATCCCAAGGATATAATCCAGTGTGCTTATTTCTGAGAAGTTATTGCATTTGTAAGTGACTAACCTTGTTCAACCTTTGCCTTTCTTCCTTATAACATTGTCTGATGGATGCTGGAAGCAGAGGAATTATGGTGCTTCCAGATTACTGCTCTATTTTAAAGAGGGTGGTGTGGCCCAGTGGGCTGGAACACAAGAGATGGATTCTCTACCATGTAACCTTGGGTGGCTGGTTTCACACCTGTGAGCATCAGTCCACTCTGTAGCTGAAAAAAAGAAAGGGAAAGGGGAACTGATGGCACCACTGCTTGCAACTGCTTGAGTCACAAGCAAAAAGCTGTGACGTGAGGAAAAAGCTCTATGTAAGAAGCAAGATTGACCTACAGTTACTTCTGAAGCAGGCTTATTTTGGGACATGATTCAATTCTGCCATCTCTCTGTCATTTTGTAGCTGAAAACATGTGTATTGGATCTGAACATATTCACTCTGATCTGTCTGTTCAAGCTGTTTTTCAAGGTTAATGGTTAAATGGCTAGAAATATAAATGAGGACATTCACAGGGGTTGCTGGAAGAACGATGCAAAATTTCACTTCCTTTGTAATGCTACCTGTTCTTCTTCATCCTCATAATCTTAAAGCACAAGAGGTTCCTCCTCCTGTGAATTACATTTATTAGAGAAGAAAAGCATTTTACTGAACACTGTCAGTCTAACCTTTTGCAACAGCTCTTTGGCAACAGAAGCAGATAATCTGAATTTATTGCAGTTGAAGATGCAAAAGCCATGAAGAAATAGTCAGTGAACACTGCTATATTATTAGTGAAAGTCCATTTCAGTATAAATATAAAATGTTAAAAGGATCTGTTCTTCAGTATCTTTGTGAGACTGAAATGCACATGGAATCTATGAAATACTTATAGATGAACCAGAAATACTTTGAGGCTAGCATAAGGCTGTTTTAAAGCCTTCAGAAGCAACCTGACTATGAGCCGGGTGTTGTGTTCTCTAAAGAAAAACATTTAATTGCTCCCAGAGCTGACGTGAGTCATTGTTTGTTTTCTGTTAGAGCAACACCTCAGTCCTCAGCAGGGACTCTGAAATGAGTTAGTTCTGTTATATTTCTGTCCAGTTGTCTGCCTGCTGTCCAGATTTCTAAGAGGCATTATCTGTCTCAAAATACTTGAAGCCTTACGAGGCAAGACAGCAAAGTTCCAGAAGCATAGACAAGGAGGAGTGAAATGAGTAGCCAATTCCACTTAACAGCTGGGAGCAGATATTCTGAGTCCTAGAGGTATGTCCTACCTGCCAAAACACTTCCCAGTCTACTATTCAGAATAATAATGCCAAGGAATCAGAAGAGGGATAAAATGTTGTGCTTTAGGATAATTATGGTGGTGTTAATGATACTTAAGCAACTTGCTTGGGTCTTAGACAAAATTTCCTCAAAATTATTAAATCTGATATTAAAGCCTAGAGGTACAATGTGATTCTTGAAGATCAAGAATAGAATTTTTTTTTTTCTCTGCCATGTGGTTTTCCACATGATGCAACATGGCATTTCTATTAATAATCATAAAAAACAGAACCAACAGCATCAAACCCTAATCAGTTCTCCACATTTAGGGTGTTGTAATCTGTGTGTGTACATGTGTTTCTCTCCTAAATGATGGCACAATGTAGAAGAATAATGCAGTGTCCATTAAAAGAGTGTTCATGTTTTCTGATGCTGCATCATTTTCAGAAGTCACTAGAAAATAGCTAGAGCAACTGGATGCATGTATGTCAGGTGGCTTGAAATAGTTTAGGGCATTTTGTAAGGACAATTCTGTTGCACCTGTCAGCATCTGTGGGAATTTTTAATATTTTTGTTTCCCTACAGCACTAAAGCTGCTATGAGACATGAAATATTTCAGTATAATGCGGGATCTGGGTGAAGTAAATTTGTGAACTATTATGAACTGGCATTTCAGACTGGCAGTTAAGAGATGTAGCAGTCCTGAACTTAACCTATGTTTTCATAATGAATAGTTACATGTCCTCTCTTCCTCTCTGTGATAATTACATAGGAATTTTACAGACCTCTAAAATAAATCTCCCGTAACTGCCTACTTGATTTTAAATATTTCAAAATTACTCAGGACTCTGAGCAAGACCAAAAGATTTCCTGCATTTTTGCCTTCAGTTTTTGGAGCTTTGGTCCAAATATACTGCATCACATTAACGATGAATATTGCTCAATTTGCCTTACATGTATCTTTAACTAAGGTCATCATAAATACACTATTTCCAAAGAAGGAAATAATTTCACCTGAACATTTTGTTTACATCCCCTGCTTGGGGTTTTTATTTTGGTCTCATAAATGAGGAGCTGAGTGATACTTTTCCTGTGGTGAGATCATTTGTCAAGCTTCTGTCCCACACTGAGTCTCAGATAATATGGTTGGATTAAAACTGCAGTGGTCAATGCTACAATGCAATGACCTTCTTATTGCATTGAATCAGTCCTACCTGTGGACTGATTTTTGTATTCACAAACCTGCCTTTTTAAATGGTTGCCTTCTACATTTCTTGAAGGCTAATATGATAGAAAAATATATTCTTTCTGGTTACAGTTTTTCTTGCTGCAAGCGACACTCTTCAGCTGACTTTGGTCTTCCCATCTTGCAGATTTTATGACAGAAGTGCAGGTTTTGAAGCCTGGTATATTGAATTAGTCATTGGTTCATTTTACCATGCTGTGAGAAGTACAAGCAGAGTCATTGACAGCTGTTCTCCTGAAGTGTTCTGTACTAAAAGATGATTGGTGCATATTCAATGTTTGGCGTCTTGGCATCATATGCAATTACAGAAATGGTAATGGAAAAGTTTCAAGAACAGCAGTGATGTAGTGCAATAATTCGGGTCCATAATAATAATAGGATCAATAAGGTGAAGTGCTGGATCCTGCCTTGGGTCACAACAACCTCATGCAACGCTACAGGCTGGGTACGGAGTAGCCATAAATCTACCCGGCAGAAAAGGACCTGTGGGTGCTGGTCAGCAGCAGCTGGACATGACCCAGCAGTGTGCCCAGGTGGCCAAGAAGGCCAATGACATCCTGGCCTGTGTCAGCAATAGTGTGGCCTGCTGGACCAGGGCAGGGATTGTCTCCCTGTGCTTGGCACTGGTGAGGCTGTGCTTTGAACTTTGTGTCCAGTTCTGGGCCCTCACTACAAGAAGGACATTGAGGTGCTGGAGTGTGTCCAGAGAAGGGCAAAGGAGCAATGGAGCTGGGGAAGGGCCTAGAGAGGAAATCCTGTGAGGAGCAGCTGAGGGAGCTGGGGTGTTTAGCCTGGAGAAGGGGTGGCTCAGGGGTGACCTTGTGCCTCTCTACAACGCCTGAAAGGAGACTGTAGCTGGGTGGGGGTTGGTCTCTTCTCCCAGGAAACCAGTGACAAGATGAGAGGAAATGGCCTCAAGCTGCACCAGGGGAGGCTCAGGATGGACATCAGGAGGAATTTCTTTATGAAAAGCATAGTCAAGAATTGGAATGGACTGCCCAGGGGGGTGGTGGAGTCACCATGCCTGGAGGTGTTCAAGAAGCAACTGGATGTAGCACACAGTGCCGTGGTCTAGTTGACAAGGCGGCGATCAATCAAAGGTTGGATTTGTTGATTTTGGAGGTCTTTGCCAACTGAAATGATTCTGTGATAATTAGTCCCTCTGTCCTATCTAGTTTAGGTCTTTATATTTTCAAAAAGTATATTTTACTAATCTGATAGAAAGAAACACAATGGTAAATATGGAATAATTTTAGCCATAAAAAACAAAACCAGTATTGCCCTAAGTACGAATGTAATTCTCCTGGCACCACTTCTTCAGAAGCTCTCTGGTGCTGTCTGAAAGATAGACACAATTTAAGTACTTAAGAGTCTTATAGAAAATTGAAGAAAAGCAGAGCTGATGCTGATCAGCGCCAACAGCAGAGCTTTGAAAATGAAAATGCTCATCACACATCAGACCTGACCTGGTATCTGCATGAGAAGGAATGGGATAGCAAGCACTGAAACACTCATGAGGTGTTGTGGACAGAGCTGCCAAACCTGTCCTGAATTAAAAAACTCTGCCTCAAAAACACCATCTGCTCTTACAAATCTGAATATTTTAGTGAACAGGGGAGCAGGGCTGCTAAAAAACCTGCAACAACATCCTTCAAATGCGTGTATCATATATTCAGGCTAAGCTGTCATCAAATAATAAAACGGTGATTAAAACAGGAGGCAGGGAAAAACAGCTAAAGGAACAAATGGTTGCAAAATAAGTGAGGGCAGCTGTCCTAGATGATGCCAGTGTTCACAAGTGTTTGTGAACTCTACAAATATGTTTATATTTTTACATTAATGTAGACTTGGAAAGTTTTTATGTGATGCCAGATTAGCAGAACATCATGGTGATGAATGCCTTAGATGTAAAACTAGGTAAATTAAAGTTTTGCCGACTTGGCAGTTGCTCAGCGTATGTATTCCTCACCTGACAATCTGAGTGTGCATTCCAGATCAGAAGTGTGGTCAACTGAAAAGGGCCTGAGTGAGCCAGGTATCAGTTACAGTCTGGAGCAAAATGCAGAGCATTGGAGAGTTAATCTCAGATAGGTATTCCTCTTTCAATTCAAACAGTTAAATAATCCAGACTTACTTCCCGTGTATACAGTCTTTGAGAAAGTATGGCTGGCAAGCCGTATTCAGTAGGTCATTTGATCCATCACTTTAGTTTAGAGCTAGGATTAGATGAGAGGCTTTCCAGTCTGCACATGCTAAGTAATGGTTTGGCTTACAGTAAGAGCACAAAAAAGCTATTTAGTGCTAGTTATTTATGTAAACATTTATTTTACAGTGCTCTATTTGAACTCCTTCTAAGTGGATTAAGTTGAACAGCTCAAAGGCATTTTTCTGTGAAATTTGATAACCCACAAAACTAGTTAGGGAAGAATAATGATGGCCCATTAAATTCGCACCTGAGCTTATTTGACAGTAAATTCCTTGTATTGACAGGTCCTGAGAGCAGAGAGCTCATAAGTGGATTGTACACATAAAGTGTGGTGTGGCTGCAGCAGACAGGCAGCCAAACAGCCTTGAATGCTCAGTGGAAGCACGAAAGGTTGTGCTGGAGAGCAGCAGAGCTTTTGTTGGCTAATTAAGGAATCATGCTGTTACAGAGCAAAACAAATTAAGGAAGGGAAATATAAGACAGGGGCAGTGTTGAAATAGCAATGTCAGCTGGAAAGCTGTTGCACAGAGCATTGACTGATCTGACAGGGATGTTAACACACGGCCTTCAAGATTTAAAGGTATTAAGGCATCACTTCACAGAGTCTTGCAGTGTCTAATCTGTTTACAAAAGTGACCACTTCAGGTGCTCACGTTTAAAAAAAAGAATGACCAGGCCTTTGTGGTGTTTTCCCTACCCATTTTTAAGGAAAATTCCCAGATTCTGACCATTGACGAGGCTCTGGCAGTCACTCCCAGTGTCAGAGGCTGTCGCTGTTGGGACTGCAGTCCCTTCTGAAGTGGGGACTCGGCTGAGCCCTGGGCAGCCCCGCTGGGGTCCCTCCCTGCTCGCCCTCTCACAGTCACTCCAGGCTTCCTGGGGCAGTCTCAGGGGCCTCATTCCATAGAACACTCTATCCATGGTGCAGTGACACAGAACAGCCCGAGCTGGTGCCTCTGAGGAGAATCCCAAACAAAGGAACTCCTGGGCTTTTACACCCTCACAGACCAAGCCGTGAGCAAGTCTCAGATCTCCCAAACCTCGCTCTTCCTCCGTAGTCCTCGGCTCCTGCTGTGTCTCCCGGTGTCCACTCCTCTGGCCAGTGGCACCACTCTTTGTGCACTTTGTTGTGCAAAGGGTTGGGAGTTCATGGCCTCTTGTCTCTATGGGCTCTCACCCAGAACTCAATCTGCATCTCCAGCTGCATCCTGAACTGCAGCTTGCAAAGGGAACCACCTGCACCAGAGGCATTCCTCAATACCCATGCTGTGGGAGCAGGTACCAGAGTATTTTCTCCCCCTGCTACAGCTGCAGGTATAGTCATAAAGCTCACTGTGACATGCCCTGCCTATTCTTGAGAGTCATCTTCTGGGTTGTGTGCACATGTGGAGGGGGTAGCTTTGGCAAACTGTGAAGCTGTCTTGCACAGCACTGCTGCAGGACAGGGCTCTCTGCAACCTCTTTGTGATTCCTGAGCTTCTGCTGTGTTCGGTAACACAATGGTCTGTGAATTCAGGTTAGCTCTTATGTGCATCTTATGCTTGGAGTTTTGGTGTCGCTCATTGTCTTTACTTGTGGTTTAAAGCCATTTTAATTACTCAGCCACAGGTTGCATCTTAGAAACAATAATGCTTTTTATGAAGACGATCCTCAATACGGTGCTGCTCTGGATGATTTCTCAGTGGAGATTTTGTTTGCTGGCAATGGTCCCCACCACTGTGCTTCAGTTGCTTGTTTCATAGGCCCAGGTCTGTCATGCCCTGGAAGTCAAGCACCAGGAAAAAATAATGTGGGAAATGAGTGAATGCACTATCCCTCACATCATGTGGGTGGACAGAGTTCATCCATGGAGATTTGTGGTAATCAGATACTTACCTGTATCTGGAGTGTTTCCTACTGTTGAAGAAGCGTAGATGGGCTACAAATTAATCTCTTTGTCATTACTTTGACATTGTTTATTGCAACAGGGGCAGAGGGCTTTGCTGAGTTCAGAAAGTAGTTGATGCTTAGATGACAAATAGGAGGTAGACTTGTCACTGAAAATCGGGAGGAAACTAAAAAACCCTCTAACACTATATTTGAAGTGATAGAGAATCAGGCGTTACTTTATTTCTGGCCAGGATGTGCCACGGAAACTATTCCATATGCGCAGAAGTTTTACTAGATTTTGCCCCAAACTTTATGCAGTCCAAAACCCATAAAAATCTATTGGTTCAATCATTGGTCCCAAGTTGCATAGTTCTTAGTATTTGGTTTCCTATTGGACCTGGATTCCTTTGCCTCTGATGTTAATTATGTCCTCACTACTTGATTTCCTTATCAGCCTTTTGCAGACCAGGTGTCTCCAGCCATGCCAGGGGGTCTGGGGTAGATATTTGTTGATGTTCTGCTGATGGTTGTTATCTTTTGGGTATCTTTTGGGCTACCCCCCAGTCTGTTGTATTTTAAACTCATCTCCATTGAGTGGTGCAACTTCCCCTAAAAACCCTTAAAATTCCTTTCCCCAAGTCAAAGGCAAACCAAGACTGACTAGGGAAATATTTTTTTCTTTTAAATTAAAGTTCTATTATTTCCAACAGACTGAGGAAAGCAACTTCAGAAAAACCTGCTCTCAAAGCCCAGTTCTCACTCACACTCAGGCACCACTGTTGTACACAGGCAACACTGTATACAGGCACTCTTACTCAGGAGAGCAGCTGCCTTGCCCTCTTTCATTTCCTCAGTTACTCCCCCGCAATTCTAGGCAATGCTTCTTGTATATTTTATCAGTCTTGATGGCCTTGTACTGTAAATGTTTTATGTGGAAAGGCACTGCTCTGCCATGGCAGCTTGGAGAACAGGAAGGTGCTTAGCAGAGCTGCCGTGCTACACAGTCTGTGTGAGTCCAGAACAGGATCCCACAGGCTGGGCTGTGGAGCTGTTGCTGAAATGCTCTGCCTTTTTAAAGCACGGTACACCCTGCCTTAAAGGGAAGGGAGGTGCATGCACACTGTGCAGGCATCATCCACTCATGGAGCTCCTGGGCTGTGCTAGCACAGAGAGGTGTCTGCAAAGACTGTTCCTATTCCTGAGGCTGCCCTGCCACACAAGGTGCTGCAGGAAACAGGCATTCTGGGCTCAGCCCTTGCTCTGTGCAGAAAATATTCTCTGAGACAACAACCTCCCCCTCTGGCAGGCATTTGTCAGATTTCTCAGGTCTATTCTCCTGTCGTTTGTTTTCATTTTCTAATTAAATCATTGTGATGAGATGAGACAATTGTCCCATGTGGGATTTGAATAAGCTAATTCGTGCTTGCCATTAATTAGCCAGGTTTCAGTTCTTGATTTCAAACTATTAAAATAATTAAGTTTGTATGAAGGCTTAATCACAGAAAGTAGCTGAATCTTACAGTAATGTCAGTAACAGTCCCACCGGGGAACACGCTCCTGGTTAGTTTCTTCTGGTGACCTGCTCATACAGTCTAATTGGTCTGCACTGGAAGCAGAGTGAAACCAATTAGGACTGCAGAAGTCTGGTACGTACTTGGGGCCAGCTGAGGGAAATTTTCTCATTATGGCTTGTTAGAGAATCTTTCCCTCTGGCCAGCTGTTGAAAAAATGATTTGTTCTCTTTTGGCAGAAGCTGAAATTCCAGTCACATGCTCATACCCTTGGTACATAAATTTGAATATCTGAAGTCAAGAGTGAGATTAAGAGTAGTGCTGAACCCTTGTCTAAATGAACGTAGACAGCTACGAAGATTACCTAAATCTGAGTAGGGCAAAAAGTGGCTGTACCTCGTGCTGAGCTGTGACAGTGTCTGAGTCAGGAGTGCTGATGTGAGAATTTAAGTAGCACTTAATTTGTTTTCCTGCTCAAAACCCTTGCTCACCCCATCCCTGCAGGTAGTTCTGTGCCTGGGAAAACACTTCAAGAGGCTTTTCCAGTTTTCCTGTTTTGGACCAGCTCAGAGTGTATGTATGCAGTGTATACATGCCACATGGAACTGGACTGGTATTATTAAACACAGAATCTCTTTCTCCAGGGCAGCAAAGATATTAATCAGCCCAGATGAAGATGATTTTCCCTGGCTTCCTCTGACTTCCACAATGGTTAACAGTCTGGTGGCATAGGAGATCAGTCTCAACTCTAGTTGTATTATCTTTTTTATGCCTAATTGCTGTCCCATTAAAAAAAAAAATCCTAAATTTTTGACTTAGATGTAACAAAAACATTACTTCACAAGTCAGAATGTTATGACGACATTAGTCTAATATAAAGATATGCCTTCTTTTTTTGTCTTTTTTTTTTTTTTTTTTAAATCTTGACTAGGGTTTTCCTCCATTTTTCTCTCCCCTTCTTAAAGGTGCAAGACAAATAAGGTCTTACTGGGAAAAGAAATGAAACCATAGATGACTAAATTGTAGAAAGATAAAAAAAAGGTAGGGGGTTATCTGAGTTCTTTGCTATTGTGTGGTTGTCAGTGCAACAGCTCACAGTGAAGTAGTAAGTGTAGAAATCGAGAAGAAGGGTAGCAAAGCGGGAAAGGAGCAGAATGCAATGTAAAACTATGCTGAAATAAAAAATAGTGTTAACTACACCAAACAAAGGGAAAACCTTGCCCTGAACCTTGTTGCACTTGTGTCTGTTTGAAATGGAGGGGGTTTGCAAGAGGGCAACAAAGATAATCAGAGCTGGGGAGATGGCTGCAGGTAGAGGTTGCCATATACCCAGTTCTGAGTTACGCAAGAGTTGGAAAGCAGTGACAGGATAATTGTCAACGGAACAAGGCATCATAGGATACTTCAGGGTTTCTACTTCATCTTCCTCATCTTTTAAAACCAGGAGGGTACACTCAGTAACACTAAAAGGAAATCTTTGTTACTCAGTAGTTAATGGACCTTTGGCATAAGATATGTTGCTCTCACCCATGCAAGGATGAAAGCTTTCCTTACTGTGAAGGATCCAATCAGCGGAATGGAATTCTCTTAACTGGTCATTCAGTACACTTTACATATGAAGACTTGATTAAATAGTGTATATTATGATTAGTTTTTTGCACTGTCAGTGTAATACTGGTGCAACGCTTTAAATTTCATTACCATATACACTTCCTCTAAGAGGTTCTACAGCTTTTTCTTTCTATGCAAATTTATCTGTGTCAATGTAGGTAAAATCTTTGCTGAAAAAGCACAGATTATTCAAACTCTTCCAGAAATAGGCATTATAGCTCTTCTTCCAACCATTGGAAGCATAGAGGTGTTTGCTTGCTATTTAAGAGTACTTAAGGAGATAGAGATGTGGTACCCTGTCAGCTTTTGTGTGGCTACAATGCTTGCTTTATTTAGGGGCTGCTGGAATTGTGTAGCATTACCTCAAAAAGGCCATCCATATGTTCTAATGCTGTGCATGTGTAGAAACACAGTCCTGTGCATAAATAAGGGATTAAGCAGGTTTTGAAGTGCAATTATCTCAGTTTGCCAGCATTCGGATGAATCTTTTTTGATTTTCTGGTATTTCCTATTGATTGTCTTAGGACCAAACTGAGCTGAGCTCTCATGTTGTTACAGCCTCATGTTCCTGGTTGGGAAAGATGAAAACAGGGTACACCTGCTGGCCTTTGGCCACAGTGTATAGCTTACCTGCCTTCTTGTACTTTCCCTTGGTTGAATTTACTTGCAAAGAGCCAATCTGCCCAACTGGCTGCGTAATTCTATTAAATGAACATGCTGGAGTAATATTTTCTACAGAAACGGGGTTGGTCTGAGTCTATTTCCTAATGTTGCTGGTGGTGGGACCCAACCTAGATTCATGCCTGATATTTCAGAAAACTTCTTATGCCCAGGAATGCTGGATTATTGAGATTATCATAAAATCCAGGTTTCCCAGGTGCCTGAAAAGACAAATAAGTTATATTTTCATGTACTTATGTAACTGTTTCTGCTTAGCTTTCATTTCTTCATCTCTGAACAGCATTTTTCGGATCCTTCCCATTTTTCTGTTAGCATTGCTTTTTTCTTTCTTGCTGAGAAGCTGGAGTGAAAATGACACTATTTAGGTCTTTAATTCATTAAATAACTTGACTGATTTGATGAAACAGTTCCCATTGCTCTCTGAAGACTTTAAACCAAATCTTCACTTTCCTGGCATTGACAACAGAAGGCAAAAGACACTTAGACCTGAGTTGCTGATAGATATTCTAACCATCTGGCCCCTGAAGCTGAACCTGCTGTCAGCCCTGGGCTGAGAGATGCAGATGGACTGCAGAGGCTTGGTGACAGGGGAGCTGAATAGGAAATACTGTGAGAAATATTTCTTCTGTGACTTCAACAGGGAGGAGGTCAGGCTTTCTTCATACTGAAAGTGTGCATTGAGAGATGCTTTTCATACCAAGCTCTCCAGCATCCCTTAAATCTGCTAAGAAAGCCTGCCTTTGCCAATCTTTAAGGATCATAAAGGGAATTTATTGTTATATTATGCTTGTTTCTCTCAGACCAAGCAGGAGAAACATTAAGGAGGGATTGTCCTGCTAGCTGACAGTTATTAATTTCTTATGAGTGTTTTGAAGTCCAGATCATGTGTTTATATTCTCAGGCTATATTATTTTTCCCATGGATTTTGAGCCTTCCTCATGTTTTCGCAGAAGGGTTTCCTCTTAAGCTAAGCCATTATCAGTCATAGAAGAATTATCATGGCACAGCAGCTGTGCAGCTCATTGCACATCTAAGGCAGGCATCAAAAAGTTTTTCCCTTAGACCAGCAAAGCTGTTTTTCCTGAAGAAAAAGATATTGCACCTTCAAGTGTTCTGTTGCTCTGCTGGAGCTGACTCTTGTCACAGCTTGGATATTCACAGCTATCCACAGCTTGGATAGCTCATCCCAAGAGTGCTGTTCTCCCCATAACTTCAGTGAAAGAAATTTAAATGTATTATGATAATAGCAGTATCTGATAAATCTGCTGCAGATAGGCAGAGCTGCAGGGTTTAGCAGAGCAAATAGGCTGGCTTCAAAGAGCTGTAACTATGAGGAAAATCGTAACTCTGGGAGGATACCTTCTATGCATAAAATCTGTGTGTTATGAGAAGGCCCCGCTCTCTCCTATGCTCAGCAGGCTTCAGGAAAGCAAGGATGTGGTTTGCTTTGTCTCGAGTGCCTTGAGCTGAAGCAGTTTGCTGACCTCCCAGCCACGGGCCAGCAGAGGACAGGGGCAAGCTGTGCACGGGCCATATAGTTAATTCAGGCTCTCCATCAGGACCAGCCACCAGGAACTGTGTAGCTGGAAGGGAAAGCCCAGCACAACCAAGCTACAAAGCAGCAAAGGCAAACCCACAGGTACAACAAGGAGGTGTCCACCAGATGCAAATATTAGGGTCTGGCGGGGGGCCTGGCCTGGAGGCAGTTTTGAACCACATTGGTCCTCCTCATGTTCTGATGAAAGAGCAGTCTAGCCACTTTACCATTGTTCTGAGACCAACAAGCCTCTTGCAGGAGGTGAAATCTCCAGGATTTCACAGGAATATTTATGGCAGGCGATAGACAGTGGTGGATCCTGCAGATTTCCCATGCATGTCCTTCCCAAGCAAGCTGTGGTATGGTGGGAGATGGGGAATGAACAATGCTGGAGGCTGCCACATCCTGTTGTTTGTGTCCTATTTGGCAGAAATGTTGCCCAAAATGCTAAGACAGGTACTCCAGTCTGCACCACTACTGGGAGAAGGCAGTCAACAGCTCTTTGCATAAATACTGGTGATGACAGCTGCTTTTCACCCAGTAAGCCTGTGCATGTAATCTGAACCAAAAATGGACTTGCACTTAGCACTCTTTAAACAGAAATCATATCTAGCTCATTACAGTTGTTGTGGCTAATAATCACTGACAGATGTCTGAATAAAACCAGGAAGCAGCAATGCAGCAGAGGAGTGGGTGGTACATGTGCTCCCTTCAGTGACCAAGTTCTGTGTGTCACTTCAGTGGGGGGCACTGAGCCTGTACTGTGATTATAAATAGCACACCTCTGTTTCTGTTTTGAAGTATCTCCATATGGGAATGAAGAGATACTGGAAGCTACCCTAGATTCTCCAGTCTGTTGTTGGCATTGCTCCCAGAATGCAGCCTGCTGAAACTTTGAATTTACCATTACAGAAATGTTGGAGGCATTGTTTATCAAAGAATGATCAATCTTTATTTTCCAATTAAAAAAATACATGTAATGTTTCTTGCAACTAGAACTGAGTATAATGAAGAGACAAAACTGAAATAATGGTAGATATTTTTGACATGTTCATGTGCTTAGCCTTAGTCATCTGCCTTTAATGTTTATACACTAGGCTTTGAGAGACAAAGATATAATAGAAAATGTAGGAAATTGAAATGATGACATTTTAAAAAATCAGCTATGAGGGTAATCTCCCATGCTTTTTCTTAATTTTTTTTGCCAGTGTCTGTAACTTGTACCCATACTGAGATAAGCTAATTGGAAAAAGAGAGGACTGTGAGCTTGAAGTTTTATAAAGAACTGTTTCAAAGTACCTTCCTCGATTATAAAATTTTCATTTCTTCAGTTGCTTGGTGACATAAATCATCCCATCATGGTTAAAGAAAAAGGACATGGAATTCTTTGCAACTTCCCGTGTTTCAAATTGTGTATTCGATTGCTGTGTTTATAATCTGTATAAATAGCCTAAATCACATTTAAAGAGGACAAGCAGCATAATATGGAATAATTCTCGGTGTGCATACAAACACATTGAAAATCTGTGTGGACAATTTCAAAGCAGTTAATGAACAAAGGTTCTTTACTTTAGTCAGCCTAAATGAACTCTCTTTTATTAAAGCACTGATTCGTCTTGCTCTGGTAGTAGGAGATAACTGGAAAAGGGAAGCTAGACCCAGAAGCATGAAAGGATCTGGAAAATCACGTTGGAGGTTAGACCCAGGAGAAAACTCTAACTGACTAGCTTGCATCCTATCAGATCAATTATCATCAGTGGTCTAGTAAAGAATGCTGTCTGCTGGACTCTATGAATGCTTTCAAGAACCAACTGGAAAGTGCTGACAGAAGTGCACACTGCAATTGTGCACACCTTTTGTCATTTACTGGTGGAATGACTTTGAGTAAATGATAGGGAGCCACACTGCCTATTGGCGCATGCAGCGCGTTTAAATTAGTTTTGTTAACAAACTCTTAGCCTTCTGATGACTTGTACTTGCTGTGAAAGCTAGCAGAGAAACCATCACCTTTCCCACAACTTAGTTGTGGCCAGCTTTGGTGCATGACTGTCAGTCCTTAATGACAATGTGTGGATTGAAGGACTTTGCATCAGTCTGCTGGACTACACAAATAGCAGGAGTTTGTTAACAAGGTAGCAAAGTGAAAAGTGTGATTATTTTGATTTATGATCTCTCAGTATGGTTGGGGTCTTTTTCATCAGCTAGGACAAAGAAAGATGATTAGGAGTACTAGAAATGCCAGTCCATTGGCACACAGGGGAAGGCCCTCACCAAAATTTAAGTGTTAATCAGTGTCACTGTGTTTTCTAAGGATTGCAAAAGTCCAACTCTGAGGACACAGACAGAAAAGGAAGTCTAGTCACCTGCTCCCTGTGTGTGCAATTCCTTTCCTTCTTGCATTGCCAGTAGTGGAACTTAACAATGACATGTTTGTGCCACATCAGCTCCGGCTGTTCAATACTTGAATGTGCAGCTGAATGCCTGAAAGCCTACAGTTTCATTTTTTACTGTGCCTAAGTGGCTGTGAAGTTCATGGCTACCTATAAGTTGTCAGAGGTTATCAGGGTCTTTGAAGGCTCAATTTTGTTCTGTATAATACATAAGGAAGAGATGATCCAGCCACAAAAGTTGCAGTGAGTAACATGTGGCTTCTAGTTGTTAACAATTTTGGTTTCAGTGATTAGTCTGGCATTGAACACCCATAATATTTCACAGTCTCACAATTTTTGGAAGCCATATGGCTTGTCCAGTCCCTAGGATTTCGTACCATTACGCCAAATCCTTTACATGTATGTAGTGTCCTCCATGCATTATCTGTGAGTCCCATGAGGGACAGAAACAGAAATGTGTGTGGAGAACCACAGTGAAAGCCATGTATGGCTTTATTTCTTGTCTAGTTGAGTCTGAAAAGTGCCCTGATGTTTCTGGACTAGTGATTTAGGGAGGTAATATTTGACAACAGAATTTTTCCTGTTAGAGGTAAATCTCAACCTTTTGGTTTGTTTCAGTACACCTGCGGCTGAAAAAGGTATCATTGCATGTGTTATGAGAGCTGCTTGTCGATACTCATCTGTGGTAGGGAAAGAAAATGTTGGATCTTGGACAGTTTAGTTACTTTCACAAAAATTTTTAATCCCCACATGTTAAATCAATGTAGTTGATTTCCTGTTTCTCTCCCCTTTACATTTCCCTTCCATTTCAGAAGTTCAAGACTGTGTAAAGACTTGGATTTTCTCTCTGTGGTAAATTGCTATTTACACAATCTGGTTAAATCAGGAGAAAAACTGCAATCCTAATTATCTGTCTGAGCCACCTATTCAGACTAAAAAAAAGTTTGCATGAGAAGTGATTAATACTTAATTTACTTAAGTAATTTGGGGGCTCTCCAAATTAGTTTTGCAGAGGTCTGGGAGATGCCTGCCTTTTCTGTCACTTTTACAGATTTCTGGAAAGGTGCCAGGTCTTCCTTTCTTGTTTCTGACACAGAAAAAAGGCAGATCCAACTGTACTGAAGCTGAAAACACTTAACTGAGAGGCATGGGATGTATTCTGAGAAAATAGTATCCATTTTATACCAAGTGTCTATTTGATACAAAGACATCCTCAGAAAGTGTCTGGGTAGCAATTTACAAAATCAGATCCACGGCAAGGCAGTGGACTCTCATATAATATATACCATCCCACAAAAAAATTTGTGAACCTCAGCTAGAAGCAAGATGGGCTAGTAGAAATCAGTCCTGGCAATGGACTCCAAGCACTCACAGAACATGGTGGTTAAACAGGACCTGAAGGACCAGAGTACCATCAGGTTTATTGGTGATTGTGGTCCTGGTTTTTTTTGTTAATTTGTCCAGCTCCTGAATTTGCATACGATGTGGGCAGGTTCTGTGGGCTCTGTCTCTGATCCTCAGGACTCTTCACGTTTTGGGCTATCATTGATAGTATCTCTAGTCTAATCTGTATATGAGAACCAGGACTTAAATACCTTTGAGCTTTTCTGTCACAAAGAAATGTGGAAATAGAGGTAACAGTACTTCTGCTCTCATAGACTGATGGGAAAATTATGAGGCACTTGGATTCTCTAGTAATGGAGAACATATGACTTCCTGGGCATAACGAGAGGGGTGTTTAGAGGAACCAGGACTCCCAAAATTTCCTGCTTAGATGGATCACTTTTTTTCAGTTTTGTTACACTTCCGAACACCTGTGCATATGTTATCTTTTAAAAAACCTGACAAAGCGTGATTGGGCAGCAATGTCCATTTTACATCTGCACAGGCTATTCCCAAATATTCCTCTAGGGAGTAAATACCATGTTTCTGATCTCACCTTCCTTGACTCCTTTTCTTCAGAGCTGCCCTGCTCCTTGTCTAGTTGTGTGCAAAGTATTGGAGGAAAGGGAGGTTGCCATACTATTGGAGTGCTGTTTTAGGAAGAGTGAAGATTCTGTTAATGAAAACACAGTGACTGCAGACAAGTCTGTATCCTACAACTCTGCACTTCACTGACATTTTCTCAGGTCTTTTGTGTAGCTCCAAAATGGTAGACTTGTGTTTGCATCATCTATATCCAATTGACCATACTGCACTGGGGAGTGATTGTCAAGCTTCTAGCATAACCTCCAGGAGTATGCTGTAATACTAGCTCATTTGTGGGACTAACTGGTGAACAGTTTCAGCGTTATTCTCTGTTGTCAGATCAAATCCACTAAAACTAGAAGACAGGCCGGATGTTGCCCTTACTTTCAGATGTCTCAGCTACTAGAAAATTTTAATGACCTTGGTTTGTTCCACTAACCTAGGTTGCAGGCTTTCTGGCTGTGAAGCGTGAAATATGTGCATTTAGGAGATTCTGCATTTCTCTGTTTGTTCCCTCCGATCAAGGGAACATAGTAGTCAGCTGAATCCTAGCAGAAGGTTTTTTGAGAAATCCTTGCCAATTCAGCTGCACTAGCCATTAATAGCTGGACAGTTGTCTTAAGACAACATGGAGTTGATCAGAAAGTCTTGAATGCTTTTTCACACTCTACCAGCAACCATGTGAAAAAGACAAAATGCTGAAAGTTTCTTTACCTGTGTGAAGCTTTAAACATTCACTATCAAAAAGACAGTGAAAACTTTTTATCTTGGTGCATGTTTTTTAGATGATCTGTAAGGCAAAGATCATTTTGAATGTTGCCAATTGAAAGAGTGGGGCATGAGTCTACAGAAGTTACTAATCAGATTATACAGAGTACACCTGGATTTGATAAAATAGATTACATTTGGATTTATTTTTAAAAAACCCAACCAAAATATTTTGAAATAAATATTTTGTCAAGCTTTCAAAAAGGAAAGAAGTTTAGTCTCAGGAATTCTTCATCAAAGTCAGCTGCTTTGTGTGTTACTTTGTTTTATTTCATCTCATCTATTCTGCAGCAGCCCTTCTCATGAGACTTCTCATTGTGGTGATAGTGATGTTGCCAGTACAATGTGCCCCCACCCCTTCATCCAGCTCTGGGAGCTTCCCCTTCCAGCTTCCCTTTAGAAACTTTGGCTGCTTCTCTGTGCTCCAGAAGTAACATAACATATGGAGCTTCTGCTTTGGGATGTGATGTCCCAAAGCCATTGTTCTGCAGACGGAGATTTATGTCTAACCTAGCCGATGCACACTCCTTAGATAGCCCAGAAAAGCTCACAGTAGATTTGGAAAGGAGGAAAGTCATAGTATTCACTCAAAGAACTTGCAGACACTGAATTGTTTGCAATTGTTTGCTCTGATACCAGCAGTTATGTGGAATTACAATTTATCTTTTGACTTGAGTCTCTAGCAGCATTTTGTCTGTCGTAAGTTTCAAATATGCCTCTCACACTATGGAATGGGCTTCACATTCCTCTTCCTTTTTTTCCCCAGTCTTAGGTTTCTTCAGTTTTACACAGACCTGCAGCAGCTGCTGTCCCATACTTGGAAGTAATTTCCCACAGTTAATTTATAGGTGTCAAATACTTGCTGTTTAAGTCGGCATATAACCCTTCTTTATTGGCAGTGACAAGTGAGTACACACAAGTTATCCCATTAACCTCCATGAAGTATCACTTCAATGATACTAATTTTAGCAGTGGCAGGCGGAAAAACATTTATTTTTGGGTTTAAGGTAAAGCGCCTCAGATTTTCATCTTGTTTTTGTCTCTTGTTTCTGAGAGAATTTTGGAAGGTAAAATAGTTTAAAAGCGTATTTATTTCAAAGAGCAGCCACAGAGTGAATAGTGTCATTGTGTCACAGTCTCCTTCAGGAAATATTGGGGACACAATGGTAGTGTTTCTTCCATTATTTAATGGCTCCTTACAGAACCATTCAAAATTAGAACTTGTATTAAAAATAATCCTTTTATGCAGGTTTTGGAGAAGTCTTTTAACTCAAAATCTTCCACTGATGTTTTTAATCCAAATCGTGCCTTTATTCTAGTTCATTTAAAGGAAAATAAAATGTTCACCCCTTACATTCTACCTGTTCTCACTTCTTTCCCGTGAAATGAGCTGTCTTTCCTAGCACAAAAAGAGTTTTGTGTCTGGAGTGCATCTGCAGTACTTCTAAAGCTGCTTGTTACATCGCCATCTAGTGATTTAAAATCATTGCAAAACTTACCTGAAGATGTTTCTCTAATGGCTGAATCAGTGTTGAAGACCCTTACTTGCCAGTGCAGCTGCCCGTCCTTACATGTGGAATGCCTAAGTGAACATGAGAATCTTCCTAGAATTTGAAAAATTAATCTTTGCTGTCAGTGTATTTTTATAAAAAAGGGATGCAAGTGGAGGGAGGAAAACCTTGAGTATAGAGCTAAAAAAGTACTAATACATGCTTTTAAAGAAGTATTGATTTGGTGTACTGAAGCATAGTAGCACTAACTGGAAATTACCTGTGCATTTGCAGGTTAGAGGTCTTCTCCATTCTGTTTGATTTTTAACACAACCCGTATTATCTGGTTTTGTATTCTACTCCTGCTTTGAGTGTTCATATTAAGTAACAGCTAAGACGGCATGGGAAACAAATGTACAGTACTCTTTTAAAACATAGTAGAATTGCCTGATCAGAACAAGATTACTTTTTTATTTGCCAGTTATAAAGTGAGCAACTGTGGGATGGTCATGTATGCATATGTAGAGGTGGGTAAAATAATGTTGAAGACCAGGTGCTCCTTTTGATTTAGACATGTAGTAGCACAGGCAAATAGGATGTTTTGGGGGCTTTTCTTTACTGCATGCTTCAAAACAAACAACAGATGTTATGCATATCTGATTCTCTGCTTTTATTATTCACAGATGTGCTAAATGGGCAAGGACATAATTTCTAATTAGAGAGATCCACAGCTCTTTAATTTCTTACAACAAGATAATTTCTTTTTTTTCATATCTCTCTGTGTCCTGTATCTGTTTATGTGTTGTGAGAGCCATTTTCATTTGGAGGTGCCAACAGTGATAGTTTCATCAGCCTGTGGATAGTAGAGAGACTTTTGCTCAGATGATATCTGAAAAATTTATGTCTGAAAGAAGATGGATGTGCCAGCCCTTCATTATTTCTCAATAATCTCCTTTGTAATGGAAGACTCTGTCAGCTACAAATCTGTGTGTCAGTGACCGAACTTTCATCATGAGTGTTTGTCTTCGTTTGATAGACAGGTGTCTGCTAAGGAAGGTGGGAACCTTCCTTAGAGCAGAAAATGTGAACCCCCTTCCCTCCGAATTATTATAACTTTAGAATCAAGGGCTCTCAGGCAGAGGTATGGGAAAAGGAATAAGAGTTTTTACTAGTATCTAGAATGAGGTAAACAATCAGTAATAAAAACAGTAAACAAGATTAAGAAAAACAATAACAGAACCAAGAACTCGGTGGCAAATGTCCCTGGGGCTGTCAGGTACTTTCCCGTTTGGTGCAGTCACAGTCACGGCCAGCAGGGGCGCTGTTGGGCTCCTAGACCAGCAGCGCAGGTGCGATGACTCCCGGGAAGCTGCAGATGGCGCTGTGGCGCGAGGTTGGATCTGTGCCGCGTGTAATGGCGGACGGCTGGAGCAGGGTGGAGTGCAGATGAACGGGGCGCACAGAGAGCCCAGAGCCGGGAGATGGAGCAGCCGGGTCAGCCCACCGGGGCCAGCCAGCAGAGGAGGCGGCAGGAAACTCCGCAGTTGGGGCAGGCAGGGCGCGGGGCAGCGGCAGGCAGGCCGCGGGGTGGTGGCAGGCAGGGGCCCCGCTCCGCTGTACAGCGCGGCCGGCAGATGCACTCTCCCGGAGGGGGCGAGAGGATCGGAGTCCCGTGACCTTCCCCTCAAAGCAAAGACTCACCCAGCAGGCAGAGAAAGACTAGTGCAGAGCAAGGCTTTTCTTTTCCTGCGATCCCAACCAGAAACAGAGAGATGTCTCCTCCGCTGTTCTCTCTCCGAGAGCAGCGAGCGAGTGTCCTCTTATCAAATCGTGTAATCTCTTCTTCCAGTGCCGCCCAGCTAAAGTCTTTGTCTCTTTTGTGAGAGTAAATGGCCCCGATCGTTACCAGCCTAGCAACAGAATGGTAAAAATTCCACTTGCCCCCTGCCCTCCCCCCAACCTTCCACATTATCCACCCCGAATTTTTTTCCATTCCAACATATTACATTGAACTTAAACTGTTAAACTATATACATACAAGCATTACTCTGATTATATACATACAGATATGCATACAGGCACAGTGTTATGGGCAGTTCAACCCCAACTGAGGTCCCCCTGAGGTATGCATCGTGTCTCTCCATCCTCTTGCATCACCCACCAGGTACACCCTGGTCCTTGAGCAAAGACAACCCCACGGGTGGGTCTATCTTTGCTCAAGGCGGAATGAATCCAAACAGTTTTTCCCAGCATGCCTCTCATTTGCACCACTGGAACCTTATCCCCGTCTGCTGTTTGCAAGGGTTCAGATTGGGCAGGGCCAGCCCTGTTGGTAGAGCCTCGGGTGTTAACTAGCCAGGTGGCCTTGGCTAGATGGTGGTCCCAATTTTTGAAAGTCCCCCCACCTAGAGCCTTCAAGGTGGTTTTGAGCAGGCCGTTGCATCGCTCTACTTTACCAGCAGCAGGTGCGTGATAAGGAATGTGGTACACCCACTCGATGCCATGTTCCCTAGCCCAGGTGTTTACAAGGCTATTTTTGAAATTAGTCCCATTGTCCGACTCAATTCTCTCAGGGGTACCATGCCTCCAAAGGACTTGCCTTTCAAGGCCCAGGATGGTGTTGCGGGCAGTGGCATGAGGCACAGGGTAGGTCTCCAGCCACCCCGTGGTGGCTTCTACCATTGTGAGCACGTAGCGCTTGCCGTGGCGGGTTTGAGGCAGTGTGATGTAATCGATCTGCCAGGCCTCACCATACTTGTATTTGGACCACCTACCCCCATACCACAGGGGTTTCACCCGCTTGGCTTGCTTGATGGCAGCGCATGTCTCACAGTTATGGATCACCTGGGAGATACAGTCCATGGTTAGATCCACCCCTCGGTCTCGTGCCCACTTATAGGTGGCATCTCTGCCCTGATGGCCTGAGGCATCATGGGCCCATCGGGCTAGGAACAGCTCTCCTTTGTGCTGCCAATCTAAATCTACCTGTGACACCTTTATTTTTGCAGCCTGATCTACTTGTTCATTGTTTCGGTGTTCTTCATTAGCTCGGCTCTTGGGGACATGGGCATCCACATGACGGACTTTCACAGGTAGCTTCTCTACCCGAGTGGCAATGTCTCGCCATTCGTCAGCAGCCCAGATTGGTCTTCCTCTACGTTGCCAATTGGCCTTTTTCCACCTTTCCAACCAACCCCACAGAGCATTGGCTACCATCCATGAATCGGTGTACAGGTATAGCTTTGGCCACTTCTCTCTTTCAGCAATGTCCAGGGCCAGCTGAACGGCTTTGAGTTCGGCGAGTTGGCTTGATCCACCTTCTCCTTCTGTAGCTTCTGCGACCTGCCGTGTGGGGCTCCATACAGCTGCTTTCCATTTTCTATTTGCCCCCACAATGCGACAGGAACCATCAGTGAAGAGAGCGTAGCGTGTTTCATCTTGTGGTAGCTGGTTGTACGGTGGAGCTTCCTCTGCACGAGTCACCTGTTCCTGCTCCTCTTCATCAGTGAGACCAAAGTTTTCACCTTCGGGCCAATTTGTAATTACTTCCAAGATCCCAGGGCGATTCGGGTTTCCAATACGGGCGCGCTGCGTGATGAGGGCAATCCATTTACTCCACGTGGCATCAGTGGCATGGTGGGTAGAGGGAACCTTTCCCTTGAACATCCACCCCAGCACCGGTAGTCGGGGTGCGAGGAGAAGTTGTGCTTCCGTGCCAATAACTTCTGAGGCGGCTTGGACACCTTCATAGGCTGCCAGAATTTCCTTCTCTGTGGGAGTGTAGTTGGCTTCAGACCCTCTGTAGCTCCGGCTCCAGAATCCCAGTGGACGACCTCGAGTCTCACCAGGCACCTTCTGCCAAAGGCTCCAGGACAGGCCATTGCCCCCGGCTGCAGAGTAGAGCACATTCTTCACTTCTGGTCCTGTCCTGACTGGGCCAAGGGCTACTGCATGGGCAATCTCCTGCTTGATCTGGGCGAAGGCTTGTTGTTGTTCAGGGCCCCAGTGGAAATCATTCTTCTTGCGTGTCACCAGGTAGAGAGGGCTCACAATCTGGCTGTACTCAGGGATGTGCATCCTCCAGAAGCCTATGGCGCCTAGGAAAGCTTGTGTCTCCTTCTTGTTGGTTGGTGGGGACATCGCTGTGATTTTATTGATGACCTCGGTGGGGATCTGACGCCGTCCATCTTGCCACTTCACCCCCAGGAACTGGATCTCTTTGGCAGGCCCCTTGACTTTGCTCCTTTTGATGGCGAGACCAGCTTCCAGAAGAATCTGGATGATTTTCTCTCCTTTCTCGAACACTTCTTCTGCTGTGTCCCCCCACACAATGATGTCATCGATGTATTGCAGATGTTCCGGAGCCTCACCCTTTTCCAGTGCAGCCTGGATCAGTCCATGGCAGATGGTGGGACTGTGCTTCCACCCCTGGGGCAGTCGGTTCCAGGTGTACTGCACGCCTCTCCAGGTGAAAGCAAACTGAGGCCTGCACTCTGCTGCCAGAGGAATGGAGAAAAATGCGTTTGCAATGTCAATAGTGGCGTACCACTTTGCTGCTTTGGACTCCAGCTCATATTGGAGCTCCAGCATGTCTGGCACGGCAGCGCTCAGCGGTGGAGTCACCTCGTTCAAGGCACGATAGTCCACAGTCAATCTCCAATCTCCATCAGATCTGCGCACAGGCCAGATGGGGCTGTTGAAGGGTGAGTGGGCCTTGCTGACCACCCCTTGGTTCTCCAGCTCACGGATCAGCTTGTGGATGGGAATCACAGCATCTCGATTTGTTCGATACTGCCGGCGGTGCACTGTCGAGGTGGCAATTGGTACCTGTTGTTCCTCCTCCTTCAAGAGACCAACTGCAGAAGGGTTCTCTGATAGTCCAGGCAAGGTGTTCAATTGCCTAACGCCCTCTGCCTCAACAGCAGCTATTCCAAAAGCCCACCTGAGTCCTTTCGGGTCTTTGAAATAGCCATTCCGGAGGAAATCTATGCCCAGAATACACGGGGCCTTTGGACCAGTCACGATGGGATGTTTCTGCCACTCCTTCCCAGTCAGGCTCACCTCGGCTTCCACCAGCGTCAACTCTTGTGATCCCCCTGTTACCCCAGCAATAGAAATGGGTTCTGCCCCAACATGTCCCGATGGCATTAGGGTACACTGTGCACCTGTATCGACCAATGCTTCGTATTTTTGTGGCTCTGATGTACCAGGCCATCGAATCCACACAGTCCAAAAGACACGGTTTTCCCATGCCTCTACCTGGCTAGAGGCAGGGCCCCTCTAGCCCTGGCTATCATTCCCTCCCTGAGCATGCATTCCACCGTCAAGGGAATCTGACACAACACTTTCCCTTCTGTTGTACTCAGCAGGTTGGCTACAGGAAGCTGAGGCTACCTTGGCTCTGGCAGAACCCCCTCGGCTAGCGGTGCCCTCCTTAAGCTGACGCACCCGTTCTGCCAGGACAGAGGTGGGCTTCCCATCCCACCTTTTCATGTCTTCCCCATGGTCATGGAGAAAGAACCACAACTCAGCTCGTGGGGTGTACCCTCTCTCTCTAGCTGGGGGACGTCGGGCTCCGGTGTTGGGGCCTGTGACTCTCACCGGCGCCACACTGTTTTTCCTCACCTCCTCCCTGATCTCGTCCCTGATCTCTTTCCTCATCTCCCTCATCTCTTCCTTCAACTCCTTAACCACAGCAGAGATCTGAGCCTGCATTGGGCCAGTGATCACACTTGCATAATGCCTGAGCTTGTCAGCTACAGACCCCACTGTCTCACGGTTGTCATCAGGATTAATCATTGCAATGTAGGTGGCATATTGGGTTGGCCCTAGACTTGCCAGGTTCCACAACATTTGCCCTGTGCACCTGACCTTGTCGGGATCATTTTCGTGCTGTCCGTCCCTCCCAAAAAGCACCTCCTGTACTGCCACTTCTCTTAGCTGTTGGATCGCTTCCTCAACAGTCTTCCAGGGCCCTCTACGGTAGTTCTCCTGCATTCTGTCTTTGTGAACAAACCTCTCTCTTACACTCATTAAAAGCCTCTCCCAGAGAGAAATGGGTCCTGCCTCCCTGACGAACACCTTTTCAACACCCGTGTCCAGGGCCACGGCTCCCAAATTCCTGGCCTCACCACCATCCAGCTGCACGCCTGGGCCCATGCGGTCCCAAACCCGAAGTAACCAGGTTGAGAAAGCCTCGCCCTTCCGCCGCACAATGTCATTGTACAGATTACGGATAGTGTCATACGACAGGGACTCAGTGATGATTATAGGCCCAGGCTCCCCTGCTGGTTGTGAGGGCCCTGGTTCCCCATCATCATCAACTGGGCGTACTGATTTGGTCTTATACTTCCTCCGCTGTACAGGGGCAACTGCTGCTGGCTGTGACTGCCCTTGAGGTTCAGCTGGAACCTGGACGGTTGTAATGTCCGTGGGTTCCGCTGATGCACCATCCACCTCTTCCCCTGTGGGGCAAGGAGAGGGCTTCCCACCAGCTGAGGAAGTATATTCCCTCAATGCCTGACGTATCTTTTCCCCTCCCACTTGGAATACAAAGTTGAACAGGCCTATCAGCAACAGCAACCACAGTACGACGTCATTGGTATTCAGAGAGTGAATGAACCCTCTGAGCCCTGGCAGGGTAGGCCCAAAGAGATGGGTGAAAGGTTGATGACTGGGTGTCATCTCCTCACAAAAGGTACCATTACCAAAGAGACTCCAAAAACATGTACTCACGGTGTTAAAGCCCTGTAACCAAGTGCTCGCTGTCCAAAGGAATTGGAAAATCCATAGATTCCTCACCTTATTGACCCATTGTGAAAACTGGATAACAGCCACCAAAGCCTTAGTTATAGGACCCATGTTTAGATAGGGAGCTGCAAATGGGAAAACCGTGGCCACGAGAATGTGCCAGCCAAACCAAGGTATGCTAGACCACATGGTGTCACTTAAAGAGGTTTCTATGTTCAGCAAAATAGAAATGGGTCTCCTAGAAACTTTTATTCCTTTTGCACCTTTTTCTCTATGCCCTCGTGCCCCACTTTGGGCGCCAAAATCTGTCTTCGTTTGATAGACAGGTGTCTGCTAAGGAAGGTGGGAACCTTCCTTAGAGCAGAAAATGTGAACCCCCTTCCCTCCGAATTATTATAACTTTAGAATCAAGGGCTCTCAGGCAGAGGTATGGGAAAAGGAATAAGAGTTTTTACTAGTATCTAGAATGAGGTAAACAATCAGTAATAAAAACAGTAAACAAGATTAAGAAAAACAATAACAGAACCAAGAACTCGGTGGCAAATGTCCCTGGGGCTGTCAGGTACTTTCCCGTTTGGTGCAGTCACAGTCACGGCCAGCAGGGGCGCTGTTGGGCTCCTAGACCAGCAGCGCAGGTGCGATGACTCCCGGGAAGCTGCAGATGGCGCTGTGGCGCGAGGTTGGATCTGTGCCGCGTGTAATGGCGGACGGCTGGAGCAGGGTGGAGTGCAGATGAACGGGGCGCACAGAGAGCCCAGAGCCGGGAGATGGAGCAGCCGGGTCAGCCCACCGGGGCCAGCCAGCAGAGGAGGCGGCAGGAAACTCCGCAGTTGGGGCAGGCAGGGCGCGGGGCAGCGGCAGGCAGGCCGCGGGGTGGTGGCAGGCAGGGGCCCCGCTCCGCTGTACAGCGCGGCCGGCAGATGCACTCTCCCGGAGGGGGCGAGAGGATCGGAGTCCCGTGACCTTCCCCTCAAAGCAAAGACTCACCCAGCAGGCAGAGAAAGACTAGTGCAGAGCAAGGCTTTTCTTTTCCTGCGATCCCAACCAGAAACAGAGAGATGTCTCCTCCGCTGTTCTCTCTCCGAGAGCAGCGAGCGAGTGTCCTCTTATCAAATCGTGTAATCTCTTCTTCCAGTGCCGCCCAGCTAAAGTCTTTGTCTCTTTTGTGAGAGTAAATGGCCCCGATCGTTACCAGCCTAGCAACAGAATGGTAAAAATTCCACTTGCCCCCTGCCCTCCCCCCAACCTTCCACAGTGTTAAACCAGGGTGCACCTATATAAAGTATCTTTTCTTTTGAGGCGACAGAGAGGGAGATGAAATTGTGCTTTCTGGCAGTATTATACATAGAGATTCCTCCACCATTGGCATTAAATAAATAAATTTCCCAGGAGCCACAAGTAAGAGTTAAAATATGAGTTCCTCTGTTTTCAGGCTGGATGCTTTGCACTGGCAGCAAATTAACTGCCCTCCCCCTGCCCCACCATCTCTCACTCTAGACTAGGCCTGTATTTGGTCCATTGTCTAATTTTCTCACTTCTGAAGTGATCTTTGGGATACAGTTTGGGTTTAGCAGAAAGAAGGTTTCTTGCAGTGCTAGAAGATAAGACTTACATGTAGTTGACTGCCTTTTAAACTTGATGCATATTTTGATGGAGCTAGCACTGCTTCTGAAAGCTTGCTTTACACAAACATATTCCCCAGCTTTAAGATACTCATATATTTTAGTTCACTAGATTTGTGTCTTCTTTGTTGACAAAGACATTGTTGACATTGTTGATCAATGTAATCTGATTTTCAAGCTGGAATCTATATCTGCTTGTATAAGTGGTGGGGAAAACACTGATCACAAAACCAGAAATAATTTTCCGAAAGAAGTCAGTATAAGTATCTGCTTTTTACAAGGTGTGCTAATGGCACTAAGAAAGTAATTCACATAGGGTTCCCTTGCAAGCCAGAATAAGAGCCAGGAAATAAGAATACTGAGGTGTTATCCCTAGAGAACATATGAAAGGAAGCTTCACAAGCCATCTGGAAATTTAAATCTGGGGTTGCCTCTGTCCCAAACAGTCAATCAGCCATCTCCATGTCCTTTCAGTGAAGTATTAGGAATGTCTCCACTCCCTTGAGCACTAAGATGAGTCTGTAAGTCACACACATACCCATATGCTGAGATAATTTGTCCCTAAGCGAGCAGAAGCTTAAAAACTCATGAATTAATTTTCTTTTTATTTTATGTCTGCGCAACACTAATTACTGATAAGCTGACTGCACTGGTGACTTGTATTACTGTGTAGGAGTCATCAATTTACCTCAGTAACACACTGAGTAGAGAACAGAGACAGTTTTTTGTTCCTTGGGCTCTATTATGGATTTAGAACTATGCTACATGACTTTATTACTTTGTCTTCAGGAATAAATATCACCATTATTTGGACTACACATATATAGATTTAATTTATCCTCGCATAAGAGATTAGAAAGTTATCCTGACTTTAGATGCTGTTTATGGTAGAAAAGTATTGACAGACTTTTTTTCACAGTATGATGAAGGTCACAGACAGAAGAAAACAACACTAATGACCTGCAGTCTTTCTAGAGATGATCTGATTTTTGCTATGACAGTTTAAGGTCCTTCAGGAAGTCCAGCACAGCTGAAGGATACTTTTCTGTCTGAAAAACTGCATTTCTTTCCTGTTCAGAGCCAGGAGTGAGGATGATTCTTCTCTCCATTATACTCTCCACAGAAGCTCATTAATCTTTTGTCTGTAGTTGCTGTTTTTCCTCAGCTGTGTATTTTAGATTCTTTCTTTCTTGCTGCCCTGTGAAATCAATAGGTCTCTATACTGACTACTGTCCATGAATTATAGAGCAGGGACCCATGGATCTGTACAAAATCTCTTCAAAAACAGCAGTATATTTTCACAAAGCATAGAACCTAAGAATTGTTTAAGCTGGGAAAGACCTTTAAGATCACTGAGTGTCTTCGTTTGATAGACAGGTGTCTGCTAAGGAAGGTGGGAACCTTCCTTAGAGCAGAAAATGTGAACCCCCTTCCCTCCGAATTATTATAACTTTAGAATCAAGGGCTCTCAGGCAAAGGTATGGGAAAAGGAATAAGAGTTTTTACTAGTATCTAGAATGAGGTAAACAATCAGTAATAAAAACAGTAAACAAGATTAAGAAAAAAACAATAACAAAACCAAAAACTCGGTGGCAAATGTCCCTGGGGCTGTCAGGCACTTTCCTGTTTGGTGCAGTCACGGTCACGGCCAGCAGGGGCGCTGTTGGGCTCCCAGACCCGCAGGGCAGGTGCGATGACTCCCGGGAAGCTGCAGATGGCGCTGTGGCGCGGTTGGATCTGTGCCACACGTGTAATGGCGGACGGGTTGGAGCTGGGTGGAGCGCAGAGGACGGGGGAGCAGCAGAGAGCCCAGAGCCGGGAGATGGAGCAGCCGGGTCAGCCCACCGGGGCCAGCCAGCAGAGGAGGCGGCAGGAAACTCCGCAGTTGGGGCAGGCAGGGCGCGGGGCAGCGGCAGGCAGGGTGCAGGGTGGTGGCAGGCAAGGGTCCCGCTCCGCGGCGGCGCGGCTGGTAGATGCCCTCCCGGAGGGGACGAGAGGATCGGAGTCCCGTGACCTTCCCCTCAAAGCAAGGACTCACCCAGCAGGCAGAGAAAAACTAGTGCAGAGCCAGGCTTTTCTTTTCTGGTGGTCCCAGCCAGAAACACAGAGAGATGTCTCCTCCGCTGTTCTCTCTCCGAGAGCAGCGAGCGAGTGTCCCCTTATCAAATCGTGTAATCTCTTCTTCCAGTGCCGCCCAGCTAAAGTCTTTGTCTCTTTTGTGAGAGTAAATGGCCCTTAAAGACCGGTCATTAGTTGCTTAGCAACAGAATGGGAAAAATTCCACTTGCCCCCTGCCCTCCCCCCAACCTTCCACACTGAGTCCAAACATTAAACCAACACTGCTGAGTCCACCACTAAACCATGTCCCTAAGTGCCATATCTATGCGTCTTTCAAATACCTCCAGGAATAGTGGCTGCACCACTTTCCTGGGCAACCTGTTCCAATGACTAACTATTCTTTCAGTGAAGAAATTTCTTTTAGTATTCAAACCGAATCTCCCGTGGTGCATCTTGAGGCCATTTCTCCTTGTCCTATTGCTAATTTCATGGGAGAAGAGGCCAAACCCACCTGGCTACACTCTCCTTTCAGATAGTTGTAGTGAATGATAAGGGCTCCCCTGAGCCTCCTTTTCTCCAGGCTAAATACCCCCAGTGACCTCAGCCAATTCTCATAAGACTTGTGCTAGATGATTTCTAGACACTTATTTAATTGATCTCCTTTTGACATCATCCAGCATGTCTTTGTGCTTCTGGCTGCATTATTAATGTCTAAAAATGCAGAGCATTTGAGCCTTTTCCTGTTGTTGTGGCACTCTTAAAGCCTGTAGAATGATTTCTGTAGGAGTTCTCCAGCACTGAATAATATGCTTACCCAGCCTTTTTTAGAGGAACAGATTGGTGTTTGGTGGCATTATTTTGCCCTCCCTTTTTCGCAAATCTTTTAGAACTGAGCTCTAAAGAGATGACTTGAGAACTTACCCTGCAGCCAAATTTAGATGGAGTTGGCCTGTGTGGTTCTAAAAGCTGCTGCAAGGCAGGGATGGAACACATTTCATTTTCTTTGGAATCCCAGCTAAAAACTAGATATATTTATGGTCCTGTGATGTCGTATGAAAGCAAATTTTTGTGGTTATTTTTCATTGTCCACACAGAAATGTTTTAGCAGATCTTTGTATTTCTAAGCCAACACCAGATTGATTCTTCCTGCTTTTTAAGAATCTGTTAGCAAAAGAAATAGCTTATTTCATGGTACTGAAACTGATATTCATATCACACCTTTGAACTTATTCTCCTTATAAGGTATGTGGTATTAGCTGGAGTGGGACATCACTCTATAAACAGCTTAAGTTCAAAGGAATGAAGAAATAAACATCAATGCCTTCTTCTCCCAAAAAGGGAAAGGAGCATCTTCATTGTGTGGTTTTCTGATCAGCAAATAAAACCAAATTATTGCACGATTTCTAATGGGGCCTCATTTTACAGCAGTAGGAGTGCCTTTAAAGTACTTGATGACCTTTGCTTTGCTGTTAATTTCACCTGAGACTGTAAGCAAAATTTAAAAAAGGTCCATCCGTGATGGATAGTTCTGTCCTGAGCAGTTCCACTCAGTGGTCTACCAACCATCGGACATTTTGCCTTAGTGTACATTGAATCATGATGCATGAAGGTGATTCTTGGAACCTTGCAATGTAAGCACCCAATACATTAATTTTGAGAGGTGTGGATCCTTTCTCCTCCATTGACCATTCCATGAAATTAGCTGTTAAAAGTACACTTTCAGGGCAGGTCACTTAGCATCAGAACAGAATGTTCCCTTTGGCCATTTGTAAATCGTAACATTTGTGGGAGTGATGTTAAGAGTCACTAGGCATGATCAAATAAAATACATGTGTAATAATGTTATTTCCTGTGGTAAGGTGGCTTATTGCCATTGCTTTTGATTCACATTAAACGAACATCATGTTTCATGCACAATAATGTTGAAATTATTGGGACTTCCACAAACCTTTTGTTTATCTATTTGCAATCATCTATTATTTATGTTTGGAGTCCTTTTTACTTATGAAACTTTTTACTTGTGAAACATGGTAGCATTGACATGCACTGAAGAACTCCTTGATGCACCATCATATCAGAAGAATTTGCAGTGCAAAAAATTGTATGGTATGCCTGTTGCAGAAACTCATGTACTGAGGCTCCTGTCAGTCAGAATTCCACTGAACATGATGATCTAAAAATGTAGTTCCATAAGGGGTGATCCGGTTCAAATGTGGTTCTGTTAGGCATGACAACGTGAAGGGAAGTAGGAGTACTCCTGAGGTCATGAGAGAAGTCTGTCACAGAATCAGCTCTGCTTCTTTTTATTCCCGATGAATTTTAATTTCCCCTCCAAATGCACAAAACCGTCAGCCTAAGCTGATGGACTATGGCAAGAAGGAAGGTTGTGAGAAGGAAAATGGCTGAGAAAAAATAACTCAGGAATTATTGTACAACACAAAAATAGTAAGTAAGGAGCTGCTATGGAACAATAAAGGGATTTGTAATAGAATGTAGCTAACAATTTAAAAGAGAAAAAGACAGAATGGCACAATTAAGGAACTGCAGGCAGTACAAATTTAAATTACGATATTATTCATTAATTACCAGGATTTTGCTAGCATTTCTTTAATCAAGGCATTTTTTAGCTTAAGTCTAGCAGATGGTATGTCTTGTAGTTCACAGTAAGAGACTGGCCATTATCTTGAGCAACCAGGTCTGAAGACATTTGGAGCTAATATACATGACTGGAGTTTGATTTTCATGTGGGAATTTTTTGTATCCAGCCAAGATTGCACCAGCACTATCAGAGAGATCTGGCTGGGTTGCTAAAAAGGTGTCTGTGGGTTAAAGTGACGTCAGAGCTGTATGGAGAGGTAAAACTGTCATCGGAACAAATGTTCTGGTTGAGACCATCACAGCTGTGACACCCTTTCTGCAACACCGTGAAAAGTTTATTTGTCTCAGATATGAGATTATCTATTTGCAAAAGAGATCACAGATCATTAAACAGGATGGGGAGGTGAGGTCAGAAACCAAACAAAGTGATATCATCTACTTAGGCTGGTGCACCTAACAGAATATAATGTCACTTTCTGGAAATACTGAGATCACCACATCAGCACTGTTACAAAATGGAATTCAGGGTAGACATACCCAAAAGCAGTCAAATCCCGTTTTTAAATGTGTCTCAGTAGTAGCACTTCTCTGGAACTCCTCTGTTGTTCTTCAAGCTACATCTTAAAATTTTGTTCAGTACAACTGACCATGGAATCTTAAGCCCAGAAGGCTTAGATGTTTTGAATTTTCTTAGCCACTGTTGAGGGGCTTCCATTGTCTGGTAATTTAGATTTTACATTGACCAAGTAACTGCATTTTAACATGGATAGTGATTTGGTCCCTGTAAGTTTGCTCTCCTTCTGGCTCTCTGCTCTTCTGGGAGAGCTGCTGTGCTGAGAACTGACTCCAAGTCACAGTGCTTGCTAGTACTGTAGGTTTCTCTCAGTCTGCAGGAAACATTTTAGTTCAGGGCTCCTTAAAGTGACCAGGTGTTGGACATCAGTGAGAGTAATGAGTGGTTCCCTGCCCCTCGTCCCATATTCAGCTTTCTGTGGGATCACTACAGGACTAAGCACACCCAGCTGCCCATACTGTGTCACCCACCGGCATCACCAGGAGGCACTGCCAGAGCCACAACCCACCCCTGCAGCAATACCAGGTGCCGGCACAGATTCACTCTTCCGAAAAAGCACTGTTTTCCAACATGGAAAAATTCTAGTGAGTTGCATCCCGTGAGTAGATCTATGCTGAATGTGTAAGGAAGGAACATTCAAAGGTCCTTTGAGCTGGAGCGAAAGAAACGTCTCCCTCCTAAGCTTCCTTTCCCAGGACTTCTCCAAGGGCAGATGGAGGAGGGCTAGCGGAACTCTATGCATTCTCACTTTAGTCTTTCGCTGGTTGTTCCCCACGGCCAGCTGCCTCCCGGTTTGCACGCCGGCCAGCTTTCCGCAGCAGGAAGAAGGCGCGGTGCGCACTGCGGTGTGCGCGGGCTGTCCGGCCGCGGCTGGGCCGGGCTGTGGCCAGCAGATGGCACCAGCAGCTCGGGCCGGCTGCAGGTCCCGGCACAGCCTCCCCGGCTGCGCTCCGCCCGCAGCGAGCCCGCGGCGCACCGGCGTGCTTCCCGCCCCGCTCGGCATCGCCACCGCCACCGCCACCGCCACCGCCACCGCCACCGCCACCGCCATCGCCATCGCCATCGCCCGGCTCCACCCCTGCGGGCACTCGGGGCAGCTCCTCTGCCTGCGCGCCGCACACGGGAGGCTTCGGAGCCAAGCTCGGCTGTGCTGGGATCAACCTGACCCCTGGTGGCGCAGCTGGGACCGCTCGGCGCGTTTGGGAAGGGTCACGACGTCAGCGTGTAAATTTGACAGGGCTGGGGGCAGCTATGCCGTGGGCTTAAGAAATAGCTAAAAGAAGAAGAACGAGGTTGGTGAGCTGCCCGCCCCAACATACATCTGGTACAGCCTTTCATAGTCCAGGCAGCACTTCTGAGGCAGGTCTCTTCTCAGAACAAGGTCTTGTGCCAGTAACTCATACTATTTCTGTTTGCTTGGCTCCTGCTGTGGAAAAAGCTACCTGGCTGCACAGTTTTGCCCACCCCAGCAGCCTCCTTATTCCATGGAGGACATCAGGGCTCCTGATGCTCACCTTAGAACTGGCATTAAATGCAAAGTTAGTGGTGGTTTGCTCATCTTTAAGTTTCGGTGGTATAACATGTATTCAAACAAGAAAACAGATGCATAAATATACAAAACCTTCTTAACCGCATGTTTTAGTCTTTTTTTTTTTTTTTTTTTTTTAAGTGATCTCTGTCGCCTGACCACCTGTGTGAGTTGAGCTTTTAGCTTATAACATCTTGAAGCTTGTACCACACTGGCTTTTTGCTGCATTGTATACTGCTCACATATATGTACAACTGTCTCTGCACAAATCGATTTGCATCGTGTACTTAAGGAGTAGTATGTGAAAAGAAGGGCGTGGGGAAGCAGCAATGCTGCTTTTGCTGCTAGCACCTTCTGGAGCATATAGGGCTTCATGAGCTGGCAATGCCACTTATTGTCAAGAGCATGCATTTTTCCACCTAAATCGTCTGGGGGCAAAATCAAATGTCTTCCCAGGCAACCACTGATACCAGCAAGGGTAGAGATCAGTGCTTTGAATTGTCTTCTACAATGAGGGAAGCTACTTCAGTGTTTCCTAGAAGGGTAGAGACACAAGCCAGCCATGTCAGGTACTAATGCAGGTATCACTAATATAGGACAGAGTTGTATTAGGCCTGAATGCAAGTTTAGTGATCCTTAGGAGGAAAACACAGATAGATAATCTTACTGCATTCTACTCCACAGTAGCTTTTGACTCACATTAGTAAAATTGTACTAGGGAAAAAAAATTCACCTATTACTTGTAAAGTGGGTGTTTGGAAAAAACGAGAATACTTTAACATACTCTAGAAAAAGACCAAGCCAAGTTCTTCATGTAGCAGATTATGCTTTGTCTGTGAGCTGAGTTAACTTGGTCAGTGAATTAGAATTTTCTGAATATGCTTTGTCTGTGAGCTGAGTTAACTTGGTCAGTGAATTAGAATTTTCTGAATGTTTGGAGGTTTTCTAGGCTAGGGAACTTTGCAAGAGCAGTAAGTGCACTGAAGCTCTAATGTATAGATTTTGAATCCTTTTGTATTTGATTTCTGGATTGAGTCTTTTGGGTGTACTCTATGTTTAAAGCTGCATACTTACAAGGCTAAGAAGCTTCTTAAAGTGAGACCTGAAATCCTTATTTGCTGTCAATATACAAAGCAAAATGGAGTTGCTACCAAAAATCTGGTAAAACAGAAAACTCCTTAACACCAATATATTATTAAGAAGAAGGCATTCTTTATTTGACTAGATGCACGGGGGGATATCTCCTCTGAAAGTCATGCATGCTGAGTATGGGAAAGTTTTTGTTTACGTACTGTATTTTGCATACATATTCTTTGATTGTCCCAGAATAAACATACATATGATAATCATTTCCCTAAAATCATTAACATATTTTGCCTCCCCTTTGTCATTTGCTCTTCTGTGCTGGGAGTCTCTTCAGTGGTGGCTAGTGCTCGGAGACCCCAGTGTTACGGCTGGTTTAGTAAGTTGGCAGGGCACTGGGGCTGGTGAACTTCCAGTTCTCCTTCTTACACAATGGGCATTGAGCAGTTTCATAGGCCAGTGGTCTTTAAGGAATAAGCATTGTGTTAGCTCACCAGGTGTAGACAATTTATCATCCAGTAACAGTGTGACAGGAGTCCCATATTGTAACAGAACAGTAACTTCACCTGGAGCATCGGTATTGGGCTATGCATGCTAAAATAAAAAAGTGCATCATGTTCTCAACTCCAGAATGAGTACTTCACCCATGTGATTTCTCTGTCACTTGGCATTCTTTCCCTGTGAGAGAATTTTTGGTCTCCTCTCACAGTTTTGAATACTGTCCTAAAAAACAGGTGTTGCTTGGCCAAAAATAGGGACTGAGGCAGGTATAAGGACTAACAGGACAGCCAGTGTCTGAGAAGTTTTGTTCCAAGCAGCTGGCTGAATGATAGAGTTAAATTGGTGGCAAGCCAAGGCACAGTAGCCTTGAGACAGACTCAGGAAGGAGAAGACAGCCTGGAGTGTGGTAAGTGACCTAGATGTGCACCTACACAACCTCCAGCAGCAGTTGCACTGTGCTCATCTTAGACAGCTCTGTTTTTCTAAGCTGCATATTTCTGTAGATATTTTATAAAGCAAGCCAGACAGTCCCTAGTTGAGCTTTTCTTGGAATTATGATGTTGCCACTTCCTGAAATAGGATTTTTTTATCTGTGAGTTTTCTTTTGGTTGCAAAGTAAACAAGTTAAGCTAACACGGAGGATGAAATCAGCAACATTTGGGACCACAAACTCCATGGGTTTAGGTTTCAACCAGAGTGCATTATTATAGCTTTTTACTGTAATTTTTTTCCCCTCCAAAAGTATGTTAGGCTTCATGCCAGCCAATTTTCTCTGTGGGGTTTTTTTTTTGTTTCTTTTTTTCTCCAAGAGATTTTCAGAGGTCTGAGAATCTAACGCAGCTTGTGGATTTCTTCTTTGTTGCTTCTTAACTCCTACACTGTGACATTCAAATTCCCCTTTCTCTGTCAGTCTTGCCAGAACATCTTAGAGCCCCCCAAATCACCACATGTCTTAAAACACATATCACAGTTTATCAGTTTTCTCTCCACTTTCAGAGCTTTTGGGTTGCAGCTCTCCTGTCTTTCACCCTTCCCACGCAGCTAGGAAGTCTAGAAACTTGGTTTATTTCTTCTTCATTAAAACAGAGCTTCTTATCTACTTCTGTACCTATAGAACCCATAGTGAACATGATGAAATTCTGAATTAAATCCCAGGCGTTGGTACTATTGCTTCCTTGCTGCTTTGAAAGTGACAAGTTTAAGTTTTCAGTTGTCAAAAGTCCCTTAGCATGACTGTCAAATTTGTAAGAATGACCTAATTGAAAAAGACTTCTGCAAGGAATATGAAGCCTAATCTTCGCACTGTTAAAGTGTTACCTAGTACGAATTACATCAGAAGTTATATTACACCATGGAAATAAATTTCAGATGCTGACTTCTTACTTACTTTCTTCTCTCGTTTCTAAGACAAACTCTGGTTTTGCCACTTGCAGTTTTTAGCTTCCGTTATATGTACCCTCATGTCATTGTTTTACAATAGCGAAATACCATTTCATATTAATTCTCCTAAAACGTGCTGTACCTAAGATTTTTTAAGGCAGTATCCCTATAGGGTCCTTGCACAGCAGGTCTGAAGTCACAGGAGTTTTTTGTGTGTGAATGAAACTTACTCCTTGTAGGGAATTTGTGGAGCATGATGTTAGGCTTATTCAAGAAAAGCACAGAACAGGTGATAGTGCTTGATGTTACCTTTCTGTCTAACTCATAAAAATACATTGAAATCAAGGGCAGTCTCTTGAATGCCGTATGACTGAGATTGCTGCAATTGTGGAGAAATAGGGGTATAATCTGTGTTATTATTGCACCCTTGCGGATGGCCAGGAAGTGAAAAAATGTGCCCAGAGCAATCCAGCAAATGAGGCCTTGGGGCTGATCAAAGAAAACAATGTTTCCAGCCCTTTAATTTTAACCATGTATGAAGTGATAAATAGTTTTTATATTTAGGAAAACATTAAACACTTAGGGAAATGCAACAGTGTGAAATACAGCGCCCAATATTGCCCAAGAGTGTCTTTCGTCTCACTGCTGTTAATCTGCAGCGTTTAATGACCACCTTGATACTATCATAAAAGTTCATCTCTAGCTTCTACAGGTTTTTAAAGAAACAGTTTCCTCAAAGCAGTAATATATTTGTGCTGTCTTTAAATAGAGGACTGGAAAAACACTGAGTGACAGTTATTTTCATTTGCTAATAAATTTGTTAACTGTTTTGCTATGAATCTGACTTTATATAAGCTTCCATGCCCTGTGAAATAACCTGCCCGTCCATTCCCTCACCTTCTACTTAGGATCTTCAATAGTGAAAGCATGCCTACTTTAAGAAAAATGTCTTTAGGGTGTGAGGAGAAAAGTGATTTTTATGATATGTTAGGCTGACAGAGTAAATGCTCATTTGTCTTCAGTATGGTGATCTTTAATGTGTAATGATTGTCTTGTCTACACTACGATTTTGACAGGTGCAAGTTAAAATCTGTTTCAAAATGGAGAGGCAGAATCTTAGACCAAATTATAAATGATTCCTTAAAGGAACTGCTGTGGGGCTGGGGACACTGGGGGTGGAAGGTGGGGAAGTAAGTTGTCTTCTTGCTGAAAAAGTAATGTTAGGAGAAGGCATTCTGTGGACATTTTGATACATAGAGCTTGTTCATTTATGCTGTATGCAGTGTTCCCTGGACTGAAACAACAACAGAAAAAACTTAACCTCCATAATCCCAGCCTAAGCAGCCTGCCTTTTCAAGCAAGCAGCTCCTCCCTTGGAATTTACTCTATGTCTGAAAGATTTCAAGTGGTCATTCAATTCTTTGTTGCTTGCCACAGCACTCTTGCCCTTGCCATCAAAACTCTCAAATGCCAGAAAGCTCTATATCCCACTGCCTAACTTTTGAAGGACTAAATCAATGGGGCCTCAAAAATGTGTATTACTGCATCATCTATCAACTGCTGATCAAGCAGTCCTGGGAAACAGTGAGGAATTTCGAAGACAGTCATATTCAGCATCTCTAAAGTAACAATCCAGTTGGGTGTAGTCAGAATAGAGTATGCCCTGGATGTAGTTGTAATACACAAAATTAATGAATGGGATATCCCAAAACCATGGGGGTAAAGGAGGGTGAGCAAATTTCAAGGTTGAAAAGAAATTTCTTAAAATTTGAAATATTTTATGATGTAATAACAATGTATAAACTTCAACATTTCTTCTGAGTTACTTGATATGGAATTCCAGAATGAGTAAATTAGAAAGAACTAATTTCTAATCTAAGAACTAACTAATCTAAGAACTCTTTTATCAAAAATAGTAAATACTGGAGATTAAGATGGGGCTGTTGTATAGCTGGATTTCACACTGTTTTGCTGATTAGGTGAAATTTGGATAATAATTTTCTCAGTGTTACCTTATTCTTCCCGCATACAAATTGCCATATGCATAGTGAATATCCTCAATAAACTATACCTGCCCCACTTGGCATTTTGTCTTTTAAGAGCAGCAAAGTGATTCTCTCTGCTACATAGATTGCTTTGGACAATGAGCCATTGAAACTGATCATGTTTTCAGGTGGAGTTTTCTGACCTGAGAAGAACAAAGAGACTGATATTTCTGACTTCAAATCACAAATTCTGCAAAACACTGTGAGGGGTAGGTGGCTATGAGGTATAATACTAAAAATACCCCAATATTAGCTCTGGCATCCTGTGATCCATTTCGCAGCAATACTTCCAGTGTTGTTTCCTTCCTATGTAAATTAATGTCCATACATCAACAGTGTGGTAGTGAATGGAGTTTGATTACTCCACTGTTCCCAACTGAAATATAGCTCTGAAAAGATATTTTTGTTATAAAAGCTAGAAATGTAAACCAGCATCACCATACTTGCAGGTGTTGAGACAAACTGGGAATTCGCTGCCCTGTACAGGTCGCAGTCTAGGCACAGGCTAACTAAAGACATGTCACACACAAGAAGTAGTAGACTGTCTTGAACTCCAAAATAATTTGTCTTGAATATAGTGATCTGAAGCCATATGGTTCTTCTATCTTTCAGACTGAAAAATACCATTTTAACATAGTTCGTACAGATCACCTGAATTTAACCCAAAATACAAAAAGTCTGGAAGTGACAGTGGGAATTTACAATTCCAGAAGAAAAGAAAAGAGAGAGGAAAAAAGAAATCTGAAAAAAATTTAAAACTTCCTAAAGTATTTCCTTTTTTTTACTTTCTATTAAACTTATAAAGGATTATTCTCTGCTTAATTTTATTTTATTTTAAATAGTTTTTTGAAGTTAGTTTTAATCACTAGTTTGTGATATTATTTGTGATAATAAAGCCCCAACCGAAAACTCAGGGGTATGTGGTAGTTTTCTCCACTAATTTCTTTTGGAACTTTCACTAAACTATTTCTTTTCTATCTGTGGAGAAAGTATCTGTGAATTATGATGACATCTCTTGGCAAGTGCTGTCTTCAGAATCATGTAGCTGTCAAAATATGTGATGAAGTCAAATGGCCTCAAGGGAGGAAATTGTCATTCATTTGTCATCATGGCAAGTGATATACCTCTGTGAGATAGTCTGACAGATTAAAGTTTATCGCAAGAATCAAGAAACTTATTTTAATGATCGAACTCCCCCACTTCACAGCCTACCAGCTGTGTCTTTCTTCCTCCCGTTCTTCCTTCCTCTGCATTTCACCCTAGACAGTTTTGCTGGTTCTGTTTTGCTGGTTCTCTCCATATGAGGTTTCCACCTCAGACCCATCCAGACAGCCAAACATACTCCTATTTCCTTGTGGTGAGCCCATCCAGGGCTGCACCATCATCTGCCCCTTCCAAATGCTTTCATATTTTTGGCCCAAATCTCCCAAGGTGCAATCCCTGGCCTTGTTATTCCACCTGCAGCTGATAGTAATTTTTCTGTGTAATGCCATTTAAATATTTTTAAGTTACTATTAAAGATCTTGTCTTTTTCCTTACCAAACAAGTACGGCTCCCTCACCCTCTTTTCTGGGTCGTGATCTAGGCCCCTAATTACTTTGATAACATTAAACACTTCAGGACTGAGATCTGTAACACAGAATTGAAAGACTAAGCAGTCTTGAGAATTTTATCCTCAAACCTGCTGCTGGTAGCTGTTTTGTTTTTGTTGTTTAGTTTTGTTTGTTTGAGTGGAAGACAGAAAAGGAGGTGTTAAGTCTGGGATGCAGGTATAGAAAATGGATATTTCTGCTATATGGCCACAGAAGGTGATTGTAGGAACAGAGGTGAAGAAGTGTTGTGCTCCTTAGTGAAATGTCTCTGTGTTTGTTGTTAAGCTTGGGGGAAGTGTTAGTTTTGCTTGAGACTCCTCATTCCTTGCCAGTGTTTCCCAGTGGGACTGTGTTTTGGTTCAGAGATATTGCAGGAATTTTAAGGCATTGTTAACAACAGCTGTGTTTATGGGAATACTCTCTTTCTTTGCTGCCTGTAGTATTCCCTGCTGATATGCTTTGATCTGGGTCTCACCTCCTTACACACTGAAGCTGTAATATGGAAATAAAGTTTAAAAAGTTCCCATTGAGATCTTTCTCTGTGTTCTTCAAATTGAGTAGATGATAGCAATAAATAACAACATCCTTGTCATGTCCAGAATATCACTGACATTCTCACTTGTGTATCAAAGGAGGAACAGAAGCTCATTGTCCCCATGCTCTGCTACTCTGAGCAACCAGGCTGTGCGCCTCAGCCCTTCAAACAGTAGCATCCTGATGCTGCTGCTGAGATCAAGAGTCTGAGTTCAGGCTCCAGAGATACTGTAGTGTAAAATAAAATGTATAATAGCAAACAACCGGGAGAAATGAAAGGATGGATCTGGAGGCATATGGGTTATTTACAGTAAAGCTAACATATAGAGATTATATTCTCAGTACTCTTCCACACTTTCTTCCCGATTAAGTTCCTCAACATAAATTTGGTTTGTATTCAGTGCTTACACAACCACACAGAGTTTAGCAGGATTACACCAGAAAGTTTTCCCTTGAGAAGGGGATAATTGACAAAAAATATATTCACACAATTTAATAGTTTACTGCCTGTGAAATGCCTTGTGCTCCTCCAGTGGTACCTGTATCAGAGCAATATATTGTCATTAACTACACTCTGGGGAACACTGTAATGCAGAAGAAAGCTGAACACTAGCTGCCAGTGTATCACAGCTTAAAGCATCTGCTTTTGTTGTTCCTATCTCCAGCAGAACTTTCATGGTCACTTCTACATTCAGTTGTTGCCTTATCCACCACTGTGGCGGCAGAGCAAGGAATCTGCAGTAAAATTGAATGATGCATGTAACTACCAGGTCTTTCCTCCACAGGAAGGACCTTACTTAGTACGTGTTAAGTAGTGCAGTAGCATGGGTTCAGCAACCTGTTCAAGATTACATGGGTCTTGATGTATTTCTGTGCTGAGCCACCAGAATTTTTCACTATAGCTAGGTGCGAGTGTGAGCAATTGCATGAAGGAAAGAATGGATGTAAATTTTCAGTTTGCCACACAGAAAGGTAAATTGCCTTTTGCAGCTCTTTCTATTCCCACATCCTCAATTTGGTATAAAGCCTGCTTGGATTATTCTGAAATTAGAAATTTGCTTGGATGGGGGACCTTCTGTCTGGGTACAAAGAGTTGGACCAAGTGAGATCTTGGCAAGGCAGAGGCAGCTTGATCCATATGGATCTTTCTTATATGAAACCCTGAAACTTATTCAAAAAAGACTGTGCTGATCCATCTGCAAAGCACCAGGTCAGTTGGTGGCAATCTCAGCCTTCATGAGTGATGGCTACAAATTCTGTCTAGGTGTGGAGACTGGTTGTTCATGAGAAACCTTGTGTTGCAATGAAAACACCACAAAGCCATGGTTGTGGCTGGCAAGGACTGGAGGAGCTCAGAGGCAGAGCCTTGGCCTGCTGTGCTTGTACACTGGCAGGCAACAGTTTTGAAGAGAGGAAAAGTGGTGGCTGTGAGAAGGGGAAAAGGTGGGAGACAGAGTCAATTCCCGCTGAGGTGTGAAACATGGCATGGATGAGGAAAAGCAGAGGAATCCTCTGCCATGAAAACAGAATAGCCTAGTTTCATAGAGTACTCTGCCTGAGAATTTAGCACCCACAGCAGAGACGTGACAACACCTAGCTTTTAAATCTCTCCAACATGAGAGAACAGGGGCTGCTTGTGGAAAGAGTTAACAGAGCAAGCATTTAGGACAAGGGTTTGACTTAGTCCTGCAACTGAGAAGCCTCTGCCTTTACTATGCAGGATAGAATGTGCAGCAGGAGCATATGGAAAGTGCAGGAAGCAGGTGATCGATCTGAGGGATGAATGATAAGGACAAATGTAGTGGGGGAGTTAACATATTCGAGGCCTCTGATGCATCAAACTGCCCTTGGTAGGGGGTGTTGGGACTAGATGCTCTTTAGGGTTCATTCCAACCCCTTAGCGTTCTATGATTTTAAGATTTTGGTAGTCTGGCAGAGGCACTGAATCAGGCTTCCCCAAGGCAGGGATACCTTGGAGTGCAGAGCACATACAAAGGTGGGAGGAGGCTTTGTGAAGGGCTTGCTTCAGCCTGTTGAGTCCCACAGCATGCTGTGCCAGCTGTAAGAAATTTACTACTGACGTAGGCTATGGAAAAAATAATGAGTGTTTGCAAAGGCTAGGAGGTGGCCTGGGGCACAGCATTGTACCCAAAACTGTCTTCACTCTACCCTCTCCACCCCCTCAAAATGGGACTTATGACAAGATTGCTGTTATCCTTTTATGCTGTAAGAATGTTACCTTTAACATCAGATTACTAACATCGTGTACAAAGACACAAACTGCACTCAGGAGAAAGAAGTATGGAGTGATCTCTGTCCAAGTATTACAGTTGTAAAGCTCAAAACGATTTCAGAGGTTTATGCTGAAGATGTATATGTTTGGTTTTACTAGCTTTTACTAGAGGTCCCAGCTAGAATTTTCACATTTAGAAATAGGAAATAACCCTTAAACCCTCTGTATTCCTGCACAACTCTTCTGTAAGGACTGCACAAAGTAAGATTTTCAGGCATGGCTGCTGAAAGTAGTGTCTCAGCTGCTGGGTATGCCCTTGATACTTTGAAAGGAATGGTATTTCTGTACTCAGCACTCGCCCTTACCACATCCACAGAAAAATGGGATATCCCTATAAGGTACCCCTGCTTGAATACCCCAGAGCATCCTGGTTTCAAATGCAGTTCACAGGCTCTGGGAATCATACACACAAGGGCTTCTCAGTGTTGAGCTTACTGATTGATGTTGTGAGCCTGGCAGGATGTCCAGAGCTGACAGCTTGGAGAACACTGTGTGCACTGAGGCAGGCCACGTGCAGTACCTCTGCTGCTGAGGTGACCTGGCTCTGCTTGGGTGTGCACCTTGGGGCCACAGCCTTCCTAGCACAGCAACAGGCGGCTCAGCACAGGCTGCTAACCCTGCTGCTCAGCCAGCGCCGAGAGGCAGCGTATTACAGCGAGTCCTCATCAGTCTGTGCTGTTCCACAACACAAATACTCCCCCGGTTGCCTTTAGAGCACTCTTTTGAGTAGCAGAAAAACATTTTCTGCAGAAGCAAATGGCCTGAAAATGTTCTCAGAATGCTTAGAAGAATTGGCCTACTATTTCAGCTACAGTACATCTAAAGCGCCTATTTTCTGGATTTACATTTTAACTGAAATAAGTGGGGTGTAGACCAAAAAGGGAAGCCAGCAGATTGCCTTGCTTATGGGATGCTTTGTTTTGCAAGGCAAAACTGCCTCACGCAGACCACTTACTGCTGCTGATAGGTGGCATTGCTCTTGCATTTTCTTCACTGTTACATTTTTCTTTGGCCAAGGTTATTAATCCTGACTTTTTTCCTAGTGCGTCCATTTCTCTATCTTTCCCTTACTTAGAGGTACCGGTATTTTTCAGGCACTTCACTGCCCATCTTTGTTATCTTCTTTTCCACAGCAAGCTTACAATTTCACTAACTTTTCCAGGTAATACTGAAGATATCAAGGGCAGTATAAACTACCCCTACCCACAACCTCAGGTGAATTAGGAGAGGGTAGTGAAAGTGCCTCTTTTCTTGCCAACCACTAGAGTAAAATCTCTCTTGTGAAAGGAATTTGGGGCTCTGTAATGTTTTGGTCCTATCCATCCCAAATGGCAAACTTTAACTACAGGGGATATCTGCTTTCAGAAGTTGCTATATGCTAAAAATTGCCAAAAATAAAATTTGCTGAAGGGGAGTATTTTACATCAACAATTAAGTCTGCTATTCATTAATTTCTCACTTTAAAAGCCTGTCATCCCAAATAGCTGGTGTAATTACCTGTTTATTGTACTGACGCGGATCAGAGCAAATACAATGATCACACTGAGCAGTCAGAGCTGTTTCAGCATGAGAAGACCTTTTAATTTCATTTCCTCCAAAGCTTCACAATAAATTCCTTCTGTTAACTGATGTTTTGGGCAACTGAAGGACAGTAAAAGATTTTATGTTGAACTACAGCGTAGATAAGTATGGACTGCATCTGAATTGTCAAATCATGACTATTTGTCAAAGGAAAAGGCTTGAAATGCTTATATCTGTGCTGTACTTAGTAACAATGTGTGTGAAATAATTTTTATTAGATAGGATGGCATTCATACTTTCCAAAGCAGTTGGTAATTAGAAGTGAGTGATGTTACCAGTGTGCTGGTTAATGATGGCTGTCATCCAAACATGATACTTCTGGACATTGACAGATTCATTTGCTAGCAGCACAAATACTGACTTTTGAGTTGTGATTGTGTGTTCATGTGGCTTCTTCTTCCCCATTCTCTCAAGAGTCACTTGTAATAATAAAACACCCAGATCCTCCTTGAAATAAACGAAACCCAGGGAATTTACTCCTGTAGGTGCAATGTTTGAGGTGCATAGGCTTGCTAGCTGCAGGGCTCTTTGGTGTCTCTGATGCTGTCCCACTCCATCTGCTGTTTCATGTCAGGTGTAGTCTGTAGCTGTAGGTGCTTTTCCCTTTTCGTCCCACAGAAAACGGCTCAGGAACACCTGTGCTCTACAAGTGACAGTGGACTTTTGCACACAGATGGAACACTGTGAGGAAACAGAAACAACCAGATTGAGGTGATCCTGCTGTCCCTTGGCATCCTTATATTGCAGCTCAGTGACCTGGGGAGAGAAGTACCTGAATTTGGCTGTGTCTAAGTATGAAGTCGGTGATGGTGATGAGCTTTGTACACAGCGAACCAGACAGTTAATTGTACAAGTCCCTTCATACCTTAGTTTCCAAACTGGTGATGTTCCCAGTTTGAAACCCGAAGAATTGTGAAAGGACTTAGGTACAGGAAATCTTCCTTATCATGCACAATACATTGAAGTTCTGCAATTCTTCCTCCCAGGAGGATCAAAGCCTATTTCTTAGATAAAAGTAATTTTCTCAAGTGTTGGAAATTGCTGGGGAAAAAAATATTATCTAGAGTAATAACAGTGCAAAAATATGTTCCGTGTAGTAAAAAAATCTCACTCTTTTCAAAAGGACTCAAAATTGCTGAGAAGAGCATGGTATACTGAGCACAGGGCACTAGAAAAATGTCAATGAGCAAACTTAGCTGTGGGTTACAAATGAAGCAGTAATTTAAAGTACATATTCTGCACTTCATGGCCCTTCTACTTCCATGATTTTCACTGTCTATGTGTGTAGTTACCAGTCTTAAACTTAGTTTGCTTCCATCAAACTTGGCTGGTAAAGAAATTAAAAACACAAAAAAGAAACATTTTGAAAGGGGATAAAATCTTCAAAGGCAGCTTCAGCACATAGTGATTCTGAGCTAGAAATACAGTGAGGTATATAGTATTTGTTTGTGGACTGCCTTTGGCTTCATCAGTTGGGGCTGATATACCTGAATGTACAGGTTTTCAGTGTCTGTGTGAGACTGTTGTTCAAAACTTTGTAAATCCATGGCACAAACAAGGTGGGATGCCTCCCCTTCACTGTTTCAATCCCTTGAACATTTCAGTGCATATTGTTCTGAAAGGAAAAGTGACATCATCACTACCATTTTTATTACCACTAATGAAAAGGAGCTGAGATTGGAAAATTCTACATGCTTACCTGCAGGTATAGACCTGATTTCACACATACCGGTTGGATATTAACTAACCACAGGAGTCCTTCTGAGGATGGCACAGTCTTCAGAAAACTTTACAGTTTACTTGAAGTTACAATCTAAACATTCTTTTTCACAGCTTGCCAAGAATAAGCCATTCCTAGGGTCTTCAATATCTTTGTGTGTTTAGCGTCCATTGCCACCCAGATCCCAAGAGTATTCTAATGGCTTTGTTTGGTCTCTCAGGCAATCCAGGGATAAAACGTTTTAGCAATCTGGAGAAGCACTGTGCTTTCAATGCAGAATAAGCTCGGACAGTGGATGGTTTGCATTCAGTTTCTCTTACTGTTTTCTAAGATCAGAGACGTACAGAATTCCCAAGCTGAATTTCAGCAGGGACACCTTCTGTATGCAGCAGTGTTGTGATAAAATCCCAAGCTATGGCAGTGCTGCAGTGCTGAGTTGCAACTCTTCATATAGCCCCAGATGAAGCTGTTCCACAGTTGCCAGGCCTCAGATGTGAGAGTTTTGGCACTCTTCCTCTTTAGGCGTGGAAAGGATATAAATTTTCAAATTTTGTAGTGCAATTTTGAAGGGCCCTCTGGGAGTGTCGAACAAAGCTGTCAGGTTGTTAGTACCCTGGTTAAGTTAGTCTCACATGCAGCAGTGTGAAGGGTCATCCTATGTGAGGGCACGTTCTCATTAGTGCAGTGGATGGTGTGTCTTGCAAGGCAGCATGGGTTGGACAGGCTTTTAGAAAAGCCTCTGGTCTGCATTCCCATGTCTTGCTCTGAGAATAGCATTTACTGTATAGCAACTCAGAACAACCTAGAAATTACTGACTTCTGACCTCAGAGAAACTGTGCTTGAAAATGAACTGGGACCATCTTAACTCTCCAGCTGGCATTGGGCATCTGCAATGCAGTGTGAAAGCAACTTAAGTCTTTCTGACTTTTTTTTTTATTTTATTTTTCTTCTTGAAAGTGCAAAATGTATCCCAGAATAAGTGTTTTTGGCATTTTGGGTTACAAGAATGTGCCTGAAGTTGTGGGACTCCTTGCTAACATTTGCTATAGATGTGGTTTTATTGACAGAAGCATTGAATCAGTGAGAGTAAAGTGCTAACATTTGTAGTTAAGAAGCTAGCACAAATAACTTACTGCATAGAAAATCTGCACAGGAGTATCTGCCACTAGGGTGAAGACTCATTTCACTCTAAAGGATGTTTGGCTGAGTGAGAGTCCAAAACAGGCTAACCCCATGCCTGTGAAGCACCTTGGAGAAGACTGGGCAGATTGGAAGGGGAAGGGACAGCACTAAGGGGAGGAGATCTGGAAGTGTGCTGGACCCTCATCAGCTCTGCTATTGCCAGTCAGCAGAAGCCTCCTGCCTTGGAGCAAATACCTTTGCAAGGATGGCACATTAGTCTGGAGAGGAGGGATGATCTGGAGATGAAAGAGCCTTCTGCTTCCCCAGAGAGGGGGCAGGTGAAAGGGAACATGGACAGAACAAATGAAGAGTTTGAGAAAGGCTGGCCTCTGGCTCTCCTGGGGCATATTTTTTCTGTGAGTGAAGTGCAGTAGTAGAGTCCAGAGAGGCAAACAGTGCAGCTGCTGAGTCCCAGCTGGAAGAGCATGGGGCACACTGCTTCCCAGATAAAAATTACTCTCAGAGCTTGCTTGGAGGTGTCTGCATAGCCTTCCATCATTGTTGGCTCTGAAGAAGCAGGCACTGGAGTGCAGACAACTATGTACCACTAGAATATGTCCATACTCAGTGGTCATTGGGGCCTAGAGGGGATCTAAGTGCTACCATGAGAATACAGAGCAGCTTGGGTACATGGCAAAAACAAGGTTGTGCCTTGACTTCACAGCACATTCCCTCATTTGTGTTGTTTACTCTTATGGTCAGTCACTGGTAACTTACAAGCCTCCAAAACAAAAGCTGGATAGTGACTGGAAGGATTCCTGCAGACTGGTGTCAGTGTGTTTAGCTCTCATCCCCACTGTTCACCTGGGAGCCTCAGTAGTGGTCCCAGAGTAAAACAAGGAGCTGGCTTTTTACTTTGAAGACAAATAATTACGTACTTCTGAAACCACTGTTCTTTTACTTCACCTGGTTCACAGTGCAACTATTTGAATTTTGTCAGGGGGAAGCAGGTGGGTTTCGATGTAAGAAAAACTAAAAGTGGCCCATTGCCTTGTTTCCAAGCTTTAGATTAACCCTTAGTCTTAACTCCATATTTTTCAAGATTTAGTTTTGTGGTGTTGTTTGGGGTTTTTTTTAACTAGATGCTGTATGCTCTAAATATTGCTGTGGGGCGTTTGTAGTGTAGGAGGTAGTTTTCTGTTACTGGAAAATTCAGGGATAATCTGTGTGAGACCGGTATTGTTCCAAATTCAGGAGAGTCAGCAAACAGGAAAGTCATCTGCCCAGTCATTTTCAAGTGCTGAAAAATTCATATCATTTTATCACTGCAACATGTCTTGCCCTCTGTATCCTTTCTGAGACCTGTCAGATGGAAAATATATTATTTATGCATTTATTTTATTTTTACAGGGCATGTTTTTATCATCAATTTTTCAGGTTAGCTCTGCTGTATGTCACCTGAGCAACAAAAAGAGTTACTTCTAATTTTGTCCTCTTGGAGGCTACCGCACTCTATCCAGCTGCATTAGACTCACATTGATGTGAAATTCAGAAAGAAAAATATGGTTGTATGTAGAGGGCCCATGTGAGTTCTGGTATGTGTTGTGCCAGACACTGTGCAAAGTGAGAAACCATTGCTTCTGCAAGGATTATGAGGAGGGAAGGGATGATTGCATGTGATGGGCAGAAATGAAATGGAGGTCTTTTCTTTCCAAATGTGTGCTCTGACTGCTTCCCCTCGCTGGTGCCCCATGGAGTTCAGCTTGGTATCCAGCTGGGCTGTTGAACACTACCAGAGCCTTTAGAACAGTGATGAGCAAGTGAGATTCCTGAGGTTACTTGCGTTCCTCTTCAGGAGGAAGGGAGAAATATAATAATTTTATAATCAGCATGATCAATAAAGAGAGAGGTTACAAAGAGGAAAAGAGAACTCACCTAATGGCTTGGTGGAAACAGAGTATGTACAATGAACCAAAAATGAAGAAATCAAGCATTTTGAAATCTCAGTGAGGATATAGCTCGTTAGAGCTTTTTACTGCAGTACATTTTGGCACAGCTCCTTAGTGCATACAGAGGAAGGAAATCCAAAGAAGTGGGTTTTTTTCATGGGCATTTCAAGAGAATTTAAATACTGAATGTGCTATTATCTGACAGGCTGTACCTGCAGGCTGGACAGGAGCTGTGTTCAGAGCTGGTAGGGGAAAATCTTCCAGCCTCACTCCTCCCTTGTTTGACCTCTGGTTCCTATGAAAAGTGGGCCATACCATAAGATGTACCCCTTGTTTCCAAATCAAGCAGCACCATTTCAGGTTGAGTGGTATACAATTATGTGCTCATAAAGGGTGTTGCACCTGAATGCATTTGCAAGTACTTGTGCTTGTGAAAGAATTGGGTATAATATATGAAAGCAAATCCAAATAGTAATACAGTAATAGGTTTGACAGTATGGGGAAAATGTATTCCTGTTCCAACATCACCCCAGTGTGATTAAATTGCATCGATTTTAAATATTAATGCAGCAGGGATCCTGATTTCACCCTTCTGCTTTGGGGCAAGAGATTTTCAAAGGACTCATCACCTCCACAGTTTCATTGAGAAAGAGGTGCTGACAGAATGAGAACTGTCTTACAATTCATGAAGAAACTATTTCTGTTTCCCCTTTGCTAGCAGCGCTTCTGCAGGCTTAAGGGAGCAGCACTACCAACACACTTGCTCTTCAAAAATACAAAAAAGTGGGTAAAATAGCAGCTTTTAAGTCATCTTCTGGCTGCTCCAAACTCTCACATTTGCTTTTCAACATATTTTTTTCTGTGGCTATGGGAATATTTACTAGTCTTCCTTATGTAAAATGCAATCAGGGCTGTCACTACTGACACAAGCACAAGAGTTCTCCAAATTTATTCATCAATGTTTAACATCAGCACACGTGGGGAAAAAAAAAAGAAAAATCACATTTCATTATGATGATGTACACTGATGTTTGGCATTGTGGGTTTTTTGTTGCATAGGATTTAAAATGTGTTTGGTTTTTTTTTTTTTTCTCTTTTTAGTATAGTGGGTACTGATACATCAAAAAATAGACTGATGACTGTTCAGAGATTTCCAGAGCAAGGCAAATGTTTAGCATTTACTTAACAAGAAGTACCACAGCAAGTGTTTCTTTATAGGCAGATGAAGAAGCATTCAACACTGAGCTGATACAAAGCTGATGGCAGCAAATACCTAGTCATGACCACAATGTAGCAACAACATAATTGTGGGGTGTCCTCTCATAATTCATCTTAGGATAAATGAATTCACTGCAGGTCTTGCCACAGCTGTCGTAGCTTCCTGGTTTTTCATCCATTATTTCTGGAAAAGTCCTTAGCTCTTCTGAGATATGTGGTTGGGGAGGACTTCTCACCAGACATCGAGGAAAAAGTGGAAGCGTCAAACCCATTTTCAGTAGTCCATATGTGTTGGTCGTGCCATTCCCAGATCAGCAAAACTCTGCAGAACAAGAATTACTTTTCTTAAGGTCCTGTTTTTCTTCCTATAAGCATAGAAAGCACTTGATACAGAGGAAAGTTTTTCTTTTCTTTCATATAGGTTTTTCTGTACAGTTTTATCTTTTAGCATACTGTCGAAAAACCAGATACACAGATATACAGTGATTGTGTGTCTGTTAGTCACCTTCTTCTATTATGGGCTATTCCAGCCTGTGGTGCCACACTTGTTGATGCAGGCGAAGAGCCTGGCTACATAGGAATGTGACATAGGCTACAGCTCACAGAGGGCCAGCTGCAGGAGAATTCAACTGGAAAAAGTTTTTATTTAATTATTTAATTAATTTTAATTACTTAATTGGGTAGAGAGGCTGAATCTGTAGCCAATCCCATTTGACATGAGTGGTGCCAAAACTCTGGCCTTGTCAGAGCTGCTCTGGTGCTATTGTGGAGGGCACAGGTCAGTGAAGTGTAACTCATGTCCTGATGGTGTAATAATTAGGAAAGCATAAAGCACTATGCAAGTAGCACATTCTTTTCAGGAGGAAACACAAAGCCCTGCCCTTCTGTGCATGTGAACTTAGTTTTGTTTCTGATGGTTGACTGCATGCCAGTGTGGTTCCAGCAGTGCCAGGCTAGGGAATGCAGCCAGGTGATACCTGGCACTGCTACCGGCACTGGTATCCAGCAAAAAGGCAGGCAGATAACCCCTGCGGCTGTGACAGAATGCTCCTGTCATAGATAGGATCAGGAACCACTGACCTTGGATGAAAAGCCAGATGTAGAAATTCCCATGAAGCTGTCTTAATCCTGTGTTAAAGTGGGGTAGCTTTCAAAAGGCAATGTTTCTTTTGCAGAAATGGAAAAAGTGGGCAAGCAGATACATCAGTGATGTGGTGTGTAGTCCATGCTCCCTGTACCCCACCCTTGCTCTGGCACACAGGGTAGGTGACAGCACAGGAATATGTTTTTGGGCAGCTTCAGCAAACCCTGCAGCAGCATCTACTGCAACTTCCTTGTGCTTTTACGATCGGAGGGAAGGCAAGGCGTTTTGTGCTGTTCACAATAATGCCATTTGTCAAACACCTGCTGTCAAAGCATCATTAGCATTATTTCCAGAGGTGTGAATAAATGGTGGAGAAGGGGCATCTCTTACTTGCACTGAGTGGGACTGGAGTTGAAGAAAGCAGTAGCTAACAACATGTTGCAGATAACCAAGCACTAGAAACCTATCTTTTCTGCCAAGCTTTCAAGGTGTTGCCGTATTTTCTTGCTCCCTGTTATTCCTGTTTAATCTCTGGGGCATGAGATGCAGCATTAGGAGTGCTTAGAGGAATAATTCTTATGTGTGAAAAAACAGAGGACATGAAGATGAGTGAAACTTTTGTAGCATCTTCCTTAGCAAACGCGTGAGGAGGGGCCAAAGCTTGCTCATTTCTCTGTGTTCTTGGAATCACCCAGACACCAGTGGTAAAGGTGTAAAAGCATGTTGAAGTGTGTTGTGCTGAAGTCAAGGCTCTCTTAGCTAGAGACTCTCAGCTTGACATTTTCCCCTTGCTTTTCTTGCCTTTTGTCAATTGCTTGTCTTTCAACAGCTCAGTCATGGAGTATCTCGAGGCAAAATGCAATGGTCCTAGGGTCTGGTGTGAAAGAATTAAAGTTCTAGAATAGGGTTCAGGGGTCTAAAGACGTCTGTCTCCTCTTGATTTGTTCTCCATTTGGAGTTCAGTTTCTTCGTGTGTCCTTTTCATCTAAGATATACTGGGAAAGACAAAGGATTGGGGAAGTTATCTCTGGAGTTGAGCCTTGTCTCATACGCTGTCTCTCCCTGTGAGGTCTGTAACACCTGTACTGGTCAGAAAGCAAAAGGGTTCCCCGGAGCAAATCATGTCATCTTTGTCAGATCCCTCTTGCCTTCAGATGTTCTTGAATTAATCATATGGCTTTTGCCTTGCTCTGGAGTAGGCCTGTGGAATGGGCAGTTATGAAAGTGTCCAACACATGGTGGGAATGAGCACCTTTATAATGTGTGTGTGTGTGTGTGTGTGTGTGTGTGTGTGTGTGTGTGTGTGTGTGTGTGTGTGTCTGTCTGTATGTACATATGGATATATGCGTAAAACTTTGACCTGACGTCTTGGGTATTTCGTTAGGTTGGTAATGCCTTAGTAATGTACAGCAGTCCCCATCACCCTTTCTTGTAAGCCATTGCTGTTGCGCGTTTTTACATTTTAATAAGAATATTATAGAAGTGATGGAAGCAGTTTTTGAGAATCCCTCTTATGAAGGACCTGTATCTGCATGCAAATACATGCATACATCTGACTTTATGCCATTTCCTTCATATTAGTTGCCCTGGAATCTTCCAAGATAGTGGCTTTGTAGTGCCTGTTTTTCTCATGTCTTTTTATAAAGAGGAGGAAATTAAGTAGCTGTAGGACATCCCTCCTGGGTGTGTCATCTGTGGAACTTTTGTCCATGTCTATGTGAGTATGACTATGTTTTGTTGCTTCTTTGCCCTGTGTAAAAGCCATTTTTCCTCTCCATTCCTCTCCATTGGTATTTGTCCTATAGAAACTTAATGCAGTAACTCCTTACCTCACTCATGGTGACTAACTTATTTAGTCCATTTGCAACTGTGGGCTTTGATGCCAAATATAGCTATTTCGAACTTGTATAGCATTGGTAAAGTGCTGACTTGGAGAAACAAAGTGAAGCTAGTTTTGAAAGGCTTAGGGATGATTTAAGTATGTTGGTCACATGGAGAAAAAAATTACAGATTGCATCTTTATCCTTTCTGCCTGTGGAGATTAGCCAGGAGCTGAAGGTGGTAGAGGGGCAACAGATTAGGAAATAACCATGCTTCATGAGGTAAAGTCTGCTGTCTGTAAGGAGCAGATTGCAAGTCCCAACTGCTGCTCAGGGGCTTCCCAATAGCGCATGATGGGAATGAAATCCATGCATGTTTCATCTTGAGAAAATTTCTTTGCTTCTGCTTCTTGGCAGCATCTTAAATGGGTTCTATAATGAGTTCTTTAGAGTAATGCAGTTGTTAACTGTGCAGAAATTTCAGTGCACTGACCCCAGTGAATTATCAGAGGTAGGTGTAATTATTTGTAAAGTAATTCAGGCCTGGATTATGAAATATTTGCTCATGTCATTCTCTTGAAAAGCGAGGGTGTGCAGTTAGAATGGTATTGACCTTTTCTAGGCAGCTCTTAGATGTGCCAAGTAGGCGGAGGAAACGTGGAGGTGCTGATGTTACCAACACGAACATGGAAGGGTAATGCCACTGGAAGCTGAGGATTTCAGGAGAGAGGGGGCACACACCTACACTCTGCAGAGCAGAGTAGTGAGTAGTTGGCAGGAGGCAAAAACCACATCCATTTTGGTTCTTTGCTTGTGGAAGAGAGTGCCACTCCTGTGCAACAGAAGACAAGCAGCTGGTCTCTGTGTTTTCTAGCTCACTAGCTGTGTAATGCAGGGGAGAAAACCTCTGGGAAAAGTACACAGTCACCAAGTGAGGGTGGAGGAGCTTACCCAGAAAAACAGGGAGGGCAATGGGAACTGCTGAGCCCTCATGGCAGGAGGCTGGGCATTGGTCTTTCTTGGAGGCTGTGCTATAGGACAATTTGTTTTTCTTGCACACCCTCGTTCTGCATCAAATCTTGACTCTTCAAGCATTAAGGTAAAGGGAGAATGGATCCTTATCGCCCCACTCCATCAAAGGTCATCAGTTTCCTACGTTTCGGCAGCAGCTTAGTCTTTTTTTTTTTTTTTTTTTTTTTTTTTTTTTTTTTTTGAGGGATTGGAGATAGTACAGAGAATTTGCTGTAAAATTGAGTGGTTTGGTGTGGCTCGTTGGAGACCCAGAGTTTTGCTGCTGCTTGGCCATGATACACATCAAATATACACAGACGGGGGTTGAAAGGTTGAAAAGTAATTCATCTTTTTATCCAAAGGTCACTGTTAATTCATTTGAAAGACCTATAATGGTGGGGCTGCCCCCAGGAAAACCTTGCACTATCTGACCTTTCTGCTGCTTAAGGCCACAACTGTATGTCCCATCTGCCACAGATGCAGAGACCGAGTGCTCCATTGCTCTTCACAACAAGGTCTTGGAAACTGCAGTATCTTTTCATGTCTTTTCACTTCTAAAGAATGTCGTTTCATTTGCAAATTGGTCCTACTGTTATTTCTGACCTCAAGTCATTTTTGTTATTTGGCTCTGGACTTTTTCTGGTTGGCCCACCAGCTCTTCCAAACATGGGCTCCAGGATGCCTTCTTGAGTCTACAAAACAGTGAAGAGCAGTTGACACTGAACTCTCAGTTGACACTGAAGAGTACAATGTTACTAAACAATTGTTAAAGCACTTCATAGGAGACTGTTTTTAAAAGCCATAAAATCAGCTAATCTCTTCATTGGAAAACAAATTTTAATATATTCCCCACTCTGCTGTATATTCTAACGAGGCAATTTCTTCATTCATCAATTGCCATAGTCTGAGACTTCTCCCTGACTGCTTTTTCAGAATACACTATGCAGCCTAGAAGCATATTGAGTTTGAAGAGCTATTACACACTGTAACACATTGTATTACACACTTAACTGGGCATCACCTTCACGAACTCAAATGACATCATAAAGATTGTACTGTGCAACTTAGCATGTCATGCTGTGGAAATATTCCCTACCCATTTGTCACGGGTTTTTGTTTTTGTGTTTTGGTTTGGGGTTTTGTTTTGTTTTGTTTTGGGGGCTGGTAGGGTTTTGGCGTTTTTTTGTTTGTTTGGTTAGGGGTTTTTTTGGGGTTTTTTGGTTGTTGTTTGTTTGGTTGGTTTTTTGTTTTGGTTTGGTTTTGTTTTTGTTGTTGTTTTTCTTTAGCATAGCAAATCCTCTGCAACTGTCAGTGCTGCAGTGTTTTTCATGTTTCTCTTTTTCCCAAGAGAAAGCTCAGGAAGCATGGGCCTGCAGCTATGCTTTTGGTTTCTCAGACCCAGTCTGCTTGGTGAAGGGAGGGAAGATGGAGGAAGTAGGACTAAAATAGGCTTTGAGTTTAAAACATTGTATTTCCTTGCAATTAACAAATAGTTGATTCTTTATTCAGACTGTTTTTAGTCTGGTTAACTCACCTTTGATTCTGATACATCAGTGAATAGCAGAGCTAATGCAGAATTGCTGTGCTAGAAAAAGTTCCCAAATGGACAAGTCCTGGAGTGTGTGATCCATCCCATGCTCAGAAGGCTGTTTTCACTGATGACTCTGTTCTGTAAAATCCCACCCTTTCTCCTGGTTGGGCAGGAATTTTTTTTCAGGCCTACTTAGAAATCTGCATGTTCTTCTCTCTGCATTAGTCCATTTTGCAACCTTCCAGCATTTAGAGTTTGTGACATAAAGTCACGGAACTATTTATCTGATGTGGTGATGGGTTTTAAAAATATCAATAACATCTTTAAAGAAATAGAAAAGCCCCAAGGTTTTAGTCTGGGTCTTTTTGAGTTTACCTCTTGCTCTGTGTACATTTGTGGATTCCCGTTTGCAAGAATGTCTCCACAGCAGCAAATGTTAGATATTTACTGCTAAATTTAAAAAAAAATACATTGTCATGCCCATGGAGCTGGATGACTGCAGGAAATGCAACAATATATTTTTTTTTTTTTAAATTGTATGGATCCCAAAAAAATCATGTGAGTAGCCAATGCTGACCTCAGTGTTTTATATGAGTGTTTTATTTGAGTTTCCCATCAAATTGGTAAGTTTAACAAAATCCCATTTGCTTTCAACAGTAGATAGCGGTCACCCATCAACAGCAGTCAACAGTAGAATCAAATGCAATTTTTTGACACAAACATATCTTTCATACAAAGAAATGAGATTTGGAGCCTTTTGAACTGTTTTGGCAAATTCAGATAGCTGATGTCAGCAATTATGCAGTATTGCATATACTCCTTGTTAAAAATGGTTAGTGCTTGCCAGTTATCTGTGTTTTGCAGACCTACAGCTGTGTAACGTTTATAGTATAATCATTTGCTGTTTATCATACAGTTGTTGTAACAGCAGTTATTTCCAGATGATACTTACCTTTAAGGACATAAACTCATCAACATCAAAGAAAAAAAATTTCTCATGCAGTACATATTCTAGCAGTACTTCCAAAAGGCCAACTGCTGGCTATTTATAAATAATCTGAGGCAGTAATTACTGGGCCAGCTTTAGGTAGTTTTGCAAGCGGTATTTCAGGTTGTTTTTTCCATGGCTAAAATGATGTTGGCTGAAGATTAATCTTGCTTCTCACCAAGGAACTCTGCCCAAGGATCACAGTTTTGCCAGCATTTGAGATATAATCATAAAATCGTAAGTGTTGCAATTTTAGGTTGATTTCTTTGGCAGCCAGTGGTTTTCAGACTGCCACAGGCAACTCAGTAGTTTTGGATCATCCCAAAATTAACTGTATTGTTTGTGTCTATTTTGAAAATCATTGAGTTCTCAGCTGGCTTCATTGCACAGATGCCTCTCAATGTTTGGAAAAACCCACTCCAGTGCTGGCTTTTGTTAGAGTTGCCTGAATACACATCTATATTGGAACACTAATTTGGACTGCAACAGGTTGTGAATTAAAAACAGATTAGCTATTTTCAATTAACAGCTTAAATTGGCAGCACTGACTCCATGTATGTAGTGTAATGGAAGGCAGACAGATTCCTTTGTTCACACAGAATTTCTTTTGCTCAATAGGTAATTTCCCAGTGTGTGCCTGCATGGAGCTTATTGATCTAGAAATTTTTTCTATGGCTACATACACAAGTCTGACTTGTAGCTCTTTGGCTTTTTTGTGTATTGTCTTTAGCTATTGGAGAGCATCTGTATGTTTGTAGGCCCACTGAAGTGCACTCAGTGGAACAGTGTTTTCGCTGGAAAGCAGGAAATACGGGGCTGTATTTACAAGGCTTTATTCATGGAGGCTTTTTTGTCCAGGCTGTAAGAACCTCTAACTTTGTCATTTAACTGTGATTCATTCTGTTCTGCCGCTCACCAGAGAAATCCCAATGGGGACAGCACAGAAAAAATATCCAAACCTGTGAGATACTTCTTGTCTTGTTTCCCACACAGAGGCTTCACCTGCTTTGCCCTGCTGTGTAAAGTCTCAATTAAATGTTTGTGTTAATGTCTCTGTACATCCATCACCTGCTGATGTACAGAGATTTCCAGCCTAGAATCTGTTAATGTTTAAATGTTAAGTCTGCATATAAACAGAGATGCTTTTAAAAGAGAACAGCAACTACCCACAGAGTAGAGAGCTCCTGATAGGGACTGTCCTGGGAGATTTAACCCACTGAAGTAAAAAGTCTTTTCTCCCAAGAGTTTTAGAGATGTCTGAAATATTCCGCTTTTAAATTTTTTATGTTTATTTATTACACACACACACACATATAGACATACACAAATATCTGGACAATTTCAATGTTATTATTATTAGGATTGGGATTGTTGGTCTTTGTTTGCACCAGCTTTAAGTTCTGTCTATTAGAAGATCCTATTTGGATTTGATGACCTCACCAGATTCTGTGTATGTCTTTGCAGGAGGGACAATAAGTATCATATTACTAATTGCCATAGAAATACCACAGTACAGATGCTTTCTTTTTTTTTCAGATTATGGTGCTCCCTGTTGCTCTTCTGTGAGGTTACGATTTTATTAAACTGCGTTTTGAGAAGATTTTCTTGTAGCAAGATGGTTGTATGGCTTGTCATCAGCGTCACTTACTGACATTGACCCAACATATCCAACCCATGTAAAAGAGCATAGCAGCACTCCTACCCCAGGCAGTAAAAACATGAGTGGTATTTAGACTGAATCTCGTGCTGCTCAGCCTTTCAGCTTCTAAATCCACCCAACACAGTCTGACATCTTGTACTAGAGAGTTTGATTGTTTGAACTGTCTGAAATGAGGACAAAACCCACTGAACACATAATGGCCTCCCGATGTGCCTTCCAGTGCAAGTTATCCCTTGATCCCATGATTCTGCATGGCTTCACTGCAGTGTTAAGTGTGTGGACAAGTGTGTTTGTACTGCCTTTTCTCATGTCCATTACCAGATTCCTGAGGTATCTCCTATGACTGTTAGTAGTGAATTACAGTATTATTGCTTGATTCTTGGTGACTGTTTTCTTCTGGGTCTGCAGGGAGCTTGTGAGAATGTATCAGAGAACAATTACACTTCAGTGGTGAAGCCAATGTCTGTGTGTGACACATGTAAGCATGGAACTCATTAAGCTGCAAAATACAGTTGCTCTTGATATACAGCAGAAACAGGCCATCTTCAACTGTGAAGAAATCTTTATCAGACAGATTATCTCCTACAAAGCAGCATCCCATCTGAGCCTCTTGGACTGTTTCCAGTCCCTAAAGTGGCTATACACCACTGCAATTCTAAACATGGACATGTACTTTGTGATAGTCACAGATAAATGCCAAAGCTAGAAACCCTGACAGGGGCTCTATGAGGTGGTTGCATTAAACAGAGTTGAAAAGCTTTTATTTTAGGGATGGAAAACAGGGACCGCTGCTTGTATTTCACTTAATGGCATTTTAAAGGTGAAATTAATGTTTTGAGATCACTTCCAGCCTGATTAAGTGATTGGAATGGCAGTGGAATGGCAAGACGTAGTATATGTGTCATTGCTTATGAATTTAACAGTGAGTGGGAAAATATTACCCTGGGGTTCATCTTCACAGAATCACAGAATATTCTGAATTGGAAGGGACGCACAGGGATCATTGAGTCCAGCTACCAGTTCCTTGTCCTGCATAGGACATTCCCAAGAATCACACCATGTGCCTGGGAGCGTTGCCCAGTAGTGCTGTGACCACTTCCCTGGGGACCATATTCCAGTGCCCAACCACCCTCTGGGTGAAGAACCTTTTCCTGATATCCAACCTAAATCTCCCCTGACACGACTTCAGGCCATTCCCTTGGATCCTGTCACTGGTCACCAGAGAAAAGAGATCAGTGTCTGCTCCTCTTCTCCTCACAAGGAAGTTGCAGACTGCAATGGGGTCTCCTCTCAGTCTCCTTTCCTCCAGGCTGAGCAGACCAAGTGACCTCAGCCGCTCCTTGTAAAGCTTCCACTCAGGGCCCTTCACCATCCTCGTGGCCCTCATTTGCATGCTAAGAACTTCATGTCTTTCTCATATTGTGGCTCCCCAAATTGCCCCCAGCACTCGAGGTGAGGCTGTCCCAGCTCAGAGCAGAGCAGCACAAGCCCCTCCCTTGCCCAGCAGGTGATGCTGTGCCTGATGCACCCTAGGACACAGGTCACCCTCCTGGCTGCCAGGGCACTGCTGGCTCGTGTTCAACTTACCATTGACCAGGACCCCCAGGTCTCTTTCCATGGCACTGCTCTCCAGGATCTCATTCCCCAGACTGTCTGTGCATCCAGGGTTGCCCCATCTCAGCTGCAGAATGTGGCACTTGTCTTTGTTAAGCTTCATATGGTTGGTGAATGCAAGTGTGTTAAGTCAATGAATATCTAGAAAATACAGGATATAGCGTGTAGGAGATTTTAGGCTGGTGCATTTTATTGGAAGTGAGATGAAAATAACATGGGTTTGAGACTTGTCATTGGGACTCTGGGCAGCTACAGGGGAAGGAGCATTAATGCTTTTAGTTGAATCAGATTTACTTCAGACTTAATGGGACTTCAGATCACTGTCTGTGTTAAAGTTCTGTTTAGATAAGAATAACTGTTGTTTACATGATTATAGGTCAGTTAGTTGCATAAAATTGTGCAAAAAGTCACCGGAAATAGTTTTACATGTGTAAATAATACAGCTTTTAGAGCTGTATCATGCTTCTGTTAGGTTAGCCTGTGTATAGGCATTTTATGCTACAGCAAAAAAACATAGAATATGGCTAGACTCTTTATGGAGAAAACTACAGTTACTCAGTAAAGCATAGGCTTTGAGGTCTCCTAACATTTCAGATAATCCGTATCAGAATGCTAAAATCCTTGTAGGCTGAGGCTGGATGGTGTTATCAAAGTAAAGGTACAGTAGAAACCCTGAGCATGAGTTTATGCTATTCTGCCTACCCTGAAGGTATCCCAACTTTTGAGGAGAATAAGAAGAGATGAAGGAGAAGATGAACTCAAAAAAGTGCTGTGTTTTCACAGCCTTTGCCTTTACAATGGTTCAGTAGGGATTGGGACTCTCACATAACAGTGAAAGTGCAATAGTTGCATATGTGCACTATAAGACACCCTATTCGCAAGGATTTGATGCCCTAAAAGTGATACATGACACCCCATGCTCAGCTGCTTGTGGTTGGGACTGGGGAAGCTCTGAAAGCACATTGAAATTAAAAAACAGAGGCAGAAAAATCCAGGAAAAAAAGCAACATTTCTCAAACATTTCTAAAAGCATATCAGTGAGATACCGTTAGGCTTGTGTGGCATAAATTAGGGAATGTGTGAGAGAAGGACATGCACCTATTGGAGTGGGCAACTGAAACATTGGCTTTCTTTCTTCTTTTTTTTGGAATTGTCCCTTTGCCCTCAGTGGGACTGTATTGAATTTTTGTCAAGAATAATATTCTCAGTTAATGAGATGAAACTGTTTATGCTTTTGCTGCAAAATGAATGATGTCCTAGGAAATGAAGTGCATTTCTTTACAATAAAATTCTCATTGACAAAAGGAGCTTTTAGATCAAGGAGGCACCTGTACTGAGCCTAAGCAACTCCTGTTACAGTCTTTACAGCAAGAAGTTTTTCAGTACCATGCTACTGAATGAGATAAAACAAGAAGAGCTTTATAGTCCATATTGATATTTACATTTTTGTAAATCAACAGATATTCGAAATAAAATCACAATCCTTCTGATGGTCATTTCTTGCTTTCACATAATTATGACTTTTCAATGTATATATTTTTACCTTGTTTTGTCTTTGTTGCAGAATAATTCTTTTTATTTGCAAAGAACTGTGCTTAGCGTTTCGAGGTGTCTTAGATCCATTAAGATTTTACCCGTTAATTCTCATGCCTTGGTAAAATATGGACCAAAACAGTTTCATTTTAAAAGCAAACAAGGAAATACTTTGTGTAATTCTTGTGATTATTCTGGTACTTTGACCTGTCCATTAATAAATTGAAGATGATTATTTCATCAGGTGTGGCAGAAATAAACTGTATCTTTCTTGTGTAAGAGCTGGAAGAGTTCATACAGATCTTCAGTAGGGAATTAGACACTAAGTATTGTTCATTTCTCAGAGAATTTCTTCCACTACAATAGGACATCTTCAAAGTCAGCTGCAACAGGAGAGAATCGAGGTATAAATTATTTAGATCTGTGAGGTATAAAATTAGGAACTGTCAATAGTCACAATATGTAAACATTTTTACGTAGTCCTGCCAAAGGTCCAATAGTTCTCATTTACCTCACGGCATTTTATTTGTAAAGAAACATTCTGCATAACCAATTAATTCAGTCAGTTCACTGACAGTGGTTATTTTTGGTCACACAGTAGCGTAGCATATAACTTTTGTGCAGTCAGGGGCTAGGACAGTAGGAGATGGCACTTCAAACAGAAATCTTTCCGTGATAGAGACAAAACATTTCTTGGCTCTTTCTCAGTGTTGATATTTGGTCAATTTACTCGCATTGTGTCATTTGTTAAGTTTGCTTTCATTTGTCTTACACCTTTCTCCAAACAGATGGAAAATACACCTCCTTCAAAATTTCTCCTTCCCACTTGAGCAGGAGGCCTCAGTATTAGAAAAGGATGTCAAAGCCATGTGTTCACCAGGGTACTTTTCCAGGTCATTTTGTCCTTGCATTCAGACCTTAACTCACAGAAATAGGACATTGCAAGTCAATGTAGTTACCCACTGGGTAACACAATGTTGAGAGGAGAAGCGCTTACAGTTACTTTGTCATATACTGAGTTATAATTTATGCTTTAGTTCAAATGTCTCTTTCTGAGGCCTGCTTTACTCATACTCTGGAGATCATCAAGTGTTCCTAGTAGCTGGTGTGGACACAATTAAAAAGTATGAAATTAACTAATTACATTTGTAGTTGAACGTGGCTTAGTGCCATGTTTCTTTTCTTACTATGGGAGAGCCTTCTTGTTGTGGTAATGATGCTGATATTGATTCCTTCACAAGTGGAAGGGAGGGCTGACATCTGCCCTTGTGAAGCCTTCCGGGAACTGATGGATGTGACTCCTGGAGAGGCACAATACAGTCCCACAGGCTTACCAGCTCTGCGTTTTGAATGAGACATTCCTCCTCCAGGCTTTGTAAGGGAGCCCAGAAGCAGAATTTCTGTAAGGACACACATAATTTTTCATGAGTGTGTTCAGTCCCATTTTCTATGAGTTAAAAGTGACTTCTGAGGAGAAGTTCAAACACATTGGACTGTGGTGTGTAGAAAGACTTCACCTGTGATGCACAGGAATAAGACAATTGGATATGAAAGTTGCAGCTGTCTTCTAGGTTTCAACTAATTGATTGCTAGTTTTGCCTTTAGACTGCGTGTAAGATCAAGTGGGTCCACCTGGGCTTTGCAAGTGTGTGGATTTAAGCTTTGACAATCTTACACTCTCCTCAGTGTCTAGGGTCAGTGAAATAGCTATTTGCTTTTTAAAATTTTATTTATTTAAAAAACAACCAGAAAGATAGCTTACCATCCAAAGCACATGTAAAATAATGGTAATGACATGGGGTTTGTCTTCGATTTGTAGTTACTAGAGGATAAAAAGCCATACACGAGTGATGATTTGCAACCTGTGGAACAAATCCTGCTAGTAGATTTCTGATAGAATGTTTATTATTTTTACCAATCTTTCCTATCATAGCCCCTCTCCATTATCTTCAAGAGGGGCTTTTCTCTTTGTGTTCTCCAGGAATAGATCCACCAGAGTTTCCTCTTCTTTTAGAAGTCAACACACACAGAAAATTTGTGTTCACTGAACGAGTCGAAAGACACTTGTTATCAAAATTAGCCATGTCTGGAATATATTTAAATGGAGATTCCAAAAGTTGTAAGTGAAATTAGGAGATCAGGTATTCCAGATTTCAGTGTTTCATTATTAATCTTTAAGGTTCAGTTTAAGTTTTCATCCCAATGTCCTACTAACACCTTAGAGGGAAATATATGAGGTGCCTAGCGAATACATCTTGTTTGTGAGTTAGTTCTTCAGCACTGTGTTTTGGTGAGGACAGGATTATTCTCTCTAAAACACCTCTTGAGAGAGGCACTGATGAATGCACAGTATATAATAAATAAACTGGCTGCTACTTGACCATGAAAGGTAAATATTCACACCAGAGTAAAAGGTGCATAGTGAGAAATTGAGTGCCTGAAAATGTCCAACCTATCCCACAGTCTCCAAAAAGGACCAACTTTTGTTTATGGTATATACACTCTTCTTTTAGACTTTGTAGTCTTTGAGAATGTCCCACAAACTGTATGCTTTGTAGCATAGAAGATGTGAATATATGAAAAGACCAAATTTTGGGTTTGGTCAGGGTTTCCCTTCTGCTTTTTTTTCTTCTGCGTGACTGCACTATTGTGGAGTTCCTTCCTTGGTCCCCTCCCTCACACACCCCAGGGAAGGTCCTGGCACAGCTCTGTGACACTGCTTTTTGCAAAGCCATGGCATCTGCTGCCACAGGTAGGAATGAGAAGCAAAACGGAGGCAGGGCAGCTGTTGACATAACTGAAGACTCTGACATCAGTCCTTTTAAAAAAGTGGAGAAAGAAGAGAGCTAGAAGATATTTTTAGAAAGTAGGATGCTGGGGAAAATTACCTCATGCCTGAGGTCTCTGGGTTTTATCATTTTAAGCTCTACAGTGAAAAAAAAAATTGAAATTACATCTTTCTAATTCTTTCCACTTCCTTATTTATCCCTCACCATTTTTCCACCCTGTCTCAACAACTGGATTACGCAAGACCTTTAGTCAGAAGTTAGTCCAATAAACTTTATTGCCTGCCTGTCTCCTGAAGATCAGGAGTTGTGTGTAACTTCAGACCCTCAAAGACTAGTTAGTAGAAATCAAAGCAAAGAAAAAGGATTGTGTGCCTAAATGCACTTAAAGATCATCTCTCCCTGATACCATCAAAACCCAAGGTAACTCTTCTGAATTTCAGCATTGCTCTGTTGTACTCGTGCCCATGGTAGAGCAACTGGCTGGCACACAGCTCAGCTCTTGTGATCATATTCAAGTGGATTCAGTTCTTCGCAGGTTTTTTTGACTTCACGCAGGCGTGGATCAGCCAACAGTGCACCAGTATTGGCAGTATGGTTCTCCAAGGTTTTCTTCCTCAAACTACTCTGCCCTTATTTCTTCCATTGCAAAGCGCAAGAAGCCTGCTCACAGCCCACCTGAGTACCTTGTCTGGAAGAATCTACCAGATCTCCTCTGGTACTTCACAGATGAAGCCTTTTTTGCTGCTGACCTTGCTGGCTTTTTCTCACAGGTTTATGTCTTCTGAGTTGTTTGGTTGATATGGATCTGTTAGAAAGTGCGTGCGCATTCACAGACCCTGTACCTGGTATCCCACAGTGCAAGCAGGGTGCAATATTATTGTCACAGTGAAGTGAATTAATGACAGATGAGCTGAGCTACAGTTAATGGCATTTAGCCCGTACAGGAGGCTGCAGTGGAAAAAACTGCAAAGGGAGAGAATATGAAATGAATTTTTATATATATATATATATATATATATATATTAGCTGCCAGACAGCATAGTGTTTACCACACAGAGCTTCTTCATTTTTCTACTGAGTGTTCCTTCATTTAACAGCCAGTGTTATTCAGGAGGTAAGAGAGTTCAGGAAAGGGTACGTTCTCAGCTGAGATTTTCTGCAGACTTGCAAAGCTAACACTAAATTGGAAAAAGGCTATGTAAATTCCGAAGATCTCTCTTTGGTAGTTATGAATATTATAAGCATGGTTTTGTACTTTGATTTCCTAAGAAAATGAAGATTAGAAGGTTATGCGTAGGCGGGTGCTTCAGTCAGAAATTTTTGGTACCATGCCTTTGTCTCCCAAGTAACATTTAAGGCTGTTGACGAAGTTCAGGTAAAATCAGCAGCAGGGTTTTGATCTCCAAACTTTTGAGTTTCTCCAGGTTTTGTGAAAGTGGACAGCTGAGTAGGAGAAACAAGGGTCCTAGTATAGAAGGCCAAGGTATTAGCATCAGCCCTTACCAAATTTTGACAAATTCAAGCAGGAGGCATTATGAGGACTAACTTTAGAAAGTGCATGTTTGGCACATGATATAATATACTCGTAGTGTTGAAATCCATATGGAATGAAGTCTGTAATTTCTGCACTTTAATAAGACATCTTTTTCACTGCAGAAATTACAAACCTGGAACTTGCAGATCCTGAATGGGCTTTAAAACCAAGACGGTGGATTTTTCTTTTGAATTGGGTACTTGATAGCTGCTTGCCTTATGCAGAATGCGGTTGTTCCTGTAATGCTGGCATTACAACAGGTTCAGAGAGAGCAGCTTGAAGTGCTATCTTATATATTCTAAACTATCTGCAGAGTTGATGTGAATTAGCATCGCTGCTTCTGTACCTTGTAATGTACAATTTGATCCCATCCTTTTTAAAGCAAGGAAATGAAGCCCGTTATTTATCATTACAGCTCGAAGCTATCTATTTGCTGCTGGAACAGCCTCTTGAGAAATGCAGGTGATAGATTTTTATTGCAGCTAAAATATATACTGTTACCCAGGGATGTATTTCTAGAGGAATATTAGCTCTGTTAGTGCTTTGTGGATGAATGGAGGCAGTTTCTCCTGATACCTAGCTGGCTGTGTACCATCCCTCATTGACTGCAATGGCTACAATACAAAGCAGCTTTGCAGTAAAACTCCTGGACGTGTACTGCTGGTCAGAGAGCCAAGTCCTTGAAGTGCAACTCTCATTTCAGCTGGAAAGCTGTATGCTTTGGACCTCCAGTGTGCAAAGGCCCATTTATCTGTGAGATCAGAAAGTCTTTGTGTATTAACTAGTACCTGTGGTTATTTTTATGACTTTGTTGATGTTAGTGTACAAAGCATCCTTGAGTTTTTAGTTGAATTAAGGTCTAAACTAAGGTTGCTGTTCACTGAACTCAAAGAATGACATTATTTTAAGGGTGAAATACATAAGTGGCCATATTGAGTGCCTGGTATTATTTGCAAAGGAATGCTAGAAACAAATGTGGAAAGACAAACAAAAAAAAGGAACCGGAAACATTGGTAAAAAGAATAAGAAAAATAGATTACATCTTCTAAAGAGTATTGCTGTACCTGGCAGGATGTTTTCTGGAAGTTTCCTAATTTACTTTCAATAGATATAATTTCTATAGAAACCTGGAATTTTAAGATGCAAATTCAGTACAACTTTATCTTTTTTAACACTTCATGCAAAGTAGAAGTGGGTTACTGATATGTTACAGAACCAGTGAAAGCAAACAATCTTTCTGGGGTAGGACAGCTCGAGGATAGTCCTGTGGCTGGCCAAGGCCAAGCCACTCAGAGATGGTGGTAACGCCTCTGTGATAAAATATTTTTTGAAAACAAGAAAAAGGTTATTGCACAGATGTAACTGTGCCCAGAGAAATTAGGAGTGCAAATACATGACAAGAACAACTCTGCAGACACCAAAGTCAGTGGAGAAGGAGGGGCAGGAGGTGCTCCAGGTGCTGGAGCTGGGATTCCCTTGCAGCCTGTGGTGCAGACAGTGGTGAAGCAGCTGTGACCCTGCAGCCCATGGAGATCCATGGGGATGCAGAGATCCATGGGGATGCAGAGATCCATGGGGATGCAGAGATCCACCTGCAGCCCACGGAGGAGATCACGCTGGAGCAGGTGGAGGCTTGAGAGCAGGCCGCGAACCTGTGAGGCTGTGCAGGGTCCTCAAAGGGACCTGCAGAGCCATGGGAGGAGGAGCCCATGCTGGTAATAAATTTAGTAATTTAGTAATAAATTCAATTGATATCCCCAAGCTGATCTGTTTTGCCTGCGATGGGAATCAAAAAGTGATCTCTTCCCTGTCCTTATCCCAATTCATGAACTTTTTGTTACATTTTCTCTCCCACATCCAGTTACAGAGGGAGGTGATAGAGCAGATTTTCTGGGCACCTGACATCCAGACAGGGTCAACACACCACAATAAATCATCCTATTAAACCCTAGGAAACCACTTAGAAGTTGGGGGATAAACTGGCTGTGCTTGCCTATGCAAGAGAGAAGCAGAACACTTGTCTTCTTTTGTCAGTCTTTGTGCCTATTTTACATGTCCTGGTATGGAGAGGTTTGTTCATAACACCAGAAAAAATGCACAAAACTGGGAGTACAGCTTCAGCCTCAGATGTTCACCAAAATGTTTAATGTTGATGAACGTTTTCCTGTGCAGATGTCGGAAATGAATGTAGTTACCTGCATCACATATCCTGTTCATAAAGCCTTTTAATCTTTTTATATATAGGGCAATGTTGTTAAAACTGAAGCCAGTAATGCAAATTCCACTGTTCAGAGTTTTCTATTTGGCTTCCTTGTTTGAGTACACTACCAAGAAATCAGGGTGTTAATTGTATTATGAAGGCCACTTAAAGCTTGGAGGTGGCTCTAGATTCTGGTGTTCTTTAATGAGGTGAGAAGAAAAGTTAAAAGATGATCTAGAGATTACTAACACTAACATCATTTGGGGAAGTTACTGAAATGTCCATCTTTTCTAACTCTGTGAGTCAAAGGCTATTCAGACAATGTGTTTATATGCATCACACTGGTTATCTGCTGCCTGTGATGAAGCCAAATTCCAACCAAGAAAAGAGCAAAGATTTCATGCCTTACTCCAGTCAGATGTTTTCAGGGTGTGTATCAGCTTACTGTTGGGGACAAGATATATGCAGGAAAAGGCCTTTGTTTTCTTTGTGCAGAGAAGGGTTATGGGGAAGGGGAGTAAGCAGAGACAGTCTCTTCATTCTGGATCTGCCTTTCTCCTGAAAGGCTTTACTGCTTAGACAGTGAAGTGAACTCTGTGTTAGATGAAGACAAAAAAACAAGAAGAGGAGCTACAGCAGTGCCTTGTTTTCCATGCATGGGAGGATTTGAGCACCAGGATCAGGAGGAATGATTTCAGACCAGTCCATGACTGCATCACTGGAGCTCTGAGACGCTTAATCCAATCAGCTAAATATTTCCAACTTTATTTTAAAGTACTACTTTTTGCCTAGCAAAGAGTCACCAGATAAAGTAAGGATGCTTGCAATTAAATTCACATGCCTGCCTGCCCTTTGAAACCAAGCGTCTAAAATGCATCCATCCTACAGCTGGAAAGAGAGACCTGTGATTGTCCCATTCAATCCCTGCAGTGACACACCCTCCTCACTTCATTCAACAAATCCAGCAGTACAGGAATTATTGCTCAGTCTTTATTCAGGCCACAACTAATGGCGCACATGGAATAAGCTTGCTGGGAAGATACCCAGGCTTTACTTTGACTCCACGGGAGAATGGATTTGCTACATACCGCACTCCCACTAATCAGAGCAAACTACTATCACTGCTATGAAGCCCTTCTACATCTGCCTGATTGGCTTCTGTTCTGCCTCTGGCTGCTTGCTGAGGCTGTACTCCCAGCCTGTGCCTGTGAGAGGTTGCTCACCCAGCTCTCGATTGACTTTGGAACCTACACTTTCCATCAGCTATACATGTTCTGCTTTTTTCTGGTAGAGGAGTTTGGCTCTGGTGGAGGGAGGCTTTAGGGAGAGATTGGAGTTGTCCCAAGAAACAGGCATTTTCCATCCATGCGTTGGCAAATTTGGAAGATGCAGCAAATCATCAGTATAAGGGGCAGAGAGGAGGAGCTCCTGGGCTGTGTTCTTCTCGTCTCAAACATCAGTTGCCTTAAACTGGTGGTCTTTGAGATAACTGGTGTACTGACACCATCTTTCTTATCTCTCAGAGAGTTCTAGAACTTAATTAACATTTGTGAACTGTAACACTTACTCTGATAGAAGCTGTTATGTATCACAGCAAAATGTGAATAATCTTGGCATGCTCAAATTAGCTCAGCTTTGGTATAGGTGAAAAGAGAATGAGTGACACTACATCGTAGGGAATATCTCGAGTCATTTGAAATGCCATAATCCTTCTCCTGTGGACTTCTGGGCTATTTTTATAATACTAATTCTGATTAAAAATACTAAGTCTGACTGTCAGTTCTAATCCATGCTTCATCCTTGCATACCTAGCAATGTTAAACACTCTGACTACTCTAAAGGTCTTTAAAAATATTCCCATGTGTAGAAACTTCTGAGGAATACATACAAAGCCGCACAAATTTTCCTGCTTCTATGGGGGGGGGAGTTTATGGAGGTGCACGAGCCATCAAGATGCCGGTTGTATTTAGTGTATTGACTTTGATTATGTCCCAGTTTGATAACACCTGATTTAGTTTTTAGCTGTCTGTTGTTCTGAAGAGAGTAATTGGAGTTCAGCAGTGATCACACACTGACAAAAAATGGTTCTTTTAGTTTTTGGGGTTTTTTTCTCATTTTAGTAGCTGCTCAGCTCCCCTCTTGACGAGCCTGTATAAAAATAGGCAGCACCAAAATGAGTGGTGCTGGCAGGCTGCTGCGGTAGCCTGCTGCCTGTGCAGGTACAGCTGCTCTGAGCTCTGACCAGGTTGAAGCCAGGCAAAAAAAAGTTTCCCAAAACTACTCAGCAGTATGTAACTCATGATAGCAATGGAGAAAAATGCACAACACTGGGGTAATCCTGTGTTCCTAGACCCTTTTGCCTGACTTTATGTTGTACTTTAGGCTGTCCATACTGCAGATAGAACTGTATTGAATTCTTCATTTTGATATTTAAAAAGCTCAGCTAACCTTCTCAAACTGCACAGCTGTTCTAAGAGGGTTTTCACCCATAAAGCATAAACTGTTTAGCACTTGTTTGCAATTAAAATGAGAAAAAACTTGCAAAAAGCACTTTTAAAATAATATGTAAGTTGATGTTATTTTTCAATACCCTGTCTGTAAAAACAGGACCTTTTTCTCAGTTTTCTAGTGAAACCTAATTTGACAATGCAAGAAGCAATTAAGCTAGAATATGTTCCTCTGTTTTATCTGGTCTTTAAATTATTTAGAGGCTGAAACTAGTTTAATTTTTTGTTATTTGTACTGAATGATAAAAACTTTATTCATTATATGAGCAAGTAAACACAGCAGGCAAATTGTGAGGCACAGAAGAGTGAGAAAGGACTAAGAAGAAGTACGGGCAGAATGTACTTGGTCCTGCAGAGTTTAGCAGCCGTATGTAGTGTGAAGATGGACAGATGGAAAAATAGTAATGTAAAAATGTTATACTAGAAGTCATCCAATTCAAGTCTCCATTTCCAAATTGTCTTATTACTTCAAATTCTTTATTTCCATCTGATACATTACTATAACAAATGCAACCTTATAAACTTCCTTCTTAGAGGAAAATGGGATTTATTTGCAATAGGGATGTGTGTAAGAATATCCAGAGAATATACTAGAATTTAATTTTGTACTTAAAGCTTAAAAAGTGATTTGAAAGCAATGCTTTTCATTAAACATTTAAGAACTTTCCACTGTAAGAAAGGTGTTTGCATGCTAAACAGAGGACAAAAACAGTTATAGTTTTCTGTAATGGTAACACTGTGCCCTGGGAGAGAATGTCCCACACTGTTGTCTTGTTTGGACCGTTTAGAAATAACCCACTCACTACTCTCCTTCACAAAGACTATCATCTGGTTTTAGAGTGGGGCACTTAATAGGAGATTGGTCTTGTGCTTCAGCCCAATGTATTCAACACTACTGGAGGAAGGCTCTCTTGTAGTGGGGATGTACATGGATTGGTCAAGGAGAAGGGATATGAATAGAAGTAGCTATGATTGCTTCAGTGCAATGGGAGATAGGTATGGAGAGAAGGGGCAGGGGTATTATGAGGGCATAGCTGGTGGGGGTTTTTGAGGACACAGACAGTAGCTGATTTGAAAGCACAGATGGTGATTGGAATGTAGGAATCTGTAGAAAAGCAAGACTTGAAGGATGTCTAAGCCACTTTTTCAAGTGGGCTATGAGTTCAGGTTTCTTCGTTTTCAAGCATGCTTTTAGAAAGACTTTAAAAAAGCGTGGGTGAGTCTTCAGAGTGTGTGGACTTAGCATTCTGTGCAAACCAAGCTCTAAATAACCCAGGCTGTCTTTCTCCCACCACCAAAGTCAGTGCAGTCAGTGGTTACTTTGAAAAATTGTTTTCAGCTCCCCTAGAATTATAATAATGTTTTGGCAACTGCTGTCAAGTTAATTATTTTTCTTACATGTAGTAGTGACTGTGTAAGTGTTCTTTGCAGCTATTTGATTAATATTCCCAAGGTTGACCCTTTTGTTGTTAAACAGAGCCACAGAGTGACCGTGGCCTGATAACTTTTTTCATGACACAAGAAATCAGTCTCAGCTTTCTGTTATGCAACCATGAAGCAAATAAGGCTATGTCAATAAACTGGAATTATTTCTTAGCTTCCTTCAAGCTCCTTCCTGCTTCTTGACTCCTATCTCTCCAGACTCCTGTCTCTCCAGTTGAGAGACGCTGTCTTCCTCTCTCACAACCCCTGGTGATTACACATGACTATTAAGAAGTTTGTGTCTACTCCCCAAGTAAGAACAAAGACAAGATATGATTATCAGCAGGATATCTTGAAGCCTCAGTCTCTGCAGATGAATTCTCATGCCAAAACAGGTGACTGTCTATACATAAATTTCCATTTCATACACTTCTTTCTTCTTTGAAATTACTAAGTGTAGTTGCTCTGATCCTAAACATCATCACATCCAGAAGCCTTGTGTAGTCACATAGAAACAGTCATAACAAATGAGACCACTGTCCACCAGGCCAAGTGTCCTGTACAACAAAATAAAGAATAAGGCAAGGGCACAGTGTTGCTTCATTAGGATTGCCTGAATTTTTGAAAAGTAGTGACTGTGGGACTCCTGAGGCGGAGATTTGTGCTTAGATGCCTGTCAAGGACTTTATTATTTGACTGAAAAAATTATCTCTGCTCATTTCCCTGTCATTCTTATCTTTTCTAAGATATCATATAATTCCTCATCTGCCTTACTTTCTTTAACCTGAAGAAGTGGCATCTTCTGGAGTTCACACTTCTCTGTAAAGACCAATCAGAGAAATGTCACAGGCAAAAGAGTTTCTGCCTGTTTTGAGTTCATACCAGGCAGGAAGAAAATTCTTGCAGAGAATACTTTGGTTTTGGTGCACCCAGAAGTTTTCCACATATTCAGGCTTACTAGACTGCACACATACTCTCTAAAGTAAATGCATATAAGGAGCAGGTTGGCTGGTGTCACCAAATAATTCTTTTTGAGCTCTGGCTGACAAATACCAGGCACTATATATCCCAGTGGTTCGGGAAGTGAACTAAGAAGCTGATCCAATTTAACTTCTTTGACATTTGATTTATTTCTACTATTCAAGAAGAGAACAACGATGTTCTGTCCAGTGACACTGAGAACAGAAACATGCAACATCCTCTCTACTTTGGAGATGTTTCATAAGGAAAGCCAGAACATCAGAGTTTCTCTGACTTAATGCATTGGTTTCTGACTGCACCTGCCTGCAGGACAGGGATAGGTGACATTGTAGTTGGAGTCTGTTATAGGCCACCCAACCAGGAAGACTCTCTGGACGCTACAGACAAATAGAAACAGCTTTGAGTTCACATGCCCTGGTCCTCATGGGGCACTTCAGCCACCTCAATATCTCTTTGAAGGGCAAGACAGCGGAGCACAAGCAGTCCGTGAGGCTCCTGGAATGCATTGATGGTAACTTTCTTCTCCAAGTGATACGAAGAGTGGTGCTATGCTGGATTTTGTTCTCACCAACAAGGAGAGGTGGGGGAGAATGTGAAGCCCAAGGGCAGCCTGGGCTGCAGTGACCATGAAATGGTAGCGTTTGAGATGCTCAGGGCAGTGAAGAAGGCATACAACAAGCTCATTACCCTGGAGTTCAGGAGAGCAGATTTTGGCCTCCTCAGGAACTTGCTTAGTTGAGTACCAAAGGATAAATCCCAGAAAGGAACAGAAGCCAAAGAAACTGGTTGATACCCAAGGATCTCCTCCAAGCTCAGGATTAATGCCAAATCCAAATAAGGAGGAAATCAGTGTCGTGGGTTCGACCCTGGCTAAATGCCAGGCACCTACGATGTTTGCTCTCTATGCTCTCTCCTGCTGCAGCTATGCAGAGGAGAGAAAAAAAACTAACACACTGGACCTATGAGTTGAGATAAGACTACTGATAAGAAGGACGCACAAGAGACAGGGCAAAAGCAGGCGAGAGACTTAAAGTTGCAAAAAAAGGTGATTTATTAATCTAACAGAGTCGGAGGATAAATCAGAGGTAAAAATAAGCTCTCAAAACACTGTTTCTTCACTGACTCCCCTTCCCTCTTAAGGCACTGCTTCCCAGTTCACCCCCTCCCTCCTTTCCAACTAACCAACAGCTCCCAGGCAGGGGCAGGGTGTGGGGTTTTTCTTAAGTCAGTTTATCACAATTCTTTTACTGCAGACACTGTTTCTCTATTCGCCCGCTCTCTCTATATTCAACTAACAGATCTGGGCTGGGGCAAGGTATGTGGCTTTTCTTAGTCAGTCTAACACCACAATTCTTCTGCTGCAAATGCTGTTTCTCTACTCACCCCTCTCCCTATTAAGGCTATTTCTCAGCTCACCCCCTCCCTCCTTCTTTCTAACCAACAGCTCTGGGGTGGGGGCAGGGTGTGGGGATTTCCTTTGGTCAGGGTCAGTCCATCAGGGAGAAGAGTCCTCTACTTAGCCATGGGGTCCCTCCACGAGAGACAGTCCTCTGCGAACTTCTTTGGCGTGGGTCCAATCTCACGAGCAGCACCCGCCCGATTGCTGCAGTCTGAGATTCTGTCCAGGTTGCAGAATTCCAAGCCGAGGCCAGGCTGTTTCCATCCCGGGAGCAAGGCCTTTCTCTCTCCTGCAAGGCCTTTGCAACTCTCAGTCTCTGGGACTCCCACTGGATCACAGCTTCCTGCAGGCATCACCTGCTCCTCTGGCATGGGCACCTCCCCACAGGCTGTGGGGGGTTCTCTGCATCCTCTGGACCCCATGGGCTGCAGGGGGACCACCTGCTTCCCCACGGCCTTCACCACGGCTGGCAGAGGGTTTTCAGCTCTGGCGCCTGGAGCACCTCCTCCCCCACTTTCTCCACTGACCTTGGGGCCTCCATGTTGTTCTCCCTCACATATTTTTACCTCCTCCTCCTCCTCCTCCTCTGGCTAAAAAGAAGTGCGTGCTCACCATGTTTTGATTTCTTCTTAAATATGTTTTCACAGAGGCATAACTAACATCTCTAATTGGCCCAGGCTTGGCCAGCAGCATGTCCATCATCTTCAGAGCCACCAGAGACTGGCTCTGCTGGACATGGTGGAGAAATTTCCAGAATCTTTACTCAGGACATGCAGGAGCCATCTTTGTACCCCACCTCATTCACTGGCAAAAACTGGGCCAGGCAAAACTACCACAATCAGGTAAAAGAATCATGAGGTGTATGTGGATGAATGAGGAGCTCCTGGACAAACTCAAACACAAAAAGGAAGCACATGGAGAGTGAAAGCAAGGACAGTAGTCTGGCAGGAGTGCAGGGATACTGTCTGAGTAGCCAGGGATCGTGTTAGGAAAGCTAAAGCCCTGATTAAATTTAAGCTGGTTAAGGGTGTTGAGGGCAACAAGAAAAGCTTCCATACGTACATCAGTGATTAAAGGAAGACTAGGGAAAAACGTGGGCCTAGGGAAAAAAGGAAAGAAGAGATCTTGTTACCTGGATCATGGAAAAAGCTTATATGCTCAGAACCTGAAGGTGCATAAGTCCATGGGTTCTCATGACATGCATCCATGAATCCAAAGGGAGCTGTGAGAGGAAGTGGCTAAGCCACTATCTATCCTATTTGAGAAGTCATGGCTGTTTGGTGACGTTCCCACTGACTGGAAAAGGGGAAATATAACACCCATCTTTAAAAAGAGAAAAAAGGAAGACCTGGGAAACTACAGGCTGGTCATTCTTGGCTTTGTGTCTGGCAAGACTATGGAGCAGTTCTTCCTGGAAACTATGCTAAGACACATGGAAAATAAGAATGTGATTGGTGACAGAAGATGTGTCTTCACTAAGGCAAATCCTGCCTGAGAAAGTTGGTGGCCTTCTATGATGGGGTTGCAGAGGTAGTGGATAAGAAAAGAGTGACTGATCTACACTGGTCTGTGCAAAGCATTTGGTACTGTCCCACAAAGTATCCTTGTCTCTACACCGAAGAGACATGGATTTGATAGATGGACCACTTGGTGGATAAGGAATTTGTAAGAAGAAATCAGCTCATGGTGTTTGCTTCCAGTAGGGCTTTGCTGCTTCTCTGGAGGGAACTCCTTGCTGCCTTTGTGGCCCTGGCTGCTCTTTCTTGGCCATGGCGCGAATTTGGGAGGCTGAAGGTGAAACACTGAATTCTGGCTTATTGCCAAAGAGAGCTGAGTAAGCCTGCTTGTTCTGGATATACATTTCCAGGATGGCCAGTAATTTGCTACTTTTCAAGGGCCAGATTTACACTCACCTAGCACTGGGTAAACTATGCTTCTTTCTTTTAAACATTGAAGTAGGTAACTCCTGTTCCATTTCTTGAGCAGAAGGCTATTCACTGAAAGAGACTTTAGGGGCTACAATTTCTCTTATGTGTCCTTTTTCTTGACTGTTATATCTGCACCAGCATGGCATCTTTTTCACTGCTTTGATTCCCCTGTGATTCTATCTTGCATTTTGCACATACTATTCGATTCAGCTATCTCTGGTTGAATTATACAGAGCACTTCATGTGCAACCAGGCAGAGAATGTAATAGATAGCCAAATATTTTTTTTTAGCTGGAAAAGTACTTTTACTGGTGGAAAGTATTACTCTTGAAGGCACCATAGCACATGCCAGTTATTAGTCTCTAAGATGTGTGGCAAGTAAATCCTGACCTTTAGTATCGCTGAATGTCTTTGTCACGAGTCATAAAATTGTGCAGGTTGGAAGGACCTGTGGAGGTAGGATCTGCCTCCCCCTCCTCAATACTAGTCCAGGTAGTTCTCTACGCAGAGACCAGCTCTTTTTTAAATAGCTCCAAGAATCTAGTACATATGACATCCCTAAGACTTTGCTGCAGGGGCAGTCTTCCTCTTTGGGGAAATAATGTTTTCCTAAGTTGTCACATTAGTGTTCTGTGTTTCATGTTGTACCTGATGGCTCTCACCCTTTCGTTGTGCATCTCTGAGAAGAGTCTGTCTCCATCTTTTCTCTCCCCACCCATGTGGCTGATGAAGAGAGTAGTAGATCCTTTTAACCTTCTCTTCTTAACCCTCCCTTACAAATCATTACCTATCATAAAGAAATGTAAGTTTAATGACTTCAATTTTTTTGATTGTGAGAAGGAAGGGATCAAGTTTTCAGGCTTTTATGCACAATTATAAAGGCCATTGTTCTTTTTGACGGAACTTTTCATTGTTTCTATAGAGCAGTGGTTCTCTACTTTTCATTTATATAAAGAAGCTGAAGCTGTAAATAAGTGTATAAAAAAAGGAAAAAAAATCTTAAAATTTGCTGAAATCATAAGTGCAGTTTTCATGGAAAGTGTTTTTGTGGGCATATAAAGCATCTTTTAGTGTGTAATATTGCTTCAGGAGTTGTTAAATAGTTCTCAGTTTCCATGAAGAAAGGAAAAAGCAACTCACAATCTCAAAAGAGCAGTGTTGACAAATGACTGTTATGCATTTTTCAGCAGCACTGAAAAGATAGAATATGTGTTTATACCTTAAAAAAAAAGCCAAACAAACAAGCCTTTGGTTTCTTAGTTCTTGCTTTGAAGATGCAAACCTTTGAGAGACTCACAGAAAGATACGGTGGCAAAATGTGTTACCCCAGCATTTGAGCAGAGAGGCTTCTACAAGCCTTGCATTTGAGATGTTTCATTTTTAACATGTAAAGAAATGTTGCAAGAAATAAAGACTTCATTAGAGAAGCAGTGAGTTATTGAAAAATGTAAGGTAGCTAAAACACCTTAGTAAGGAAGCAAAGGCAAGAAAAGGAGAGGGTAAACAATCTGTGAAGGATGAGTGTTAAAATAATATACAATTAGAGAAATCAAAGCTATTGTGCAAAGAGAAGTCATGAACAGCCCAAATAAAAGCTGGAGATCAAAATGGCTTGGAATAGAGGTGGGCGAGTTCTGGGAAAGCTTTATGAACGCTAAGAACACCTTAGAAGTGGTTTCTTAGAAAAACAGGGAACAAATGAAAGCCTAGCATGGTAGGTAGCATGATGCTTTTTAATACATTTGAGAAGGCTGTTTTGGAAAAGCAAGGAAAATAGCACTGAATAAAGAGTACTGAATAGAATGTGATCTTTTAAAAAACAATAGGCCAGTGTTTCACTCACCTCACTTCCCTCTCATTGGGAGAATGTGTGCTCTTGTCACATGTAAAACAGCAAGAGAAAAAGGGCTCATTACCAAATTCCCTTTTTTTTTTTTGCTTATTCTTTTAGCAATCCTGAAGAGCCTGAATGCATTTGTACTGCTGGTGATTTTTAGTTAAAAGTTTTTGCAGGCAGACATATAAATAAGTAGCAACATACAACAAAGTATGCAAAGCAACTGGGATCTCCAGTCAAAGTAACTTAAGAATAACAGTTTAAAACTTCATAATACACCAGAATTCAGAGAAGTGGTCCCATATCTTGCTTTAGCTGATTCTGCTGCAGGATAGAGATTATAAAAGTAAAATTCCTCCTTAGTCTTTTCACTTTCAAGACACAAGTTACCTCAGTAGTATTCCTCTGCATTTGTATAAATGAGTGGAAGTCTGACAGCAATAACTTAGTATTAATTGCTCTTCAATTAGTATAATGAGTGTTTCTAGATGGTGAAATGCTTATGTGTGCGTTTTAATGCTTTCTCAAATAAAGACTTAATTCTGCATGTCCTTTCTGAAAGATCCTACAACTAATGTGAATGTTGTTTTATAGAATCATAGAACTGTGGAATGGTTTGGGTTGGAAGGGAACTTAGAGATCACCAAGCTCCACCTCCCCTGCTATGAGCAGGGACACCTTCCACTTGACCAGCTTGGTCAGGATCCCATCCAGCCTAGTCTGAAACACTTCCAGGGATGGGGCATCCATAGCTTCTCTGGACAATCTGTTCCTGTGCCTCATCACTCATGAAGTAAAGAAATACTTCCTTATATCTAATCTAAACCTACTCTCACTTTCATCATCCATCTTCATTATTAAGTAGTGTATAAGACCCAGTCAGATTCTGTGAGAACTAATCAGGAAGGGAGATTAGAACTCAGTAAAGAAAGTGCTTATTTATAACATGGTATTTAGACTCACTCACTGTTGCCATAGTAGCTGGGCTGAGACTTTGGACTGAAGGACAGATGCCAAGCTCCTTTCTTCTTCTCTGGCAAAATCTGCTGTTTACATGTCAAGTGCCATTGATGCTCATGGATTTACTATACTGCAGCAGCAGCACAGAAATTTTATTTTTTAAAAACTCCATGACCCTTTCAGATTCCTTGAGTTGCTCACAATATACATACATACCCAATGGTCCAACCTGAACACTTCAGAGAAAGCAATAAGAACCAAAAAGAGTAGAACTAGATTGAAAATGTAGTGAGCATGCTCAAATGTCAAAATATGTGGACTCAAATGCTTTCAGCCTGAGAGGCTCTCAGTCCACCTCTGGTGCCTCACAGACCAAAACGTCTGGAATGAAGAACCGCAGAGGTGTGTGATGCCTCTACCTCTCCACCTTCTGTGACAGGGGCTATTCCCTCCCTAGCAAATTCACAAATGGGACCTACAGAGGAGATGTGTCAGGTTAATAACATGGCCCTTGCTGACCTAAAGGCCAGAGAGGATTTGAATTGCACTTTTCCAAGGAAAAAGTTATTCATAATGAGAAATGCTGCCAAGATTTTTTTTCCTGCTGCATCCGATGTCTGTTAATGAACAGGACAGCAGGTCTGACATGCTTATGTTTGACATTCAAGTCTTATCATATGCATCTGTTCTTAAAGAAATACTGAAAGATAAACTCAGGCTTGACAGTCAAATCTGCAAGGATCTGATCTGCCAGTGAAGTCCTACGCATACTTGGTGCAATAGCATCATCAGTTCTGCAGTTTGCACGTCCTCCACTGTCTTTAATGACCCCTGTTAAATGTATTTCCAGCAGGCTGACACTCAGACAAAGCAAATGGGGTACTGTAGAAGGACTTTAGACAACGATTTCCCCCAGATTTCTGCTGGGAGGTGTGTCTGTGTGCATGAAAGAGTGTGTGTGTGTGGGTGTGGGTCTGGGTCTGGGTCTGGGTGTGTGTATGTGTGTCTGTTGGAGGGGTGAGGAATTTACAGTATTGAGATTGTGTTAAAAAACGTTGGATGATGTCTGCATATCTGTTCAGTGGGTTTATCTAAATATTCCCTTTTTCTCCCCTTTCTTTTCCCCTTCCCTTCTTTCTTCTGCCATTTACTGTCAGGAAGGGCCACCTCTGAAGGGCCAGTTCAGTACAGCCTGGCGCCAACGCTGACGGACGTCAACAACAGCTCCTACTGTGAGTTAATTTGCGACTGGGGGACTCCTTGAATAAGTCTTGTTTTATGTGCATGTAGAAGGTGTGAGAATTCTGCAGAGGGCTTCCAGAACAGGGAGAGAGTAGGTTTGTTACCCCTAGGCCCCTCTGGTTGGAGTAGCGCGCAAGTTTTTGATGTCTTACTAAATAGCATTAGATAAATGTAGCTTCTCCTGAAATACACAAGGATTCTGATATGTGAGGGCCAGTGCCAGGGAATTTTTACCAACTGAATAGACTTTTTGAGCTGGATGCTGTTCAGACGAAAATGTCTACCAAGAAAGCTTAAGACATGTCATCTGACTAGAGAAGAGGCTGGAAGTCATGCCACAGGAAGGATCTTCATTTAATTGTTGTTTTCACCACTAGAGATAAGAGCTGCTGGTCTCAGATTTGTGTAGGAGCACTGATCTCGTCAGGACAGGGGAAGAGACCTTGCTTTCAGTTTTGAGGTAATTTAGTTGCTATCACTTTGTTTCTCTGCACAAGCACCCGCAAGGGTAAGACAAGCCCTTGCACAGTTCTCTCCCATTATACATGCACGTAAAGTTATCCAACAGTTGTAATCCCGGTCCCCAGTGGTCCCTTCTCCTCATAATGTGTGTTGAGTGAAGATATCCATAAGGAGTTGTAGGAGAGGAAAAAATTAATTACACAGAGCAAGTGAAAAATGGCATCTACTCTTCACTGTTCCTGAAAGGTACTCCTGTCCTATATCTGCCTCTTTGTGACTTTCTTGGTTCCAACAGTCTTTGGCCCAGCATCCCAGGGAAGGTAGCTGGGAAAGGAGATAGTGATTTAAAGGAGAATTGGGAAGTGTATCAGCTGGAAAATTTGAGAGGAGGTGATGACAAATGCAGAGGACAGCAGAAGGCAAAAAAAGGAAAAATGTCTCTAATCACCCCCGCACTTCAAAGACAGATATATCCTCTGGCAGGGACTGAGAGAGCACTGACTATTAGAGTTATATAATTTGTATCATCTCATTCATGGAAAGGTGTACAAAGGTGTGTAAAGTAGTTACACACTACTGTATAGTGAAGGGATGAACTCTGTTTTTTCTAGATGCATTGTTCTCAGCATAGTTCTAACATTTTCCATGATTCTACTAAAAATCGTATCTTTGGTGTATATACATGTTGATACTGCTTTTTATGACTATACTTGAATATATTAATAAAAATCTTGCTCAGAAACTGTAGAAGTAACTAGTAATGTTATCATAAACAATGCTGTAATCTGATTTTGTGGTGCACAGTTAACAATGGAAAATTGACAACACAGACCATGTTTCACTGATCTGTGACTCTTAAGCAAAGAATTAATTCATGCTCTTGGTCTCAAATGCTCAAGTGAGTCATACTGTATTTGTCCTGCCTTTTAGTTTTCTGATGATTTGTTTAAGCCCCACAGTTCCTGCAGTCCAATGGCCATTTCTGTAAACTGTAGTTTGGAAATGTTGATATCCTGGGCAGTGCATCAAACCAGATGGTTTGTCAGCTGTATCAGTCCTGTGAGCAGTTCTGTCTGTCAGTAAACATGTGGATATGGGCCTTAAGATCAACAGGAAGACTCACTGTTAAATTGTAGCATGCAGTTAAGGAATCTGTGCTTGAATTTGTACCAGGTGGATATGATTTTAAAAAGATTTTAAAATCTCCCAAAGATGGGAAGCTGAGCATTGACAGAATTCAGGCTGATGCTTCACTCATTTAGCAGTTAGTGAGTGGATATGAACTGAAACACTGGGATTACATTTCTACCAGGTCTTACGTGATTTAAAAGAAAACCCAAAACAACAGCCTCACACAAGTACAGCCCCATAGTTTGGGAGAAAATTAGTTGCAAAACAGGTTTTGGGGACTTAAACTCTGAAATACAATACACTATCCTATTCTTCCTTTTAGCTTACCTGATAGTCAGTCCTGTGCCCGTGTAGAACAGCACTCTATTTTTAGCTTTTTTTTTTCTTACTCAGGTTGTTAGAGCACTTGATCAAACTTCAAGATGGATTGTGATTACATCTCAAACTCTTGTTTGCACAATGATTGATTTTGTTAATGTTTGTTGTGGTTCCTCTCTAGTAAGAGCAGTTTGAGACCGCACTGTATGAATTTTCAGGGGAAAATTCAGACAAGAAAACCAACAGTCTAGTAATATCAAGCACTTCATGTTGTTATTATTATTAAGGATGCCCTCCTTCGAATGACAAGCCTTGTACAAACAGGAAGAGATAGTCTATCTAGGTGGACAGACTAAAGGGCAAGAGAAAGGAAGGGGTCCAAGCCATCGAAGCCCCATAACAATGTAGAAATCTCCCTCTGAAAGAGGGGAAGAACTGAAAAAAGGGCTGAGAGAGGGTATACAGTCCCCATTCTTGGAGACACTCAAAACTTCACTATGGAAGGCTTGGAGTGAGCTGATTGAACCTGAACTCCATGCTTTGAGTAGGGATTGGACTTCATGTCCTCCAGAGTGGCCTTCCAAACAATGTATATTCTAATTCTATTTGTGGTAAATTCAGTAGCAAAGTCCTGTGTGTTTAGACTCCATATGGCCTGATACTTGGTCTAGCTTCAAAACCACCAGATGAATGTTGTCTTCTGGTAGCATGCAGTGGACAGAAGAGGAATGTGATGTGATTTTTTTGCATTAAATTTAAATGAAATCTGCTGTATACACAGAGCAGCTAGAAATTTAGGAAACAAGGGATGGAAATTGAGCTGACAATCTCAAACAGGTACAGAAATCTTCCTCCCCATAAGACTGAGACTGACTGACTGAATTTTTTAAAGGGCAGAAAGACAAAACTGTTATTTCACAGATGTCCTGGGGATTAGAGCTAGTTGTGTCTCACTCTGACAGCACAGTGCCTGTTGTGTAGCTAAATTGTGCGGGTCAGGTCCTGGGGCTGTCAATCCAGTTAAGTCTGCACCAGTGTTTAGAAAAGAAGTAGATATTCTCTAAAGGCTAAATGCCAGTGACCGTGATGTGACTTTGTGATAAAGTCCTGGACTCTTTCAGTGGGAAGAAAGTATTGTTGCATTGCTGTAATGACTAGTGATATCACATCTATTATTCTTTTATTCTGTGTTTTCAAACCCTGGACTCCCATTTAGTTTTTATGGACACTAGATTTTTTTGGTTCCAAATGGGTTTTGAGGTGGGGTTTTTTTATGTAGTGATGGTAATCTAAACTGAGAGCTGATTATAAATTCCTGCTGTGTACAATGAGCTCTTAAATATTACCTGCGGCAGGGTCAGTGGGAAAAGGTAATAGGAGATGTGCTCTTGTACCAACTGACACAAGTGAAAAACTAGACTTTTCTGACACACTAGTTACTGTCCACGTCTGAAACAGAAGCGAGAAATTTCAAGCTACCATGTTGCATTATGAGTTTCTTGTCTCTTGTATTCCTATTCAGAATCCACTGCGGCTGCTTGGGTGTCTGCTGTTTATTTAAGTGGGTTTGGGAACAAGTATTACATCAGCAAGATTAACAATTGTAATTCCATTTATAATGTTTTCTGGTTTTTTTTCTTGCTATCTGTGCCATTAGAAGATCTTTTTTTGGCCATTCATTAAAAACCAAACTAGTTGCTGTCCTGAGACAGGCCAAATTGTTTCTGCAGTCTGCTAATGACTGCTAGTTCTGCTGGCAGATTTCATAGGGAAAATTTGGAAAATTAATCTATATTGCCAACAGCACTGCTGCCATCTGATTATGCTATTACAAGAGTTAAACTCTTATCCTTTCTACACACTGACTTACACACTGTGATGCTTTGATTCTGTCCACCTCCTAATCATGTCTGTCACAATACAAATGAGATGGAAAATCTTCACAGGAGCATCCTGCCCACGATTTTAGTATTAGCAAGAAATAATTGCACAGTGCTTTCTATGGAAACGTTTCATTTTATCACAAATTTCAAATGATTGGTTATGTTCCAGTTAATGGGAGCTGCAACAGAAATGTCAGTCTGGCACAACTCATAGTGCCAAGATCTGCAAGCAGCAGAAAAACAGCAGCTATTGAAAGAGAGGATTGATGGTTATGCGAAGCAGCTTTTAAGGACAGTGGGACGGCTGGACACCAAATGTTTGCAGTTACAGGTTCCTAAAGCTCATAGAATTTTATAAATGTCAACAACTTTGGTGTAAATTTGTGAGATGACAGGGACAGAGCATCAATGGTCTCCTCCTGAAGTGATGACGCACACCACTGCTGGATTATGTCCCTCAGGCTCCTTTTCTATAACACTAAAACAACATCGGAAGAAGCCTGCTTTTTCAGGTGAGGGGGACTGGTGGAGGTGATGGCAGAAATCAGGCAACAGCACATGCCAGCATTTGGTGTAGGAGGCTGGTAAGTCAGGAGTGTCTCAGCAGTGTCAGTACGACTGCAGGGTGAGCCCCAGCAAGACACATCTGCTGCTCAGGATGGGGGGACAGGGAAGCCACACTCATGAGATTCAGAAAGAGCAAAACCTGATCTTTAAATACTTCAAGGTATTAAGGCTGTGAAATGTTCAGGGTTGTTTAGGGGTTTTTTAGTGAGTACCTCCAGGTGATAGACATAAAAGATAAAAGCATTTTATACATATATAAAATATAAAAATATATACATTTTAAAATATGTATTTCACAGATACTCTGGAACCCGTTTCATGGGGACATTCAGACAATAGGACCTGAATTAATTTTTGAAATGCTTTTATTACACAGAATTAATGTGTGGGCACTTTCACTTAGAATTAAGCTAAACCAAAATAAAGGGTTAAGTTCAAGAGCAGAGTATGTAAGACTGTGAAGACTGGAGGAGAATTTTCCTTCATCCAAATTTTATGAAAAGCTCATGGAGATAAATTGCTACAAACCAGGTCATCAGCCAGTGATTTCAATCAGGTGTACAGTAGGGTAGAGGTATTAGACATGCAGTATGTGAATGATCAGGAATTGGCTGGAATATAGGAGGAAGGCATAAACTGCAGAGGTTTAATTTTAGATCAAGTTAAAGTAGCCTTTGACTTTTCCTGCTTTATGCAGATATTGTATTCGTTGAGCGAATGCTCTTGCATCTGACTCTTTGTTTTGTGATAGGATAAATGGGAGGTGATATAAAATATAAAATGGAGTGATGTAAACATGGAGGAATAGACATTTCTGCTTCAAAATATAAGAATTCAGAGGCAGAGATAGAAATTAAAGATGTCAGTTTCACAACATGTGAAACTGTGGAATTCACTGCAAAGGAAAGATCTTGAAGCCAAGGATTTAGTTAAATTCAAAGAAGCATTAGTAACTTACAGAATTACAATAATAACTAAAGAGCTAATAATTAATTATGATGAAAATTCTGGGAAGGATATTAGATATTGTACTTTGATTATTATTCTATCAAGATGAGATAATCTAGGAGACAGGCAACATACAGTAGACAGAAATTTAACTGAGAAATATCTGAGATTAATGTCTATGAGACATAGGATTTAGAAGACAGTGGGTCATATCCGTGTTATCACTTGATCTAGCTTCCTTTTCTTGCACTTTTCCATCCTTATTTTGTCTGAGTTAAGCCTTTCAGGTGTCCAGCTGCTGATGAGTAATGTATTCTATCATACTGATTCACTGTGAGTCAGGAAAACTGAATTTTTAATGCCAGTTACAGGAGAATCATGTTGAGCTAACTGTGTTTGGAGCCTGAATATTGTCATAAATAAGTGCTGAGAAAACATGTGAATAGGTTTAACTCCCAGACTAGCATGAGGTCAGTGATCAACATGTAGAGTTTGAACTGTTCAGTACTGCCATAACAGCAGTGTCCAAGTTTATTAGCAAATTGAAAAGCAGCTTGCAATACTTGTGCATGTTGTGAAGAAGCAAGTTGTGGAAACTGATAGGTGGGTTTACTTTAAGGATCTTTAGGGCTGCAAATAAAGCATCTGTATTCGGGTCTGCTGGGACACATTGGGCAACAGACTTTCTCCTTAGTGAAGAAATCAACGAACACAGGGCATCACAACAGGACAAAAAGCTGCTCTCCCTCCTTCCGTTATTAACAGCTGAAGAAATGTGAATGGGGTTTAAATGAGAAGGAGCAAGGAATCACAGTGCAGGTCATTTCACAAGTCAGACCTTTCACATGTCAACTCATATGATCCACAATAATGAACATGAAATCATAGAATCATACAATCATAGTATGGCCTAATTGCAAGGGAACTTAAAGATCATCTGGCTCTAACCCCCTGCCATGGACTGAGACACTTACATGAGACCAAGTTGCTCAGAGCTCCGTCCAGCCTGGCCTTGAACACTGCCAGGGATGGGACATGTGTGTGGAACAGGCAAGGTGGTTAGATGGTGTTTAAGCTGTTGTCTCCGACATCTGGTGTGATCCAATTACACTTACCTTCAAATTCAAACTTAGCTCAATACTTCTGCATATTTGTCCCATAAATACACAATCATCTAAAGCCATCCAAAAACTAGGAGGCCAGTAACTGCCCCCAAAACCAGCCATGCTTCTCTGACACCTCTCTTTTGTCATTTTCCCCATTCCTTTAACCACCACAAGAACTGGCTGAAAAACTAGTCAAAACTATGGGGATAGTTTTCAGGTAAATCAATGGAGCAACAGCAGAAGGAATAGACTGTTATTGTCCTTGCTCAGGTAAAGGCTGATATTTCATCTCAACCCATACTACATATTAAAGTCAAAACGAGGATGGTGTTGGGAAGGCTTGAGTGTGGGGAAAGGCTTGTACACACAGACAGTTCAGCTGTGAAATGCAATACCACAAAACCCCATTGTTTATTGTTTTGCCCACAATATTGGTGGGATAACAAGAACACTTCAGTTCACTGTAGGCTTTACTGTGGGGTTGGTGAGGCATTGGAACAGATTGTCCAGAGAAGCTGGGGATAACCTGTCCCTGGAGGTGTTCAAGGCCGGGTTGGATGGGGTTCTGAGCAACCTGGTCTAGTGTCCTGACCCATGGTAGCGGGGTTGGAATGAGATGACCTTTAAGTTCCCTTCCAACCTAAACCATTCTGTGATCTTAAGGGTCCCTGCCAACCCCAGTTATTCTGATTCTATGAGTATTGGAGCATGTCAACACATAGAAAAGACTCAAGCCCCATGCTTGGTGACATTTCATAGGACTGCCTTCCTTAACAGGATGACTTTCATTCTCTTCCTATTGCTTGCGTCTGTTGCCAAAAAAGTACAACTTGAGGCTATTCCTTCATGTACTGTCATTTGTTACCTGGGAGAAGAGGCTCTACCTCACTACAATCTCCTTTAAAGGAACTATAGAGAGCAATAATGTCTCCCCTGAGCCTCCTTTTCTCCAGGCTAAACACCTCCAGCTCCCTCAACCACTCCTTATATGACTTGTGCTCCAGCCCCTTTACCAGCTGCTTTGCCCTTTTTTGGAAATGCTCTGGAGATTAGAGGTGGACCACAATCCAGGCTATAGCTACAGGAACAAGCTGCCATCATGACCCAGGATATAGCTTTACAGAATGTCAAGAACTCAATTTGAAATCAGTGCAGTATATTCTGTCACCCTGTCACCAGCATGAGGCAACTCCACTCCTACGGAAATGCATCTTGTTTAGAGTAAGTGGAAAAGTCAAGTTTGCCAGGTTTCTATCATGGCTTAAGACTGTTAGCATGGGGGAAGCAGTCAAGCCCCAAAATCTCTTCTGTCCTTTTCCAGTGAATGTACAATGGTTTCTGTTTTGCTTACAGAGAAATAAATCACTTCTCTTCTTGCTAATGCCTTTTGTATTGGGTTTCATTTCCCTCTCTGATACTGAGGGTTACCAGCATGTTCATGTTCAGCAGGCATCAGTTGCCATGTGGCATGGCTTAAATTCAGAGCACATAGCCATGCCCTCCATTTCCATTCTTTGGAAACCTGAACATACCATGATTAAAATAGACTGCAAACAGATGTTTGACAATAAAGAGGTTCCATTTGCTTGTACTATTTGTAATTTGTGCTGTGAGGATTTTGTCACTGTCTAATGGGTAATCTTCACAAGGATTCAATGAATCTCCTGGCCTTGAGGTTTTGGCATCGCCATGATAGCCTGTGGGTTTGATTGGTGGAATTTTTGCACTCAAACCTCACTGAGCAGCTCAGAACTTTCCAGCCACTAAATCACAGAACCAGAGAATGGGTCAGGTACAAAGGGACCACAGGGGGTCATTTGATCCAACCTCCTTGCTCAGGCAGGGTCACTCTAGAACCCATGGCACAGGATTGCATCCTGATGGTTCTTGAGTATCTCCACTGAGGGAGACTCCACAATCTCTTCTGTCAACCTGCTCAGTTACCTGCACAGCAAAGAAGTTCTTACCCATCTTTGGGTAGAATGTCCTGTGCATCAGTTTCTGCCTGTTGCCTCATCCTTTTGCATGGCATTTCAGATACTTTTAGACATTGATGAGGTCCCCTCTCAGTCGTCTCTTCTCAAGACTGAACAGGCCCAGCTCCCTCAGCCTGTCCTCATAAGAGAGATGCTCCAGTCCCTTAATTATTGTCGTTGTTCTCCACTGGATCCACTCCTGGAGCTCCATGTCTCTCTTGTCCTGAGGAGCCCAGAACTGGGCACAGCACTCCAGATGTGCCTCATCGCGGCTGAGTAGAGGGACAGGATCACCTCCCTCTCACTGCTGGCAACGCTCTTCCTAATGCACCCCAGGACACTATTGGCCTTCTCAGCCACAAGGGCACCCTTCTGGCTCATGGACAACTTGTTGTCCACCAGTGTCCTCAGGTCTTTCTCAGCAGAGTTGCTTTCCAGAAGATCAGCCCACAGCCTGTACTGGGACATTCTGGGGTTGCTCTTCCCCAGGTGCACTTGCCACAGAGCTGTCATCAAAACAAGTGCCCTGGCACACCCTCCTGCTGCAAATTTGACCAGTAGAGATATCCCTCTTCCATAGGGCATGAAAAGAACTGTGGAGTTGGCTGTATGCACCCTGAACTGCTTATGCACTGGAAAATTTGTCCTTTGGCTTCTGGATGTGGAAAATCTTATTTAGTAAAGACTTTAGAAAGGTTTCTTCAATTTTCTTGCTTTTGTCCCAATTGAACTTGAGTAACCAAAGGTCAGTAAAGGTCTGTATAGCAAAACAAAATGATCTTTACAAAGAGGTGACTTGAAATTTCTTCTGACAGCAGGCAAGAGATGGTCACTGCATATGAAAGGAAAAGGCAGAGATGACCCAGATTAAATCTGGACATGTGTCCAAAGCAGACTTTGTTGATATTATCAGCTGTGCAAATGCCTCCAAGATGAGTTTGGTGACCCTGACTCAAGACAGCAAAGGAAATAGTGTCTCTCTTCCTGCAGCCCCAAGGCCTGCCTTGATGCCTGTGCTCACAGTGCAGTTCTGGGCACAAGCCGAAACAGCCCTGTTGGCTACTCACTCTTCAACTGTTGTACATCAGGAGTGACCCCCTCCACAGCAGTCTGAGACTGGTGCAAAGTGTCCTCCCAAATTTCAAGATGCATGCACAGGTCTGCAGGTGCCCTGCCAACACCCCAACACAGCAATCGAGGCAGAGCTGCAGCACGAGCCACACCTCCCCTCGCTCCTGCTGTGCGTGCACTGGAGGAACCCACATGGATGTGTTTGTTTTCCTGACTGCTCCATTAAACCCTTAAATCCTGTGTCAAGAGTAAAAGTGAGTTACAGGCAAAGATGAAGCTGGCCAGGCATGTGTTTATAACACACACATCTGTTTTTTTTCAGTAATTCTGGATGAAGTTGGATTTTCAGCCCATGTTTATTAACACTCTTAGTTTATGTTTTTGTAAAGCAGTGTTTCTGTGAAAATGAACAGAAATGGCAACATGATAGACACAAAAAAGAGGGGAAGAAAGCTAAGCAGGTTGGTAAAGTACCCTGTTAGCAGGGACCTTCATTCAGGGATTTGCATGTTACTGAAAATGTAAAGGATGGGAAGCAGGGACACTGGAAGGCGCAAGGACATATGGTATGCTGTTATTAGCTCTTAGGTATATTGAGATTTGTATGTTTGTGTCAGAAGTGAGCAGTTTCAGGGCATGTAGGGCAGTGTTCAAACAGTTTTCATGGCAGCAGGCTTGCTGTGCTTGGTGAGAGCATCTGCATGCTGTTCTGACACAGTCTGTCTCTTTTTCTTCATCAAGTGGGCTTATGATAAATATCCCTGTGTCACATAAACCATCTTAGCAAATAACTTTGATGGCTCATATATCATGCCAGGTGTGGTGTGCCTTGTCTGTGCTTCACAGCTGGAAAGTAAAAAGCATCCAACTCTTTTCTTGTGTAAGGTAAAACTGTGAACTTTTTTTGAAGTATTTGTGACTTTGCAGAAGGGAAATTTTAGAGACCTTTAGTTCCTATAAAAACTTAGCGAGTTAATATTATTTATTTAGCTGAATAACTTACTTGAACTTGGTTTATTAGTCACAGCATCTGCAGTTGGCCTGCGTGATCAGTGTTTCATCTGAAACATTCTATTCTTGTCTAGTCTAGTTGGTGAATGTTATAAAACAGGTAGCTATACCTTTGAATGTAACAGTGTACCCGCCTTTATAAAAGTCTAAATTGAATTGGAACAACCTGCTATTTTGAAGTGTTTTGTAGAAATTGAGAACAATGTGCTACAAATAATCATATAAGAGGGAAAAAGTTTCCCCCCCCCCAATGTCTATTCTTTTTTCATTGTAAAATTATTATTTCTTGGCATCTTCACAGGCCCTGTAAATTGACATGTTCTTTTTGATCAGAAGGGACTTAGTGGGTGAGTTTCATCATCAAAACGACTCTCAAAAGGATGGGAGAACTTTCAGCAATTGCTTTCCGAACAGTAATCCCTGTCCCAAAGTTGTATTTTCCATTATTTTTTTCAGAAATTTTTGCACAACTGTGTGCACAGAAAGTGGTTTAAATGCATAACATTCTTTCTGTTCCTACTCAAACTTCTGCTTGAGTTCCCAAGTGAATAAACCTCTTCAACACAACTCTGGAAGCTTGACTGAAAGTGGACTGGAGTAACACATGACAAGAAAGTACCACTGCTTCAAACTGACTACCAAGGAGAACCATTCCTTGATGAAGCAAATGCCATCCAGCAGCAGGAGCCTAGGTTCATTACAGATTGGCCCATCAGGGAATTAGATTGATAATGATCAGGATTTAACAGACCCAACAAGGCTGAAAATTAAAACCATTCCCCACAGCAAACAAAGAGAAGTATTATAATTGTGACTGAAAATGGCTGTAACATGGCTGGGTCTGGAGAGGGTTGTGAGCAGTTAAGAGTGCACAATCAACTTGTGAAAGTAATGATGCTGGCACCAAAATATGCCATGCTCCCAGATCCTCTCATTTCTTTCATGACATTGAAGGTCATGTCATAGAAGGGACATTTCAGAGGGAGAATTTGCAGAAAAAAATATTTTAAATCATCATATAGTTTGTTTAATTATTGTTTATTTCCTGCTAGTCTGGTCTGATACCCATAAGGAGAATTTTGTTGGAATTTTTTCAGGTTCCCTCCTGGTGGTCACAGAGCAGTGCTTCTTACAGAAAAACTCCAGGTGGTTTCATTGCTTTGCCATGGATAGGACATTTTCTCACAGTCTCACAACCCTTTACAACAAACCAGAGAAAACAGGCACTTGAGTTATTTTAAGGGTAATTATTAAAAAAATAATTCCTCCTCCAGCATTTTAGTTGTCTCTTCTCAAGGGTCAGAGTTGTAAAGTTGATGAGGAATCTTTTTATTCTTATAAGCAGTTCCTCTCAGAGTTGTTGACCCTGCACACAAGTTTGCAGTCACATTACTGCATTGCAACATATCTTTGAAATAAGAGCAAAACTCCAGTGCAGCTTTGTGCTGTGGAATATTCCAAGCTATGAAGTTTTGCTGTCCAGCTCCACAGCTGCAGAATTAAGAGCACCTCTGAAAATTCTGGCCTGTGAGTCTCATGATATTTAAAGGTCTGCTATGAGTTACAGGAAATCCCAGAGACACAGCAGTTCGCAGTGCAAACATTTTTGTTGGGCCAAGTGGGTGTTTGCCTCTGGCCTGGCGGGATGCAACAGCCTCAGTTATGGCTTCATCCAGCAACCGCGGAGTTGAACCAGTAAATCTGTCTAATTTGCTTTGTCAAAAATCAGTGGAGGAAGTTTTTCAGCTTCCATTCTATTCTACTTCAGGAGAGAATTTGCATCGTAACTATCCTAGACCTACTTTTCACAATAAAGTTGGCCGATTCTCCCCCTTTTCTTTCGCAGATCACCACAGATTCCCATCCTCTGCTTAGTCCAGGGTGGTTTAGCAATTTATATTATGTCCAGGTTTTCTAGTCTCCATTTTGCTGTGTAAGTCCTTTGTTTTTGCATAAGGTAACATACTTCAGGGATAAGAGAGTGGCTAAGCCAGGTGAGTAGTGACAGAGAGCAAGAACCTGCGCATTGATACCTTCAAGCATCCAACAAAGTCTCTCAAGCCTTTGACTGGATATTAAAACCATGCTCCTTTGTGACAGAAAACTCATCCAAGACCAGCATCTCAGGAACAGTACCCGAGCTGCCTTCATTGGTTTTGGTATAGATGTCATAACACTTTGAGGTAATTTCCAGTCATTGAAAAAAAGTAATTTGCTTCCCTGAAGATAAAGCTCATGTCTATAAATGCCTTATATTAGCAGCTTTGTGTAATTTTAATTAAGCCCTTAATTTGTAGTTTATGATGGTAGTGAGCTTCTGCACTAGGGGTGAGGGCTGTAAACTGGTAGCACCATGGAGGAAAGAGGAAGGATATTTTTCACAGTGAGTCCTGGGGAGAGATAGGGACCCTGTAATAAGGGTCCCACTGGCAGTTTGGTGAAAAACACGTATCAGCACTTTCATAAGATTCCTTTCTGATGGGAGCAAGGCATTACTGGAGCAAGACAAGCTAGTGCAACCACTGTGAGGGACTGCTTTCACTTAGTGAACCCTCTCCAGTTTAGAGTAATCCCACCCTGAATTAGGCTAATCTCTACCTGCCTAATCTAGAAATTTGTGAGGCTTTGTCTTTGTCTCCCGCTTGTCTGAATGAAGCAGAATATTTAAATACAATACACAGTAATCAGTATCTATTTGGAAATACACCTGGAATTATTTTTTGATGTCATAAAAGTTTGCATCCAAACTTGCAGTTTAGGACTGGACAGGTCAAACCACAGGAAAATTGCCAAAATGTGTAAACAACTAAAAATGGACTACTGCAATGCTGTCCAGGATTCTTATCTGACGCAGGACATAATTGTGCGTTAAATTAGGCATTGAACAGTCAGGCTTGGGTAGGAAATGTGGCCAGGCACTCTCCTCCAGTGAGGGGAGATGTTTCATAACTCTACATACTGGATATTTTGTGCATTAATTATATTGGAAGCTGCTTGACTGTGCTTCTGAAAGGCACATCTCAAGCCCTCATCTCTGCCAGTGTCTGCGCATATCACATGCTGAATGGAGGGATCCACCTACGGAGGGGTTACAGAAACTTGACTTTATACTTAATTCTCTAGAGATAGACTCAGTAGTCTGATTTCAGGTATCCAGGTTTGAACATTTTATTCAGATTTTGCCAGGAACAAAGGAACTTATTTGATAAATTTTGGACAATGAAATTCTCTCCCCTCCCCTCCCCTCCCCTCCCCTCCCCTCCCCTCCCCTCCCCTCCCCTCCCCTCCCCTCCCCTCCCCTCCCCTCCCCTCCCCTCCCCTCCCCTCCCCTCCCCTCCCCTCCCCTCCCCTCCCCTCCCCTCCCCTCCCCTCCCCTCCCCTCCCCTCCCCTCCCCTCCCCTCCCCTCCCCTCCCCTCCCCTTTACACTTTCTTGGGAGGGAAATGGGTTGAGTATGAATTCAGTTTGATGTACTTTCTCCTCAGCATTTTTTTCATTTGAACTCATTGGATTGTAGTTGTTTCCACAGTTTTGAGTTCTAACCAGCCTTGCTTGCTTTCTCCACACACCTGTGCCAGTTACCTGCTGGCTAAATGGGACTTCAGAGACATTGTGGGACCTTAGTTGCAGCATATTCTTGCACACTGTCAGAGATGTTGGGACCTTTAGGTTCATTAACCAGAGTTCAGCTGAGTCCATTTTTCCATGAATTAATCCTATTGCTGACTTCCATTATGAATTTGCAGGTTTTATGGGAAAGTGAGTTATTACCACTGTAATGATGCTGTGTCATCACTGGCTGTTTTTAGTCTGAAAACCTGCTCCAAATGGGGTAGGAGTTCTACCTGATGTCATAAACCCCAATCTATAAAATCTTTATTAGGTACATCATATATTATCATTCTAATCCATCTTCTGCAATCCAAGACAGATCTTCAATAATGTGCTTTTTTTGTACTTCTTTTCTCTCAGGCACCCTAAATTTTGTTACTGCAACTGTTGAGAACAAATGCTGATCATTTACCTAGTACACCATGCAGGAAGCAAGGAAAAATAAAAAGACAAAGGATTCAAGAGTTCAGAGGATCATTTTGTCTGGCTTAGAGAGTATTGCATTGCAATTATTTGGCATTATATATTCTAGCATGGTCATTAAAAAAGAAGAAAGAATCTTCTAACAATTCTCTGACTAATTAAAGGGATTCCCACAGTATCCATGTCAGTTCTCAGGTCTGTAAAACTAACCTGTGGCCACAGAAAAGTTTCTGAAACTTTTAACTGAGACTGCAAAAATCCCTCAATTACTCAGTAAGGAAAATAAATACGCATGCCCCCACACCTCAAAATAAATCCAACATTAGAAGAGACCAGTTTTGAAGGAAACCTAAAAGTAAAGCCCTTGTCATATAGCAGTTACCAAGGCCTATTTCCTCTTGGTTTGTGGCCTCAGTCTTGCAATAAGGGCATGTTGTGACTGCATTGTAAAAGGCCCTAGTTCTGTAGGTTAAGAAAGGTGTATAATGCACCTTAATGGAGGGAAGCTGTTTAATAGTATTGGTGGTGAATAACTTCTCTGAATTTTGGTGGCTGATTGTAAAATTGTGCTAGTAGATGTGACATTTTGTTGCCCTGGACCGTGCCATAATTAAAGGGAGTAAATATGGTTGTACTAATGGACTCAGCCCTTATAAATTGTTTCTCAGTGTTGGATCCTGGCAAGAGCAGAATTTTTGTGTCAAACCTCATATTTATCAGTGCAATTAATTCTGATCTATACCATATTTTCATCTAAGTAACAAGAAGTGTGTGCTTTTTGACACTTCCAATCTTTCTATTAAGAGGTGCTGCAGAAGTACTGCGAAACTGGCTGTTAAGAGCAGTTCCCAAGAGCACGGCCAGGTGATTGCTGGTGGGTGTTGAATGTGCTGTGGCAACTGCCATTGAAGTGTGGCTGCTGATCACTCCCTCGCTGCCAGATCACCGCGAAATGCCGGTGCAAGGCAAGCAGCCACCTGAGGTGCACTGATCAGATTGCTGGGGCTAGCCTGCTCTTGCTCACGTGCACCCCTCTGCTTGCGTCTCTTCACAAGCTTAGGTTTTTCACCTTTGGGGAAGTAAGTCACAAATTCCATGATGTGCACTGTGTGGTGCCAGAAGGATTTACTGACATGAGAGCAGTGGGAAGTTTCAGTAGCTCCCTTCCTGTGGCCACCCAAACCTGTATGGAGAAAGCATCCCCAAAAAGGACCTCCTGATCAAAGAAAGGCTAAGGCAAGCCTGCAACAAAAATAAAGACTGTCACAAAGGGAGATCAAAGCTCCACTGCATCTAACCACCAAATATTTTAGAATAACTTGCGATGGTTACAATAACTTTAAGACATTTGCAATGCCTTGTTGTGGAAATTGTCACAGGACCAACAGAAATAGGTGTTGTACCTCATGGTCTCAGGTGGAAGAAATCCTCTGTGTCAATGAGTTGATTCTAATTAGCATGGGTGCCAATATGTGACTCACTAGAAACGCTGATTCCTGCTCTCCCCAGTGTCCTTGTTATCACCAGCTAGATGGTCCTGTTGGTGTTCTTCTGTGGCAGGGAGCACTCCAGAGCTGCAGCTGAGAACGGGAGACAACAGGAAACACAGTACTCCCAGAGGACTCTGAAGTGGTACACAGAGCCCACTGTGGGTTTCTTGGTCAGAACAGGAACCATTTGAATATTTAGAGTACATGTTTATTTGTGTGTGTGTAGGATACCACTTTGCAAATCCTAGCCATTTGTGCTTCACTCTTTGAAAAACAAATTTTACAAAAATGCTATCAGAAAATGCCAATTGCAGCAGTCTTCCTGTACAAAGCAGAACCAGGTTTCTAAAAGTAAAGGAAATGTTTCCCACCTCTTGAGATTCAGTTGCCCAGTCTTACCAATACTTTGGCAGAAATGTTTTAAAGTCCTTATGCATATCATGGTGACACAGGTTTTGTGTTTGCAAGAGAGAGATAGAGTGTATTTGTAAATATATGGAACTATTCAGTGTTTTGCCCAGTCCTGCTGGGGCCTGGGGTGAGAGCCAGGGTGTGAATCCCATATTTTTAAGATGAGATTTTTCTCACAAACCTATCTTTATATCATACAAAAATCTATCCTATTTTTATCATCTCTCCTCCCTGTCCACTTCATGGGTGCAATAGCATTCTCCAAAATGGATCTTTCAAGATCTAGTTATGGCTCTACTGGTGCTCTTAAAAAGATCTCTAGTTCAGGCATGCATAATCCATGAATCGTTATACGGTAGAAGATGCTGCAGCCTGATGTAAATAAGGATATATTTGCTGGCACACTTCTTGATTTAAAAAGGAAAAAAAATTTAAAAATATTAGCACTGTGCCACCATGTCTACTCATACAAGTAGCATAGACTTTGCTTTTCTTTAGTATGGTTTACCTTCCAGATCAGGAGGAAGGTGAACAACTAACATTACAGCCCCTCACAAAAACCCCAAAACATCAAGTTCTGGTCATGTTTGAGTGGCCAACTGCAACAGATTCAATTCAAATGTCAGTGAAAGCCAGTATTTTCCACTCACAGAGAACTCAGCTGATTCTATTCAGTCTTCAGAGAAGAGAAGAAGGCATTTGCCTGTGGACAGAGATGTGAATGGGTATTCACTGCAGGCATCTTGTTAGACAACTTTGTCCCATGTGTGTAATTCCATGGCAGGCATGAGTAACCAAGGACCAGCCATATAACATGGACATTGGGGTTGGCTTCTGCAGTCAATATTCAGCTGAGAGCAGAGCTTGGGGTGAAGTTAGCTTGTTATGCAAGAGTTTTGCAAATGAAGGCTGAGGAAATAACTCCCATCAAAAGCACAATCCTCCTCTTTATTCTGGTCACTTTTTTGGGCCCTGGTCATAATGGAGGAAGACTTTATAATACACACATGTGGGAAAGAGAAGCTACAAAAAATTGGTTTAATAGAAGGTAAGAAGCACAGAAAGAGAGGGAGTTATTCAGTTAGTAATTATCGTAGGCACTACCTATAAATGCTCTAATTCTTAAAAAATGTCAGCATTCATGTGCAAATCAAACAGATCAGGTCTGTGCGTGTGATAGTGCAGTCAGCAAAAGCTTGGGCTTGTGTCATTAGGATAGAAGGGTTTGGAATTTTGCTGAGCCAGCTCCTTACAGTTTTTACAGTTAATTCATTTATAGCTGTAATTTAGAATTTATAAAGCTCTTTCTCATGTAATTAATGTAAGAGTTTCCCAATGTCAAATGAGATCGGCCTATGATAGCATCAGATATTTTGAAAGTCAATAGGAAAAGTATGCCTGCCTTGCACCAAATCTGAAAGTGTAAAGAACATTTGGACTATACATAGCTTCTGAGGACATAGAAAACCATCTATGGAGCTTGTAGAAAGGGTACCAGCAGGAGATGAACCAGAGGTTATCATGCCATTTTTGGGGAAATAGAGAAAGTGATTACTAGATTTTAAAGAAAAAGCACTTCCTTGCAATACACATAGACGTCTACTGCACAAAAATATTACAGACTATTGATATTAATGTCTCTAATACACTTTCCTGTGTTGCAGACACTATTTAATAAAATCCAACAGAGACATGGAAGGCAAGTGAAGTACGCTTTGTATATTGTTGGAGCTTAGAGGTGCTGGCTCTACTGAATAAAATATTTTCTAAAACTGATCCTTCAAGTCAGTATTACATTTTGTCCTAATGGCATTTATTGAAACTCTAAAGGAAGCTCTTTCACTGACAAAGGTTTCTGTTGGTTCGTTTTGTTTTTTTTTTTTTTTTGTGGCCAAAGATATTAAATTTTAGGCATTCAAACAGTGTAGTTTTTAAAACTAACTTGAGACACAGATGATCTGAAAAGAAAGTGAATAATTCGTATTCATTCTGGTTAAAGTGTCCAGTGGTATTACCTCTAGGGTGATGAAAGTATTTTGCTGTTATAAATTCTGAAGTTATAAAGCTCAGCTTACCTGAATGCACATTTATTAAGCCAGGCTGTTCTCGGAGAAAAACAAACACAAAAAATCTTTTAAACTGTCACTGTTGTGGTAGATATGAGTGTCTTTTGACTACATAAGGATGTCATGGATTATCCTCAAGAGTGTCTTTTTGCATTAGTAAATATCAAGGATTGAAAAAATTTGCCGGCTAAGACAGATCTTTTTATGGAATAGAAGTCCTTTTCCACAATCTGCAGGTACAGTCCCAGCAATGCCAGAAAGGACCACAGTGATGAGTTAACCCCCTGCTGGCCCTCAGGGACTCAGCTGTGAAGAGTAGGAGAGCTGCTGTGGTGCACCTCAAAGCCTGGGACCTGGGCCTGGGTGGAGCTGCCCCAGGTGCAGGTCTTGGTGGTAGCAGCAAATCCTCAAACAAGAGCTTCGAAGTCCAAAGTGGTTGAACATGGGTCAGGCAGTCCTCAGCGATAGGTGAGCACCATTCTGAAAGGGCTGGCCTCAGGCTGTGCCATGGGGTGATCAGGTTGGACATCAGGAAGTACTTCTTCACTGAAAGGGAGGTTAAATACTGGAATACAGGAAAGTGGTGGAGTCACCATCTCTGCAAGTGTCCAAGGAATAACTGGATGTAGCACTTACTGTTATGGTTTAGTTGGCATGGTGGCATTTGATCAAAGGTTGGACTTGACAATCTTCGAGGTCTTTTCCAACCCTAATGATTCCATGTTTCTGTGATTCTATATCACAAGCAAAGGGTTGGTACCTCCAATGTCTACTGTGTCAAGTTCAGAGAGTTAGAGACTCACAGCTTCCCCTGGGCAGGACAGATGGAGATGTCTGATCCAATCTCCTGCTCCAGTGGTCACCACTGGATGTGGCTCAGGCTCCTGAAGAATGCAGCCACTGTTTTGAAGCATGCAATACCTGGATTTCAAATTCTGTGAGACATTGCAGTCAGGGACCCCATGGAGCATTGACTACTGCAAGAAGAAGTAATGTGGGGGGGTGACAAGGGAAGTCGGGCGTTGTGGAACAGCTTTGGTGTGTTCCATCACTAGATGGACAAGCACTCTTTGGACAGCACATCCCCAGAGCCATGACACCACAATGACAGCAGACTGTCAATGTCCCTTTATCACGTGTTTGCAAAACTAGCTGTTAGTATCCAGTGCTCCAAAGCCACCTTGTGCAGACTTTGAACTTATCAACCACCACTTGCCAGGCAGAGCTTGGAGATAATCAGCACAAGGCTAAAACATTCCTCTTCTCAGAACACTAATATTTTTCACAAAGAAGTCACCCTATTTGTAAACTTTTGCTTTGGATCCTCAAATTAATGTGTTCACTAAACACTACCAAAGGACAAGCCAAGAAATTAAAGCCCTTAACTGTCAAACAATGAAGTCATAGACTCTGAAGAGGTATTTATTGTATTGCACATTATTGTTTTTCTTTACTATTAGACATAATCATCACTTCTCCTGCTGCTAGAACCCTTCTGCTGCCACATGAGAACCAAGTATTTTTTTTTTGTCTTAGATGGTCTGAGTAGTTAGCATGTCTAGTAAAAATCCAAAGCACTGTTCTCAGCTTTTGAAAAATCCCGTCTCTATTTTATACTTAGAAGAAAAAGGCTCACAGGCTAAAAATCATGTCTCTTTTTTTCCCCCAGCAATATTATTTAGTCTGGTAGAAGACTTAATCTTCTTCCACAAACCTCAATATGACATCATAGACTTAATTACCACAAGATATTCAGCAAAGGATGAATATGTAGAGGTCAGGACTACCATTTACTGTTTTAAATGGGGCACATTACAGAAAATAATTATTCTATACTGGCCTTTTTAATTAATGTATTTTCTTAAATTAGCTGTGCATGATAGAATACCAGGCTCAAGGGATCTTTGTGTGAGGGCAGCTCATTGTGTCCGTATAAATTATCTACTGTCAAATATCTGTTCCTTGGATAAGTTTTTTATCAAGTCACTGTTTAATTATATTTTGGCTAATTTAAAAGAAAAAAAAAGGTAGTGCTGTGTTTCACCCTTATAAACAGGAAACATGAAATCTATGGGATTTTAAGGTTAACAGCTGAAAATGGAGAGCACAAGTTCCTGTGTAAACATGCATTTGCCACAGGCTTTCTTTTAGAGCAAAAATAAATCAACAGCTAGAAAATAAATATGTAGACTCTTGAGCCTGGTCAGAGCAGGTGTCCAAATGAATGTTCCATTTGTACTGTTTGGCTACATAAGCCTTTTTTAAATTTGGCATTATGTGGGCAACATGTCTAATTGGAAAACACATACTGCCCAAATATTATCCTCCTGCTATTCATGTTAAGTCATTCTTGACATTCATAGTTTTACATTTGACTGCTAAAAGCAGTGTATTCTATTCATATTCAGAATATTCATATATTCATATTCATATTTCTGCAGGACCACAGAGAAGGAATAATGCAGAGTTCATAATATTTGACTAAAAAGGGTTTTTTTGTGATGTATGTTCTCTTCTTCCCCATCATTAATGTAAAAATGTTTTGGTGCTGCTTCTGCATTGCGTGCATTTGATGTGCTCATTTACAACATCACTGAGCTTTTTTTCTTTGTTTCCAGGGATATGTACTGCCGGGTCCTCACTGCTATTCTAGCAGAAGGCACTTCTTTGTACTCTGACAGCAAGTTTCAGAGGTCTTAACAGCTAATCTGGTCTCAAAAGCTCTTTTCAGAAAGCAGGAGGTCACTTTTATCAATAATAATCGTCAGAGATTATCATTAAAAATGTAAAGATAAACAGAAAAATGGTGGAATAACTAAAACGATTTGTATATTGTGTCAAATTCTTTTTTCACTTGGCTCAGTACAACCACAGTATTATAAAGAAAAGCACAATGCAGCCCTAGATGTATTATGAACTCTCACTTGTTATGACTACAATTACAGTAAGTATTATTTTGGGAGCAATAAAATTACCGAAGTCATAACTGACATATTCACTGGAGGGTTTTTTTTGTGGCTTTTTTGGTTGGTTGGGTTTCTAAACTATTGTTATTATTATGTTACGTCCTCTTTCTTTTCATACTACAGAATTTTGCTGACGTGTTGCTTCAGAAAAAAAAGTGTTTTCACACTTGTAGTGTGGTGCTTGATGTGCAATTTCTTTTATTCACACATATTTTTAGGGCACTTTTGAGAAGCAATATGAGTTTTCCTGGAAGTACAGTTGATACTCTTTTGCCTTTTTTCTTTTGGAGATTGAAGCTGAGCATGGACAGTAAATTGATTCCTTCCCCTAAGAAAGAATTGGTTTTCCCCTACAGTAGTTCAAGATGCTTTTTCCAACTACACATGAAGAATATCTTGCAAATATTGTGATTTTTTTCCCAGTCTTTGGCTCTTAGTTATGTCCCGTTCATTTAAAAAAAAATTATAGCTCCTAATCAGCTACCAAAACCCATGCAGAATAGTTGAGACACAGTAACAGTACTGATAAATTTGTAAGCACACCTAAATTATGGCATGTGCTTTGTTTGGTACATAGAAAACCTTAGGACTGCTTGCAGTTTTCTCATCTTAAAATTACTTCACAGGAATACACATTTTAATCAAAATTTTGTTATTTGTAGGAAATTATTTTTCTTCCTTTTTTTTTTTTAATTTATTTTCAATCCTTTCAAAGCTGTTTTGCCAAGCTATAGGTTTGAAATCAGGTTTTTTAATGAATTTTTTAAAATTTAGGTGTGTGAATGTAGGTGACCCAACTCCTGTTAGAAAAATGTCACAGACATTTAAATTTTGTTTTGGCATAAAAATGTGCATGGAAAAGAGTGAAATATCATTTTTAATATTCTTTAATTGTTAATGTTGTGCAGCCTAAAAGTACTTTTATCTTCCATATAAATGCAAAATATAATGCAAGCATTTCTACCTGTGGGTAGGAAACTAGAACCTAACCATCTTTGCCAATATATTTAAGTACCTTTGTAAAAGAGCGCAAAAGTTTGTAAGGTATTGCGTGAGTTTCACCTGCAGGTTGCCCTTAGGCTGGGCAAGGTTTGTTTCAATTATATGTGTTTGGTGAAGGGTATTTGGTGTAAGTTCTAAGAGATATTTGATATAGCAACACTGTCATTTCAGCAGGATATTTCACAGGGAAATGAGGCTGTTTGCCTTAGACCCCTTATGCTGTTGTAGGTATAAGATGCTTGGGTCTTGCTGCTGCTTCAGGAAAGTTGTTTTGTGTGAAGTAAATGCTCAAAGAATGGCCATAGCAATTGTCTTACAGAGGAAGGTTTGGCCAGCCAAAATCAATGAGATGGAAAGACTTCCTGCAAGACTGGATCAAGGTCTCTGCTTGTTTGATTACCTTGCAGATAAAAATACCTGGATAGTTCTTAATGGATAGGTTTTCAAAAAGAGATAAATGAATTAGTAGGAAATTGAGGAAAATTACCCACCTTCCCAAATTTCAGGCAAAGTGCCTGATTCCCTAGTCCCCCACAGAAAGAACCCACCTGCAAAAATCACTAAGTCTGTAATGGCTTGTGGAAAATTAGTGGGGCAATTTCCATCATTATTTGTGTCAAAGTGAACTGCAGAGGTTATCTCTATGCATGGCTGCATTTGTAGAACAAAGACTGAATGCCACTGATTTGAGGGGACAACATAGAAAATCTGCTGTGAATTAATATTTTTCACATATTAGTATGCTTATGTAAGATTAATTGATGGTGTCTTTGAGTGGATGTGGAGCATCTCAGGAAACTGCATCTGTTGCTGCAGTGAGAAGCCCTTTCTGCTCCTCCATTATACATCCAAGCCCAAGAGGACCACAGGTAGTTTCGTGGTGATTCTATGCCAAGATGTAGCTGAAGAAGTGGCTATATGGAGCAGATGTATTTTCTGCAGCCCAAGAGAATGCCTACAAGGCCTGTAGCCTGTTCTCTGGATATAAGATCTAAATTCGTGTCTGTGACTTCTGTTTCTGGCATCAGGCTTCCAAAACCCTTCAGAGTTGCAATACAGAGTCCAATGAACCTTTGTGTGTCTTAGCCTCACATTTCACTTTGGGGCTCTTTTTCTTTTCAGCAAAATCAGAGCCTGTATGTAAGTCATTTGCAGAAAAGCCTGAGAAAACTCAGGGTACTTCTTACCACAGTCACTTCCTTGGTTTTCATGAGGCTTCAGTGTGAAGTACAGCAATTTCAGTGTATATTGACTGTTTCTCAAAGCATTTAATCTGACCCGGTTTTAGAGGAAATCACTGCAAGGTGGGACAAAAACTATGCTGTGATTGCTTCTTCTTCTGCTCTCTCCCTACATAGATAGGTGTGTATATCTGTGTGTCTCTGTGTGTGCATGTGTGAATGAAAACTTTATAGATACTGTTATTTATTCGCACTGCAGTGACTGTAGGAGCATTCACAAACTCAGTTTCAATTTAGGTGTGACACAGGATATAGCAATATGTTTTCAAGAGAGCATGCACAGTCTGCACTTTTGAAAGAAATAAAAAGGACTGATTGATGGTCATGAATTAATCATTGAAAGTGTTAATAGTAACATACACCATTCCTCTATATTCTGCATCAAGAGACTCTTCTGTGAAAACAGACTTTCTTTTCCAGTTTATGAATTTGAATGCACATCCATGGAAATATTTTTACCACTTAGAGAGTAAATATTTTAGTTGAGAGCTTGGGAAGATGGCACCACATATTGTAATTATAGTGTAGATCTGGAAAGTCTACTGGATGGTGGTACCTCCACCATCCTATAGATACTGTTTTTGCAGCCAAAATCTTTATAAATAAAGACAAGCTTTGAAACAACACAAGTCTGTCTTAGGGTTTCCAAGAAAATACATTTTATTAGCTCAAATATGTAAAAGGTATTGTTGAGTTTAGTATTTTTCCATTCAATGGTTAATGGTAAGTGCATGTTCTTGGCTCTACTGTGGGCCTTCCTGTAACCTCCAAGTATACTGTGGTGCTAGTTTTCCTGCTACCTCTGACTGTGGTGCTGGATTGAAAGGACATGGGTAGGTCACTTCATCGCCCACATTTCTGCTTCTTCTGCCTTTTTATCTTGAAACATCATTGATTAACATATCACCTAAAAATCTAAGGTCACCAAAAAGTGAGGGTTTGGAAACTGTGGACAATACAGAGCTAATTATCTTGAGAGACTAACCAGTTCCTCTGACCTGGCTGGCCGTAAGAGCATGGTACCCAACCTGTATCTCATATTATTTATTTTCTGTTTAAATTATATCCATTTTGGGTGTTATCTGCACCTGAGATATATTTGGAAACAGATCCTTACACATGTCCTTTAAAAAGAATGTAACTTTCTCCATATAGACTGATAGGGGCAAAAGTTTTCCAGTGAGCTTAGCTGAGTGGATAGGACAGATACATCCTCTGAACACGCGGGACTTGGGACTGCTCAGGGTGAGTACGCAGGCTCAGGGGGTTGATTGGGGCTGTGCCATGCTTTACCACAAGGATTTTGGCAGAGGGGGCATGCAGCTGTGTTACTTCCACTCTGAAGAGACTCCGAGAGCGTGGTCCCTCTCTGTGTCTCAGATACCTGTCTGTAAATATGGCTCATTAATTCCTTAGGGTTAACGATAAAAACCAGAGAGGTGTTGAGGGGTGGAAAATCAGATTCTTTCACCCACCCAGTCCCAGCTCTCCTGCTGAGATGGGCATGTGGTGCTTGTTGACTGACAGCCAGGTGGCCCACGGGGTGACAGGGGGTGCTTTCCAGTCCTCTGTGTAACCCTGTGCTCCCAGGGCACTGGGAAGGACACGGGCTATGCCGCACCAGCTATTCCTCCCACTCCCTGGCTGGTTGTATGCACAACTGATTGTCTGGAAAATTAGTCTGGCCGGGCATTTATTTGTGTTTTGATGAAGTGTAAGTATGCTGGGAATTTAGGTCTCTTTACAAGAAAGGCGTAGCTGAGTCTTATCAGATACATCACTTTTGAAGGGTGCAAAGCTGATCCCTTGGCTCACGATGTAACTGCAGAAGGAAAGGACAGCTTTTTCTCCCCGTTCCCTTGGCAACGCTCACACTCGCATTCAGCCCCAGTCCTGAAGCCTGGAGAGCATCGTTAGAGGGGGAGCTGTTAGTGGGAATTCTGAGTGCATTTTGCTAGGGATGTCACACTTTGAATCTCTGCTGCAACATCTCCATCGCCACCCGAAGGAGCTTGCAAAACGAGAAGGGTCTTCTCCATCACCCTCCTGGCCCATCCGCCGTGCCTGGTCCTCCGCAGCCCCTCGCTCTCGGAGTGGGCGAGTGCCCTCCCATGCACAAACCATGCAAGTGAAGAGGAGATGCTTCCCACTGATGTCATGGGCGCTTTCCCATCCGGGGAACCCCTAGGCAGAAAGAAATCCTCTTGAGCACCAAACAAGCAGGAAATCTAGATCCACTAAAACAATTAAAGGAAGAAGCAGAACTGCCACTGTCCACAAAGCAAATTCTTCATTGTTGTTTTTTTCACACATAACATCAACCTTCTGCGGATTTCTGTAGGGGGGGAAAAAAAGGGGGAGAAAAATCCCACAAAAATAGAACTCATGTACATAAACACTTGCTAAGCAACAATGCCTGATTGTTTTTTGTCTGATTGTTTTTTGGTTTGTTGTTTTTTTTTCCCCTTAGCTGCTTCAGATATATGAAAAAGAAGAAGAAAAAAGTGCAGGCATTTTTAGGTCCTCCATACCCCAGCTTAGCAGCCGGGGGCCAAACCCCCATCATACAAGTCACTTAATGCAGAGGTTTGCTTCAAGATTATATTATTTTTCCAAACAAAAGAATTAATAGAGGTGCATTTACATTTCTTTATTTGCCTTTCACATATGTATATTTGTAATGCTGTGGTACCTACAAGCTGGAGCTCCATGGCACTATACAAAAAAGATAAAATTGATAGAGGATGTTTGCTCCCTTCAAGATCTTTTTTGGGCATATGAGACACTCATTTTGTATTTATTGATGTTCACGTTAAGAAAAAGAATCCTAAGGGCAACAAATATTCCCAGAATGGCCTTTCATTATTCTGTACAGTGCAAGCATGTGGAAAAGTCATATGATATTGCTGACCACCAGCTGTCTGTGCTGAAACTCCACCTCACTAACTGAATACAGAAGGAGAAATAGGTTAGGTGTTGACTTGTATATGAGCCTTTTCTTCTCTTTCGAGATTATTAGAGATTTTTTTTCAGACTGATACACAAAGTTTTGATTTGTTTCCCTCCCTCCCACATGAATTATTAGAAACAGAAGAGCCAAACTGAAAGTGTGTAGTAATATTTACCATAAGAAAATCTGAAGGCTAGATTACATTTAATTCAGAATTTAAAAGGGGAACTAAGTGCTACTTTAATTTATGGATCTATTTAATTGTTATATTAATGTATTAATTCTATATTAATTAATTATTAATTAATAAATTTATATTAATGTCTTAATTGTATTTTTCTTTTAAATAATCAGAGAGATTTGTTGTGCCCTTTAAAGCCTTTTATTCTAGCTATTGCTTCAACTTTTGAAATTTTCAACAAACACCTCAAATTATCATTCCTATTCCATAAAAAAATACAGCATCTGCAGAGATTAATCCAAATTCCTTATTATCCAAATACGAAAAGATTTTTTCTTACTTAAATTGCAACCCAGAAATAAGTTTCCTCCTATCATATTAGTATGGAATTATGATAGTATTTTCTTTTCTATTTTAGCTCTTCAAAACCAGTATACTGAGTTGCCAGTGTTTTTTATTTATTCAGTATTATTTTTAGGCAACTAATGTGAAAATTCAGATAACAAAATTCTTTAGTTTTATTCTTTCAGAAAGGTCTAGCAGTGCTGTTCGTATCCTTGGTGTAAACGAGGTACTGGATGATGAACTAGTTGAATAAGAAAATATTTCTCTGGCAGTATCCACAAGTGTGTCCTAAATAAATTAGTCTATTCTTTTTCCTTTCCTTCCCTTTTTACATTTTTTTAAACAGTCATCACACTGCTGATGTGTCATTGGTCTAGTTTAATTATTATAATATGCATATCCAGAAAAATCAAAACTGACTATGCATTGCTCATGTTCTGCATAATTCATGTTTTCCAAAGAATGCCAGCACTTCTTTTTTGTTTCGTTTTTCAGTTTTGTTATTTGCGTATTTCTTTTCTCCTTAAGAAAATTTCACAACTGAACTCACATTAGAGGTATGAGGTAGAAGTGAGCATTCAGGCTCAAAACTGAACTTCCCTACAGCTGTGATCATAAGACATTTTCTTTCTTTAAAAATGACTGCAAGTCCTTTTGTTCCAGAAGTAATAATTTAGCTGTGCATTTATATATCAATCTGATACTGATTTTAATGTATTTTTATGTATTCTTCAGTAATGCTGTATTTTAATCACTGTGGAAACTATTATCATTATATTAGTAGTGCATAGTGTACAATGTACCAGTGCTTGTGGGAAGTTCAGCAGAAACATAAGCACTTGAATGTTAACTACACCCAAACTTGAACTATTGAGTAGGTGGTATAAATTGTGGTATTGTACCATGGTTCCTCCAGCAATGGCAAACTTACATGTATGAGCCACATGGAAGAAATATTGGCAGTATAAGGCTCACTGGAAATCTGCAGAGCTGGATTCTTCCACTGAACTCAATTCTGAGTGATTTGAAAGAACACATTCAATCTACCTTTGAAAGTCAATATGGGATAATTTGTTAAATAAGTAAGCAAGGCAGTTGGTATAGGAAATACCCCTTCTTTGGCTACTGTTCCCCCTTGAAGGGGAAAAAAAGAGAGCAAGCGTCTGGCCTGCAGGACATCTTCGTTCAGTTTAGCAAGGTGTGGCAAGATCCAGACTGACTAATGGTAAGACATTGTTGCTCTTAACGTAATTTAACTTCAGTAATCTCTTCATTTGGGAGTGTTTGTGATTAGCAATGTTTGATGAAAAGTCACTGCTTAAATTGGAGCTTGTATCATGCCCAGATTTTTATTATGCAAAAGAACTGTTTATTTCGGTATCCAGGATCATATATACACATAATTTTTATGTCTCCTTTAGGGCTGGGACTGAGACAGGAATATGGCTTTTTTGTGAGACATTTTCATTTTCATAAGAGGCTATGTCTCTCCTTTGTGACAGTGCTGTGCTTATTCAGATTAGACTTTAGTGACAGAGCACTTTGGCTGAAGGATTCTCAGGAAGGCTTGCATCAGACCCTGTCCTTGGCCACCAGAAATCAGAAAACCAGCTTGAGCGGTTGGTTGCTGCACCAGGCACGGGACTAGCACTTGTGCAGTTACGGAAAGGACACAGAAGTCATTACATGGCTTTGCAAACTCCTTAGATCCAAAAACTCAAGAGTCCTGGCAGATCATTGTCTTAAAACTGACCATGTCCATTCATGGTACTGAGGTGCTGCCTCCTGCTTCAGGAATTTGTTATAGAAATTCACCCTACAAAATGGAATAAAGCTAGTAAGATTGCCTTCTCACAGAGAAGACTTTTTCTGGAACAGCTGGGGAGTTTTCAGCTCTCTACTATGCATGGAAAAGAATGCGGTATTTCCCCATCACATCAGACCAGCTTCAATGATTGTACTACCCAAACCTATAATCACCACAACTGTTTAGCTATTGAAATGTTCGTATTCTGGGGAGTAACAATGAGAATCTGTTTTCCTTCAGACTAATTTTGTGAAATTGCTTTGTTACTTTCGTCCAAGCACTCAAATATTCTTTATGCAGATCATGACTCTCCTCTGCCATTTTGCATGGCGCCATTGATGGTGAGCTCACAGCATTTTGTAGCCAAGTTTGTCCTTAGGACTTGCTTCTCCATTCTCTGGAGAGCTCAGTGTTCTGTTTAGCTGTGTGAATGCCCCCTCCAGCCGTGCCTTAGGATATCAGTGTCAAAATCTGAGGTGCAGCTGATAGTCATCAGTAAGAGTGAGAAAAGCTGCTATCCCAGTTAGCTATCAAGTTCATAAATTATATAAGGACTTTCAGAGAGTTTGAATCTGAGTGAAGACCCCCCCAAGACAAATATGGGTAAAAGTAAAGCAACAAGAGGTAATAGTGAACAAGTGTCAGTCTGAAGAGTACTGGCAGTGTCCTAGCAGGATTCTGTTGGAATAAGCAGAAAAAACATTTGTTAAGATACCAACAGAAGTTACTGTAGGGGGTGATGTTTCCTTTATTTCTTTTTATCTCCTTCTAGGCTTTGTACTTGTTCATTAACCTGGTATTCTTAGTGAAATCTTTACTGCCACCTTAGCATTTGCTTAAAGCTCAGTGTAATGTGGGGTTGACTGGCCACGGGTGAATAATTCCTGAGAACAGTAGTTCACAGCTTCAGGAGCTGCAACTGTACTTGCAACACTGTGTGACCACAGTTACTCAAGATACAGCAGGTGCTTCTCAGCTGTAGTGCCACATTTGCGGTGGGATCTAGAAACACAATGTGCATTTGGAAAAGGTATTTTGCAGTCATAGGTCTAAACAAGAACCTCCTGGGATGTAAGAGGACAGGCAAAACACTGCCTGAGGCTCCAAAATCCCATCTCAATGGGGATAAAAGCTACAAAAATTTGTTACCTCCTTAGACCATCGCAACAACAACACTCTTGATGCAATGTGAATAATTCATTTTAATGAGTTATGTGACTGTATATTGGAATTATTTCCATCTATGGTATGAATTTAGGTTCACCTTGTCTTGCTTTACGCTGTGTGGCACATGGGATATGCAAGACTTTCCTTAAATGCTGAAAACATTGTCAGTGCCATTAATAAAGAATGCAAATACCTTTCAATACACAGGTCTTACATTACACAAATAGTCATTATATTGTAAGTAGTCTTCAAATTGCAAGACAGTAGTGTTTCTGTATTCAGTTACAGTACCGTAATTTTTACTTTTCTTTTGTGTAGGTAATTCTTACTTTGCTTTTGAGGCAGTAGCATGCTTACTGCCTATGTACTTCATCATCCAAACACTGAAACTAGTGTCAGTGTGATTTCTCCTGTCGTGAGTATGGCAAAGTTGACGTTACTAGGAGTACAGGGTTGGATTTGAGTGGTTACACAACAATGCATTGCACAGGAGCCTTGTAGGCCTGATTTAAATATTGCTCAGGGATTCATCTGTTCCTGCAAGGAAATTGTTTTTATCTCTCTGTCTGTGAAGCAAAAGGCAAGTTGATTTTACACATTAAGCACTTGTTTAGATTTAACACCAAAATAACAGGTCTTAATGCCTAAAGCAGCTGTAGGATAGATTCATCTCTCTGATTTAAAGGAGGAGATTTGAAAACCACTTTGTCTGATCTTTTGTAGTTGAGTTTACTGTGAGACTTCTAAAAGGCCAGTTATTTTCCCGGTGCTTGCTGACCAAATGGACACCCAGCTTGCATTGTCATTTTCTGTGCTCAAGAGTGAAGATTAGAATAACTTAGCAGAAAGTAGCTGAAATGAAAACTTATGCAGAACACACTCTCTTATTAAAAAAGAAACAAGCATGATATCACTGGCCTACACCCGGTGACATTAAGGTACAGGGAATGTGAAATTCTTTTGTCACAGATGTACAAACAGACATAATCTAGTAAACTCACTTAGACATCTCATCCTACAAAAAATTCTCCCTCTGCGCTCAAACCTTCAGCACTACCCACCTGGTTCACCAGGAGTGATCCAGCACTTGCCAAATTTGACAGCTTTTCAAACTGGGGGCGCTTGGGATAGCAGTAGAAGTGCTGCTCTTTATGGCCTGCCTTCTGTAGCACACAGATTTGGAGCACATCAGTGCTGCAGAGGTGATGCAGGAAAAGATTTCCTGCTGGTCAATGACTGTGGCATGAGCTACATCGTGTTTCTGTAAACTCCTCCGCACTAGAAATTCAGGGACACTTCTGAAAAACATCCATTCTTTCCATCTGAAAGCCATTTTGCAAAAGGGACCGCAAATTCTAAGTGTGATGCCCTGCTGACACACAAGTAGCTACTTTGGAAAGACAGTTCAAGGAAACTTTTTTCCAATGTCTGAGTCAGTCTCATAGATGAAGATAGGGCCAACTCCTTCAAGGTACAGGATACCTTTCTTCTAACAGGTTAAAAGGATTAAGGTTCATTATGCTTCAGTGTAATGCATTGCCTGCCTCTGCTGAGACTGCTCTACAAAGCCCTTAATGCCATATTCAGAGATTCAAAAAGCCTAAGGGTTGGCTCACTTTATTGACATGTCCGGCACAGCCAGCTGGGATAAACAAGGCATGATTTTGACCTACTGCTCCATAGATCATTTGTTTCATCACCTTACTGGGCAGTTTCCATATGCCCCCAGGCTGGAGAGGGTCAGGCAGGGTGGTGGAGTGACTCATCTCCTGACATATTCACTCTTTGCAAAATCAAAGGTATCATCATCTGGCAGCAGGCAGCCAAGGTGAGCACATGCTGTGTCATGTGGCAGAAGGAAGGGTTAGTGGTGAAGGACATTTCTCATAACCTCCCACAAATCATTTTCAGTCATCAAACTTGCACTGGAAAAGTGGGCTAACATATTTTGCTTTCTGGAGAGCACCTCCTCAGAGTTAAGCTCGGATGGCCAGAAGCCTGTGGCATGTCAGTCCTCACCTGGGCAAAGAGAGGAGAAGAGCAGCCTGGATCTCCTCACGTCAGAGTTTTTTAACTCATTCTCTTTTTTTTCTTGAGGCTATTCCTTCCTTAACTTCTGTTTTGACCAGTAAACATCTTCCTGTAACAATAAAGTTTTTCATCTCCAGAGATGACTCTGAATGCGAGGTGTGTCTGAATGCCAGGACCCTTTTTTCCATGAAGTTTCCTGACAGTGATCAGTTCTGTTGGTCAGAACGGTTTTGCAAACCCACAGCATCCTGCAGGGAAGTTTTGTCATCAGGGGGTTTAACAAATTGCTTTGTAGTGTAATAACATCACTTTTGGATAGCAAATCGGGGCTGACTCACAAATTCATCACAGGAATGTGCTTCTGGATCTATACTACTGGCTACAGAAGAAGGGAAAAGGTGACTGTCAGCAAAGGTGTCATAGACTGGTTGAGGCATCTCACACTTTTCGTAAGAAAGCTTCCACATGCACATGGTAGAAGTGAAGAGATAGATTTTGTAAGGGGCAACAAACTCCCAAGCTACAAAAATAAGTTTCAACATCAGAACCATTACATAGCCATACTATGATATGGCTCTGGTCAGATCACAAAAATATGTTAATACTGTCCCTGAAGGGAATGATGTATGCCTTTCATTTTAGCCAAAACAAGGGTTGTGTATGAATCATGATGTACGGATGTAAAGAGATGAATCAATCGGTAGATAAATAGAGGATATATTTATATACTTGGATTTTATTTAATGCAGTAAATTTGCCAAGTAAAACCAATCAACTAAATAGCGCCAATGTATCAGCTAAATATTATTGACTAGGTCTTATTGTGTCGAGAAAATTGTTATGGTTCCACTCACAATTGTCAGCTTGGTGGTATTATTAGCTACAAACGCCACTGTTTCAGATTTCCATCAGAAAAGAGCATTGGATCCTCTAGCCCAATGCATAGCAAATACTATTGCATTCCTCTTCACACTCTGAACTCCTGTTCTGATTCAGCTGAAGGGGGTCTTATTTGGTAATGATTTAAAGCACGAAGAATCCACAACCTCCTTTGAGTTGTCTTTAGTATCAAAATAGAAATAACACAATGTAGGAAAAGAACTTCTTTTCATTCTGAATTTGCCTTTAGCGTACAAGCACTGTCTGGGTTCAGATCTTGCTACCTTGTGTACTTTATCCTTAGTAGCTTAAGAAATTTTCATGCCTAGTCTGCCCTCAGCATCTTTTCTGCATCTCAGTTTTCTTTCAATTGGCTAACAGTTGTTTAGGGCTAGACACTGTACCAGCTCTGATTTTCATTTGCAGGACTGTTCTAGACCTCGATCTGTTTATTGATCTGACTTTTAGCCCCATATACAGTTGGATCACACAACTGAAAGGGTGATGTGGAGGAAAGAGCAGAGACTTCAGATGGAAGAAAGGCAAAAGATCCATAAGTTATCAACAGGATGATAGGTGGTCCCAAATCCTTGAAGGCTGGAAACTGTTATCAATATTCTTCCTTCTGAGGAGATAATTAACATTAATCTATCTCTTGCCTTTCTCTTTGCTAATTTGAAGGAACTTACTTTCAGTCTTTCCTGAGAGGCAGATTTTCTGTATCTCAGATGTTATTTTAGGTTCTTTTCCTGTATCCCCCAGTGTCCTTTTTGAAGATGTGGTTGAAAACAGACACTGTTTTGCAACAGTGGTGGAAAGAAGTTACCTTTGTTGTCTTGGGCTTTGCTTTATTTCATACAAGAATTCCATACAATGACTTGCTTTAGCCCAGTATACAAGACATGAAGCTCATCTCATGAAATTGCCAACAGGCCTAGTTTTCATTCTGCCAACACTGATATTCTTTTCCATTCTATTTTCATTTACCTCCTCCCACTTCCAGTCTTCCTGAAGCCTGTTGGTTACTAAGCCTGAAGTAGAAGGTTCAGTGTTATATTTCAATACTTCTTCCCTGTTTTGGCTCTGAACCATGGATAAGCTCATGAACTTTGGAATTAAAACATCTAGCAGCAGCCAAGCATGTCATAACAGTCAGGTCAGAGCCACTCATGGCTCTCTGCTCAGACTTGCAGGAATGAGGGAAACTGGGACCTCTTTGTCATGCTTTGAGCCTTTCTAGAAAGGTGTGTCTCTCCCATTTGCCTGAACTTGAAAAGTGAAGGTTGCACAGCAGTGCATTCAGTATACACACAGCCTGCTGTTTTCTTTTAAAGAGGATGTCAGAGAAGGAGTGGAGAAATGTGCCAGTGAAACATGGAAAAGTAAATACTTTTCAAATACTGTTTGCCACTCACCAAGACTTAATTTAGTTCTACACATCACTTCTGTAACTGCATCTGTTTCTTAGAAAATTGAGAGGCAGGTAAGGATACAATACTAAAGAAGCTGTTAAAAGGTCAGCCTTTGCCAATCATTACCACATAGCTACACTGACAAAGATGAAGGTAATTGCAGTATTTGCATAGTGACAACAATGTGATGAGCGATGTATGGATATTTTCGCGTGCTGTGAGACTCACCCTGTTCTTCTCTAGGTTATGCTTCCAGCACCACTGCAGGCTCTGGAAGATGCATGCTGTGGTGCTTGAGAGACCATACTGGACTGCAGCTCTAAGGGTTCAGTGTCTCCTCCAAGAAACATTTGGGAAAACCAATTCAAACAGGAGGGCATTGCATGGTCCACATAGTGGTTTTCAAAAGTTCACAAACTCCAGCATAGTACTTGGCTGCAGTACCTTTACTGAATATTGGGTATGAAAAGAGATGAGGGGTTGCTCTTGTATTAAGACAAGATGTTGTTGCACTTTATGTGAGTGTGTGCTACCATCACATTTTAAGGACTTTGCTCTTAATCAGGATGCAGAGAGGACAGGTAAAAATAGTGACAGCAAGACATGACTTCTCCAAAGAGACCCTGGGAAAATGGACAAGATAGAAGGACAGAGAAAGGAAGGAAGGCTACTAGAGGAGGGTGATCAAGAACTTTACATAAGGAACTCCATCCAGACATCCTATATGTTTCTGAGGAAGTAATGACCTTTTGAGAGTGTATCTTCTTGTCCAATATTATATCAGAAACAATAAATTTCCTGCTTGCCTAGGTTGTTACTCAGCTTCTGCCCTCTAAAATTAGTTTATACGCATTTTGATTTTGGTTTTCTCTGAACAACAGCGTGGACTCCATTGCTGCTACCCCATTACAGCTGTAATTTTTGTCAATACTCCTCTTATGGGGACAATGATACGACCCATGATGCAATATATTTAATGATGCTTCTGAAACATACTTCATAGCTTATTAAGAAGTGTGTTTAAGTGGAGGCTGTGTCTTATCACTTACTGGTTGCAAAGTATTTGCTTTCTTGTCGGTACCATCTTTGCTTTGGAAAACTACAAACAAAATATGTGGCCTACTGTTACGGAATTGTTTATGTTCTGTTCCCCTGAGTTCATGACAGCCCCTGTAATGAACCTGTAATGATGTGCAAATGGCAAAGCTGATATTGCTCTCCTCCAAAGAGCATGACTGGAGTATAACTAGCTAAGGTCCTTGCAGTAGTCACAGCAGAATACAACAGAATCCTGCTGATGCACTGCCTCCCAGCAGAAGTTGGTTTTGGCTACTTATCACTGGCAGTTATAACTTGGTGGTTCCATTGTAGGCAAGGAGCTGTGCCAACACATATTGAAATATACCAAAGATGCTCATGTCAGGTTTGAGACAGGAGCCTGTTGAAGCTGAGGTAAATCTCAGAGTCATATCCACAGCCAGATGAAGAGATTTACACATTTCTGCATTTACCGCATTTCTGGGAGCAGACACTCCGTCTGAGGCACGTGCAGAGAACTGCCTTGAATACCTATAGAACTTTGTTCATAATGATGATAATGATGATAAAGCCAAGATAGCCTGATGGACAGAGCTGTGTTTCTAGAAACTGCTGGCAACATTAGCTTTCCCACCCCTTGAATTCCCGTCAGCCACCAGTTTGAGCTGAGTCTCATAGCAGAACCAAAGCACTCTGAAAAGATTGAGTCTTAAAATATTTCTAACCCCTCCTGGATTATTGTTTGAGCAGCTGCATGTGATAAAATTACAGAATCTTATAAACTGTAGTAGCTGTATGCCACAGACAGCCCTTTGGTGGCAGTCCATCCTGTCTTTGAACTGGGACCTGCACATTAATCTTATTAGCACCTAGTACAAACCCAAATGCAAAGTCTAGGTTCAAGTGGTGTGATTTTTCTTTTGTAAATCAGCTGTGATGACTCAGAAGTTTAACAAGTATGCTTCCTTCTTTCTGTTTTTCTTTGTATTTAAGAAATGCATGGATGTTGTCTTGGCACAGCTGGTGGTCTGTCAGTCTTGAGAGTGGTTAGTGGACCTTAGAGAATAATTTTTTACAAGGAAAATGCTGTAGAAACCGCTTTGGGCCTAGATTCAACACTCCAAGTGCCCCTGGAGAGGCTAAAGAAAAAATGCACAGGCTAAGAGATGAATAGTACTGGAAAGCCTGGGAGCCATTCCAGCCCCGTTCCCCACTGGTTATCAGGTTAGTGAGACAACACATTTTAACTTTCTCACTGAGATTGCTGTCTTTACTAATTTGGTGGACGACACCAAACTCAGCATCTGCCCCAGAGGAGGCCTGCTGACCCTCTCTCTCAGTGTCACCCTTCAGCTTTAACCCTGCTAGAGAATTGCAGAGGTGATTCGGAGCTGAGCAGGCATCTGGTAAAATGCCTCCTAAATTATTCACTTAATCAAGAGAGAAAGCAAAGGACATAGAATGCTGCCGGATCAGAAGAAAAGTCTGGAGTAAAATCAGAGAGTAAAATCAGAAAGTAAAATCAGAGTGAGGGAAAACAGATGTGTGAACAAGGAGCAAAGGATGTGTTGTGTAACTGGCCATCTCTCTCTCAGAGTAGAATTCAAACTCACTGAGTCCACAGGCATAAAGGTGCACCTGAAGGACCTTTGAAGATCCCAGCCCAAGGCTTTGGAGGCTGAAAGCATTTTCAGTCCTAGAGAGGGATACCCAGGGAAATGTGGATGCAGGACAATGGATGCTCGTTGAAGAACTCTCTCCCGCACTACCCCCACACAACCGTGCGCTTTCCCAGATCACCCTGATAGGCCTCCATAAAAAGACAGATCATGAACAACCGGCTGCAGTTAATGTTTAAAGAATCAGTTTCATCTGGAAATATGTTAGAATAAAGCTTCTTGACCTGTACCTCATTCATTTTAAACTGAGAGGTCTGTATTTCTTGGTAGTTGGCCTCATTTGAACACTGGGTTTTTATTCAGCAAAATGACTGGTTGAATATCCCAGAAGAGCGGTAAATAAGCTGTACTTGCAAAATGGAGATTTGTATCCTATAACACACCGCCAGAGAGCTAATGGATCATGGCAGAAGTCTAATTGAGCTGGGACCTCCAAAGCAGCGCCCTATGACAATTTGGGGTTAGACTGTTGTGGGGAACGAGCTAGGAGCAGGGAGACTGTTGTGGCTGTATACAACATTAGGCATCAAAAAAGGTGTTAGAAACCTGTGAAGGGAGGCAGAAAAGAACTACAGAAATGACCTAAAATCAATAAAATACCCCTTACTGTGAGGTTATTTGAGAAGACTGGTCCATTTCACATTTTGATGGGAATCAACTTGATTTCACACTCTAGAGTGTTACCTGCAGAAATAATCATAGACATTTCTTTTCTGTAGCAAACCAACGCAGAAGGAAGAAGGTAATGACTAGGATCCAGAGCTAGAGTAATTCAGACCAGAAAAAAAAAAGGGTAAAGGTTTATAGTGAGTGAATCACAATTCACTGAGCATCATGAGAGATCTTCCTGTATTTGCAGACTTAAGAGAAAATATAAGAAATACTGTCATTCAGTTCAAATTTGCTAAAATTCAGTGGCTAACATGAGATCAAAGCAGATGACCTCTGTAATGGGCCTAGGTCCTTAGAAATAACTTGTGCTTGGATACTGTGGCAAGCATTGCTCCTTTTAACCTTTTTTTTTTTTAACCGAAAATTAAACCCTTATTCATTTGTGTGGAAAATCATTTTATGGTTGAGCACAAGTATTGTAAAGGGAGATACAGTACCTGCTATGTTCTGCTCAATTTTCATAGTAAAAGCCTGTCTTCTGGAAGGAATAAATAGCGAGGGAAGGTAAGTACAGAGCTGCAAAGACATGATGAAGAAAAGCATGAAGCAGAAATGAAATCAATCTAATTTCTGACAAAATTATTAAAGTAATACTGCTAGGAAATCTAAGGTATGAGTTGAAAAGCAAAATGTTTCCTCTTTTTATTCCCAATGTAGTATTTGATAGTGTTAATTTATACCATTGAACATACATACAGAAGGTTGCAATAATAATAATGTAAGGAAAAAAATTTGCTACGCAGTGAGCTAAGTGACAGGAGGCCAACAAGTTTCTTTTTTTGCATCTCACAGTAAGACTGTACATCTGGAAGTAGAGTTCTGACACTGTACACTGTGAATGTACATGCGTCTGCAGACTTTTTCTGGAAAAGAGGAGCCTGAAGGTTTGTTCTGAGTGTCCTCTACACTGCCAGGGATGGATCTTGAAACCAAAGCTGCCCATCTCTCTCAAATAAAAGCCTCATTTTGCTTTGCTGAAAAAGCAAAATTTCTGAAAGGCCATTTGTCCGTCCTTTTTCAGTGTTCAGTCAGAGGTTCTTCATTTTGGATGACCAGCATCGGCTATCTTTTGCAACCTAGTTAATTCTGTGATTCTATTTAACCCCAAGACCAGTCAGTGTCACAGGTCACAGACAGAGAAAAAGGCAGAGAGGCCCTTCTGTAATTAGGTCCCAGTAGAGAATCTCGGGTCTCTCTCCACAGTCCAGCTGCCTGTCAGCAGGTCCTGGCTTACTATTCCCGACATGGCATCAGAGAGGCTCAGAGAGTCAGAAATTGCTGTGGATCCTCCTCCAGCATAAATTTTTTTAACTCTTCCCCCCCTGCAGTTTCATTTTCCAGTATGCCGCTTCATTAGCGGGGCAGAGAGATAGGTCTGTGTGCAGTCTGTACTGAGCCCTCAAGTTCATTAACTATTCTCCAGAGCAGTAGCTAGCAGCACAGGACTCATTTCCAGCTAGCAGATGAAAAGCAGAAGGTCAGGAACAAGTGAAGGTCAGTAACTCAGGCTGGGAGAGAGAGCAAAAGTTTTAAATGCTTATTTCTGTAGCTGGTTTTAGAGAATAACTTGCAAGCTTGCTAGAGTACTGTCCCTGTTGCTGCAGCATCACTGCCTTCTTCACGCAACTACACCATGGTCATAATTTTAGATCCTAATGAACTAATCCTAATAGATCCTAATGATCCTAATTATCTTCTCCACATACTGAATGGGTATTTCCTAACTACTTCTTGCATGACACTTCAAAATCTTTGGAAAAAGGAGGCTAAGTCAGGGACTACAGGAATAGTAAGACAGAGCAGCAGGACAAAGAAACCAATGAAAGCATGATGTTATCATGAAAGATGATGTTATCATCTGTGGGATCTTCATCCCAGCTGCTCCTTGTAGCAGACCTTCCAGCTTTTGCATTACAGTGAGCCAAAGCCTATGATCACCAGCAGGAAGAGGCTGGTTGAGTTAAAAGGTCATTGGCTGAGATGCTGTGTAAAAGAGATCCATCTCTGCAAGAAAATACATCTGAGCTGTGACACTTGCAAGTGTGACAGTTCTCCTGCAGGTACACAACAACTCAAGGAGAAACTCAGGAAACTAAGGAAAACCTGTACCCCTATTTTCATAATGGACTAATGAGTGTGTGGTTTTCATACAGCTAGTGTGATACACAGGAATTGCAAAATGACAGGGGATGCTTCTGGGGAGCTTGAAGATGCATCATGCCTTTATCATTTGTCTGTAGGGAGGTGAGGAGAGCCCTGGCCCAGGTTTTATGGCTCTGATTGGCTTCTGTTACTGCACCACCACCATAAAACAGCAGAGAAAAACTTTGCAAGGCTTGCTTGTGCGTCACTGCCAGCTGGTCTCAACCAGGGTTTCTATTGGTAAGGTACATTTTAGGCCAAGTCTATCATGTTATCATCTGTCCTCAACTACCTAGGATCACTTTTCTCTTCTGTTTGATGAAAATTGCTTTTGCTAATAGAACCATCACTTCTCCACATTATTGACCAGGAGAATGTGGTTATGAATAATCTCTTTCTCAGCAGCATGGTGTGCCTACACCAGGAGATTGACAAAGGCAGTAGACAAAGTTGGATGGGGCTTTGAGCAAGCTGGTCTAGGGGAAGGTGTCCCTGCCCATGATGACCCTTAAGGTCCCTTCCAAGTCATTCTTTGATTCTATGATTGTTGGAGCACATGGATTCTCCTATCAAGCTGTCACACATTGCCAATAGAGAGGGAGTGACTTCTTCATCCATCAGTGTTTCTCCCCTGCTCCCCATCCTATGCTTCTGTGCGAGGACTGCCCAGTCCTCTTGGTCACATCAGGAATTCAACAAATAGGAACTGCTTCACACCAAAGCCAGCCCTCAGGGACGCCCCAAACCACACTGCCATGGTGCAAAGCATGCAGTGAGTCCTCTGTTCACAGTGCTAAGAAAGAAACAGCTGAATTAGGGCTGCCTTGAAAGGGACATTCATGTATTCAGTGTGCACGCGTGCAGAATTTTGCAGTGAGAAATTAAATTCACGTCTTCCTGTTCCTCAGGATGTCGTCTCTGTGGCCTGGAGCACTGCTACCCTGTCTTCTTGCACTTTTTTGGCCTAATGACCTACTTGCGTTCCAGGCAAGTTTTTCCCCTCAGTCACAAAGAGAGCTCCACAAGGCACATGTACCAGGCTCTTTTCCAAACCATGGTCTTAATGTGGGTATCAGCTGTAAAAAAGGCTTTTCACATCAATAAAACCAGGGATCATGTACTACACAATGTTCAAGAGGAAGTTTGTGAAAAGTAAGTCTTAGTGAAACTGGTGAGAACTAGTTAATCTAATGGTGAGACTTTTTTCAGGTTTCTGCAGATACAGGCATTTCAGTACTCTGAAAAGAATGGCTTCTGGTATTTGCTTGTTGTGTTCCAGTGGATTGCCTGTGTGCTGTGATAAGGAGGAATTACGTTATCATTACAATATTCTCAATTAAGCTGATTGCCAAATTTCATTACATTCTTGGGAAGCTTGGAGGCCTGAGCCCAGAAAGTTAAAGAACCACCCATTTTTTCTGTTTGCATGAAGTGAGGAGTTGCAAAGGCATGCCTCAGTTTCTTAGTATCTAGCACAATATATATTATCAGTTCAGACTTCTAGAAAATGTTAGTCCTTCTATCTCTGGCACTTTTAAAGTCTTGGGCAGCCACAGCCTTGCTAGTCATGTCAATTCTTTTCTCGGCTGTTTACTGAAAAGGAGGCTCTCATGGAAAGAAAGGTGTACTGGAATAAAATACACAGGCATGCTTGTTAAACAAATTGGACACAGAGCTGTTGGCTATAATTCAGAAGTAATAAATAATTGCAAGTTACCATGGCCTTCCAATTTTGCTAATACATTCATGTCACTAGTCCAGTAATATCCTAAGTGCTGCAGTGCAATGCAGTTACTAGCAACTACCACAATATTTTATGAGGATACTCCTGCCAAACTATGGTGCACACTTTGACACTCTTAATTTTTTTGAGAATCATTTGATGAGTACTTCAATTTCACTATGCTTATTTTGCATGCTTTTGAGTGCTGCCGTGTTACTAAAAAGCCATTTCAAGCATGTCAGATCTCATCAGGAGGGCATTTCCCTCAGTTATTTGTACCTAAATGTTAATGATTGTTCTCTGTTTATGATATTACTAACAACTAAGCATGTTGTTAGGCTGGGATATAATCAACTTCTATTGTACTTTTGAACAGAGAACTGCCTTCTAGCTTGAAAATCCCCTTCATTTTCAATATTACATTATGAAAAAAAAATTAAATCTGCAGCTTCAAGCAAATTCTGTTTATGACCAAAAGGAAAAAAATTACAACTGTGCCGGGGATTTGTCCAGACAAGTTAAAGCAGAGGCGTATTGACTTTTCCTAGTGTTCTTTTCCCCCACATCTGCTCCTGAACATGTTTGCTTTAACTTGACAATATTGTCACAGGGGGAGAAGCAGAAACAGTGCCAGAGAAGTGGGCTGGCAGTGGTGTTTCCGCACAACTGGAATGATTTCCTTGTGAATCACCCATCTCACGAACAAAAGTACCCATCCCCAGCTTAGGAGGTGGGGAGGCAAAAGGGAAGACAAAGTATTTATTCCTTGCAACTGCCTCTCATAATGGAAACACTTTGTGCTTGTTTTTAACTACTGAGTGACTGTAGGAAAGGGGGTTCTCTTTCATCATAGGGGTTTTATGTGCTATTCCATTCACAAAATTGTTTATTTTTCATGCCATTGGCACAGAGGCAAGCTATGCATTGACAGCTTTGGAGAAGACTTCCATGACTCCCACTGTACTTCATGCACATTTGCCTTTCAGTTGTCCAGTAAGGAGCAGGAGCAGAGCACCGTGCTTCCTGGGTCTTTGATCTCACCCTGTTTTTCTTTTCCCATGTGTCATCTGCAGTTCCCTGCTCCCTGGTACCCTGAGATCAGGGCAAAGCTGAACCAAAGAGGTTGCGTTTCATCTGTGTTTTGGTTTGGCATTAGTAGCGGAGTAGATTTTGGAGAAGCAGAATATTTGTCTTGTAGATGGCATTTCAGGTCCAAGTCTTCAACTCATCAATATGAGTGGCAGGCAAGGAAGGGAAGATGATGGTCCAGAAGTTGAAGCTGCAATTTTGGATAAATGTACAATCTGTCCTATTCAACTATCACTTCATCAGCAGCATTGCAGAGAGGGGATGAGGAATAAGAAAATTAATTCATTCACTGCAGACTATCAGCTGAGAGCCAGAATCTTCTGCAAACAACATGTGGATTTGGTACTGGACTGTTCTTCACCACTGTCAAGTACTGCCAGACTATCACAAGTCCTTTGTGCACTCATTCCTGCAGGAAATAGAGTTGAAAATCCAAAAATGTCACAAAAATATTCTTAAGTTTTGCTTGAACTTAGCACCAGCATTCACTGGATTAAGAAAAAAAAATGCATTATTACAGACATGTTTTTGTTAATACAAAATATGTAATACTGTAACAGCACTGTCTTTTCTCTATCCCAAAAATGGGAAATAATTTTTAAAAAACTTTGATAAAAGTAGAAGAAATCTGAATTACAGTAGCAATAATTATTTCATTTAAAAATGCTAGTAAAACACAGAGAGGGAGCTAAATATCTATACACAAGATTGTACATTTTGTGTTGCTAAGGCCCTTTAAAAGGTGGAAAGGGAAAAATAACAAAAATCATTTAAACAGCAGTAAAAACCCAGAAAAGATTCCTCCCAACACTGGTGAACATGGAATTTTTTCCCAAAAAGTTCTGGCTGGAGCATTAGGTTGAACAAAGGAATGAAAGAAAAAGGGTAATATATAAATTATTATATAAATATAGAGAGAACAAAACATCAGATATTCGTGTGGACACCCCGCAGTGTCCAGGGTGGTCTTAATGTTTGAAAAATATTATAGAAGCAAACCACTGTAATATAAGGCAAAAATGAAGCAAGATTTCATAGGGGGCTGAACTTAAATGCCTTTGTGCAAGCACACACAGCATAGGGAATGAATGAGAGGAGTTAGAGACAGCCTAACAGGCATCACAGAGATGTGGTGGGATGGCTCCTACAACTCAAGCACTGGAATGGGAGGTTACAATCTTTTGAAGAACAGGAAGAAAAGACAAGGAAAAAGTGTCGAACTCTGTGCCAAGGAGTGCTGGAGTGGATGGATTGCCCAGGGATGGATGAGGAGCCAACCAAGAGGTTATGGGTCTGGATTAGAGGGAGGGCAGGGACAGGTGCCATCATAGCAGGGCCTGCTACAGGCTGCCGGACCAGGAAGACTGAGCAGATGAGTCCCTCTATAGACAGATAGGAGCAGCCTCACATGTACAAGCCTGGTCCTCATGAGGAATTCAACCACCTTGGTATCTGTTGGACAGACAGCATAGCAGAGCACAAGCAGCCCAGGATGTTCCCGGAAGGTGTTGATGATAACTTTCGTCTCCAAGCGTTAGAGGAGCCAAAGGGAGGTGCTGTGCTGGATCTTCTTCTCACCAACAAGGAGTATCTGGAGGGGAATGTGAAGGCCAATGTAAGCCTTGGCTGGATCCTTACGGTGTCAGGAAGAGTGCACAGCAAGCTACTACCCTAGACATCAGGAGAGCAGACTTTGGCCTCTTCATGGATCCCAGAGGGCAGAGGCGCACAGAAAAGTTGGCTGATATTCAAGGATCACCTTCTCCAAGGTCAAGATGCAAGATGTGTGTATCCTTCTGAGTAAGAAAGCAAGCAAAGGGGGTGGGAGGCTTACGTAAATGAACAAGGAGCTTCTGGCAAAACTCAAACAGAAGAAGAAAGTTTACAGATTATGGAAAAAGGGACAGGCCCCTTGGTAAGAATTTTGGAATTCTATCAGAGCACGCAGGGCTGCATGCTGAGGTTCATTTGGAACTGAATCTGGGAAGGGATGTCAAAGACAACAGAAGGCACTTCTTCAAGTACATCAGAAGCAAAAGGAAGACTGGGGAAAATGAGGCCCCACTTCTGAATGAGGTGGGTCCTCTGGTGACAAAGGAGGTAGTGAAGACAGTTGCTCAGTGCCCACTTTGCTTCTCTCTTTACTGCTGATGCCTGTCCTTAGGAATCCCAGTCCCTGGAAGCATGAGAGAAAGTCTGGAGAAAGGACCAATTTCACTTGGTAGAGGAGGATTGGTGTAGAGATCATTCTGAAAAACTTGACACCCACAAATGCATGGGGTCTGAGAATACTCACATGAAGGTTGAAGGAGCTGGCAGGTGTCACTACTAATCCAATCTCCATCATCTTTGAAAGCTCATGGAGGACATGAGAGATCCCCAAGGACAGGAGAAAAGCCAATGTCACTCCAATTTTCAAAAAGGACAAGAAGGAGGACATGGAAAATGAGTCAGCCTCATCGCCAGCCCTGGAAAACTGATGGAACAGTTCATCCTGGATATCATCTCTAAGCATGTAGAAGAAAAGACGGTTACTAAGAGTAACCGGATTCACCACAGCGTAACCATGCATGACCAATCTGATAGCCTTCTATGGTGGGGTGACTGGCTGAGGAGAGAAGGGGAGAGCAGTGCTTGTCTGCCTTGGCTTCAGCAAAGCCTTTGGCACTGTTTCCCTATGCACTCGTAGGTAGCTCAGGGAGTGTGGGGTGGCTGAGAGGACAGCGAGGTGAACTGAGAAGTGTCTGAATGGCAGAGCTCAGAGGGCTGTGAGCAGTGGCACAGGGTGCAGCTGGAGGCTGTATCTGGTGGGGTTTGTCAGGGGTCAGCGCTGGGTTCAGTCTTGCTCAGCTTATTCATCCATGAGCTGGAGGCAGGCACAGAGTGTACCTTCAGCGAGTTGGGGAGGAGTGACCAATACCCCAGAGGGCTGTGCTGCCATTCGGTGACACCTGGACAGGCTGGACACTTGGGCAGAGGAGAAACATCTGGAATTCCGCAAAGGCCAGTGCAGGATCCTGCACCTGGGGAGGATCAACCCCAGGCACCAGCACAGGCTGGGGGTGACCTGCTGGGGAGCAGCTCTGAGGAGAAGGACCTGGGGTCCCGGTGGACAACAAGCTGTCCATGAGCCAGCAGTGTGTCCTGGGGGCCAAGAAGGGCAATGGGATCCTGGGGTGCATTAGGAAGAGCATTGCGAGCAGAGAGAGGGAGGTGATCCTAACCCTCGGTTCAGCCCTGGTGAGGCACATCTGCAGTGCTGTGTCTAGTTCGGGGCTCCTCAGTTCAAAGAACTACTGTAGAGGGTCCAGCAGAAGGCTGTGAATATGATGAGAGGACTGGAGCATCTCTCTTGTGGGGAAAGGCTGAGGTAGCTGGGCCTGTTCAGTCTCAATAAGAGATGACTGAGAGGGGACCTTATTAATGCATAAAAGTAGCTGAAGGGAGGGTGTCAGAGGATGGAGCCAGGCTCTGCCTGGTGGTGCCCAGCAAGAGGACAACGGCCAGTGGGCAGAAACTGAAACACAAGAATTTCAATATGAAGATGAGGAAAAAATTCTTTACTTTGAAAGTGACAGAGCACTGGAATGGATTCCTTGGGGAGGTTGATGCATGTCCTTCCCTGGAGATGTTCAAAATCCACCTGGATGTGGTCCTGGGCAATCTGCTTTAGCAGGGTATTGGGCTAGAAGATCTCCAACGGTCCCTTCCTACCCCAGTGATTTATGATTCTGTGATTCTGTGAAATTTTGTTAGAGCACTCTCTTTTTTCTGTAATAGTTTTTGGCAGCTTGAAACAAAAACATTTTTTCAACTTTTATCCACCCCATAAGTGTTTTCTAACAGGCTGTTTTTCAGGTTCAAATGCACATCTGATGGGAGCAGGCACATGGTTTGATTTTGTATTTGCTTTTAACAAGCGGATGATCCAAGAGTTTGTTCTAAATTCAGATTTGGCATATAAGTTTCGTGTATGCAAACAGACAGGAGAAGCAAGAAATTCTTAGCTGGATTTCCTAAATCCAAAAAGCTATTGATAACAATTTGCCAATGAAATTTTGTTTTGCAAAGCATTTGATAATAATTCTGATGCAATACGCTGAGATTGAAGCTTCTGAGTGAAAAAAGTATTTTCATCCTGAAGCAGCAGAGGGAGCTATGCTGACACAATTAGCTGCATTCCCAGGCTTCTGCAACTGTGAATGGAGACTTTTGTTTTTGTGCTGCCTTTTCCTGACGTCTGTAGAGATTAATATGTTTGGAATATACTAAACCATGATACCAGCCTCAGGGAAGGGGTAGAACATATGTCTGAGGGGTAACCAACAAGATGAAAAAGCAAAACAGGACAAAACATTCAAATGCTCTTAGGCACTAAAATGCCTGAAAGACCTTGCAGTTCGGTGGGATGCATGCTTTTCAAGCACTTTGACATTTTTGAAAATCACATTTTTATTTCAAGAATGTGAAGAATTCTAGTCATTGCTTTGGGAGTCTAGACTGGCCTTTTTACCATCACCTACATCTTCCTACATCTTGACAATGGCATCAACTCACAAAGCTTTTAGCCATCTCCCCAGAACATATGTTCTACTGACTGCTCTGAGGTGCAAGCATGCATTGACAGTAAGACACATGCTTAAACACGTGGTAGAAAAAAAAAAGAGCTTAATTGCTTATACTTAATCATATGTCCAAGCCTTTTATAATTTGCGTTGGAAAGATTCACTTGTAAGTCTGTTAATGCCATGTGGTAAATCCTTTGGGAGTGAACTATCTGTTAAAGCTTTTAAGTTTTGCACATAGCCACATGGGCTCTCTACACATGTAGTATGACTTTAAATGTGCATAGCGATATCCATGTGTATGGATTTGTACGTGTATAAAAAATATTCTCGTGAAGCTATGTAACAGCATACATATTCCTCTCATTATCTTACTATCTTACTTCCTACCCGTCTGCTATGGCCCCCCAGGCTGGAGACCAGAAACCATCAGGGGAAATATATAAATGCAAACACAAACAGTGTCTCAGAGGTCACCACAGAGTCTTTGGTTCTCAGTTCAGCAGAGTGAAATTGACCAAGGCAAAACAAAAACTAAAGAAAACTTATCCCTGTGGAAACTATAAACTTTAGTCTCTGTTCCTAGCCCTCAGGGATCCTGGGCCAGCTCCTAAACAACCAGGTTTTTAGAATTATTTAGTTGGGGAAGGGAAGTACTCATCCACGGGCATTCATTTGAGCCTCTATCCTGTTCATTCTTGTAACTTTTCATTGCAGACAGAAAGTTAATACAGGGGAAGACAGGGAGGAGGAAAAGTGTTAGGAAAATTAAAAGTTTCTCTTTAATATTGCAGTGGCAGAAGAGTGGGTGAACAGGGAAAATACAAATCACTTTGGGACTTGTCACAGAATCACAAGTGCTGCCAGTTGAGATTGTGTTCCAGTCTCAGGAGACCCAGGATTTTCTCCCATCACTGTTTCCTGTTCACTGATTTGAGGCATAGCAGGGTCCAACCCACAGCAGCAAGGGACCTCCAGGCTTTGGAGATCCACTGCAGTGAATACTCCTAGTTTCTAATTCCCAGTGCCTGGCTCTTTAGGCAAGTGGTATGTTTAAAAACAGGTCTTTTCTTGACTCAGTACAGTTTTTTCTCAGATGTCTGCTTCAGTGAGACACTGCTTCAATCTGTTTATTCAAGAATCAGCTAGACACCTGTGGAGCATCTACTATTTGCTTGTTTTCAAAAGTGGAAGTCAGATAAGATAAATTAGGTTTTAGTCCTCATTACACATGTATTTAGCAGTCAACTACTGCAGTCTTCAGTGTGTCGTATAAAAGATTGAGATTTAATAGGCTGATTGCTGAAAAAGCATTTATCATAAAAATGTGTATCTCTAACAAATAAAGTACAAGGCAACCTTTTATGGAAATTATTAGACTGAATTTCAAGCACTTCTCACAATGGTATAGAGGAGAGGCCAGAAAAACTAACTATTGACTTTGTATAGAATTATGAAAGCATTGGTTTGTAGTTTTGTTCAGTCAGAGCATTTTAGTATTAAGTTCTTTGTTCTTTTTACTCAGTGCATGACAAAGTCCAGGGAATGACAGAGCAATAAAGGAGGGCTCTCAAGCTGTCTACAAAACAGATATTTTTGGAAGAAATTCCCTGTCTTCTCTCAAAATTCAGGGGCAAGATGGGGAATCATAGCAGGCAGGAAGGCAGGAAGCATAGCAGGCATAGCAGGCATAGCAGGCAGGAAGAGCAGCAGTGAGTACATGTGGACAATGTAACCATAACTATGAGGGTGTTTTGATCCCACTGCAGAGGACCTGTCCAAAGCTGAAGCTCTTTTCTCCATTACTGCTTTTGACACTTGTTCATACGGGTATTGAAATGGAAGGATTGAAAGGTTGCCTCATGCTTGACATGGGAACTGATCTGAAGCCTAGCAAAGGGCATATGGATGGTTTTCCAGTATTGTAACGAACCAAAGGAACTGCTTTATTAGTTTGGTAAATTCATTGTTTGCCGTCCTGGTTTCTCTCACTTTCTGTTAATTCGTGCTTTTGTTAGCTAATTGTGAAACCTCCTGAAATCAGAAAGTCTGCAGCTTCATACAGGCTACCAGCAGTGAAAATCGTGTCCCCAGACTCACCTCTCAGATATATCTCTCATTAGTGGAAACCATCTCAGGCTGTGAGAATCAAATGCCACAGTTCTAAATGAAAGCTTGGGTATTCCCTTACAAATTACCTCACTTCACTTAAATAAAGCAATTGCCTGTGAATCTTGCAGTTGATTTGCTGCATTGTAACCAAAGGTTTTGTCTGTGTATTTCCTGGGGTTTTTTTGGGAAAAATAAATGGTTTATAAAACAGATAGGCTGAACACTGTTGCACATTAGAAATGTGCCCTTCAGTTGTACCAAACTGTTACTACAGAAAAAGTCTGAAGCACTGACACAACTCACTACAGCCAAGATTTAATGCCCCTCAAAATCTTTACCATCCAGTCAATAAACAAGAAATAAATCAACACTAGTGCCTACAGTGTATTTCCATTACACACAAAAAAACCCCCAAAAAACCAGAGAAGCAAAGTTAAGATAGACATAACAATGTAAATATTGATTGGCAATAGGGGGTGATAAAAGCTTATAGTGCTTTTGGGAAGTAGCTAAATTCCTTAATCATCCACATATAGACAGCTCTATAGCTCTGGGCATGAAGTGGATGTGAGGAGGAAGGGTTCCTTCCTCCAGTGAGGAAAAATGTGAACGAAACCCGTTTTGAAGAATACCCCCTTTTTTTTTTCTTTTTTTTTTTTTTTTTTACATGAAACATTATCTTCTGGGACAAGGCGAGCATTGCAGCTTGAAGTCCCTCTGCATTCTACAGATCCTGTCAAAAGCTCTCAAATCTGAAGAGTTGCTCTCTGAGCAAAAATAAAGCTGCAATTTTCAAGCAGTAACTGAAACTAGTAGAAGCAGCTTTAGCAGAAGCAATGCATATTCTTGAGCTTGTAATGACGTTGCCATCATTGGAAGTTTCTGTGTGTGAAATGGCAGAAGTCAAGCCAGGTGTTTGCTCTTTCTGGAAAGCGTCACTCCTTTAAGGTAGCTTCTGCAAGAACTGAGGTTAATCATGTTGGGCAAAGATCTCAGGCCCTCCTTCAGAGGGTGAGAACACTAGTTGTGCAAATATGAATAAGTTTTGAGATCAAACATTAGCATACTTACCACAAAAAAAAAAAAGAGTGGATTCTTCACAGTTTATACACAGCTGTTCTGATGCAAATGGCAATGTAAAGATGAGTGTTTGCCCTAACAAACTTCAAGGATACTCTTCATGGTATTTATGTGATGGAGATTGAAGCAGCATCCTTTGAGCTGCTTGGAAACTTGTTGACACAAATTTGTTCTTATTCCTAAATTCTTAGTCACTGTGAATCATTGACTTTTTTTGACATGCCGCAGCCTCACCTATAAAGACATTTATTTGTAGGCTTTCAAACAATGTATGGATGAATAAATAGTTGCTTATTTTGGTGAACCATCAGACAGTTAGACTGAACTCACAATGCATAAGGAAGCAGAATGTTCAGTTTCAAAGTTTGGCTGCATTCTAATACAAACATTCTATCCTCCAAGGCTGCATTTTCAGGGGAAATTGGGATCATACCACACAACATCCCCAATTATTGTCTTCTCTTTATCTAGGCTTCTCAGTTGGGAATAACTGGTTTTCACTAAATCCCAGATTTGCCATTTTTGTTGGAAAAACAATGAACTCCTCTTCTGTGCCTTGCAAAACATCCTTTTCTTTGGGTTGGTTATAAAGGTTATAAAGTGTTGGAGTTGCTGATAGCACTTAGATGGTGCAGTATTATCCCAATTTTTGAGAGTTTAGCCATTTTTATTCTCTGTGCGTCTCATGAACTGTATCTATACTTCTATAGATTGCGGTGTTACAGTACCAGAACAACTTAAAGACAAGCTGAGGGCTCTCCATTCACGGAAACACAACATAACACAGGCAGACCTGGAAACCAGATAGACACTGCTGCCTGCAGTTCAGGCTGCTGTGGCCAGGTTGGGTACCTTCCTGCCGCTCTGCAGTGTTCAGGACATTTCTGTGATGTTCAGTCAGGTGTTTTGAAGGAAGAACAGGAATGCTTCTATTCATGAATTTTGTCAGGGTTGCTGGGGGAAGCACACCCTAAGTTCCTTCTGATCTCACTGAAGTGGGATTTCCATGCTGGCAAAACTTTCAACTGATGCATTGATGCAGTCTATATTATGCTTGCTGTGAGTCTGTGACAATGGGGAAAGCATGAGAAAGTTCCAAATGCAAATATCAAATTGCCCAGTGTTGCAAACACTTGGGAACACAGTGAGGACACGTCATTGCATGGTTTGTTTCTCTTCTCCATAAGTATTTGGTATGCAAGCAATTCCAATCTCATGAGACTTTCTTTGGAAATCCTTCTTTTGCTTATAATTGAACTTCACTGCTGATACACAGGGTCAGATTAAAGGTCCATTAAACCAAGTAGCTTTACTTTGGGTGACTATGTTTAGTGAAGGAAAGAGTAACACAATCCATATGCCAGTTCCAGAATTAAAGCCAAAGTATTATCCCAAAGCATGTGGGGCAAGGTGTCCACCACAGGGCTTTGCCTGCTGATCCTGCACAAATCCTCAGAAGATACAGTAATGAGTTAAACTACTTCCTTTAATGTTTTTGAAGACCTGCTCTTTTTTCTCCCCAATGTCATTTAAGGAAATCAACAGGGCTTAGAGGAGTTTATCTTGCTTACATGTTTTGAAGTTTTCATTGTGGCATTACCCTGACAGATACAGATTATTTCTAGCACCCTTGTCTCATCTCATGGGCTAATGAAGGTGGAGGCAGTGGCACTGCTCTTTCAGGTGCTGAGGTTCCCCTCTTCCCATGTCTCCTTCAGTCAGAAGAAGTCCCTCATCTACCCCAGGAATCAACATAGATATGCCAAGTGACACCAAGAATGAAGGAAATATTGACCAAGGCTGAATCAGCTAGAGCTGGAGAGATTCACATATGCTGTCCTTGACAGATGAAAAAATGAGCTCAGAAAGTGATCATGCTTGGCTAGTTAGAGGAAAAGTGTGAAAGCTTTCCCCTTCCCTTCCCTTCCCTTCCCTTCCCTTCCCTTCCCTTCCCTTCCCTTCCCTTCCCTTCCCTTCCCTTCCCTTCCCTTCCCTTCCCTTCCCTTCCCTTCCCTTCCCTTCCCTTCCCTTCCCTTCCCTTCCCTTCCCTTCCCTTCCCTTCCCTTCCCTTCCCTTCCCTTCCCTTCCCTTCCCTTCCCTTCCCTTCCCTTCCCTTCCCTTCCCTTCCCTTCCCTTCCCTTCCCTTCCCTTCCCTTCCCTTCCCTTCCCTTCCCTTCCCTTCCCTTCCCTTCCCTTCCCTTCCCTTCCCTTCCCTTCCCTTCCCTTCCCTTCCCTTCCCTTCCCTTCCCTTCCCTTCCCTTCCCTTCCCTTCCCTTCCCTTCCCTTCCCTTCCCTTCCCTTCCCTTCCCTTCCCTTCCCTTCCCTTCCCTTCCCTTCCCTTCCCTTCCCTTCCCTTCCCTTCGCCTCCCCTCCCCTCCCCTCCCCTCCCCTACCCTCCCCTCCCCTCCCCTCCCCTCCCCTCCCCTCCCCTACCCTCCCCTACCCTCCCCTCCCCTCCCCTCCCCTCCCCTCCCCTCCCCTCCCCTCCCCTCCCCTCCCCTCCCCTCCCCTCCCCTCCCCTCCCCTCCCCTCCCCTCCCCTCCCCAAGAAAACATTAATTTTGAGAGCTAGTAATCTGGTTTTTAGGTGTGCTAAGTTGGGAATAAACACTGACCTGGGCCTGGATCTCATAGCTGTGTATAACGCTAACTTCTGTGATAAACCAGAGAGGTCCAACCTATCTCAAACAACACGTTAAGCATATTGTTACTTCTGTGCCTCTCACCCTTTGCTTTGAGAAGAGGATAATAGCCTCTAGTGTCATCATGGTGATAATTGCATGTTTATGAAGCTTACAGATAATAGAATAATGAAAGCCATAATAATTGAGGAAATAAATAGCGGTTCATTTTCATCCAATTTTAAATACTGTGTAACTACACAGAGATCAGAGAAAGGGAAATGTATAAGCATCAGAGCAGGGGATAAGTCCACACGTTAGAATGAGGGAGAAATAATGATATATTCTTACTGCATAAACCACATTACTTCTCTCCTGAGCATCACATAAATTTGAGGTCAGGTTGTTGAAGCATGGATCAGGATCCATCTACAAAAAACAACTAAACTGGTGAATCAGTGCTCCATAAAGCAAGTTTCAATTTCTTCTTGTGTAATAGTCCATGAAAAACATGTACTGAGAATAAGAGCTTAGTGTTGTTCCTTTTTACTTTTGAGATACAGATCTTGATAATCTCATATTTGTAACTAATACAGCTGTAATTCTGTCAGAAAGTTTTAGTGGTAACAGAGACCCCAAGATGAAAACTCCAGATACCTTATCTTCAGGTTGCATGTAATTAGGAGGACCTTGCAAGAACTGAAAGTGGAAAGTTTGCTGAGGTAATCTGAGTGCTGATTTAATGGTAGTTTTACTGCTATTGTCCTTCCTACAGACTTTATCTGCAGAAGCTGGAAGATGTCCGTGAAGGATGTGTGTTGCACTGGGCAGGGATAAGGATTCATGCCTACCTGTATGTGCTGCTTTGAGCTCTGCTAGGACTGGCCAGCCTGGATTCTGCCCTTTGCTCAGCAAGGCCAGCAGCAACCCACGTGGGGGAGGTGGCACTAAGTTAGGGGCTCTAGCTGTGCCACGCCATCTGTGTGTCCGGAGACTGTCTTCCTGTTTCTAAGATGGGATGAGTTTGTTTCTTGCATGTGTTTATCTTCAAGGCATATACAAACAAGGAGATCTACCTTCTTGGGCTGACATTCACATTTTCCTCCTGCCTGTGAGGAATCTCTGAATCATTGTCTCTGCTAAAAGCACTCATGTTTTACAAGCAGTGGAGAGGGATATTCCACCTGACCTGCAACATGCCATAGGGAATTTGTAGGGTTAATGAATGTTCCCTACCCCATGCCAGGTACTGGCCTGGATCACCACAGTGTACCAGCACATGATCTTCACTGTGACTAACACAGTTTAGCGCCAGAAAAAGGCTTCTACTACACTGTGACATGCCAGAACTTCCTCCACAGAGCTGTTCCAAAGATCCCTGGAACTGGTCGCCTCTGACTATCTGTTCCCCTAATGCTTTCACCTTGGCAAGAGCTTCCCAGGTCCTGTCCCTTCAGATGAATGCAGTCCTTGATGAAGAGATTTCAGGACAACATGGACACATGCTGTTTCACTGAAGTTCCTGAGCCTGACTGAGAAATCACCATTTCTCAGGTACTTCACTGCTGCACACGGTTGTACAAAGGGCTTTTCCCAACTTCAGTTAGACTTGTGCCAGTTGAATCAATGTGACTGAAATGAGAATAAAGCTCTGCTGTGTCTGCAGTGTTTTTCTTGGTCGACCAGACCCCCAAATCCTCTCACAGACCTATACAAGTTCAGAATACTTTGGATGTGTATTAGAGAATCACAGCATCAGTTAGTTTGGAAAAGACCTTTGAGATCATTGAGCCCAACCTTTGACCAATCACCACCTTGTCAACTGGACCAGAGCACTAAGTGCTATGTCCAGTCATTTTTTTTAACACCCTCAGGGATGGTAACTCCACCACCCCCCTGGGAAGTCCATTCCAATGCTTAACAACCCTTTACATGAAGAAATTCTTCCTGGTGTCCAACCTGAACTTCCCCTAGGGCAGCTTGAGGGTATGACCTCTTGTCCTGACCCTTACTACCTGGGAGAAGTGGCCGACCCCACCTGTCGGCACCCTCTTTTCAGGAAGTTATAGAGAGTTAGGTCACCTGCTGAGCCTCCTTTTCTCCATGCTAAACAACCCCAGCTTCCTTAGCTCCTCACCAGATTTATGCTCCAGACCCTTCCCCAGCTTTGTTCCTTTCTCTGGACATGCTCCAGTAGCTCAATGTCATTCTTGCAGTGACAGGCCCAGAACTGGACACAGAACTCAAGGCATGGCCTCACCAGTGCCAAGTGCAGGGAAACAACCACTGGTCCTGCTGGCCACACTATTCTTGAGATAAGCCAGGATGCCATTGGCCTCCTAGGCACTCACTGGATTGTATTCAGCTGGCTGACAGCCAGCTACCCCCCGTCCTTTTCCACTGAGTTGCATCCTAGCCACTGTGTCCCAAGCCTGCATGGGTTTGTTGTGGCTGAAGTATAAGAAGTGTAGGCACTTGGCCTTGTTGAACCTCATACAGTTGGCCTTGGCCCATCAATCCAGCATATCCAGATCCCTCCGCAGGGCCTTCCTGCTCTCGAGCAGATCTACACTCTCACCCAACTTGGTGTCATCCATGAACTTACTGAAGGTGCACTCAATCCCCGAATCCAGATCATCAGTAAAGATGTTAGATAGCACTGGCCCCACTGCTGAGCCCTGAGAAACAGCACCAGCGGGGTGCAGCACCATTCACCACTATCCTCTGGCCTCAGTCATCCAGACATTTCTTAACGCAGCAAAGAGAGCACTTCTCCAAGCCATGGGCTGCCAGTTTTTCCAGGAGAATGCCATGGGAGACAGTGTCAAAGGCTTTACTGAAATCCATATGGACAGCACCCACAGCCTTTCCCTCATCCACAGGGTGGGTCACCTGGTCATAGAAGGGAGACCAGGTTGGTCAGGCAAGACCTGCCTTTCCTAAGCCTGTGAAGGCTGGGTCTGATCCCCTGGTTGTCCTGTACGTGCCATGTGGTCACATGCAAAGTGGTCGGTTCCATAGCCTTCCCAGACACCAAGGTCAGGCTTGTAGTTCCTTGGATCCTCCTTCCAACCCCTTCTGTAAATGGGCAGCACACTGGCCAACCTTCAGTGTCCTGGGACCTCCCAGTCAGCCAGGACTGATGGTAAATGATGGAGAGTGTCTTGATGAGCTCTTCCGGCAGCTCCCTCAGTTCCCTTGGAGGAATCCATCCAGTCCCACAGACTTGTGAGTGTCTGAGTGCCACAGCAGGTTACTAATGATTTCCTCTTGGATTGCAGTGGGTCTATCCTGCTCCCTGTCCCTGACGACCTGCTCAGGGGGCTAGTTGCCCTAGGGATAACTGGTCTTACTGTTGAAGACTGAGGGTAAGAAGGCATTAAGTACCTCAGCCTTTTCCTCATCCTTGGTTGCAGTGTTCCACCCTGGGTCCAATAAAGAATGGAGGTTTTCCTTGCCCTCCTTTTGTTGTTAATGTATTTAGAAAAATGTTTTTTATTATATTTTACACCTGTTTTGAGCAGATTGAGTTCTAGTTGAGCTTCTGACTTTCTGGTTTTTTCTCTGCATGACATAAAAACATCCTTGTATTTTCCCTGAGTTGCCTGCCTCTTCATCCAAAGCTCATAAAGTTGTTTTTTTTCCCTGTGTTACTTCTAAAGCTCTCTGTTCAGCCAACCTGGTCTTCTTCCCCACCAGCTCATCTATTGGCACATGAGGATGTCCTGCTCCTGGGCCTATAAAGTTTTCTCCTTAAGGTATGTTCAGCCTTCCTGATCCTTTTTGTATTAAGGGCTGCTTCCCAGGACACTCTCTGGACCAGCGTCCTGAGCAGGCCCAAGTCAACCCTCTGGAAGTCCAAGGTCCAAGCATTTTGCTCATCCCCCTCCTTACTTCTCCAAGAATCAAAAACTCTATGACCGATTCTATGGTCGTTGTGCCCAAGATGTTCTCTGACCACCACATCTCCCAGAGCTCTTCTCTGATTGTAAACAGCAGATCTGGCAGGGTAGATTCCCTTACCAGCTGTGTCAGGGGTACCTTCCACGTTCTCCAGGAGCCAAGTTAGGTATTTTATTTCCTGTTAGAATAAAATTATCCATTATTATAACTAGTAGCTTTTGTGGTATTTCTGGCCTTGTCAGAATAAAAAATTCTGCAGAGTTTTAGAGTTTTATGTCTTTCGTTATTGTCTTACATATAGCTTCCAACTGTATATGCACTGCAGGAACATAGGAAGAAGCATTCTTCCTGTTCCAAAGTGCTTAAGACACATTATAACTACACCAAGAGTATTTTACTGGAGTCACAGTATGAGGAATACTGTCTTTTTCCATTGCTACATTAAGCACAGACTAGGATGGCTATATTCTAGTTTTTCCAATCTAGTTACATCTGTGCGGGGCTGACCTGCAGCACTCTGTCACAGTAGGTACTGTCCTTCTTTATAGCCCTGTGGCAAAAGAGCACAGCTGGTCCTGTTAAGCACTATGCACCTCCCTCAGCAGTCTCAAGGGCTACATGGAGACCCAGCACTTCCGAGCATCACTGAAAGAGCTGTCTTCAGGGCTTGTTTTTCTTTTATGTTGCAGTTTCATGCAGGAAGTAAAGAAAGTGGGCAATCCTTTTCGACTGAGATTTCCCAGTCTTAGTCTGGCAACAGAATAGGAGGAAGGCAGGGAAAAGATCTGATCCAAACTGGGCTTCTGATTTTTTTTTTATCTTTCCTTGTCTTTTTTCCAGGTCTGTGCTTAGCACTGAGTACATCTCTTAGATAAGGGATACCCTGGATTGCCATGACCTCACATTGTACCTATTAAGGACTGTATCGCTGTGTCCAAAAACTGCTCCATAAACAGCATCTTTGCCTACAAGATGTTCTGGCAGCCAGATGTGAAGGTTTATTCACTAGTATACATAGAAGACGTGACAGCCTTTTGGGATTTTACAAGCTGAGTCATTGGATAGTGACTAAGAATGGTTATTCATCAGTAGCTGACTACTAAACAATCTTCCAGCCTTATGGGACAGCACCCATCAAAGCTTTGCAGAAAGTTGACTTTCACCCCATATTTAGTTGTCAGGTTTTAGGTCACATTATGAATAACATTGTGATTCAGATGTCTCAGAGATGTTCAGAAACCTCTTACCATAAGGTTTCCTTGTCACAGTTATTAATCATAACATTCCCAGAAACAGATCCTCCCGTGCGCCACGATGGTTGAATGCAGGTGGTGGGAAGCAGCCTTCTCCATCCATTACCTAAGTAGGCAACAAAAGAAAAAAAAGATAAGAAACCTGTAGGTACTTCTTCTGAACAGGAGTAAGGGAAACTACTCAGGCCTACTGACTGTACCACACAGCAAGGATGTTAATTTTTCATAGCTCTGCTCTTCGTTTTGCTGTCTCTGGAGTTTGTGTCACTGGTGGAAGAGCTGTCTCCATAGCCCGGAGTGAAGGCTCTAGATACAAATGTGCAAATCCTTCACCTTCTGCATACCTGTGGGTTTTCAAGGGAACTTTCACAGAGGTGTTTGTGTTGTGCAGAGCAGCAGACACATGGGAATATGCAAAGGAAACTCCCTCTCCTGCACTACCTGCTCTGCATGAGCAAGCCCTGCCTAGAACACTTCAGGGGGCAAGAACACAGATCCTTCACAACTGTCACTGAGACATAAAGAGGACTTTGCAAATGAGGACCACTGCTGTAGCCAGAAAGACATGTTTTTTCCAGCCATATTACATCTGCTGCACCAGCATTCAAAGTATACATAGTGTGAGTGAGAAGTTGTCAGTAGAAGAAAAGGGAAGAAAAAATATCAATTGTTTTAATTCCATGTAGGAAAAAAAACCTAAATTTCATTTCTTCTGAACTCCAATGAAGAAATCTTTTAAAAAAGAAGTGAGGTTTGAAATTAGAAACTCAAGTGTATATCTAAACCAAAGCCCTTATTATTGTGCATTTTTTAAAACTCATCCTACTTGAAATCTGCAGGCATCCTAAAATTACTGTCACGTGCACATGAGAAATACCTAAAATGCCAAGTATTTGTGGGATAATTGCTGTTTACTTGACATTTGTTGCTGCCCTGAATTTCAGCAGACATACGCTTGCACAGTTCAGCCATTAAGCTTAACATCAGCCACTTTGCAAAGTTAAATAATTCAGCTGTTTGCATTTGCCTACTAATTGCTGAGAGCAGCCATCCACACAAAGGATTAAGTGACTATTATTCTTCAGAATAATACAAGTCTTTTATTCTGCAGGAAGTCTAAAAGATGTCATTTGGTAGTGTCGTGTATAGCATCTTTAGGAGTAAGTTAATGGAGTACAGCAAGTTAAAAATCTGTTTGGGCCCGTATATCAAATTCCATCTTGATGTGCTTTTAACTCTAGAAAAACATTTTGGAACGGAAGTAGCAATTGGCTCTTAACTTCCATCTACTGCTAGTGAAGTGCTGTTTTACTTCTAGAATGAAGCAGCTCATTTAAAAAAACCAAAAACAAATAAGCTGTCATGTCCAAAGGCATTTGAAAGCTTGCAGTAGGCATAAATGAAGACAGCAGACTCTTCTGTGATAGGGATGCTGAAAACAACACAGCAATATATAATCAAATGAATATTTTATGAATCATTATAAATCTGTCTTGAGATGGTGCCTAGAAACTAGAATTACATTCTTCTCCTAAACACTTTTAACTTAGCAGAGCTTATTGCAGAATTTTTACAAGCAGCTGTGACTTTTAAAAGATTTCCTTCACTTTGCATTGATAACTCCTCCATAGAGTTCATCAGTAAGAAATCAAGGCATACATCTCAAGACAGTAATTTTCAGACTATTCTGTTCAGTTTGACTAATCTGCTGTGTATACATCTCAAGGGTTCTTTCCCTGGTTAAATAAATATGGAGGCTTTCACTAACTCTTGCACTTGCTGCTCTGCAAATAGCAACAACACTAATTTAGCAGAGGAAAAATTGTTGTACTGGATTTAGCTCTAAATTATTAGACGGTATCTCTTGCATAAATTAAAAGCCATGTTATTTCCTCTGTAGCTTTCACAAAGTGGTGATATCTAAGGCTGGGATCCTTTCATGCATTTTAGTGACTTCTGCAGGGCCTCGTAAGTGAGGTTCTGTGTCTGCACAGCTGGGTGTGATGCTGTGCTGCAACACCACTGTGGGCAGCAGGAGATGCAGCTGAATAAGTGCAATGCCAGAGCTGTGCAGGTGCCTTGAACCTGGAGTAACTCTCTCTCCAGCTGCGCAGGAGCATGAGCTAGTGCAGGCTCAGAACTGGCTCCTTGACTATCACTCTCTGTTCTCACTGATGCTTTCAGAAAGTCATGGGCTTTTAGAGTCGCATCACACAGCCTTTAGCCAGTGCATGTATCCCTGGGCATGTTTTCCTGAGAGGTACAGAGCTCAGTTTTGGCTGAAATGCACTTTCATCATGATCTTTGAGCCTGCTGCCTTGTGCCAACACCTTTGATGCCAGGTGACACTGGCTAGTGCTGGCATTGCCTTGGTGTAGCACCTGTTGCTCACCGTAAGGCAAAACTCAGTGCTGCCCCAGTGTCTGAGAAGACCCTCCAAAAATGTCAGAGGCTTGTGTTGTTCCACAGTACTTATGAACTCAGTAACATTTCTGAGTTAGTTACCTCTGTCCATGCCTCAGCAATGCTTTACAAACCGTCATAGCTTGGAATGTCTGCTGTAGGGTGTACACGTGCTTGCTGCAGTTACTATAATCTGGGACATGCTGGAAAAAGCATCACTTCAGAGAAGCATTCAAACATTACTCTTGTTCTGCTTTCATCTGTAAAATCTACCGATCTTCCGTTATTCCAAGAAAAGGCTTTTGGGCTGTTCGCTCTTGTGTAATCTTTGGTCTGCAGAAAGTGTTCTGTGATTTCACGTGATTGTTTGTCTATATCCCTATGTCATCTGCAGAACTGGCCATATTTCCATGTTCTGGAAACAAAGCTGGCTCAGAGAAATGTATGGCTTATGATCAGTACTGGTAGTTTTGAAAACGAGTTTGCAGCCCTTTCAATCCGGGCACTGTCTGTAGTGTAGAACTGAGTTGTTCAAGAACCAGCTTCTGACTTCTGGGGGCTTCTTTGCTTGCAGAATCGAAAAGGGCTGCCCAGGCATTATTTTAAGGTTACATTCTTGTAAGAGCAGTATTTGATTAACGCAGGCTTTGAGCTTGTTATAGGCATGATCAGTCTATGCTGTAAATGGCTATAAACAAAGCGGGAGAAGGTAATGTAACTAATTCTAAGCCAATGTTTATAAACAACTTGTCAAACTTTATCACTGTTGGTTAATATCTATTAATAATATATTAATGCTTTATAAACTATTTATAAATGGAACCTTAATATAGGAAGAAACTTATGCAATTTGGTTCTATGCTTCTGGTTAAGTACAGAATCTTCTTCAGCTCCAGGCTGCACAGGTATTTCTTCTAACATCCAGAGTAGTACTGTACACAAACACTCAAGTTTGTTGGCCTTGATAAATGAAAAGCTGATATGCTGACAGAAGGGGGAAAAAAAAGCACACCATTCAGAATGTTCTGACCCAGTATCCACTTACTACTAATTGTATTTCCCCTGATACGCTGCTCTGACCCCTCTCCAAATGACTGAATGCTGAAAGTTTGCAATATTTGGTTGTTGGTCCCAAGTCTCATGTTGGATAAATATACAGAGGATAACTTTTGTAATTTTAAGTAACCAGATCACACTACATTTGATCTCGTAATCCATGAAGAGAGTAAAGTGCTGCTGAAGGGGAAATGATTCACTGGCCTTAAGTAAAAAAATGAGCAGACAACTCTCTCAAGATGCCACAAGGAAACATTAGGATCAGGTATTTCAATGGAACTCAGGCCAGGTGAATATACCTCTTTGACCTCTCCTTTCTGTATGATACCTGCATTAACCAAATGAAAAAAACCAACTGTTTTCCTGTAGATGAACACTGCTTTGTGCACAGATCAGCCTATTGGATGTGTCATAGGAACGTGACATTTTATAAGACTGTATTCACTACAAAAATAGAAAGGTTTTTACAGATCAGGATAGTGCTGTGATAAGTACTCCAGGACAATAGGAAGCAATAAGTGTGTTTCAAAATTTAATCTAGACCAATTTTTCATGTCTGTTCTTTATAAACAAAGCTTCATTATCCATGACCACATTACACACTTCGCAATTTAACTAAACCATGCTAAAAATAAAATAAACTCATTTTCTTTTTTCTTTCTCTACATTTATGAGTAATTTTATGATTCTTTCTTTTCAAAGATAGCATGTTGTGGTAGTGCTAGCCTGATTTGCACACAGTGTAAGCTGTTTGTAGAGTCCTTTCCTCCACCACCCGCCACCCATATCTGGACTATCCATCATTTGCCCTGGATATCTGACACTTGACAATGTATCCACCCTACCACAACAAACTGTGCTCCCAAAGAGTAACTTTAATGAGGCAGAACAAAGACCAAATGTCTGTACAGTATAAGACACTTGTGACCTAGCAATAGATCTTTCTCATGGCATCCCACGGGCTCTAGACCACACCACTCAGAGTCCCATCTTCCTTCCCTAACCTCCCTCTCCACTCAGCGTCCCATAAGCTGAGAAGAGAAAGCCAGCATGAAAGTGAATGTGTTCCCTGAGACATGTGTTTTTCATTTTCTTGTTTTTTTCCAGCTTGATCTGAGCTGCATTTTGTTGAGGCTGACAAACAAGGCAGCATTGCTGTGTATTAATGAGGCAGTGCAAGCTCTCGACACATGTTCAGGGTTAGCTTGAAATTAACAGATGAGGGCCTGTATGACCCATTGAGTTGTTTCTGATTCCTTTAGTGTCACTAAAAGGAATGGCCTGTGCTGTTTGTTTTCATCTGGCAAACACAGTCATTAATGCTAGAGAAGACGAATTGGCTCTTCCAGACTGTAATGCAGTTTCTTCAAAAGTGATCTGAGCATGATGTTTTTCTGAGCTGCACCTAGGTGAGGAACACAAATTATTAGGAGCAAGCAATATGTTAGCATTAGTGAAGTTAAAGGAGAGAAGCATAAAGGTGAGATCTTCCAAAAGTATTTTGTAGTAAAAAGCCCAAACTTGTGTGTAATTTTTTTAAATTAAAGGTCTGTCAGATGAACTTGCAAATTCACTGTCTGTCCTGGAAAAACAAGCACTAGGAAAGAGATATGATATGAGCCATACAAAGCAAGAAAATCAAAGGAATATTTTTTAAACCATCTCAGTAATTTAAGAGTTATTGCCAACATTTGGAAAAATTACAGGCTTATGAGACTAAAACTTTTTGTCTGTCAATGAGACACTGGTTCCTAAGTGCCTACAGATCCTTCTGTGCAAAAATATCAAAATGGAATTAGGAGGAAGTGACTCCTGAAGCAGCAGAGCACAGGTGTTGGCAGGCTACAAGCCTGGACTCAAATACCTTCCACTGCCTCTGTGCCACCCTGTGCTGGATGCATCAAAGGCAGACTTCAGCTAGCTCTGCAAAAATCACCAGTTTGCCGTAAGAGGCTGCAAAATGTAGCAGATGAGCTCTTGAGTTCTCTTAGAGACCTCCTCAGGCCAAAGCAGGTGAGGCTTGTGATGTATGAAGAACAAACTTTCATAGCATTTCTGTGTTAACTCATGGTCTGTCCCGCCCCTTGGGATAAAGTGTCATGTGTCACAGTTTGGGGGCATTTTTATCAACTACCATGTGAAGAAAGGGAAAAATGTGAAACATTCTCTTTCTTCCTCTTTAATGTCTCTTTTGATTTGCTTCCCATTAACAAATTATGCTGTTGGATAATTGAGGCAGCTCTGTTTAATGATGCCCTGATCTGGTTTCATGGGAGATATGCTGGAAAGTGACACCTGAAAACAACATGGCAGACAATTGCACTCACTTCTGAATGAATAAAAGCTCTCCTTCAAAAAAAGTCCATCACTCTACACTGCTTCTTTCATTTTTCCCACTGCTTTCTGCTTTAGAGATTGGCCAACAGCATCTCTACCTCTGCTGATTTTGTCCTGTCATAAGCAAATGGTGGACTCCATTTGATGTGAGAATGAGACATACAGGTTAGTTCCTTGATGAGTTCTGCTGCTTCTATGAAAATGCAGAGCTCCACCAAGCCACTCAGGTGTTCTCTTTGCACTGTGCTCTCCTGCCAGCCTGAGCGGCAAACTGTGCAAAGCACCTTCACGGCAGTGCTGTGACCAGGGTCAAGAGCACTTTCTTTCCAAAAAGACAGTTTTTAGACAATTGTAGAAGCTGACCCTTGTGCTCTCAGTGTGGTGAATGTGCTTGAAAACAGTTGAGCTGGAAAGAGACCTTTTGACACCTTGCCCATTAACACAAGCAAAGCTGTTCACCCAGAGAGGCAGCCTGGCAGTCCGTGAGGAGATGAGAGAAATGATGCTAGCACTTCGTCATGGACAGACTGCAACGGCAGCTCTCTGTTGTAGCAATAGGGACACCAGGCTTGCACTGAAACAGAGGACAAATCTGTGTCACAGATCAAGAGCTGCTTTGCATTCATGGTTTAGCGACAGTTGAGCGCTGGAAAATGATGCACTGAGGGATCTGTAAAGCATACACTTTGACAACCAGCTATGACAGTTCTTAAAAAAAGCCGAGAAAGGACTTCAATGCAAAGAAAAATTAGTGGAAAAATGAAATCAACCATCTCCAGAATTCAGAGCACTTTTATCCTAAAGCCAGGACTCAAGGTCTGCATATATGGAAATTTCCCCATTTTTTAACTAGGCCAAAAGAACTTCTTCCTTTGTCTCTTTATTTTGTTAAATGAAAAATGATTTTACAGGAAAAACGCTTTACCTACTTCACTCTTACTGTTTAGGAGCCAGATACAAAAGTATTTTGCAAGGGCTCTTTCTCTCATCCCAGGCTGATTTCTTTTAAATCAGCAAATTACTGAAACTTCAGTACAAACAGTAAGCTACATCATTGTGATTCTTGTGACTTTCTGAAGAAACTTACGACATATCCGTACATTTAAGGAACATTGCTTATATTTAAGTAAGAAGTCGACAATTTCCATACCAAACATGGGCAGAGTCATGTCATAGTATTACTGAGAGAAACATCTGTTCCTGTAGTTCCTAAGATGTCAGATGTCCTGTGCTGATGTTTCCTCCGCATCTGCTGCAAAGGTCAAGCTGCAGAAGGTGAAGTTTCTGTCTTTTTTTAGGACCGTGTGGTACCATAAAGGCAGCAGGGAGGGGATAGGAGTTATATAAGTCGCATAACTGCCTCCTAGTTGATGGACAACACAATGGAAAGAGGAGCTGTCTTTCCTCTGTGCCACCTACACCTTCCTGTGATAAGCAGTCCACACCAAGATCTGCCATAGGCTGTGCATTTTAGGTATAAATCAGAAATCCCACACACTGGTACAAAGAAAAGGACTTGATCCTTTGCTGGGTTGCAGGAATGCTCATTTATCTGCTCTGAGTCCAATTGCAGGGCCTGAGGAACAGATCTTTGAAACACAATTTTTCAATTAATTTTAAGGTCTCCACCAAAAGCTGCCTCCCTTCTTCCAGAGTTCAGTTGCGGTTTACATATAAACCACTAGGAATTTAATTTTAAAGTGAAAGAGTTACCCAGTTTTCCTACACAGCACTGAGCTAATTTATTGGATAATCTCTCACTCTGTCACACAATGAAATAATGGGATACGGACTCCATCCATCCTTCAGTTCAGCCTATTGTGAAATTATCAGTCTTATTTCTCTGAAACAACACATGGAAGGAAATGTGCAACGAAATTACACTGGTGCTTCTTGAGTGATCAATGTTACTAAGTAGAAGAAATGAGGCAATGTAGCCATTCAGTGCATCCGCTATTTCAATTTGATAAATTAATCTAAAGTAGATTCAATTGTATTCTGCCTGTATTTTTCCAATTTTTTTCAAGCCAGGTACCATTTTCTTCCTAGGTTTTAGCTTAAATTTGTGCTTATCAATTTGCTTCTTTTACCCTTTCCCCTTCACCTTCCCTAATCCCTTCCCCTCCCTTCCCTTTTTTCTCCCCTATTTTCTTCTTTTTCCTTCTAAGTAATGGAGAAAATGAGGCTGAAAAGTATAGAAATACATTTAATAAAGACTTGGCTGGAGGAGGTCCAATGGAGGCGATAGAGAGGGGGGCTAGAGCATTCCCCCTACAAGAACAGGCTTTGGGAAGTGCCTGGCTCAGCCAGGAGATGGAGCAGCTTTGGGCATTAATAGCACCCCAGTGCCTATGGGGTGGGGATCAGCAATGTTTGCAGGAGATGGAGAGACATGATTTGAAACAGGAGAATTTGTAACTGGATATACGGGATGGAGAAAAACACTGCAAGGATTATTGCACATCCTAAACACAGTCCAGACTGGCTGTGAGATCTCTCTTGGAAGTGTTTTTCAAGAACTAACTTGACAAAGCTCTGAGCAACCTGTTCTGAGCTAATAGGTGGTTGCTCTGAGCAGGAGGTTGGACTTGCCTCCCCCCCAACCTGAATCATTCTGGTATTCTAAGAATACAAAACAGAATTAAGTGAACATTTTCTTTTTTCTTGAATAAAGACAAAAATAAAATGCACTGTACAGGTTTCTGTAGCCTTGGCTGCAAGCTATTCAAACACAGTTAATTTCTTGTTACCATTTGTGCTCAAACTCAATTGCAAAAATCACAAAAGAACAAACAAAGGCTCCTCATATAAACATAGCACGCAGTAGTTTAACCTCACATATGGACTCCACTGGAATAGCTTTGAGGGTTGACCTCTGCCGTAGTCTAAGTCTCCATAGTTTTAACTTTAAATTTGCAAGACTTTTGCCAAGGCACTTGTCCCAAAGTCTTAGGACTGTCTGAATCTCTTCTCCTGAGGCAGCAGAATGCTTAGGCTTCTGCTTCAGTTTAAGTCCTTAGCTGATATTTTACTGTTGAAGCAGGCACGCAGTTTCTTTGCTGATCTCATGTTATACAAAGTGATAGTCTACACAAAGTGATAATTCTGTTCTGTCTTGTCCAGTGGGAGTGGAAGGTACAGCTTCAATACCTCAGCAAGCAGCTGGCCTAGAGCACTGTGAAATGCCTGTGCTGGGCTTGATTAAGCTGGTGTAGGATTAGAGCTAGTCATTCACTGCAAAATCCAACTTCAAGCCAAAGTTTTACAAACCCCAGGTCTGTGATGTGCAGTTGTGGTTTGCACTGCACCCATGTCTTTCACTGGGATTTTGTTGGTTTCCCACTTTTTCTCTGAAAGCGGGAAGGTCACTAGCTAGAATCAATAAACGCTCAAATACAAGGAAACTTTGCAGAGCCTGTAGGAGTTGAGTACACGCTGTAAAAATGATAGTCATTTATCTTTGTTAACAGTGTTAAGGATGTTGCACAAACTTGTAGGAAATTTCCATCCACGGCAGAGAACAGCACTCCTCCCACCACCTTGTGTTTTTATTGTAGCTCTCACAGGACACAAACTGTTACAAAATGACCCAGAGCTGCATCACAGCGCAGCAGCCAAAGCAATTGATGCCTCCGGTAACTCCAGCTGCACCAGCCCTCTTGCTAAGTGAAGGTCAATGAAAAGAATGAATTAGCTCATACCTGTGATTTGGGAAAAGATATTTAAAATACAATCTGGTAAAAAACCACAAACACCCCCTTCCCCCCCCCCCAAAAACAAAGCAAAAAAAAAAAAAAACCCACAAAAAAAAACCCAACAAAAAACCCCCAAAACAAAAAAACCCCAACAACAATAACGACAACAAAAAACCCACAAAAAACCCAAACAAACAAAAAAGCAGAAAGCCACTACAAAAGTCTCAACAGTGTTTTGTAGGTTTGTGATTTCTCAAGCTAATTTCAAAATGAAAAGGGCTGAAGAATATGGGCAAGGGAGCAGCTGACCCAATTTTTGGGTTTTGAGCTCTTACTAATAGCAGTATGCTTTCCAAGGATTTTGGTTCCTATTCCACCGCCAAAATAAAACACCCACATTTTTGAAACTGCTTCATCTCTCATCTGAGGCATGTTCTTTGAAAACATAGGAAAACTGTGTTTTCTACTTCTTTGGCTAGATATAGAGAATGAATCTGAACACTTTGGTTTTAACCAAATAAATGGGAACTGGACACTCTGGTATATATAAAAAATATATTTTCCCATAGGTTCTGTTGGGATTTTTGTTATCATTTCTGTGCTTCTCCCATTACCTAGTGAAACTGAAAATGTTAAGGGAAAGACACTTTCAGTCTGTGAAAGGCCAAATCTTTACTGGCAGAACTACTCATTTGGGAGGTTTTGCTGTCCTGGAAGTAATTGTGGTTGTTTGGTATGACTCTAAGGCCACACGTCATTATGGCAAACACAGTCAAGTGACGGGGGGTTGTTTTCCATTGCATCAAGAACTGATTTATCTCTGAGCTGTTTGTGTTTATTTTTCTGGAAATTTGCTAACGTATAACCCAGGAAACTGGTACACGCTGTTATTCAAATAATTCTCATTTTAAAGTGTTTCCTCCACTTCAAAGTGGCATCCACTTCACATCTTAGCAGATCCCTGCCCTGTTGGACCTGTCCTTCTTATGTCAACACTCTGCCCTATTTCAACAGGAATTCATTGGTACCCCAAGCAGATAGTTTAAATTATTTTAATGGTAACAGGAGTGAGGCAGTATTAACCTTCTCATAATTCAGTGGGTTTTTTTCATGAAAGTTGCATTAACTTGCCAAAGTGGCTCTATTATACACACACGCAAATATGAAGACAGCTCTGTTCAACCAGGGGTGAGGAAGAGGCCTTGGTGCAGCACCTGTAGTAGGAGATACCTGTGAAATGCTGCTTGTATCAGTACAAAGACAATAACTGCACCTTCTGCACTTTCTGGATCCACTTCCTCCCGCTTATGGAATAGGCTACCACCCACCAGGGACGGCATTGCTTTCATTCCCAGTTAGAGCTTCTGTGGGCCTGCTGTGCCCATCCCTTGCATTGTGTCTGGCCTCAGTGGGAATAGAATACACCATTTCAAATTAGATGCAGGTAGTATAACCCTGAAGGCCAAGTTCACTGGACCTCTGCAAATGATTTAGATATCTGCTTGACTGAACTGACACCCAAGGAAGACGTCACAGATGACAGCTGCTGATTCTTGGTGTATAAAGAAGTGCCTTTCCTTGCACTGTGATTCCAAATCCCACACACAGGTCTGCCTTCCATCCGCTGACTGTGTGTTGCCTTCTTGTCCACTTTTTCTCAAACATCATGAGTCTCTCCAAGATGTCTGGCACCTCTAGAAAGGGCAGGATTGTTTGACGCTTGCCAGCCTGCCTGGTGGGAGAGAGGAAGTAGTGGGAAGTCTGTATGGGAGTGGTACAGCAAGTCCATTGTCTCTGTTTCATTGTGCTTTAGGATTTCTGAAGGGCACCCAAAAGGGGATTTCCCTGCTTAATGCATAGTCCTGCCAATTTAAGGAGCAAAATGTCTTATTACACCCTTATGTTGGAGGGTTTCAAACCTGGGGGAGGAGCTGCACTGGTTCAATGCAAGCCTGATAAAAAGTCCTACCAGATAAAAATGTTTCTCTATTACACATTGCTGAGTAAAATTAATATTAAAGCACTGGACTCATGTGGTGGAAAATTGGATTCTGTCCTGGGTCTCTGCTAGTTTACTTTGGTACCTATAATCAAGTATTTCAAAAGAAATTTATGAAGCAATACAGATCTCCCAACTACTGTCTTCCTTCTGAAAATGGAGCTAATCATGTGTACCTTCTAGTAGGTTTTTGCCAATTTCAGAATACAGACTGAGGCTTGCTTTGAGTTTAAGCTCCCAGCATTATTTGAACCAAAATTTTGGCTGAGGCCCCACCTTTGTAGTAGTGCAAATAAATGAGTAATTTATCTCAATTTCAAAGTTTCTTTAAGACAGTAAAGGTCTGTGCAGAAGATAAGGAGATCATCCTGTGCCCCTCACCCTTACCTCCCTGTCCCCAGCTGTTTGTTGGCATCTTATACCAACTCCAGTGCCTATGCACATATGACCAGACAGATCAGCGAGCTGATCTGTCTTAAAAGTTAGAACTTACAGTCTCCCAGAATAAATTTTCAGGGCTTTTTTTGTGTCACATTGTCTTTCTTGTCCCTCGTTGTCAACGTAAGGAAGAGACCAAGAACAAGAGCAGAAGGGCAATACAACCATTTTTTGATACAACCTCTTTTACAGATTGCTGGATATTGATCATAACTTTCACAAATAAAATAACTTCAAATTCCCTCATGCCATAATAATAAATAATTCCTGCTATAGAAAATCCATTTGCTTTCCTTCAGTATTTTTGTGAACAAACCCCATAAGTGTGAATTGTCCACAATGGTTATAATTTTAGGCCCCCCTTTTGAGGGATAGGTGTGTGTGCTTTTTCTGTAGTGGGTGCAATCCTTGGGTTACCCAAAGCTGTATCTACATCTGTCTTCACAAACTCATATAATTTTTTCAGCATGTGCTTGGAAAAGAATGTAGCATTGTCATACTCCTAAACACAGCATGGTAATCTGCCCCACAGTTCCAAAGCAGAAGCGCAGTGGAAGATTCTACTGGCTGACAAAGATTATCTTCTGTTTCCTGTTTCAGAGAAGAAAAATGAGCAAAAATAAAGGTCATCTGTGTTTATATTAACTATACAACAGTTCCACTATGTTTCGTAACAAACTTGGGTCATTATTTATCCACTTGTCCTTTATATCATTGCTTTGAACTCTCTGGGTTTGCTTATCATGATATTTCTAAAATCCGTAAACAGTCAGGGAGAAGTATTTCTACTTTTCTAAATAGAGTATTAGGTCATTTTATTATCAGAGAAATATAACGCTGCCCATCTGTTGTTGTTTCACATGTGGAACAGCAGGCAGCCTCCTCCTAACCGTTAATTATTTCAAGGAAGTCACTGCAACAACTTTGCCATAGGGGCCCAGTTTCGTTTCTGTTCTTCATGATAGCCTTTCCCACAGCTGTCCATGAGGTATGGGTGCTGCTGCACTAAGAAAACACCCATTCACGCAAATCCCCAGCTAACAACTCCCTCTTGGTGCAATCTGCCACAAGTGTTTAAATTTTGTAATTGGAGCAAAGGTAGAGTTTAGTTTTTGCTAAGGACTTTAATTCATCTCTCAGTTCAAAATCAAGTTTGTATCTTCCTTGAAACCTCTGGAAAAGGTGAGATACTCCACTTCCCAACCTTGGGGTACCATTGCCTCTTACATCACTGTACTGCTTCCTGCAGCAAGATGTCTCTCTTGCTACTCTTATATACCATAAAATACAAGAGAACACTAATGAGAAATAATAATTAATTCGATCCCAAAATTCCCTTTGTGGTTCACTAAAAACGTGTTCTTCCATGTCAGAAGGTGAAGAAAATGTTGAAGTAAACAGGCTCAGTCACAAAGTAAACAGAAATCCACTGTGGTCAGAAGCCCCTCTAGGCAGGCATTGTATTTCTGCAAAGTGCTTAGCAAAGTTTGCTAGTTTTTACAAGTGCTAGAGTAGCGCAGAAACAGAAAATGTTATTTCATACAGATAAATAGAACTAAGGAGTTATCAAGTATTTTAGTCTCCTCTTGAGTTTAGGTAAAAGAACAAATTGCATGTGAACTTACTGCAACCTCATATGAAGTGACCTTCTCAACACTATCTTTCCCAGTTCCCACCACCTCCCCTTTGCAGTACCAACTTCTTCAGACACATCCTGTGCTCTGAGAATTCATCACTTCCACACCATGAATAACATACTGTGCATCAAACACGAACTGTGCATCAGGATGTGGTGCTTCTGTTTCTGTCTAAGCCTCATAAAGATTCACATAGAAAATGTCTAGCAAAACTCACTTATCAGGTTACTCTTAATGAAAGTGTAAATTAAGACGGCTTGGGGGTACTGCTTGAGTCTCTGTGGAGTCTCTTTGCTTCTCAGGATGTCTCAGAGAACATTGTGTTCTGCAACACACTGGGGCTAGCCTGGGCCATGGAGTTTTCTGAAAGACCTGTGGTGTCTCTTTCCTGAGAAGATTATGCTGGGGTGGAGATTGCTTGCTTTGTTTTAATTTGAGGAGAGATTTATCAGGGGTTCTCCCTGGCAAAACTGTGACCTTCTTCTAGTGAATTTTGATGTTTAAGAAGTCCCAAACCTCTTTTAGGTGTCCTCTAAGAAATTTGTCAGCAAAAAGTAGTCGGTATGGGAAAGAAAGACTGGAATAGATTTGATGGGCCAGCAGCAGTCCCCAGAAAATATTATAAGACAGCTTGTAATAGACTGTTTGTGTAGCTATTATACAGACTTTACAAAGAAAAGGTGGACCAGTTAGACTAGGGTAACTTTTTTTTAAAGATCAGCTGGCTGGGTGTATGGCTATTCCAGGTTTATATCAAAATATCAGTGAGCTATACATACATGTACCTATATCAGGACATAGCTTTGTATATTTTCATGCAGAAGTGATAACTTCCTTTGTTGCTTTATACAAAATCACATGCATAATGAATACAACAAATGGGGTGAATGAAACTAGCATGAGAAGAAGTTTAGAAGGCAGCACTCACTGGGAAACTACACAAATTCTCTCATGAAGGAATGCAAAAGACAGAAATGGGAAGACAGGTGGCTTTGGAATTGCTCCATAATTTGAGAAGGGTCTCCTGGGAAACGGATGCACCACCTTCACCTTTCTGCAAAAGGAGTATGCTCCTAACTTGAGGAAAAGTTTGAACTACAGTGAGATTCAGCCCTGTGCAAGTACCTCAGACAAATTAGTCTGGGTTAGGCCCCTGCTGATCCTGCCTGATGCTCATCTACCATGGGTAAAATCCAAGCTAGATGTTGGTTTACCCCATATGGATCCTTCCACGACACTGCTGATGTATCTGCTTTCAAAGCCCTATCCTAATCACTGAAAATTTTATGAGCAATAGACCTGACCAAAAAGGAATTTTACTGAGAAAACTATTTTCTCCTTTGAGGTCTTACTGCAGGTAATTATTTTGTCTCTGTGAGTATAAACAGTTTTCAATGTGACAATTACCTGAATTGTTTTAATGTCCTGGAGAAGAAGCATCCTGTCTTGTTTTTAATATATGTGACTCCCAATGATCCATAACTCTCTGCATGGGCTTGGACCACTTTTAATATATTAAAAAAACACAGTAATGTGCAAATTAATTGCAAGTATAGATAATTTGTTTGTTTATTTGTTTGTTTTGACATGTTTGGATGTGCATGTGATTAAGGCTTCACAGGGACCAGGATGCAGGTGAGATGACTTCTAAGCATGTTGGTACCATAAAATATATTCCATCCTCAATTATAATCCCCCACATATCTCATATAGCAGCAGGGACAACCACAAAATATGTGCTATATTCAGATAGGGCATTACTTTAGATGCTGCTGCAAACACAGTTAATGTCTCTTTCTTCTTCTACTTTCCCTGTCTCAGATTTGAGTGTATTTCATCCAAACAGCTTGTTACATGTTTAGAAAGTTCTTCAGCCTAACTCTTGACTCTACCTTATTCACATGTCAAGAGTATCGGTTGTGCTAGTTTCCATACTGCCCATACATTACGTAATTTAATAATTAAAATTTAGCCCTGAGATCTTTGCTGGGTGTCTTAAACATTATATTTTCTCTTACTTATGGGGCTGACAACTATTTTTGTATGAATCACTAGATGTATCTGTGTCCGTTTCACCAAGGGCAGCTTGCCTCCAGAAGGCTTCCCCCAAAGGACTGGAGTCTGGGCAGAGGAACCCACTAATCCTACAATGATTTTCCACCAGGAGATTCTTGTGTTTAACCCTACTCTCTTCTTAGATCCCCATTACATATCTCAGTATCAGCACCAGCACTGCTTCCAAAGATGGGAACACTGCTAAAGGCAAGGCAAAGTTTTTCCAGCACTGACATTTCTAATCTTCCAAGGGGACTTCATGAAACATGTAGAAAGTATATAATAAAATATATATAAAGTATAGAGCAGCAGTAAAGTAAATTGGAGTAAGAATGAGCTAGGCTCTTGCAGGTAAGCAAAGAGACTATAAAATAGGAGGAAATAGAATGAAGGTCACCTGGTTTTTATCAGAAATCTAGTCTAAAGCTCAAAATCCATTCTCACAAGGACAAAAATACATGTGTGACACGTGAGGAAATTAACTCCCCAGGATATGCTTTGGGAGTGCTCTAGGACAGAGGCATTTTGGAAAGAGGTGATAATGGCCTTAAAAGGGCAGTGATGAGATTGTGGAACTCCTGTGTGTGGGTTCTGGAAAAAAAAGATACATTTGAAAACCAAAAAAATCCAAAAGCTCATGGAAAATACGAGCAGCTGGGCTAATTGCAGACACTTGGAAAATGGCAAGACGTTTCCTTTTTTTCTTTATTTTTAAATAGGAGCTTTTGTAATCTGGCGTCTGTTCAAAGCATAAGGAAATATGCCTTGATTTCTGTGTCGGTTGTGTGCACTCTTCACAGTCACAGCTTAAAATAAAGAAAATCACTGCAAGGTAAACACAAAATATTCCACCATACTGCTTATCAGTCTCTAGGAGGTGGCCTTTTTCCATGGATGGGTCCATTTAGCTATTTCCATTTTTACCCATCCCTCAAATAGGAAATACTGAGGAAATACTCATGTATATGACAGGCAACGATATCAGCTAGTAAACTTAAGTTGCTACCTCAAATTATAGTAATCCAAATAACATAAATGATGGGGAAATTGACAAAAGATGGCTCTAGAGTCCATTACTAACTCCAGTAGACCCAGCTCTTTATGTTGATGACAGGTATGCTATGCTTGGTGTCATCTTAAGTGAGATTATAGCATTTGTCTTATGGAAGTACAACTATATCTCTATCAGACTAGACACCTGACCAGATCCCCTCTGAAATCCATATTTCTTCTTCAAGTTAACACTCATCATCTGGACGCAGCAACTCTGTGAAAACGATGCTGTATTGTAGGCTTTCAGAGATATTGTTCTTTATCTGAATCAACTGCAGGAATAATTTCTTTGCTTCATGTTTTGCTTCAAGGAATCAAAGAAAAACCTAGAAGTCTCTGAACTTGCTGTGAAATACCTTCATAGTGTTGGTCACTAGGGTCTACAGCAAGACCCATTCTTTTTTTCTAAGGCTGATGAAAAGCTAGACAGGGGGTTTAAATTAAAACTAGAAACTTATGTGCTTCTTCTCTGCAGTTGTGGCTATGTTTTCTTTCCAGTACTCATTGATTTCCTATTATGTTTACTGCAGGACTGCCCTGCTGTTGATAAGAGTGCCATTTTTGTCTTAAACCATGATGTGGTTACCTGTTGCCCTTGCTATTTGGTGAATATTAATTATATCCTAAACTAAATCTTGCTTTATCCTCCATCTGTATTTGCTACTTAGTGCTGTAAAGCATGATTTGTTCAGTTATAGACCTGAAATCCTCTTTGAGAGGAAAGCGCAGTCTTGCATAGACAGTTTTCTTTGGTTGGTATAGCATCTTTCCATGATCTCCAGCAGCTCACATCCCATTATGTCCTTTGACACACATCTTGATGTGAATTTTTCTGATGCATAGTGGACTTCAACTTAGTCTCAGAAGCACACTGTAAACAGCAACAGGCAGAAGGCCTAGAAAGGAACACTTTCTAGAGCGTTTTTGAAACAGTTTTCTAGCTGTTTTTGAAAGCTGTTGTCCAGCACCTCACCTGCTTTATCTGTCCAGAAAGAGCTATCACACACAAAGTCTTTATCACCACTATGTCTTTTCCTGGCTTTAGTGGTTCTTGAGACACCTAGTAAAAGCACTGAAAAATACTGAAAAAGCTGGGAGAAATCTACAACACTGAGTCTAGAATCGATTTTTTGAATCACATTTGAAAACTGCTGTTTAGCCAGCAGAAGACCTCAGTGCACAAGTCGTATCCTTGTCTCTCTCTTCCATGGTTTAGGCCAATTAATCATGGCACAAGAGGTAAATGAGTGGGGGATTTCAGTGTAAACTGTGCTGGTGGATTGGTAAACATTTCTGGTATTGTTGCAAATAACCAACACAAGTGTAAGGAATGGAAGTTTAGCTTTAGGCCTGTATGTTTACCATTACGATTTTAAACTGTTTATAAGAAGAAGAGTACTTTAAATGTTCCTGAGGAGATGGGCAAAACCACAGGGCTGCTAAGGGTTTAACTGAGATAAAGTGTTTGCCTTAAAATTCAGAGAAACGTGGTCATTTTGCAGGCGTGGTTTGTCATTTAAAACATTGCTGTTGACATTGTGTTGTGACACCAGTCTAAAACATTTATGGTAACTCCAGAAATGAGGTGTATTAGAAGGTGGAAGGCAACATCTGGATTCTTCCTTATCGCTGTGTCCTCAAACAGCTAATTTAGAATTTTCCATATGAATTAACAGTACAATCCCCCAGCATCCCTCCACCCTCTTCCCCCCACCCCTCTCCCATCCCCCTACTTTTATTGGAGATATTAAGATGTGGATTTAAATGTCTTTCAATGAAGCCCTAGGTGCAGGATGCACAGCAGTAAGTGAAGGTGTCAGTTTTCGTGGTGAGCAGTAAAACATTGACTGGGGTTTCCCCTAGTTTTCCTTTTAGCCACTGGCTAAAAGTTTGGCAGAGCTGGGTGCTGTTCTCCTGGGGGCTGTGAGATAGACATGCCACCTCTCACACCTCTGCCAGGACGCCTGGTCTGGCAGCGGCCTTCCATGTTGAACATCTTGGAGCCTGTAGTTCACTTTTTTCCTCTTCATGGCAGGGGTCAAAACAGCCTTTATCACCATCGAGATGTTGTCCAAGAGACTAGCAACATGTTCTGGTTCAAGGTTACTTTCTATCCTGTTTCACCCTGCAGACAAAACTAGGAATTAAGTATAGTTCTCTAATGAGATTATGCGGTGCTGATATGGGACAGCAAAGACCTTGGTTCCAGTCAATGTTTCCAAGGTATTTTTAAACATCCTGTGAGGTTTGGCGCCCTGAGCTAGGATTTGTAAACATGTGATGTTGGCAAGTAAGAAACCAGGCTTTGCTGCCAAAATAGGTGGGGAAGGATGCTAGAAAGACAAAGTCCCTCACCTTGGTAAAAGGGATCTTCACAGCTCTGGTCATCCACAACTCAGCAGCAGTTCACACTAGCCTGGTGTTACCTGAAGAGGTGTTTTCATCTTGGGACCATACAGAGGAAAAGGACAAATGCCTATCTTATGACTCTGACTGCCTGAAGTTAAAAATAATAAAAACATTTTTTGTTACTTTGTAAAACTGAGGGCTCCAAGAGTGCATTTCAGACTGACATCAGTGTTCATTACCAAGAGGAACACAAGGACAGACGTAAACAAGATAGCTGTCTTCACCTGAGAGCTCTCTCTCACATATTAACATCCTGATCTAATTGCTTTTTTTGTTAGGATGGTGCTAAGAAGGCTGTCTGACCATGGTGAACTCTGTAGAGCACTGAACTGCCAACAAATTACATGTCTCCTTGAAAAATCTTCAATTTAAATAGAAAAGACCAAACATGAGGCAGAAAGCAAGCATCCTTAACCTGTGTCATTGGTTTTGCTCTTTAACCTTGTCTTCTCCGCAGTCAGATGTGACATCTGTCTTTTTCTGCATGTGCCACTCAAAAGAGACCATAATTTTTTTGTGACTTTCATGTGCAGGTGGGTATAGCCTCTTTCATATTACCCCAGAGTCAGCCCTTACCAGCTGGTGTTTTGTTGTCAGCAAAGGTCTTTCTGGATTGCACTACCAAAGAGTCTGCAGCCTTCACGGGGTTGTCCTTCCTTTGTCCCTGTGCCTCATGCAAATTTTAGAGAGCTGTTTCCCAAAATCTGACCAGCACCCAACCCATTAAACCTCCTCAATGTTGCAAGTGCTCTGTTACTGAAGCAGTATGTAGGAAAATATGTTCCATGTCAGGAAGCAGCACCCATGAAATGAGGAAAATGTTGATGAATGAGAGAAAGAAGATGCCTTTAATACAAAGGATTTGAGGTGGATGTGACCTGGAGGAATTTCACTGATGTAGAGACCCTGACAATGAGGGTCTTCTGGGTAACCTAGAGCTTGCTGGGGACTATCTTGGATGGAAACTGCAGTTTAATCTCTATCATATGGATGCTTTTCTAGTCTTTCTAAATTATTTTAATGTAGGAATAGCCCTTTGAGGCCATGATTCCTGTGCCAGTATTTAGACTGAGGAGTCAGATTTTGCTTTCCAGCTGTCTCCAGCCCAGATAAGGGGTTGTAGTAGCAATGGAGTGTTTCTAGCTGCTGTAAAAGATGGGGGGGGGGGGGGGGGGGGAGGGGGTTGTATTTGAGTTGCCAAACTTAATTTAGCTGATGAGCTGATGAGGAAGAACTATCAATGCAGTTATAAACAATCAGTCATAAACATATAGCTAACATCTACCTAGAACACAGACTGCTCGTGCTGACCTGGAGACACCACTGAGATCAAAGCCAGGCCCACAGCAATATGTTTGCAAGAAAAAGACAATTACAGACTGACAGGCTCAGTTAGCAGGATTACAATATACCTCTTTATACAACTGAAGACCAACTTAATTGTCTCTGGTATATGGGATAATTGTATGTGTCTAATGGCCTTTGGTCCTTCCTGGAAGGAAAGATAGTTTATTGTTTGCTAATTCCAGTTCCCTGTTGGAATAAGCTGGAATCATTAATCCTGATATTTTTTCCCTTTCATTCTCTCAAAATTAAAAATAACAAAAAAATTTGCCCAGGCTTTTATATGTGAAGATTTGTTGAAGAAAAACATATTCATTTATATGTTTATACTTTTAAACAGACATGTATCAATTTTTGTATGAATTTACTTCTATATAAAAATGTATCTGTGTATATACATATTAAAATTCAAAGACTAATATATACATAAAATACATATGTACAATATAGGTGGTTTTAAACACACACACCCACACACACACGTGTGCATCCACACCACCACCCTGATATTCATAGTAGCCATGCTCTGAGAGAAATCACAAGATTAATTTCCATACTGACAGTCATCATTCAACAATGCTCTCTTTATCAGGGTACAGTGGTAGGTTAGTGGAAGGATGGACTGTTTTGTGAATGAGCTAATGCAGTGATCTCAAGGTCTTCGTGAGGAGAATTTGCCTGTGAGATCTCTCAACAGCAACAGGGCAAGGGCCAATGGACATAAACTGAAATGCAAGAAGTTCTACATGAAGATGAGAAAAAAGTTCTTTACTTTGAGAGTGACAGAGCACTGGAACAGACTGCTCAGAGAATTTGAGGAGTCCACTTCTCTGGAGATGTTCAAAACCCACCTGGACATGACCCTGTGCAATCTGCTTTAGATGAACTGGATCTAGCAGGGGGATTAGACTGGACATCTCCAGAGATCCCTTCCAAACCCAGCCATTCCATGATTTTATGATTCTGGTGGATTTCTGTAATGTAATCACTCTGCAGTCTTGCCTCAATAATGAGGAATGACTCAGCACAGTTTTTCTCCAAGCATATATTGCGTGTGAGATTTCTCATAATATGGTCTTCAGTTTCGGACAAGCACTAGCAAACCACATTTCAGAATACAAGTTCATACTTGGACACCTGGGTCTTGATTCACAAAGATGTTTAATTCTTCCTAACTCTTACTGATTTCTAAGAAACTAACACAAGTTCTTGGAAATAAACATGTGTGTCTGCAAGTACTTTGCCAAATCCATTAATAACAGCTTATATTCCCATCACACCTCAGTCCCTGTTCAGGTTAATCATATTTATGAAGTTGGTCAGAAATACAAAATTACTTATTGGTCAAAGAGCTATGAATAATCAAATATATTTAAAATACAAATTTCATATGTGGAAATTATTATGTGCCAATGATGATTCAGTTCAGAATGGCTGAAACCCATATAATAATTTATTCACTGTAAATTATTCACTCATTTGTAATAAACATGTAGTTTTCACCACAAATCTTGGACTGTTCTTCTAAATAAAAGAGATGTAAACTGAAAATTGGAAGGATTCTGGTAAATGACTATTATTGAGACACTGTTTTCTATGTCATACAGATTTGAAGTTGAATATTTTGAAGAGGTTTTATTAGATGCTAAAAACCAACAACAAAGGGGTGAATTGACTCTAAACCAGGTGTCATTTAGGAAAAATGGGAGCTGCGGCAACCCCACATCAAAGGGTAGAATATATTCAAAAGAGGCAAAGGTCTGTAGTGACAGAAAATCAAGTTAGAGAGAAATTTATCATGTGGTCAAGACTTCAAAAATACTGGTTAATTTAAGCCCTATAAACATCAAAGTATTTGCTTCCTAAAGCTAGGTGGTAAAGGCTCCTTTTCATATCCTGGCTGGGTCCACATATGCAATTATGAGAAGGTTCCATTGTTTCTGAGGAATGATGGTAATGAAATGATAAAGGGACATTAAAAAAGAGAGACAGGGATATATTACCTGTAAGAACCAACATAGGACATGGTAAATGGTACAGAATGGCCTTACTGCAGGGGTGTGACAGTCACACTCTGCCCTACAGGAGTCACCTGACACAGCTTGATTGGCTTCCATCCTGGGAGATACTCTGGAGATACTGCATCTCTGGGGAAAATGCTTCCTTAGTGGGCCAAGCCTTAGGAAATCAATTTATATCAGTTGGTGATCTGTCTTGGTAGGATAAATCTTGTCAAAATTAGTCCCTTCCTTTGCTTTCTTTCTGCACTGTTTCTCTGAAACATATAAGCAACCTAAAGAGATTCAAAAGGAAACAAAAGACAGCCCTGGGAATTAAATGGAACAAAAGGCAGACAAATCAGTCACATCTTTCATAGCATGAAGATGAGCCTAAATGCTAAGTTTTTAGATGCACAATACTGTAGAGTATAAAGACATGGGAGCTGCTATCTATGTAGTATGACTATGATAACACAACCTAGGCATAGGGCAAGACCTTGGGATGGTTATCCTCAAAGAAATCTATTTCTTGGTTTGAACTGCTTTTGACTACCCAGGCATAAGCATAAACAAAAAGTATTTTTTTTTCCATTTAAAAATAGAATTAAATAGTGCCCTACCCTACATGAGGCTTTAGGCTTAGATCCTCAGAGATATCTGTCTTTGTAAATTAAGTTCCTGAATAGTGAATCCACACTTTACACTTTGGATCAGAAGTGCCCTCAGTTGCTGTGTTCAGGCACTCATTTGAGTCGGCTGTGCAGGTGAAGGTGTCAGCATCGCCCCAGTGGAAGCTGCCACTTCTGCAATTCTGCTGGCAGAGAGGTTCCCTGATACGCTGTAGGCAAAACCAGCTGGCATAAAGCAAACCCAAGCCAGGTAGTTTACATGTATGAAGCAACCTGGATGATTTTCCCTGAGGTGGTGTTAAACACCTTGGAGATGATGAAGTGAGGATCATCTGGCTCAGCTCAGTTCAGTGCCAGAGTCTGGGTATAGCTGTAAGGCACGGCACCAGCACCACCATCCTGGCTCCAGTGGTTCACCTGCACCTGACCTTCGGCATCCAAATTGAAAAAATGTGTAAGCAGAAATGACACCTTAAAAATGTTGAAAGAGAACCAAGAAGAGAGTAATCTATAATACAACAGCCAAGAAAGGATAAATAAAATTAAAACTCTCTTGAAACAGGGGAGAGCCTTCTATTATTTCAACTTGGTTTACTCTGATCTCATTCTGTACCATAAGATCTTATCTTCATAAACTTTTCAAATCACAGTTTTGGGGACTATGGAATGCTTTCCTTCTCACAGGGCAGCTAGGTGTCCTAAAAGATTTGCAGTAAAAGCTTTCCCCATTCCTGACTCAGGCAGGCTCCCTCCCTCATAATACAAATAACTGTTCATACCACGAGAAGCTTTGCTAAGAGATCTGACAGACTGTTCCTCCAAGAGACTGACAGAGCATGGCTGGAGTTCACAGTGTAGCAGGCAGAGCACAGAACCCTGTAGAGGGTATGTCAATGTATCTGCAGGAGGGCTAGTTAGAAGAAGAGCTAGTGTTCATCAGGACCAGACAGCCTGCACAGAGCTGTACCTGCAGTTTTTGGCCATCTCCTAGACTGAAATGGTGGTTATTTTGACCCTCACCCCTACCCACCTTCAACATTTGTGTTTGATTCCTTGATGATTCTAGCCATTACTAGCTAATGCTAAATTTGAAAAAGAAGTCTGCATTTTTCCGTGCAATTCTGAGGCCAGGAATGGGAAATTCAAAACTGTGAAAGACAATAAATGCGGAGTTTTCAATGCCATCAGGCAAAACACCCATTTCAGTGGAAGCCAGGCAGTATTACCCATACTTTAATTTAGAGTAATATAATACAAAAGCAAAATACAGCCAGAAAATAAGAGGAGAAGATCTAGAAACAATTTAGCTACCAGCAATCATCCACCCCCTAAAATTTACTAAATTGTACCCTCAAACTAGCTTTTGTCTTTTCTGTCAATAGCTTTTTTCTAGGTATCCGTATATAGCCACCTCCATGTCCTCAGGACTCAAAAAATCATGGAAAATGGTCTCTCTCCACTGTCAACAGGAACCAAACAGGACAAATGTTTTCTGCATTCATGGTAGAAAAGAAACTGTTGTTTCCCAGCAGCTAGATTTCAATTGCCTGCTCTATTAATCCAAGTCCCCATGTATTCCGGCCTTGATGGCAAAGGCGGCCAGTTTCCTCATGGATTGAGAGATCCTCTTATTCCCTGAGAGAGGACAGACCCATTCGCCACTGAATTAGCCACGTCTGCCAGCCATCTCCTGCAGGTGCACACACAATCTGCCCACAGCCCATGTGCAGTGAAACACTCCCAAAATACCTGGCCTGCTGGCCGACAGGCATCCTGCAGACCAGGGAGGGCTGCTGAGTCTTTGGGTTGTGAACTGGTTGTTCCCACCCTATGGAAAGCTAAAAGCCTGATATATTGCCATCTATTCAGCTTCAGTACACAACTGTCTTTAGACAGGGTGACTCATCAGTGGTCTGCTCTGACTTCTGCCTAAATTCTATTTGATGTCCTTTTATTTAAGAAAATGACTTCTCTAACCTTGAAAACTGATTTGATTTCTTGAAAATACGATATTGATTTTTTTTCTCTGCCCTTCTGCTAATATTTGCTGTTATAATGGACCGGCAATGTAAAAGTGGTAGTTAGAGCAGGTACTGAGCTAAAACTCCATGAAATGAAACTGACTCCATAGCACCTTCCAGCCCTTCTTATAATCACGAATATACCTGATTATCTGTAAAGAGCTTGTTGCCTTTCTTTTTTTTAACCCACTTGTTCTGTAGGGCTTTGGGCCCTCAAATAACATGGCGTAAAAGAATCAGCCACAAAACCTGCAGGTGAATCACAAATAGGTCTGATTCTAAGTTACAGTCAGCACTCCAAGCCATGAGCTCTGACATCTTTATTTGCAGATCAAACTGCTCCTGCTCCCAGCTGTCTACACTGCTTCTCTGCCAGAAGATGCTACTCCCGTGGTGGAGTGGGCGATGCATGTGTGCCCATGCCTCAGCCCAGTGTATTCCTCAGAGTGTTAATCAGGATGGGTGGAAGGCAGAGCGTGGTTATACCTTAACCCACAGCACATGAAACCATCAGAGTTCATGGTTCAAAGCCCACACATCCCAACTGCACCACACAGGTAGTGTGAAATGGCCTTCAAGGCTTCATAAAATTACTGGAGCAGTACTACTGTGCCTCAGTGCAAAGGAGATTCCAGGTCCATTTAACAATAAGCTCAGCTTTATAGATTCAAAAGGAATGCAGTTATGCAGTGACTGAAACTGCTCCAGTTGTGTCAAGAATTCATACCCACCTTGGATAAGGTGGTTGGAAGTGTCTGGAGGAAAACCAGCAACTGGTTTGAGTATTTCAACATTAAGAGACACAGTTGAATTGGATATATTTTCTTTTTAAATTGTCAAACCTCTAGTGTATTTCTTCCCTTTGCTTTTTGAACAAAACTTTAAATCAATTCTCCATAGATTTGCTGTGCTTTCAAGGTACTTTTGAAGAGGTTGCATTGTTTTCCTCAGAGTCTCTTGAAGCTTTTGTAACTATCTACCAGCTTGATGTCAGACGGAACTGCATGTGTTCCTCTTTCTACAAAAGTGGTTGACTACTTCAAGTGGATAATCGATTGGACAGATGACTTAGCAGTCAATGGACCAGTCCAGTATCTAGCTGATTGATGATTTTCCCTTTCTTTCCTGGTGAAGTGAAGCAGACTAGTGTCTCTTTTGTTGCTGTGGGAGCTCTGAGGCCTAATGTAGCCTTTTAGTTAGGTAATTTTCTCTCTGAGGCAGGAAAAACGGGTCTTTTGCAATCAATGCGTGCAGGTCAAAGCAAATGAGAGATGAAGAGTTCATAAGGGAAACTGAATAAAGGCTGGAGGACAGATGACTTGAATCAAATTGAACTCTCATTTTGGCAGACAGGCAGAACATCTACAGACCTTTCTGTTCCTGAAGCTCAGGATCATAGAATCAATAGAATCATCAAGGTCGGAAGAGACCTTTAAGATTATCAAATCCAACCATCCACTCAGCACTGCCACTGTACACCCCTAAACCACTAAACCACCAGATCAAATCACCCAACATCACATTTAGACGCCTCTTTAAACACCTCCAGGGATGGTGACTCTGCCACTTTCCTGTGCACGTAACATTTGAGAGGACAGGACTATCACCTCCCTTCTGTGCTGCTTGGGAAATCAGGTACCAGCTTTTCTAGGAGAGGGAAAAGCCTTAAATGTCATATTCGTACTCACAGTTCCCTGCATACATCTCAGATGATTTTGGGGATGCTGATCCCAAAACTAATTGTCCATACTAATTGTCCATCAGTTTGGAAACTGAAGCCTAAATAGCAACCAGAGACTGACCTTCAAAGCTCAGGAGGTCCTCTGTGCCTAAGCACAGTCAGTGGCTGAGTACAGTGATAGCATCGTATTTGGCACCTGCAGAAGAACAAGACACACCTAGGACAAGCTGCTGAATGGTGGAAAGACACACAGTCACCTTTTAAGGACAGTGCAAGCATATTGTCCTTTATACCACAACCACTTTAAAGAATGTGGCCAAAGTCCCATTGGGTCCCTTGGACAATAATAAAAAATGCATCCAGAAGCAAACCAGCTTTCTGTGTGGTTAACACTGAGCTGGAGTAGAACTTCATAATGAATATTACATTCACTCTGTATGAAGACCATAAAGGTTCTAATTTCTGTAAGTTCTCTTTGCATTGTTGCGGGACTGTTCACAGGGTGTAAATATAACGTGCACCCAATATAAAGCTGCAATATGCTGCCAGGGTGATGTGAAAGGGTATCTTAGCAGAATAAATGGCTGCCTTGAGAGTTCATTATTGTACTTACAGTAGCAATACAACCAAAGGAATATAAACCATCCTGAGATGCAATTCTTTTTCCTGAAGGTGATATAGCATTCAGAAACAGGCTTGATGGAAATCCAGGTAGCACAACCCCAGTCCCACAACAGTCCTGTGCATTTCCAAGCAGGAAATTCTCAATGAATGGCTCAAACACATTCCTAGTTCCATGGTTTCCATATAGCAAGAAGCTTCCTTCCTATTTCAATGGCAAAAAGGAGGGGTGAGGTCTACCCATTGAGGTGAAGTTTTGCTGGGGAGAAGAAATGGAAAAGAAATTATGTTAAAATTGAAGGTATCCTTTTAGATATTTTTCAAAATTCTGCATGCTGGCTCTTCTCTCTTGTTTTGATATGCCTTGGGGTGGTATCAGGCCCACAAGACCCTGACTTTATGTTTAGTTCTCCTTAGTTATTTGACCTAATGTTCAGCTCAAGAGCCATGCCATGGTGGACACAGTTTTACCTTTCTCAGAGATGCATGGGGAGGACAACCTGCAAAGAGCTTTGAAATCCAGAGTAGGAAAACAAAAACACTCCTACTTTCAGACTGTTTTCTTTATAACCACTTGTACATGTTTGGATGTTGAACTGCTGCAGCTTTACTCCCCATCATGGCTGATGACAGTTTCCCCATTTAGATAGATCAGTAGGGGCTTTACCGCATATTCCTGGTTTGGTGGGCTCCAGAGAAGAGTTGAGGAACCCTTTGAATCTTTGGGACATCACACCATAAATCTCTTCTGCAGCACACATTTCTCCCTGCTGGGCAGTAGCCATTTGCCTGCTGATCCCTAGGGAACGAGGACACTGCTTTTTTCAAGCAAAACAGATTGTCAATTGGAGCCTCTTATGACAGGAAGCAGGATTTTAAATTTCTTTTATTTTTTTTTTATGTACTCTTTTCCTCTTCCTGTTTTTAGAGAGTAGGAAGAAGTGATTGAAAGTGAAGCCTGGAAACAGCTGGCTTCTCCTTTGGGTCAGAGAATTATCCAAACTGTTTGCAAACTCAGGTCTGTAAAGCTAACAAATGGAGAGTTACTAAGTCCACAGTATACTTTGGGTTTCATTTGACGCCCACATGCTGAAACTACCTCAGTTGCATCTGCTGAAACAGAGAGATCCTTGCTGGAGTGAAGTATCGCCCTTGTGCTACTTGTCTGAACATGCTGATTTTCAGTTCTGGAAGAATTTTCTTCAGCTTTGGGCACAATGACATCTATGACTCCCTCTCCCACTTACTTGAGTGAAGTCACTTGCGAGTTCCCTTCACATGTTTCTGTAACAAAGGTGTTATCTTTGTAAGAGACAGACATAACAGAGCAAGGCTTGTGGAAGAGAAAGCAAACACTAAGGCTATGTGTTTCCATAATCTCCAGCACTGCACCTTGCAGTCAACATAATCTTAGCCTTTGTGAAAAATAAATCCAGGAGGAGCGAAAGTACGCCTCACTCTAGAAAGAATCAGTGGGAGTTGTATGTGACTGTCTCACCCCTTCAGCAGCTCTTTATACCTGTGCATGGTAGTGCACAGTGAATGCTGAAATTAAATACATTTAAGAGTTAGACTAGATCTTGGAGGCTCCCATTATAATGCCAGGTTGGTTTGGCTGGCTAACTGTTCTCAAATGTCTTAACTTTTCCAATGCAACTTCCTCATCATGGTTATTTTAGCTGTATTATTTGCACATCTGCAGTATGACAGTTCTCAAAGCCTATCAAAACCTGGGCAGTTATGCTGTAGGATTTATAACATGTGCAGGAGAATGTTGTAGCATTGCATCCCTCAGCTTCGTTGGCTTTAAGATGATCCCAATGTTGCAGCTTGTGAGGGACAAAACTCTCCAGCAAAAACCTGCAGCCTGGAAGACAAGGCACAGCAGATAGATTTTAGCAGTCACATGAACAGAGGAAAAAAAGCAACACAAATAACTTTAGCTTTAGAATGGCCTGGCCCTTATGCACTCTTTATTTAATCTTTCTCACAGCTTCGGTAAGAGTTTTCATAAATGAAAGCACCAGCATGGGAAAGCTGTGTCCCGTGTGCACTTTCAGCAGTAAAGGAGGGTCTCAATCTGTTCTTCATAGGTTGCATTTGTTAAATTAATAGCAACTATCCATCAACAACTGCTATCTTAAAAAAAAATCCTCACAGGGAGAAGGAAAGGTGCCTTTCTGGATTGTGTGGTTATCACTTCCAACGATGACCAGATCAGCCAGGATATCAGTATCAAACGGACTCCTCAGCTCTCTCTGAAGCAGTTGTTTCTGGTGGAACTTATGTTGGGATGAGGTCTCAAAAAAGTTACCAGGTGTCTCAAACTAACATAAAGCTAGATAAAAGAAAGGGGTACTTATGCATTTTGATTTTTTTTCCAAATTTCAGCTGTAAGTCAGAGAAGACTTTTTTTATATACCCACTGCTTGTCATGCACTTGGCAGGATTTTGGGGCTTTGTGTGTGTGTCTTTTAGCATATCCGCGTAGCTCAAAACTTTTGCTCCATCAAAAGGATCAAGGGCTAAAATTTGCTGTGGGGCTGTTTGTAGGTAGAGACAATCAGGCAGTAACCTAGATCCCCTGACAGGTAGTTGCAGAAGATGGCCCCACTGAGGTCATCTGCTTTCTCTCTCCTTCCTTTAGTGAAAAGTAGATAAATCTGCTTGAGCAGCACATACTGCCTGAAAAGGTGATCTCCTTCTCTTCTGTGCAAAGACCTGCACAGAACTGACCTTGCACGAGGCACTGGAAGCTGAGGAGGGGTATGAGGGACATGGGACACAGCTCCTTCCCTTCTCCATCTCCCCTCCTGGTGAGAGCTCTCTGCAGAAAGGAGGAGCAGCAAGCTTTGGTTCTACTCTGATCTCCTCTGCCTCACCCTGCCCCCAGTCTCCTCACGCACCAGCAATCCAGGAAGCACCAAGATACCCAGCTGTAAGGAACAGAGAGGAGGTCCTACAAAACCATTCAGTCAGGTGATATGAGCATGGTATTGAGGAGGTAAGAGACAAAGACACCTGTGACATTATACAGAATTGCTTGAAACCTCCCCAGGTAAAATTAATTTAATCCTGAATTGTGACCAAAAGATTTGAAATTCCTAGAGTGTTTACAAAAAACCATACAATTTTGACTTCTATTGTTTTTACCTAATATTATTTACAAAAGCCTAAGCAAAACAGAAAATGAGTTGCTACATGTATTTTTTGAAATTAAATATTTGACTTTGTGTTCATTAAATATTTTGACTACCTATTTGAAATTGTTGGTGAAAATACTTAGCTGTGCTATTACTGAACACTGATTATACTTTAAACTTTCTAAACTATTCTTATTCCCAAAATTATTTACAACAGTTGAATCCAGAAATGGCTGTTATTAGATACTGTCAAGTTTGCCAGTGTATTGAGGGGCACCATTGCAGACAAGCAATTCAGTTCACTGGGGTCTAAAGAAAGACAAAGAATTCAGAGAAAAGGTCTTTAAGATGTAGTCATGGACAATATGCTGGATGATATTTGCAAGATTGTCGTGATTGAAATATGCAGAAAACCCACAGTTTTCTTGGTAAGCACTAACAGAAAAGCTGAGTGAACACACATTTGTGCATGTTTCACCCAACCGTTCCACCCATTGCAGCTGAGAAGCGCCAAATTCACAATTACAGGTAGGCATTCTCCACTTTTGCATGTTCACGCAGTGTCTGGTGGGGACAGGACAGAGGACGTGCCTCTGTCATTGAAAATTCTGTGGGCAGATTAAGCTCTGCATGTGTTATTACCCAGGGGAGTTCCTGTCCACAGGAAAGGGAAAGCTCATTTCAATGTCATCGTTCAGCTGTGCAGATCCATCGCGTGCTTGTTGTGGGTGCTGCCCACATGGGGCTTTTTGTATTGCAAGGGGAAATAAATAAGTGATGCTGCCTCTGAAAAGCCACCAAACAGAGATGTCACTGTGACCGACACGGGCTTCTGATTTCCATGAGTTTTCAATTAATGATAAAGCTGTACTTGTTATTTTAATTTGGTTCTTCAAGTCTTATCTTAGCCATCTGTTGTATGAACAAATGCAGCAATCATTCAGATTGAGGGAAAATGTGACTGCTAGACTGTTTGCTATTCCAACAGGTCTTATTCAGATAACAAAACTGGTCTGGTTTAAAGGCATCTCTGTGACCTTTATGAATCAGTAACTTAGACATAGAAAGTGCAGTCATGACAAAATGAGCCTTAATAACAGGAAAACAGGTCCCATGGTTTAGCAGGGCAATCCAAGCAAAATTTTAAAATCAGTCTACAAAGCCATTCTTTAGTCTATTTAATTGTTATATGGTTTGTATGGAGAAGTCAAATAATCTATCAGAGTAGCTCATATATGAAAAAAATACTGTAAACTTTTGCACACAATTTTTTCTCTAGCTCATCAGTTTTTTCCAACTGTATCAGTTGTTTCAATTAAGAGACAGTAGCTCTCCCTTCAAGCACTGATCCACTTCTAAATCATCTCAGTTACCACACATTCCTACAGTTTGTCCATCCGGTGCTCAGAAGTATTTTTTTTGTATGACCTACAACCTCTTTTTGTCATGCAAACTAGCATTAATATTATTATTTTATCAGTTTACATTTAAAAGTTGTATTGAAGGAACTTTAAGATTATAAAGTCAAAAACTAGGAAGTATTTCTATGACTGTAACCTGTCTGTTCAGCTTCTTAGAATGTGGCCTTCACAGTACAGTCAGAAATCACAGTTTTTTCCTTTGTGACTTATTATCCAGTACAACTCTTGACTTTTAGGTTTCTTAGTTTAGATCCCGTATTAATCTTTAGAGAAACACAGCTCAAGATTTTGCTGTTTCTTTCCCTACAAAGAATATCATAGCTTAATCTTAATGCAAGAGTCGTGGGATCTCTGCAGAAATCTGATCCCAATGGCCAGTGAGAGGAAATTAAACCTCACTTATAGGAGACATTGAGTATCAAAAATTGGCTTAGCTTGGTGGAAATTGCTTAAAGCACTAGGCAAGTTTTCCGTATCTTGAAGTGAATGAAATATCAATTCTTCAAATAAAGGGTTAAGCAGTATTGAGTTGGAGACCATTTAATGGAAGGTATGGAACACTGTGTAAAAGACAATTGAATGGATTATGTTCTCTACACTGTGCTCAGAAATTAAAAAATTGGATGTGGAACACCCTTGCTTTTAATTCCCACTCCACTTCTCTCTTAAAAATATTAATCTAAGTTTTAGTGTGAATTTTAGTCACATTTCAAGCAATGTGTTGTTTTCGTCAATGCTCAAAGGCTTCTGAGGCTATGGAGACAGTATTTTATCCTATGGCATAGAAGGGGCGATTTCACTAGTTATAAATTCATTAACTTTTAAGATATTAAAAGTACTTGTGCTGTTGACTAGCTGCAGAAGTAAGAATCCAAAACTGCAGAAGTAAGAATCCAAGCATCTTGAGTACAGTTCTAGGCGCCATCGTTCACTCACATCACTGGAATTTCAGCTATGCCTGTCAATAATCACACAGAATGGGCAGGGTGTGATATGAACTGTGGTTTGTCAGGTAATTTGAAAGTGACTAGTTTGGTTTAATCAGACTTTTCAAAAAACACTAAATCCATGTCAAAAGTGAAAGTTGTTTTTCTCACCTCTAGGGCTGGGGTTTGTGGTCAGGGAGGCTGTGCCAGTTGTGCCTTTGATGCACTGCAATTTCCCCTGCCCATGGAAGGGTCTCAGCTAGCATCCTGGGATGGCTCCACTGGGGCAGAGAATGGGAATCCCATCCCTTCTGCTCTCTGGCTACCAAAACAAATAAGGTAATGGCCCCACTATGGGTAGCTGAGTCCTACTGGACTTCAATTACAGAGTGAAAGGCCCATGAAAAAAAGCCTGATCCCTAGGCATGTGCAGCTAAGAGGGTATTCTCTTAATATGAGCATTTATGTACTTTCAAAGTAGGTCTAAACAGTGATTTTCCACCCTGAACAAGTATCAGCTGGATGGCATAAAAAAGTCAAGTAAAAGAAAGATCTCTCTCTGGGGTAAATTAAAAATAAAGGCCTAAAGTTGTGTCCAGCTAGGCAATCATAAAGGGAAGTGACCATCGAATGTTTCATCTTTGTTCTGAAAAGGAATATCTGTATGGTTTTCACATCCCTCTTCTGTTTCCCAAGCTCAAACAAACAAAAAACCCCCACAGTGCCAGTTCTCTGCCTGTTAAAACAAGGTGGATGCTGCCATGAAGAGAGCCTGGGCTAGTGCCTGAGAGCTCCAGCACCCTTCATGAGGCCGTTTCTCATAAGGATTTAGCTGGGCTTGATTTCAGCTTTGCTGATTTTTTTTGGCTGCGAGAGACAGCCAGGCAGACTTCTCTAGCCACCCTCTTTTGCACAGTCAGGGAGGAAAAGCAGATATTAAAAGTACTATTAACAGACCCGGAACAGAACCTCAGCAGCAGCATTAGCAGCTTTTTCCAAAGAGTCTGCATTTTGAAATCCTTGGTCATCCCTTCTATAATTTAAAACAAACAAACAAAAAATCAGAAGGAAGGTTTATAAAGGGTGGTAAAGGGGAAGAAAGATGTATGGCTTATGCTAAACTAAACCTAGTTTCTGCAAAGAGAGATGATCAGGGCCCAGACATACGGCACTAGTTGAAGTGAGTCTATGCAGGAAGAGTCTGGTTCATAGAAAAGTAACCAAAATGTTTATTTTTCTCTTCAAAATACACATCTGTCCAGGAAAAACTATTCTCCTTCCTAGCCATGCAGCAGGCAAATGTTTTCCATGATTCACTTAGTCTGATGTTTTCCTTTCAGGTTTCTTCAAGTGGTGCTACTAAGCACTCTAAAGGCTTCCTCAGCAGAGCTGGCAGACAGCAGCAGGATCCTGTGCTGTTGAAAGGACATATTTCAAGGGCAGCTGAAAAATTAGTGAGGTCTTTGGTAAGACTACTCAGCTGGCCCAGGGCCCTGTGTAAAATTCATCCTCCATGATATCAAGGGAGGACTTTGGTTCTAGACTCCAGACTCAGAAGCCTCTCTCACCTGGCACTTGGGACCCAACATTTTTGTGCCTGGTCCCTGCTTTTCAATTTTGTCATCCAGCTCATCCAGCCAGGAGAGTACTCGTGGGGTGCGCACACAGTGCAAAGCAGCTTGGATGGAGGCGATAGGAGAAGCTGCTCACAATTCAGGGGAGATGCTCTTGGCTCTTCACAGCAGTGGTTTCAAAAACTGTCGGGCTCAGGAGTCCCTTGGAAAGTGGTGTGATCCAGGTAACTCCTGTGCCTGCTGAGACATTGCTGCAAGGCACAGGCTGGCCCCAGCACGTGTCCTGCAGTGTGCTGTACAGGAAGGGTGTGAGCTTGTTTGAGGTGAAAGGAGTTCCACCAGGAAATCCTGGCACTTCCAAGAAATCACTCAGGCTATGTGTTGCCTGTGGAGTGAATGCCAGGTTTGGAAGAACAGCAACCCATCTGAGAGAGCCAAAATGAAGAGACTCCCTCTTCTTTGGCAGCAGGGGCTAAGTCAACCCTGTTGAAACTTGAAATACCTTTGTATGATTTGCATGCATCTATCATGCTTGAGCTATTGTCACTATCCACTAGGAAGACACCTAGCAGAACTACAAAACAGAAATAATCTGGACATACAATGCACTACAAAGATAAAGAAGGCAGCAAAATTGAATATAGTACCGTACAAGTTTTTTCACAAATCATTCCATAAGAGCTGTAATCCAGATGATTCGAAAGAACGGTATTGGTGACATGCAGCATCGGTCTAAGAGTTTTATTGTTCAAATTAGGGGACTAAAAGTACCTCTTCTCCCTGGTTTCCTCTTTTCCAGTAAAATAAAAGTAATGGTAGTCAGTCACTATTTTACATGTCTGGCAGGTGAGGTACACAGAGCATGTAGCTCATGAACATAATTTTCTATGCTTTTTGAAGCAGTCCATTATATTAAAAAATTGTAATGTTCTCACTGGTACTAGACCAGCTCAAAAAACCACCCAGTATTGCACATTTTTTACTTTCCTGCTTTCTGCTTTTGATTTTTGTCCTTCTTTGAAATGTTTTCTTTGTTTCTCTGGCATATTTCCTTGCAACACGAAGTCAATCCTGCATTCCTCTGACTTTTTTAAAGCTTGTGGCTGTTATAAGGCATCATGTGAAGGTGTTTAAATTATGTCTGAAGCAGACATGCACAAATTAAACATGATCAGGTATTTGTGGTCTGCCTGGAGTACCTCTTTTCCTTATGAGTAGTGCTATAGTGAGTAGTCCCACTAACATAAATGGGATGACTCAATCGTTGTGTGTCGCAGTTAAAAGGTTGGACACAGGTGGAACACCAAAAAGTGTACGGAAATTCTTCTCTGCTGAGTGTGTGCCATGAGCAGCCAGTGCATGTGTCCACAGGTTCCTCTGCAGAAACACATCCTGCCTGGCTTCAGTCTCTGCTGGGAATGTGAAAAATTGTCTCCCACTACCTTGCAGTGCCTACCAGCCAATATCTGGATTTTTAAATAGGATTTTGGAAAGGGAAGTGCGAGACAGCAGCATAGAGCTGGACAGAGAAACAGGGTTCCTAAGAAATCAGGCTCCAGACATTGATTTGCTGGGTGACAGTGATGTGCTGCAGCTGGGTGCTTCCTTCTGGGAGGAATTTAACTTGAAGGCTCCAAAGCCTGCTCATCATTAAAACCACGCTGATGGAGGGCAGGCTCCAGCTCCTCTTGTAAGCACAGCTGTTGCTGCCAGCCAGGATGTTGGCTCCTTTCTGCTCTAACTAGAGAACACAGATTAAATGCTTCATCACTGTATTGTCTGTGCCCTCACTTTGTTTTGGGGAAAGAGACAAAGCAAAACAGGTGCCTGGTGATGCTTTGTTTTGGATATGGATAGCAAGCAGAGTGACACTGATAAGGTCTAAAGTATGCATGAGCATTTTTTAGGTCCTGGCATTGCACTGACTTACACTGCCTGAAAACCTCTTCTCTGCTTTTGCCAGAGTTAATGTACTTTCCTAGGACAGGGATGGAGTGGCCTAATGGTAATTAATGCTAAGGAGGAAGTTGAAGATAATACCTGTTTTCATATGAGTATAAATGCCAAGGCCTGAATACATATATTTCAGAAGCAAAGAGAAATTACGCACCGAACTGATGGCATTTCATTAGCATTTCCATTATCTTTGGGCCCAGAGGGCTCAGCGGAAACAGAGTCTGATGAACTTTACCCAAGCTTTATAAGGACTTTTTAAATTGGGTCTTGGAAACCTCCATGGATTAGAGAAGGCTTAGCCTCCCTGGGAATCCTTTTGTCCTGCCTGGTTATCCACGTAGGAAAGAAGTGTGTCTTTATCTCCAGCCAGAACCTCTCCAGCTTCAGCTTATTCCCATTGTCATTCCCTTTTCCACTAGCCACTGCCAGGATGATGTCATGTGCCCCAAACCCGTCTCTGCTCCAGGGGAAACCAGTCCCTCCTCCAGTCCTACCCAGGCAGACGCCTCCTGGAGCACCCCTGTTTTGTCATTGTCTCATCTCTCTGGGGCTGAAAACAGAACTTAATGCTTGGATCACGTCTGAGGGGCTATGAACTAAAGCAAGGAACCATCTCTCTCTCTTATACAATCCATCTGCCCTGTAGGACTTACAAAATGGAAAAAACAAAAACAAAAACAAAAACAAAAACAAAAACAAAAACAAAAAAAAACAAAACAAGAAAAAGAAGAAAAGAAAAAGAAAAAGAAAAAGAAAAGAAAAGAAAAGAAAAGAAAAGAAAAGAGAAAAGAAAAGAAAAGAAAAGAAAAGAAAAGAAAAGAAAAGAAAAGAAAAGAAAAGAAAAGAAAAGAAAAGAAAAGAAAAGAAAAGAAAAGAAAAGAAAAGAAAAGAAAAGAAAAGAAAAGAAAAGAAAAGAGAAAAGAAAAAGATAAGCTGAATCACAGGAAAAACAAGGATATGGAGAACATGACTTGCCTAAACTTAGCTTACTTAGTTGAGACCAGAAGACCATGTAGCTCACTATCCTGCCCCGGCAACTAGCCAAGAGAAGGGTGTGAGGACATGGGAGGCACAAAGAGAGGGACTTTTGGGATTGATTTCCCAGATTCCAAGAACTTGAATCTCATGGACATTGAGTTTAGATTTAATAGCTCCTGAATCACTTTTTGTCTGTAAGTTTATCAGTTTGGTTTTGAACTCCATGCCAATCTTTACCATCTACAATGTGCCGTGATAAGGAGTTCTACAATATGTTTAACTGAATGTTGTATGGAAAAGTACTCCTTTTCATGTTTGAAAATAACAAGGTTTGTGTTTGAAACTGCCACTTTTTGTTTTACTGATGTTTCTTACTTTAATAATTCCCTAATAATTCTCCCTCTGCTCCAATAACATGGCATGCATGGGACTCTACCACATCCACCAGACTGCAGGCCTTCAACCATCTGTTTTGTTCTCTGTGCTTTACTCAGGGCAGATGCAGGGATGAGAACTGCACAGGGTTTGAGTTTTCTGTTTTCTTCTCCTTTACTTTTCCAAAAGTTCTTAGTGTGGAGTTTGCTGTTTGCCAGCCCTGCTGTGTGTAGAGCTATCTATTTAAAACTCAGGATCTCATCCTGAGTGGGGATAATGCATCAAAACCATTTTACCAGAAACAACGACGAAATTCATGCACTGGTAAATGTCAGGAAGAGTTTTTCATCTGTAATCTTCCAATCTCTTTACCTTCACTACAATATCCTATCTTCTAAGCTAAGCTAACCTGGCTTCCAGGAATACTCCATTGGGGTATTTCAGTTCTGTTCTGATGTCCTTTCTGTTGTGCCTAACACTCCTAATTTTGCCCCTCTTTGTCAACAACATGGTGATAGTTCAACAAGAACTATGCCCCAATTTTTTTTTTCTGTTGAACTGAGAGTTTTATGGTGGCTTTGTATTCCTTTCTTTTTGCAACCTTGCTGATTGCTTTAGGCTTCATGTTTGCCCCAAACACCCAAACTTCATTCTTTTTAGTAACTTATCTCAGCATGTCCAGTCCCAAGAAAGCTGAGAGGCATTGAAGAGCTGTGGAGAGAGAGAGCACATGAAGAAGAGGAAGAGAGAGTGAGGCATTCTCTCTGTGCGCACAGTCATCCATAGCCTTCTCATTATGGTGGTGACCAACCTCCATGGATGCTGTTTCACAGACAATAAAATGGCTCCAGGATGAGCTGTGAGTCCACACATTGGCATTACTGTTATGCTGGGAGTCACCTGCTGCCACCCCAGCGCAGCATCTTCCCCTCTGGGTACTACTGGGAATTTAGTACTGGTGGGGTCAAATCGGTGCTGTCTTTAATCATTGTCCATGAAAGGGGAACAAAACCTGTTTTCACTGTTTCACCTGTGCCAGAGAGCAGCAACATTTCTGAAAGTGACATATGTTTAGTCCAGCAAAGTATAAGGCCCCACTCTGGCTTATATTTTTCCTTCCTATCAATGATTCTTTTCTGTGCCTGTGCAATGCTGTAATAATAGTCTCTCACTGTTCTCTCTGTGAACAATAGATTTTTCACAGTTCCTTTTAAAAGATTCCCTTTTACTGTTAAACTGATGTGGCCAGCCTTCCTCAAAAAGGTTGTGGCCTGTGGTGTGTTGTAGGTGAGGCTGCTTGGTGGGACAGTCTGTCTGCATGGGCTGGCAAAAAGGCCAGAGCAGGTCTCATGTGTCCTGCACCCTGTCTCAGACTGAAACCCCCTGATCTCGCCAGCAACACAGCCTGAAAGAACAAAAAGACAACATCTTGTGTTCTGAGTAAAAACATCAGATAAAACCGCTCTGTAGATCGATGGAACAACATTTTGAAGATCTGGCATCTTTATGGTTCCACCATAGCTTTCATGTGCTTTCCTGAAAATATTGATCCATTGTATTATGCTTGAATTTCCACCTCTGTTTAATAGGGGGTCCTTATAAGGACCCCCTAAAAGCTGAGAATAATTCCAGTTACATCAAGGGAATGGCGCTGCTGACAATCTTCAAGAACTGATAACATTTCACAGAATCATAGAATCATAGAAAGTTAAGGGGTTGAATTGAACATTAAAGATCATCTAGTCCCAACCCTCACTGCGATGGGCAGGGATACTTCTCAATATACCAGGTTGCTCAAGCCTTATCCAATGTGCCTTTGAACAGTGCCTGGGGTGGGGCATTCACAGCCTCCCTGGGCAACCTGTTCCAGTGTCTCACCACCCTCACCTTTCTTCCCCGTACCTAACTCACATCTCCCCACTTTCAGTTCATACCCACTACTCCTTGTCCTATCAGTTCCTGATGAAGGGTCCCTCTTCATCTTCCCTGTAGGACCTTTCAGATATTGAGAGATTGCTATGAGATCTTCACAATGCCTTCTCTTTTCCAGGATGAACAGACCCAACGTCTTCAGTCTGTCTTCATAGGTAAGGGGCTGCAGTCCTCTTATCAGATTGCTGACCTGTCAGTGGACTTGCTTCAAGAGTTCCATGTCCTTATGTGGGGGCCCAGAGCTGATGCAGTGTTCCAGGTGGGGTCTCACAAGAGCAGAGGGGCAGAATCTCCTCCCTCCCCTGCTGCCCACGCTGCTTTGGATGCAGCCCAGGATCCCATTGGCTTTCTGGGCTGGGAGTGCACATGGCTGGGTCATGTTGAGTTTTTCATCAACCATCACCCCTAAGTCTTCTCAGCAGAGCTGCTCTCAATCACTTCTCCACTGGACCTGTAGGTGTGCCTGGGGTTGTCCTGGTCCAGGTGCAGGACCTTGCACCTCCCTTTCACAGAACCACAGAATCACAGAATTGGCCAGGTTGGAAAGGACCACAGTCACCTGGTCCAACCTCCCTGCTAAAGCAGAGTATCCCTGGAGCACGTGGCACAGGATCTCACTCAGATGATTCTTAAATATCTCCAGTGAGGGAGACTCCTCAATCTCTCTGGAAAACCTGTTGTAGTGCACAGTCACCTGTACAGTAAAAATGTTCTTCCTCATGTTCAGGTGGACCTTCCTGTGCATCAGTTTCTGCCTGTTGCCTTTTGTCCTGTTGGTTGCCTTTTGTCCTGTTGCTGGGCACCACCGAGAAGAGCCTGGCTCCATCTTCTGACACCCTCCCTTCAGATGCTGATAGACATTGATGAGGTTCCCTCTCAGTCCTCTCAAAACTGAACAGACCCAGCTGCCTCAGACTTTCCTCACAAGTGAGGTACTACTCTTGTCCCATCATCTTTGTTGACCTCTGATGGACCCACTCCAGGAGCTCCCTGTCTCTCTTGTCCTGAGGAGCCCAGGACTGGACACAGCACTGCAGATGTGCCTCACCAGGGCTGAACAGAGGGTCAGGATCACCTCCCTCTCTCTGCTGGCAATGCTCTTCCTAATGCACCCCAGGATCCCATTGCCCTTCTTGGCCCCCAGGACACACTGCTGGCTCATGGACAGCTTCTTGTCCACCAGAACCCCAGGTCCTTCTCCTCAGAGCTACTATTTCTTGGAGGTGAACACTGTCATTTCCTTGCTGATTACCAGAAGGCATCTGTGGATGTTAAATAGTAATTAATTGACCATGTAAAACCACAGATGACTGAAGAAGCTGACTCATATCCCACCTTTTTGTTTAAACTTGCTGTAAATTCTTCACATTTTTGATTGGTAAGAACAAAGATAAACTGCTTTAAATGTAACCACAATCTGTAAATATTTCATGCAATGTCTGAAGCATGGGTTGGATTTTCTTTTGGGTGAGTGGGTGCAGCTTCAGGTAAGGTTGAGAGGTTGGATCAGCAGTTTCCAAGCCATGAGCATTTCCTCCCTGAGAGAGAAAAATAAAGAGGGTTTCTGCAGAATGAAGAAGAGCAAAACAGCTGTCTTAAGGCCAAAGGTGTGTACTGACAAACTGGAAGAAATGGACACACAAGGGGGAATTTTGCTGGAAGAATATTTAGGCTCTTGGAGAACATAGCAGAAGTGAGGCAAAAGAGGGTTTTTTATTGTGGTCTTCATTCCAAAATGCAGCTAATTAAAGGTTTTAAAAATAACCTTCTAAACACATGAATGAAAGACAATAAACACAGGGGAGTGAGAAAGCTCCTCCCACCTTGAGCAAATTTTGCAGTTGTACAGAGCTACACAGGAACCACAGGAGACTGAACACTACTCCCCAAACATTTCAGACACCGAAAGCTGCTGAATGTTGATACTTCTAAATTTTGTCAGCCTGCTCCTTGCATCCACCCCATCCAGATCCTCAGGCAACTTGGGCTGCCGAGTGTGGGGTCAACCTGGGTGCTAGGGCACTCTTCTACTCCAAGGGAAGTCACAGCACAGTTTCTTTCTCTTCATCACATTACAGCCTGCCAAAGCCATTAGCTTACCTGAGAAACTACAATAAGTTTGGAAAAGTGACTGTTCAAAACTAAGCCTTCCTTCTCAGTCATTTTCAGGGAACACCATTTGCATTTGATTGCTTTGCTGATCCTTAACTATTTTGATTTTGCTACAGCAACTCCCACTAGTTAATTATTCCCTCCAAAATAGTTCAGCTTATCCTCTCCCTCTCAGCACTTTACTCAGGATAGTTCTCTCATTACTTACTCTTTTTTGCCAGAACACTGGGATCTGTATCAACATGACTTATTTTTTTGAGGTGTCCCTGACCATCAGACACTTCATCAAATTCTTTAATATCTTTTGCATCCTGTTGCTGTAGACAAGTCATGCACCTGCTGGACCATCTGCCATTGCAGACTGCAATTCAACCCACACACACAAGAGATTTCTTTATCCATTACTTTGCACTTTGTTAAATGGTAACTGTCTGTACAGTGAGGCTCTAGTAAGGTTTTTCAGAAGGTGTTTGAGAAACACAGGATAAACCTGTTTTTTTCCTGCCATTAACTTGAGAGGGCTCCGGTTCTGCCTCCAGAAGGAGCACATGGGGCAGCCTGAACGGCAGTGTGGCACGCTGAGTGCTGCTCATCCTGCAGCCAGGGAAAGGGAGCGCAGTGGCACTAGACAGCTGAGATTTTCAGCACCCTTGCACAGAGTGCAGAATTGCTTTTATTCCTTTCCTGCCAATTTTCTTTTTTGTTCCCTGCCTTTGTCTCATGTTCTGTTTTTTGTTCATATTTCTGGAATGGCATGAAAAAGCCGTGCTGTAATCGCCTGATATTTGAATGGAATTTTGGATTGCCATTTATTTTTTTCTCTCCTGCTCTTTCTCTGTCACAAGTCAGCCTACTGAGGAGTTGTTCTGGAGGCTTCTTAGGCATTTAAGATAACTACCCAGCTTTCCACCAAGCTCCCAAACCCTTGCATTTGCAATATTTTCTTTCCCAATTTCCTTGAAGTATGGGCTGAGAGTACAATACCTCCAGTTTGTTTTGTTGCTTACCATGGTCCTGCATCACTGAGAACTACAGAACTGAGTTTAGTGATTTCAAGTCAATTGTCTTTATTTTCTTCACCCTGTGCTTAGTCTCTGTGATGTGACAATAATTTCATTTTTAGATCCATGTTACTTCTCTGCCTGAAAATGGTGTATTGACAATACTGGCAGTGGGAGAATAACAGCATGTAGACAACACTGAAAGGAAAGTTTTCCATTTGTTGTAGTTTGAGAGAAGAAAACTGCAGGTACTTTTTGGTAAATCTTAATGTACTATATTGGAAGTGTGCATTCCCCAGGGATAATTTTCTTGGATGATTTACTTGCTCAGTCTTTCAAGGTCCTTTGGAGTTGGTTGTTTTGGTCAGTGTCCCTAGGCAGCTGATCCCTTGTGAAGAATCTTGACAAAGATCTCTTCTCCTAGTTTTCTTTGTTCAGTATGTTGCTATCACCACTGCTGTCCTACAACCGCTCAGTGGGAACACATCAGTTACTGGTGCACCCCAGAATATTTCATGGCAATCACCAACAGATTCTTAACAAATCATCAGGATTTGGTATTCTCTTTGCTTTTGTTAGAGGGTCTTTCTCTCTGGAGATACCACACAATTAAAATGGCAAACTTAACGAATGCTAACGAGGCTAGGAGGCTGACCACCATTTATCTGCAGAATGTAACCTTACAGAAGACAAAATAGTTAATACCACTTGACAGAGAATAGAGGTCAGTACGGAGTGGAAACAGTGGCTGCTGTCTGTCCTATTATTAGGTTCGGAACTTGGTTTTGGTTAAAAATGTCACCTTCCCATCTCCAGATATAAACTTTGAGAATTTGGTTACTAGTCCCATAGCTGAGGTGGTGACTCCAGGTTATCAAATTCTCTGCAGCAGCTGTGGTGAATAGTTCAGGAGCAAACTACAGGATTAAATGGGTCTGCATAATGAGCCCACATAGAGCTACACATAGCAATCAAATTAACAAATACCACTTTCATATGCTCCCCTATTACCAACATATTTGCACGCTTTCTGTGGGTTAATCATGAACAGGCAAAGGTCTGAGCTTGTGGAATAGCACATTCATTGTCAATTGTAACTCATGAGTAAACTTGCAGGAGGAATTGCCATTAAAATACTTTCTTTCTCTGCTTGATGAGGTGCTCCCACAACTTTCAGTGCTTTACTAGCAAGCTATATATGACTAGTACATTTAGGGTAATAGGATTCCTGTCTTGGCTCAGTTTTGAATGTTTTATGAGTCAATTAAAACCACTTGAAAGAATTTAGTGACAGAGGCACCACACATTTTATTCCCTGACAACTAAGTTCTGCATTGTTTTCATAGGAGTAGGATTAATGAAGGTTTTTAAAAAACTTTGCCCCAAAAGGAAGTACCCAGTTTCTAGTTATTTGTGTTTTTAAGCACTGAAACTTGGCAGTAAACATGCAGGAATTTTTCAATGATCCAAAAGGACCCTAAATATACATGTATTTAGGTCTTCAAGCATGTTAAAGTATTTTGTTTACTGGGAACTGTGTGGCCCCAGAGCACCTTCTGAGTTGTATTTCGTTCGTGTCCATGTGTGTGCATATGACCTGAGGATCTGGAAGGAGTTCTGTCTAAAGAATATTTCACAAAAGTCTTACCCACAGAGGAAATCACACCAGTCTGATTACATCAGAAGACTTACACTGCTGGGGCTCTTCCGCCTGACTCCGTATTTAGACTTCCTCTAGAAAGGGAGGAATTAGTCAGCAAACAGAAAGCTATTGGTTATCAATATATTTTAAACTGGGGATGAACTGGAAGTAGCCATGATGTGTTAGGGACAAATTTTCAGGCAGGATAATCACTATTTCTATGGACTTCAAGGAGCTACACTAATTTTCAAACCCCAGGGGTATGACCTTTGGACTTTTCTTCAATGTTCACATTATATTCACTGCCTTCCTTACCAGATCTTTTGCCAAACAAAGTTATATTTAGCCTTTTGTCTGATATTTTATGCTGATTCAATTTTGCCACCACCACTAATTCAACCCATACTACCTTCATTCATGATTTTGCAAAGCCATGGGGAAAAAAAAAAAGATCTTTTTAAAATGTAGTTTTAATTACCCCTTTACATCCTTTGATTATGTGTATATCTTGGTAACTTCTGATGCCCCAAAATTAGGAACTAGAAGACAGTGACCATGAGGGTCCGGTCACCCTAACTGTGACAGAAGGGTAAGGCAACAGGACTTCACACCATGCCTCTGCATTTGTGGAAGAACTGGAAAGTAATTAGTCTGGGAAGAAGGAACAAGTTCCTATGAACTCTAAGACAGCACTCACAGATCACTAAGGTGACTACTTGCTTTGAAAAATATTAGGAAGGCTCATGGTGACCTGAAACCTTAGACACTTGTTTAATTGAATGCAAAGTTAAAGAATACTGAACTGGTCATATCAGGTCAAACTAAAGTCCCATCCAGCTTAATATCCATTTTTTAATACTAGCCGGAAGCAGGCTTCTAAAGGAGATTACAAGAACTAGGCATGTAGAGTGCAATTTTCTGGATTTGTGCCCCCAGCTCCTGTAATTCAACCAGGTGCTGAGTTCTTAGGACAACTGCTGAGCTCCCAGATGCATTTGGGGTACATTCCTCCCTCCCCACACTCCTCTCCCCCTCATCTCTCCTGCCTGCAATGGTTGGCAGGGTTCAAAACAGACAAATACACAGTTTTTGCTCTGGCCTGTCTGCAGGTAAACCCCACCTCCATCCTACTCACCAGTGCACTGTGTTAAACACAATTTCAAAACATTATTTTTTGAAGCTTGAAATAACTGGATTTCCCTGGGCTTTAATTTACCACTTGACCAGTTTCCTATTTAACCTTTCACTTCAATCCTTATTTCACAGCATGAAATGATACCCCTGCACACCGTATTTCTCTTTTTGAGGCAAGCCTACCAAAATTATCATTTGCTTGGATATGGTGGGAAATGCATGCAACTTTCTGAAATGACTCAGTGAAAACAACATATTGCTCATAGAAAATTCTCAGTAAAGGTTGCAGCTGAGAAACTTTGATAGGAAGAATGGCATATCAGACACAGTTTACCCAAAGTTCTACTTATTTAGAAAGGAAAAGGCAGGAAAACTTTCGGAAAGAACAATTTTCCCCAAACTAAATTTGTGAAAGGTACTTAAGTGTGTGTCTGGCTTTAAGCAAAGGAGTTGTTACATAAATACTCCTGTGCTTGATATAATGCCCGGTAAACCATGGATTTAACCAGCAACTCTGCAAATTAATCACGCAAATTTTTGCAGCCTGAGATAAGACAGATAAAATCAGTCAAGATTTGCCAGCCGTCAATATGTATTTCTTACATAGGTAAGACACAGCACAGAATCTTACCACTGGTTCAGGATTTGATTAGATACATCTTAATTTTCTTGCTTGATGAAAGACCTTAAAACAAAGCTGCAGTTACTGTATATCCTTCTAGTAATCTATTTATTCATTTTTGCTAGGGATTTGAATAGGAAGAGTTATGGGGAAGATAAAGCCCACACAGACCGTTTCTTCTCCCCACAAGCAATATATTTTTGTTTACAGCTGCTCACCTAACTGATTTTCATGAGCAGCAAAAGCTCCAGTTGAATCAGGGCAGTTCTGGAATAGCTGTGAACGTGTGTGTGTGATTAGGTATGTACATAGGGGAAGCCTCATCCTTCATTTTGTATATTAATGACAGAATGGATCCAAACAATTTCTGCATTTAGCTGCAGGACTTTTAGCTGAGCTCTCAGTGAAATCCATAAAATAATGTATATCTGCATGTGTGGTCTGTGGGGCTAGACTTGTTGGTATGTTTAGACAAGAGAATATCCTCAGTCAGTCCAGTCACAGTTGTCCCACCATGTACTGGGACAGAGACAAAGAAAGCATGGTAGTGATCTGATAGCTTATGTGAAAGAAAGGGTGTTTTCAATTCCAGTTTCTGCTCTCCTAAGTATTTCACCAGTCCAAAATGTTTGGCAGAGCTGCCTAAGAGCCTGACTATCTCCTGAGACATGAGAGATGTGCACTTGCATCTCCTCAGGCAGATGAGGAAATTGAGTTCAGGTTTCTCCCTCTTGAGGAGACAACATTTTCCACCACTGGACTGTAAGCACATGCAGGAGGGAGGCAGTCCCTTGTTACAATCCTTTTCAAATAGCATCTTCTCTTTCTTTGATGTTTTTGTTCTACTTTGCAGTTGGGAAGGCACCTCCCTGCAGCATGGAATTGAAAGCCCCCAAAGCTCCAATGAGAAATCTTGTTTTATTGTTAACACTTTGTTAGTTTCTTGCTTAGCAGACATGAATCACAGTTATGATTTCCACAATCAGACACTGAGCACACCTGAGGTGATGAGCATGAAGCCTGTGTGCCTGACTCAGGATATTGTTTCAATGACCAGATTGTGATGAATCTGGTGCTCCAAAGCTGGGAGTTGCTTGGTCTAAATACCGTCTAAGTCCTGCTCCCCTTCTGTAAGGAAAGAGATTAGCAGCTTTGCCACACAACCACAGGGGATTGTGTACCTCTGAGATAATCTCATGGAGAAGGCTGTGTACACCTTGGATGGCAGCGCGGGCAGAACACGCTCCAGAGTGCTTGTGCTGCACTGATTAATTCCAAAAGGAACTTGTTTTCTTCACAGAGTCTGTGGAGCAAAGACAACACAAAGTGGAGCCCTTGTGGACCACTCAGACCAGTGAACTGATTTCACTGTGGACCCTGGGATAATAACACACCTCAGTACATTGCACCCTGCCAGCAGCTTGAATTTTGCTCCCGCGATATGGCAGGGATGCAGGCTGGTGCCAGTGTGCTCTGTGAGCTTACTGCAGGACAGGCCAGCTTATTGTTGCAGCAGAGAGGGTTTGCAGGAAATCACAAAAGCCAGAACTCTACTGTCCTCATGGTTTTAAGACCATGTAACACATACCTGTGTGACATGGTGGCCCAGAGACAGAAACAGCATTACCAAAGCCACTGGGCAGAGCACGGTTTGAAATTCCTGACCATGAGGGTTCAGGCTTGGAAGGGGCTGGGACCAACATCCATTCTGAGATGTGTCACCACAGAGATAAGGAGTGTGATGGGGTATAAATTAACCATGGATTTATGCACAGAGTGTGTCAGTCTAATTAGGAAGACCTGTTGGCCCCTCATGAGTGCACCAAGACAATGGGGATTGTCATGCTTGGCCACTAAACTCTTGCCTACAGAGATGAAAATCAGTCTGGGTCCAAAATAGCTATGCATTTAATGTGAATTTGTTAAACCACATTTAAGCTCTGTTTCAGCATTTTTAATCAAAGGTGCTTTTAATGTGATTAGACTTCTTTACCTTATTAAGTGAATTGGCCTGAACTTAATTTCATATTTTTTTGTCTTGAATTAGAATATCGGCACATAAATTAAATGAAGTTTTAATATACATTTTAAAAAATTAATTTGGATTTACTTCCATGAGAGCAAAATGTCTGGACTGAACATGAGTCAGTGGAGTCACATCGATGAAGTGAGAGAGCTGTCAATCTTCAGAGCAGTCCTCACTGCCAGTGCTGAAGTAGTTTGGATTCAAACAGGGGCAGCCAAATTTTTCCTATTAATAGATTTTCACCTTCCATGCCTTTTTGCTTAGCTATTTTCAGAGGCCATATCCTAGGTTATAACTAATGATGTGTTTCAGGAGTGTAGTAGTCTGCAGAGATGTTCAGCCCACAGCAAACAGCATCATGCCTTGCACATTAATGGGGCTAGCACTGTGTGTGTATGTATGTGTGTTTGTTTGTTTGTTTATTTATTTATAGTTGTGACTGGATTACCTAAAAAGTTCTGAAACATTAAATATTAAAGTACCCATTTATCTTTTTGTGAAAGTTCCCTGAAGTCTCACAAATTGAGTCTGTAAAAATTGTTGGCAAATTGGATGTTATCAGGTCTTGTTTTATAGCAACATATATACAGATACATGTACAAACAACTCTGA